>OV656820.1:27500-1277500 GCA_927399485.1 Calamotropha paludella
AACCTAACCTAACCTAACCTAACCTAACCTAACCTAACCTAACCTAACCTAACCTAACCTAACCTAACCTAACCTAACCTAACCTAACCTAACCTAACCTAACCTAACCTAACCTAACCTAACCTAACCTAACCTAACCTAACCTAACCTAACCTAACCTAACCTAACCTAACCTAACCTAACCTAACCTAACCTAACCTAACCTAACCTAACCTAACCTAACCTAACCTAACCTAACCTAACCTAACCTAACCTAACCTAACCTAACCTAACCTAACCTAACCTAACCTAACCTAACCTAACCTAACCTAACCTAACCTAACCTAACCTAACCTAACCTAACCTAACCTAACCTAACCTAACCTAACCTAACCTAACCTAACCTAACCTAACCTAACCTAACCTAACCTAACCTAACCTAACCTAACCTAACCTAACCTAACCTAACCTAACCTAACCTAACCCAGCCGACCCAAAAATTTTCAAATCTCCATAACTTTTCCAACTCTCGTCCGATTTTCTTCGTGTTACCCATTATAGATTCCTGAGCCCCTAAGGCATCTTTTGAGCATTTTTAATTACAAATCTACTTATTAGTTTTTGCAAAATAAGCATTTTTTCAAAATTTTCGTAAAAATAGACGTAAATTTCACCATTTTTTAGTTCTAACTTTTTTCGGTTTCAACCGATTGTCATTTTCGTTACATTTTCTTATAGAACTCGTTGAATACTAACTTTTTTCTAGATAGAATTTTCCCATATCTCTAATACTTTCCCCAAAATAAATTCCTGAAATTCACTCAAAAAACACCCATTTTCAACAAAACAGAAAAGCTTATATTTTCTAAAGTACTAGAGATATCTTCAATCTGTTTGAACTAATAGCTAAAACTCCACTAGCACTACATAATATTATTGCACCAAGTAATTCTGTTCATAAATAAACTTTTTATTGTACTTCAAAATTTCCAAATTTTGATAAAATTATTAAAATTTTTAAACTATTATATTTCTGCCAAATTTCAATATTTTCTTAATATTATTTTTTCCTTAAATATCATTCATTATAGCCTCGAAACGGTTTTTGAATTAACTCGCTAAAGCTAATACCTGATCTTTCAAAAATATTTGAAATTTCAGAAAATAAAAATTATAAAAAATACTTCCACTTAAAATTTCAAAAATATTCTTAAACATATATATTCTTCTTAAAAACCTCTACAAAATAAATAAATAAAATCACTCAGATTTCACATTTTTATACAATAAATATCGCATGCAAAAAAGGAAATCAACAAAATTAACTTTTCCGGATCTGTCCTCCCCAACCATGAGGAAGATCAACACACGCTCCGGCGTAAAAGCTAAAAAGAAACCGGATTCCCCAATACCATCCACATCTAAAAATAAACAACCCACCACCACCAAAACAACTAAAGTAAAACAATCTACACCTCAAGGTTATCTTACCGAATCCGGCTCCTCTGAGGCCTCCTCACACTCTAACTCTGTAGAATCCGTAAACACACTCGTCGACCAATACATGGAAGACGACTACCTTTCAACCAATTTAATCTTAGCTGAAGAAACGGAAGAAACCGAAGAAACAGTAGAATCTGAAGAATTTGAATATCCTGGCATAGTTACAATAGGCTTAACACAAACATGCGACTCCATAATGGAAATAGTTAACACCCCTGACTACCTAAGAAATAAAGAAAATGTCATCAAAATTAAAGACTTAGCTAACAAAATTATAAACTACCTTACACCAAATAAAACAGAAAACACCCAAACCAATGAAACCCCCAAGCACGAATGTAAATTTGACTACAATACATTAAAACAACTCATAAAAGACACAATTAAAGAAGAAATGACAACAATAAAATCTCAACCACCACCAAACACCAAATCATACGCTGCAATCACCAAAACACAAAACAATTCATCCGAACCTACAATAAATAAACCAAGTCTCAAAACAAGCAAACCAGCAATCATTGTAACCATACCCACCGCACAGAACCGACAAGAAGCAACCACAAAATGGACACAAAGTTATTCCTTCCGAAATGTGCCTTACGCACCCACAAAATTCCAGGCAATCACCACCAACAAAGTAAAAGTGGAATTTGAAAAAGACTCCCAATGCCAAGAAACTCTTAATAACCTAAAAACCAATAAAAATGTAACCGCAGAAATGGCTCGACTCCTACAGCCGATGTTCATCATAAAAGGCATACCGAAAGATATCCCATTTGACCAACTAAAAGACATCATCTTATCTCAAAACACCCAAATACAAACTACACTTAACAAACCCGGCGAAGAATTAACAGCATGTTTAGCGAAGAAAAACAAAAATGACAACCTTTATAACGCCATCTTCCGCGCCACCCCTGAAGTCTGGAGAAACACCATCTCCTTAGAACGCATAAACCTGGACCATCGCCGAATTCACGTAGCTGAACATGCTCCACTCCTCCAATGTTTTAAGTGTCAGAGGTTTGGCCATACGGGCAAACACTGCACAAGTAACCAAATCTTCTGTAGTCACTGCGCCAGCAGTGACCACGCATACAAAGAATGCCCACATAAAACCAAAATAGAAATAGCCAAATGCATAAACTGCACAAACATAAATTTAAAAAATAAAGATGAAAAACTCAACCAAAACCACTCCTCCACCTCCAACCTGTGCCCAATAAGAAACGGTTACCTGTCAAAATTAGAAGATAGGATAAACTATGGCACAAAATAAACAAAATAAATATAAATCAAACTACCAACAGCAACAATTACAACATAAATAAATTACTTAAATACAAACCATTAAATAAAACAATTAACATTGAAATATCAAATAAACATAAATAATGATCTATCCGAAACAAATGCATAATATAATTTGCAAAAATGTCACATAGAAATAAACAAAATAACTTCACCTATTAAAAACAAATGCGGAGAAACTCGCCTGTACACCGTAAGCAGGGGGCAATCCGTAACCTAAACGGATTATAAAAAAAAAAAAAAAAAAAAAAAAAAAAACCTAACCTAACCTAACCTAACCTAACCTAACCTAACCTAACCTAACCTAACCTTTTTTTTTTTTTTTTTTTTTTTTTTTTTTTTTTTTTTTTTTTTTTTTTTTTTTTTTTTTTTTTTTTTTTTTTTTTTTTTTTTTTTTTTTTTTTTTTTTTTTTTTTGTTTTCGTAGAAAATGGCATTAGGCATTCACACCGTGTCGGGAGAACACGTGTCGTGGATATGTGGGACTCTCCTCCATGCCCCTACCCGGCCGAGTGCCCGGTAAAGGCTTGGAGGCCTACCCACTAAAAACTACGGCGTCCCAATACACAGTGGTGCGGGTCGCGGGGTCCCTTGTCGGACTCTACCGCGGCCCGGACCAGTGTGGGTCCGCGCTCGTGGGCGGACCTCGCCTATGCTCCGTGAGGGACGGAGCAACGGGGTGAACCGTGACGCCCTGAACACCCCGCACGCCTGAGGGCCAAGTGCAATGCGACTGCCGGTCTCCCGCTCCGACAGCCGCTGGCCCCCTTTCGGTGAGGAAAGGAATAAACCACACCCCTCGACCGACCCCGACCCACACAGGACGAGACTCCCGCGCCCGCGATGATCACCCGAGAACAAGTCTCAAGAACAAGTTCCCGGGCGCCACCGCAGGCGGCGCGGTTGCCCCGCCCAGTGCAGGCCGGAGGCGGCCGAGGTGTGCTAACGGCCTTCCCCCCCCCACCTCATCGGAATGTGCGTCCGTGGAAGTCCCCCGGAAACAAAAGTTCCCGGAGGGCTTCCGCAGTCGCCATCCCGTCGGACCCCCTCTCGGCCACGCCGGGCGATAACGGAGAAAACTCCGGTATCACCCGTAGTTTCCGAGTGAGGCTCCTACCCTCGGGGAAGCCGTTCCCGAGGGTCCTCCTCAAGCGCATTCCGCTCGCGGGGCATTCATCCCGCGAGCCTGCGCTACTGGCCTCTTGACCCAAAGCCCTTCCCAGCGGGGAAGGGTGGGAAGAGACCCTCTCCCCCTTCGTGCGTTTTCACGTGGGGGGTGGACACCCAGGCAGAATGGGTGCCCCTTCCGCCATTTGGGGCGTCTCTAGAGGAGAAGCGGAGCTCCATCCTCTAGATGGGGATGCGGGTGGCATAGCGCCGCCACCTTCTCCCCCGACGCCTGCGCCTTATGAGGGAGGAGTCTAAGTCCTCCTCCCTCCGCCTTTCGGCGGCCTCCTTCTGCGAGAGGACGTCCTCGCAGAAGGTGGCCACCCCCTCCCAGGACCCGTCGCTCGTCACCATAGCTCGCGCCACGGCGGCGAGCGAGAGGTCACTCCCGATCGTCGCGACAAGATTGCCGCGCTGAGGAGACCACGCCGGACACACCTCAAGGGTGTGCTGGGCAGTGTCCTCCGCAGCGCCGCAATGATGGCACGACGGGGTCGGCTCCCTTCTAATCCGGTGCAGGTATTTACCGAAGCACCCGTGCCCGGTAAAGACCTGCGCCAGCCTGAAGGTCACCGACCCTTGGCGCCGAGCGCACCACTCCCGAAGCACCGGTCTCAGTGCCTCGAGGGTGCGCTTCCCGAATGGCGGGTCGATGAGAGACTCCTCCCACTCCCTCATCAGCCGTTCTTCGGCATCCCTCCTAGCTCGCCGGGCCTCCTCGGGTGCGGGCCTATCTCCACGCACCCGGGCCTCCACCTTTCGCAGATACACCTCCCGTAGGACACGTGCCTCCAGTTCCCACGGTGGTGTACCTGCGAGCGCGCAAGCCGCCGATCGCGACACCGTCCTGTACCCTCGTACAAGGCGGGTCGCAATCACCCTTTGGGACCGCCGGAGATCTGCCACTCCTTTGGTCCCTACGGCTTCTGCCCACACCGGGGCCCCATAGAGGGCCATGCTACGGATCACCCCTGCGTACAGTCGGCGGCACGTGGTGCCTGGGCCGCCGACGTTCGGCAGGAGCTTTCCTAGGGCCAGAGAGGCCTTCACCAACCTGGGGGCTAGCTGCTTGAAGTGCTCGCTGAAGTCCCAGCGAGCGTCCAGCAGCAGCCCCAGGTACTTGATGTGGCGAAGCACTGGAAGCCTCACCCCATCAAGCACGACCTCCCTAGCCCTCACCGGTGGGGCTCTCCTCGGGCCATGGAAGAAGATGCACTCGGTTTTATCGACCGAGACATCTAGTCCCATGGCCCGGATGCGCGCTATGGCCACCTCCGCCACCTCCTTGGCCCGGCGGCGCGCCTCGAGGTAAGTCGTCCCCCTCGCGGCGATGAGTGTGTCGTCAGCGTAACACACCACCGCCGCGCGGGGGAGGATCGTCCCCCTGAGGAGCCAGTCGAACCCCATGTCCCACAGGAGCGGACCCAGAACCGCTCCCTGTGGAACACCGCACGACATGCTCCTCTCCACCAGCTCCCCATTCGAGTCAGCGTACAGCACCACCCTATCCTGCAGGTAGTGCTCCACGATGACCCGGAGATAGGGGGGAAGCTGGTGGAACCTCAAGGCGTCCCTGATCACTTCGTACGGCAGGGAGTTGAATGCGTTGCGGATGTCCAGTGACACCGCAAACACTCCCTGCCCCAGCCGTTCTGCTGTGTCGATGACATCCCTCAGGGCTAGGATGGCATCGACCGTGGACCGCCCGCGCCTGAACCCGAACTGTCGCTCCGATAAGTTCGGGCCCAGGCCCTCCTCGAGGTGCTGCACTATGCGCTCGGCAATGATGCGCTCCAAACCCTTGCCGAGCTCGTCGAGCAGCACCACCGGCCTAAAGGCGGAAGGCGAATCTGCCGGACGTCCCTCCTTCCTCAGCAGGCAGAGTCTGCCCCTCTTCCATTGCCTAGGGAATTCCCCCCTCTCGAGACAGAGACTGTACGTCTCGCGGAGGAACTCACCTAGGTGCTCCTGGGCAATGGGGATGACTCTGCCCGGGACTCCGTCCGGCCCTGGTGCCTTCCGCCGGCCTTTGAGGCGGTCCGTGACCAACTCCACCTCCTCCGTGGTCACCGGCTGGTACCCCGACGGCTGCTCGCGAGGGATGGGCGGGAGGACCATCCTGGGCGGGAGGATCGGCGACGCTTCGGGGAAGAGGCCCGACACCACCCTGGCCAGAAGCTCTGGCTCCAGCGTCTCCGTTGCTGGAGCCTGGCTCTTAAGCCTCCGCCTAACCATCCGGTAAGGACGGCCCCACGGGTCCCTGTCAAGTGACGACAGGAACTGGGCCCAGGCCTCGTCCTTCGCCTGCCGGATGGCTAGATTGAGCCTCTTCTTGGCCTCCCTATAGGTGGTGGTCAGGGCTTCCTCCTCGCCCTCCACCCTCCTCCGTCGCCGACGGCACCTCTGCAACGCCCTCCGTGCCCGAACACAGGCTGTCCTGAGCGACGCGATTTGATCGGACCACCAATATACGGCGGTCCTATCGGGTCGCCCAGTCACCTTCGGCATGGAGGCGTTGCAAATTGCCGTGAAGGCCTCTCTCAGCCTCCCCGCCCACTCCTCAACCGTCCATCCCTCACGCTCCTCGTCCTGCAGCCGCCAGGCTTCCACCACCGCCGCCTCCTCCGCCAGGTCCCTGTTTAGCCTGGCGAGGGCCCATCTGGGGAAACTTGACTGTGTTCCCCCCCCTGGGCGCCCGCCAGATCCACCCCTCAGGTCGGCTTCATACCTGATGTAGGGGTGGTCGGACAGGGACTCCTCCTCCGATAGGACGCGCCATCCGGAGATCTTGGGTGATAGCGATGGGGTCGCCAGGGTGACGTCCACGCGGGATCCCCCGCTGCCCCTGACGCAGGTGAAGGCGGTGCCCCTATTTAGCACCGCCAGCCCCATCGCTATCACCCAGCTCGCCACCACCACCCCCTTTGGATCGCTCGAGGGGTGGCCCCACGCTTGGTGCTTCGCGTTGAGGTCGCCCCCGAATAAGATCTTTCGGGGGGCCAGTCTCCGGATGACGCGTCCCATCCCATCGACCCACCGTTGGAGCTCGGTGAGGGGTCGATTGGGCGAAAAATACGCCCCCACCACGGTGATGTCCCCCCAACTGACGGCTACATACCCCGACCCCCTCTCAACGATCGAGAGGGGAGGGGAGCCGACCGCAGTTGTGGGGACGACGATCGCCACCATCTCATCTGTTGACGGAGCCCAATTGTCCCTCGGAGGGGAACAATAGGGCTCCGAGATGATGGCGAGGTCGATGGACCACTCCGCCAGGTGCTGCATTAAAAGATCCTGCGCACCCGTGGAGTGGTTTACATTCGCCTGGAGGATTCTGAATGGCCGAGGCATTATTGGGCCGATTCAGAAACCTCCATGGCCGCCTGGGCCTGTGCCTGTCGCACTCCGAAGGTCTTGGGGAGAGGCTTCCCCTTGACCGCCGGAGCCTTACATGCCTTGCCCCCCATGATATGGTTGTGGGGGCGTTTTTGCGACAGGCAGAGCGCACACCGCGGGTCTGCCTCACAATCTCTCGCCTTGTGCCCGGCTTCGCCGCACCTATAACATAAGGAGCTGCGGTCAACATTGGCCGGGCAGAGCGCCCCGGTGTGTCCCGGTTGCAGACACCGGTAACACCTCAGGACGCGGGGCTCCAGCACCTTGATAGAGGCGATAGTCCAGCCTACCCGCAGCTTCCCTTCTTGGGCAAGCTTTTTGGCCGCCTCCACGGGGCACTTTACTAGCGCGGTGCCCAGGCCGCTGGGGCCCTCTCTGATTTCGCCCACCCTTACTTGTTCGGGTGGGCAACCTCCCTTTACGGCGAGCGCAGCCTGCAGTTCACCGGGCCCCGTGGAGTCGTCGAGTCCGGTCACGCGTAAGTCTGCCGTTTTTGTTGGCCTGGTTACAGTGGCCGTTTCCCCCAAAACTTCTGAGAGTTTTTTAGCGAGGCCGTCCGCCTTGGCCCCGCTATTCTCTCCGCCTACCTCAATGAGGCGTGCTCCTGATTGGGTGATCTTGATCCTGACATCCGATATGCCAAGATCACCCAGTCTCACCTCTTTCTGTGCCTTCGAAATGGCGGCCGCATACGATGCTCCTCTTTTGGTGGCCTCCTCCGAGATTGACAATACCACCGCGGCCGTTTTTGGGGTCGTGAGCTTCGGCCCCACTTGCTTCGCCTGCGCCGATCTCAGTCCGGGCTTCTCCGCCGCCTTCTTCTTTGGCGGCTCCGTTTTTTTAGCGGGTTTAGTAGCCGCTACCGTCGCCCAAGGCACTTTGCTGCGTTCTTCATGGCCTTTCCCCCGTTGTTCTTGGGCCTCCTCTATACGCTCCTCCTGTAGACGCTGGGACGCCTCTCGTGCCTCTCTCCCCGCCATTGTTTTGGGGGCCGCCCTCTTCTTGTCAGCCGCGAGTGGCGGCCGGTGGCTCCTTTCTTGGAGGAGGCGCCCGTCCTTTTCTAGCCCTTCTACCCGGGCATCCACCATTAGCCTCACCGCCGCCAACGTTTGTCGCCGAAATTCCTCAAAGAGGTCAGCCATAGCCTCCCTAGTGAGCACCTGGCTTCCGCTCTCACCGCCGGTTTCTGTGACCTCTCTTCGGGAGGTGGCCGCCTTTCTCGAGACCTCATCAAACTGCCTCCTGAGGGCCTTATTTTCTTCTTTGAGCTGGTTCAGCTCAGCTCGAAGGCTCTGCATCACCTTGTTTGCCTTCTGGGCCTCTGAGTCCCCTCCCGATATTTTGCCCTTTCCTTTTTCCAGTTTGTTGACGACCCCCCCCAGCTTTTTGACCGCCATTGCGACAGCATTCCTGTCTGCCTTTCCCATTTTTTGGGACATCCCTTTGAGGACGGTCAAGACGACCTCCCTCTGTTCCCTTATCTCCTCGATCACCTCGCCAGATTCCGGCTCGGGACCATCCGACATATTTCCCTCAGAATCTGAGGACAGTGAGGACTCCTTGTAGAAAATGTTCCTCGGCCGCCTTAAGAGTTTCGCCGAGGGGGGACGCCCCCCCTCCCCCACTTCCACATCCAGCTCCTCCTCGTAGCTGGCATCGGACTCCTTGTCCAGCTGGAGTTTAAAATTGGTACTGGTACCACTCCCAATAGGTTTGCCTGCCTTCTTTGAAACCTTCGGTTTCGTTCTTAACTTCCTCCTTCCTTTGCTATTGGTCCCCTCGCTCGTCGATCCCGAGCTGGAGGGACCCCTTTCTCCAGAGCTTGGCCGCTTACGGCCCGTACTATCGCTTCCGCAACCGGTGGGGGTCTTACCCCCTAGCGTTTGGCCTCCTAGGAGACCAAATCGGTTGCTGGTGGAAGCCATGGCTCGTCCCCGGCACCACTGGCGCCTAGGGAGAGCCACAAAACGTAAAAATGACTCGCCGGACTTGGTAGAATAGCCGCCCCAATTGAGACGCACCTACCCTACCAAAACCCCCAAAAAGTCGAAAAGGGAGAGTACTCCCCCCTACTACCCACAACGACGCCGGACTCGAGCAGATGCCCCCGCTCCGCACGAAGTTGCGACAGAACTGTCGCCAAATCGGGCGAAAACGTGACAGCTACCCCCCCTCACTTGCACACGATGGAGGACTCCTCCACGAACCCGATGCACTGGTTCAACTCCCCCAAACTTCCCAGGTTTCCCCAAGGAAGAACAACTTCCACCTGTCGAAATACAAAACCTAAGTTGGACTTAGGTTTTGCCCTAACTTCGAAACCGCTTCAGAGGTGGCGCCAGCGAGACTTCGCGGCACAAGAACTCCCCCACTGAAGCCTCCTACTCGAACCGGGGACCAACTCCCCCACTCCAACACCGAGAAAATCGAGGTTGTACACGGACGCTGCTCGACAACTTGGCGAAAACCGCCAATTCGCCGAGCAATGACCAGGTGGAGCACTCCCCCGACCTCTCCCAACTGGTTCCTACCAGGCAGGTGCTCGCCCTGAAAAGGGCGAAGACCAATCCAGAAGAAAGGCGCGCACAGCTATCTCGAAAGCCGAGATAGGGGTGCCCAACACTTTGCTACCTGGACGATCTTCTAACGCCTGTCTCGTAAAAACCGATCAAATGTATGGAGAAAAAAAAGAAAAAGTGAACCAACTAAAAATTCACTAAAACTTAAATTTCTCCGCACACTCCCAACCGATTTCAATTTTCCAAAAACCAAAAGTTGCGCCTTCCAAAACTCTACCTAACTCCAAAAAACCACCTAACTCGTCAATAAGTGACCCACAACCTAACCTAACCTAACCTAACCTAACCTTTTTTTTTTTTTTTTTTTTTTTTTTTTTTTTTTTTTTTTTTTTTTTTTGTTTTCGTAGAAAATGCATTAGGCATTCCACCGTGTCGGGAGAACACGGTGGATATGTGGGACTCTCCTCCATGCCTCTACCCGGCCGAGTGCCCGGTAAAGGCTTGGAGGCCTACCCACTAAAAACTACGGCGTCCCAATACACATTGGAGCGGGTCGCGGGGCCCTTGGCCGGAATCGACCGCAACCCGCTCCAGTATGGGTCCGCGCTCGTGGGCGGACCTCGCCTATGCTCCGTGAGGGACGGAGCAACGGGGTGAACCGTGACGCCCTGAACACCCCGCACGCCTGAGGGCCAAGTGCAATGCGACTGCCGGTCTCCCGCCCCGACAGCCGCTGGCCCCCTTTCGGTGAGGGAAGGAATAAACCACACCCCCCGACCGACCCCCGACCCACAAGGGACGAGACTCCCGCGCCCGCGATGATCACCCAAGAACAAGTTCCCAGGCGCCATCGCAGGCGGCGCGGTTGCCCCGCCCCATGCAGGCCGGAGGCGGCCGAGGTGTGCTAACGGCCTTCCCCCCCCCCACCTCACCGGGATGTGCGTCCGCGGAAGTCCCCCGGAAACAAAAGTTCCCGGAGGGCTTCCGCGGTCGCCATCCCATCGGGCCCCCTCTCGGCCACGCCGGGCGATAAGGGAGAAAACTCCGTTATCACCCGTAGTTTCCGAGTGAGGGTCCTACCCTCGGGAGATGCTGTTCCCGAGGGTCCTCCTCAAGCGCTCCGCGTGCGACCCCCGCACGCGCCCGCGCTTCCGGCGTCTTCACGCCCCTCCCGCGAGGGAAGGGTGGAAGAGGCTCTGTCCCCCCCGAGCGTTTTTACGGGGGGGGTTGGGCACCCGACGGGCTGGGTGCCCCTACCTCCATACGGGCCACCGGCTCAGGGGACTTCCCCTTCATTACCGGTGGGTCGCACCTGCGACCTCCCATTACGTGGTCGGCCGGCCGCCCGAAGGCGGCGCACACCGAGCACGCTGGCTCCCGTTTACAAGAAGCGGCCCTGTGACCGGGTGCCCCGCACCTAAAACACAGGCCGCTTCTGTCCTCCCTGGCTGGGCACTTGGGTTTCGTGTGCCCCAGCCCTAGGCACTTGAAGCAACGCAGAGGGAGAGCAGTTAACACCCTTACCTCTGCGGTACTCCAACCGACCCGGAGTTTCCCGTCTTCACTGATTGCCTTGGCGGCGGCTACAGGCAATCTCACTATTGTCCAATTGAGACCATCGGCGCCAGGTCTTAGGCCCCTCAATTGGATGGCCGTCATTGCGCATCCCGCTTTAGCCATCATGGCTTCTACCACCTCTTCTGGCTCAACCGAATCGTCTAGACCGGAGATCCGCAGATCTGCGGTCTTTACCGGTCTGGATATCACAGCCACATCGCCGACGACCTCGCGCAACCTCTCCGCAAGTCTGTCCGTTAGGACGCCGCTCTCATCGGACACCTCTATTAGGCGCGCTCCTACCTGAGTCTCCCTGGTCCGTGCCCCGGCCGTAATACCCATCTCGGCGAGGGAGATCACCGCCTTGGCCCTCTTCATCATGTGGGCGTAGGTCTCCCCACATTCCAGCGCCTCCGGCTTCAAGGTCAGGGTTACCGCCGTCGTCTTCGGAGGCTGAAGTTTTACTCTGCGCTTTGGTCTCGGCCTTTTTTGCGATGCTGCTACTGCTGTTGCTATCCTCGGCTCTAGGGACTTTGCCTGGGTGTTCCCCGCCACTCTGCGCTTTATAGCCTCCCTCCGTTTTTTCTTTCGGCCTACTGCCTCGGCCCAGGTTCCGTCTCGGGTGGATGGTGAAGGCACCACTGCTTCTTCCACTCTTCTTAACGGACCTGCCGGTCTATCCTCCGCCGTGCTTTGACTCTCTCCCAGCCTCTCCCAGCTCGACAATCGTTCGTCCACTGCCTGCCGCACCGCTTGCATTATCCTCTCCTCGCTAGCGGGCTTCTCCCAAGCCGCCAACCGCTCGTCTACAGCTTGCTTAACTGCTTGAAGCATGTCATCGCTGCACGTGGGCCTCTCCTGTGCTGGCTCCACTGTTCTTGTAGCCTCGGCCCTTTTTAGCTCCGCGACTTCCTTTCTTAGGGCCTCTACTTCGGCGTGCAGCCTCGTATTCGCCGCGTATATTTCGGAGCTGAGTTTTTCATTCTGCTGAATGATCTCCGCGACTCTCGACCCCTCCCGAGTGAGGACCTCCCTTGCCAGGTCTGACATTCCCAGCATGCAGTCCATCAGACCTTTCAGCGCGTCAACCATTTGTTCCTGGGTGTCGAAATCGAGGACGTCTGCCCCGTCTTGAAGGCCTTTCTGGATGCACTTCGCGTGTTCCACGGCGCCGTTCCGGTGCCGCTGCCATCTCTTGCGCTCCTTCTTCCTGACAGACCTGAGACACACAAACTTCTCTTCTGGCGTCGCAGTCTCCTCCCATCCCTCGTCTGGAGTCTCATCCGAAGACTCGTCGGTAGTGGCATCCTGAGGGGGTTTCCTGGTTGGCGGAAACCTCAGCTTGAGGCTGGCTGCCCGTGTGGCAACGGGCGAGCGCTCCCTCTCCGACTTGGAGTTTTTCTTTGACTCGGCACTGTTTATTCCCGGACCCTGTGCGCTGTCCATGCTCCGTCCTCCACCAGAAGATGGCTTCGGACCACGTCTTTTAGATTTAGGTTTATCATATACATTCATAGTTATTCCCACGAGTTTGGGAGATATAACGGACCGCCAGGGCAGAGATCCCGGTACCCTGGCTACCCTACTTACGCCTGGGGGGTCGGGAGGTACCCCAGGGCGACCGCTAATGGGCCGACTGCGCTCCGCCGGCCACCTCCGAGAGGCGCCCCGACACCACGTATCCCAGTGCCGGGACTTTGACGATTTTTTATAGTGGTTTTCTCCACGCGGCCCCCACCTAAGTGGCGGCCCCCGCTCCCGCACCACGTACGAGGTTACGGTTGGGCCGGAACCGATCCTCGGATCGGAACACGCCCCGACTTGCCCGCTGACGCGAGCTGGGCCCGAAGGCCCCCTCGGGTGATTTTTAGAGGGGTTGTCTTCCCCGCGGCCCCCACCAGAAGGTGGCGGCCCTCGGTCCTGCACTACGTACAGGGTTACGAGTTCCTTCGACGACACCAGGCAGAACTGGCATCGCCTAAGACTCCCCATGCTCGGCTACCGCTACCCGGGATGCCCAGGACGCCAGCCGAGCTCCCCCTTGTTGGCCCGAAGGCCCCCCCGCGGGTGATTTTTTAGAGGGGTTGTCTTCCCCGCGGCCCCCACCTGAAGGTAGCGGCCCTCGGCCCTGCACTACGTACAGAGTTACGAGCTCCTTCGGCGACACCAGAACTGGCGTCGCCTAAAACTCCCCATACTCGGCTACCGCTACCCGGGATACCCAGGACGCCAGCCGAGCTCCCCCCCTGTTGTCGGATTATTAGCCGCCGTCGTATGCAATCCCCTAAGGAATTATATACGGCGGCGCCCAGGATGCACCGGCCCGAACCCATTGTCGTTCCCACCGCACGTATGAAGTGGGACCTACAATGGGCCGGGCACACGTGGAGGTTCTATCCGACCTTGCACAACCTAACCTAACCTAACCTAACCTAACCTAACCTAACCTAACCTAACCTAACCTAACCTAACCTAACCTAACCTAACCTAACCTAACCTAACCTAACCTAACCTAACCTAACCTAACCTAACCTAACCTAACCTTTTTTTTTTTTTTTTTTTTTTAACGCTGTGAAATGCCTTACGCATACCCTGCCGCTTGGCGGGCGGCAGGGTTATGTGGGGCTCTCCTCCGTGCACCCACCCGACGAGGGACGCCTGGTGGGTGCACGGAGGCATACCCACTAAAACACAGCGGCGTTCCCTCTAAGACCTGTCACTGGCAGACTCTCTAACAACACTGAGTCATCCGAGAGTGTGCCAGCGGTCGGGTAGAAACCACGGGAAGTTAGAACGCGACCGTGGCCCCGACGGTGAGCGTCCGCGATCGGACCCCTCTAGAGCCTCCTTACCTCTGACTCTAGCAGAGACCTGTGCAATGCAGGTCAGCGCTCTCCTGCGCCCATCCCCGCAGGCCCTTGCAGGAGGAAACAGCGCTGCACCCGTTTTTGGTGGAGCACCGCCCCCTCCATCCTTACCAACGAGGCACGTGCCTCGTCGCACGTTTGCGCGACCACTATGACGGGCTCAGTCAGTCATTAGTCCGACATCTCGGCCTCCAACGTCGCAGATAGTACCGGCTGGCGAACCACTGACGGTTGGGCGATCTGCTGCTCTGGTGCCTTCCCTCTGACGATAGGGGGATCGCAACTCCTACCTCCCATCATGTGTCGCGAAGGACAGCCCGCTTCGGCGCAAACAGCGCAATGCGGCTGTGCGGACTTGCAATTGGCCGCTTTATGTCCCTCTTTGCTACAGCGGAAGCAGAGTCCACTGCGGTCTACTCTGGCGGGGCACAGGAATCTGGTATGGCCCACACCCATGCATTTATAACAACGCAGTGGGCGGAGGTTCAGGACCCTCACCCGGGCTATGCTCCACCCAACCTGGAGCCGCTCGTCCGTCCCCAAAACTTTCGCCACCGCTGTTGGGCACTTGGCAAGTACTGTGCCGGCACCTCCCAGTCCTTGGCGGATTGCCCCCACTTTGACATGGCCGGGCAAGCAACCGCCCTTCGCCGCTATTGCCTCTGCGACATCAATTGAGGCCACTGTGTCGTCCAGCCCCATTATGCGCAATTCTGCCGTCTTGGTGGGTCTGTCTACCCGAGCTACGTCGGCCAGAACCTGCTTGAGCCTATTGGCCAAGGCATCGGCCTTGGCGCTGTTTTCGGTGCCAGGCACCTCCAGCTTGCGTGCCCCGGTCGCGGTCACCCTCATCTTGAGACCTCCTTCAATCCCAAGGTCGTGTAGAGTGAAGGAGTCTTTAGCCCTCCTTATCATTTGAGCGTATGAATACCCCCGTTCCGCCGCCTCAGGCTTTAAGGTCAGAACTACCGCAGAAGTTCGGGGGACCCTCAGCTTGACGCCCTTCTGCTTACGCTTCTCCGGTGCCGCCTTCTTCTTCTGCTGCGACGGTTGCGTAGTCCTCTGCAATCTGGTTGGGGCCGCTGCGTTTGCTACAGGTCTCGTGGTTTGGGAGGTGGCAGGTCGTGCCTCCTGGGCCACAGTAGCTGTCGGCCTCAACTTGCCCTTGCGATATCGGGCCTTGCGCCACTCTGTAGTGTCTGCTGCTGGCTGTGTAGGAGCAGGGCCAGCCGTTTGCGTCCTGGTGTTCTCAGACGCGACTCTTGCAGGACCTGGGCTTTGTGTCGCCTGTCTTCTTTCGGCCGCCAAAGATGGTCTCCTAGTGACCGAGGGCAACAGCCGCCCGTCGACCTCAAGCCCTTCTAGGCGGGCACTTAACATGGTCCCCACGGATTCGAGCAGGGACCGTCGGAACTCTTCTCGCGTTTGCTCGTCCATGCAAGGCTCACTTTGTGGAAGATCCCTACGGGGAGACCGCCGCGATACGGCCTCACGGAGGCTCACCATCTCCTGGCGCAGTAGCTCTACTTCGTGCCGCAGTCGCGCGTTTTCGGCCTCTAGCCGACGATTGTGGTCCGAAATGGATCTTTCCGCCAGGTTATATACCGCTCGTCTAAGTGCGGTCGTGGCCTGCTTCACGTCGCGAATTATAGTACCTTTTAGGTTCTTCGATTTACGCAACGAATCGGTGATCTTATCGATTTCTTTAATTGCGCAGTCCCTAACAAAATCGGGTTCGTCATCAGCAGGCTCGGGAGGGATCTCAACACCCGACAACTCCCACATCCTCATCGCGGCGCCAGGTTCGTCATTCGGGCCGCCATCTTTTGGGCTCGCAGACCTTGCCGTTCCGGACCTCAACAACTCACACTGTCTCGTGGCCCATTCACGGGCCTGCTTGCGAGTTCTCTCCTCCTCCATAACGCTCTCTTCGAAGGCTTCAAGCTCCTGCCGACTGAGCTCATCTCTGGCCCGCATGGAGCCACCAATCGAGCTTGGTGCCGGCGATATCGCTCGCTGAAAGCCGCGGCCACGGCGCGCTGTCCCAACCTTGGGAGACGCTGAAATTTGTGGCTCCTCATCAGAATCGTCATCGGAGTCAATGACTAGTCTCCTCGAGACACGCTTACGTCCAGCGGAAATTGGCGACTGAATTGCCGCGCTACCAGACGCACCATCATCCAACTCCAAACCCTCGAACACGTTTTTAGCACAGTTTAAACTCGGACTCTGTGCGTTGTCCCTCTCCTGCACTCCCTTCTCCTTCTCCTTCAAAGATTTTAAATTTAAACTACTCATAACGGACCCACGAGAATGGGGGAATTAATCGGTCCACCCGGGCAGAGACCCCTGTACCCGGGTAACCCTAGCTACACCTGGGGGGTCGGGAGGTACCCCAGGGAGACCGCTAACGGGCTGACCGTCCTCCGCCAGCCACCTCAACGAGGCGCCCTGACACCACGCATCCCAGTGCCAGGACTTTGAGGATTTTTATAGTGGTTTTCTCCACGCGGCCCCCACCGAGGTGGCGGCCCCCACTCCCTGCACCACGTACAGGGTTGCGGGTGGGCCGGAACTGGTCCTCAGACCAGTACACGCCCCGACGCGTCCGCGCTTGCGGACCGGACCGTAAGGTCCCCCACTAGTGATTTTTTATAGAGGTTTTCTTCCTCGCGGCCCCCACCCTGAAGGATGGCGGCCCCCGGCCCTGTACCATGTACAAGGTTGCGGTATGCCCCCGCTAGGTTGATGTAACCCAGGCCTACCCAGGCCTTCCTATGCCTGCTACGTAGCAACCCTCTGCAATCAGAGGGCGACGTGCAGAACGGACCGTGAGGTCCCCCCTCTCGTAATTTTTTAAAGAGGTTTTCTTCCTCGCGGCCCCCATCTCGAAGGATGACAGCCCCCGGCCCCGCACCATGTACGGGGTTACGGTGTACCCCTGCTCGGCTGCCGTTACCCAGGCTACCCGGGTCAGCCAGCCGAGCTCCCCCCCTGTGTCGGATTATTAGCCACCTTCGTATGCAATCCCCGAAGGGATTACATACGACGGTGCCCAGAGTGCACCGGCCCGAACCCATTGTCGTTCCCACCGCACGTGTGAAGTGGGACCTACAAAAGGCCGGGCACGCGTGGAGGTTCTATCCGACCTTGCACCCCAACCTAACCTAACCTAACCTAACCTAACCTAACCTAACCTAACCTAACCTAACCTAACCTAACCTAACCTAACCTAACCTAACCTAACCTAACCTAACCTTGTAGGAGCGAACGGCGCTGCGGACACTGCGGCAACAATACACACACCAACGAAACATGTCCTCTTAAAGATGAAGCCCCTGTCTGCGTCAATTGCGAAACCCACAACATCAGATTCAAAACTCTACAAGACACTAAACACTCTGCATTTTCAAACATGTGCCCCAGAGTTCGGGCTATGCAGCGCCGTATCGACGCAAAAGTCGATTATGGCTATGAAAACAACTAACAACAACAACTAACTAACCTCAATAATTTCTGTTGTAATAAACACATTTCATTACAATAATAAAATAAGACTTAACTTTAACACTTATGATAAACAAGAAATTCTAAATATTAAACTCTAAATCAAAAAGCTTCAAATGAAGCGGCATTTTGTCTATCTTCTTCTTTATTCGTTCTCTTCCGTTCCTATCAATCTGTCACTCTGTCTTTCTGATTTCTATCTCTCTTTCAGTTCTTGCTCTTAGGTAATAGGTATCTTTAGCCTTGACCCTAAGATGCAATAACTTTTACAATAATAAGAGTCCCATTTTGAAAAACATTTAAACAAAATCTTGAAACAGTCTATCTGATTTTTAATAAATAAGGAAAAAAAAAAAAAAAAAAAAAAAAAAAAAAAAAAAAAAAAAAAAAAAAAAAAAAAAAAAAAAAAAAAAAAAAAAAAAAAAAAAAAAAAAACCTAACCTAACCTAACCTAACCTAACCTAACCTAACCTAACCTAACCTAACCTAACCTAACCTAACCTAACCTAACCTAACCTAACCTAACCTAACCTAACCTAACCTAACCACCTAACCTAACCAACCGAAAAATACGACCAAGTATTACCATACGACTTTAAAAATTTTCTCCAAGATAGTTCTCCACCACCCCTACTGACCCCCCTTTGACTAAAACCCCCTCCCACTAATAGTTTTCCCACAATAAATTCCCAAAAAATTTTTCCCATACATAAGTCAATGTTGCCCAGTCAGCACTCGACGCGTTGAAGTCTTTTGTATGAAACCGTCTGAGCTTAGGTGCATTTTTGACCAAAATCAGCCGACCCAAAAATTTTCAAATCTCCATAACTTTTCCAACTCTCGTCCGATTTTCTTCGTGTTACCCATTATAGATTCCTGAGCCCCTAAGGCATCTTTTGAGCATTTTTAATTACAAATCTACTTATTAGTTTTTGCAAAATAAGCATTTTTTCAAAATTTTCGTAAAAATAGACGTAAATTTCACCATTTTTTAGTTCTAACTTTTTTCGGTTTCAACCGATTTTCATTTTTGTTACATTTTCTTATAGAACTCGTTGAATACTAACTTTTTTCTAGATAGAATTTTCCCATATCTCTAATACTTTCCCCAAAATAAATTCCTGAAATTCACTCAAAAAACACCCATTTTCAACAAAACAGAAAAGCTTATATTTTCTAAAGTACTAGAGATATCTTCAATCTGTTTGAACTAATAGCTAAAACTCCACTAGCACTACATAATATTATTGCACCAAGTAATTCTGTTCATAAATAAACTTTTTATTGTACTTCAAAATTTCCAAATTTTGATAAAATTATTAAAATTTTTAAACTATTATATCTCTGCCAAATTTCAATATTTTCTTAATATTATTTTTTCCTTAAATATCATTCATTAAAGCCTCGAAACGGTTTTTGAATTAACTCGCTAAAGCTAATACCTGATCTTTCAAAAATATTTGAAATTTCAGAAAATAAAAATTATAAAAAAAATACTTCCACTTAAAATTTCAAAAATATTCTTAAACATATATATTCTTCTTAAAAACCTCTACAAAATAAATAAATAAAATCACTCAGATTTCACATTTTTATACAATAAATATCGCATGCAAAAAAGGAAATCAACAAAATTAACTTTTCCGGATCTGTCCTCCCCAACCATGAGGAAGATCAACACACGCTCCGGCGTAAAGGCTAAAAAGAAACCGGATTCCCCAATACCATCCACATCTAAAAATAAACAACCCACCACCACCAAAACAACTAAAGTAAAACAATCTACACCTCAAGGTTATCTTACCGAATCCGGCTCCTCTGAGGCCTCCTCACACTCTAACTCTGTAGAATCTGTAAACACACTCGTCGACCAATACATGGAAGACGACTACCTTTCAACCAATTTAATCTTAGCTGAAGAAACGGAAGAAACCGAAGAAACAGTAGAATCTGAAGAATTTGAATATCCTGGCATAGTTACAATAGGCTTAACACAAACATGCGACTCCATAATGGAAATAGCTAACACCCCTGACTACCTAAGAAATAAAGAAAATGTCATCAAAATTAAAGACTTAGCTAACAAAATTATAAACTACCTTACACCAAATAAAACAGAAAACACCCAAACCAATGAAACCCCCAAGCACGAATGTAAATTTGACTACAATACATTAAAACAACTCATAAAAGACACAATTAAAGAAGAAATGACAACAATAAAATCTCAACCACCACCAAACACCAAATCATACGCTGCAATCACCAAAACACAAAACAATTCATCCGAACCTACAATAAATAAACCAAGTCTCAAAACAAGCAAACCAGCAATCATTGTAACCATACCCACCGCACAGAACCGACAAGAAGCAACCACAAAATGGACACAAAGTTATTCCTTCCGAAATGTGCCTTACGCACCCACAAAATTCCAGGCAATCACCACCAACAAAGTAAAAGTGGAATTTGAAAAGGACTCCCAATGCCAAGAAACTCTTAATAACCTAAAAACCAATAAAAATGTAACCGCAGAAATGGCTCGACTCCTACAGCCGATGTTCATCATAAAAGGCATACCGAAAGATATCCCATTTGACCAACTAAAAGACATCATCTTATCTCAAAACACCCAAATACAAACTACACTTAACAAACCCGGCGAAGAATTAACAGCATGTTTAGCGAAGAAAAACAAAAATGACAACCTTTATAACGCCATCTTCCGCGCCACCCCTGAAGTCTGGAGAAACACCATCTCCTTAGAACGCATAAACCTGGACCATCGCCGAATTCACGTAGCTGAACATGCTCCACTCCTCCAATGTTTTAAGTGTCAGAGGTTTGGCCATACGGGCAAACACTGCACAAGTAACCAAATCTTCTGTAGTCACTGCGCCAGCAGTGACCACGCATACAAAGAATGCCCACATAAAACCAAAATAGAAATAGCCAAATGCATAAACTGCACAAACATAAATTTAAAAAATAAAGATGAAAAACTCAACCATAACCACTCCTCCACCTCCAACCTGTGCCCAATAAGAAACGGTTACCTGTCAAAATTAGAAGATAGGATAAACTATGGCACAAAATAAACAAAATAAATATAAATCAAACTACCAACAGCAACAATTACAACATAAATAAATTACTTAAATACAAACCATTAAATAAAACAATTAACACTGAAATATCAAATAAACATAAATAATGATCTATCCGAAACAAATGCACAATATAATTTGCAAAAATGTCACATAGAAATAAACAAAATAACTTCACCTATTAAAAACAAATGCGGAGAAACTCGCCTGTACACCGTAAGCAGGGGGCAATCCGTAACCTAAACGGATTTAAAAAAAAAAAAAAAAAAAAAAACCTAACCTAACCAACCAACCTAACCACCCTTAAATTGCTACTAAATACTTCCCAACTTTCTCGAAAAAAATTCTCACGTATAGCTCTCGACCTCCTCTATCGACCCCCCTTTGACCCCAAATCGATCCCTCCAATAGTTTTCCCAAAATAAATTCCTAAAAAATTTTCCCCATACTTAAGTCAATGTTGCCGAGTCAGCAGACCGAGCGTTGATGTCTTTTGTATGGGACCCTCTTAGCTTAGGTGCATTTTTGAGCAAAATCAGCCGACCCCGAAATTTTAAAAAATTCACAGTAAATTCATCTTTTATCCGATTTTGATTTTGTTTTCAATTATAGCTAGCAGGGCCCCTAAGGCATCTTTTCCATATTTTTAACTGAAAATTTATTAACAATTTTCCGGAAAATAAGCGTTTTTCCAAAAAATCCTTAAAAATCGACCCAATTTTACCACTTTTTCATGCATAACTTTTTTCTATTTTATCCAATTTTTAATTTATTTGTGTTCTTTTGTAGATCTCGTTGAATCCTAACTTTTATCTAGATAACATTTTTCTCTATCTCTTATAGTTTTAGAGGAAAAAATTCCCGAAAATTGACCAAAAAACACCTATTTTCAACCAAAACAGAAACCCTTATATCTCGAGAACCACAAGAGATTTCTCTTATCTGTTTGGATATTTATATAGCCCTTACTAACCTCTATATAATATTATTGCATCGTTTTAATACCTATAGAAATAAGTACTTTTATTCATTAAAAACTTTTATAATTTTTAATACCTTTTTTCACCAATATTACATAGTCTATAAGTTCTCTCGGTTTTAACCGATTGTTTTAGTTGTAGTTTTATATTAAATATCTCATTAAGATTTAACTTTTATTTTAATAACTTTTTTTCATATCTACTTTAGTTTTAGAAAAAATAATTCTCAAAGTCGACCAAAAATACACCTTATTTTTACTAGAATTAAAAACCTTATTTTTTCCGAACTATATTAGTTATTCTTATTTTGTTTAAATATAGATACTTAGTTACCCAAGCTTTCTAACATATTGTTGCAAGAAGTAAATCTGACGGTAAACAAAGTTTTTATCGACGCTCCAAAACTCACTTTTATTTGCTTAAATTCGTCTAAGTTTCAAATCTACAGAAATTTCTAATTGTAATCTTTTCATTTAATTTTTATACATATTAGTTTAGACATCATTTAGTATAATAAGTTAGTTTTTAATTTATCAAAATCGGATAATACTTCGATTTGTTAAAATTTTTTCAAATTTCTTAGTCTCTTGTTTTTTTATAAGTAAAAATTTTTTATTTTTCAATGTTTTTAATTAGCTTTCATTGCTTTTATTTGTTATCTTTCCTTAGATATTAAACCCCTACATATCAAATAGACAAAATCACTAACATTTGTCATTCATATACTTAAAACACTGCATGCAAAAAAGGCAATCATTTAAATTAACTTTTCCTGACGTGTCTTCCCCAACTATGAGGAAGATAAATACACGCTCCGGCGTGAAAGCCAAAAAGAAACCGGACTCCCCAGTAGCAAGCACATCTAAAACCAAAAAACACACTACCACCAAAACCACCAAAATAAAACAGTCAGAACCCCAAGGTTATCTCACAGAATCCGGCTCCTCCGAGGCTTCCACTCATTCCAATTCAGTAGAATCTGTAAATACACTTGTTGATGATTATATGGAGGACGAATACCTACCATCCAACTTAATCCTCGCAACAGAGGAAACAGAAGAAACAAATGAAGAATTTGAATACCCCAACATCATAACAATAGGCATAACACAATCATGTGACTCAATTATGAAAATAGTAAACACCCCTGAATACCTACGAGACAAAGAAAATGTCAACCAAATCAAAGATCTGGCCTACAAAATTATCAACTACCTAACACCAAATGATAAAACTTCAAACACCCAAATCACGGAACCTCCTAAATACCAATGCAAATTCGATTTTAACACCCTAAAAGAAATAATAAAAAGTACAATCAAGGAGGAATTATCCACCCAAAATACCCCACCACTACAAAATACATCCACATATGCGTCTGTAGCCAAAACAAATACCAAACCACAACCTAAAACTATAGATCCTATACAAAAAACCACAAAACCTGCAATTATAGTAACTATACCCTCAGCACAAAATAGACAGGAAGCAACATCCAAATGGACACAAAACTACAGCTTCAAAAACGTTACCTATGCACCCACCAAGTTCCACCCCATTACCACCAACAAAATAAAAGTCGAATTCCAAACCAACGCACAATGCACCGAAACACTACAAAACCTAAAAACCAACAAAGAAGTACAAGCCGAAATGGCACACCTCCTACAACCAATGTTTATCCTAAAAGGTATTCCCAAGGATATACCATATGCACAAGTCCAAGAATATATAATCAATCAAAACGAAACCATTAAAAATGCACTACAAGAACCCGGATCCGAACTTCACGCCTGCCTAGCAAAAAAGAACAGAAACGAAAAACTATATAACGCGATCTTTCGCGCCACACCAAATGTATGGCGCTCCGCCATAACCCTCGATAGAATAAATATCGACCATAGTCGTATACACATTGCAGAGCACGCCCCACTTCTCCAGTGCTACAAATGCCAACGTTTTGGACACACTGGCAAAAACTGTACCAATGCTGACCCACACTGCAGCCATTGCTCAAATTCCGGACACTACTACCAAAACTGCCCTCACAAAGACTCACCTGAGGCAGCTAAATGCACCAACTGCACCCTGCTAAACTCCAAAAACAATAAATTAAACCTCAACGAAAACCACTCGTCTACCTCCAATATATGCCCTACCAGAAAGAACTATCTTTCAAAATTGGAGGAACGCATTAACTATGGCATAAAATAAGATCACACATTAAATAAAACAATACAACAAAATACTACAGAAACAAATAACTACAAAGCAACCAAACAAACAAAACTTCCCGTAATACCAAAACATAAAAATATGTTAAAATTAATAATTACCAATAAAACTAATCCCGTACAACCTCAGTAATTAAATAAGATGTTGTTCGCCTGTAAACCATTAGCAGGGAGCTTCATCCGTAGCCCAAAATAACGGATCTCTAAAACCTAACCTAACCTAACCTAACCTAACCTAACCTAACCTAACCTAACCTAACCTAACCTAACCTAACCTTTTTTTTTTTTTTTTTTTTTTTTTTTTTTTTTTTTTATAGACAGGAAATGCGCCTTATGCATACTCCGTCGCTGGGCAGGCGACGGAGTTATGTGGGGCTCGCCTTCGTGCACCCACTCGACGACGACAGGGTAGTCCAGTGGGTGCTCGAAGGCATACCCACTAAAACCTGTCTGTGTGCCCTCTCCTACCGGTTGTGGCGGCGTGGGCTCCTTGTTGGGATTCAACATCACACCGCCCCGGCCAGTCCAGCTACCTGGACCCCTTTCTGGTTGTGCGGGAGATGCCCGAGCACACGTGGGCATCTCCTCCAGCGAAACGAAGTCGTGCAATGCGAGCGAGAGACTACCCTATCTTCACCCGCTGACCCCGTTATGGGATGCTTTAGTCAGACATCCCCTGAATTGGCGCCTCACGCGCTGCCGGCTCAGGGGGCTTCCCCTTAGTCGACGGCGGTTCACACCTCCGGCTTCCCATTATGTGACCGGCCGGCCGCCCGCTGGCGGCGCAGACCGAACACTTCGGCTCAGCACTGCAGTTGGTAGCCTTGTGCCCCGGCTCTCCACATCGGAAACACAGGCTTTCTCTGTTTACGTCAGAGGGGCATCTGGGCTTGGTGTGCCCCAGCCCCATACATTTGTAGCATCGCAGAGCAGGGGGGCTAAGTACCCTCACGTCTGCGACACTCCATCCAACCCGTATCTTGCCGTCGATGCAGGCCGCTTTTGCAGCAGCCACCGGACACCTGATGTTAATCCGCCCGGTACCATCCGGGCCGACTCTTATCTTTTGAGACTTGATGGCCGCGGCTTCACAGTTAGCCTTCTTGGCCACCGCCTCTACAACGTCGTCTTCTAAAATTGAGTCGTCGAGACCCGAAATCTGCAAATCCGCAGTTCTCTCGGGTCTTGCGACCAGTGCGTCATCGCCAATTACGCCGCGGAGCATTTCGGCTAGTGTATCGGCCTTGCCTCGGCTTGTTTCCGGCACTTCGAGTACACGGGCTCCCGTCTGGCTTTCCCTCACCTTTACACCACCTTCAAGTCCCACGTCAGGGAGAGATATTTCGGCTTTGGCCTTAGTCATAATTTGGGCGTACGTCACCCCACGTTGTACGGCCTCTGGCCGCAGAGTGATGGTTACGGCTGCGGTCTCGGGAGGAACAAGTTTGGTCCTCCTTCGCGTCGGCGCCTTTTTTGTCTTCTCCGCTGTGGTTACGTCTGTGGCGATAGCCTTAGCCATTTCTTCT
Organism: Calamotropha paludella; assembly: GCA_927399485.1. Classification (NCBI taxonomy): domain Eukaryota; kingdom Metazoa; phylum Arthropoda; class Insecta; order Lepidoptera; family Crambidae; genus Calamotropha; species Calamotropha paludella. Next base: position 53,156 of record OV656820.1, read on the forward strand.
GCAGCCCGCCTTTCTATTTTTCTCTTCTTTTTCCTCCCTACTGCTTCAACCCAAGCGTTAGGCTTGGGAGCAGTGGGGGGCACATTCAAACCCGTCAAATTTTCCCTCGGACATAATGCAGGCGGTGTTCTGGTAACATCTATACGTCCTGGGGTGCGTGATGGATTTGTCAGCTGTTGCGGCTGGACAAGACGTCGTTCGAGCCCTTCCAGGCGCTCGTCCAGCATACGCTGCATGGCCTGCAGCAGCTGCTCATCCGTCAGTCTTGGTTTTTCCGTGCTGGGCCCACTGGGTGGGTTTTTGTTGCGGTCATTTTCCTGAAGCTTCGCCACAGCTCTCTGGAGTTTCTCCACGTCTCTGCGGAGTCGGGTGTTTTCCTCCTGCAGGTCCAGGAAGTCATCGTCGTGATATAAAATCTCCTTCGTCCACTCGGCTAGTTCGAGGAAAGTCGTCGAGAAACTCTTAAGGGGATTCAGGATATTGTCCCGTTCTGCTGGACCATACGTTCTGGCGACGTACGCAGTAATCTCCTTCAGCCACTTTACTCCCGTCTCTCTGTAGTTGTGCCATGTGTCAAGATTCTCCTGGCTGACGAATCTGAGCCTAGCAGCAGCACCTTCTTCATTGTCCTTGTCACCGGACATTTCGATGTCTTTCGTCTTTTTGGCACTGTTTTTGGATGGACTCTGTGCGCTGTCCGCTACGCGTTTGAAGCCAGAAGCTGACCTCAGACGCCTTCCACTTTCTTCTACGGCTTTTTGATTTTTATTTTTAAACACTTCCATCTTAGACCCACGAGTATGGGAGAACAAACTGGACCGCCAGGGCAGAGATCCCGGTACCCTGGCTACCCTACATACACCTGGGGGGTCGGGAGGTACCCCAGGGTGACCACTAGTGGGCTGATGCGATCCCCAGCCACCTTCGCAGGCGCCCCGACGCCATGAATCCCAGCGCCAGGACTTTGACGATTTTTTATAGGGGTTTTCTCCCCGCGGCCCCCACCTGAGTGGCGGCCCCCACTCCCTGCACCACGTACAGGGTTGCGGGTGGGCCGGAACCAGTCCTCGGACCGGAACACGCCCCCAACATGCTCACGTAGTGAGCTGGGCTCGTAGGCCCCCTTCTCGTAATTTTTTATAGAGGTTTTCTTCCTCGCAGCCCCCATCCCTAAGGATGACAGCCCCCGGCCCCGCAGCATGTACGGGGTTACGGTATAACCCTGCTCGGCTGCCGTTACCCAGGCTACCCGGGTCAGCCAGCCGAGCTCCCCCCCTGTTGTCGGATTATTAGCCGCCGTCGTATGCAATCCCCGAGGGAATTATATACGACGGCGCCCAGGATGCACCGGCCCGAACCCATTGTCGTTCCCACCGCACGTATGAAGTGGGACCTACAAAAGGCCGGGCACACGTGGAGGTTCTATCCGACCTTGCACCCCAACCTAACCTAACCTAACCTAACCTAACCTAACCTAACCTAACCTAACCTAACCTAACCTAACCTAACCTAACCTAACCTAACCTAACCTAACCTAACCTAACCTAACCTAACCTAACCTAACCTAACCTAACCTAACCTAACCTAACCTAACCTTTTTTTTTTTTTTTTTTTTTTTTTTTTTTTTTTAACGCTGTGAAATGCCTTACGCATACCCTGCCGCTTGGTGGACGGCAGGGTTATGTGGGGCTCTCCTCCGTGCACCCACCCGACGAGGGACGCCTGGTGGGTGCACGGAGGCATACCCACTAAAACACAGCGGCGTTCCCTCGACAACCTGTCACTGGCAGACTCTCTAACGACATCGGGCCATCCGAGAGTGTGCCAGCGGTCGGGTAGTAACCACGGGAAGTAAAATGCGACCGTGGCCCCGACGGCGAGCGTCCGCAAACGGACCCCACTTAAAGCCTCCTCCTACCTCTGGCAAAGGCCTGTGTACGCCCCAGACCCCTGCGGGCGAGAATAGGGGTGCACCAGTGTCGGTGTAATCCCATCTCCTCCTTCTTCATCAGCGAAGCACGTGCCTCGTCACGTTTCCGTGCAACCACTGTATAGGGTTGGTCAGAGCTATCACTCCGACATCTCGCCCTCCGACAATTCGGAGAGAGTGGGCCGCACCACTGAGGGCTGGGCGGTCTGCTCCACTGGTTCCTTACCTCTAACGGCAGGAGGACCGCATTTCCTGCCTCCCATTACGTGCTCCGAAGAGATACCCGCCTCGGCGCAAACAGCGCAATGCGGCTGTGCAGATTTGCAGTCAGCCGCTTTGTGTCCACCTTTGCTGCAGCGGAAGCAAAGTCCGCTGCGGTCCATTCTTTTCGGACACAGGTATCTGGTGTGGCCCACACCCATGCATCGATAACAACGCAGTGGGCGGGGCTCCAGGACCCGCACCTGAGTAATACTCCAGCCTATTTGGAGCTGACCATCTTTGTCGGCAATAGTTTTCGCAGCTGCTACTGGGCACTTGACCATAACCGTACCGGCGCCTCCCTGCCTTAGACGGATTGTGCCTACCTTGACCTGGCCGGGCTGACAACCACCCTTAGCCGCCACTGCTTCCGCCACATCAACTGAGGCTACTGTGTCGTCAAGCCCCAGGATGCGCAATTCGGCCATCTTCGTTGGCCTCTCGACTCGGGCTACGTCGGCCAATACTTGCCTCAACCTGCTGGCCAACAGGTCTGCTTTGGCGCCATTTTCGGCGCCGGGCACCTCTAGTTTGCGAGCTCCAGTCGCTGTCACTCTCATCTTGACTCCCCCTTCAATCCCAACGTCTTGGAGGGAGAGGGAGTCTTTAGCCCTTTTTATCATTTGGGCGTAAGAATATCCCCGTTCCACTGCCTGAGGCTGCATCGTCAGTACTATAGCTGAGGTTCGAGGGACTCTCAGCTTCACGCGTTTCTTCTTCTTCTCAGGTTTCTTCGACGCCGCTTGTTTCTGCTGAGGCGGCTGCGCGGAATTTTGCCCTCTTGTTTGGGCCGCTACTCTTGCGGCTGGTCTCGTCGTTTGGGAGGTAGCAAGTTGTGCCTCCTGTGTCTTGGCTGTTGCCTTCTTTAACTTGCCCCTGCGGTAGCGGGCAGTGCGCCATTCTCCATTGTCCGCCGCTGGCTGAGTAAGAGTTGGGCCAGCTACTGGCGTCCTGATGTTCTGGGACGCCGCACCTGCAGGACACGGGCTTTGTGTCGCCTCTCTTCTATCCGCCGCTAGAGACGGTCTTCTTATGACGGGAGGCAGGAGCCGACCGTCAACCACAAGCCCCTCTAGGCGGGCACTGAGCATGGTGCCCACAGATTCGAGCAGGGACCGTCGAAACTCCTCCCGAGCTTGCTCATCCATGCAAGACTCTCTTGCCGGGGGATCTCTTCTTGGGGACCGCCGCGACACGGCCTCACGAAGGCTCACCATCTCCTCGCGTAGCAACTGCACTTCTCGCCGCAGTCGCGCGTTCTCGGCTTCTAGGCGGCGGTTGTGATCCGTAATAGACCTCTCAGCTAGATTGTAGACCGCTCGACGGAGCGCGGTCGTAGCCTGCTTCACATCACGCATCACGGTGCCCTTCAAATTCTTGGACTTCCTCATCGCGTCAATGATCTTCTCGATCTCCTTCACCGCGCAGTCCCTCACAAAATCGGGTTCGTCATCGGCAGGTTCGGCCGGAATCTCGACACCCGACAACTCCCACATCCTCATTGCGGCGCCAGGCTCGTCACTCGGGCCACCATCATTTGGGGTCGCAGTCCTTGGCGTTCCTGACCGCAACAACTCACATTGTCTGGTGGCCCATTCTCGGGCCTCCTTGCGAGTTCTTTCTTCTACTTCAATGCCCTCTTCGAAAGCAGCGAGCTCCTGCCGGCTGAGCTCATCCCTGGCTCGGATAGAGCCACCAATCGAGCTTGGTGCTGGCGATGTCGTCCGCTGAAAGCCGCGGCCACGGCGCGCTGTCCCAACCTTGGGAGCCGCTGAAATCTGTGGCTCCTCATCGGAATCGTCATCGGAGTCAATGACTAGTCTCCTCGAAACACGCTTGCGTCCATTAGAATTTGGCGACAGAATTGCCGCATCGACAGACGCACCTGCGTCCAGCTCTAAATCCTCAACACGATCTTCAGCACAGTTTATACACGGACTCTGTGCGTTGTCCCTCTCACCCTTATCCTTCGATTGATTTGTTTTATTATTCGAACTATCCATACTAGACCCACGAGAATGGGGGAAATAAAAAGTCCACCCGGGCAGAGACCCCTGTACCCGGGTAACCCTAACTACGCCTGGGGGGTCGGGAGGTACCCCAGGGAGACCGCTAACGGGCTGACCGTCCTCCGCCAGCCACCTCATCGAGGCGCCCCGACACCACGCATCCCAGTGCCAGGACTTTGAGGATTTTTTAGAGTGGTTTTCTCCACGCGGCCCCCACCGAGGTGGCGGCCCCCACTCCCTGCACCATGTACAGGGTTGCGGGTGGGCCGGAACTGGTCCTCAGACCAGTACACGCCCCGACGCGTCCACGCTTGCGGACCGGACCGTAAAGTCCCCCACTAGTGATTTTTTATAGAGGTTTTCTTCCTCGCGGCCCCCACCCCGAAGGACGGCGGCCCCCGGCCTTGTACCATGTACAGGGTTGCGGTATGCCCCAGGCCTACCCAGGCCTACCTATGCCTGCTACGTAGCAACTCTCTGCAATCAGAGAGCGACGTGCAGAACGGACCGTGAAGTCCCCCCTCTCGTAATTTTTTAAAGAGGTTTTCTTCCTCGCGGCCCTCATCCCGAAGGATGACAGCCCCCGGCCCCGCACCATGTACGGGGTTACGGTATACCCCTGCTCGGCTGCCGTTACCCAGGTTACCCAGGTCAGCCAGCCGAGCCCCCCCCAGTTGTCGGATTATTAGCCACCTTCGTATACAATCCCCAAAGGGATTATATACGAAGGCGCCCAGGATGCACCGGCACGAACCCATTGTCGTTCCCACCGCACGTGTGAAGTGGGACCTACAATGGGCCGGGCACACGTGGAGGTTCTATCCGACCTTGCACCCCAACCTAACCTAACCTAACCTAACCTAACCTAACCTAACCTAACCTAACCTAACCTAACCTAACCTAACCTAACCTAACCTAACCTAACCTAACCTAACCTAACCTAACCTAACCTAACCTAACCTAACCTAACCTAACCTAACCTAACCTAACCTAACCTAACCTAACCTAACCTAACCTAACCTAACCTAACCTAACCTAACCTAACCTTTTTTTTTTTTTTTTTTTTTTTTTTTTTTTACGTGGAGAAAATGCTTTTCGCATACCCCACCGCTGGGTGGACGGTGGGGTTATGTGGGACTCTCCCCTGCGGACCTACCTGACGATAAAAGCTCGTCAGGTTGGTATGCAGGGGCCTACCCACTAAAAACTCCACGACGTACCCTCAATCACCTTAGTGCCATTGGTTCGTCGAACCACTCATCATCATCAGACGATAAGTCGTTCGACGAAGCAATGACACCAGGCGAAGTCACGGGAACCCTTACGGACACTTCCGCGGCCCCGCCGGTGGATGTCCACCCTAGGCGAACCCGTCTATGATCCCCTGGATCCGGGAATCTTAAGCGTCCCGAGACGTTTGGGACACGCGGCGTCAACGGAAGTCTGTGCAGTGCAGGGGTCAGGCCGCCCAAGCCCGGCCCCTGCAGGCTCCCGTGGGTAGAGGGGGGGTAACTTACCCCACCACTTCCCGTATTATCTAGTGGTAGTTGCTGGTCGAATTGACGTCGCCTCTGCCCAGTCCTTCTGCAACCTAACCTAACCTAACCTAACCTAACCTAACCTAACCTAACCTAACCTAACCTAACCTAACCTAACCTAACCTAACCTAACCTAACCTAACCTAACCTAACCTAACCTAACCTTTTTTTTTTTTTTTTTTTTTTTTTTTTTTTTTTTTTTTTAAGTGGAGAAAATGCTTTTCGCATACTCCCGCCGCTGGGAGTGGGACGGGAGTTATGTGGGACTCTCCCCTGCATACCCATCCGACGATAAAAGATCGCCGGATTGGTATGCAGGGGCCTACCCACTAAAAACTCCACTACGTCCCTTCAATCACCTTAGTGCCATTGGTTCGTCGAACCACTCATCATCATCAGACGATAAGTCGTTCGACGAAGCAATGACACCGGGCGGGGTCACGGGAACCCTTGCGGACACTACCGCGGCCCCACCGGTGGATGTCCGCCCTAGGCAGACCCGTCTATATTCTCGCGGGAAGCGCAGAATGACGGAGTGTCCCGGGATGTATGGGACACTCTGCGTCGGCGACGGCCTGTGCAATGCGAGGGTTGAGCCTCCCAAGCCCAACCCCCGCTGGCCATCGCGGGAAGAGGAGGGATAACTAACCCCATCTCTTCCCATGCTGTCTGATGGGAGGAGTCGGTCGTATTGACGCCTCCTCCTTCCGGTTCTAGCACGGCGGCGCGGGTCTGCCAGAGGATCATTCTCGCGTATCCGCTCCGCTGCCTCCTTGAGCGACATAACCTCGTCGCAAAATTCACCTATTGCATCCCAATTCCTGTCATTCTCAAGCATGGACCTGACCACGCTCGGAAGTGATAGGTTTTGCCCTACTACGGCTGTTAGACGGCTGCGTTGTAGATTCCAGGCTGGGCATGCTTCCAGCGTGTGCTGCGCCGTATCTTCGGCCGCGCCGCAGTCATGACATGCCGGTGTTGGTTCCTTCTGCGCAATCCGGTGCAGATATCGGCCAAAGCAGCCGTGTCCAGTGAGTATCTGCACCAGATGAAAGTTAAGGCTACCGCGCTTGCGGTTCACCCATTCTCCTAAGACTGGTATAAGTGCGTCTAGGGTTCGTCTCCCCGCAGTCACGGTCTCAAGATATTCAAACCATCTTTCTTTTATGGCTTCTTCAGCTTGCCGTCTTGCATGCACTATTTCTTCAATAGCAGGCCGTTCACCTCGTCTCCTCGCTTCTGCTCGACACCGGTAGGTCTCCGCGAGAACTGTGGCTTCTAGTTCCCACGGAGGCATTCCGGCGAGGGCACCAGCTACAGCGCCAGCGACTGTTCGGTAAGCTCGTACCGCGCGAGTGGCCACAATTCTTTGCGGTCTACGTAATAAGGCCTTCGCTTCTGCGTCTAGACAGTCGTTCCAGATTGGGGCTCCATATAAGGCCATACTTTTTACGACTCCGGCGTAGAGCTTCCGGCAGCTTGCGTTTGGCCCTCCCAAATTTGGAAGGAGTCTGCTCAACGCCGTCGCAGTATTCGTGAGCTTCGGAGATAGCTGCCTGAAGTGCTCATTAAATTGCCATCGGCTATCCAGGACTAAGCCCAGATATTTCATATGAGCACCGATGAGTACTCTTTCTCCTTCTATATTAAGATGCATGTTTGCTGGCGGCCTACCACGGGGACCATGAAAAACGACGGCCTCGGTCTTCGAAACAGCTACCTTCAGTCCGAGCAGCTCAATTCTGCTGATGATTAGGGCGGTACCAACAGTAGCGCGACGCCTTGCCTCATCAAAATCTTGCCCTCTTGTCATAATCAGCGTATCGTCGGCATAACAGACTATTTTCATGCGCGGCAATAGTTCACCTCGCAGGATCCAATTGTATCCGAGGTTCCACAAGAGTGGTCCAAGGACTGACCCCTGAGGAACCCCGCATTGCATTGGTCTAGAGACCATCTGCCCTTCCCTGTTTATGTACAGAATGTTGCGGCCCTCCAGGTAGTCTCCAATCACCCTGCAGATGTACAGTGGCAGGTTGTGGTACCGCAATGCCTCCATTATGCGCCTGAGAGGAATGGTGTTAAAGGCATTAGCGATGTCTAATGACACCGCTATTACCTTTTCCCCTCTTTGGTTCGCCTCCTCAGACCATCTTTTGACCTCCCCAATAGCATCTATGGTGGACCGTCCCTGCCGGAAACCATATTGGTTTTCTGCGAGGTTTGGTCCTTCCGATTCCAGGTGCGCATTTATCCTAGCAGCCAAAATTCTCTCGAATATTTTTCCCGCTTCGTCTAGGAGGACAATGGGGCGAAATGCAGACGGAGAATCCGGAGGTCGTCCTTCCTTTTGGAGCAGACATAGCCTACCATTCTTCCATAGGTTAGGGAAGCGTCCGGAGGCTAGACACTCGTTTAAAAGCTCAACGAAGCGACTCCCCAGATGCTTCATGGCAAGAAGAAATATCCTGCCCGGTATTCCGTCTGGTCCTGGTGCTTTCTTTGATGGACCTAAGCGGTCTAGGGCTTCTTTAAGCTCGGCCTCTGAAATATGCGGAAAATCTGGGTTGGAAGGTAACTCCTCCGCTGGAATGGCCATTATAGGAGGACCATCTTCAGTTCTCTCTGGGAAAAGGCCAGACACTACCGTCGTTAAGAAGTTCGATTCGAATGCTTGTGTTGAGGGTGCTTGCTGCCGCATTTTGTTGCGCACCGTTCGGTATGGGCGCCCCCACGGGTCATTATTTAGTTCAGCGACAAATCCATCCCAAGCTTCCGATTTGGCTCTGTGGATAGCCACTTTTAAGTTCACAGTGGCTTCCCTGTAAGCTTGATAAAGCAGATCTTCTTCCTCCAGGGAATGTCCGCGACGCCTTCGGCAACGTGTGTATTCGCGTCTAGCTCGGATACTGGCGACGCGAAGATCTGCCAACTCCTGAGACCACCAATAAACTTGCCTTTTTTCAGGCTGTTGTTTGGCCCGTGGCATGGACGAGTCACAGATGGAGGTCAGGGCTGAGCGCAGATGTTCGGCTTGCTCGTCAACGCTTTGTTCTTGAATTTGTGCGGGACAGCACCAATCCGCCACAATGGCAGCCTCCTCCACCATACCAACATTCAGCTTTTTGATAGCCCAACGAGGAAACCCGTTTGTACACCTTACCGGACCACTTGAACCATTAATCTGGTTACTTGATGACAACTGGAACCTGATATATCTATGGTCCGAGAGTGACACCTCGTCCTTAAGTACCCTCCAGTTTTGCAAGCGTGAGGATAGGGCAGGGGTAGTAAACGTAAGGTCTACTATTGACCCCCCCTGCCGCCTAACACAAGTAAATTCGTTGCCCCTGTTTGCAACACAGAGCCCGGTGGCTGCGAACCAATCAGCGACTACTGTGCCCTTAACATCTGTGACTGGGGAATTCCACGCCGGATGTTTTGCATTAAAATCCCCCAGCACGATTACTTGTGCGGGGGCCAGCCTACCTACAACAGCGCTAAGGTTGTCCAGCAGCCTTTCCATGCCAGCTCTGTCCCCATTTGGGGAATAATAAACGCCGACAATACCGATACCTCGGAGTGTTGTCGCCACATAACCGCGACCCTTCTCCTTAACTGTGAGCGGTGGAGAGTTAGTATTTCCACGTACATAGACTGCAACGGACCCAGCAGTATCCCCAGCCCATGAGCTCCCTCTGGGGACACGGTAGGGTTCTGAGACAACGCCGACTTGTATCTCCCATTCTGCCATGTGCTGCATAAATAGATCTTGGGATGCAGCACAATGGTTACAATTGGCTTGGAGAAAGCTGATATGTGACCTAGCCATCAAGCATTTCAACCTCCGCAACTGGAGCCTCTCTTGAAGGTGGAGCCCGGGTCAATGTGGCTCCTTTTCCTTTTGTCGTCGGTGGTGTGCAGTTCCTACTGCACATCATGTGTCCCGCTGGACGGCCGGCCGCGGTGCAAACTGCGCATTTGGGTTTCGCCGCTGCACATTCTGTGGCTTTGTGTCCGTCGGCTCCACAGCGGAAGCAGGTTGTGCTTCTATCCGTTGTGGCCGGGCATCTGGGACGAGTGTGCCCTGTACCCATACATCGGAAGCACCTCATAGGCTTAGGTTGAAGAGCCTTAACTTGAGCCGAGCTCCATCCGACCAATATCCGGCCTGATTCCTGTAATACTTTTGCGGCCGCCACCGGGCAGCGCACTAGGACAGAACCTAAGCCACCGGCGCCTGTACGTATCACTCCAACTTTTACATTTTCTACTGCACAATTCCCTTTGGCAGCAATTGCCGTCGCTATTTCTGACACTTGTATTGAGTCATCGAGCCCTGTGATACGTAGATCCGCGCATTTAGTTGGTCGGGCCACTGTCGCTACCTCCGATAGGGCGGTTCTCAATTTGTCCGCCAGCAAGTCCGCCTTGGTATTGCTGTCAGCGCCAGGGATCTCCATGATTCTGGCCCCCGTCGCAGCCTGCTTAATACGTAGGCCCTCTATACCTAGCGATTGCAAGTCGATACTTTGCCTCGCTTTTCCCATAACCTCTGCATAGCTTGACCCTTTTTCCACGGCTTCTGGCTGAATTGTCACGACTACCACTGCCGATTTCGGAGGTGTCAGCTTCACCTTAGTCGTTGCCTTCTTCTTAGCCTGGTTTGTGCCAGCTTTGGGATTCATCATTGGCATTTTCCTTGAGGTTGCCGGTGCTGCCGTCGACGTGGGCGGTCGTAGTGCCCTCGATGATGTGGAGGGCGCTGCCTGCGACTCGACTTGGGCTGCAGCCTTGTTTGCCTTTTTGTTGGCCGTACGCTTCTTCTTTTTGCTGACTTGTTCAGTCCAGCCGCCTTCATCCCCAGTTGGTCCAACTGTTCGATCAGTGTTGGTTTGTGTTGAGGGCAGAGCTGCCTTAGTCTTGCCTTTCTGTGCAGGTAGTGGATTCGTCGCCGGCGGGACAGCTGCGACACTAGCAAAAGTCGGGGCCTGCTTGTCCCTTTGGTCAGCTGCCAAAGGAGGTCTGATATTCTTGGCCGGCAGTAGTCTGGGTTGTAAACCCTCAATACGTGCACTAATCATTGTGCCGACCGATATCATTATGGAGCGTTTGAGCTCCTCAATACCATCATTGTTAAGTGCAGGACTTGCGTGATCCGATCTTGTGCATGAGCATCTTGCGGAGCTGGACTTTCGCAAGGCCGTCATTTCCTTTCGCATGAGTTCGACTTGGTGACTCAAGCGCTCATTGTTGGCCTGGAGACGGCGAATTTCTTCTGAGGTTGTTCTAGCTGCAAGAGTCTCAACTGCTTTCTTCAAAGTGTCAGCCGCGTCATATAGGGTGCGTTGATAGGTCCCTTTAAGATTTTTGCTAGTCTTGGCCACCTTAATTATGGCGTCAATAGTGCTGAACGCCTTTACACAGGTGGGGTCCGAAGGTTCCAGAGGCTCGGTGAACTCGGTCGGATCTACGTCTTTTTGGAAAGAGGACATGCGCTGAGATAAACGAGCCGATCTGCGCAACGTCGAGTCACAATCTGATTGAGTAAATGACCGGTCGGCTTCCTCTATGTAGTCTTCCGCTTCCATCTGTTTCAGGGTCTCTTTGGCCTTGGCCAGACCCACGTGGTTTCCAGTTGTGGCCGCCCGCCCGCCACGACTACGACGAGCCTTGGCTATTTTGGGGTTGGCAGCAGACCCTATTGTGTCTGAGTCAGATCCAGTAGAGACATCCTTTGTTCCAAGGGATCTTTTCCTTTTATAGCTCTCTGCAGCGTTTGCACTCCTAAGAGAGTTGGCTGAAGATAATCCTCTGTCTTCATCTTCAGTGGACATCACCTCTTCCTCCGCAGTACTTGCCGCGGATGTATTATCATATTTTGGTCCCAACACTAAACGAGCAGCGCTACGGGTCCTCCTGGTTTCTACTACTCCTGCCGCAGCAGATTCGCGATTTGCACTTCCCTCTTCGGCCGACAAAAAATCGGCTGTGCTAGGCACATCACCCGTTAGGGTACGCTCGCTTCCGCCCGAGCTGGGCTCACCATCATCATCTAAAGTTTTTAAGTTTTTATTTTTATCATTACCCATATTAGTCCCACGAGTAGGGTTGCAAAAGCGGTCGACCCGGGCAGAGGCACCATACCCGGGCAAGCGTAGGGTTCTCGAAACAGGGGGGCCGCCGGTCCCCTGCTCCGCTGCCGTGTAGGAACTGGTCTCCCACCAGCCACTCACCCCCTCGCCAATTCGCGACAGCAAACTTGGGGTTGGGGATTTTTTATTGAGGTTTTCTCCTCGTAGGGTCACCCAATTAAGGGCACGCCCCCCCCGGCCCCGCTCAACGCGGGGTAACGGGTTGGCCGACGGTTGGCATCGAATGCCTGCCCACTGGTCGCGCTAACGATCCAGCAGACCCGCCGCCCCCGCTCGCACCGCCGCTACCCGGAATGTCCAGGACGCCGGTCGAGCCCGAATCGCGTCGCCGCTACCCAGAAACGTCTGGGACGCCGACCCGAAGCCGCAACCTGAAAAGGTCGCCCGTCTCCGAAGCCAAACCTGGCTCCTCTGACCCAAAGATGGGTCCCGCTCCTACTTCGGCGCCTCCCATGCCTGCTACGTTACAACCCTCTGCAATCAGAGGGCGACGTGCAGAACGGACCGTGAGGTCCCCCCTCTCGTAATTTTTTAAAGAGGTTTTCTTCCTCGCGGCCCCCATCCCGAAGGATGACAGCCCCCGGCCCCGCACCATGTACGGGGTTACGGTATACCCCTGCTCGGCTGCCGTTACCCAGGCTGCCCAGGTCAGCCAGCCGAGCCCCCCCCAGTTGTCGGATTATTAGCCACCTTCGTATGCAATCCCCCAAGGGATTATATACGAAGGCGCCCAGGATGCACCGGCCCAAAACCCATTGTCGTTCCCACCGCACGTGTGAAGAAGGACCTACAATGAGCCGGGCACACGTGGAGGTTCTATCCGACCTTGCACCCCAACCTAACCTAACCTAACCTAACCTAACCTAACCTAACCTAACCTAACCTAACCTAACCTAACCTAACCTAACCTAACCTAACCTAACCTAACCTAACCTAACCTAACCTAACCTAACCTAACCTAACCTAACCTAACCTAACCTAACCTTTTTTTTGTTTTCGTAGAAAATGCATTAGGCATTCCACCGTGTCGGGAGAACACGGTAGATATGTGGGACTCTCCTCCATGCCTCTACCCGGCCGAGTGCCCGGTAAAGGCTTGGAGGCCTACCCACTAAAAACTACGGCGTCCCAATGCACATTGGAGCGGGTCGCGGGGCCCTTGGCCGGAATCGACCGCAACCCGCTCCAGTGTGGGTCCGCGCTCGTGGGCGGACCTCGCCTATGCTCCGTGAGGGACGGAGCAACGGGGTGAACCGTGACGCCCTGAACACCCCGCACGCCTGAGGGCCAAGTGCAATGCGACTGCCGGTCTCCCGCCCCGACAGCCGCTGGCCCCCTTTCGGTGAAGGAAGGAATAAACCACACCCCTCGACCGACACCGACCCACAAGGGACGAGACTCCCGCGCCCGTGGTGATCACCCAGAAACGAGTTCCCGGGCGCCATCACAGGCGGCGCGGTTGCCCCGCCCAATGCAGGCCGGGGGCGGCCGAGGTGTGCTAACGGCCTTCCCCCCCCCACCTCATCGGGATGTGCGTCCGCGGAAGCCCCCCGGAAACAAAAGTTCCCGGAGGGCTTCCGCGGTCGCCATCCCATCGGACCCCCTCTCGGCCACGCCGGGTGATAACGGAGAAAACTCCGGTATCACCCGTAGTTTCCGAAAGAGGCTCCTACCCTCGGGGGATGGTACCGAGGGTCCTCCTCAAGCGCTTCGCGAGCGACCCCCGCTCGCGCCCGCGCTTCCGGCATCTTCACGCCCCTCCCGCAAGGGAGGGGTGGAAGAGGCTCTCTCCCCCCCGAGCGTTTTTACGGGGGGGGTTGGGCACCCGACGGGCTGGGTGCCCCTACCTCCATGGGGTCCACCGGTGGTGGAGGGGACCTCCCCTTCACCACCGGTGGGTCGCATCTGCGACTCCCCATGGCGTGGTCGGCCGGCCGCCCAAAGGCGGCGCACACCGAGCACGCTGGCTCCCGGTTGCAGGTGGCGGCTGTGTGACCTGGTACTCCACACCTGAAGCACAAGCCGCTCCTGTCCTCCGCTGCCGGGCACTTGGGTCTCGTGTGCCCGACCCCCATACACCTATAGCACCGCAGGGGCCGGGGTCCAAGGACCCTGATCTCTGCGGTGCTCCATCCCACGCGGAGCTTCTCCCCGCTGTCCACCAGGGCTTTTGCTGCCGCAGTCGGCAGCCTCATCAGCATGTGTCCAATGCCGCTTGGGGCGCGTCTTATTGCTTGCGTCTTAATGGCGCTGCTGGCACATCTTGATTTGGCCACTACAGCCTCGACCACTTCCTGTAGGTCGACGGAGTCGTCCAGACCTGAGATCCGCACGTCTGCTGTTTTCTCAGGTCTTCCTATCGTCGCGACGTCCCCTAATCGTCTTCGCAGGATCTCGGCGAGCGCGTTTGCCTTTGCCCCGTCAGCTTCCGGCACTTGTATGACTCGTGCCCCCGTCGCCGTACTTCTCATCATGACTCCGGTGTCGATGCCCACCTCCGAGAGGGACACCAGCGTCCTGGCCCTTTTGATTATGTGGGCATACGTTTCCCCACATGCCTCCGCTTCTGGCCGGATCGTGATGGTCACGGCTGTCGTTTTAGGTGGGATGAGCTTCCCGCGCCTCTCGTATTTGCTTCTACCCTGGTTGCCCGCTGGTTTCGGCTCTGCATCTTTGGTCGCCTCGTCATTGGCTTGTTTTTTCCCTCTGCGTTTCTTCTTCCTGCTCTCTGCCGTCTCCCAGACGTTGTCCTGGGGCGTGGCAGGGAGCGGTGTAAACGTCACCCTTTTTTCGGAGACGGGGCCTGGCATTGCCCCTTTCCCAGAAGTCGTCGTTTGGTGCGTGGGTTTGGAGGATACGGTTAATCGTTCCACCATCACCGCGAACTTCTCATCCATCGCCAGTTGTATGAACTGCCGCAGCTCCTCCTTCGTTGGCAGATCTGTCTTAGGCTTAATCTCAGCCTTGACTTTCGCCATCTCCGCTTTCAGACCGGCCACCTCCTCTTTGAGCTTCCGCATGGACCTCTTTAGGCGCTGGTTTTCTTCTTCGAGCTCGAAATACTCCGGGTCATCCTCAAGAGCTTGGGCGGTGAATCCTCTGAATTCAGCCAACAGAGTCACCTGCTCCCTTCCTAACTCCTCAACTCTTTTCTTCGAGTCCCCTGATATTCCAGCGGCCTCGAGTTCAGCCTTCATCCGCTCATATATGTCCTTTGCTTTTGCGCGGTATCGCTTTAATTCCTTCACCTGATCGTCACTGATTTGGCGGACATTAGCAGTTGACGATTCGCTGTTCGTTTCCTCGTCTTCCTCGTCCTTCCTTGGCTTGCCCTCAATCGGAAATTTCAGCGTAAGCGCTCTCGCAGCCGGTTGTGTGATCTGCCGCTGCTTTTCTTCTGCTGGTTCCAGCCTTTGGCGCTTGTGGTCTCTAGATTGCTCGGCGGTTGCCGGCGATCTCTGCGCCAAGTCCCTTCTGCGCTCCTCCATCGTCTCCGTTTCCATCTTGCAACTGTTTTTGGTCGGACACAGTGCTTCGTCCTTCTCCTTGCTCCCTCCTTTTTTATTCGCTGTGTTTTTTGTTTTAAAACTCTTCATACTTAAACCCACGAGTACGGGAGATTTAGTGGTCCACCCAGGCAGAGATCCCGTGATACCTGGGTAACCCTACTACACCTCGGGGGGCGGGAGGTACCCGAGGGTGTCGCTCGCAGGTTGATGTCCTCCACCAACCACCCGCGCACGGGCGCCCGACACCGCGTTACTCAAACGCCGGGCCTTCGAGGATTTTTTATAGTGGTTGTCTCCACGCAGCCCCCACCGAAGTGGCGGCCCCCACTCCCTGCACCACGTACAGGGTTGCGGGTTGGCCGGAGCTGGTCCTAGGACCAGACACCGCCCCGACTTGCTCGCTGCCGCGAGCTGGGCCCGAGGGCCCCTGCGGGTAATTTTTAAAGGGGTTGTCTTCCCCGCGGCCCCCACCCGAAGGTAGCGGCCCTCGGCCCTGCACTGCGTACAGGGTTACGAGCTCCTTCGACGACACCAGACGGAACTGGCATCGCCTAAGACTCCCCTGGCTCGGCTGCCGCTACCCGGGATACCCAGGACGCCAGCCGAGCTCCCCCTTGTTAGCCCGAAGGCCCCCACGGGTGATTTTTTAGAGGGGTTGTCTTCCCCGCGGCCCCCACCCGAAGGTGGCGGCCCTCGGCCCTGCACTACGTACAGGGTTACGAGCTCCTTCGACGACACCAGACAGAACTGGCATCGCCTTAACTCCCCTAGCTCGGCTACCGCTACCCGGGATACCCAGGACGCCAGCCGAGCTCCCCCCCTGCTGGTTTTGGTCCGCGCCGGCTAAGCCGGTGGCCCCCATGTCTGGAGGCCCCCCTATCCGCCACCCGGGGGACGCGCCCGATGGCAGTTCCAGCAACTGCACACGGGAACCTAACCTAACCTAACCTAACCTAACCTAACCTAACCTAACCTAACCTAACCTAACCTAACCTAACCTAACCTAACCTAACCTAACCTAACCTAACCTAACCTAACCTAACCTAACCTAACCTAACCTAACCTAACCTAACCTAACCTAACCTAACCTAACCTAACCTAACCTAACCTAACCTAACCTAACCTAACCTAACCTAACCTAACCTAACCTAACCTAACCTAACCTAACCTAACCTAACCTAACCTAACCTAACCTAACCTAACCTAACCAGGTGCATTTTTGAGCAAAATCAGCCGACCTCAAAATTTTAAAAAATTCACAGTAAATTCATCTTTTATCCGATTTTGATTTTGTTTTCAATTATAGCTAGCAGGGCCCCTAAGGCATCTTTTTCATATTTTTAACTGAAAACTTATTAACAATTTTCCGGAAAATAAGCGTTTTTCCAAAAAATCCTTAAAAATCGACCCAATTTTACCACTTTTTCACGCATAACTTTTTTCTATTTTATCCAATTTTTAATTTGTTTGTGTTCTTTTGTAGATCTCGTTGAATCCTAACTTTAATCTACATAACATTTTTCTCTATCTCTTATAGTTTTAGAGGAAAAAATTCCCGAAAATTGACCAAAAAACACCTATTTTTAACCAAAACAGAAACCCTTATATCTCGAGATCCACAAGAGATTTCTCTTATCTGTTTGGATATTTATATAGCCCTTATTAACCTTTATATAATATTATTGCACCGTTTTAATACCTATAGAAATAAGTATTTTTATTCATTAAAAACTTTTATAATTTTTAATACCTTTTTTCACCAATATTACATAGTCTATAATTTCTCTCGGTTTTAACCGATTGTCTTAGTTGTAGTTTTATATTATATATCTCGTTAAGATCTAACTTTAATTTTAATAACTATTTTTCGTATCTACTTTAGTTTTAGAAAAAATAATTCTTAAAACCGACCAAAAATACACCTTAATTTTACCAACATTAAAAACCTTATGTTTTCCGAACTATATTAGTTATTCAAATTTTGTTTTTATACAAATGCTTAGTTACCCAAACTATCTAACATATTGATGCAAGAAGTAAATCTGACGGTAAACAAAGTTTTTATCGATGCTCCAAAATTCACTTTTATTTATCTAAATTCGTCTAAGTTTCAAACCTATTGAAATCTCTTATTTTAATCTTTTCTTTAAATTGTTATACATATTCGTTTAGACATTATTAAGTATAGTAAGTAAGTTTTTGATTCATCAAAATCGGATAATATCTCGATTAATTAAACTGTTTTCAAATTTCTTAGTCCTTTGTTTCTCTATAAGTTAATTTTTTTTTTATTTTCTATGGTTTTAATTAGCTTTCATTACTTTTATTTGTCATATTTCCTTAGATACTAAACCCCTACATATCAATTAGATAAAATCACTTACATACGTTATTCATATATTTAAAACACTGCATGCAAAAAAGGGAATCAATTAAATTAAATTTTCCGGACCCGTCTTCCCCAACCACGAGGAAGATAACCACACGCTCCGGCGTAAAAGCAAAAAAGAAACCGAATTCACCAATACCTACAACATCCAAAAAGAAACAACCCACTACCACTAAAACAACTAAAATTAAACAATCCACACCTCAAGGTTATCTTACCGAATCCGGCTCATCTGAGGCTTCCTCACAATACAACTCCGTAGAATCAGTTAACACACTCGTCGACCAATACATGGAAGACGAATACGTACCATCCAATTTAATCCTTGCTGAAGAAACCGAAGAAACAGAAGCATCTGGAGAATTTGAATATCCTGGCATAGTCACAATAGGTTTAACACAATCATGCGACTCGATAATGGAAATAGTCAACACCCCTGAATACCTAAAAAATAAAGAAAATGTCAACAAAATTAAAGACCTAGCTAACAAAATTATAAACTATCTTACTCCAAATAAAGCAGAAAACAATCAACCTAGTGAAGCCACCAAAACACCAACTCATAGCTGTAACATCGACTTAAATAATCTTAAACAATTCATAAAACAGACAATACAGGAAGAACTCAACCCAAAACCAACCCCACAAAAACAAAACCAAAAATCATACGCTACAGTCACCAAAATCAATAATCAACTCGAACCTAAAAAATTAGAACCTGTACACAAAATATCAAAACCCGCCATAATCGTAACTGTTACAGACGCTAACAATAGACAAGAAGCCACAAATAAGTGGCAAAAAAGCTTCTCCTTTAAAGATGTGCCTTATGCACCTCTAAAATTCCAGCCCATATCCACAAACAAGGTAAAAGTAGAATTTGAGAACAAAGCCCAATGCACCGAAACAATAGACAAAATCAAAACCAAAACCAATATTACTGCAGAGATGGCTCGTCTCTTACAGCCAATGTTTGTCATAAAAGGCATACCAACAGAAATAAAATTCGAAGAACTTAAAGAATATATAATAACTCAAAATATCCCCATCCAAACTGCCTTAAATAATAACCCTAACGCACAATTAACAGCCTGCCTTGCTAAAAAGAACAGGAACCCAAAACTCTACAATGCAATCTTCCGCGCCACCCCGGAGGTGTGGAAGAGCGCAATATCGCTAGATAAAATAAACATCGATCACAGAAGAATTCACATAGCCGAACACGCCCCGTTGCTACAATGTCTGAAATGCCAAAAGTTTGGACATACTAGCAAAAAATGTACAAATAATGAAACCTACTGTAGTCATTGTGCAGACAGTGGCCACACATTCCAGAACTGCCCCAACAAACAAAAACCAGAAACAGCCACCTGCATCAATTGCCAACAAATTAATAAAAACAAGGAACAAAAACTCAACCCAAATCATTCCTCCACATCAAACCAGTGTCCCATTAGAAATAGCTACCTGTCCAAACTAAACGACAGAATAGACTATGGCACTAACTAAAATCATATTCACATGACTCAATTACCTATAGAACCTACCGTACAAAAACAAAATAACTTAATAATCCAAACCCTAAACCATTAAAAACTAGAACACCAAATAAACTCAAATAAATAACTATCCGACACTTCAATAAGCATAATTATGTGCCCAATATAAACAGAAAATAATAAAAATAACAACAACTTATATATATAAATACGGTAGAGTTCGCTCGTACATCGATAGCGAGGAACTATATCCGTAACCCAAACGGATTTAAAAAAAAAAAAAAAAAAAAAAAAAAAAAAAAACCTAACCTAACCTAACCTAACCTAACCTAACCTAACCTAACCTAACCTAACCTAACCTAACCTAACCTAACCTAACCTAACCTAACCTAACCTAACCTAACCTAACCTAACCTAACCAGCCGACCTCAAAATTTTAAAAAATTCACAGTAAATTCATCTTTTATCCGATTTTGATTTTGTTTTCAATTATAGCTAGCAGGGCCCCTAAGGCATCTTTTCCATATTTTTAACTGAAAATTTATTAACAATTTTCCGGAAAATAAGCGTTTTTCCAAAAAATCCTTAAAAATCGACCCAATTTTACCACTTTTTCACGCATAACTTTTTTCTATTTTATCCAATTTTTAATTTGTTTGTGTTCTTTTGTAGATCTCGTTTAATCCTAACTTTAATCTAGTTAACATTTTTCTCTATCTCTTATAGTTTTAGAGGAAAAAATTCCCGAAAATTGACCAAAAAACACCTATTTTTAACCAAAACAGAAACCCTTATTTCTCGAGATCCACAAGAGATTTCTCTTATCTGTTTGGATATTTATATAGCCCTTATTAACCTTTATATAATATTATTGCACCGTTTTAATACCTATAGAAATAAGTATTTTTATTCATTAAAAACTTTTATAATTTTTAATACCTTTTTTCACCAATATTACATAGTCTATAATTTCTCTCGGTTTTAACCGATTGTTTTAGTTGTAGTTTTATATTATATATCTCGTTAAGATCTAACTTTAATTTTAATAACTATTTTTCGTATCTACTTTAGTTTTAGAAAAAATAATTCTTAAAACCGACCAAAAATACACCTTAATTTTACCAACATTAAAAACCTTATGTTTTCCGAACTATATTAGTTATTCAAATTTTGTTTTTATACAAATGCTTAGTTACCTAAACTATCTAACATATTGATGCAAGAAGTAAATCTGACGGTAAACAAAGTTTTTATCGATGCTCCAAAATTCACTTTTATTTATCTAAATTCGTCTAAGTTTCAAACCTATTGAAATCTCTTATTTTAATCTTTTCTTTAAATTTTTATACATATTCGTTTAGACATTATTAAGTATAGTAAGTAAGTTTTTGATTCATCAAAATCGGATAATATCTCGATTAATTAAACTGTTTTCAAATTTCTTAGTCCTTTGTTTCTCTATAAGTTAATTTTTTTTTTTTTTTTTTTTATTTTCTATGGCTTTAATTAGCTTTCATTACTTTTATTTGTCATATTTCCTTAGATACTAAACCCCTACATATCAATTAGATAAAATCACTTACATACGTTATTCATATATTTAAAACACTGCATGCAAAAAAGGGAATCAATTAAATTAAATTTTCCGGACCCGTCTTCCCCAACCATGAGGAAGATAACCACACGCTCCGGCGTAAAAGCTAAAAAGAAACCGAATTCACCAATACCTACAACATCCAAAAAGAAACAACCCACTACCACTAAAACAACTAAAATTAAACAATCCACACCTCAAGGTTATCTTACCGAATCCGGCTCCTCTGAGGCTTCCTCACAATACAACTCCGTAGAATCAGTTAACACACTCGTCGACCAATACATGGAAGACGAATACGTACCATCCAATTTAATCCTTGCTGAAGAAATCGAAGAAACAGAAGCATCTGGAGAATTTGAATATCCTGGCATAGTCACAATAGGTTTAACACAATCATGCGACTCGATAATGGAAATAGTCAACACCCCTGAATACCTAAAAAATAAAGAAAATGTCAACAAAATTAAAGACCTAGCTAACAAAATTATAAACTATCTTACTCCAAATAAAGCAGAAAACAATCAACCTAGTGAAGCCACCAAAACACCAACTCATAGCTGTAACATCGACTTAAATAATCTTAAACAATTCATAAAACAGACAATACAGGAAGAACTCAACCCAAAACCAACCCCACAAAAACAAAACCAAAAATCATACGCTACAGTCACCAAAATCAATAATCAACTCGAACCTAAAAAATTAGAACCTGTACACAAAATATCAAAACCCGCCATAATCGTAACTGTTACAGACGCTAACAATAGACAAGAAGCCACAAATAAGTGGCAAAAAAGCTTCTCCTTTAAAGATGTGCCCTATGCACCTCTAAAATTCCAGCCCATATCCACAAACAAGGTAAAAGTAGAATTTGAGAACAAAGCCCAATGCACCGAAACAATAGACAAAATCAAAACCAAAACCAATATTACTGCAGAGATGGCTCGTCTCTTACAGCCAATGTTTGTCATAAAAGGCATACCAACAGAAATAAAATTCGAAGAACTTAAAGAATATATAATAACTCAAAATATCCCCATCCAAACTGCCTTAAATAATAACCCTAACGCACAATTAACAGCCTGCCTTGCTAAAAAGAACAGGAACCCAAAACTCTACAATGCAATCTTCCGCGCCACCCCGGAGGTGTGGAAGAGCGCAATATCGCTAGATAAAATAAACATCGATCACAGAAGAATTCACATAGCCGAACACGCCCCGTTGCTACAATGTCTGAAATGCCAAAAGTTTGGACATACTAGCAAAAAATGTACAAATAATGAAACCTACTGTAGTCATTGTGCAGACAGTGGCCACACATTCCAGAACTGCCCCAACAAACAAAAACCAGAAACAGCCACCTGCATCAATTGCCAACAAATTAATAAAAACAAGGAACAAAAACTTAACCCAAATCATTCCTCCACATCAAACCAGTGTCCCATTAGAAATAGCTACCTGTCCAAACTAAACGACAGAATAGACTATGGCACTAACTAAAATCATATTCCTATGACTCAATTACCTATAGAACCTACCGTACAAAAACAAAATAACTTAATAATCCAAACCCTAAACCATTAAAAACTAGAACACCAAATAAACTCAAATAAATAACTATCCGACACTTCAATAAGCATAATTATGTGCCCAATATAAACAGAAAATAATAAAAATAACAACAACTTATATATATAAATACGGTAGAGTTCGCTCGTACATCGATAGCGAGGAACTATATCCGTAACCCAAACGGATTTAAAAAAAAAAAAAAAAAAAAAAAACCTAACCTAACCTAACCTAACCTAACCTAACCTAACCTAACCTAACCTAACCTAACCTAACCTAACCTAACCTAACCTAACCTAACCTAACCTAACCTAACCAACGCCGTTTCAAATTTTTAATTTTTCACATACATTTTCTTTTTTACATAAAAAATCATCTATTAACTTTTTAACTTGCCTAATACAACAAATAAATTACAAATAATTAAATCCAACTTGTGTGTATAAATAACACACAAAAACATCAATAAAACTAACATAAACAACATTTTATGTCAAAAAGACTTAGCTTTAAATTAGATTATCCGCCACCTTCCTCTCCTACCATGAGGAAGATAACCACGCGCTCCGGCGCAAAAGCTAAGAAGAAATCCGAATCACCGCAACCTTCTACCTCAAAAATTA
The DNA here is from genome assembly GCA_927399485.1 of Calamotropha paludella. Classification (NCBI taxonomy): domain Eukaryota; kingdom Metazoa; phylum Arthropoda; class Insecta; order Lepidoptera; family Crambidae; genus Calamotropha; species Calamotropha paludella. The sequence continues at coordinate 76,235 of OV656820.1, forward strand.
AAACCACAAAAACCAAAACTCCTAAAACCCAAAATCCTGATGACTCTTACGACGAAGAAACCTGTTCCTCGGAATCTTCACATACCATCACTCCGAACCCATCTTTAAAATCTGGTAATACAATCGCAGATGAGTATCTCGAAGATGAGTACTTACCTGACGACATGATCCTTGGAATAGAGGAAACTGAAATTGAAACCGATTATCAAACCAGCATAAACATAATGGTAATTAACCAATCCGCAGCCGAAATACTAAATACCATAAAATCTGTTGAAGACCTAGAAAACGAACACATAACCACCAAAATAAGAATGCTAGCAAACAGAATCCTTGACGCAACATCCCATAACACCACCCAAATTGAAAAACCCCCTACCCCCCAACCTTCCAAACACGTATGCAACATTGACTACAATAAAATTAAACTCCTCATCAAGGAAACAATAAATGAAGAATTACACCCCAAACAAATTCCACCACCAATTAGTAAACCAACCTACGCAACAGCTACTAAAACTCACATAACAACCCCGGACATCAAAACCTCAAAACCCGAATTAAAAACCAGCAAACCTGCCATAATAGTTACTGTACCAACTGCCAAAACCCGACAAGAAGCCACAACTAAGTGGCAACAAAGCTTTTCTTTTAAAGATGTCCCGTACGCCCCCACAAAGTTTCAACCCATATCATCTAATAAGGTCAAAGTCATTTTTGAGAATAATGCACAATGCAATGAGACTCTGGACAAGCTAAAAACAAACAACAACGTTACTGCAGAAAAGGCTCGCTTACTGCAACCAATGTTTGTAATCAAAGGCGTACCCACCGAAATCAAGTTTGAAGACCTAAAACAATATATCACTTCACAAAATACACCAATTCAAACAGCTTTAAACAACCCAAACTCAGAACTTACAGCCTGTCTCGCCAAACGCAACAAAAACCCAAACCTCTACAACGCAATCTTCCGCGCAACACCTGATGTGTGGAAGAGCGCAATTACACTAGACAGAATCAACATAGACCACCGCCGCATCCACATATCAGAACACGCCCCCCTCCTGCAGTGCTTTAAATGCCAGAAGTTCGGTCATACTGGCAAGCACTGCAGCAACAATGAAACATACTGTAGCCACTGCTCAGAAAACAACCACACCTACAAAGACTGTCCACAAAAAACAAATGCAGAAGCAGCCGCCTGCATTAACTGCTCCACCAGCAACAAAAATAAGGAGCACAAAACATGCACCAAACACTCATCCACGTCAAATTTATGTCCTATAAGAAATGGATATCTGTCCAAATTAGCAGACAGAATCGATTATGGAATAAATTAACTTATAAAACGTAAAAACAATCACAATATCTTACAAAAATCACACAACAAATACAAAATTTAAAACACTAAAAAAAAAAAAAAAAAAAAACATATGAAAATCCAATAAAACATAATCTTCTCATCCGAAACCATTACAGCATAACAAAAATATGCAAACCAACACAAATCAAATACAAATAGTGACAGCCTAAGTAAATAAATACGGTGAAACTCGCCCGTACACCGTTAGCGGGGGGTAATCCGTAACCTAAACGGATATAAAAAAAAAAAAAAAAAAAAAAAAAAAACCTAACCTAACCTAACCTTTTTTTTTTTTTTTTTTTTTTTTTTTTTTTTTTACGGGGGGAAATGCGTTACGCATACCCCACCGTTGGGGAGACGGCGGGGTTATGTGGGACTCACCCGTCAGTAAAAGGCTGACGGGCATACCCACTAAAACCCCCCGGTGTTCCGTCTGCCGCTATGCGACGAACCACGGGAAGCTAAGATACTACCGCGGTCCGCCGCCGGCGGTCCTTGGGACCCCTCTTTGGGAGCTCACAAGCCCCCTCCCTCGGTGTGGGCGCGCCGAAACACAGAACGCGCCCATCCACCACGAAAGCCCTGCAATGGGCGACAGAGCTTCCCCATCTCTGCCGCCCGACTCTCACCAATAATGGGGTCTGGGCCTTTTGGCCTCACCCCATTTCGGCCTTATTCTACCGCTCCAGAGGCGGCCACTTCCATCGCCTCGGCCCCATCTGCGGGTGTGGCGCTAGGGGCCGGTGACGTGGCTTTCTTCTTGGTACGCCTGTTGGCCGTCTTCCCCCGTGACTGGGCAGCCCTACAAGCTTGGCCGCCTAGAGGATGGTTGCTCGCCTTCCCAGCTGCCACGCATAACGCGCAGCGTGGCGAGTTCGAGCATTCTGCCACTTTGTGGCCGGTCTTCCCGCAACGATAGCAGGTATCAGACCGGTCCACAGCTGACTCGCACATGGCTCTTACATGGCCCACCTCCAGGCACCTAAAGCACCTTAAGGGTTTCTGCGGCAGAATACTGACAACCGCAGAAACCCAGCCAACCAATAGCTTTTTCCCGCCCTCGGAAATACGCTTGGCGGCAACCACCGGGCATCGGACCAAGCAAGCGCCCATCCCAAAGCGGCTGGGGCGTATATCGCCGACGACTACAGCCGCTTCCGGGCACCCACCCGTCTTTGCCACCGCCGCCCGTATATCTTCTGCTGTGACTGTGTCGTCCAGGCCCATTACACGAAATTCCGCGCACTTCGTGGGCCTGGAGATTTCGACGATAGACGGGTCCAGCAGTTCCCGCAACTTTTCGGCCAACCTATCGGCGTTTTCCCCACTTGTGCCTGCTGGCACCTCGATTTTTCGGGCACCCGTCTGGGTAAGCCTGATGGCGAAACCCTTTTCGCACCCATAGTCATGGGGGTTGATCGTCCGTTTGGCCCCCAAGAGAGCTTGCGCATACGATGCCCCGCTTTCTTGCGCCTCCTGTCGAAGCTTGATTACCACCGCCGCGGTTTGCGGTGGGCGTAGTCTCACCTTCTTTGCCTGCCGCAAGTTCTTCTTTACTGCCTCCTGGGGCTTCTTGGGCTTCTTTACTTTGCCCCTTTTCCCTACCGTCTGCCACGGCCCCTCTGTTGTTGTGGGGCCAGTGTCTGTGCCCGGAGTTGATTTCGCCCCTGGTCCCGCAGGCGCCGTACTGGACTGAGCCTGTTTTTTCGCCTGCTTCTTCTTGTCCTTCTTGGCCTTTGTTCCGGCAGGTGTGGCCGTGACTGTCTTGGGAGGGACAGAAGTGCCCGACTCTAGTATCGGCGCCGATGCTGGAGCCTTTCTCCTATCCGCTGCCAGTTGCGGCCGCAGACGCTCTTCTGGCAAGAGCCGGCTTTGAAGCCCCTCAATTCGTGCATTCACCATGGTGCCGGCCTGCTCCGCTATGAGCCGGCGGAGTTCATCGACCGACATGGTGCCCACGGTGTTGGTCCTCCTATCAGTTGTTGCGTACGGGCGAGGCCTTTCACTCATTTGTTCTAGCTGCTCTCGTAACAGCTGCACTTCCCGCCGCAAGCCCGCCACATCATCCCGCAGGGCGGCATTATCACGCTGTAAGCGTGAGTTTTCGGTCGCCGTGCACGACAGTTCTTTTGTCGCTTGGTTTAGTCGTTCCTCCAATCTCCGGGTATCGGCCGCTGTGTTGCGGCTCACCATTCCATCCATGACCTTTGCTATCAGGTCGGCCGCGTCACGCAGGGCCTTAACGCTGGTGCCCTTAAGGTTTCCAGATGTTTTGGCTACCTCGAGCACCACTTTCACTCCATCCATACCTCTTTTGAGGAGTTCGCACGAAGCCATCTCTTCGACGGTGTCTTCCTCCATGCACATCTCGTGTCTCGGCTTAGGCGGTGGTCGAATCCGGCTGGCCGCCGTTACCACCTCTTCTTCTAGCTGATCTTGTAGCTCCTTCTTTTTGGCAGCAGCCATCTCAGCCCTCATCTTGCCTACGCCGATGTACTGGCCCGTAGTAGGGGGGCGGCCGCGGCCGCGGTGAGCTGCTGCTATTTTCGCCGGGGTGGTCTCTTCATCTTCCTCGTCATCATCGAGTACATCTCTTACTCGAGATCGTGAGCGCTTCCGTCTTTGTGTGCTCCCAAGCACGTTGTCATCGGAGTCGTCCATCAAAGTTGAGCACGAAGAGCTTCGGCTCATCGGGACGAACTCCTCTTCAGCCAGCATCGCTGCTAAGGCAGGGCTCCGGGTGAGCCTGACAACTGGCTCCTTCAGCCTTTCCTTCCTCTCTGTGATTTCCACGGGCTGTTTAAAGACAGCCTTTGGTGGCTCCTCCTTCTCTGACTTTTCCGCGGACTGCTTTGATGCAGTCTTTTGCGGCTCCTCCGTCTTCCTAGGCTTCTCGCCTGCTCCTCCTCCAAACATGTTTTTAAAATTCAATGTATCCATATGGTTCCCACGAGTATGGTGACAATGTAGGTCCACCCAGGTAGAGGCCCCATGCCTGGGTAAGCGTAGGGTTCTCGAAGCAGAGGGTCCGCCGGTCCCCTGCTCCGCTGTCGTGTAAGAACTGGTCTCCCACCAGCCACTCACCCCCTCGCCAATTCGCGACAGCAAACTTGGGGTTGGGGATTTTTTATTGAGGTTTTCTCCTCGTAGGGTCACCCAATTAAGGGCACGCCCCCCCCGGCCCCGCTCAACGCGGGGTAACGGGTTGGCCGACGGTTGGCATCGAATGCCTGTCCACTGGTCGCGTTAGCGATCCAGCAGACCCGCCGCCCCCGCTCGCACCGCCGCTACCCGGAATGTCCAGGACGCCGGTCGAGCCCGAATCGCGTCGCCGCTACCCAGAAACGTCTGGGACGCCGACCCGAAGCCGCAACCTGAAAGGTCGCCCGTCTCCGAAGCCACACCTGGCTCCTCTGACCCAAAACTACCGCTACCCGGAAAGATGGGTCCCGCGGCTACTTCGCCGCCTCCCATGCCTGCTACGTAGCAACCCTCTGCAATCAGAGGGCGACGTGCAGAACGGACCGTGAGGTCCCCCCTCGTAATTTTTTAAAGAGGTTTTCTTCCTCGCGGCCCCCATCCCGAAGGACGACAGCCCCCGGCCCCGCACCACGTACGGGGTTACGGTTTACACCTGCTCGACTGCCGTTACCCAGGCTACCCGGGTCAGCCAGCCGAGCTCCCCTCCTGTTGTCGGATTATTAGCCGCCGTCGTATGCAATCCCCGAAGGGATTATATACGACGGCGCCCAGGATGCACCGGCCCGAACCCATTGTCGTTCCCACCGCACGTATGAAGTGGGACCTACAATGGGCCGGACACACGTGGAGGTTCTATCCGACCTTGCACCCCAACCTAACCTTTTTTTTTTTTTTTTTTTTTTTTTTTTTTTTTTTTTAACGTGAGGGAAATGCGTTACGCATACTGCCTTCCATGGGAGCGAGAAAGCAGTTATGTGGGACTCTCCTCCATGCCCCCATCCGGCCTAGTGCCCGATGAAGGCTTGGAGGCATACCCACTAAAAACCTCACGAGGTGCCACCTACTGTCTGGGAGTAGGCCCCGGGTAAATGCGTTAGCATTCTACCGCAACCTACTCCCCAAAGATGTCCCAATGGACACACCCGCTCCCCCCAAGAAAGGGGGACTCCCATTTGGCACCACCCTTACCTGTTAGAAGGCGAGTGAACTCCTGGACACTCCCAACCAAGCTCAGTCCGTGCAATGCGGCCACGAGAGACTCCCACCCCTCACGGCTGCTGTCTGGCTACATTAAAGGAGGAGACCTACCATACTGCCGCCTCCTTCTCCCCGTACGTCGACGCCGAGCCACATCCGCGAGAGGATTCTCCTCCCGCTCGCGCTCTGCTGCCTCCTTCTGTGACATCACCCTTTCACTGAATGATGCCACAGCATGCCATGCCCTTCCACTTCCAACCATAGCACTTACCACAGCCGGAAGCGACAGATCCTGCCCTACGACAGAACACAGATGCGCTCGTTCCCTGTCCCACGCCGGACAGTCGCGCAGCGTGTGTAGAGCCGTATCCTCCGCCGAGTCACAATGATGGCACCGCATCGTTCGTTCCCTCCCTGCAATCATACACAAGTACCTCCCAAAACATCCGTGTCCCGAGAGGATTTGCGTTAGCCGGAAGGAAAGATTGCCCTCCTTTCTTTCTATCCATTGCCGAAATACTGGCAAAATCGCCTCTACAGTGCGCTGCCCAGATGTCGATCGTCCAAGCAGCTCCTGCCAGCGCACGAACATACTTTCCTGCGCTCTCTTTCTCCACCGCTTAACCTCTTCAGGCATTGGGGTGGACCTGGTCCTCCGCATCTCCGCACAGCGGCTGTACACAGTGTCCAACACTTCGGCTTCCAGCTCCCAGGGCGGAGTACCTGCCAACATGCACGCCGCGTCGAAGGATACAGTCCGATACGCCCGGACCAGCCTTACCGCCATAATCCGCTGGGGTCTTCGCAACAGAGCCCTGTTTTCTGCACCTAGTGAGTCGACCCATATTGGCGCCCCGTAGAGTGCCATCGAGCGAATCACCCCCGCATACAATCGCCTAACCAATCCACTTGCCCCTCCTAAATTGGGGAGAAGTGTTGCCAGGGCACCAGCAGCAGCCACCAGCTTCGGCGAGATGCGCTGGAAGTGTTCCCTGAAGGTCCACCTACTATCCAGCACCAAACCCAGGTACTTCATATTCGCTGCCACCTCGATCACAACACCACCGATAACAAGCCGAGATCCTGGAGGCGGCTTATTACGAGGCCCATGCATCCACAGTGCCTCAGTCTTATTTAGCGCAACATGAAGCCCAAGTCTTTCGACGCGTTGCACTACATGTCGCACACCCACCTCACCAAGCAGCAGAGCTTCCTGGAACGTTTTTGCACTTGCAGTCACCAGAGTATCATCCGCATAGCAAATGACACACAGGCCCCGCAGAAGCGCTCCCCGCAACACCCAGTCATAGCCAACGTTCCATAAAAGAGGACCGAGCACCGACCCCTGCGGTACTCCGCATGTTACGTCCTTTCTCACGATCCGCCCGTCTCGGTCAGTGTATACCACCTGACGACCGCGCATATAGTCGGCCAACAGCTGCTGCAAATACAAAGGTACCCTGTGATACCGTAGCGCTTCCAGGACGCAATCTAGTGGCAGCGTGTTAAAAGCATTGGCTATGTCCAAGGACACAGCCAAAAGCACTCCACCACTTGCAATCGCATCATCAGAGAGCTGTTTTAGGCGCTTCACGGCATCGATCGTAGATCGACCCCTTCTGAATCCAAACTGGCTATCAGCCAAATCGGGTCCCACCGTAGCCAAGTGCTCGACAATGCGGGAGGCAAGAATGTGTTCAAACATCTTTCCCTCCTCGTCCAATAGTACAATAGGCCTATAGGCCGAGGGACTAGACTCTGGACGACCTTCCTTTCTCAAGAGCACGAGCTTGCCCACTTTCCATCTCGCCGGGAATCTTCCGACCTCCAAGCATGTGTTGAGAAGACAGCTAAAACGCTCCTTCACAACCTCCTCGACTAAGACCCAGACACGACCAGGCACCCCATCAGGTCCTGGGGCCGTATTTTTCGCCCGCAACCTTAAAAAGGCATCGTCCAATTCTTCCGCCGTGATCATTGGAACTTCCTGAGATGCCATACTACTACTCCATGGATTCATTTGAGGTGGGACAAATCTATCCTCGTCTGGGAATAGGCTGTCAACCACACTCTCTAGCAACCCTGGGTCTAGTGACTCCGTGACCGGAGGGCCCGCGTTACCCAGCTTACTGCGCACCCATTTATATGGACGCCCCCAAGGGTCTCTATTAAGGCCAGCCAACATCTCCTTTCTCGCGCTTTCCTTTGCCTTGCAAATTGCAAGTCGCAGTTCCTTCTTGGCGGCCTTGTAACATGCTCGCAATTCCCCTTCACGAAGCTCAAAGTCCGCATCCCGAATTCGGCGTCTCCGATGTCGAGTATATGCCCTCTGTGCAGCAATACAGCCCGCGCGAAGGTCCGTCAGCTCTTGGGACCACCAGTATACCGCCTTCTTGGGAGGTGCGCGCTTAGCTCGTGGCATGGAAGCATCACAGGCCGCCTGCATTGCACCAGCCAACAACTCAGCACCCTCATCCACATCCTCCAGAGGAGCAGCCGGCTCGGAGAACCAGGCCTGAACAATCGCCGCTTCAACTAGGATATCTCGTTTCAACTTCGTCAGGGCCCAGCGAGGAAATGCTGTGCCCGCCGAAGTGCGACTCGAGACACCTGCTGCCCCCGACAGACCAAAACCAAAGCGGATGTACCGATGATCGGACAATGATTCCTCCCTAACAATGACTCTCCACCCTGACACTGATGGTACCAGGGAAGGGGAGGCGAAGGTGACATCCACGATAGAATCTCCCTGCGGTCTGACGCACGTAGGAACATTTCCCCGATTAAGCAGCGTTAGACCAGACCCAACTGCCCAGTCCTCGACCACTTCCCCCCGTGGATCCGTAGATAGCGAGCCCCAAGTGGTGGACTTGGCATTGAGGTCCCCGAGTACGATGACAGGATATGGGGCTGCCCTACGCACCACCTCGCTTAGTCGGTCCATGAAGGCTTCGAACTCCGAAAGCACCCTGTTTGGGGAGAAGTACGCCCCGATCAGAACAGTGCGGCCCCACTGTAATGCCACATAGCCAGGTCCGCGCTCTCTAAGTCGCAAAGATGGAGAGGAAGAAAATTCCGACCGTATCACAGTCACGAGACCACTCTCATCCCCAAACCAGTTTGCACGGGAGGCAACGAAATAAGGCTCGGCAGCCACCGCGATGTCTACTGACCACTGCCGCATTGATTGCATAAAGAGATCTTGCGCACTAGCGCAGTGGTTCAGGTTCGCCTGGAGGAATTGAACTGAAGGGACTCTATCCATGACTGGTGTCCATCGTGTCCTCCACCTGCGACAGAGTCGCACCCGCCGACGCTGCTGCTACACCAGTGGCTTGGGTCCTCCTTGGCTGTGGAGGGCACAGTCTTGTGCCCACGCTATGCTCCGCGGAGCGGCCCGCCTCCGCACACACAGGGCAGTGCGGTTTTGCTGAGCAAGCTGCGGCCTTGTGCCCCTCCTTGCCACAGCGATAACAAAGCGCACTACGATCGACCTCAGCTGTACACATTGGCCGCGTATGTCCAACCTCCAGACATCGAAAGCATTTCATAGGCCGTGGTTCCAGCACTGAAACTTGCGCAGAACTCCAGCCCACCAATAACCTTCCCGCCTCCACCAAAGACTTCGCAGCTGTTACAGGACACCGTACCCAAACAGTGCCAAGACCTCCCGTCCCACGCCGGATCTCTCCTACCTTGATCGATTCGACAGAACATCCCCCCTTTTGAGCCACCGCAGCTTGCACGTCTGACTTTTCTATGGAGTCATCCAGCCATGAAATGCGCAAATCTGCGGACTTGGTTGGTCTCGCCACTTTGACGCTACCCGCCAGTGCGCTTCTCAACTGCTCCGCAAGCGCATCCGCCGTCTCGTTCGATGTCGTTCCGCCCAACTCGATCATTCGAGCCCCAGTCTTGGTCTCTCTGAACCTGAACTTGGAGCGATCAATGCCTAGCTCATCCAGGTTAATACTATGCCTCGCTTTTGTGAGCACCGCCGCATATGTTTCACCCCTGTTCGCCGCCTCCGGATCCAATGTCAGAACGACAGCCACCGAACGTGGTGGACGAAGGACCGACCTCGCCGACCGCGTCGGCTGTACTGACACCTTTCCACCGACAGCCGCGGACTGACCTGGGCCTTGCCTTGCTCTTGTGTTATTCCTCGCCCTCGTGATACGGGCACTAACTTGCGACCACACACCCTCTACAGGTCGTCGCGGAGTTCTTTCAATCGGTTGTGCCACCGATAGTGGCGCAAGGACTGGAGCCGAGATCGGAGCTCTAACTGCAGAAGGTACAGCCTTGGCCCTACCCGCTTTGCTCTTCTTTCTCTTCTTTTGTTTTTTCCCCTTTTGCACCGGTGGTGCCGACGGAAAAGAACTTCTCCCCCTTACCAAATCTGCCGCCAATGGAGGACGCAATCGTTCCGCTGGCAGCAGCCTTTCCTCCAACGACTGCAGCCTGGTTGACACCATCTCTCCGACTTGCAACATCACCTCTCTCATCAGGTTCTGGTCCACCAATGATCGGTCTGGTTGCCGTCCGCAGTCAGTAGCAGGCGGAGTAGGGTTCAATCCCTGCCCACATCTGCATTTCCGTCGCATTTCTTCCAGCGCTGATTTCACCTCAGCTACCTCCTTTTTTAGGTCCTCCATTTCGGCCTTCAGACGAGTGTTATCAGCCAACAACTTGTCATTGTCCTCTCCTATAGTGCGACACCGCAGCGTTCCCACCGCCTCCTCAATGGACGCCGCAGCCTCCTTTAGGGACTTTGCAAACGTCCCTTTGAGGTTTTTAGAGTTCGCGACTACCTTCCGGACAACTTGCAGGTCGTCCTTGACTTGCTCCACAAGTGCTTCAGCTGTCTTTTCTTCGCATGGATTCCTTGCAATGGCCTCTGCTCTGTTGTCCCTTCTTAATCTGGTCTGCTGAGCTAGGTCAGCCATCTCCTCCTCCGCTACCAGTTCCAGCTCACGTCTCCTAGCCTCCACAAAAAGGGTTTTGGCCTTAGCCAATCCGACATACTGTCCAGTTGTGGGTGGACGTCCTCTACTTTTACTTCGGGTAAACGCCCCGACGGCCGCTTCGGCTTCCTCTGAGTTTGAACCAGAGTCAGACTTTGCAGCACCAGCTTCATTCCTAGAGAACAGTCGTCTCCGCTTGCGTTTCCGCCTCTCTGCAGGTGACTCTGCCACCTTATCCCCCGACAAGTTGGAGCCAGAGTCTGAGCCCAACATTGCCATCTCCTCTCCTTCATCGTCCTTAGGTGCGTTTTTATTTGAGTCTTTATCCATAAAGTTCCCACGAGCGTGGGGGAAAAAAACGGTCCACCCGGGCAGTGCCCCCTGTACCCGGGTAAGTGTAGGGTTGTGAAGGGATAGGGTCCACCATTCCTTCCCTCCAGAGGTCACGTTGGAACCAATTTCCCATTGGCCACACATCCCCTCGGCTCGCGACTACCTTGGGATTGGGGTTTTTTTAGAGAGGTTGACTCCTCGCAGGGACACCCAATGAAGGGCAGCCCCCCCGGCCCCGCTCAACGAGGGGTTACGGTTTGGCCGACGGCAGCCAAAGCTTGCCGTTCAGACATGAACCCATGACCGAACAAGCCCGTCGCCCCACTCGCACCGCCGCTACCTAGAATATCCAGGGCGCCGACCGAGCCCGAATCGCGCCACCGCTGCCCAGGTTACCCCCAGGACGCTGGCCCGAAGCCTACTCCACAAAGCCAAAGCCACACTCCTACCTAACCCTAACACCTAACATTCCTAGCCCTACCGCCTAACACCTACCTACGCCTACCTAGCTAACGTGGCCAGGGCATCTCCAACCTATACCTGCTACGCTACTACTCTCTGCTAATCAGAGAGCGGCGTGCAGGTTCCTATCATGTCGGATTATCGGCCGCCGTAGTATGCGATCTCCGAAGAAATTACATACGACGACGCCCGGGGTGCACCGTCCCGAGAAGCATTGTCTTTCCCACAGCACTTATGCAGTGGGACCTACAATGGTCCGGGCACACTTGGAGGTTATCCGACCCAGCACCCCCCCCAACCTAACCTAACCTAACCTAACCTAACCTAACCTAACCTAACCTAACCTAACCTAACCTAACCTAACCTAACCTAACCTTTTTTTTTTTTTTTTTTTTTTTTTTTTTTTTTTTTTTTTTTTTTTTTTTTTTTTTTTTTTTTTTTTTTTTTTTTTTTTGTTTTCGCAGAAAATGCCTTACGCATTCACACCGTGTCGGGAGAACACGGTGGATATGTGGGGCTCTCCTCCATGCCTCTACCCGGCCTAGTGCCCGGTAAAGGCTTGGAGGCCTACCCACTAAAAACTGCGGCGTCCCAATACACATTGGAGCGGGTCGCGGGGCCCTTGGCCGGAATCGACCGCAACCCGCTCCAGTGTGGGTCCGCGCTCGTGGGCGGACCTCTCCTATGCTCCGTGAGGGACGGAGCAACGGGGTGAACCGTGACGCCCTGAACACCCCGCACGCCTGAGGGCCAAGTGCAATGCGACTGCCGGTCTCCCGTCTGACAGCCGCTGGCCCCCTTTCGGTGAGGGAAGGAATGAACCACACCCCCCGACCGACCCCGACCCACACGGGACGAGACTCCCGCGCCCGCGATGATCACCCAAGAACAAGTTCCCGGGCGCCATCGCAGGCGGCGCGGTTGCCCCGCCCAGTGCAGGCCGGAGGCGGCCGAGGTGTGCTGACGGCCCCTTCCCCCCCCCACCTCACCGGGATGTGCGTCCGCGGAAGTCCCCCGGAAACAAAAGTTCCCGGAAGGCTTCCGCGGTCGCCATCCCATCGGACCCCCCCTCGGCCACGCCGGGCGATAAAGGAGAAAACTCCGTTATCACCCGTAGTTTCCGAGTGAGGGTCCTACCCTCGGGAGATGCTGTTCCCGAGGGTCCTCCTCAAGCGCTCCGCTCGCGACCCCCGCGAGCGCCCGCGCTACTGGCCTCTTGACCCAACCCTTCCCAGCGGGGAAGGGTGGGAAGAGACCCTCTCCCCCCATTCGCGCGTTTTCGCGTGGGGGGTGGACACCCTCCTTGGGTGCCCCTTCCACCTTGGCGTCGACTAGGGCGGGGGGAACGGTCCCACCCTAGATAGGGATGCGGGTGGCGTAACGCCGCCACCTGCCCCCCCGACGCCTGCGCCTTATTAGGGAGGAGTTTAGGTCCTCCTCCCTCCGCCTCTCGGCGGCCTCCTTCTGCAAGATTACGTCCTCGCAGAAGGAGGCCACCGCCTCCCAGGACCCCTCGCTCGTCGCCATGGCTCGCGCTACAGCGGCGAGCGAGAGGTCGCTCCCTATCGCCGCGACAAGACTGCCGCGCTGAGGAGACCACGCCGCGCACACCTCGAGAGTGTGCTGGGCGGTGTCCTCCGCAGCGCCGCAGTGGTGGCACGACGGGGTCGGCTCCCTCCGAATCCGGCACAGGTACTTACCGAAGCAACCATGCCCGGTAAGCACCTGCGCCAGCCTGAAGGTCACCGACCCATGGCGCCTGGCTCGCCACTCTCGAAGCATTGGACCCAATGCCTCGAGAGTGCGTACACCATATGGTGGGTTGATGAGGGACCCCTCCCATTCCCCCATCATTCTCTCCTCGGCATCCAGCCGGAACCGCCGGACCTCCTCGGGTGCGAGCCTATCTCCTCGCACCCCCGCCTCCCTCCTTTGCAGGTAGACCTCACGCAGGACTCGAGCCTCCAGATCCCACGGAGGTGTACCTGCAATGGCACACGCCGCCGCTCGCGACACCGTCCGGTAGCACCTCCCGATACGGGTCGCGACCGTCCTCTGGGACCGCCTTAAATTGGCCAGTCCCTCCTCCGCGGCGGCGTCCGCCCACACGGGCGCGCCGTAGAGGGCCATGCTCTTAATGACTCCTGCATATAGTCGGCGGCAGTTAGACCCTGGGCCGCCGACATTTGGCAGGAGTCTCCCCAGTGCCTGGGAGGCTTTCAGTAGGCGGGGGGCTAGCTGGCGGAAGTGCTCGCTGAACTTCCAGCGAGCATCCAGCACCAGCCCCAGGTACTTAATGTGGGGCTGCACCGGCAGCCTCACCCCGTCCAGTACCACCTCCCTCGCCCGCACTGGGGGTGCCCTCCTCGGGCCATGAAAGTATATGGCCTCGGTCTTATCGACCGAGACATTTAGACCCATGGCCCGGATACGCCCGATAGTGGCCTCCGCGGTCTCCCTGGCCCGGCGTCTGGCCTCCTCGTATGTTTTCCCCCTGGCAACGATGAGTGTGTCGTCGGCATAACACACTACCGTTGCACGGGGGAGGAGCCGCCCTCTGAGGAGCCAGTCGTAGGCCATAATCCACAGGAGCGGACCCAGAACCGCCCCCTGTGGAACGCCGCATACCATCTCTCGCTCCACCAGGTCCCCCCGCGAATTGGCGTAGAGCACCACCCTGTCCCTTAGGTAGTGCTCTATTACCTGCTGGAGGTACGGGGGGAGTCGGTGAAACCGGAGGGCCTCCCGTATTACGGCGTAGGGCAGGGAGTTAAAGGCGTTCTGGATGTCCAGGGACACCGCGAAAACCCCCTGCCCCAGCCTCTCCGCCCTCTCGATTTCCTCCCGTAGGGCGAGGACCGCATCCACTGTCGAGCGGCCCCTCCTGAACCCGAACTGCCTATCAGACAGGTTCGGGCCCACCTCCTCCAGGTGCTGCGTCACCCGACCGGCAATGACCCTCTCCAGTCCCTTGCCGGCCTCGTCGAGCAGCACCACTGGCCTGTAAGCGGACGGCGAGTCCGCCGGCCGCCCCTCCTTCTTCAGCAGGCATAGTCGTCCCCTTTTCCAGGCTTTGGGGAACTCACCTCTCTCCAGGCACAGACTATAGGTGTCCTGGAGGAATTCCCCTAGGTGGTCCGCGGCGATGGGGACGACTTTGCCCGGGACTCCGTCCGGGCCCGGCGCCTTCTTGTGGCCCTTGAGGCGGTCAACGAGAGCGGCCATCTCGGCGGCGGTGACCGGCTCATACCCGGTCGCCTGATTGGGTGGGACTGGGGGGGGGCACCATTCTCGGCGGGAGGACCGGCGGCACGGCGGGGAAGAGTCCGGAGACCACCCTGTCCAGCAGCTCCGGCTCCATCAGGTCGGTGGCCGGAGCTTGGCCTCTCATTTTTCCCCTGACCGTTCGGTAAGGGCGGCCCCACGGGTCCCTGTCCAGGCTGGACAAGAACTCGCCCCAGGCCGCATCCTTCGCCTGCCGGATGGCCAGGTTGAGCCGCCTTTTCGCCTCCTTGTAGGCGGCCTCAAGAGTCCCCTCCTCACCATCCACTCTCGTGCGCCGCCGGCGGCACCTCTGCAGCGCCCTCCTCGCCCGAATGCAAGCGGCTCTGATCGACCCGATCTCGTCGGACCACCAATAGACGGCGGTCCTACCGGGTCGACCAGTTACCCTGGGCATGGAGGCGCTGCAGACAGCCGTGAGGGCCGTCTTGATCCGCGCCGCCCTTTCCTCCGCCGACCGGTGCTGCCCCCAGTCTTCGTCCCGGATCTTCCACCGCTCCACCACAGCCGCCTCCTCCGCCAGGTCCCTGTTGAGCCTGGTGAGGGCCCATCTGGGGAAACAGGACTGCGTTCCCCCCCCCGGGCGCCCACCAGATCCACCCCTCAGGTCAGCCTCAAACCTAATGTAGGGGTGGTCCGACAGGGACTCCTCCTCTGAGAGCACGCGCCACGCCGAGATTTTGGGTGCCAGGGATGGGGCCGCCAGGGTGACGTCGACCCTCGAGCCGCCGCTTCCCCTGACGCAGGTGAAGGCGGTGCCGGTGTTAAGCACCGCCAGCCCCATCGCTGCCACCCAGTTCGCCAGGACGACCCCCTTCGGGTCGTCCGAGAGGGACCCCCACGCCTGGTGCTTGGCGTTTAAGTCCCCCCCCAGGAGGACTTTTCTGGGTGCCAGCCTCCCGACGGCGCGCCCCATCCTATCGACCCACTCCGTAAACTCCCGGAGGGGTCGATTGGGCGAGAAGTACCCGCCCACCACCGCAATCCCTGCCCAACCGACGGCCACATACCCCTCTCCCCTCTCGATTAGTGTGAGGGGGGGGGGCGCCGACTGCCGTCGTAGGGACCACGATCGCCACCGTGTCGTCTGATGCCGAAGCCCAGTTGTCCCGCAGAGGGGCGCAGTAGGGCTCCGACACGATGGCGAGGTCCACCGACCACTCCGCCAGGTTCTGCATTAGCAGGTCTTGCGAACCTGTGGAGTGGTTTACATTCGCCTGGAGGATGTTGTACGGTCTTAGAGGCATTATTGGACCGTATCAACAACCTCCATGGCCGCCGGGGCCTGCGCGCGCTGCGCTCCAAAAGCCCTTGGGAGGGGCTTTCCCTTAACCGCGGGGGGCTTGCAGGATTTGCCCCCCATGATATGCCCGTGTGGGCGCTTCAGGGTCTTGCAGAGGTCGCAACTTGGATCCGCACTGCAAGACGCTGCCTTGTGCCCCGCGCTACCGCACCTGTAGCATAGGGCGCTCCTATCTACCCTAGCGGGGCAAAGCGCCCCGGTGTGCCCCGGCTGGAGGCATCGGTAGCACCTCAGGGTGCGCGGCTCCAGCACCCTGATGGAGGCTACCGTCCACCCTACCCGTATTTTGCCCTCTGTGGCGAGCTTTTTAGCCGCCTCCACCGGGCATTGCGCGACTGCGGTGCCGAGGCCACCGGGGCCCACTCTTATTTCGCCCACCTTTACCTGTTCAGGTGGGCAGCCTCCTTTGTTGGCGATCGCAGCTCGCAGCTCGCTGGGCCCCGTAGAGTCGTCGAGGCCGCTGACTCTCATATCCGCCATCTTGGTGGGCCTCGAGATCGACGCCATCCCCTCCAGCACCTCAGTGAGCTTTTTAGCGAGGCCATCGGCTTTGGCCCCGCTATTTTCTCCACCCACCTCTATAAGGCGCGCCCCGGACTGGGTGACTCTGATCTTAACATCAGATATGCCGAGCTCACCCAGTCCGACCTCCTTTTGGGCCTTTATGATGGCCGCGGCGTAGGATATTCCCTTCTTGGCCGCCTCATCGGGGATGGACAGAACCACCGCCGACGTCTTCGGGGCCACCAGCTTCGGCCCCGCTTGTTTGGCCTGAGCCGGCTTTGGCTTGGGCTTTGCCGCCGCTGTCTTTTGGGCTGCCCCCGCCGGTTTTTTAGTTTTGGCCGCCACCGTCGCCCATGAGCCGCTCCCATTTTCCGCGTTCGCAATTTGTGGCTCTAGAGCCGCCGCCGGCGTCGCAGATTGCGGGCGCTCTTGTCCGCCACGCGCCTCCCTTCCTGCCATAGTGCGAGGGGGGGGCTGCTTCTTCCCGGCTGCCAGCGGTGGCCGGAACCTAACCTAACCTAACCTAACCTAACCTAACCTAACCTAACCTAACCTAACCTTTTTTTTTTTTTTTTTTTTTTTTTTTGAGACAGGAAATGCGGCCTTATGCATACTCCGTCGCTGGGCAGGCGACGGAGTTATGTGGGGCTCTCCTTCGAGCACCCACCCGACGACGACAGGGAGGTCCGATGGGTGCTCGAAGGCATACCCACTAAAACCTGTCTGTGTGCCCTCACGGTCAGAAACCGACAGCCTGGGCTCCTTGTTGGTAATCAACCAGGCTGACCTGACTGGCCCCTTTGAGCCTCCGCGTACTCCAGAGAGATGCCCGAGCACACCTGGGCATCTCCCTTTTCAATCTTTCGAGACCAGTGCTATGCAGGCAAGGGACTACCCAATCCCCGCCTGCTGGCCTCGACAGTCACTTCCATATGAAGCGCCTATTCATCCATATTTTCCGCCTGGTATTCGTCAGGCGTCCTCAGGGCGGTCGTGGTTTCGGGGGGTTTCCCCCTTGTTACAGGAGGGCCGCAACTCCTGCCTCCCATTCGATGGCCTGCTGGCCTTTGCGCTTCGGCGCACACCGCACACCAGAACTTCGCTCTACATTCCGCTGCTCTATGGCCTTCTTTGCTGCAGCGGAAGCAGTGACTGCTGCGATCTACCTCAGATGGGCACCACTGCCGGGCATGACCTGTACCCAGGCAGCGATAGCACCTCATTGGCTGGCGAGGCAGGACGCGTACATCTGCAGTACTCCATCCCACTTGTATTGTGCCAGCCCGGACCAAGATCTTTGCCGTTGTTACTGGGCAACTAACTATTACAGTACGTGCACCACCCGGACCCAAGCGTATGTCCCCGACCTTGATTTGGTCTTCGGGGCACTCTCCCTTCGTACTGATGGCTGAGGCCACGTCCGTCATTTGGACTGAGTCGTCCAGTCCTGATATGCGTAGCTCTGCCCTTCTTATCGGTCGTGAGACTCGAGCTACGTCAGACACCACCTCTTTGATTTTGCTAGCCAAGGTGTCGGCCAGCGGTCCACTTGAGGCGCCTGGTATTTCTATTTTCCTAGCGCCAGTAGCGGTCTCTCTAACGCGCAGTCCTTCAATGCCTAAATCGGCGATGTTAAAAGACGCCTTTGCCCTCTGAATCACGCTGGCGTAAGTCGTTCCTTGTTCGACGGCCTCCGGAGTGAGTGTCACTACAACGGCTGCCGATCGAGGAGCGTTCAACCGTACTTTCTTTTTCTTCTGTTTCGCCGTAGATGTGCGCGGCTTGGTTTGCTGCTCTGGAGTAGGTCGTTGGGCAGGATTTTGTTTGGCCCGCCTCTTCTTCCTACTTTTGGCCTCTATCCAACCATCCTCCATGGCTGGAGTTGCGCTGGTGCTCGCTTCCGGTTGTGGCTGCGGTGGCCTTGACGTGGCCCTGGTACGGCGAACCGCAGTGAGACTTTTCCGGGTGACTGGGGCGGCCGGAGCAGCTGGTGCCGCTTGCGCCGCCCTCCGCCGGTCAGCCGCCAGGGGCGGCCGCAAAGGCTGTGAAGCAGGTAGCCTCTTCTCCAGTGACTCTAGACGGGTGTTCACCATCTCCCCGATCGAAATCATCAGCGAACGCTTCAGATTTTCCAGAGCCTCTACCATATTTGACGATTGCTCGGTTCCCGCTGCTGCGTTCCCAGTTGTGCAGCTTCGACAAGTGGGTGCAGGAGCTCTCTTCAGTACCTCCAGCTCAATCCGCATTGCATCTACTTGAGCTCGGAGGGATTTATTGTCCTCTTCCATTTTCTGACACGTGTTCTTCAGAAATAGGCAGTCCGTCATGGCTTTTTTATATTTCTCCTCGAGAAGTGCGCATTCCTCCGAACTACTTCGTGTGCCAATGAATTCTAGGCACTCTGCTAAACGGGCAGCAGACTCCTTCAGTATGCGCACATACGTCCCCTTGAGATTGCCAGATCTAGTGGCCAAGTCTGTGATAACACCTGTTATCCTCTTCCCCTTCCTACAGATGTCGCTGGTTGAGAATTCTCTCAGATTAAGAGCGACTTCTTCGTGTCCTCTTGGTGGCAAGACTACTCTCGCGTGTTCCATGATATGCCACTCCGTCTGCTCTTCTATGCTGAGCTTTCGAGCGGCTTTCTCGTCTGCTTTAGCCTTGGCCATTCCCACAAACTGTCCGGTGGTAGGTGGCCGACCTCGCCCTCTTGGATTAGCAGCAGATGTTGTTGCCCGACTTTCTGTTGCTTCTTCTTGCTCTGAACCGCTGTCACCCGAAGGACATAACTCCTCCGTCCTTGGGCGCTTGCTCTCCCTCGCTGGTGATTCGGATTCGAGTGACATATCCGAACAAGATGAGCTCCGGCTTCGGAGCGCAATTTCCTCCATCAACCCGCTGGTTGATTCCATTGGCACTGTCTTAGACCTTGCGACAGATGCCCTCGTCACCGGCTGCTTCGAAACAGCCTGCTGCGTTTTTTTAGCTCCGTCCTTCTCGGACTCATTCTTCAAAGGTTTTTGTTTTTTATTTAAAAGTTTTTCCATGTTAGTCCCACGAGTATGGGGGAAAGGATTGTCCACCCGGGCGGTGCCCCCTGCACCCGGGTAACCCTACATACACTGGGAGGTCGGGCGGTATCCCAGGTTGACCACTAGTGGGCTGATGCGATCCCCAGCCACCTTCGCAGGCGCCCCGACGCCATGAATCCCAGCGCCGGGACTTTGACGATTTTTTATAGGGGTTTTCTCCCCGCGGCCCCCACCGAAGTGGCAGCCCCCACTCCCTGCACTACGTACAGGGTTGCGGGTGGGCCGGAACCAGTCCTCGGACCGGAACACGCCCCCAACATGCTCGCGTAGCGAGCTGGGCTCGTAGGCCCCCCTCTCGTAATTTTTTATAGAGGTTTTCTTCCTCGCAGCCCCCATCCCGAAGGATGACAGCCCCCGGCCCCGCACCATGTACGGGGTTACGGTATACCCCTGCTCGGCTGCCGTTACCCAGGCTACCCGGGTCAGCCAGCCGAGTTCCCCCCCTGTTGTCGGATTATTAGCCGCCGTCGTATGCAATGCCCGAAGGAATTATATACGACGGCGCCCAGGATGCACCGGCCCGAACCCATTGTCGTTCCCACCGCACGTATGAAGTGGGACCTACAATGGGCCGGACACACGAGGAGGTTCTATCCGACCCTGCACCCCAACCTAACCTAACCTAACCTAACCTAACCTAACCTAACCTAACCTAACCTAACCTAACCTAACCGAACCTAACCAACCACCCTTAAAATACGACTAAATATCACCTTACTTCGTTTTAAAAATTCCTAAAGATAGCTCTTGACATCCGCTATAAACCCCCCTTTGACTCTAAGTACCCTCCTACAATAGTTTTCCCACAATAAAATAGTTAAAAAAAAAAAAAAAAAAAAAAAAAAAAAAAAAAAAGTCAATGTTGCTGACTCAGCGTGTGAAGCGTTGATGTCTTTTATATGGAACCGGTTGAGCTTAGGTGGATTTTCGACCAAAATCAGCCGGCCCAAAATTTTTGAACCTTCAATATCTCAAAAACTACTTGTCCGTTCTTCATAATTTAAACACTGTTAGATAGGTTAGACCCTAAAGAATCCCCCAGCTATTTTTAATTTAGTATTTTTTCATTTTTTCTATTTTTTATAGTTGTTTTTTCAAAAAAACCACATTTTTAAGGATAAAAATCACAGTTTTTCGTTAATATTTTCGTCTAGTTTTAACAGATTTTAATTTTCTTTGTTTTCTTTTGTAAATTTTAGCAGGACGCATCTTTTTTATTCTATATATTTTTCCTCTATCACCTATAGTTTTCGAGGAAAAAATTCTTGAATTTTACCCTAAAATCACCAAATTTCTCATTTACAGAATACTCTGTAACTCTTTAATCCTGCTAGATATTTAAGTTTCGTTTGTTTTATTTCTTAATATAACGTGTTTTGAATCTTATTAAATTAGTTTATTGTTAGATATTTAAGTTTTTCATAGTTTTATAGAAGTTTTAAGTTAGTACTTTTCATACAAAAATTTTCAAAATTTGTAACTTATCTAAAACCACACATTTACGTAATCTTACCTTTCTCTTTATTATTTAAGTTAGATCTAAGCCTAATAAACATTTTTTCTTAATACTTTTTTCATGTAAGTCTTATAGTTCTCACAATATTTTTAACATTTATGTTCTTCAGAGTACTTTTTTCAAAAAAAAAAAAAAAATTGTTTTACTCATAACTTTTTCCACCTTAAAGCTAGAATTAAAATATTTATATGTATAGATAGATCGTAATAAAACGCTTCTTTTTATATATCATTTGCTTATACTACTTTAATAATTAAAAAACTATAACTAAATTTTACATACAATTTCATATAAAATAAAATAGTGACTATAAATGTCAAATCTCAAATAAATGTCAAAGAGAGTTTCCCTAAAATTAACATACCCTCCATATCCGTCTCCATCACCAATGAGCAAAGTTACCACACGTGCTGGCGCAGCCAAAACCAGCAAAAATCAAACAGCTGAAGCTCCAACATCACCATCAAAAATGCCCAATACAAAACACCCTAAAACCAACAATAAACCTCAAAGTGACCTTACCAAATCCACATCTTTAACCTCAATAACCACCCCCGAAGATGGGTACGCTACACCCAATAATGAAATAGAAAACACCGAACCACTAACCCAAGATCAATCACTTCAAACAATTACCAATGCTGCATGCAAAATACTAAACTTAATTAAATCTGTTGAAGACTTCTATCACGAAGGAATCAAGAACCAAATCTGCATACTCGCTAATGATATAATATCGGCAGCATCACCTGCAAACAAAAGTGAAGAAACCCTTTCCCATAACTGCAACATAAACCTAGCAAGTCTAAAACAAATCATTAAAGATACTATAAAACAGGAACTAAAGAACGACAATACCCAACAACAACCACACAAAAAATCATATGCGGCAGTAGCACAAACATATATAGACCAACGAACAAAACCAAAAATAACAGAACCCACTCAAAAAAGCAGCAAGCCTGCGATCATCGTGACAATCCCCACCGCAAAAGACCGCCAAGAGGCTATAGCCAAATGGCAACAGAATTACACGTTTAAACACGTACAATACGCCCCGACTAAGTTCCAGACCATCTCCACAAATAAAATAAAAGTGGAATTTGATAATAAACAACAATGCGACGAAACACTCAAAAACATCGAATCCAATGACCAACTAAAGGCTGAAATGGCAAGGCAATTGCAGCCAATGTTCATCTTAAAAGGAATTCCAAAAGAAATTCCACAAGACCAACTTAAGGAGATCATAATTAACCAAAATGCTACAATCCAATCCGCAATGGAAGAACCAAAAGCCGAACTGACTTTCTGCCTCGCAAAACGCAATAAAAACGACAAATTGTACAACGCGATATGTCGCGCCACACCAGGCGTATGGAAAAACGCCATCACATTGCAAAGAATCAACATAGATCACTACAAAATTCACATCAGCGAGCACGCCCCACTTCTGCAATGCTATAAGTGCCAGAAGTTCGGGCATACCGGAAAAAGCTGCAATAACACCGAGATCTACTGTAGCCACTGCGGCGATAGTGGACATTATTACCAATCCTGCCCAAAGAAAGACACCCCTGAAGCCACCAAATGCATAAATTGCATTATGCAAAACATGAAGAACAAAAAATCCACCAACTCAAACATCGCCCACTCATCCACCTCGAATAAATGCCCGGTAAGATGTACATACCTTACCAAATTAGAAGAACGCATAAATTATGGCTCAAACTAAACAAAACAAATACCAAACCATCCTACAAAATAAAAATAACAGAAATAACATAAACAAAAATAACAGGCAGAATAAAAACTTCATCAAAATAATACAATGTAATACAGACAAATCATATAAAGCACATCATGAATTTATACAATATATAACAGAAAAAGAATACAACATAGCAATAATTAATGAACCATATGTTGGCAATAAAAAACACGTAAAAAATATCAATAATTATAACATATACCAATTCAATAACAATACAAACAGAACTAAATCATGCATAATAGTTCATCAAAAATTAGGGACAGCAATAGGCATTCCCGAATTTTCAACACCTAACCTAAGTATTATACAAATCAAGATAGGAACTAGAAAGCTTTACATAACCAGCGCGTACATAGAACCAAAACAAGATGAATTCGACACTCTCAACAAACTGGAATACTTCCTACACTCCACTTCTAATGCAAGCCACATCATCTGCGGTGACTTTAATGGCTGGCACCAAACATGGGGCTCAGCATCTAATAACAAAAGAGGACGTGAAATCCTCAATTTCATTAATTCACACAACCTTACATTAATAAACACCGAAAATGAACCAACATTTCAAACAATAACACACGGCGTTGTCAGGGAATCCATAATAGACCTTACTATTACAACTGATAATATCCACAACCTAATTACTGACTGGAAAGTAAACACGGAGGCGTGCCAACAATCTGAACACCAAGCCATATCATTTAACCTAAATATCAACAAAAAATCAATAAATAAAAATAAAAACACAACAACTTTTAAATATAACACCAAATGCGCAAACTGGACCGAATTCGGAACAAAACTTAAAATCAATATAAACAACTCCGGAATAGAAACAATAGACATAAATAAATTAAACAAATTAGACACCGATAAATACATTAATGACATCACAAACATAATAAGAAAAACCTGCGACGAAACACTACCATCAAACAAAAGAACAAAACAAAAACCACTTTGGTGGAATGAAGAATTAGAAAAACTAAAAAAGGAAAACATCCATATCCATCACACCCTACAGCAACTCAAAAAATCAAATAAACCATTAGACAACATACTAAAAGAAAAAGAAAAAGCCAAGAAACAATACTCACAAGCTATAGATGAAGCGTCCACCAAACATTTTAGAGAGTTCTGTACGATGCAAGGAAAAGACAATGTTTGGTCATTAACAAACAAGCTACTAAAATTTACCCCTAAAAAAGAACCACCTACAACACTATTAAAAGAAGACGGAACCTTCACCAGTGACACACTAGACACAGCAACAACCTTACTAGAAAAATTTTACCCAAACGATAATCCTATAAACGACAATGCTATACAAAAATCTATAAGACTACAACAAAGCGACGAAATCACAACAAATAATGACAAACCTTTTACTGAACAGGAAATCATAGATTGCATTCAAACCTTCAACCCAAACAAATCACCTGGCATCGACAATTTAACATCCGACATCATACACAACTTTATTAAACAATACACCAAATTAACAACCGAACTTCTAAACCACTGCATCAAAATAGCTCATTTCCCAACACAGTGGAAAATTACAATAGTAAAACCAATACCAAAACCAAATAAAGAAGATTACAAGGCAATCAACTCATACAGACCCATTGGATTAATAGCAGTATTTGGAAAACTCTTAGAAAAATTAATTACAAGAAGACTCACCTACCATCTTGAAAACAACAACCTTAGTAACAAAAAACAGTTTGGTTTCAAAGCCCAATCATCCACCAACACTGCATTAAACGAAGCACTCAACATAATCAAAAAATATAAATCAAAACAAGAACAAGTAATAGGCATCTCACTAGATATTAAAGGTGCATTTGACCACGCTTGGTGGCCCTTACTATTAATAAGACTTAGAACACTACAAACACCAAAAAACATATACAATATAATAAAAAACTACTTAACAGATAGAACAGTAAAAATCTCCTATGGTGACGTAGATGCCACAAAGAATCAAACAAAAGGATGTGTACAAGGCTCTGTATTAGGCCCCATATGTTGGAACATCATACTAGACGAACTGCTAAACCAGAAATTTCCCGATGGTTGCCACGTCCAAGCATACGCGGACGACATACTACTAATAATACACTCAAAAACACTACCCGAACTCGAAAGGAAAACACACACTGTAATAGATACAATCAACAGATGGACAATAAATGCGAAATTAGAGATCGCCCCCGAAAAAACCAAAATCATTGCATTCACAAATAAAGCAGAAAACGTCAACATTACAATTAACAATCAGAAAATTGAACTAGTAAAAGAAATAAAATACCTCGGAGTAATAATAGATAGAAATCTCAAATTCATAAAACACATAAATTATATTATAAATAAAGCACATAAAATCAATAAAAAACTCTCTATTTTCGTCAGACCCACATGGGGTGTTCACTCTGACAATATAAGAACCATATATAATATGGTAATTCAACCAATTGTTACATACGCAGCAGAAATCTGGGCGCCTAACGCTCTTAAACACAAAATAGCTCACAAAAAGTTGCTGTCACTACAAAGACAGTTTGCCATTAAAATAATTAAAGGATTCAGAACACTACCCACCATAACAGCAATAGCATTAGCAAGACTAATGCCCCTAGACCTAAAAGTAAAAGCAGTTGCAGAAATAGAAAAAACCAAAACTACTCGAAACACGCCATACTTACCAAACGACATATTATACCACAGACATACTCACCCATCAAAATTATTACACCCTGCGGAACGAATAACAATCGAACTACAAAACACAACCACACCAAAG
Organism: Calamotropha paludella; assembly: GCA_927399485.1. Taxonomy (NCBI): domain Eukaryota; kingdom Metazoa; phylum Arthropoda; class Insecta; order Lepidoptera; family Crambidae; genus Calamotropha; species Calamotropha paludella. Next base: position 101,819 of record OV656820.1, read on the forward strand.
GAAATACAAGAAATAATAAATAACAGCACATACCAACTATACACAGATGGCAGTAAACACGATGAAAAGATAGGATCTGCTTTCGTCGTAATAACACCCAATAAAAAGACCATAACTAAAAAATTTAAATTACACTCGTCGTGCACCGTCTTTCAAGCGGAAACGCTTGCAATTCAAGAAGCTTGCAAGTGGTGCGAATTAAACAACATAACGGACAGCATCATATTTTCAGACTCACAATCGGCACTTTTGGAACTACAAAATAGAAACTCCACAAATTCAATAATAGTAAAAGCACATAAATCAATCAGTAATATAAAACAAAAAGGAAATATACGATTCTCATGGATCAAAGCGCATGCCGGCCTCACCGGCAACGAGCTAGCAGATATGGCAGCAAAAACAGCCGCTACTATGAAAATAGCTCCAACCTTCACTTCTTTCCCAATATCATACCACAAAAAACTTGCAAAAAAAGAAATAGAAACAGAAACAAACAACAGATACCAAAACAGTAACAAAGGAAAACACACAAAAAATTTGCTACCGGATATAAACACTCTAAACGAAACACTCCAAAAACTCCCTACCGACTTTCACACTACCCAAATCTATACAAACCACGGCTATCATTTAGAATACCTGTATAGATTTAAAATTAAAAACACTGACAAATGCCCCTGCGATAACAGCACAACGCAAACCCTCAATCACTTAATACAAGAATGCCCAAAATTTAACAATAGTAGAATACAATACATACAAACCTTTAATTACGCTAACACTAATAAAAAAGACACGAACCCCTATAAAATCCCTGATATAATCTCAAAAGAAATAACAACAGAAGCATTTAATAACTACATAAAACACATAATACATAACTTAAAAGAATTTAACAAAAACGTCAATTAAAACATTAAACAAATCTTCTAAACACATAATATATAAAACCAATATCAACCAAATCAAGAAAACTAATACATATCCAAGTCTAAATAATAAACACATGAAAAATAAATAACAAACAAAAATGTAAAATTAACTCAAAACAGAAAATAAAATTCTAAATAAAAGTCGGTGTAGCTTGCTCGTAAACCAATAGCGAGAAGTTATCCGAAAAACAAAACAGGATAACCCAAAAAAAAAAAAAAAAAAAAAAAACCTAACCTAACCTAACCTAACCTAACCTAACCTAACCTAACCTAACCTAACCTAACCTAACCTAACCTAACCTAACCTAACCTAACCTAACCTAACCTAACCTAACCTAACCTAACCTAACCTAACCTTTTTTTTTTTTTTTTTTTTTTTTCGCTGTGAAATGCCTTACGCATACCCTGCCGCTTGGCGAGTGGCAGGGTTATGTGGGGCTCTCCTCCGTGCACCCACCCGACGAGGGACGCCTGGTGGGTGCACGGAGGCATACCCACTAAAACACAGCGGCGATCCCTCAACAACCTGTCACTGGCAGACTCTCTAACGACCCCGGGTCATCCGAGAGTATGCCAGCGGTCGGGTAGTAACCACGGGAAGTAGAATGCGACCGTGGCCCCGACGGTGAGCGTCCGCGACCAGACCCCACTAAAAGCCATCCTCTACCTCTGGCATAGACCTGTGCAGTGCAGGTCAGGGCTCAACCGCGCCCATCCCTGCAGGCCCCTGCGGGAGGCGATAGGGCTACACCGGCTTTTGGTGTAGCCCCATCCTCTCCACCCTCACCAAACACGCCTCATTCGGACATTCCGTCCTCCGACACGGACAGCGCAGGCTCGCGCACGACAGAAGGCTGGGCAGTCGTGGCTTCAGGTTCTTTGCCCCTGACGATTGGAGGACCACAACTCCTGCCTCCCATCACGTGCCCAGATGGGCAACCCGCTTCGGCGCAAATAGCGCAATGCGGCTCTGCTTTCTTGCAGTCAGCCGCTTTGTGACCGCCTTTGCTGCAGCGGAAGCAGAGTCCGCTGCGGTCAATTGTAGCTGGGCACAAAAACCTGGTGTGGCCTACGCCCATGCATCTAAAACACCGCAATGGGCGGCGTTCGAGGACCCGCACTTGCACAATGCTCCACCCCACTTGGAGGCGACCATCCTTCTCAAAGATTTTGCCCGCTGCTATCGGGCACCGGGCTAGCACCGATCCAGCACCACCCAGACCCGGACGAATAACCCCAACTTTCACCTGACCAGGCAGGCAGCCACACTTTGCTGCTATGGCCTCAGCTACGTCAGTAGGCTCGATGGTGTCGTCAAGCCCTAGGACCCGCAATTCCACCATTTTAGTGGGCCTGTCTACCCGGGCGACATCTGACAGAACTTCCTTTAGCCTATTGGCAAGGAGATTGGCTTTTGTGCCATTCTCATTGCCGGACACCTCAAGTTTACGAGCACCCGTCGCAGAGACTCTAACCTTCACCCCTTCAATACCGAGCTCGCACAGAGAGAAAGAGTCTTTTGCCCTCTTTATCATCTGGGCGTAGGTTACGCCTCGTTCTACCGCCTCAGGCTGTAGGGTCAGCACTACAGCCGAGGTTCGAGGGACCTTAAGTTTGCCCCCCTTTTTCCTCTTTTCCTTTGTCTTCTTTGCCGCCCGTGTCCTTTGGGCTGGCGTTGGGTCATTCCGGTTGATAAGGGAATTTCGTGCTACGCTTGTAGCAGGTCTATCCCTCTGTGCCGTCTGTAAGGCAGGATGTTGTGCCTCCTGCGTCGGTCTAAGTCTACCCTTGCGGTATCGGGCAGTGCTCCACTCGCTGGGACCCGCCGCTGCCTGTGTACTAGTGGTGCTAGCAGCCGGGGTACTGGGGTTCTGGACCGTTGAAGTTGCAGCCGGATCTAGTGTCGATGCTCTCCTGTCTGCCGCGAGGGATGGTCGTCGCGGTGCAGACGGGAGAAGTCGACCGTCCTTCTCGAGGCCCTCCAAACGGGCACTTACCAGCGTGCCCACGGACGTTATGATGGACCGCTTCAGCTCCTCTATGTCAAGTCCAAGTTGTGCTCGATCAGAGACAGGCAGTTCTGTCGACGGAGGCCTTCTTTTGAGCGCCTCTCGGATGCTTTCCACTTCTGCGCGTAGAGCCGCTACTTCACCTCGCAATCGGGCGTTTTCCTCTTCGAGCCGTCGATTTTGCTCTGATATAGACCGCTCCGCTAGGTTATACACCGCTCTTCTAAGCGATGATGTCGCATTTCTGATGGATTTTATGACAGTACCTTTCAGATTTTTTGACTTCGTAGTCTCCTCTAATATTCTGTCAATCTCCTTGAGGGCACTGTCCCTTACGAAGTCTGGCGCTTCCTCGTCTGCTGGTTCGGGCGGGATCTCAAGCCCAGAGAGTTCCCAGGCCCTCATAGCCGCTCCTGGTTCTTCGAAGCTGGGGCTTTCCCTGCCCGCAGAACCACTTCGAAGTTGTTCACACTGCCTTGTTGCCCACTCGCGAGCTTTATTACGAGCCCTTTGATCCTCTTCTTGGATACTCTCCTCAAAAGCCGCGAGCTCCTGCCGGCTGAGCTCATTCCTAGCCCCAATAGAACCGCCAATGGAGCCACAAGTCGAGCTTGGCGCCGGCGACAACCGCTGCGGACCACGCCCTCTGCGTGCTGTTCCAATTTTGGGAGCTGCTGAAACCTGCTGCTCCTCATCAGTGTCGTCATCTGAGTCGATAACCAGCCTCCTTGAAGTGCGTTTCTGACCTACAAGACTTGGCGGCAAGATTGCCGCATCGTCTGAAATTTCCGCATCTGACTCCAAACCCTCCAAACGATTTTGTTCGGCACAGTTTACACCCGGACACTGTGCGTTGTCCTTCTTATCTCCCTTTCCAAACAAAGTTTTTAAATTTTTATTCATATCCATACTGAACCCACGAGAATGGGGGAATTAAACAGTCCACCCGGGCAGAGACCCCTGTACCCGGGTAACCCTATCTACACCTGGGGGGTCGGGAGGTACCCCAGGGAGACCGCTAACGGGCTGACCGTCCTCCGCCAGCCACCTCAACGAGGCGCCCCGACACCACGCATCCCAGTGCCAGGACTTTGAGGATTTTTTAGAGTGGTTTTCTCCACGCGGCCCCCACCGAGGTGGCGGCCCCCACTCCCTGCACCACGTACAGGGTTGCGGGTGGGCCGGAACTGGTCCTCAGACCAGTACACGCCCCGACGCGTCCGCGCTTGCGGACCGGACCGTAAGGTCCCCCACTAGTGAACCTAACCTAACCTAACCTAACCTAACCTAACCTAACCTAACCTAACCTAACCTTTTTTTTTTTTTTTTTTTTTTTTTTTTTTTTTTTTTTTTTTTTTTTTTTGAGACAGGAAATGCGGCCTTATGCATACTCCGTCGCTGGGCAGGCGACGGAGTTATGTGGGGCTCTCCTTCGAGCACCCACCCGACGACGACAGGGAGGTCCGATGGGTGCTCGAAGGCATACCCACTAAAACCTGTCTGTGTGCCCTCACGGTCAGAAACCGACAGCCTGGGCTCCTTGTTGGTAAACAACCAGGCTGACCTGACTGGCCCCTTTGAGCCTCCGCGTACTCCAGAGAGATGCCCGAGCACACTTGGGCATCTCCCTTTTCAATCTTTCGAGACCAGTGCTATGCAGGCAAGGGACTACCCAATCCCCGCCTGCTGGCCTCGACAGTCACTTCCATATGAAGCGCCTATTCCTCCATATTTTCCGCCTGGTTTTCGTCAGGCGTCCTCAGGGCGGTCGTGGTTTCGGGGGGTTTCCCCCTTGTTACAGGAGGGCCGCAACTCCTGCCTCCCATTCGATGGCCTGCTGGCCTTTGCGCTTCGGCACACACCGCACACCAGAATTTCGCTCTACATTCCGCTGCTCTATGGCCTTCTTTGCTGCAGCGGAAGCAGTGGCTGCTGCGATCTACCTCAGATGGGCACCACTGCCGGGCATGACCTGTACCCAGGCAGCGATAGCACCTCATTGGCTGGCGAGGCAGGACGCGTACATCTGCAGTACTCCATCCCACTTGTATTGTGCCAGCCCGGACCAAGATCTTTGCCGTTGTTACTGAGCAACTAACTATTACAGTACGTGCACCACCCGGACCCAAGCGTATGTCCCCGACCTTGATTTGGTCTTCGGGGCACTCTCCCTTCGTACTGATGGCTGAGGCCACGTCCGTCATTTGGACTGAGTCGTCCAGTCCTGATATGCGTAGCTCTGCCCTTCTTATCGGTCGTGAGACTCGAGCTACGTCAGACACCACCTCTTTGATTTTGCTAGCCAAGGTGTCGGCCAGCGGTCCACTTGAGGCGCCTGGTATTTCTATTTTCCTAGCGCCAGTAGCGGTCTCTCTAACGCGCAGTCCTTCAATGCCTAAATCGGCGATGTTAAAAGACGCCTTTGCCCTCTGAATCACGCTGGCGTAAGTCGTTCCTTGTTCGACGGCCTCCGGAGTGAGTGTCACTACAACGGCTGCCGATCGAGGAGCGTTCAACCGTACTTTCTTTTTCTTCTGTTTCGCCGTAGATGTGCGCGGCTTGGTTTGCTGCTCTGGAGTAGGTCGTTGGGCAGGATTTTGTTTGGCCCGCCTCTTCTTCCTACTTTTGGCCTCTATCCAACCATCCTCCATGGCTGGAGTTGCGCTGGTGCTCGCTTCCGGTTGTGGCTGCGGTGGCCTTGACGTGGCCCTGGTACGGCGAACCGCAGTGAGACTTTTCCGGTTGACTGGGGCGGCGGGAGCAGCTGGTGCCGCTTGCGCCGCCCTCCGCCGGTCAGCCGCCAGGGGCGGCCGCAAAGGCTGTGAAGCAGGTAGCCTCTTCTCCAGTGACTCTAGACGGGTGTTCACCATCTCCCCGATCGAAATCATCAGCGAACGCTTCAGATTTTCCAGAGCCTCTACCATATTTGGCGAATGCTCGGTTCCCGCTGCTGCGTTCCCAATTGTGCAGCTTCGACAAGTGGGTGCAGGAGCTCTCTTCAGTACCTCCAGCTCAATCCGCATTGCATCTACTTGAGCTCGGAGGGATTCATTGTCCTCTTCCATTTTCTGACACGTGTTCTTCAGAAATAGGCAGTCCGTCATGGCTTTTTTATATTTCTCCTCGAGAAGTGCGCATTCCTCCGAACTACTTCGTGTGCCAATAAATTCTAGGCACTCTGCTAAACGGGCAGCAGACTCCTTCAGTATGCGCACATACGTCCCCTTGAGATTGCCAGATCTAGTGGCCAAGTCTGTGATAACACCTGTTATCCTCTTCCCCTTCCTACAGATGTCGCTGGTTGAGAATTCTCTCAGATTAAGAGCGACTTCTTCGTGTCCTCTTGGTGGCAAGACTACTCTCGCGTGTTCCATGATATGCCACTCCGTCTGCTCTTCTATACTGAGCTTTCGAGCGGCTTTCTCGTCTGCTTTAGCCTTGGCCATTCCCACAAACTGTCCGGTGGTAGGTGGCCGACCTCGCCCTCTTGGATTAGCCGCAGATGTTGTTGCCCGACTTTCTGTTGCTTCTTCTTGCTCTGAACCGCTGTCACCCGAAGGACATAACTCCTCCGTCCTAGGGCGCTTGCTCTCCCTCGCTGGTGATTCGGATTCGAGTGACATATCCGAACAAGATGAGCTCCGGCTTCGGAGCGCAATTTCCTCCATCAACCCGCTGGTTGATTCCATTGGCACTGTCTTAGACCTTGCGACAAATCCCCTCGTCACCGGCTGCTTCGAAACAGCCTGCTGCGTTTTTTTAGCTCCGTCCTTCTCGGACTCATTCTTCAAAGGTTTTTGTTTTTTATTTAAAAGTTTTTCCATGTTAGTCCCACGAGTATGGGGGAAAGGACTGTCCACCCGGGCGGTGCCCCCTGCACCCGGGTAACCCTACATACACTGGGAGGTCGGGCGGTATCCCAGGTTGACCACTAGTGGGCTGATGCGATCCCCAGCCACCTTCGCAGGCGCCCCGACGCCATGAATCCCAGCGCCGGGACTTTGACGATTTTTTATAGGGGTTTTCTCCCCGCGGCCCCCACCGAAGTGGCAGCCCCCACTCCCTGCACTACGTACAGGGTTGCGGGTGGTCCGGAACCAGTCCTCGGACCGGAACACGCCCCCAACATGCTCGCGTAGCGAGCTGGGCTCGTATGCCCCCCTCTCGTAATTTTTTATAGAGGTTTTCTTCCTCGCAGCCCCCATCCCGAAGGATGACAGCCCCCGGCCCCGCACCATGTACGGGGTTACGGTATACCCCTGCTCGGCTGCCGTTACCCAGGCTACCCGGGTCAGCCAGCCGAGCTCCCCCCCTGTTGTCGGATTATTAGCCGCCATCGTATGCAATGCCCGAAGGAATTATATACGACGGCGCCCAGGATGCACCGGCCCGAACCCATTGTCGTTCCCACCGCACGTATGAAGTGGGACCTACAATGGGCCGGACACACGAGGAGGTTCTATCCGACCCTGCACCCCAACCTAACCTAACCTAACCTAACCTAACCTAACCTAACCTAACCTAACCTAACCTAACCTAACCTAACCTAACCTAACCTAACCTAACCTAACCTAACCTAACCTAACCTAACCTAACCTAACCTAACCTTTTTTTTTTTTTTTTTTTTTTAACGCTGTGAAATGCCTTACGCATACCCTGCCGCTTGGCGGGCGGCAGGGTTATGTGGGGCTCTCCTCCGTGCACCCACCCGACGAGGGACGCCTGGTGGGTCACAGTTACGCCGCACCCGCCGACCCAAGCGTCACGTTTTTAAGTCGCTCCGCGGCCGAAAAATCAGTAAAAATAGTAAAAGTGCCCGGATTGTGCCGTGTGATACACCATTGTGTGCGTATTAACGAGTGGAGTGCAATAGTGAAAAAACGGAGGAGATCGGGTGAGAACTGAGAGAGTTCTCCCCGAAAAACCGGAAAAACCACGTGCTCCCGACCTTCCGACGACAACGCCACGAGAATAAGATCGGTGACCGCACAATCCGGCACTGTAGAAACCAGCCCAGCAACGAGTCCTACATTTTGGAAAAAATCCAGATTTTTTTCCGCCAAAAATAAAGAAGATACGAGACTTTTTCCGAAAACCACGTGGCACGTGGTCAGTGTTCCTGAGGGAGGAGCCGGGAGCCACCTGCACCAGCGCGTAGGCAGCATCTCCCCGAGTCACGGGACACCTTGAACGTGAAAATCGGACCGCAAAACACGGAGTTTTTAAGGTTACAATTCCTGGAAAAAATCCCCGTACTTTAAAAATTTTTTGCAAAATATTCTCAGTGATAACATATACTTTTTTAAATTTCATAAATTCTGGCATCTCATTTAGATTACACTAAAAAAGTTTCGGGAGTTTTTGCCAGGAAACGCCCGAGATATCGAGCGACCAATCCGACAGGACCCAAAGGTCATTACATTGATCGTTCGATATCTAAGGGCTGAGGGTAACTACCCCATTAGTTAAGTTAGCATAAATATAGTAGGACTGGTTCCCTAGAGGACACCACAAAAAAAACTTGTTTTTTGCGGTATAGTTTTTAAGGAAAGTGACGATTACAGCTGGGTCCACGGGCCAAAAAACTTAAAATCTTAATATAAAAGTCAATTCTTGCCAAAAAATTCGATAAATTATATGTCAGTAAAGCCGAGCCGAAGCCTTATCCCAGTAAAAAACCAGAATTCGGATAACTCCAATAGTTTCCGAGCGCAGGCACCCCAAACATTCCCAGTTCGAGATACCAACCGCACACTAAGTTGGCCGGAGATCGCGGATTGGAAATCGACCTCCCCAATTTCCAAAAATTTTGAGTTTTAGGAATAAGAAGGGACAGGGGCCCCCTCAAAAACAATTTGTATCGAAAAATTAGATTTTTAGTTTTAATATCACAGAAGTTATTATAGTTTGAAGTTTCAAAATTTTTTCAGAAATATTTAAAGTAGAAACACCCTTTTAAAAATCAACCCTCGCACCCCCTGGAACCAAACTCAGGGTAAAATTGGGCGGTAGCGACCTGGTCTAGAAATAGAAATAAAAGCAAAAATTTTGCTTAGGGAACGATAAAAACAACCACAAATCGTAGCTGCACCCGTTCCTTAAGCCTAACCCCGGCAAACCCCCTGACCAATGGTTAGGGGTGGTTCTTCAAAATTATATATCCAGGCGTAGGGCATCTCCTAAGCTACCTAAGGAGCAACAGAACAACCCGATAGCCTTAAACCCTCCGGAGATACAGGTCAGGGAATGCACCATCAAAAATTCTTAAAACTACGGGATAACTTTGTAGGCAAACACATTAATAGACCAACTCGTTTTTTGCCCCGACTTAATACAACCGGGTAAAAATTTCCGTTACCAGGTCTCCGTTGTTAAGTTTTCCGCCAGTAAATTTATCGTTAAATTTATCTCTACTAAATTTTGGCCGATCAATCATTAATCAAATTATCCCAAGTTCATTACCCCAAGACACACTAAAATTAATTTTAACCTTAAATTTTATATAAATCATTAAAATTACTATATTTATAGAGTCTGGGTGGTAAGGGCACCCAAAAATTTTGAAAATTTACTAAAATTTTTGTAGTTTATTTAAATTTGTTCCGGCTTTATTGTGTGTACTCGGAACTCACTTTATTTTATTTATTTGTTTTGTCGCGTCTGGGAGGTAAGGGTACCTCGGAGGAAAAAATTTTTGTAAATTTTTGTATTAAATTCTTTAGTTTTGTTTCTTGTCGTGACTAGGGGTACCTTGCCACACTTGTATTTTTGTATTTTTTGAAAATTTTTTGTATTTTTTGTAACGCTATTTTGTTCCACTCTGGTCTTGTCGCGTCTGGGAGGTAAGGGCACCTCGGGGAAAAGATTTTTTGTAAATTTTTGTACTCAAAATTTTTAGTTTTGTTCTTGCCGTGCCTAGGAGTATAGGGATACCTTGCCACATTCGTATCTGGGCGGTAAGGGTCCCCCCAAAAAATTTTTTCTGTATTTTTTGTAAATTTTATTTTATTTCTTTGGTTCTGTTGTGTCTGAGAGGCAAGGGCACCTCACCCCTGAACCCCCTGACCCCCCCCTGACCCCCCTGACCCTCGACCCCTCCAATCGCACCCCCACGAAACCTTCCCCCCCCCCACCTCACCCCCCCGCACCCCCGGTACCTCACCCCCTAATTTTCAAAGGGCCATATCTCCTAAGATATTAGTCACACAGGGGCGTGCGACCCCTCGTTTTAAAGGGAATTATAAAATGCACAAAATGGCCCCTAGAGATTCTTAAAATTCTGCAAAAAAATATTTTTGCAAAAAATTTTTTGTGCTCAAAAATTTTTAAAAATTAGTAGAATTCGACCCTAAGTTGAAAAAGCGGCGCAACTACCTTGTAAATAACTGAAATTTTAGAAAAATTGTGAAATATCAATCTTAAAAATTTTAAAAAGATTACACTCGACATAGACGAGCACTACTCTATTGAGAGTTCGCCTTAGGACATAGTAGCAGACAAACCAGGGGTATAAAAATAAAACTGACCAATTTATTTAATAAAAAAGGGAACGGTATCCCCTAAAATTGACATACTTGGGTACAACTCTATTGAGTGTACACAATAGATCTAGTTATAAAAGAAACTTACCATTTTATATCACGACGAGACTGTTCCCCACGACACACTGCACCTGAAACACAAAACACATTAGTAAGACTATACACACATAAAATAAACACAACATAAACACCACAAAAATTACACACACACACAAACACAAAACACAAAATACACACCACACAAACACACAACACATTAATACACAACTGACAAAATGGCCACAGCAAGAACGCCTATCAACGCCAAAAACACTGCAAAAAGGATTATAGCGTCGCCATCCTCGCCTGTTATGGATGCGGGACAAACCTTCACCAGCAAACCGGACAGGAAAAGGAGATCCATAACACTTATGGAGACCTTCCAGAAGACCGGAGCCGGAGTGAGAGACCGCGACACCAGCGATCTGATCCAGGAAGCCCTGAAGTTCATGGAGGATATACCTGGCAAAGTTGCGACATTCCCAGGAATGCGCAAAGATATCAAGAACTTCCTGGAAGAACGATCCGGACTCGCCATGGTGGCGCTGTTCGAACTGGGAAGGAGAATGAAAGAGTTCGAGAACAAGGAGGTCGTAAGTGGATCGGAGTCCGAAGCCACTAAAAATTTCCTAGCGCGTATGGGGGAAATGCAAGCTAGCCTTGAAGAGCAGATGCACGGCCTCCGCACCCTCATGGAAACAAAGGCCGAGGAAATCACCACCAAAATACGGGAAACCGAAGAAGAACTCAAGCAGGTGGATGAAGGCAAAGTCCAGGAAACAAACCAACTAGTACACCAAATGATGCAAACAATATCGGACGATGTGCTCGCAAGGGATAAAATAAAGGACGAACTGGCTGAGTACAACAAAATCCTTCGAGAGCAACAGGAACAAGCGAACACAGACAATCACTCACCCACCATGGATACAGAAAGTGTGGTGACAGGAGTAGCAAGCTACGCGGAAAAAACAAGGGGAAGGATATATCCGCAAACACTTCATTCGGTCGTGATCTCATCCACCGACAAAGACCACACAGGCGACCAGGTCATAGAGGGGATGAAAAAATTATTCGACAAAGAAGAGGAGTGGATAGAAGTCAAAAGGATAAAGAAGGTTAAAAACCAAAAGATCGTCGTAGGATGTAGCAAAGCAAGTGAAGTGGAAAAACTCACAGAAAGACTACAGGCGGAAGGCAAATTTCTTGTGGAAAAAACCACAAACAAGAATCCACTAGTGATAGTTAGGAATGTCAAGGGAGAAGGGAAGAAGGAACAAGTGGAGGCAGCTATAAAAAGGGCGATAGCGAAAGCAACGTGCAAAGGACTGGCTAAGGATGATGTGGTGGAACCCATCTACGAAAAGCGCACCAGGAACCCACACGTAGCGCATGTGGTCGTCAGAGTGACCCCCAATATTTGGAGACGGCTGATAGACACGGGGGCTGTGCAACTACAATGGGGAGTCTCCAGGGTGGAAGACCAGTCCCCGCTGATCCAGTGTTCCCGCTGCTTGGGCTACGGCCATATCAAGCGGGTCTGCCAGGAAACGCTGGACAGCTGCAGCCACTGCGGGGGTAACCACATGTATGCCGACTGCCCTGAGAAAGAAAAGCCTCCAACTTGTAGTAACTGTAAGAGGGAAGGATTGAAGGAAGTAGAACACAACTCGTTCAGCACCTCGTGCCCGATAAGACGCAAGTGGGACAAAATAGCGAGAGATAAAATAGCGTATTGCTAAGGTGGCCGAGGTGGAACAAACCAGTGGAAGAGAAAAGTACGACGTCTTGCAAGTCAACCTGCAAAGAAGCCGGAACGCTACGAGCGAGGTTATAATCGAAGCGGCAAAGAGAAAGGTTAGTATCGCCCTGCTCCAAGAGCCCTACACAGGGAATAGGGGAGTGATGGGAGACTGCTCCGGGATGAGGATAATACAGGCCCCACAGGAGATGGGAAAGGTAAACAAGGCCGCGATTGCGGTTTTAGGTCATAACATCATTATCGAACAACAACCTAACCTAACATCTACAAACATAGTGGTGGCCAAACTAAGAACTGAAAAATGGACCATCGGAGTGGTCTCCTTCTACTTCGAACCCGATAAGGAGTTGGAACCCTATATTAAATCACTAAAGGAAATAGTGAAGGGCCTAGGACTTAAGAAAGTTATAATAGGAGGAGATGCTAACGCGTGGAGTGAGTGGTGGGGCAGTGCTAAAAGTAATGACAGAGGCGAGGAGCTGGTGGGTTCGATACATGAAATGGGAATGAGTATATTGAACGTAGGAACAGTACCAACATTCCAAACATGGAGAGGAGGAAAGGAATATAGAAGTAGAGTGGACGTTACGTACTGCTCAGAAGACATGGTCGGCGACATCCAGAATTGGGAAGTGGATCAATACATGGTCACCTCTGACCACAATGTTATAAAAATCAGAATAGAATTAGAGAAAGTAGGACAAATCCAAAATAACAAGACCACTAGGAAATATAACACGAAAAACGCCAATTGGCGCGAGTTTCGTGACGAAATTACGCAGGCAATGGCGGAAAAGAAAATAACAAAAAAAGGTATAGAAGAAATAAAAGATAAAGACGAACTAGAAAGAATAGTAATAGAATACATAGACACAATAACAAAGGTAAGCGATAAAAAATTAAAAAAGAAAAAATATAACATCAAAATTAAGGTGCCATGGTGGTCAGAGGAGCTCGAAGCATTAAAAAAAGAGAGTCACAAATGCAAGAAAAGAATTACGTGGGCGGCGCCAAGCCGACGTTCTGCAGTAGTTGAGCGGTACATGGCGTCAAAAAAGGTCTACGAAGAAGCAATGGATAGAGCAAGGGTTAAGAGCTGGAAGGAGTTTTGTAGCAAACAAGAAAGGGAGACGATGTGGGAAGGTATCTACAGGGTAATAGGGAGAACAACTAGAAACTACGAGGACCTACCATTGACAAAGAATGGAAAAAGTACCAGCCCAAAGGAGTCGGCTGAAATAATAGCGGAAACATTTTACCCGGTGGACACAGAAGAGGGGGAGAATGATGGTCACCGGCGCATACGGGAGAGAGCGGACGAAACAAACGTGGAAACCGAAACTGATTTTCGGGACCCCCCGTTCGCGGAAGCCGAACTCTCCCACGCCGTGGACTCCCTCAATCCTAAGAAAGCCCCGGGTAGCGACGGACTTACCGCCGACATCTGTGCCGCAACGATAAAATCAGATATAGGCACAGCCCTAGCCCTATTTAATAAATGCCTCGAGTTGGCTCACTTTCCGAAACCCTGGAAGGTTGCGACAATAATACTCCTTCGTAAGCCCGGAAAGAGCGACTATACCCAACCCAAAGCTTATAGGCCGATAGGACTCCTCTCCATATTAGGAAAAATATTAGAAAAATTAATGATAGGCAGACTAAGATGGCATATCTTGCCCAAATTAAATAAAAGGCAATACGGATTTGTGCCGCAGCGGAGTACCGAGGACGCCCTCTACGACTTAATGCAGCGAATCAGACGTAATCTGGATGAGGGGAAGATTATGACCCTGATCTCGCTGGATATAGAGGGGGCCTTCGATAACGCATGGTGGCCTCAGATTCGAAGCCAGCTGCAGGAAAAAGGTTGCCCAGTCAATTTGAGAAGGCTGGTCAACAGCTACTTGAGCGAAAGAATGGTATCGGTGAGATACGCCGGAGAGGAGGTCAAAAAAACTACCAATAAAGGTTGTGTACAAGGGTCCATCGGAGGCCCCTTTTTCTGGAACATACTGTTAGACCCCCTACTCGGCGAGCTCACCGACGCCAATATAAATTGCCAAGCCTTCGCGGACGACATAGTTCTGGTGATCGAAGGAGACGACGCGAGAGATGTAGAACAGAAGTCCAATGCCGCTCTCTCCCGTGTCCAGAAATGGGGCAAGTTAAATAAGCTTAAATTTGCGCCGAATAAAACGAAGGCAATGATTGTCACCCGCAAATTAAAATACGACACCCCAAGACTGGCCATGGGAGAGACCGACATTGAACTGGTGGAGGAAATTAAGATCCTCGGTCTAATAATTGACAGGAAATTAACTTTTAATAACCATATCTCGTACGTAGCTAAAAAAGCTATAGATATATACAAGAGCACCTCCCGCGCGGCCAAAATCACATGGGGCCTCCACCCCGAAATCATCAGAACTATTTATGACGCAGTAATCGAACCAGTCATAATGTATGCAGCTAGTGCGTGGGCAAAAGAGGCAGGCAAATGGACCAGCAGAAAGGTGTTCAACGTGGTGCAAAGGGGGTTCGCCCAAAAGATAACTAGAAGCTACAGGACAGTCTCCCTAAACGCGGCGTTGGTGCTGTCGGGTCTGCTTCCGCTGGATCTTCGAATACAAGAAGCAGCCCAGCTTTATGAGATAAAGAGGGGAAAACCCCATACAGCACTGTGTGGAAGGGAAGTAGAGCAAAGGGTGTCCTACTTAAAGGCGAACCACCCAAGTAAGAAGATTAGAGTGGAGTTTGGGTGCCTAGAAAACGCAGAGGAGGATGGTGGACTGGCAGCTGATCTCACAAGGATCTACACGGACGGCAGCAAATTGGAGGGGAAAGTGGGAGCCGCCCTAACCTGCTGGGAAGGGCCAAAGGAGACAAGTACCCGAAAATTCAAATTGGAGCCGTTCTGTTCGGTCTTTCAGGCCGAGCTATACGCCATCCTCCGAGCAACCGAGCTGCTGTTGGGGAAGAAAAATGTAGGGACAGCCATCTTGAGCGACTCGAGATCCGCTCTCCAATCAATCCAGGACCCAGATTCCTCTCACCCCCTCACAAAAGCGATCCAAAACAACTTGATAAGATTAATGGACCAAAAACAACACGTCCAACTATACTGGATCAAGGCCCATGTGGGGGTGGGAGGAAACGAGAGGGCGGATCAATTGGCGAAGGAGGCGGCCCTCAACTTAAAATGCAGACCACACTATGGCTCTTGCCCCATCTCGCACGTGAAGCGACTGATAAGAGCCGAGACGATAGCGGGGTGGGACGACAGGTATAGGAATTCGGAAACGGCTGAAACCACGAAAACGTATTTCCCCACCGTAACAAGGGCCTACAGCGTCACAGGAAAGATAAACCTCAATATAATAACAACACAAATTCTGACGGGACATGGTGGGCTCGCAGCATACTTGCATAGATTCAAATGCAAGGAGAGCCCATCATGTATATGCGACGATGAAATACATGAGGATATCTTTCATGTGCTGCTGGAGTGCCCAGAGACAGCTACACAAAGACATGCGACGCAATGCCAACTAGACACGGAGCTTAAAAAGAAAAACCTCGCGGAAATTGTGGGGAACAAAAGGGAACGGGAAATATTCTTAACATATGCCACGGCGGTAATGCAGAGAGTAATAAAAAGGAACAAGGATAAGTAGGAAGTAAAAATGGAGTCAGAGTTGAATGGAATCAATGAAATATAGTTAAGAAAATAAATAATATAAGGGAGTAAAATGAAATTGTAAATACTGTGATAAGACAATATATGAATTGATAATAGAACATAAGTAAAAATGTAATAACCCAAAATGTAAATAAGAAATATATAAAAGAATGTAACAAGGAACAGATTATAGCACAAGTGAATGTACGCAAGATTACCAAAGAGATGTTTAGAAATAAGTAAGAATGTAAAATTTACGAGTAAGGAACATGTATAATATAAAGAATAGTAAATAGGAGAACAATGTAATAAAACGTATAAAACAACAGAAATGTAATATAATAAATATAGGCAAAATAATAACGTGTAAGAAAGAAGAATGTACCACAAAATGTAAGATTAATAAAACTAGACTACAATTAATTTACCCTAAGTAAATAACAATAAATAAAGAGTAATATAGTATAGAATAGGCGGGGTGTACCCCCCCGTTAAAGTATGAAAGACGAGGAATGAAACGGTGTATGAGGTATGAAAGTACGAGAAGAAGCAACAGCGAGAACTGGTATGAAAGTGTATACAGAAAAATAAGGTCCTGGATCTCATGTCCGGGGAGCAGTTGAATAAAAAAAAAAAAAAAAAAAAAAAAAAAAAAAAAAAAAAAAAAAACCTAACCTAACCTAACCTAACCAACCACCCTTAAATTGCTACTAAATACTTCCCAACTTTTCCCAAAAAATTCCCAAGCATAGCTCTCGACCTCCTCTATCGACCCCCCTTTGACCCCAAATTGATCCCTCCAATAGTTTTCCCAAAATAAATTCCCAAAAATTTTCCCCCATACAAAAGTCAATGTTGCCGAGTCAGCAGACCGAGCGTTGATGTCTTTTGTATGGGACCCTCTGAGCCTAGGTGGATTTTTGAGTGAAATCAGCCGACATAAAATTTTTAGAAAATTCACCAAAAATTCATTTCTAATCCGATTTTGATTTTGTTTTCGATTATAGCTAGCAGGGCCCCTAAGGCATCTTTTCCTTATTTTTAATTGAAAATCCATCCACAATTTTCCGAAAAATAAGCATTTTCCCAAATTTTCCTCAAAAATTGACTTAATTTCACCACTCTTTCATGTACAACTTTTTTCCATTTTAACCGATTTTCAATTTTATTGTGTTTTATTGTAGATCTCATCAATTCCTAACTTTCATTTAGATAAGTTTTCTCTATATTTCCTATACTTTTCGAGATAAAAATTCTTAAAATATACCCAAAAAACACCCCTTTTTGCACATTACAGAAAACCTTATATTTCCCGATCCGATAGAGATTTTTCAATTCTGTTTGAATATCATTGTAGTACTCCATAAGGCCTACAATATATTGTTGCAACATCAAAATCTATCGATAGAATTCTTTTTTATCGACAATTCAATCTTCACTTTTTTTACCCAAAAATTTTCTAAATTTCAAACTTACATAAAAGTACAAACTTAAGTTTATTATTTCATTTTAAAGCTTATTTTTATAGATCTTACTAAACTCTAACTTTTATTCAGACGAACTTTTCTCATATCTTTAATACTTTTTAAGAAAATAATCACTAAATATCACCAAAATAACACTTCATTTTTGACAATAGCAAAAACCTTATATTTCATCAACCATTAAAGATATTTTAAATCTGCTTAAAATACATTGTAATACTACTCCAATACTACATTATATTATTGCACCAAATTGCTCCATTTATAAATAGACTTTATATCGACAATCAAAATTCCACTTTTTCGCTTTAAATTTTCATAACTTTTAAACTCAACCTAGATCATAAGTATAAGTTAATTTCTCCTTTTTTACATTATTTTAGTTAGTTTTAAGCCTAATCAACATTTTATTTTTATAACTTTTTCCTGTAAATATTATAGTTTTCTAAAAATTTTCACCTAAAATTTTAATTTTTCCTAATAAATAACATTGTTTTATTTTGCTAAATTGTATTATATTTTCGTATTTTTAAGACTGTTTTCACTCCATCACCTAGTGTTTACCTTTGTACATATACTTTTATTCCAAATTATATAAAACGTCCTAATATTTAGCTATAAGTTGTATGTCAAAAAGAAAATCTTTTATCTTACAATTTCCACCTGTATCCTCACCGACCATGCGGAGAATGAATACGCGCTCCAGCGCGGCTAAAGGTAACCAAGAGGCTAATACACCTACGCCTCCAACCCCAACAAAACCACCACCATCGCCACAACAACAACAACGGCAACAATTGACTGAGTCTTCTAAGACTGATATTCAAAACACAACTTCAAAACAAGCTATGGCTTCTGACAGAGCTTCGTCTCGCAGCTCATACGCCTCCAACTCAACTCTCCTTGATACCTCAGGAATGCAGTACTTGGAGGATGACTATTTACCACAAGCATATGCTGAATCTTGCGAAACCACAGTAACAATACAGAAATCCATCAAACCCCTAACAAGATCAATAGGAATATCCATCAGAAAAATGCTTAGAACTCTTGAACTGTCCTGCGATAATTCCACCATGAAAACTCGCTTAACGGAACTCGCACACGAAATAGTCACCAGCGCCACCATGATTAACGAAAAACTAAAACTAAATAAAATTGCCACTCCTGAACCACCCAAACATGAATGTAATATAGATTACAATAAAATAAAACAATTAATCAAGGAAACCATTAAAGAAGAAATAACTCCTCATCAAACCTTACAAAGAGATAACAAAATATCATACGCAGCGGCCACTAAAAACACTAATAAATCTAAAGAAAATAAAATCACGAAATTAACATCAAAAACCAGCAAACCTGCCATCATCGTCACCGTCCCTACCGCTGAAAATAGACAGGATGCCACAGCCAAGTGGCAACAAAATTGCTCCTTCAGAGACGTTCCTTATGCTCCTTTAAAATTTCATCCTATCGCTACAAATAAAGTAAAAATTCAATTTGAAAACATCGCGCAATGTGATGAAACAATCAATAAATTAAAATCAAATTCCAACATTACTGCTGAAATGGCTCGCCTTCTGCAACCCATGTTCGTGATTAAGGGAATTCCAACTGAAATTAAGTTTGAAGAATTAAAAGAAATAATAATATCTCAAAACACCCCTGTACAAATAGCTCTTCAAAACCCCAATGCAACACTGACCGCTTGCCTCGCTAAGAGGAACAAGAACCCCAAACTATACAACGCGATCTTCCGCGCAACCCCGGATGTATGGAAAAGCGCAATAAGTCTGGAAAAAATCAACATTGATCATCGGCGCATACACGTATCTGAACACGCCCCGCTCTTACAGTGTTTTAAATGCCAAAAATTCGGTCACACGGGGAAAAAATGTACCAATACCGAAACATACTGCAGCCACTGCTCCGACAGTAGTCATACTTTCCAAAGCTGCCCTCTCAAAAACACATCAGAAGCGGCTATTTGCATCAACTGCTCACAAACTAACATTAGAAACAAAGACCAGCCACTAAACCCCAATCACTCCGCCACCTCTAACTTATGTCCCATTAAGAAAAGCTATCTGGCGAAACTCACCGAAAGAATAGACTACGGCATAAAATAAACCTATAATTACATAATAAAACAACAACTCACCGCATATAAATAAATAAAATTAATAAATAACTTCTAATTAAACAAAAACATAAATAAATTAATAAAAAACTCTATTCCAAAAACACAAATTTTACCTATTACGCTAATTAATAAGCTAAAAATATACTTCACATATATTTTTACCTTCAATACAATTTATGCTTCTATCGAAGCAATCTTTCATTTTATTTCCATCTTCTTATTTTACTCTTTCTTTCCTGTCGAACTATCTCTCTTTCTTTCTAATCCCTATCTCTCTGAGTTATGGCCCTGGGCGACCTGTATCTCTGGCGGTGACCCCTGGATGCAATAATTCCTTTTAATAACTAAAACCCAATTTGTTAAAAACTTTAAATAATTTTATTGAAACACTAATATCGATATAATGAATAAATAAGATAAAAAAAAAAAAAAAAAAAAAAAAAAAAAAAAAAAAAAAAAAACCTAACCTAACCTAACCTAACCTAACCTAACCTTTTTTTTTTTTTTTTTTTTTTTTTTTTTCGCAATGAAATGCGTTACGCATACCCTGCTGCTTGGCTGGCGGCAGGGTTATGTGGGGCTCTTCTCCGTGCACCCACTTGACGACGACGAGGTACGCCCAGTGGGTGCCCGGAGGCCTACCCACTAAAACATTGCGGCATGCCTCGAAGCCGGTGTGTGGCGGCACGGGGTCCCTGTTGGAGGTCAACCGCGCTACCCCGGCGGGCCCGATTTCTCAGGCCACCTCTTATTTGGGGGATGCCCGGCACACTTGGGCGTCCCCCAAGTCAAGCAAGGCCGTGCAAGGCGGGCGTAGGCTTGCCAGTCCAGCGCCCGCTGGCGATGCTGGGAGGGAGAGGGAGGTGCACTTGCACAACCCCCTGCCATAAACCGCATAAGCGGATTCGCGTCCCGATTGCCCTTCCAGTGGAGGGGGATGGGGAGCGAATTTGGGGGATGCCAGCTAATCTGACATTCCCTCCTCCGTTGGCGCCTCCTGGAGTGCACCCCTGGTGGCAGCCTGACCCTCAGGCGGCTTGCCCTTTGTTGCAGGGGGCTCGCACTTGCGGCTTCCCATAATGTGCCCAGCCGGCCGCCCACTAGCGGAACAGACCGAGCATCTCGGCTCTGCACTACAGTTTGTAGCCTTGTGTCCCGGGACTCCGCATCGGAAACACAGGCTCTCCCTGCTGACGTTGGAGGGGCATTTGGGCTTGGTGTGCCCCACCCCCATACACTTGTAGCATCGCAGAGCAGGAGGCGCTAGGACCCTCACCTCTGCGATGCTCCAGCCAACCTTGATCTTGCCGTCATTGCAAGCCGCCTTTGCAGCGGCTACCGGACATCTAATATTTACCCGGCCAATTCCGTCCGGGCCGACCCTGATCTTTTGCGACTTAATAACCGCACGTTCGCAGTTAGCCTTTGTTGCTACTGCCTCAATAACGTCCTCCTCTAGGACGGAGTCGTCTAAGCCTGAAATCTGCAGGTCCGCCGTTTTTTCGGGTCTCCCGATGGATGCGTCTTCGCCAATAACGCCGCGGAGCATTTCAGCTAATAAATCGGCCTTGGCCCCGCTTGTGGCCGGTACTTGAAGTACGCGGGCTCCCGTCTGGCTTTCTCTTATCTTGAAGCCGCCCTCTAGTCCTACGTCAGGGAGGGAAATTTCTACTTTGGCCCTTGCCATGATCTGGGCGTACGTCACTCCGCGTTGCACAGCCTCTGGCCGTAGGGAGATGGTAACGGCTGCGGTCTCGGGTGGGGTGAGATTTGTTCTTCTTCTTCGCGTCGGCGCTTTCTTGGTTTTTTCCGCGAGGTTTATTATATTTGGGGCCTGGGCGGTGGCCACCTCTTCTGTAGGTCGTCTTTCTTGCTTTCGCTTCTTTTTCCTCCCTACTGCTTCGACCCAAGCGTTAGGCTGGGGAGCAGTGCGAGGTATGTCGACTCCAGTTTGATTCCCTCTAGGATATGCGGCAGGGGACGCTTTGGCAGCATTCTTCGTTCCTGGGGTGTGTGATTCCCTACTCGGCAGTTGTGGCTGAATAAGACGTCGTTCTAGACCTTCCAGACGCTCATCCAGCATCCGCTGCATCGCTTGCAGCAGCTGCTCGTCCGTCAGCCTAGGTTGTTCTTGACTGGGCCCACTGGGTGGATTTTTCGGGCAATCCTTTTTCTGCAACACCGCCACCTCTTTTTGGAGTTTCTCCACGTCTTTCCGAAGTTGGGCGTTTTCATCTTGTAATTTAAAGAAATCATCGTCGAGCACGAGGATATCCCTCGTCCACTCAGTCAGTTCTTGAAATGTACTCGCGAGATTTCTGAGGGGTTCAATGATATTATCCCGCGCTGGCGACCCGCAAGTTTTGTGGACGTGACCACTAATTTCCTTCACACACTTTGCTGCCCTCTCCCTAAAGCTGTGCCATTTAGTCAAGTCGTCATCGCCGACGGATCTACACCTGACATGAGCACTTCCTTCGCCGTCTTTGTCAGAGGACTGTTCGAAGTCCTTCGTCTTTTTGGCACTGTTTTTGGATGGACCCTGTGCGCTGTCCGTTACACGTTTAAGGCCAGAGGCTGACCTCAAACACCTCCCACTCTGTTCAACTTCTTTTTTGTTTTGATTATTAGAAACTTCCATCTTAAACCCACGAGCATGGGAGAACAACTGGACCGCCAGGGCAGAGATCCCGGTACCCTGGCTACCCTACTTACACCTGGGGGGTCGGGAGGTACCCCAGGGCGACCACTAGTGGGCTGATGTGATCCCCAGCCACCTTCACAGGCGCCCCGGCACCATGAGTCCCAGTGCCAGGACTTTGACGTTTTTTAGAGTGGTTTTCTCCACGTGGCCCCCACCGAAGTGGCGGCCCCCACTCCCTGCACCACGTACAGGGTTGCGGGTGGGCCGGAACCAGTCCTCGGACCGGAACACGCCCCCAACATGCTCGCATGGCGAGCTGGGCTCGTAAGCCCCCCCTCTCGTTATTTTTTATAGAGGTTTTCTTCCTCGCGGCCCCCATCCCGAAGGATGACAGCCCCCGGCCCCGCACCATGTACGGGGTTACGGTATACCCCTGCTCGGCTGCCGTTACCCAGGCTACCCGGGTCAGCCAGCCGAGCTCCCCCTCTTTGTCGGATTATTAGCCACCTTCGTATGCAAAACCGAAGGGATTACATACGAAGACGCCCAGAGTGCACCGACCCGAACCCATTGTCGTTCCCACCGCACGTGTGAAGTGGGACCTACAATGGGCCGGGCTCACGTGGAGGTTCTATCCGACCTTGCACCCCAAACCTAACCTAACCTAACCTAACCTAACCTAACCTAACCTAACCTAACCTAACCTAACCTAACCTAACCTTTTTTTTTTTTTTTTTTTTTTTTACGGGGGGAAATGCCTTACGCATACCCCACCGTTGGGGAGACGGCGGGGTTATGTGGGACTCACCCGTCAGTAAAATGCTGACGGGCATACCCACTAAAACCCCCCGGTGTTCCGTCTGCCGCTATGCGACGGGCCACGGGAAACTATGATACTACCGCGGCCCGCCGCCGGCGGTCCTTGGGACCCCTCTATGGGAGCTCACAAGCCCCCTCCCTCGGTGTGGGCCCGCCGAAACACAGAGCGTGCCCATCCACCACGAAAGCCCTGCAGTGGGCGACAGAGCTTCCCCATCTCTGCCGCCCGGCTCTCACCATCAACAGGGTCTGGGCCTTTTGTCCTTCCCCATTGTGGGTTTACTCTGCCGTTACGGAGGCGGCTACTTCCATCGCCTCGGCCTCATCTGCGCATGAAGCGCTAGGGGCCGGCGGCGCGGTCTTCTTCTTAGTGGGCCTGTTGGCCGTCTTCCCCCGTGGCTGGGCAGCCCGACAGGCTTTGCCACCCAGCGGATGGTCGCTCGCCTTTCCTGCCGCCACGCACAACGCACAGCGTGGCGAACTCGTGCAATCTGCGACTTTGTGGCCGGTCTTCCCGCAACGATAGCAGGTGTCCGACCGGTCCACAGCCGACTCGCACATCGCCCTGACGTGCCCCACCTCGAGGCACCTATAACACCTGAGGGGTTTTTGCGGCAGAATACTAACCACCGCAGAAACCCACCCGACTAATAACTTTCGGCCCCCCTCCGTAAGTCGCTTAGCAGCAACCACCGGGCATCGGACTAGGCAGGCGCCCATCCCGAAGCGGCCGGGGCGAATGTCGCCGACGATCACGGCCGCCTCTGGGCACCCACCTGTTGTTGCCACCGCCTCTCGCACGTCCTCTACTGAGACTGTGTCGTCCAGGCCCGACACGCGAAACTCTGCGCATTTTGTGGGCCTGGAGATCTCGACCACAGTCGGGTCCAGTAGCTCGCGCAACCTCTCCGCCAGCTTGTCGGCGTTTTCTCCGCTTGTGCCGACTGGCACCTCAATTTTTCGGGCCCCCGTCTGGGTAAGCCTAATGGCGAAGCCCTTTTCACATCCGTACTCTTGGGGTCTGATCTTCTGCTTGGCCCCCAAGAGGGCCTGCGCATACGACGCTCCGTTTTCTTGCGCTTCCTGCCTAAGCTTTATAACGACCACCGAGGTTTGCGGTGGGCGCAGTCTCACTTTCTTAGCTTGGCGCTCCTTCTTTTTTATTGCCTTCTGGGGCTTCTTTACTTTGCCCCTTTTCCCTACTGTTTGCCACGGCTCCTCTGTTGTTGTGGAGCCAGTGGTTGCGGCGGGGGTTGTTTTCGCCCGTTCTTGCCCCTCAGTTGACGTACCAGCCTTCGCCTGTTTCTTTGCCTTTTTATTCTTGGCCTTCCTAGCTGCTGGCTCGGCAAGTGGGGCCGCAGCGGCCTTGGAAGGTCCAGAAGTGGCATTTTCAAGTAACGGCGCAGGCGCTGGCGTCTTTCTCCTGTCTGCCGCCAGTGGTGGTCGCAAACGCTCTTCTGGCAGTAGACGGCTCTGCAGCCCCTCTATTCTCGCGTTCACCATGGTGCCGGCTTGCTCCGCTATGAGGCGGCGGAGTTCGTCCACCGACATGGCAGCCACGGTGTCCTTGCGTCTCGTTCTTTGATGCAGGTCAGGTCCTTCCTGCACTCCCGCAAGTTGCTCCCGTAGCAGCTGTACCTCGCGGCGCAAACCAGCCACCTCGTCGCGAAGTGTGGCGTTGTCGCGCTGCATACGGAGGTTCTCCTCTGATGTACGGGATAGTTCCCTCGTCGCTTTTTCAAGCCGGACCTCTATTTTGTTGACGTCAGTATCGGTGTTGTGGCTATGCAAGTTCCCCATCATCTCAGCAATGAGGTCCGCTGCATCTCGCAAAGCCTTGACGCTGGTCCCTTTGAGGTTGCCGGATGTTCTGGCAACCTCGAGAACCACTTTGACACCTTGCATGCCCTTCTTCATCATCTCCAGGGATGTCAGATCTTCGGGTTCATCTACCGTTGATGTGTCGCATCTGGGTTTCGGCGGTGGTCGTCGGGTGTTACGATCCGCCGCTGTTGCCTCCTCGTCTAATTGGGCTAGTAGCTCCGCTTTTCTAGTGGCTGCCAGCTCGGCCCTCACCTTACCAACGCCTACGTATTGACCCGTAGTAGGAGGGCGGCCGCGGCCGCGGCGGGCTGCTGTTATTTTTGCCGGGGTCGTCTCCGAGTCTTCGTCGTCATCTCCGGGTAGTTCCCTAGTTCGGGAACGCGAGCGCTTCCTTCCAGGTGTGCTCTCAGGCACGTTGTCGTCGGAGTCGTCCATGAATGAAGAGCACGAAGGGCTTCGGCTCATGGGAACGAACTCCTCTCCGGTGAGCATAGCTGCTAAGGCGGGGCTACGAGTGAGCCTCACCACTGGCTCCTTCAGCGTCGCCAACCTCTCCGTCCTTTCCACCGGCTGTTTGAAGACAGCTTTTGGTGGCTCCTCTTTTTCTGTATTTTCCGCGGACAGCTTCGATGCTGTCTTTAGCGGCTCCTCCGTCTTCTTTATTTCTGCAGACTGCTTTGACGCAGTCTTTTGCGGTTCCTCCGTCTTTTTAGGCTTCTCGCCTGCTCCTCCACCGAACATATTTTTAAAGTTTAATGATTCCATTTGGTTCCCACGAGTAGGGTTGCAATAACGGTCGACCCGGGCAGAGGCACCATACCCGGGCAAGCGTAGGGTTCTCGAAACAGGGGGGCCGCCGGTCCCCTGCTCCGCTGCCGTGTAAGAACTGGTCTCCCACCAGCCACTCACCCCCTCGCCAATTCGCGACAGCAAACTTGGGGTTAGGGTTTTTTACTGAGGTTTTCTCCTCGCAGGGTCACCCAATTAAGGGCACGCCCCCCCCGGCCCCGCTCAACGTGGGGTAACGGGTTGGCCGACGGTTGGCATCGAATGCCTGTCCACTGGTCGCGTTAGCGATCCAGCAGACCCGCCGCCCCCGCTCGCACCGCCGCTACCCAGAATCTCCAGGACGCCGGTCGAGCCCGAATCGCGTCGCCGCTACCCAGAAACGTCTGGGACGCCGACCCGAAACCGCAACCTGAAAAGGTCGCCCGTCTCAGAAGCCACACCTGGCTCCTCTGACCCAAAGAAGGGTCCCGCGGCTACTTCGCCGCCTCCCATGCCTGCTACGTTACAACCCTCTGCAATCAGAGGGCGCCGTGCAGAACGGACCGTGAGGTCCCCCCTCTCGTAATTTTTTAAAGAGGTTTTCTTCCTCGCGGCCCCCATCCCGAAGGATGACAGCCCCCGGCCCCGCACCTTGTACGAGGTTACGGTATACCCCTGCTCGGCTGTCGTTACCCAGGCTACCCGGGTCAGCCAGCCGAGCTCCCCCCCTGTCGTCGGATTATTAGCCGCCGTCGTATGCAATCCCCGAAGGAATTATATACGACGGCGCCCAGGATGCACCGACCCGAACCCATTGTCGTTCCCACCGCACGTATGAGGTGGGACCTACAAAAGGCCGGGCACACGTGGAGGTTCTATCCGACCTTGCACCCCAACCTAACCTAACCTAACCTAACCTAACCTAACCTAACCTAACCTAACCTAACCTAACCTAACCTTTTTTTTTTTTTTTTTTTTTTTTTTTTTTTTTACGCTTTGAAATGCCTTACGCATACCCTGCCGCGTGGCGGACGGCAGGGTTATGTGGGGCTCTCCTCCGTGCACCCACCCGACGAGGGACGCCTGGTGGGTGCACGGAGGCATACCCACTAAAACACAGCGGCGTTCCCTCGACAACCTGTCACTGGTAGACTCTCTAATGACACCGGGTCATCCGAGAGTGTGCCAGCGGTCGGGTAGTAACCACGGGAAGTAAAACGCGACCGTGGCCCCGACGGCGAGCGTCCGCAAGCGGACCCCACTTAATGCCTCCTCCTACCTCTAGCAAAGGCCTGTATACGCCCCAGGCCAATGCGGGAGAGAATAGGGCTGCACGGGTGTCGGTGCAGCCCCATCTCCTCCTTCTTCATCAGCAAAGCACACGCCTCGTCACGCTTCCGCGCAACCACTGTACAGGGTTGGTCAGGGCTATCACTCCGACATCTCACCCTCCGACAATTCGGAGAGAGTGGGCCGCACCACTGTGGGTTGGGCGGTCTCCTCCACTGGTTCCTTACCTCTGACGAACCTAACCTAACCTAACCTAACCTAACCTAACCTAACCTAACCTTTTTTTTTTTTTTTTTTTTTTTTTTTCGCTGTGAAATGCCTTACGCATACCCTGCCGCTTGGCGAGTGGCAGGGTTATGTGGGGCTCTCCTCCATGCACCCACCCGACGAGGGACGCCTGGTGGGTGCACGGAGGCATACCCACTAAAACACAGCGGCGATCCCTCAACAACCTGTCACTGGCAGACTCTCTAACGACCCCGGGTCATCCGAGAGTATGCCAGCGGTCGGGTAGTAACCACGGGAAGTAGAATGCGACCGTGGCCCCGACGGTGAGCGTCCGCGACCGGACCCCACTAAAAGCCATTCTCTACCTCTGGCATAGACCTGTGCAGTGCAGGTCAGGGCTCAACCGCGCCCATCCCTGCGGGCCCCAGCGGGAGGCGATAGGGCTACACCGGCTTTTGGTGTAGCTCCATCCTCTCCACCCTCACCAAACACGCCTCATTCGGACATTCCGTCCTCCGACTCGGACAGCGCAGGCTCGCGCACGACAGACGGCTGGGCAGTCGTGGCTTCAGGTTCTTTGCCCCTGACGATTGGAGGACCACAACTCCTGCCTCCCATCACGTGCCCAGATGGGCAACCCGCTTCAGCGCAAATAGCGCAATGCTGCTCTGCTTTCTTGCAGTCTGCCGCTTTGTGACCGCCTTTGCTGCAGCGGAAGCAGAGTCCGCTGCGGTCAATTGTAGCTGGGCACAAAAACCTGGTGTGGCCTACGCCCATGCATCTAAAACACCGCAATGGGCGGCGTTCGAGGACCCGCACTTGCACAATGCTCCACCCCACTTGGAGGCGACTATCCTTTTCAAAGATTTTGCCCGCTGCTATCGGGCACCGGGCTAGCACCGATCCAGCACCACCCAGCCCCGGACGAATAACCCCAACTTTCACCTGACCAGGCAGGCAGCCACACTTTGCTGCTATGGCCTCGGCTACGTCAGTAGGCTCGATGGTGTCATCAAGCCCTAGGACTCGCAATTCCACCATTTTAGTGGGCCTGTCTACCCGGGCGACATCTGACAGAACTTCCTTTAGCCTATTGGCAAGGAGATTGGCTTTTGTGCCATTCTCATTGCCGGACACCTCAAGTTTACGAGCACCCGTCGCAGAGACTCTAACCTTCACCCCTTCAATACCGAGCTCGCACAGAGAGAAAGAGTCTTTTGCCCTCTTTATCATCTGGGCGTAGGTTACGCCTCGTTCTACCGCCTCAGGCTGTAGGGTCAGCACTACAGCCGAGGTTCGAGGGACCTTAAGTTTGCCCCCCTTTTTCCTCTTTTCCTTTGTCTTCTTTGCCGCCCGTGTCCTTTGGGCTGGCGTTGGGTCGTTCCGGTTGATAGTGGAATTTCGTGCTACGCTTGTAGCAGGTCCATCCCTCTGTGCCGTCCGTGAGGCAGGATGTTGTGCCTCCTGCGTCGGTCTAAGTCTACCCTTGCGGTATCGGGCAGTGCTCCACTCGCTGGGAACCGCCGCTGCCTGTGTACTAGTGGTTCTAGCAGCCGGGGTACTGGGGTTCTGGACCGTTGAAGTTGCAGCCGGATCTTGTGTCGATGCTCTCCTGTCTGCCGCGAGGGATGGTCGTCGCGGTGCAGACGGGAGAAGTCGACCGTCCTTCTCGAGGCCCTCCAAACGGGCATTTACTATCGTGCCCACCGACGTTATGATGGACCGCTTCAGCTCCTCTATGTCAAGTCCAAGTTGTGCTCGATCAGAGACAGGCAGTTCTGTCGAGGGAGGCCTTCTTTTGAGCGCCTCTCGGATGCTTTCTACTTCTGCGCGTAGAGCCGCTACTTCACCTCGCAATCGGGCGTTTTCCTCTTCGAGCCGTCGATTTTGCTCTGATATAGACCGCTCCGCTAGGTTATACACCGCTCTTCTAAGCGATGATGTCGCATTTCTGATGGATTTTATGACAGTACCTTTCAGATTTTTTGACTTCGTAGTCTCCTCTAATATTCTGTCAATCTCCTTGAGGGCACTGTCCCTTACGAAGTCTGGCGCTTCCTCGTCTGCTGGTTCGGGCGGGATCTCAAGCCCAGAGAGTTCCCAGGCCCTCATAGCCGCTCCTGGTTCTTCGAAGCTGGGGCTTTCCCTGCCCGCAGAACCACTTCGAAGTTGTTCGCACTGCCTTGTTGCCCACTCGCGAGCCTTATTACGAGCCCTTTGATCCTCTTCTTGGATACTCTCCTCAAAAGCCGCGAGCTCCTGCCGGCTGAGCTCATTCCTAACCCCAATAGAACCGCCAATGGAGCCACAAGTCGAGCTTGGCGCCGGCGACAGCCGCTGCGGACCACGCCCTCTGCGTGCTGTCCCAATTTTGGGAGCTGCTGAAACCTGCTGCTCCTCATCAGTGTTGTCATCTGAGTCGATAACCAGCCTCCTTGAAGTGCGTTTCTGACCTACAAGAGTTGGCGGCAAGATTGCCGCATCGTCTGAAATTTCCTCATCTGACTCCAAACCCTCCAAACGATTTTGTTCGGCACAGTTTACACCCGGACACTGTGCGTTGTCCTTCTTCTCTCCCTTTCCAAACAAAGTTTTTAAATTTTTATTCATATCCATACTGAACCCACGAGAATGGGGGAATTAAACAGTCCACCCGGGCAGAGACCCCTGTACCCGGGTAACCCTATCTACACCTGGGGGGTCGGGAGGTACCCCAGGGAGACCGCTAACGGGCTGACCGTCCTCCGCCAGCCACCTCAACGAGGCGCCCCGACACCACGTATCCCAGTGCAAGGACTTTGAGGATTTTTTAGAGTGGTTTTCTCCACGCGGCCCCCATCCCGAAAGATGGCGGCCCCCGGCCCTGTACCATGTACAGGGTTTCGGTATGCCCCCGCTAGGTTGATAACCCAGGCCTACCCAGGCCTACCTATGCCTGCTACGTAGCAACCCTCTGCAAACAGAGGGCGACGTGCAGAACGGACCGTAAGGTCCCCCCTCTCGTAATTTTTTATAGAGGTTTTCTTCCTCGAAGCCCCCATCCCGAAGGATGACAGCCCCCGGCCCCGCACCATGTACGGGGTTACGGTATACCCCTGCTCGGCTGCCGTTACCCAGGCTACCCGGGTCAGCCAGCCGAGCTCCCCCCCTGTCGTCGGATTATTAGCCGCCGTCGTATGCAATCCCCGAAGGAATTATATACGACGGCGCCCAGGATGCACCGACCCAAACCCATTGTCGTTCCCACCGCACGTGTGAAGTGGGACCTACAATGGGCCGGGCACACGTGGAGGTTTTATCCGACCTTGCACCCCAACCTAACCTAACCTAACCTAACCTAACCTAACCTAACCTAACCTAACCTAACCTAACCTAACCTAACCTAACCTAACCTAACCACCTAACCTAACCTAACCAACCTAACCTAACCTAACCTAACCTAACCAGCTCTCGACCTCCTCTATCGACCCCCCTTTGACCCCAAATCGATCCCTCCAATAGTTTTCCCAAAATAAATTCCCAAAAATTTTCCCCCATACAAAAGTCAATGTTGCCGAGTCAGCAGACCGAGCGTTGATGTCTTTTGTATGGGACCCTCTTAGCTTAGGTGCATTTTTGAGCAAAATCAGCCGACCTCAAAATTTTAAAAAATTCACAGTAAATTCACCTTTTATCCGATTTTGATTTTGTTTTCAATTATAGCTAGCAGGGCCCCTAAGGCATCTTTTCCATATTTTTAACTGAAAATTTATTAACAATTTTCCGGAAAATAAGCGTTTTTCCAAAAAATCCTTAAAAATCGACCCAATTTTACCACTTTTTCACGCATAACTTTTTTCTATTTTATCCAATTTTTAATTTGTTTGTGTTCTTTTGTAGATCTCGTTGAATCCTAACTTTAATCTAGATAACATTTTTCTCTATCTCTTATAGTTTTAGAGGAAAAAATTCCCGAAAATTGACCAAAAAACACCTATTTTTAACCAAAACAGAAACCCTTATTTCTCGAGATCCACAAGAGATTTCTCTTATCTGTTTGGATATTTATATAGCCCTTATTAACCTTTATATAATATTATTGCATCGTTTTAATACCTATAGTAATAAGTACTTTTATTCATTAAAAACTTTTATAATTTTTAATACCTTTTTTCACCAATATTACATAGTCTATAAGTTCTCTCGGTTTTAACCGATTGTTTTAGTTGTAGTTTTATATTAAATATCTCATTAAGATTTAACTTTTATTTTAATAACTTTTTTTCATATCTACTTTAGTTTTAGGAAAAAATAATTCTCAAAGTCGACCAAAAATACACCTTAATTTTACTAGAATTAAAAACCTTATTTTTTCCGAACTATATCAGTTATTCTTATTTTGTTTAAATATAGATACTTAGTTACCCAAGCTTTATAATATATCGTTGCAAGAAGCAAATCGAACAGTAAACACAGTTTTTCTAAACGCTCCAAAATTCACTCTTTTTAACACAAATTTTTCCATGTTGTAAAACCATATAAATCGCCAATTTCAATCATTTTCCTATTTTTTTTCTACATATCTGTTAAGATATTATTAAGTTTAGCACGTAAGTTTTTATTTCATCAAAATCGAACAATAATTCGACTTATTATAAATTTTTAAAATTTCTAATAGTTTTTTTAATTCTTTGTAAGTAAAAAGTATTTATTTTGGTTTTAATTAGTTTTTATTCCTTTTAATTGTTTGTTTCTTCTTAAGATATTAATTAACCGTGCAACTACATGTATTGTGTAGAACCACAATCACGCATAGCTAACATACTATATGTCAAATAGGAAGTCCTTAATACTCCAATTTCCGCCTGCGTCTTCACCAACAATGCGCAAAATGCAAACGCGCTCTAGCGTGGCTAGAGCTCAAAACACCTCCAACGCACCAACGCCTTCGATATCTAAAAACGCTCCATCTGTGTCAGAACCCAACCCCAACAAAACATCCCTGGATGAACAAAACAGCCCTAAAACCACTCAACAAAACAATCCTAAAACCACCACCAAAAGCATTGCTGCTGAAACTGCGCCCTCAAGAGACTTATCCCCTTCCCACCCTAACTCTACCCGTCATGAATACTCCGAAGAATCCGACTCTGAAGACTCTGACGCCGAACTTATCGAAACCGAGGTTGTCGACGCCATTTCAGACCATACTGACGTCATCATCGTATCTGTGAATGAAATGGTTACGTTACTGGAATCAGCCAGAAGTAATGACGTCGCAAAAAACAGAGTAACGCACCTTCTCAACAGAATACAAAATAGCGTAAATAAAATTAATAACCATACTCTCAATACACTCAATATCCCACCACTTTCAACAAATAAAAAATGCAAACATGAATGTAACGTAGACATTAACAGCTTAAAGGAAATAATAAAACAGTCCATTAAAGAAGAATTAAAAACAAAAATTACACCAGAAACAACCACAACAACAAATGCAATGACCTACGCTACAGTAGCTAAAACTAGCACCAACCCACCAAACGCAAAACCAATAATAACACCTGCAGAAAAATCCACTAAACCTGCCATAATCGTAACCATCCCCACAGCCACCAACCGCCAGGAAGCCACCTCCAAGTGGCAAGAAAATTACTCTTTTCGTCATGTCCCATATGCACCAACAAAATTTCATGCAATATCTAAAAATAAAGTTAAAGTCCTATTTGAAAATAATAAACAATGCAGCGAAACAATAAATAATTTAAAATCAAACACCAATGTTAAAGCAGAAATGGCGCATTTACTTCAGCCCATGTTCATTCTTAAGGGTATCCCTAAGGATATAAAATATGATCACCTCAAAGATTATATCACAACACAAAATACCCCAATAAAAAAAGCTTTAGACATCCCTGGAGCTGAGCTCACGGCATGTCTAGCTAAGAAGAATAAAAACGACAAACTATATAACGCCGTTTTTCGTGCTACACCCGATGTATGGCGTACTGCCTTACTACTCGAACGCATAAATCTAGACCACCGTCGGATCCACATAGAGGAGCACGCCCCACTTTTACAATGCTTTAAGTGCCAAAAGTTCGGGCACACAGGCAAGCATTGCACTACAGTTGAACCCCAATGCAGCCACTGTTCTGACAGTGGCCACTACTTTAACACCTGCCCAAAGAAAGAGACAGCATCCGCAGCTAAATGCATAAACTGTACTAACGCTAATACTAAAAACCCTAAACTTAACCTCACAACAAAACATTCTGCCACATCTAACCAATGCAGAATTCGCCAAAACTACCTCCTCAAACTTGAGGAGCGCATCAATTATGGCTCTGAATAACTATTTAATTAATTAATTAACTTAAGCTAACACAGAAATTATTAATTGAACATAACAACTTGCAGCTTAAAAAGAAGCTGAATTTTCCAATTTCTTCTTTCATTTTTCTCTTTCTTTCCTGTCTATCTATCTCTCTGTCTTTCTACATTCTTTTCCTTTGTACTTGTGTACCTGGCGAGAGGTATCCAATAGCCTCGACCCTTGTTTGCAATTACCTCAAACAAATAAGCCCACTTTGTGAAAAACTATATCTTTAAATTTTAACAGTTACCCAAAAACATAATAAATAAGAATTTAAAAAAAAAAAAAAAAACCTAACCTAACCTAACCTAACCTAACCTAACCTAACCTTTTTTTTTTTTTTTTTTTTTTTTTGTCCAGGGGGAAATGCCTTCGCATACCCCCCTGCCACGGGGAGACAGGGGGGTTATGTGGGGCTTGAACCCACTAAAACCCCCTGGGTGTTTCCTCTGCCGCTATGCGACGGGTCCCGGGAAAACAAGACACTACCGCGACCCGCCGCCGGCGGTCCAAAGAGGACCCCTCTTGTGGGAACTTCAAAGTCCCTAACCTCGATGCGGCGCGCCGAAACACGAAACGCGCCCATCCGCCACGAGAGCCCTGTAGTGAACGACAGAAATGCCCCGTTTCTGCCGCCCGACTCTCACCAACGATGGGGTCTAGGCCTTATGGCCCTATCCCGTCATGGCGTTACTCTGCCGCCACTGAGGCGGCTACGTCCATTGCCTCGGTCCGACCAGCAGCCGTAGCGCTAGGAGCCGATGGCGCGGCCGTCCTCTTTTTGGGCCTGTTTGCCGCCCTCCTTCCTAACTGGACAGCCTGACAGCCTCGGCCGCCCAGTGGGTGGTCACACGCTATTTCGGCCGCTGCGCATATCACACAGCGCGGCGTGGCCGAACATTCCGCCACTTTGTGACGGAATGTTCGGCCACGCCTCTCTAACAACACTGAGTCATCCGAGAGTGTGCCAGCGGTCGGGTAGAAACCACGGGAAGTTAGAACGCGACCGTGGCCCCGACGGTGAGCGTCCGCGATCGGACCCCTCTAGAGCCTCCTTACCTCTGACTCTAGCAGAGACCTGTGCAATGCAGGTCAGCGCTCTCCTGCGCCCATCCCCGCAGGCCCTTGCAGGAGGAAACAGCGCTGCACCCGTTTTTGGTGGAGCACCGTCCCCTCCATCCTTACCAACGAGGCACGTGCCTCGTCGCACGTTTGCGCGACCACTATGACGGGCTCAGTCAGTCATTAGTCCGACATCTCGGCCTCCAACGTCGCAGATAGTACCGGCTGGCGAACCACTGACGGTTGGGCGATCTGCTGCTCTGGTGCCTTCCCTCTGACGATAGGGGGATCGCAACTCCTACCTCCCATCATGTGTCGCGAAGGACAGCCCGCTTCGGCGCAAACAGCGCAATGCGGCTGTGCGGACTTGCAATTGGCCGCTTTATGTCCCTCTTTGCTACAGCGGAAGCAGAGTCCACTGCGGTCTACTCTGGCGGGGCACAGGAATCTGGTATGGCCCACACCCATGCATTTATAACAACGCAGTGGGCGGAGGTTCAGGACCCTCACCCGGGCTATGCTCCACCCAACCTGGAGCCGCTCGTCCGTCCCCAAAACTTTCGCCACCGCTGTTGGGCACTTGGCAAGTACTGTGCCGGCACCTCCCAGTCCTTGGCGGATTGCCCCCACTTTGACATGGCCGGGCAAGCAACCGCCCTTCGCCGCTATTGCCTCTGCGACATCAATTGAGGCCACTGTGTCGTCCAGCCCCATTATGCGCAATTCTGCCGTCTTGGTGGGTCTGTCTACCCGAGCTACGTCGGCCAGAACCTGCTTGAGCCTATTGGCCAAGGCATCGGCCTTGGCGCTGTTTTCGGTGCCAGGCACCTCCAGCTTGCGTGCCCCGGTCGCGGTCACCCTCATCTTGAGACCTCCTTCAATCCCAAGGTCGTGTAGAGTGAAGGAGTCTTTAGCCCTCCTTATCATTTGAGCGTATGAATACCCCCGTTCCGCCGCCTCAGGCTTTAAGGTCAGAACTACCGCAGAAGTTCGGGGGACCCTCAGCTTGACGCCCTTCTGCTTACGCTTCTCCGGTGCCGCCTTCTTCTTCTGCTGCGACGGTTGCGTAGTCCTCTGCAATCTGGTTGGGGCCGCTGCGTTTGCTACAGGTCTCGTGGTTTGGGAGGTGGCAGGTCGTGCCTCCTGGGCCACAGTAGCTGTCGGCCTCAACTTGCCCTTGCGATATCGGGCCTTGCGCCACTCTGTAGTGTCTGCTGCTGGCTGTGTAGGAGCAGGGCCAGCCGTTTGCGTCCTGGTGTTCTCAGACGCGACTCTTGCAGGACCTGGGCTTTGTGTCGCCTGTCTTCTTTCGGCCGCCAAAGATGGTCTCCTAGTGACCGAGGGCAACAGCCGCCCGTCGACCTCAAGCCCTTCTAGGCGGGCACTTAACATGGTCCCCACGGATTCGAGCAGGGACCGTCGGAACTCTTCTCGCGTTTGCTCGTCCATGCAAGGCTCACTTTGTGGAAGATCCCTACGGGGAGACCGCCGCGATACGGCCTCACGGAGGCTCACCATCTCCTGGCGCAGTAGCTCTACTTCGTGCCGCAGTCGCGCGTTTTCGGCCTCTAGCCGACGATTGTGGTCCGAAATGGATCTTTCCGCCAGGTTATATACCGCTCGTCTAAGTGCGGTCGTGGCCTGCTTCACGTCGCGAATTATAGTACCTTTTAGGTTCTTCGATTTACGCAACGAATCGGTGATCTTATCGATTTCTTTAATTGCGCAGTCCCTAACAAAATCGGGTTCGTCATCAGCAGGCTCGGGAGGGATCTCAACACCCGACAACTCCCACATCCTCATCGCGGCGCCAGGTTCGTCATTCGGGCCGCCATCTTTTGGGCTCGCAGACCTTGCCGTTCCGGACCTCAACAACTCACACTGTCTCGTGGCCCATTCACGGGCCTGCTTGCGAGTTCTCTCCTCCTCCATAACGCTCTCTTCGAAGGCTTCAAGCTCCTGCCGACTGAGCTCATCTCTGGCCCGCATGGAGCCACCAATCGAGCTTGGTGCCGGCGATATCGCTCGCTGAAAGCCGCGGCCACGGCGCGCTGTCCCAACCTTGGGAGACGCTGAAATTTGTGGCTCCTCATCAGAATCGTCATCGGAGTCAATGACTAGTCTCCTCGAGACACGCTTACGTCCAGCGGAAATTGGCGACTGAATTGCCGCGCTACCAGACGCACCATCATCCAACTCCAAACCCTCGAACACGTTTTTAGCACAGTTTAAACTCGGACTCTGTGCGTTGTCCCTCTCCTGCACTCCCTTCTCCTTCTCCTTCAAAGATTTTAAATTTAAACTACTCATAACGGACCCACGAGAATGGGGGAATTAATCGGTCCACCCGGGCAGAGACCCCTGTACCCGGGTAACCCTAGCTACACCTGGGGGGTCGGGAGGTACCCCAGGGAGACCGCTAACGGGCTGACCGTCCTCCGCCAGCCACCTCAACGAGGCGCCCTGACACCACGCATCCCAGTGCCAGGACTTTGAGGATTTTTATAGTGGTTTTCTCCACGCGGCCCCCACCGAGGTGGCGGCCCCCACTCCCTGCACCACGTACAGGGTTGCGGGTGGGCCGGAACTGGTCCTCAGACCAGTACACGCCCCGACGCGTCCGCGCTTGCGGACCGGACCGTAAGGTCCCCCACTAGTGATTTTTTATAGAGGTTTTCTTCCTCGCGGCCCCCACCCTGAAGGATGGCGGCCCCCGGCCCTGTACCATGTACAAGGTTGCGGTATGCCCCCGCTAGGTTGATGTAACCCAGGCCTACCCAGGCCTTCCTATGCCTGCTACGTAGCAACCCTCTGCAATCAGAGGGCGACGTGCAGAACGGACCGTGAGGTCCCCCCTCTCGTAATTTTTTAAAGAGGTTTTCTTCCTCGCGGCCCCCATCTCGAAGGATGACAGCCCCCGGCCCCGCACCATGTACGGGGTTACGGTGTACCCCTGCTCGGCTGCCGTTACCCAGGCTACCCGGGTCAGCCAGCCGAGCTCCCCCCCTGTGTCGGATTATTAGCCACCTTCGTATGCAATCCCCGAAGGGATTACATACGACGGTGCCCAGAGTGCACCGGCCCGAACCCATTGTCGTTCCCACCGCACGTGTGAAGTGGGACCTACAAAAGGCCGGGCACGCGTGGAGGTTCTATCCGACCTTGCACCCCAACCTAACCTAACCTAACCTAACCTAACTTTTTTTTTTTTTTTTTTTTTTTTTTTTTTTTTGTACGAGTGGAAAATGCGCCTTATGCATACCCTGTCGTTGGGCGCACGACAGGGTTATGTGGGGCTCTCTTTCGTGCACCCACCCAGGCTAACACCGAGTGGGGGCACGAAAGCCTACCCACTAAAAACCACTCGGTGTGCCCTCATCGCCGGATTGTGACGAATTGGGATCCTGTTTGGAATCGACCAGGTCGTCCCGGCTGGCCCACTATCCGGGCCTCCACGTGGCGTATGGGAGATGCCCGAGCACACTTGGGCATCTCCCTAGACATAGGAGGCTGTGCAAAGCAGGAGTAGAACTGCCCGTTCTTACCCTGCTAGCCTCCTACGGGAGGTAGGTGGTGGTTGAATTGCCGCCTCCGTCTCCCTCGCCGTCTGCGTCGGAGCAGGTCCGCCTGGGCATCCTCCTCGCGGACTCGCTCCATGGCCTCCTTTTGCGTCATCACCTCTTCGCAAAATGAGACCATGGCCTCCCAGCACCTGTCGCTGTCCAGTATGGCTTTGACCACACTGGGCAGAGAGAGGTCTCTTCCTACCTCGGCCACAAGGGCGTGACGTTGTTGACTCCAGGCTGAGCACACCTCTAAGGTGTGCTGAGCCGAGTCTTCTGCCGCACCGCAGTGGTGACATCTTGGGGTCGCTTCTCTTCGTATCCGGTACAGGTAGTCCCCGAAACAACCGTGTCCGGATAAGATCTGTACCAGGCGATAGGTCAGCGACCCGTGCCGTCTCGATACCCATCGGTCCAACTCTGGGCGGATGGCGTTTATTGTGCGAGCACCATAGACTGGAGCTTCTAAGCTCTCCGCCCACCTCTCCATAAGGGCTTCTTTTGCAGCCTGTCTCAATCTCTCTGTCTCCTCTAAGGCGGGGCGTTCTCCAAGAGCCCTAGTGTCCGCCCTGTAGCGGTAGACTTCGGCGAGCACCTCCGCTTCTAGTTCCCAGGGTGGGGTTCCCGCAAGTACACAGGCCGCATGACCTGATATCGTTCTGTATCCTCTGCAGGCTCTGATTGCGATTGTACGTTGGGGCTGTCTTAAGAGTGCACAGTTCCGTACAGTTAGGGCGTTGGCCCAGACTGGAGCCCCATACAGGGCCATTGCGCGCAGGACCCCAGCGTACAGGCTGCGGCAACTTGCACTGGGGCCACCTATATTTGGTAGAAGGCGTCCGAGTGCTGATGCAGCACCTACCACTTTAGGGGCCAGCTGTTTAAAATGTTCCGTAAAGGACCAGCGGCTATCCAGTGTGAGGCCTAAGTACCTCATAGTTGGCTTTACCGGAATGCTGACTCCATCTATTTCAATGTTTGCTCCTGCAGGCGGTCTCTTACGGTGGCCGTGAAAGAAGATGGCTTCCGTTTTGCTCAAGGCCACCTCGAGGCCAAGTTGCCTGATCCTGTCGACAATAAGCGTGGTACCGACCGTTGCTAGCCGGGCAGCCTCTTCATATGTATTGCCTCTTGCAGTGACTAGGGTGTCGTCCGCATAACATATTACCCCTATTCTTGATGGTAACGAACAACGTAGCACCCAGTTATAGCCTATATTCCATAGGAGAGGGCCGAGCACAGATCCCTGAGGGACACCGCAGGTCATATCTCGGGAGTGCATTCCTCCGTCCGGTCCTATGAACAGGACTTTCCGGTCGCGTAAGTAGTCCTCTATTACTTTTCGCAGGTAGACAGGCACTTGATGGTATTTTAAGGCCTCTAGGATGCAGCTGAAGGGGAGGCTATTAAATGCATTGGCTATATCCAATGAGACAGCCAACACTCTCTCCCCCCGTTCAAGCGCTTGCTCGCATACGCGTTTGAGCTCTGTGACCGCGTCAATAGTGGACCTCCCTGCTCTGAAACCAAACTGTCGGTCTGATAGGTCTGGACCTGTCGCATTCAGGTGGTGTATGATGCGGGCAGCGATCACGCGCTCTAGCAGTTTACCCGCCTCATCTAACAGGACTATTGGCCGAAACGCAGACGGAGAGTTCAGTGGCCGTCCCTCTTTACGCAGAAGACATAGTCGGCCCTCTTTCCACGCTTTCGGAAATCTGCTGCTTTGTAGGCAAGAGTCAAAGATTTCCCGGAGATCATCCCCTAGGTGTTTAAGGGCTATTACTAAGACCCGCCCAGGTACACCGTCAGGGCCGGGTGCTTTGTTTTTGGCTCTGAGTCGGTCCATTGCTACATCGAGTTCGCTATCCGACACCGGAGGGATGTACTCGTCCTGCTGTGTTGTAGATGTAGGTGGGGCCATCACAGGTGGTGTGTGCTCCGATCTACTGGGGAAGAGCCCCGATACTACCTCTTGTAGAAGTTCAGGCTCGAAGGACTCCGTGGGTGGCGCTCGATTTCGCATCTTATTGCGTACCGTTTTATAAGGCCGTCCCCAAGGGTCTCTGTCGAGCTCTGCGAGAAACTCCTGTCTAGCACTCGTTTTGGCTTGGCAAATTGCCAGCTGTAGTTGTTTTTTGGCCTCCTTGTA
This sequence comes from Calamotropha paludella, assembly GCA_927399485.1. Lineage (NCBI taxonomy): Eukaryota > Metazoa > Arthropoda > Insecta > Lepidoptera > Crambidae > Calamotropha > Calamotropha paludella. The sequence goes on from OV656820.1 coordinate 142,122, forward strand.
GGCTTGGTGAAGGAGCTCTTCCTCTTCTTCGGTGTGTCTGCGGCGACGACACCTCTTGTGAGCCCTTCGGGCTCGGTTGCTGTTGACCCGGAGGGTGGCTATCTCCATTGACCACCAATAGACCTGTTTCTTGTTAGGAGGAGGTGCCCCCGAGCGAGGCATAGCCGCGTCACATACAGCCGTTATGGAATGGCGGAATCTATTGACTTGCTCATCGACCTCTAGTTGGAGATTTTCTGGACTGAAGCACCAACTTTGTACAATTGCGGCTTCCTCCGCTAAGTCGCAATCCAGATGGGTGAGAGACCAACGCGGAAATTTCGCACTTCGTCTTACTCGCTGAATTGGTGCATCCGGTCTTTGAGAGCAGGACACCCTAAAACTAATATAAAGGTGGTCAGATAAAGTCTCCACCTCCTCTAAGACTTTCCAGTGGACAATGCGTGAGGCTATAGCAGGAGTCGCAAATGTTACATCCACGATGGACCCCCCCTGCCTCCTCACGCAGGTAAAAGCTGAGCCTCTGTTTATGACGCAGAGACCCGATGATGTTGCCCAGTCTGACACAATATCCCCTCTGTCGTCGGTGACAGGTGAACCCCACGCTGCAGACTTTGCGTTGAGATCTCCCATAACAATGACTTGAGCAGGCGCTAACCTCGATACAACCAGCGCAAGCACATTGACAAAGGCTTCAAGTTCAGCCACTCTTGTATTAGGCGAAAAATACACTCCAACTAGTGCGATTCCACCCCACATTGCGGCGACGTATCCCATGCCTCTTTCCTTCACATCCAGTGGGACACTGGAGTTAGCCGGTGTTATTATTGCTACGGAGCCCGCAAGATCTCCAGCCCAGTTGGATTGGGATGGCACCCAGTACGGTTCCGCAGCAACAACAACATCGATGGATCCCTCCGATATTGTTTGTAGCAGCAAGTCCTGCGCCCCAGCGCAGTGATTTAGGTTCGTCTGGATGAAGTTGATGTGACGATACCTATCCATCAGGATGAGTTTCCATATCGACCTCAGAAACCGGCAATGAGCGATCTATAGCAAGGGGAGAAGCCCGGGTCCATTGGGTTCCCCTTGGTCTTACTGAGGGGGGCTTACATTTCCTTCCCCCCATCAAGTGATCGGCTTGGAGTTTGGCATCTGCACATACTACGCAGTGAAATTTTGCTCCACAGTGCGCTGCCTTGTGCCCTGGCTTGCTGCAACGAAAGCAGAGGTCACTTCGGTCTGCTGTCTGTGGGCATCTTTGCCGAGTGTGTCCAGTACCCATGCATTTAAAGCAGCGCATAGGTAGAGAGTCTAGGATCTTGACCTGAGCAGAGCTCCAACCAATGAGGAGCCTGCCTGCATCCTCTATGGCCTTCGCGGCAGATACTGGGCATTTCACGAGCGCTGAGCCTGCACCTCCTGGTCCAAATCTAATTTCTCCGACCTTAACCTGTTCTGCAGCACATCTCCCTTTGGTTACAATCGCAGAAACGATGTCTTCCTTCTCCACTGAGTCATCGAGACCCGTCACGCGTAGGTCTGCACACATGACTGGTCTCACAACTTTAGCCATTCCGGAGAGAACCTCTTGAAGCTTTGCAGCCAGCTCATCAGTTCTGCTTTCATTTTCCGCACCTGGGATTGTCAATATCCTTGCCCCCGTTGCCGCCTGCTTGCAGCGTACTCCGTCGATACCGAAGTCCTGCAGTTTTAATTCCCTCTTAGCTTTGCCGAGGACGTCAGCATAGGACACCCCTTTTTCCGCTGCTTCGGGTTGAAGAGTGATCACAACTGCTGAAGATTTCGGCGGCTTTGGCTTTTTGGTCTTTTTCGGCTTGGGTTTCTTTGTCCTTGCCTTTTTCGCCTGAGGTGCAGTAGTTGATGGCGTGCTGGAAGTTGCTGCCGCTTCTGCCGTCGCCGTCTTCTTTCTCTGCTTATTTCTCTTCTTACGCCCTACGGCCTCATTCCATCCACCACCATCAGTTTCAGGGGCAGGAGGGTCGGCTGTAGTGACATGCGAGGTAACCGTTCCACGAGCTTTAGAGCCACTCGGTTGTGTACTAGATTCCGTCACACGAACAGGTGTTTCCTTTGCAGTCTTCTTGTTGGTCTTCTTAGCAGTTGATTGCGGTCCTGCTGTGGAAGCTGCTTCCTTCTTTTTATCCGCTGCCAGCGGTGGTCTTAAGATAGGTTCCGGTGGCAGTCTTTCTTTCAGACTGGCAATTCTCACATTAACCATTTCACCAATCGAGATGGTTAAGGAGCGTTTAAGTTCCTCAAAATCGTCCTTACTTATTCTAGAGGTTGATGCAGGAGTTTTCTCTTGACGCGCGTTTTCGCGTTCAGCGATGGAAGAGCGGATCGCTTTAATTTCTTCTCTTAACAGCTCTACCTCTCTGTTAAGACGCACGTTGTCGGCCATAAGCTTTTTGTTTTGCTCGTTCACTGTTCGAACAGCAAGGCTATCTATCAACTGAGAAAGAGCCCGTGTTGCCTCTTTTAGGATTTTTTGGCTTGTGCCTTTCAATTTCCCCGACTTGTGTTGCACCTCGCTTATTGCTCTGATGTGTTTCATCGCCTGAGTGCGAAGGTCATCTCCATTGAACACATCGCTTATCGGCGGGGAGTCTCTTGATCTTCTCGAGCCGGTAGGGCTGAAATCGTATTCATCCAGGTCAAACATATACTGATCAGCCGCCTCTTCCATGGCAGCCAGATCTAGTTGTCTTAGGTCACTCCGAGACGGCGTTATGCCAACATGACCTCTGGAGGTATGTAAGCGTCCGTGTCCACGGTGGGCCGTGGAGATTTTTGCAGCGGCAGCACCCATTTCCAGACTGGATTCTGTGTCGGTACTCGCTGGGCTCACCGAGTCTATGTTTCTTAGCCGCGCAGATCTTCGTGGCCTCTTGAACACTTGCGATGTCACCGGTTCTTGTTGCATGGCCTGCGTTTCCACCGGACTTTCATTAAATCGAAGTCGGAACGCTTTACCGTGGCTATCATCCGACGGCTTCGCGGTAGTCTCGCCAATATTTTCCTCTAGGGATGGTAGGCTGTTGGAGCCTGCTTCTTCTGCGAAAGCAGCTGTTGGGTTCACTGTCTCAGCTACGTTCGGTACAGTGCTGGAATTTTCAGCTCTATCCAGCGTTTTTTCGGTGCTTCCTATGTCTCTGTTTCCAGTGAGACCTAGATTCACCTCCTTCACCACATCATCGTCTTGTTCGACTCTGTTTTTACCCGGACACAGAGTTTCGTCCACGCAAAGTGTTTTGGCAACGGCATCCGCTACCGCACACTTTTCCACTACAACAAAGGGTTTTTTATTTAGTTTAATTTCAGATTCCATGTTGAACCCACGAGTACGGGAGAAAACCAAGTCCACCCGGGCAGAGATCCCTGTACCCGGGTAACCCTAATTACGCCTCAGGGGGCGGGAGGTACCTGAGGGTGTCGCTCGCAGGCTGACGCTCTCCGCCAACCACCCGCGCACGGGCGCCCGACGCCGCGTTACTCCAACGCCGGGCCTTTGAGGATTTTTTAGAGTGGTTGTCTCCACGCGGCCCCCACCGAAGTGGCGGCCCCCACTCCCTGCACCACGTACAGGGTTGCGGGTGGGCCGGAACCAGTCCTCGGACCGGAACACGCCCCCGACATGCTCGCGTAGCGAGCTGGGCTCGTAAGCCCCCCTCTCGTATTTTTTTATAGAGGTTTTCTTCCTCGCAGCCCCCATCCCGAAGGATGACAGCTCCCGGCCCCGCACCATGTACGGGGTTACGGTATACCCCTGCTCGGCTGCCGTTACCCAGGCTACCCGGGTCAGCCAGCCGAGCTCCCCCCTGTGTCGGATTATTAGCCACCTTCGTATGCAATCCCCGGAGAGATTATATACGAAGGCGCCCAGGATGCACCGGCCCAAAACCTATTGTCGTTCCCACCGCACGTGTGAAGTGGGACCTACAATGGGCCGGGCACACGTGGAGGTTCTATCCGACCTTGCACCCCAACCTAACCTAACCTAACCTAACCTAACCTAACCTAACCTAACCTAACCTAACCTAACCAACCTAACCTAACCTAACCTAACCTAACCAAAAATTTTCAAATCTCCATAACTTTTCCAACTCTCATCCGATTTTCTTCGTGTTACCCATTATAGATTCCTGAGCCCCTAAGGCATCTTTTTAGCATTTTTAATTACAAATCTATTTATTAGTTTTTGCAAAATAAGCATTTCTTCAAAATTTTCGTAAAAATAGACGTAAATTTCACCATTTTTCAGTTCTAACTTTTTTCGGTTTCAACCGATTTTCATTTTTGTTACATTTCCTTATAGAACTCGTTGAATACTAACTTTTTTCTAGATAGAATTTTCCCATATCTCTAATACTTTCCCCAAAATAAATTCCTGAAATTCACTCAAAAAACACCCATTTTCAACAAAACAGAAAAGCTTATATTTTCTAAAGTACTAGAGATATCTTCAATCTGTTTGAACCAATAGCTAAAACTCCACTAGCACTACATAATATTGTTGCACCAAGTAATTCTGTTCACAAATAAAATTTTTATTCAACTTCAAACTTTCTTAATTTTGATAAAATTTTTAAAATTTCTAAAACATTATATTTTTGCCAAATTTCAATATTTTTTAAATATTATTTTTTCCTTAAGTAGCATTCATTAAAACCTCGAAACGGTTTTTGAATTAACTCGCTAAAGCTAATACCTGATTTTTCAAAAATATTTGAAATTTCAGAAAATAAAAATTATAAAAAATACTTCCACTTAAAATTTCAAAAATTTTCTTAATATAGTATATACTATTCAATAACCTCTACGCAATAAATAAATAAAATCACTCAGATTTCTCTTTTTTATACCTTAAATACTGCATGAAAAAAAGGGAATCAATAAAATTAACTTTCCCAGATCTATCTTCCCCAACCATGAGGAAGATCAACACACGCTCCGGCATAAAAGCCAAAAAGAAACCGGATTCTCCAAAACCTACCACATCCAAAAACAAACAACCCACTACCACCAAAACAACTAAAATTAAACAATCCGAACCACAAGGCTATCTTACCGAATCCGGCTCCTCTGAAGATTCACACTACAACTCCGTAGAATCAGTAAACACACTCGTCGACCAATACATGGAAGACGAATATTTACCACCTAATTTAATTCTTGCTGAAGAAACCGAAGAAACAGAAGAAACTGAAGAATTTGAATATCCTGGCATAGTTACAATAGGTATTACACAATCATGCGACTCAATAATTGAAATAGTTAACACCCCTGAATACCTAAGAAATAAAGAAAATGTAAATAAAATTAAAGATTTAGCCAACAAAATTATAAATTATCTAACACCCAATAAAACAGAAAATACCCAATCTACTGAAACCCCTAAACACGAATGTAAGTTTGACTTTAATACACTGAAAAAATTAATCAAAGACACAATCAAGGAAGAAATAACAGCAATAAAAACTCAACCAACACCAATCACCAAATCATACGCTGCAATAACTAAAACCCAAGATAAATCATCCGAACCAATAATAAACAAACCAACTCTTAAAACAAGCAAACCAGCAATAATTGTCACCATACCCAATGCACAAAACCGACAAGAAGCAACCACAAAATGGACGCAAAGCTACTCCTTCCGAAATGTGCCTTATGCACCCACAAAATTCCAGGCCATCACCACCAATAAAGTCAAAGTGGAGTTTGAAAAAGACTCCCAATGCCAAGAAACACTAAATAACCTCAAAACTAACAAAGAAGTAACTGCAGAAATGGCTCGACTCCTACAGCCGATGTTCATCATTAAAGGAATACCAAAAGACATCCCATTCGATCAACTAAAAGAAATCATACTATCCCAAAATACACAAATACAAACCACACTCAACAAACCCGGCGAAGAATTAACAGCATGTCTAGCTAAGAAAAATAAGAACGACAACCTTTATAACGCCATCTTCCGCGCTACCCCTGAAGTCTGGAGAAACACAATCTCCTTAGAACGAATAAACCTCGATCATCGTCGAATTCACGTAGCTGAACATGCCCCTCTCCTCCAATGTTTTAAGTGTCAGAGGTTTGGCCATACGGGCAAACACTGCACAAACAACCAAATCTTTTGTAGTCATTGCGCTAGCAGTGACCACTCATACAAAGAATGCCCCAATAAAAGTAAAACTGAAGAAGCCAAATGTATAAACTGCACAAATATAAACATCAAAAATAAAGACGAAAAACTAAATCACAACCACTCCTCCACATCCAACCTGTGCCCAATAAGAAATGGTTACCTGGCCAAACTAGAAGGCAGGATAAACTATGGCACAAAATAAATAAAAACAAACATAAATCAAACCAATATTAAAAATACAGCAAATCTAAATTATTAAAATACAAATCAATTAACAAAACAATAAACCAACAGAAACATCAAATAAACCTAAATAAACAATCCATCCGAAAACAAATGCAAAATAAAACTTGCAAAAATAACACAAAGAAATAAAACAAATATCAACACCTACTAAAAATAAATGCGGAGAAACTCGCCTGTACACCGTAAGCAGGGAGTAATCTGTAACCTAAACGGATATAAAAAAAAAAAAAAAAAAAAAACCTAACCTAACCTAACCTAACCTAACCTTTTTTTTTTTTTTTTTTTTTTTTTTTTTTTTTTTTTTTTTTTTTTTTTTGAGACAGGAAATGCGGCCTTATGCATACTCCGTCGCTGGGCAGGCGACGGAGTTATGTGGGGCTCTCCTTCGAGCACCCACCCGACGACGACAGGGAGGTCCGATGGGTGCTCGAAGGCATACCCACTAAAACCTGTCTGTGTGCCCTCACGGTCAGAAACCGACAGCCTGGGCTCCTTGTTGGTAATCAACCAGGCTGACCTGACTGGCCCCTTTGAGCCTCCGCGTACTCCAGAGAGATGCCCGAGCACACCTGGGCATCTCCCTTTTCAATCTTTCGAGACCAGTGCTATGCAGGCAAGGGACTACCCAATCCCCGCCTGCTGGCCTCGACAGTCACTTCCATATGAAGCGCCTATTCATCCATATTTTCCGCCTGGTATTCGTCAGGCGTCCTCAGGGCGGTCGTGGTTTCGGGGGGTTTCCCCCTTGTTACAGGAGGGCCGCAACTCCTGCCTCCCATTCGATGGCCTGCTGGCCTTTGCGCTTCGGCGCACACCGCACACCAGAACTTCGCTCTACATTCCGCTGCTCTATGGCCTTCTTTGCTGCAGCGGAAGCAGTGACTGCTGCGATCTACCTCAGATGGGCACCACTGCCGGGCATGACCTGTACCCAGGCAGCGATAGCACCTCATTGGCTGGCGAGGCAGGACGCGTACATCTGCAGTACTCCATCCCACTTGTATTGTGCCAGCCCGGACCAAGATCTTTGCCGTTGTTACTGGGCAACTGACTATTACAGTACGTGCACCACCCGGACCCAAGCGTATGTCCCCGACCTTGATTTGGTCTTCGGGGCACTCTCCCTTCGTACTGATGGCTGAGGCCACGTCCGTCATTTGGACTGAGTCGTCCAGTCCTGATATGCGTAGCTCTGCCCTTCTTATCGGTCGTGAGACTCGAGCTACGTCAGACACCACCTCTTTGATTTTGCTAGCCAAGGTGTCGGCCAGCGGTCCACTTGAGGCGCCTGGTATTTCTATTTTCCTAGCGCCAGTAGCGGTCTCTCTAACGCGCAGTCCTTCAATGCCTAAATCGGCGATGTTAAAAGACGCCTTTGCCCTCTGAATCACGCTGGCGTAAGTCGTTCCTTGTTCGACGGCCTCCGGAGTGAGTGTCACTACAACGGCTGCCGATCGAGGAGCGTTCAACCGTACTTTCTTTTTCTTCTGTTTCGCCGTAGGTGTGCGCGGCTTGGTTTGCTGCTCTGGAGTAGGTCGTTGGGCAGGATTTTGTTTGGCCCGCCTCTTCTTCCTACTTTTGGCCTCTATCCAACCATCCTCCATGGCTGGAGTTGCGCTGGTGCTCGCTTCCGGTTGTGGCTGCGGTGGCCTTGACGTGGCCCTGGTACGGCGAACCGCAGTGAGACTTTTCCGGGTGACTGGGGCGGCCGGAGCAGCTGGTGCCGCTTGCGCCGCCCTCCGCCGGTCAGCCGCCAGGGGCGGCCGCAAAGGCTGTGAAGCAGGTAGCCTCTTCTCCAGTGACTCTAGACGGGTGTTCACCATCTCCCCGATCGAAATCATCAGCGAACGCTTCAGATTTTCCAGAGCCCCTACCATATTTGACGATTGCTCGGTTCCCGCTGCTGCGTTCCCAATTGTGCAGCTTCGACAAGTGGGTGCAGGAGCTCTCTTCAGTACCTCCAGCTCAATCCGCATTGCATCTACTTGAGCTCGGAGGGATTCATTGTCCTCTTCCATTTTCTGACACGTGTTCTTCAGAAATAGGCAGTCCGTCATGGCTTTTTTATATTTCTCCTCGAGAAGTGCGCATTCCTCCGAACTACTTCGTGTGCCAATGAATTCTAGGCACTCTGCTAAACGGGCAGCAGACTCCTTCAGTATGCGCACATACGTCCCCTTGAGATTGCCAGATCTAGTGGCCAAGTCTGTGATAACACCTGTTATCCTCTTCCCCTTCCTACAGATGTCGCTGGTTGAGAATTCTCTCAGATTAAGAGCGACTTCTTCGTGTCCTCTTGGTGGCAAGACTACTCTCGCGTGTTCCATGATATGCCACTCCGTCTGCTCTTCTATGCTGAGCTTTCGAGCGGCTTTCTCGTCTGCTTTAGCCTTGGCCATTCCCACAAACTGTCCGGTGGTAGGTGGCCGACCTCGCCCTCTTGGATTAGCAGCAGATGTTGTTGCCCGACTTTCTGTTGCTTCTTCTTGCTCTGAACCGCTGTCACCCGAAGGACATAACTCCTCCGTCCTTGGGCGCTTGCTCTCCCTCGCTGGTGATTCGGATTCGAGTGACATATCCGAACAAGATGAGCTCCGGCTTCGGAGCGCAATTTCCTCCATCAACCCGCTGGTTGATTCCATTGGCACTGTCCTAGACCTTGCGACAGATGCCCTCGTCACCGGCTGCTTCGAAACAGCCTGCTGCGTTTTTTTAGCTCCGTCCTTCTCGGACTCATTCTTCAAAGGTTTTTGTTTTTTATTTAAAAGTTTTTCCATGTTAGTCCCACGAGTATGGGGGAAAGGACTGTCCACCCGGGCGGTGCCCCCTGCACCCGGGTAACCCTACATACACTGGGAGGTCGGGCGGTATCCCAGGTTGACCACTAGTGGGCTGATGCGATCCCCAGCCACCTTCGCAGGCGCCCCGAAGCCATGAATCCCAGCGCCGGGACTTTGACGATTTTTTATAGGGGTTTTCTCCCCGCGGCCCCCACCGAAGTGGCAGCCCCCACTCCCTGCACTACGTACAGGGTTGCGGGTGGGCCGGAACCAGTCCTCGGACCGGAACACGCCCCCAACATGCTCGCGTAGCGAGCTGGGCTCGTAGGCCCCCCTCTCGTAATTTTTTATAGAGGTTTTCTTCCTCGCAGCCCCCATCCCGAAGGATGACAGCCCCCGGCCCCGCACCATGTACGGGGTTACGGTATACCCCTGCTCGGCTGCCGTTACCCAGGCTACCCGGGTCAGCCAGCCGAGCTCCCCCCCTGTTGTCGGATTATTAGCCGCCGTCGTATGCAATGCCCGAAGGAATTATATACGACGGCGCCCAGGATGCACCGGCCCGAACCCATTGTCGTTCCCACCGCACGTATGAAGTGGGACCTACAATGGGCCGGACACACGAGGAGGTTCTATCCGACCCTGCACCCCAACCTAACCTAACCTAACCTTTTTTTTTTTTTTTTTTTTTTTTTTTTTTTTTTACGGGGGGAAATGCGTTACGCATACCCCACCGTTGGGGAGACGGCGGGGTTATGTGGGACTCACCCGCCAGTTAGAGGCTGGCGGGCATACCCACTAAAACCCCCCGGTGTTCCATCTGCCGCTATGCGACGGGCCACGGGAAACTAGGATACTACCGCGGTCCGCCGCCGGCGGTCCTTGGGACCCCTCTTTGGGAGCTTACGAGCCCCGTCCCTCGGTGTGGGCGCGCCGAAACACAGAACGCGCCCTTCCACCACGAAAGCCCTGCAGTGGGCGACAGAGCTTCCCCATCTCTGCCGCCCGGCTCTCACCATTAACGGGGTCTGGGCTTTCTGCCTTTCCCCCATTTCGGCATTACTCTGCCGCTACGGAGGCGGCTATCTCCATCGCCTCGGCCCCATCTGCGGATGTGGCGCTAGGGGCCGGTGGCGTGGTCTTCTTCTTCGTAGGCCTGTTGGCCGTCTTACCCCGTGACTGGGCAGCCCTACAGGCTTGGCCGCCCAGAGGATGGTCGCTCGCCTTTCCAGTTGCCATGCATATCGCACAGCGTGGCGAGTTTGAGCACTCTGCTACTTTGTGGCCGGTCTTCCCGCAACGATAGCAGGTATCAGACCGGTCCACAGCCGACTCGCACATGGCTCTTACATGGCCCACCTCTAGGCACCTATAGCACCTTAAGGGTTTCTGCGGCAGAATACTGACTACCGCAGAAACCCAACCGACTAAAAGTTTTTTGCCGCCTTCAGAAATACGCTTAGCGGCAACCACCGGGCATCGGACCAGGCAGGCACCCATTCCGAAACGGCTGGGGCGAATTTCGCCGACGAACACAGCCGCTTCTGGGCACCCACCGGTTGTTGCCACCGCCGCCCTCACATCTTCCGCTGAGATGGTGTCGTCAAGACCTGCCAGGCGGAACTCCGCACACTTATAAGGCCTGGAGATCTCCACTAGACTCGGGTCCAGCAGCTCCCTCAGTTTTTCTGCCAATTTATCGGCGTTTTCTCCATTTCCGCCTCCCGGCAACTCAAGTTTCCGGGCCCCCGTTTGGGTTAGCCGGATGGCAAAGCCCCTCTCACACCCAAACTCCTGGGGTTTTATGTTACGCTTGGCCATCAGTAATGCTTCCGCGTATGACGCACCCTTTTCTTGCGCCTCAGGCCGGAGTTTTATAACCACAGCTGAAGTTTGTGGGGGGCGCAGCCTCACCTTTTTAGTCTGCCGGGGCGGCTTGTTATTTGCCTTCTGGGGCTTCTTAACTTTCCCCCTTTTCCCCACGGTCTGCCATGGCTCCTCTGTTGTTGCTGTGGGGCCGGTGGTTGTGGCAGTACTTTCTGCCCGATGTGGTCCCGCAGGCGCCGATCCAGACTGCGCCTGTTTTCCCGTCTTTTTCTTTTTGCCCTTCTTGGCCGCTTTCCCGTCGAGCGGGGCTGTGGCGGCTTTGGAAGGGCCAGTAGTAGCCTTCTCCAGTATCGGCGCAGGTACTGGAGCTTTTCTCTTGTCCGCTGCCAGTGGCGGCCGCAGTCGCTCTTCTGGCAGGAGGCGGCTTTGGAGCCCCTCGATGCGTGCGTTAACCATGTTGCCGGCCTGTTCCGCTATGAGTCGGCGGAGTTCATCGACCGACATTGCGCCCACGGTGTTGGTTCTTCTGTCGGTTGCATGCGGGTATGGTCTTTCATGCATTTGTTCTAGTTGCTCACGTAGCAACTGCACTTCTCTCCGCAAGCCCGCTACATCATCCCGCAGGGCGGTATTATCACGCTGTAAACGTGAGTTTTCGATCGCCGTGCACGACAGTTCCTTTGTCGCTTCGTTAAGTCGTTCCTCTAACCTCCTGGTATCGGCCGCTGCGTTGCGGCTCACCATTCCATCCATGACCTTTGCTATCAGGTCTGCCGCGTCACGTAGGGCCTTAACGCTAGTGCCCTTGAGGTTTCCTGATGTTTTGGCCACCTCAAGCACCACTTTAACTCCATCCATACCTCTTTTGAGGAGTTCGCATGAGGCCATCTCTTCTACGGTGTCCTCCTCCATGGACATCTCGTGTCTCGGTTTGGGCGGTGGTCGGATCCGGCTGGCCGCCGTTACTACCTCCTCTTCTAATTGCTCTTGCAGCTCCTTCTTTTTGGCAGCAGCCAGCTCGGCCCTGATCTTGCCTACGCCAACATACTGGCCTGTAGTAGGGGGGCGGCCGCGGCCGCGGCGAGCTGCTGCTACTTTCGCCGGGGTGGTATCTTCGTCTTCTTCGTCATCATCGAGCACATCTCTTGCTCGAGATCGTGAGCGCTTCCGTCCTTGTGTGCTCTCAAGCACGCTGTCATCGGAGTCGTCCATCAAAGTAGAGCACGAGGAGGTTCGGCTCATCGGAACGAACCCTTCTTCAGCCATCATCGCTGCTAAAGCAGGGCTGCGGGTGAGCCTGACGACAGGCTCTTTCAGCTGCTGCTTGGGCTGCTTAAAAACATCCTCTGTCTTCTCCGTATTTCCCGCGGACTGCTTTGATGCAGTCTTTTGCGGCTCCTGCGTCTTCGAATTTTCCGCGGACAGCTTTGATGCTGTCTTTCGCGGCTCCTCCGTCTTCCTAGGCTTCTCGCCTGCTCCTCCTCCAAACATGTTTTTAAAATTTAACGTATCCATATGGTTCCCACGAGTATGGTGACAATGTAGGTCCACCCAGGTAGAGGCCCCATGCCTGGGTAAGCGTAGGGTTCTCGAAGCAGGGGGTCCGCCGGTCCCCTGCTCCGCTGTCGTGTAGGAACTGGTCTCCCACCAGCCACTCACCCCCTCGCCAGTTCGCGACAGCAAACTTGGGGTTAGGGTTTTTTATTGAGGTTTTCTCCTCGCAGGGTCACCCAATGAAGGGCAGCCCCCCCCGGCCCCGCTCAACGCGGGGTAACGGGTTGGCCGACGGTTGGCATCGAATGCCTGTCCACTGGTCGCGTTAGCGATCCAGCAGACCCGCCGCCCCCGCTCGCACCGCCGTTACCCGGAATGTCCAGGACGCCGGTCGAGCCCGAATCGCGTCGCCGCTACCCAGAAACGTCTGGGACGCCGACCCGAAGCCGCAACCTGAAAAGGTCGCCCGTCTCAGAAGCCACACCTGGCTCCTCTGACCCAAACTACCGCTACCCGGAAAGATGGGTCCCGCGGCTACTTCGCCGCCTCTCATGCCTGCTACGTAACAACCCTCTGCAATCAGAGGGCGACGTGCAGAACGGACCGTGAGGCCCCCCCTCTCGTAATTTTTTATAGAGGTTTTCTTCCTCGCAGCCCCCATCCCGAAGGATGACAGCCCCCGGCCCCGCACCATGTACGGGGTTACGGTTTACCCCTGCTCGGCTGCCGTTACCCAGGCTACCCGGGTCAGCCAGCCGAGCTCCCCCCCTGTTGTCGGATTATTAGCCGCCGCCGTATGCAATCCCCGAAGGAATTATATACGACGGCGCCCAGGATGCACCGGCCCGAACCCATTGTCGTTCCCACCGCACGTATGAAGTGGGACCTACAATGGGCCGGACACACGAGGAGGTTCTATCCGACCTTGCACCCCAACCTAACCTAACCTAACCTAACCTAACCTAACCTAACCTAACCTAACCTAACCTAACCTAACCTAACCTTTTTTTTTTTTTTTTTTTTTTTTTTTTTTTTTTTTTTTTTTTTTTTTTTTTTTTTTTCGCAGAAAATGCCTTACGCATTCACACCGTGTCGGGAGAACACGGTGGATATGTGGGGCTCTCCTCCATGCCTCTACCCGGCCTAGTGCCCGGTAAAGGCTTGGAGGCCTACCCACTAAAAACTGCGGCGTCCCAATACACATTGGAGCGGGTCGCGGGGCCCTTGGCCGGAATCGACCGCAACCCGCTCCAGTGTGGGTCCGCGCTCGTGGGCGGACCTCTCCTATGCTCCGTGAGGGACGGAGCAACGGGGTGAACCGTGACGCCCTGAACACCCCGCACGCCTGAGGGCCAAGTGCAATGCGACTGCCGGTCTCCCGTCCTGACAGCCGCTGGCCCCCTTTCGGTGAGGGAAGGAATAAGCCACACCCCCCGACCGACCCCAACCCACACAGGACGAGACTCCCGCGCCCGCGATGATCACCCAAGAACAAGTCTCAAGGACAAGTTCCCGGGCGCCACCGCAGGCGGCGCGGTTGCCCCGCCCCGTGCAGGCCGGGGGCGGCCGAGTTGTGCTAACGGCCTTCCCCCCCCCACCTCACCGGGATGTGCGTCCACGGAAGTCCCCCGGAAACAAAAGTTCCCGGAAGGCTTCCGCGGTCGCCATCCCATCGGACCCCCCCTCGGCCACGCCAGGGGATAAAGGAGAAAACTCCATTATCACCCGTCGTCTCCGAGGGAGGGTCCTACCCTCGGGGGGTGCTGTTCCCGAGGGTCCTCCTCAAGCGCTCCGCTCGCGACCCCCGCGAGCGCCCGCGCTACTGGCCTCTTGACCCAAAGCCCTTCCCAGCGGGGAAGGGTGGGAAGAGACCCTCTCCCCCCATTCGCGCGTTTTCGCGTGGGGGGTGGACACCCTCCTTGGGTGCCCCTTCCACCTTGGCGTCGACTAGGGAGGGGGGAACGGTCCCACCCTAGATAGGGATGCGGGTGGCGTAACGCCGCCACCTGCCCCCCCGACGCCTGCGCCTTATTAGGGAGGAGTTGAGGTCCTCCTCCCTCCGCCTCTCGGCGGCCTCCTTCTGCAAGAGTACGTCCTCGCAGAAGGAGGCCACCGCCTCCCAGGACCTCTCGCTCGTCGCCATGGCTCGCACTACGGCGGCGAGCGAGAGGTCGCTCCCTATCGCCGCGACAAGACTGCCGCGCTGAGGAGACCACGCCGCACACACCTCGAGGGTGTGCTGGGCAGTGTCCTCCGCAGCGCCGCAGTGGTGGCACGACGGGGTCGGCTCCCTCCGAATCCGGCACAGGTACTTACCGAAGCAACCATGCCCGGTAAGCACCTGCGCCAGCCTGAAGGTCACCGACCCATGGCGCCTGGCTCGCCACTCTCGAAGCATTGGACTCAATGCCTCGAGAGTGCGTACACCATATGGTGGGTTGATGAGGGACCCCTCCCATTCCCCCATCATGCTCTCCTCGGCCTCTTGCCGGAGCCGCCGGACCTCCTCGGGTGCGAGCCTATCTCCTCGCACCCCCGCCTCCCTCCTTTGCAAGTACACCTCCCGTAGGACATGAGCCTCCAGGTCCCATGGAGGTGTACCTGCAATGGCACACGCCGCCGCTCGCGACACCGTACGGTAACACCTACCGATACGGGCCGCGACCGTCCTTTGGGACCGCCTCAGATGCGCCAGTCCCTCCTCCGCGGCGGCGTCCGCCCACACGGGCGCGCCGTAGAGGGCCATGCTCTTAATTACTCCCGCGAAGAGCCGGCGGCAGTTGGACCCTGGGCCGCCGACATTTGGCAGGAGTCTCCCCAGTGCCTGGGAGGCTTTCAATAGGCGGGGGGCTAGCTGGCGGAAGTGCTCGCTGAACTTCCAGCGAGCATCCAGCACCAGCCCCAGGTACTTAATGTGGGGCTGCACCGGCAGCCTCACCCCGTCCAGTACCACCTCCCTCGCCCGCACTGGGGGTGCCCTCCTCGGGCCATGAAAATATATGACCTCGGTCTTGTCGACCGAGACATCTAGACCCATGGCCCGGATACGCCCGATAGTGGCCTCTGCGGTGTCCCTGGCCCGGCGTCTGGCCTCCTCGTATGTTTTCCCCCTGGCAACGATGAGTGTGTCGTCGGCATAACACACTATCGCTGCACGGGGGAGGAGCCGCCCTCTGAGGAGCCAGTCGTAGGCCATGATCCACAGGAGCGGACCCAGAACCGCCCCCTGTGGAACACCGCAGACCATTTCCCGCTCTACCATGCCTCCCCGCGAATCGGCGTAGAGCACTACCCTGTCCTTTAGGTAGTGCTCTATAATGAGCCGGAGGTACGGGGGGAGTTGGTGAAACCGGAGGGCCTCCCGTATTACGGCGTAGGGCAGGGAGTTAAAGGCGTTCCGGATGTCCAGGGACACCGCGAAAACCCCCTGCCCCAGCCTCTCCGCCCTCTCAATTTCCTCCCGCAGGGCGAGGACCGCATCCACTGTTGAGCGGCCCCTCCTGAACCCGAACTGTCTATCAGACAGGTTCGGGCCCACCTCCTCCAGGTGCTGCGTCACCCGACCGGCAATGACCCTCTCCAGTCCCTTGCCGGCCTCATCGAGCAGCACCACTGGCCTATAAGCGGACGGCGAGTCCGCCGGGCGCCCCTCCTTCTTCAGAAGGCATAGTCGTCCCCTTTTCCAAATTTTGGGGAACTCACCTCTCTCCAGGCACAGACTATATGTGTCCTGGAGGAATTCCCCTAGGTGGTCCGCAGCGATGGGGACGACTTTGCCGGGGACTCCGTCGGGGCCCGGCGCCTTCTTGTGGCCCTTGAGGCGGTCGAAGACGGAGGCCATCTCAGCGGCGGTGACCGGCTCGAAGCCCGTCGCCCGGTCGAGGGGGACTGGGGGGAGCACCATCCTGGGCGGGAGGGCCGGCGACACGGCGGGGAAGAGGCCCGAAACCACCCTTTGCAACAGCTCCGGCTCCATGGAGTCTGTCGCCGGAGCTTGGCCCCTCATCTTCCCCCTGACCATGCGGTAAGGGCGGCCCCACGGGTCCCTGTCGAGGCTTGACAGGAACTCTCCCCAGGCCGCATCCTTCGCCTGTCGGATGGCCAGGTTGAGCCGCCTTTTCGACTCCCTGTAGGCGGCTTCGAGAGTCCCCTCCTCGCCGTCCACTCTTGTCCGCCGCCGGCGACACCTCTGCAGCGCCCTCCGCGCCCGAATGCACTCGGTTCTGATCGACCCGATCTCATCTGACCACCAGTAAACGGCGGTCCTACCAGGTCGACCAGTTACCCTGGGCATGGAGGCGCTGCAGACCGCCGTGAAGGCCGTCTCGACTCGCTCCGCCCTCTCCTCCGCCGAACGGTGCCGCCCCCAGTCCTCGTCCTGGATCTTCCAGGACTCCAACACCGCCGCCTCCTCCGCCAGGTCCCTATTCAGTCTGGCGAGGGCCCACCTGGGGAAACACAACTGCGTTCCCCCCCCCGGGCGCCCGCCAGATCCACCCCTCAGATCGGCCTCGAATCTGATGTAGGGGTGGTCCGATAGAGACTCCTCCTCCGACAGGACGCGCCACGCCGAAATTTTGGGTGCCAGCGATGGGGCCGCCAGGGTGACATCGACGCGCGAGCCGCCGCTTCCCCTGACGCATGTGAAGGCGGTGCCGGTGTTTAGCACCGCCAGCCCCATCGCTGCCACCCAATTCGCCAGGACGACCCCCTTCGGGTCGTCCGAGAGGGACCCCCACGCCTGGTGCTTGGCGTTGACGTCCCCCCCCAGGAGGACTTTTCTGGGGGCCAGTCTCCCCACGGCGCGCCCCATCCTGTCGACCCACTCCGTAAACTCCCGGAGGGGTCGATTGGGCGAGAAGTAACCGCCCACCACCGCGATTCCCGCCCAGCTGACGGCCACATACCCTTCTCCCCTCTCGACGAGTGTGAGGGGAGGGGCGCCGGCTGCCGTCGTAGGGACCACGATCGCCACCGTGTCGTCCGACGACGAAGCCCAATTGTCCCGCGGAGGGGCACAATAGGGCTCCGACACGATGGCGAGGTCCACGGACCACTCCGCCAGGTTCTGCATCAGCAGATCCTGCGAACCTGTGGAGTGGTTCACGTTCGCCTGGAGGATGTTGTACGGTCTTGTAGGCATTATTGGACCGTATCAACAACCTCCATGGCCGCCGGGGCCTGCGCACGCTGCGCTCCGAACGCCCTCGGAAGGGCCTTTCCTTTGACCGCGGGGGGCTTGCAAGATTTGCCCCCCATGATGTGCCCGTGTGGGCGCTTCAGGGTCTTGCAGAGGTCGCAACTTGGATCCGCACTGCAAGACGCTGCCTTGTGCCCCGCGCTACCGCATCTGTAGCATAGGGCGCTCCTATCTACTTTAGCGGGGCAGAGCGCCCCGGTGTGCCCCGGCTGGAGGCATCGGTAGCACCTCAAGGCGCGGGGTTCCAGCACCCTGATGGAGGCCACCGTCCAACCTACCCGGACTTTGCCCTCTATGGCGAGCTTTTTTGCCGCCTCCACCGGGCATTGCGCGACTGCGGTACCGAGGCCGCCGGGGCCCACCCTTATTTCGCCCACCTTTACTTGTTCAGGTGGGCAGCCTCCTTTGTTGGCGATCGCGGCTCGCAGCTCGCTGGGCCCCGTAGAGTCGTCGAGGCCACTGACTCTCAAATCCGCCATCTTGGTGGGCCTCGAGATCGACGCCATCCCCTCCAGCACCTCCGTGAGCTTTTTAGCGAGGCCATCGGCTTTGGCCCCGCTATTTTCGCCGCCCACCTCTATGAGGCGCGCCCCGGACTGGGTGACCCTGATCTTAACGTCGGATATGCCGAGCTCGCCCAGTCCGACCTCTTTTTGGGCCTTTATGATGGCCGCGGCATAGGATACCCCCTTCTTGGCCGCCTCATCGGGGATGGACAGCACCACCGCCGACGTCTTCGGGGCCACCAGCTTCGGCCCCGCTTGCTTGACCTGCGCCGGCTTCGGCTTGGGCTTTGCCGCCGTTGCCTTTTGGGCTGCCCCCGCCGGCTTTTTTGGTTTGGCCGCTACCGTCGCCCATGAGCCGTTCCCCTGTATCTCCGCACTCTGTGGGTCTGGGGCCGCCGCTTGTATTGCAGATTGGGGGCGCTCCTCTCCGCCTCGCGCCTCCCTTCCTGCCATAGTGCGAGGAGTGGGCTGTTTCTTCCCGGCTGCCAGTGGTGGTCGATGGCTCTTCTCCTGGAGAAGGCGTCCGTCCTTCTCCAGTCCTTCCACGCGGGCATCCACCATAATTCTCACCGCAGCCATGGTGTCGCGGCGGAACGACTCGAACAGTTCCGCCATGGCCTCTACGGTGAGAGGCTGCCCTGGTTCCACCCTTACTGCCGGTGCTGGTGCCGGGGACCTCCTTGCCTCCGCTGCGCGCTTAGCGACCTCGTCATATTGTCTCCTGAGGTTCTTGTTTTCTTCCTTGAGCGTTGCTACTTCCACGCGTAGCTGCTCAAGGGCCTCCCTGTATTTACGAACCTCAGGATCCGGTTCAGGGACTTTCCTCCCCTTCTTCGAATTGGCCTTTCCCAATGTATTGGCCGCGCCGCCTAGCTTGCGTATCACTTTCTGTACGCTTCTTTTGTCTGCCTCACCCAAAGTCGCAGAGGTGTTCAGGAACACAGTCTTGACCACCTCTCTCTGCTCTCTAACCTCCTCTGCCACTTCTCCCGAGCCCACTTCAGAGCACTCCGAGAGTTCCTCCTCCGATGAGGCTGAGGAGGCCCTCCTGCCGTTCGCCTTCTTGTTGAAGCTCCTCAGTACCATTGCCGAGGCCGGTCTGTCTCCTTCCGCCTCAATCTGCATCACCAGCTGCTCTTCGAGGCTGGTGTCGGAACCCCCCTTCAAATTCAGCGAGAAGTTTGCGCTGTTCCCACCTGATACGGGTCTTCCCGCTCTAGAGCTTCTTCCTTTAGCCTTCTTTTTCCTTAAGGCCACCTTTGTTGCGTCGCTCCCCGAACTGGAGCTCAGTCGCCCTCCAGAGCTCGGCCTTTTACGGGCCGCGCTCTGGCTCCTACTTCCCCCTGGAGTTTCCGAGCAGGCATCCATATCGGAGCCCATCGCCTCCAAATTCTTGAATAAGCCGCCCTTATTCGACATTTCGCTCATCCCCGGCACCACTAGCGCCTAGGGAGAGCGATTCCCCAGTAAAAATACCACTAGGATTGATGAAGTAGTCTTCCCGACCGGAACGCCCCTACTCCACCGAGAATCCAAGAAAAAGTCGAAGAGGGGGGAGTGCTCCCCCCAACGACCCCGACTACCCCCCAAACTTCCCTAAGGAACACCGATTTTCCTACGAAAAAACAAAACCTAAGTTGAACTTAGGTTTTGCCCTAACTACCGAACCGCTTCAGTGGTGGCGCCAGCGAGACTTCGCGGCACAAGAACTCCCCCACTGAAGCCCCCTACTCGAACCGGGGACCAACTCCCCCACTCCAACACCGAGAAAATCGACGAAGCCTCTGGACACTGTTCGACAATTTGGCGAAAACCGCCAATTCGCCGAACAACGACAAGGTGGAGGACTCCCCCGACCTCTCCCAACTGGTTCCTGCTAGGGAATTGCTCGCCCTGAAAAGGGCGGAGACCAATCCGGCAGAAAGGCGCGCACAGCTATCTCGAAAACCGAGATAGGGGTGCCCGACACTTTGCTACCTCGACGATCTTCTAACAATTCACCGGCAAATTACCTCCAAATGTATGGAATAAAAAAAGAAAAAGTTCGAAGTGAGAAAATTTCGAAAAAGTTCGATAATTTCCCCGACTCCGAAGCGATTTCAATTTTTAAACCACCAAAAGTTCCGCCTTCAAAAACTCTACCTAACTCCAAAAAACCAACTAACTCGTCAATAACTGACCCACCTAACCTAACCTAACCTTTTTTTTTTGTTTTACGTTGGAAAAATGCATTACGCATCCCTCCCGCCCGGGAGAGCGGGGCTTTTCTGGGACTACCCCTAATAAAGATGTGGGCTACCCAGTAAAAAACCAACGATGCTCCTTCACGCACTTGTCATGGATGGACAATTGAGGGACTCAGAGGTCCCTCAATGGTGCAACCATGGGCGGGAACCCCGGGGTGGTGTTGACTTACAACCGCGGCCTCGCCAGTGGTTGTCCTTTCGGACCCAGCTGTAGAGATGTCCCAGAGCATGCAGGACATCTGCTAATCTCGGAAAACCAGTGCAATGCAGGGTTGGGTTCTCCCGCACCCAAGCCCTGCTGGTTTCCGTATGAAGAGGAAGAGAGAAGCTCCTCCCCTTCTCAATCTCGACTGAGAATCAGACTGAGGACGTTACTCTGACATCTCATCCGTTCCTTCTAATGGCGCTTGTACCCGCGCCGCCATCTCTACAGGTTTTGCACCTTTTACTGCTGGAGGTTTGCAATTCCTTCCTCCCATGACGTGGGTGGCAGGTAGTTGCGCTTCTGCACACACTGCACAGCGCGGCTCTTTTACCGAGCAGCCAGCCGCTTTGTGTCCCTGTTTTCCGCAGCGGAAGCAGAGTACGCTACGGTCAATCGTCGACGCACATCTTGGTTGGGTGTGCCCAACGCCCATACATTTGAAGCACCGCATAGGGCGGGGTTCCAGTAGCCGCACCTGTGCGATGCTCCAGCCGACTTGAAGCCGGCCCGTCTGTGTTAAAACATTCGCTGCTTGGACTGGGCACTTAACGAGTGCCGTACGGGAGCCCCCTGGTCCAACGCGAACTTCTCCAGCCTTGACATGTTCGGTGGGGCAGCCGCCCTTGGATGAAACGGCCGCGGCTACGTCCACGGCGCTCACACTGTCGTCTAGCCCTGAAATGCGTAACGCCACCGTCTTTGTGGGTCTGGCGATTCGAGCTATGTCCGAAAGCACCAGTCTCATTCGCTCTGCCAACAAATCAGCCTTTTCTCCACTATCGGCCCCAGGCACTTCCAACTTCCTAGCACCGGTAGCCGTCTCTCTGATTTTAATTCCTCCTTCAATACCAAGCTCATTTAAGGAGAAATGTTCCTTAGCCCGGCAAATGACTTGGGCATAGGTAACGCCACTTTCAATTGCCTCTGGTTGCAATGTGACCACCACTGCAGTAGATTTTGGCACCTTGATGCCTGTCGTCTTTTTCCTTCTCTTCTTTTTGGGAGCCGGCCTAGTCGTAGGCTGTGTTCCCGCTGCAGGGGCTGGTGCAGGAGCTTTCGTTCGCTTTTTCCTGCTTCTCGCCTCTTGCCAGCCTTCTTCCTCAGGCGCGGTTGTTGCAGGCGCCTGACTGCTATTTGGCTTTGGTTGCAGGTCTTCCGCATCCTTTCCGGTATTTTCATTTTCCTTCTTCTTCTTCTTCTTTTGACCCTGCCCCCGATGAGATGTGGTAGCGGGGCCTTCCTCAGCAGGTGTTACAGTTTTACGCTGCTGACTATCTCGTTGCACTCTGTCAGATGCTAACGGTGGTCGGCGGCGCGGTTCTGGCAGCAGGCGATCTTGGATGCCATCGAACCTTGCGTCAATTATTGCAAGGATTCGGTCTGTATCCATCGATGCGTTTGGATGCGTGCATTTCTGACAGGGGGCCGAAGGAGCCCTCTTCAGAACTTCCATTTCCACCTTGAGTTGTTCTAACTCCTTCTGCATCTGCTCTCTTTCCGCTTTGAAGACGGAATATGCATTATGTACCGTCTGAAAGTTTGTGTACATTTTCTTGAGTTTTGCCTCTAACGCAGCACGTTCCTCCGAGGCGTTGCGATTTGCAATACTCTGCACACACTCTGTTATACGTGCGGCCGACTCTTTGAGTATACGGACATACGTGCCTTTCAGATGCCCCGACTTAGTGGCGACTTCGGTGATAATACCCGCCATATCACACACTTTGTCACGTAAATTCATGGTTGGGAGTCCTTTTAGGTCAAGGCGCCCTCCTACATCTTCGAAGCTCACCGGAGGAAGAATTTTCTTTGCCATGACTGAAATCTCATCCTCGTCGAAATCCAGCTGGTGCAAGGTGGGTATCGCTTTCGTTTTACCTTTAGCCGCAGGCCCTCTTGGTGTCGGCTCTTGACCTTTTCCCCTCTTGTTTGCCGCCGATGTTAATGGCGGCGGTGCCTCTTCCATCTCAGAGCCACTTTCTCCCGAAGAATCAGGCTCTCTGCGCGGACGTTTTGCGCCGCTTGCTCTTTCATCCGATAACTCCATGTTCGTGGAGCTACGCGATGAGCTCCGGCTTCGGAGCAGTATTTCCTCGACAATAGCACTACATGACGGAATTGGAGATCCTTTGGACCTATGAGTCGTTTCCGCCTTTACCCTCCCGGCCACGAGCTCCTTCGCATGCTGTTTAGCAACACGCGTTGGTTGTATCCTGGCAGCCTCTGCGATCTTCTTTTCTCCGTCCTTCTCGGACCCAGACTTCAAATTAGTTTTAAGTTTATTCAATTTCTCCATTCTGTTCCCACGATTATGGGGGATGTAAACAGTCCACCCGGGCAGAGACCCCTGTACCCGGGTAACCCTAGTTACGCCTCGAGGGGCGGGAGGTACTCGAGGGTGACGCTAGCGGGTTGACCGTAATCCGCCAACCACCCACGCGTGGGCGTGGGCGCCCCGACATCACGTTTCTCAACGCCGGGACTTTGATGTTTTTTAGAGTGGTTGTCTCCACATGGCCCCCACCAAAGTGGCGGCCCCCACTCCCTGCACAACGTACAGGGCTGCGGGTGGGCCGGAACCAGTCCTCAGACTGGAACACGCCCCCAACATGCTCGCGTAGCGAGCTGGGCTCGTAAGCCCCCCTCTCGTAATTTTTATAGAGGTTTTCTTCCTCGCAGCCCCCATCCCGAAGGATGACAGCCCCCGGCCCCGCACCATGTACGGGGTTACGGTGTACCCCTGCTCGGCTGCCGTTACCCAGGTTACCCGGGTCAGCCAGCCGAGCTCCCCCCCGTTGTCGGATTATTAGCCGCCGTCGTATGCAATCCCTGAAGGAATTATATACGACGGCGCCCAGGATGCACCGGCCCGAACCCATTGTCGTTCCCACCGCACGAGTGAAGTGGGACCTACAAGAGGCCGGGCACACGTGGAGGTTCTATCCGACCTTGCACCCCAACCTAACCTAACCTAACCTAACCTAACCTAACCTAACCTAACCTAACCTTTTTTTTTTTTTTTTTTTTTTTTTTTTTGTCCAGGGGGAAATGCCTTCGCATACCCCCCTGCCACGGGGAGACAGGGGGGTTATGTGGGGCTTGAACCCACTAAAACCCCCTGGGTGTTTCCTCTGCCGCTATGCGACGGGTCCCGGGAAAACAAGACACTACCGCGACCCGCCGCCGGCGGTCCAAAGAGGACCCCTCTTGTGGGAACTTCAAAGTCCCTAACCTCGATGCGGCGCGCCGAAACACGAAACGCGCCCATCCGCCACGAGAGCCCTGTAGTGAACGACAGAAATGCCCCGTTTCTGCCGCCCGACTCTCACCAACGATGGGGTCTAGGCCTTATGGCCCTATCCCGTCATGGCGTTACTCTGCCGCCACTGACGCGGCTACGTCCATTGCCTCGGTCCGACCAGCAGCCGTAGCGCTAGGAGCCGATGGCGCGGCCGTCCTCTTTTTGGGCCTGTTTGCCGCCCTCCTTCCTAACTGGACAGCCTGACAGCCTCGGCCGCCCAGTGGGTGGTCACACGCTATTTCGGCCGCTGCGCATATCACACAGCGCGGCGTGGCCGAACATTCCGCCACTTTGTGGCCGGTCTTCCCGCAGCGATAACAGACGTCAGACCGGTCCACCACCGACTCGCACACCGCGCGAACGTGTCCCACCTCAAGGCACCTGAAGCACCGCATAGGTCTCTGCGGCAAAACACTAATTACCGTAGAGACCCAGCCCACCAATAACCTCCTACCGCCCTCCAAGAGCCGTTTGACGGCCAACACCGGGCATCTTACAAGGCAGGCACCCATCCCGAATCGGCTGGAGCGAATATCACCAACGCTCACAGCCGACTCTGGGCACCCACCCGTTGTTGCCACAGCCGCCCTGACGTCCTCGACCGTAACTGTGTCGTCCAGGCCCGACACGCGGAACTCCGCGCATTTCGTGGGCCTGGAGATCTCGACCAGATTTGGGTCGAGAAGCCCTCTCAGTTTTTCGGCGAGTTTGTCGGCATTGTCGCCGTTCTCGCCGACTGGCAACTCTATTTTTCGGGCCCCCGTTTGTGTTGGCCTTATAGAGAAGCCGCCCTGACAGCCATAGTCCTGGGGGTTGACTTGGCGCTTCGCCCCCAAGAGTGTCTGAGCGTACGTCGCCCCCTGTTCAATGGCTTCCGGCCTGATTTTAATTATTACCGCCGACGTTTGTGGTGGGCGGAGCTTCACCTTTGACACCTTTTTCTTTTTCTCCCTCGCTGTCACTGGACGCTGCTTCTGTTTAGCGCCCCGCTTTTCCACCACTTGCCAGGGCTCCTCGGTTGTGGGAACGGGAGCGGGAACATCCAGGAGTGGGCCCTCTGACGAAGGTGCTGTAGCACCAGCCTTCTTAAGCTTCTTCGCTTTCTTCTTGGCCTTCTTCCTGGCTGCTCGCCCGGGTGGAGCATTGGCAGCCTTGGGTGGGCCAGGTTTTACAGCTTGCGCTGTCGGCGCAGGCGTTGGCGTCGTCCTCTTGTCTGCTGCCAGTGGCGGCCGCCGACGTTCTTCTGGTAGCAGCCGGCTCTGCAGTCCTTCAATGCGGGCATTGAGCATCGTGCCGGCCTGCTCCGCTATCAAGCGTCGGAGTTCGTCGACCGACATTGTGCCGACAGTCTCTGCCCTGCGCCCCGCTGGTATCCGCAGATCAGGCCCGCCCTGTGTACGCTCCAGTTGTTCCCGCAGCAATTGCACCTCGCGACGCAGACCCGCCACCTCGTCACGTAGGGTGGCATTGTCTCGTTGCATGCGGGAATTTTCGGCCGTAGTCCGCGACAGCTCCTCCGTCGTTTTTTGCAGCCGATCCTCCAGTCTTTTTGTATCGGCCGCTGTGTTGCGGCTGACAATGCCATCCATGGCTCTCGCGATCAGGTCTGCTGCATCGCGGAGAGCCTTAACGCTGGTGCCCTTGAGGTTCGCGGATGTCTTAGCCACGTTGAGCACCGCCTTAACGCCATCCATTGCTACTCTCTGAAGTTCGCATGTAGCCATTTCTTCAAAGTCGGCAGCCTGCATGCGAATCTCTGCTCTAGGTTTTGGTGGGCGGATTCGGGTCTCCGCCGCTAGGGTCTCCTCCGCTGACTGGGCTAGTTGGTCCGCTTCGGCAGCGGCTAAGTCGGCCTTCGCCTTGCCCAAACCTATAAATCGCCCCGTGATAGCACAGCGGCCACGACCGCGTCGTTCTGCAGTCGCCAACTTCGCCGGGGTGGTTTCTTCGTCGTCTTCGCTGTTGCCGCGCAATCCTCTCGCACGAGATCGCGAGCGTTTGCGTCCAGGCACCGCCTCAGTCAGGTTGTCGTCTGATTCGTCCATTAAAGACGAGCATGAAGTGCTCCGACTCAATGGAGCAGAAACCGTATTCCTCGGCTTCTCAGCCCTCTCAGATTTATCGGCTGGTCGTTTGAATACGGCCGCCGATGACTTCCCCTTCTCCGCTGTTTCCGCGGACTGCTTAGATGCAGTCTTTCGCGGCTCCTCCTCCTTCTTCTTAGGCTTCTCGCCTGCTCCTCCTCCGAACATATTTTTGAAATTTAAGCTTTCCATTTACGTCCCACGAGTATGGTGACAATTAATCAGTCCACCCGGGCAGAGGTCCCTTACCCGGGCAAGTGTAGGGTTGTGAAGGTAGGGGGTCCACCGGTCCCCTCCTCCAGAGGCTACCTTACTACTGTTCACCCAACAGCCACTCATCCCCTCGCCGCGCAGCTTGCTTGGGATTAGGGTTTTTTATAGAGGTATGCTCCTCGTAGGGTCACCCAATGAAGGGCAGTCCCCCCCGGCCCCGCTCAACGTGGGGTTACGGGTTGGCCAACGGTTGGCATCAAATACCTGTCCACTGGTCGCGTTAACGATCCAGCAGACCCGCCGCCCACGCTCGCACCGCCGCTACCCGGAATGTCCAGGACGCCGGTCGAGCCCGAATCGCGTCGCCGCTACCCAGAAACGTCTGGGACGCCGACCCGAAGCCGCAACCTGAAAAGGTCGCCCGTCTCCGAAGCCACAACTGGCTCCTCTGACCCAAACTACCGCTACCCGGAAAGATGGGTCCCGCGGCTACTCCGCCGCCTCCCATGCCTGCTACGTTACAACCCTCTGCAATCAGAGGGCGACGTGCAGAACGGACCGTGAGGTCCCCCCTCTCGTAATTTTTTAAAGAGGTTTTCTTCCTCGCGGCCCCCATCCCGAAGGATGACAGCCCCCGGCCCCGCACCATGTACGGGGTTACGGTATACCCCTGCTCGGCTGCCGTTACCCAGGCTACCCGGGTCAGCCAGCCGAGTTCCCCCCTGTGTCGGATTATTAGCCACCTTCGTATGCAATCCCCGAAGGGATTACATACGAAGACGCCCAGAGTGCACCGACCCAAACCCATTGTCGTTCCCACCGCACGTGTGAAGCGGGACCTACAATGGGCCGGGCACACGTGGAGGTTTTATCCGACCTTGCACCCCAACCTAACCTAACCTAACCTAACCTAACCTAACCAAACCAAACCAAACCAAACCAAACCAAACCAAACCAAACCAAACCAAACCAAACCAAACCAAACCAAACCAAACCAAACCAAACCAAACCAAACCAAACCAAACCAAACCAAACCAAACCAAACCAAACCAAACCAAACCAAACCAAACCAAACCAAACCAAACCAAACCAAACCAAACCAAACCAAACCAAACCAAACCAAACCAAACCAAACCAAACCAAACCAAACCAAACCAAACCAAACCAACCAAACCAAACCAAACCAAACCAAACCAAACCAAACCAAACCAAACCAAACCACACCATTGAAGCCATTAATGTTCCAGCCATAACATTATTTATTATATTATGAAGTTTAAATTACGTTTTTTTTTTTTCCTTTGTTTGTTTTAATTTTTAGGTTAATCATCATTGTCTTGTTTGTTTTATTTTCTTTTAATTTAAACTTTAAGTATTATTATTTATGTACTGTCTTTGTGTTGTTTGTTAAAGTCCTATGTTAGGAACAAATAAAAAAGTGTTTATGTTTATTAACTTATAAATGTTCCGATATTCTTCAATTTAATAAACTTAACTCATTTTTAATATTCAATAAATTTTAATTATTTCTTAATTTTCTTTAAATTACCGTAATTTATAGTGTCTGGGCGGTTAGGGTACCGCGACTGGGCGGTAAGGGTACCTCAAAAATCTTTTGTTTTTTTTTTTTTTTTTATTATTTTGTCGTATTTGGGAGGTAGGGGCACCTTTTTTTTTTTTTTTTTTTTTTTTTTTTTGTTTTCGCAGTAAATGCGTAATGCATAATGCCCGCTCGTGCCGGGAGAGCACGATAGTGGGACTCTCCTCCATGCCCGGCCTAGCGCCCGGTAAAGGCTTGGAGGCCTACCCACTAAAACCCTGCGGCGTCCCGCAACACAGTGGTGGGGGTCGCGTGGCCCCTTACGGCTTCTTCCGCGACCTGAACCAGTGTGGGTCCGCGCTCGTGGGCGGACCTCGCCTATGCTCCGTGAGGGACGGAGCAACGGGGTGAGCCGTGACGCCCTGAACACCCCGCACGCCTGAGAGCCAAGTGCAATGCAGCTGCCGGTCTCCCGCTCCGACACCCGCTGGCCCCCTTTTGGTGGGGAGAAGAACTGCCGCACCACTCGACCGACCCTAATGGCGGCCGAGGAGTGCAGGCACTTCCCCTCCCCACCTCAATCGGGCCGTGTGTCCTCGGAAGTCCCCCGGGAACAATAGTTCCCGGAGGGCTTCCGCGGTTGCCGTCCCGCCGAGCACCCCTCTCGGCCCCCTCACGCGGCCTCGGAGAAAAGCTCCAATGCCACCTGGGGGCGGCGAGAGGGGGCTCTACCCTCGGGGGATGGTACTGAGGGTCCTCCTCAAGCGCTCCGCAAGCGACCTCCGCTCGCGCTTCCGGCGTCTTCACGCCCCTCCCGCGAGGGAAGGGTGGAAGAGGCTCTCTCACCCCCGAGCGTTTTTACGGGAGGGGGGTTGGGCACCCGATGGGGTGGGTGCCCCTACCTCCATGGGGTCCACCGGTGGTGGAGGGCGCCTCCCTTTCACCACCGGTGGGTCGCATCTGCGACTCCCCATGGCGTGGTCAGCCGACCGCCCGAAGGCGGCGCACGGCAGTGCATTCACCACTCTTCTACCGGAGCTGGGGCCTGGGACCGCCCCTTTTTCCGTGACCGTCCCCTGGTGCGAGGGTTTGGAGGGTACGGCAAAGCGTTCCGCCATCGCCTTAAACTTCTCCTCCATTGCCTGGTCAAATCCATTCTGGATTCCTCCATCGTTTCCGTCTCCATTTCGCAGCTGTTTTTGCCCGGACACAGTGGTTCATCCTTTCTTCCTCCTTTTTTATTCATGTTTTTGTTTTTATTCTTTGACATTATTCTGGACCCGCGAGAGCGGGAGATCTAATGATCCACCCAGGCAGAGATCCCGCGATACCTGGGCAACCCTACTACACCTCGGGGGGCGGGAGGTACCCGAGCGGGGTCGCTAACGGGTTGATGCACTCCACCAACCACCCGCGCACGGGTGCCCGACACCGCGTTACACCAGTGCCCCGCCTTCGAAGATTTTTTATAGTGGTTATCTCCACGCAGCCCCCACCGAAGTGGCGGCCCCCACCGAAGTGGCGGCCCCCACTCCCTGCACCACGTACAGGGCTGCGGGTTGGCCGGAGCTGGTCTTTAGACCAGACACCGCCCCGACTTGCCCGCTAGCGCGAGCTGGACTCAAAGGCCCCTACGGGTGATTTTTTAAAGGGGTTGTCTTCCCCGCGGCCCCCCCAGAAGGTGGCGGCCCTCGGCCCTACACTACGTACAGGGTTACGAGTTCCTTCGACGACACCAGGCGGAACTGGCATCGCCTACGACTCCCCTGGCTCGGCTACCGCTACCCGGGATACCCAGGACGCCAGCCGAGCTCCTCCTTGTTGGCCCGAAGGCCCCCCATGGGTGATTTTTAGAGGGGTTGTCTTCCCCGCGGCCCCCATCCGAAGATGGCGGCCCTCGGCCCTGCACTACGTACAGAGTTACGAGCTCCTTCGGCGACACCAGGACTGGCATCGCCTAAAACTCCCCTAGCTCGGCTACCGCTACCCGGGATACCCAGGACGCCAGCCGAGCTCACCCCTGCTGGTTTTTGCCCGCGCCGGCTAAGCCGGAGGAGGGAGGAGCCCCATATCTGGAGGCCCCCCAATCCGCCACCCGGGGGACGCGCCCGATGGCAGTTCCAGCAACTGCACACGGGAGGGGCACCTTACCCCAATAGTATCTGGGCGGTAAGGGTACCTCAATATTTTTTATATTTTTAATTTTTAGTTGTTTGTCATTTCTGGGAGGTAGGGCACCTTGCCCCAACCCCACCACCCCTCACCCCTACCCCCGAACCCCCGAATTTTCAGATCGGGATATCTCAGTCATTACAAGTCCTACAGGGGCGTGCGACCCTTCGTTTTAGAGGGAATTCCAAGGCTCACGAAACTAATACTAGCGATTTTGGATTTTTTGCGAAAATAAATTTTTTGGATTTTTAATTTTTTTTATAAAACATCCGCGGATCTGACACTGAGTAGTAAAGGCGGCGTAACTACTCTGTAAGTTACCGTAAATTAAGACAATTTTAGTAAATTTAACTTTAAAAATTTTATAATACATATACTACATACAGACGGGCATTACTCTTTTGAGGGTGCACCATAGGATATAGTAAAATAGACGTATTCTGTGTAGAAAAGCAAAATTATTGACATAGACTAGAGTTAGTAAGTTACTAACCAAGCAGGACTACTATAGTTAGGTTACACACTCTACACATACATACACAATACGAAATTTTAACAGATACTAGATATAGGTTTTATAAATCCCGACGATCTTCTCTCTATAAAACAAGGCGAACAATAGAATGTCCACCCTCAGATCCCCAGTTGCCAAGCCGAGAGTGGCAATACCTAATCACCCTCGCCCACAAAACCACCGCCCCAAAAGGACGCGACCTTCATTAAGAGACCAGAGAGGAAGAAGAGGTCTCTCAATCTCATGAAGGAATATACTAGAACCGGCACGGACCTAGCTCAGAAACCCAGCAGTACCCTTCTAAAAGAGCTTATGAAGGCTATGAAGGAAATCCATAGATCCTCGAGGGGCGACTGCTTAAACTTCACGCGGCCGTGAATACTCGGAATCAGGAGCGAGACGGGGAAAACGTAGAAATTCTGCAAGAATTGAAATTGGACCAGGAGGCCATAAGTGTATATGAGGGAAAATAAAGTCAACTTTAGGGACTCCGACAGCCGTCAGAAGGAGATAGCGCAAAAGGTCGACCAAGTTCTGGAGTGGCAAAACCCGAGTGACCACCAAACCAACAATAGAGACCAGGGATGCATTGCTCGCAGCGGTGGAGAAAACAAAAGAGACAACGCCAAGCACTATCTAGACCACATACGCCAATGTGGCAGCACGGGAGCTGAACCACAAACCAGCCCTTTACTCGTTAATGGTAGCATCCGAGGATGTTATGGACACCGGAGACAATGTCATAACGAAGCTGAAGGCCGCAGTAACCCGAGGGAAGAAGGCCTCAAAATAGACAAGCTAAGGAAAGTGAAGGAACAATACTTTGCTTTAGGGTGTTTATCATTAATTATTTTCTGAACTCCACCAACATGTCCAGCCATCGTGGAGCAACCATCATACCCTAGCCCAACCATTTTGTTGAGATCTAAACCACATGACGTCATAAAAGATATTTTAACTTCAGACATCGATGCAGCATCAAATTTTTGAAGTGGTCTGTACCCCAAAATTTCTTCAAGTATTACGTAAGTGTGTTTCGTTTGGTCAAACTTGACGTATCTTATGCCCATTGAAAGCTGTTCAGTCCCGCTTATATCCGCTGTTCGTCAGCCAAAATTAAAAAGTATGCCGCTTCTTTTGCTTCAACAGTAATGGTTTCACGAAGAACATCAGCACAGGTTTCAATAACTTCGTTTTGTACTTGATGATGTACATAGAAGGCATTTTTCGAACCTGTTGCAAAGTGGTCTCTTAAAACCGTATCTCCTGCCTCAACTCGAAATGTAGTAAGTCTTTGAAAACTGACCCATCTTCTGTTTTTCCTCGAAGGGGTAAATCATGCGTAGCACAAAATAAGACTATAGATATAATGGGTTGAAGTTTTTTTACTGTTTTGTGAAATTTCCCTGTTATATTCAGTATCAATCTGTTCATAAACGTCATTTTTTTTCTTTGAATGATTTCCAGAATTTTTTTAAAATGTATAATCGATTCACGATGCCACTGGCTGTTTGCATGAGATATCGCACACTCATGAAATTTTTGATTTTTTTTTGCATGGCCGAACGATAAATGGCTCCTGAGTACTGCCTCGATGAATTTGTGCGGGAAATAATACCCATGTACAAACAGCAACACCCTTAACTGCCCCTTCAAGACCCAACAGACAGAAAGGTAGAAAGAGATGAAATTATTTTTCTCATGACAACTTCATAACAAAAACTAAAGTTTTCATGACATAATATCTTTGTGTGTGTGGTGTGTGTCTCTTGGCGCCAGAGAACTGTCACTGCTTGACGCAGAGTCTTGACATGCCTGATGACGTGCTTTCAGTTGTTGCCGCTCTTCCAAAACAAAGAGCAACGGCAACGTCGCATGCTTTTGGATGAAATAATGAT
This sequence comes from Calamotropha paludella, assembly GCA_927399485.1. NCBI lineage: Eukaryota > Metazoa > Arthropoda > Insecta > Lepidoptera > Crambidae > Calamotropha > Calamotropha paludella. The sequence continues at coordinate 174,520 of OV656820.1, forward strand.
AAAATTTAATTTTACTTATCCTGTCCATAGACTTAGAAAGGTATAGATGCAGCAAGCAAATAATAATAAAGATTTCTTACACTTGCATTATAAAAAAATATTATTAACATTATATTACTCAAATAAAACATATACCTACTAACTTAACAATAATAAACAAATCGAAATAGCGCATAAATATTGTGATTTTTTATTACACAAACATTTGTCTTTACCGGGACTCTAACTCAAAATCTTTTCTGATTATGTTTGTAGGATCATTGCCAAACTCGACCTCATTATGTAGTTTGTCCTGAGCTCTTATTCCACCATGCATATGGTTGCCCCCGTTCCCAAAACTTATTCTGTTATTTAAAATATGAAGTAGTAATTTTTCGGACATGCGGTAATCTATTCAATTCTACTCGAATTTTATATCTGTGACAGCGTGTCTTTTTCTGTTCAAAAACCTCGGTGTTCGAAATGCAAAGATTAGAATGATTTTAAGGTTCAAAATGTGTCTTGCTTTTAAATTTCAGGTTAACGAAAGTTAAGAAAGTAAAAATAGCTATTTTTGTAGTGCAATAATATTTTATTAAATATACCTATTCTTTTGCTATAATGTTAGAGCGCAAAGCGCGTAAATAATTTGTTCGCCAGTCTGACTAAAAGTAAAATTAAAAACCAACACTTTTTTTGTAGCAATATATAATTATAAACTTAAAAAACCTTACACAAAAGCACAAAGAAGATAGAATCGCCTTTTGTCTTCAATATTATAATTTTGATTGGACGGATAATATCGTAGTCCTGGTAATGCCAATATGCTTTTCAGTAAAAATATATTATTACCACTTCATAACAATGTTCAAACTTTGTTATAATATATTTATAGTGGTAGCAATAAAAACCAACCGTTTGTGCCTTCTGCCTTTTCAAAATCGCTATCATACGAAGATAACTTGGACCAACAGTAATAAAAAACTGATGTTGTGTAAGTGACAATTTACGGGCTGGCACGAGGGCGGCACTGAAAATTTTGGGAATCAAGGAAAAGACACAATTTTACTATTTTAAAATGTATTTATTGCTTTTCAAAGTATTCTCCGCGAAATTTGACACATTTTTCCATACGATGGAACCAATCATTGAAGCAACCATTCCATTCGGAAGTTGGGGTCTCCAAAATGGCCGTTTTGTAGGCGTCCACAGCTTCTTCAGGTGATGAAAATCTCTGACCACGCAATTCATTCTTTATTTTAGGGAAAGTATAGTAATCATTAGGGCTTAGGTCGGGGCTGTAGGGCAGATGGTCTAATAATTCTATGTTTTCTTGCTCCAAAAACTCTCTTGTTCTGTGCGCGGTGTGAGAACTCGCATTGTCGTGATGGAGGATGATGCGGCGGTTGCAGTTCTCATTACGGAGTTCAGAAAAGACCTGTGGCAAACAAATGCTAGAATACCATTCTGCATTAACCGTTCTTTGTCCCTCAAGAGGAATAGTCACAACATGGCCGGTTTTGGAGACAAACGTGGTCACCATTTTTTTGCAACACTCCGTGAACGAACAATTTTTGTTGGCTTTAACTCATTTTCGAACACCCAAACTCGTGACTGGTTTTTTGTTTCGGGTTCGTACGCATATATCCAGGATTCGTCACCTGATACGATTTTGTATACAGCATTTGAGGATCCTGCGTGGAATCTTTCGAGAGTTCTGACGCACCAAGTAACGCGAGCCGCTTTTTACTCTTCACAGAGCGAATGCGGTATCCATCGGGAAAACAACTTTTTTACACCTAATTGTTCATGCAAAATTATTTGTATTAGACATTGGCATGAGCCAATGTCTAAAGTTGCCTGAATTTCGCGGTATGTCCTCAATCAGCTTACGCACAGCATCACGTTTTCTTGGGTGACTGCAGCAGACCTTGACGGGGAACATCACTGAGCTTGACACGTCCACGTTAAAATTCAGCAAACCAACGACAAATTGTAGTTTTGCTTCATCACCAAATGCAGAAAGCATCCGATCAACACACTGTTTTTGTGTTAAACTACTTCGAAAGTCATAATAAATCATCGCTCTTGATTTTCAACCGACTTCAAAAAGGAGGAGGTTCTCAATTCGACCCGTGTTTTTTTTTTTCTATGTTTGTTACGCGATAACTCCGCCAATTATGAACCGATTTGAACAAATCTTTTTTCGGCGTATAGGTAATACCTCAAGGGTGGTCCCATTTAAATTTAATAATAAAAAAAACAACACCCAAGGGTGGAAAATTGGGGATGAACTTTTTTATACGCAATATCTCCGCCGATTATAAACCAATTTGAACGAACGACGCTGTCTCATTAGAGTTGCGCGTTTAGTAGGCCTACCCATATTAAATGCACTAAGGGTATCTACAAAAAAGTAACACTAAAAATTTTAAAATAAAATAATTAACTTTTAAAAAAAAACAAAACCGACTTCAAATGCGTGAACACAAAAAAAAACTAAAAATTAAAAAATAATTCCTAATATCTATTACCTAATACTATAATTTTCCTAAACTATGTCAAAGTAATTAAAGTTAAACCAGCTAAATATCTTACAATAGTTATACTTATATACCTAATGTTTTTTGGAGTCGGTGCCAGTAATAAATGAATATTAAACCTAATGAAATAAGAAAAAAGTACCCAATGAAACAAAAAATATTAAGAAATAAGTTGTATGTTAAGCCTGGTACAACAAAACCTATACCAACTAAGAATAAAAAATACAATAGAATACAACAAACAAAAAAGAAAGCAATAATTTGAAAATTTGCGCATCCGAAAATTCAGTATTTTTGACACGAGCGTCAACTTAGTCTGCCCTCAAGTGTCTGCCCGCCTTCGGGTCGCTCACTCGAGCAAGAGCCGCGCGCGCCCCGCCACGCGCGCCCGCGTCCCCCGCCGCACCGCGCGGCCCCGCCTCGCGCCTTGCGTCCCCCGCCACCGCGCCGCACGTCTCTTGTTCGCGGCTAAACTTAATACGGCTGGCACCGACTCCAAAAAACAATAGGTATATAAGTATAACTATTGTAAGATATTTAGCTGGTTTAACTTTAATTACTTTGACATAGTTTAGGAAAATTATAGTATTAGGTAATAGATATTAGGAATTATTTTTTAATTTTTAGTTTTTTTTTGTGTTCACGCATTTGAAGTCGGTTTTATTTTTTTTTAAAAGTTAATTATTTTATTCTCGAGTTAATTCCATTTTCTCAACGACTAAACAAGTTTGACAAGACCTTGTGACTAGACCGAGAATCTTTTTTTAAAATAAATAAATGGTATTCGATTTTTGAAACCAAGGAGTTTTCAATTAATAAGATTTTAATATGACAGGAACAGTGGAAATATTCGATGCTCGATACTTTTAGTGCAGCCCTCGTATGTGACGGTGTAGGCCACCTTCATTTAGCCTACGCCGCACTGTCTGCATTGATATCTGCAATTAAAGATAAAATAATACTTTAGTGCTGAATCCGTCGTATTTCATACTAAAATTTAAAATACATCACATTTTGACCGTGTCAAACATACACGGTACTGAACCGCTGAATCGCGAGTGCGGTGGAAGGGATCTTGAGAGTGGGTGGCTATAATGGTTGCATCCTCCGCCTCCGTAGTCACCCGGGCTCTTGCCCCGCGAGGACGGTCTCGAAGAGCCTCGTCACCACCTTCGAACCGCTGGATCCACTGGCTTACCGATCTTCTCTACAAATAGAAACAGCTGGTGTCTACAAACGTTATTTCTGTGTACGGAAAAGTGTTTTAGGTGATGTAAAATTTATTTACATGAATACCTAACTGCCGCGAGATCTCCACAACTCCCATACCAGTTAGTCTTAAAGTTACAATTCTGACCCGCTCTGTAAAATAGTCGGGCCGGCATTTTTTTAAAGAAATTAAATTAAAAGAAAGGAAAGAACTAAAACAAAAACATAAAACCAATAATTCCAAAAGAGCGACCGGAAAAATTTGACAATGATTGTTCTGACATTACTCTTATTATTGAATTGAAACAATCCCACCTTTTTGATGCGAAACTCATTAGGGTCTTAGAAAAAAGTATTAGTTTCAGTTATTATGGTTCATTTCAAAACTTTGTAACGTTACACACACATCTACAATAAATATGACATTTATGAAGACGTCATACATCTATTCTCACTTTCTTTCAAAAAGTTGGTAGTCACGTGACAGGGGCAGTTAAGGTTGTTGCTGTTTGTACGGCAAAGAGGTCCTTTAGCCTGAGCAGAATAGGCTAACCAAGGGTATGCCGTGAGCCACTCGTGGCGAAATTCACGTTGTTGTGTTTCGTTTTTATGATCAATGTCCTGCTTAAAATCATAAGCTTTCCACGGTGTTTCGAGCACTTTAAACCATATTTCATCACTGATAGGTACGTTAGAATCCAGATATAAACCCACATCATAAATATTAACTGAAGTTTGTTGTGTTGTTAATTCAGTTATACTAGTACTTTGCTGTGCCGAAGTACTTGGACAAACTTAAGCAATAAACTGTTCATTTTCAATTTTTTTCACACTATAACATCACTAAAAACACTAATCTATGGAAAGGAATATGGCGGGAAGTATTAATTTTTCAAACGAACGCACTGTGCATTGAAGTTAAAAGATAACTATTAGTCATTCGCGATTTGTTCACTCGGAACGAACTGTTCGAACTTCAATCGAAAACTGACTGACTCGGAACTCGACCTAGCCCCCTTTATATATAAAAATGTAAGGAAGGTTCCAGATTCCCGAACGTTCTCGAACGTAGCTCTGTCCTTGTCATCTATAATCTATGTCTCTTTCACATTTATGAACTTTCTAGTTCATTCGCGATTGACTTTGACAAGAGTCGGTCTCTTTCGCACTGCTTAGAAACTGTATTGCGCTTTCTCTGTTAAGTTCATCCTATTTATTGCTCGTGACGTGATATTGATGAGAGAGGACATGGTTTAGCGAACGAATCAGAGGTTGAGCCATGTTTCTCAGTGGGGTGAAAGTAACCTCGTCCATTTCAACGCCTCCAAAACGCAAGCGTGTATTTTCACTGCAAAAAGGAGTTCCTTCAACCTCACTCCTACTTTCCGAGGTACATCTGTACCTATGACCGACAGCCTAGAGCTTCTTGGCATGGAGTTGTCGTCAGATCTCAACTTCGGCGCCAACATCGAGTCCAAGGCTCACACTGCAGCTAAAAAGCTGGGCGTCCTAAATAAGGTCAAGCGATATTTCACGCCGGGACAGCTTTCTTCTCTCTATAAAACTCAAGTCCGATCTTGCATGGAATATTGCAGCCACCTCTGGGATGGCTCAGCAAAATACCAACTTGCTGCACTGGACACGATTGAGCGCAGAGCTGAGAGGCTCATTAGTGACAGCAAATTGGCGAAGAGCAAGCTTCACCTTAGCTCACCGCCGCACAGTTGCCTGTCTGTCGGTCTTCTACAGATTGTATTTTGGAGAGTGCTCAGGAGCTACATATGCTCATACCGCCATCACCTTTCTTCCATCGGACATCCAGACGCACTGCGGGCTACCATCCTTTCTTGGTCGCTATTCCTGCCTGTCGCACCAAGCGCTTCTCGACTTCTTTTATAATGCGCACAGCAAGAGAGTGGAGCTCTCTCCCTGCGTCTGTATTTCCGAGTACATATAACCCGTCTGTTTTCAGGGCCAGGGTGAATAGGCACCTTTTGGGTTAGCTCGTTCCATCGTGGATTCTGTCTTTGCCCCCGGGCTTGATTGGGATCAAGAGAGAACCCATTATAATAAATAAATAAAAAATTGATTCCGGCACAAATTAAACCATCAATAACATAACAACAACAACAGCTCACCGTATGTACATAAATAAATAAAAATCAACAAAAATACAATAAAACTTTTAAAATTAATAGAAACTCCAATTAAAAATAAAATCCAAATATCCCACAAAACAAAGCATAACCAATTATGCTAATAAACAATAAAAATACAAATAGAAACCACCTAAGAAAACAAATACGGTTGAGCTCGCTCGTAAACCGAAAGCGAGGGGCTAAATCCGTAACCTAAATGGATTAAAATAAAAAACCTCACCTCACTTCCACTTGTTTTTATTTTTATTTAGAATGTATTTTATCGTTAATGTTGTGGTGTAAATAAATGTAAATAGTAAATTAATAAATGTAATTAAATAATCACAGGGCCTTCGTGGCTGTTAGGCCAGACCACATAATAAATATAATATGCGATATCATTTTTAAGTTAGTTAGTTTGACTAAGCTTCGTGATTGGGCCATTATGCGTGTGTTGGGTTCTCCTACTCCAGCCAACCGAATTCATCCCAAAATGCTAGCAGCATTTTCAAACTTCAGGGAGAGATGCCGGAGATTGGAATTGTACATTTTTAGGTCATATCAATAGGGGAGTCTATGGCGCGTGAAAAAAAACAAATACTCATAATGAAAAACATCTTTATTCTAATAAATCTATCAAATACTTTATAGCATCATTCGTATTCAAATGACACATCTACGAGACAATAAAACAAAAGTTCCAATTAATAGGGTAGGTACAACAAAATAAATAAGAAAACTGTCTAATAGCCAATGAAAATCTGCTAAACTGTTACTCGATCTGAGGGTAAGATTTCCATTAAATTATTAACTGCTACAACGATGTTAGTGATCACCGAACTACAACATTGTCTCATTGGGAGGGTCAACCTACCTCTCAAATACAAATTTAATAGATACAATCCATTCTTTAACAGAATCTATACAATCAATAGCTTTTAATATATACGTATATATAACAGTATAGAAGGTTTTTTTTATTGATATTGAACTTATGAAAGTTATTAATTGAAAATAAGTTGTTAAAATTCCTTTCTTTTGTTAGTTGATTTGTAATAAACTAACAAAACAAGTAATCTTTTACAAAAAGGATCTCAGTTCTGCTAATACTAAGCTAAAAATGGCATTAATAGTATATATATTTTATTGCTTTTTTACAAAGTTCTGACACAAAACACTATATAACAATTGCATATAAGTAACAATAACAAATATATTTATCAGTTTGGTTTTTTAAAAACTAAAATTATTTATTGTATTTTAACTTTTTATGTTTTTTGCATTTATAAATTTTTTCAATATTATGATTTTGCATTCTTTCAATGCCATCTTGTAAGATAAATTAATTTAATAGAAAAAACTAGAATAAATTGACTCAGCTCACAAGTAAATTCTCAGGCAGGAAACGAACCTGCATCCTTTGGAAATCCGGTCCTATGTTCTCCCGATTGGGCTACCGAGCCTAAAATAATTTATTTATTGTATTGTCAAAAAGCAATACCGATGAAACACCATCAAGACATGGTTATGTCAACATTAGCAAAACCGAGGCCCAGGTCTAATGTAATCATGACCATGTTTCAAAGCATGAACTGTCAATATTGCATTCAAATAAATAAATGAGACAAAACATCTTATATTAGTTTTATAATTTTTATATTTATTTTTTACCATTTTGTAAAATTAATGCAAAAATTTGTAATCTTTACTAATTTACTTGTCAAAGATACTTTTAAATGCCATTGGCCATAGGGTGGTCTGTTTTATACAGATATTGGCAACTAGTGTATTAATTTATTTTAATAATTATGATGTAGGTCGTTTGAAATGAATTCAAATTCCATATATTACCTTAATTACGGTCCAGATGGGAAACATTTGAAATCGAGTATACTTTTTGATTGCACAGATTCAAATACACTTCAGTAGAACTCAGAATTAGATGGATTGTTCTCTGTTTGAGGCCAATATTGATTAGTATAGCCCAGTTCACACACACACAGCATGAACACAGCCTATTGGGGGTTAGGAATGGCAAGGTCCCCTTTGGCATAAGATGGATTGTTCTTCTTTTGGTCAAGGTCAGTCAGCACAACACAACACAGTTCACACATACAGCACCGACTGGGCCTATTGTGGGGTGGGAGTGGCAAGGTCCCCTTTGACCACGCTGTCCCCCTGGGCCCCTCTGTCCTCTTTGGCCCCTCCGACACCTTCGGGCCCGTCCCCCCGTTCATCGTCGTTCTCCCCGTAGAGCGCGGGGTACTGCGCCATACAACTCTGCATCACGCTGAACTTCTCATAGCAGTCGCTGCCCTTCGGATCCGCTTCACTGTAATGAAATGGGACCCGATTTAGTAGGACACTGTAATATACAAAAAGTAACTCTTTCTATCTTCACTAACTTATATCTCCCTCTTAACGCTCCGTCCGCCTCGCTCGATCACACTTTTGGTCAAATTCTCGTCACACATTCACCAGCAGATTATTCCCCAAGTCAAGCGTGTGTATATAAGTTTGACTCGAAAAATACTCGTGGTAGTGGCCACCAGAAATGTCACAAACGTGTTTACCTGTAGTGGAAGCAGGAGAAGGCGTCCCGGAACTGTGGACCACAGGGTCCGGTGGCCATCCCACCGAGGCAGGGGCAGCCCCAGTTGATGGACCCGTCGGGCAGCACCAGCCCTGGCGCCGGCGCCGGCTCCGGCAGCACCACCGAGCTGGGAGAGGACAGCTCCTCTCGCGCCGCCACTATCACCAGGTCCTTGCCCCCAGGGCCCGAGGACATCACCATTCTCGTGTTCGCCATTTTGCCCTAGCTGGAATTAATTGACTTCGTGTAAGCCAGTTGACAAGCACACACATCATCCTAAATAGGGCCTAAACATGTGACCCGATTATACTGTAACTATTACAACAATACATTAGTGATAATCAATACATGATAAAGTAAAGTACATTTCCTTTTTTCTATTCTATTGTGAGAACCTTGTGGTTGACACGCTCAGGTGTTTGGTTTAACAATATTATAATACAACATAGAAAGGAATAAAGTGCATATAGAAAACATTTTTTAAATAATACATGTGATATTAAGAAATTATACATTTTGATTATGTTTGATGGAGATTGGAAAGAAGACAATAACACTTCATTTTGATCCAATAGCACATAATTGTACAACTATAGAACTAGATTATGCATGTTAATATGATATTTATATTGTTAATGCTGTAAATATTTGTATGTTTCTTGTGCTCTTTCTTCTATTCTATTAAAAGATTGCTTGAATGGGTATAAATCAAAAATTTATATAAAAAAATCAAGTCACAATTGGTAATTCATAATTGGACCCATTTTTGCAAGCGAGAACCAACCCACAGCAGGTTGATTTCGAGAAAACGAGACTTTTGTAAACAGAATGTGCAAAATGCATACATAGTATATTAATGAATGAATACTTGTTAACCTCATGTGGAAAACTGTAGCCTATCTAGGAATAACAGATTTATAAATGTTATATATAATAAGTGTTTAGGTACCGTGTTGTATAGTTCTTTATCGTTTTTCAAAAGGTGGTCAAAGTGGGTTGGTTCCGCAAGTGACAGTGTTGTATCTCTGTTGTTAGTCGGTAAAAAGAAACCTTTTTTTAAGAGATGATAAGATGCGTGATTTGAGTGCCATCTATGTACAAAACCCAATTTTATTCAAACTGGGGGTTGGTTCTTGTTTGTTAAAATGGGTCCAATTATAAGTGAACAACGGTAAATTAGAGATGCATATAAATATAGATTTCAGAAATCTAGAAGCACTGACCTATTTTATCTGTATCATACATCTAATTTATCTTACAGTAAAAGGGAGTGAAGCTATTTAAAAAGATCTACATATGTTTGTATTCTTACTTGGACCTACCTTTATACCCTATACCCGACAACATATGAATGAGAAGTGTCACTTAAATTTATTTTATCTTTTTATTGTTCACTTTATTTCAAAATTTGATTTAAGAAATGATTTTGATTTATTTAGTTAATATCTTTCTTTTAAAATTTCATTAATGACAACTTTCATTTTAAAAACCTATAATTAATTAAACCATCAACTTAAATATACTATTTATATTATTAAAATCTTCGATATCACAAGCTTTAATGACGATCGTCCAGCTCGCTCTTTATTAACTTTAAGACATTACCTTAAAGATGGGCGTAGATGACGCAACATGATGCAACTTCGAAGTCGGGCGAACGTTACTCACGGCAGACGCTTTGTGGAGGGCTCGCTCAGAGCAACGCCTGTAGAGATGGCGCCTGTGCGCGCACTCGGAGTGGCCCCTGAGCGAAGGCTAGGGCTGCGGTCAGCCTCCGCAACTGTCTCGCCTCGACGCGCAGCAGCGCCCTCTTACCCTCCGCCCTCAGCACGTCGGCGCTGAGCGAGGCAGCGCCTTCCTCGCCGAAGAGAGAGCGCGCAGCCTCCTCTAACAGGCGCCGCACCTCCAGCTCGCTCCTCGACCCGCCCCTGCAACGCCCGCTCGATCACCGAAAAGCCAAGGGCCGAGCGAAGCCCCCGCCGGTGGCGTTTCTAAAATACTCACAGATCCACGTCCAGGTAGAAGTGTCCCCTCATCAGGTCTTTGTCACCAGTGTGGATCTGAAGCGGTGGTCGCTTTCACAGCGTTTCGACAGAAAACGCTAAACAAAATTCACAATTTGGAGGTTAAAAGTGTCACAGAGCACTTAAAAGTACGCCTACGGTCAGTAGCTCGACCCAGATTAATTAGATTTAACATGTCAAAATAGACACTGGCTGAAAACTTTTATTTTGACGTTTTAAAACACAGATTGTCATCTTTAGCTCAGAGTATGCACGTGAATTACTCTCCGTACCGGTCTTAAACGAAATCCTGCTTCTCGAAGTATTTTATAAATAATAAAAAATAATTAAACCTCAAAACCATGCTACAACTTTAAAAAAAGACGATTCGGAACAAACTCGGATAAAACAGCATTAATGACGTTTTTGTTTAACAGTGTTGCAAAAACATAAAATTAAATTCGAGATAAACAAATTCTTCCTAAATCTACAACGTATCTATCTCTAATATTTACAAAATGATATGGGTATTATTTACGTAATTTTAGAAAGTCCCCGTTATTTAATTTAGCTGTAACTAAATGAATGATATTTGTGTTAGTTGATCGTTATCAGTCTATCTGACTGATCGGTAATTATAGGATTATGGAGACAATATACTTTTTATTATATACTCACAATACATTGGTTGAATAAAAATCAACAATCATGCTATGGCTTCGTAAGTCCTAAGATTTTTATATCGAGAAGAAGCCAAAAAGTTACTTGACAAAGGCTGTTTTTTCTCACCCCTTCATGTGTTACGGATTTTTTACCTCACGGCATTAATCAAAGAAGTTTATTATTATTTATATGTATTTATGTAAGACATGATTAGCCTGTCATAACACAATACCCCAGAGGGAGAGGATTAATTTGATCAATCTATAGGCTGCCTTTGGGGTATATAAGAAGCATTCACAATCTTTCAGTGTCATTAATTCGTAATATCGGAGACGAAAGCACAAATCAGAAGATCTAATGAATCGGTAACTTTTTCAACGTTTGTTTTACGTAGTACTTATTTACTCTATGGTAGGAACATGCATAACTACCCAGAAGCTAGTTCTATACCTCCATGAGAGATGGCGTTGTTTTCATTTTAGAAACGAGTTAATCAGGTTTTATATCCATTACCAAAGTATTTTTTATACAAAAAATGAAGAAATAAATAGTAAAAATAACCAAATATTTAATTTGTAAGTAATTGCTCTAAGTTTGCATAAACTACAAGTTGATACTTATAACTTATGCGAAATTAGTGTATATTTTTACGTCTGGATGTGTTTGTGACCTGATCAATTTATGGTGTGTTACCGCACGCCACAATCCACATTCACATCACGTTCATCATCATCATAAACCCCCCGTCAACCAGTAGACAACGGTAATTGTAGCAATTTTTGAGATATTTTTATAAAAGGTATATTTAGACCGTAGGTAATGTCATGAAATATGGTTCAAACTATATCAATATCTTTATTTATAGTAAGAATATTAGAAACATTAATAACTTAGTCATTTAGTAATAGAATGACCTTACCATAAGAAACAATGTTATGGAAGAGTGGTTTCTTCTGGTACAGGTGTTAAACACTCAATAGAGGGAACCCACCCCGGTTAATCATTGTTGTAATACCTGGTAACGAAATAAATATTTATTTTTTATTATTATGTTTGTTATGGTTGTTTCTATGTTGTTCGAACAATAATCGGAAGAAAAAAGATATAGGTATTTTATTTTAGTTATTCGCAGGACTCTGCCAGGTGACTTATTACTTCACGCATTAAATACATCCATTTTCATACATTCCTTTCAAAGCATAGACATATAATAGTAGACAAGTAGTGTAATTCATCTATTGTTAAAGACCTTATTCTTTATTTTTCCCTTCCCAACCTAATCCAGTTCCTCAACGACGAAAAAGTGACTATCGAAAGGGATTTCTCCGCTTGACATCCTTGGATTTGGGACGTATCTACCCGGTAAAAATAGGTGGACATAAATTGTTTGGGTAGGTAAAAAAATGACCCTTATTTTCCAATTGTGAGAGTTTACACAAGATAGGTAAAATTCTCTTTGGATTTTCTGATACAGGTATAAAGGAAATGCATCAAGATAAAAAATTAACGAAACACGTCCACTGTTGGACAATTCGGAAAACGCTGCTGCTCATTAATAGAGTGGCCACAAATTTAGTGGTCTACAAGAGATGTACCTATGGTGATCAGTCCCAGTATCATTAGTCGTTTTACGTCACCCTTAAGTAAAGTAATTTAACTTTGCGAGACACCACATGGCGAATATAAACTACCGTCAACTGTGGCGACTTTACTATATTTTTTTACATTTTTGTATACTGTACGGTATTTAAAGCGACATAGATATTTTTTTAAATAATCTAATATAGATAGTCAGTTAGTTTATACAAAATTATTAAACGACTTGTGTTACCTACCTATACAAGTACACGGTAGACGTGTTGTTATGTAATCTAAATAAATGTTTTTGTTTTACCCTTTGTATGTGTTCGGATAATAGCACGTCAGACTTCTTCTGACGTCTGACGTGCTATTCCAACCACAAACTGAATGTCCATTGATATTGAATTTTAACTAAAAATCTAATGGAAAAATTTGACAGTTTTGTATGGGTTGTTTATATGCTTTTATTTGTAAACAGACAAAGTCTGAAAGGAGGAAATAGGTAAGTACCTACTTAACGAAACTTAAACGACGCGTTCATCATAGAATAAATAGATAGGTAATATTTTCTAGATACCTTGTTATTTCATTTCAAATTACTTAAATGAAATTAAATTAAATTAAATTTATTCGCAAAAGACATGGTTTTACATGATGGTAAATTAAAATTAAGTTGCTTATTTTATCTTGCCTGTACAGCATGCAAAATGTCACATATTAAATATGTATTACACGAAATATCATTCATTTTTTAGATTATGTAATTATTAATTTAATTTAATTTTTATTAATATAAACACATTCACAAGCCAATTAATAGTAATTAGGAACGAAGTACCGAATTAATGTTTTTGTCCATGAGATATTCATTTACAGTATAATAGCATTGATCCATAAGCCATGTCATTAGTTTCCGTTTAAAAATTTTAAGCGGATGTTACCTGAATTTATTTGTAAATTTATTAAATATTCTACTTATCATTGGAAAGCAGTTATTTGAATATAAGGCTGTTTTAATTTTAGGGCCAAGTAGTCGTTCTGTATTCTTTGTGTTGTTGTTGAGTTGTTGAGACCATTTAGTGAAGAGTTCTGGGTGTTTTTTTACGAATATGCAACATTCAAGTATATATAAACAGTATACCGTATAAGTAGGGTCTACATGAAGTCATCGAGTCAATATCAGCTAGTCCACGTACGCACTGTTTCTGCGAGATAAATTAAAATAGTACTATTTAAATATAATCACATTAATCATGGACTTATGTTTCGTTGTTTTTATTTCTGAAATGATATTGTATTCCTTATATAAGTACCTATAGTATGTTGTACTTCCATTAAGCATGAAGGGCGATTAAAAAATTACAGTACATAATATCATTGTGTTGTTGTCAAAGGTATTTAGAAGTGAGTTTTATTTCATCTTACTGTAAGATAAGTTAGGAACCAATTAAGACGTGTTCCAAGGTGACCGAGTTAATGGTCGTCAAAATTATGTCACTATCGTATAAGATTTGAATCGGGCACGTTCCCAATTTATCAATATTCATAACTAAAGTAATAATAAATAACATAAAACAAAACTAATTCTTAATCAATCTTCTGAATCAATTTAGATATCAACTCTATACATGGCTTGTGTCTAAATGTTATTACAAGTTCAAATAATTTTTGTAGCAATAATTGACAACATTATATGGATCATTACCGTTCGATTGATATTATTATAATACAGACTAATTATTATTGTCTAGTTTTTTATCAGTACGTAACTAAATCATCAATTATTGTGCTCTTAGAAATATTATAACTTATTTTGATATTATTAATAACGCAATTTGACATTATATTTAATCCTTATTTATTATGGACTATACTTTGTATATGTAATTTTCCTTTGTAATGTGATCATATTTGAGGCAATAACATATATTTTCTTTTATTTTTAACGATATGGTTAAGTATTAAAAAAATGTTACTGTTCAATAGGACAAGCACAGAGAATATAAATAATGATTAGTACTTATAAGAATATGGCGTCGTACGGAAGAGGTGGGGGGGAATGTCGACTGTTCAGCTCGAGGGCCATTACGAGATGAAAGGTGGCTTTGAACGGAGTGGCCTATTTTCAAACGCTCCTTTGATAAAGCTCGACTCTTTTGAGTGCACGTAGACCATTGGCAAGTGTTACTAGTACCTACCTACTTAATAGGTAAGTACATATTATTTGTAAGATTTTAAAACATGTAGGGTACTTATTTAATATAGAATCCGTTGAATAGGCACATCAGATTTTAATCGTGCTGTCTGACATTATAGATTTCATGAATTAAGAAAAGGGTTCTCAGATAGTTAGGCCATGTAGAAGAGATGAATGAAAATACATTGACGAAAAAATACATGGGCACTCCGGGAGTGCCGACAGAAGCGAATATTTTCAGAATTTAGGAGGTAAATTCTCAATTACTGCTTAAGTGAAATTTTCTATCTGGTTGTGTTGGCGACCTTATAAAATCGTCACTACTACTAATAAATTTCGTTTTAGATGTGTATTGCAGTTATAAAAACGACATTAAATAAAAAAGTAAACAAACAAAATTAGAGCAATTCTTACTTTTTAAATGTAGAACAGGGGGTCTACTCTAATTCAACGAAAAACGAAGTTTCGTTCGAAACTTCGGACGATTCCTTCTACGGTTCCCTTCCTTCGGAATATTCGTTCGACGAAAAATGTTTGACATTTAAATTTTCTAAGCCTACTCTGTTTCACGAAACTTCGGATCGAACATTAGAATTTGAGGTTAAGAATCGACGAAGCAAAAAATAAGCGGCCAATATCTTTGAATTTAAAAATAAAAACTTTTTGGATTAGACATAGTATTTATGTTTTCTTTTTATACTGTCAAAAACGGTGTCGGTAACAGTGTCGCATGTAAAATGGTTCTTTTCCACCTCAAAAAATTTTCCCATTTGCCTTCCGATATTAAAGCATTAGATAGCATTTAACATTGAAGCGAAACTTAAAAAGCTCTATACCCTGCACGAATATTTCTTAAGAAAATCAGCTGGTTTACAGACAAGAGCGAGCGAAACATTGGTAACGAAAAGGTAACGATCCTATGCATGTAGGTATTCTTTGCTACAATCGATACTGTACCTGGTTCCACTGTACGAGTGTCTCTGTCAATTATTTTTGTTGTTGTTTCGTGTGCTCACTCACACAAATGTGCCGGTAGCAAATTCTACGGCCGCGCTCGACGCTACTACCACATGAGTGAAGAATGAACAGAGACAAAGCTACATAGGAATGCGCTGTGATAGGTACATCACTACAAGTGCAACGCGTGTCTGTGCGTGACCACTGGCCGCTTGTCACGTATAAGCCGAAACCGCTTCAAACTAGATCAGCCAGTGGTCAATCTCAGGGCGTGCAGGCGTGACGCGACGCTCGAACGTTGTGCGTGTTTTGTTTTTGTTTTCGAGTTTCTCACATAATACGTATAACTCTGATTTTTAATTAGATGGACTAAAGTGACAGCCGCCGGCGCACTATTTTTTTTTTAATGTTGCTTACTGAAGAGCATAGTGTTGAGACGCGAGTAATTTTACTGATTGAATTGAATTATCGTGTCATATACATGATTGTTAATAGGTATAATAAAATGTTTTTGTTGTATTTTCCTTGTGCTCTTATTTTTAATACAAATTTAGTAGGTAGGTTTTCTTTTCGTTGTATTGTTTTTATTTGAAAATGTCGTTAAGTAGTAATGTATTTATTAATTATTATTTATTTTCTCGCAAATATCTTATAAAACGTCGTATGACATACGTGCGCTTTGATAATTACAGCCTCTGCTTTCTTGTAGCCCTCGCCTACGATTCGTGCCAGTATTATCATAAGGACGACAACAAGGGTTAGAATTTATGGTTAGTAATCTATGGTGCGGTAAAGTAGGTGGGTATGCTACATTATGTTACCCACTGTACCGCCTATTTCCAAAAGTTTTTTTTTTTAATTCAATGAGTGAATGGAAACATAAATAAAAGCCGAACTTCTTAATCACTATTTATTTCTGAAGAATTACTGTTGCTTTCACTGTTGTTCGAATCTGATACATTTATTTTAAATCTTTCTGTTACATCATCAATGAGGTGATCGAGTTGCATCATTTTACTCTCTTCTTTTATTACATGATTGACACAGCTCGACCACCTTTGCGGTGTCACCAAATCTAACCCGTCACTAAACAATTCTTTAATTTCGGCCATTTTATATCTTTTATTATGTCTTGCGACGTGCCCTTTTACCTGTGCCCATACTAATTCTATTGGATTTAACTCGCAGTGGTAAGGGGGCAGTCTCAAAACGGTGACACCGTACTCGGCGTACGGTGTCACCGTTTTAATATGTACGATTAAAATCATCGTACATATTAAAATTGTCCATTATCTAGTATCCATATCACAAGTTCAAGCGTGGAAATATATTATATTATGAACGTTAACGTTAAGAATTTTATAGTTGGTTATCCACCACATCAGTCTCCATCTGATAACGCTCGTGTAATTACCAATTAAATAAATAAAAAAATACTAACCTTTACAATCGTAGGTGCTTCTTTATAATAAAAAAAGCTGTGCACTTTACGCCGGATGGCAGAAAGAGTGAATTCATCCAATTTGTCTTTAAATGTCAACTTTGGACCAGATCGTTGTAGTGGAGTCGGTGTAACATTCTCTTTTATATCTTTAAGAACATTAAAAACAGTGGTAACTCCGATTCCCAAGATAGTTGCTGTTGTCTGAGCACAGTGGCGCTTATTAGGTTTTACACATAATTGCGTATCCAATTTCTTTTGCTCTTCGTTGAATATGTATTTAAATACATTTTGTACCATTGTCTTCTCTGTGACACTCAGATAAGCAGGTCGTCTTCTTTTTCTAGGAGACATAACTGCACCCGAGGTACTCGGTTGAGCGTCTGCCATGTCGTTTTACAAAAAACAACAAACAGGAACAACAACACTCAAAAACAACGCAACAAAGAAAGATATAACAAAAACTTAACAGCAATAACACAACAATAACAGAGGTTATGAGCACAAGGAATATTCCTACAACCAGTCGCGAGTGAGGAAGGGAGACGAATGACGCGATCTTTGACTTTGACATGTCAGCATGTCTGTTAAGCACAAAATGGCGGATGCTCTTTTTATAAGGCTTAAGTCCGAAAATATTTTAAGTACCATGACGGTTGTAGAATTTATAGGAAAACCACTTTATTATGAAAATTATTTAAGCTGGGATGGGGTCACTGCATCATTTGATTAATTTTAAATTAAAAGAATGTTGGTATATACATATTTTAACAGATTAAAACAATATTAAATTAATTTAAACCAATTCAGTTTGTGTAAATGATTTTTCTAAAACTAATAATCTAAAGATAACTGGGTTTTATTTATGTGTTCTAATTAAGTAGTTTTTTAATCAAAATAACTCAGTACGAGTGTTTTGCACTTAACAATGTGCTAAATTGAACATATATTTTAATTTCAATTGGATAAGGGAACAACACTATTTTTCATTTTTCGTTATCTGGTATCATTACTAATGTCACTTTAGTCCATCTATTTAAAAATCAGAGTTATAGTAATAATATTTTAGTTTTACTATTTAAAAAGTGTTGTGAATATGGTTGTATATTGTACTGTGTGCATGAATAATAATAGAAAGACTAAAAATATTTCTTATTTTAACTACCCCAAGGAGTCTACTAGGTAAGTTTGTACTTGAAACTTAATTTATATTTATAATGTGTTATGTAGATTGAAAGGTATACAACTCTATAATCAAAACTACTCAATACTCATTATAATATATTTCACGGAAAATTACACCAGATATTTCGGTAAAATTGTGTAAGTAATTCTGAATAGATACCTACAATAACTTTTTTGGGAAATATATTGAATCGGAGCGCAGGATTTCGCAAGTGGGAGAGGGGGCTTCCCTCTGGTATCATTCTCAAAGCGAGAAGACGCAACACGCACGAACATCTTGTGTTTTTATTATTTTTGTTTAAATACAGAGTACTATTTGAGTGTGAATATTATTAATTCGAATATAAAATAACACGAATCATGGATCAAGGATTTACTAAGGCAAACAGCGCTAATTTGCCTAGAATCGACATAATAATGCTGGGAGAGTTTTTGTCATCAAATAAAAACTTGTTCAGCAGAATTTAGAAATGTTAAAACTTCTATGTAAGTATATTAATAATAATTAAAAACTTTATAATTTGAGTTATAAAATAATTCCCTAAAATATACTTTCGACGATGTATTTCTTATCAAGTTATTTTTAAGGTTATGTTATTGAAATCTATTTTTATAATGCTTTTACCCTTTATTTATAAATTGATTTTTCTTTTAGGTCCTCCAGGCCATCCTATGGCGATGACGCTGTGAGTTATGTACAGCTGAAACGTGAAGGAAATTTGTGTGTAGTAAAATGTAAAGTGTGCCCAGAACATAAAGTCCATGCAAAGTAGTATGGAGTAACATTAATAGTAGATGAACAGGAAGAGGTAGTGAAGTCAATAGAATGTAACGATTGTGTGGCTTCCCAAGTAGGTTGTAAACACGCCATAGCCTTCCTAATGTGGGTCCATCGCAGGAGTGAGGAGCCATCCTGCACATCCATTCAATGCTATTGGTTGAAATCCAAACTTTCAGGGGTTAGTTCTACCATAAAATTTATAACATCCAAAGAATTATCCAGTGGCAGTCCCAGCATGCCATCAGATGAAGAAGTATTCACAAAGTTTTTAGAGGAAGGGAAGAAAAGAAAACTTAACAACTGCGAGTTAATTAAATATCAATGTGACTATGTTTTTGACCAAAAAGAAAGTTTGTCTTTACATAAGTTAGTGCTGAAATATAAAGAAGCATCTTGTGATAAATTTTTGGAAAAAGTTGCATTGACTGATGCTGATATTGATAGCATTGAAAAAGAGACAAAAGGCCAACATGAAAGCACCCTTTAGCATGAGTTGAGATATGGCAGGGTAACAGCTTCACGAGCATTTGAGTTTAGTCGTTGCAAAACTAGTGATGGCACTGTTATGTCATTAATAATGGGTGGGAAGCTTCCTGACACACCGGCCATGAAGCGTGGTAGAATATTGGAAGATGAAGTTAGGAAAACAGTAAGTGCCAAACTAGAAAAAAAAATTATAAGTGTGGATTAATGCTTTCCAAACACTACCCTATGATAGCAGGATCACCTGATGGGATCTGTGAAGACAGTATTATTGAAATTTAGTGTCCCATGAGTGTTAAAACATTCAAAAATTATATAGTCAATGGTAAACCAACACCTAAGTTTTATGTGCAGATGCAGCTCCAAATGTACCTAACAGGACTTAAAAGAGGCTACTTTTGTGTAGCTGATTGCAACTATAATGCATATAAAAGTGTGGAAATAATATGTGTTTCATATGATGAAAAGTATGTATCAGATTTTGTAAATGTTATAGTCTCTTCATGGAAAGATAATGTATATCCCGTACTATACCAAAGTACTTTATAATTGTTATGTAAATAAAATGCAACATTAAAAGAAAAACAGTTTTATTTAATTAATGAATCCTGTAAGTTTATTAAACCACAGGCAATAGTAATGACATCATCAAGTACTTTAATTAAGTTGTGATTTACACATGCATGTGGTTTTACCATATTAAATTCATGTAGGCGTCGAATTCTCTCCACATGTATTCTTAGACTAGCAATTTTTTTTGTTTCCCTTGCCTCATTTTTTGATAATTTAGACCCAGTTGTAATTGTAACACTTGGAGGCCGTGCTAACTGCACTCCCTCTTGTTGTAAATATTGTTCTACATGTTTAAATCCTCTGTCAGCCATCATACACATACCAGGTTGCAAATGCTTTATAAAATCACAAGATTCGACCAAACATGTATCTGTTATTCTTCCCCCGTAACCTGGTGAAATATAATTTACTAAACCATTAGGCGTACAGGACACAAGATATTTAATGGTATTAGCTTTTTTGTATTCTGACCATGAGAGGGATTGGTTTATTATAGCTTTAGAAGGCTTTTGCACCTCTATTTCTAAGCAGTCTATGATGCAACTTACATTATGGTATTTGTGCCTAAAAGCCATGGGTAAATTTATTTTAATATTATAAATAATTTTAAAATAAAAGGTCGCATTATACTAGCTATTAATGGTATACTTTTTAGAAATATTTTGCTAGCATATGTCGGAGTCATTGAAAAATCATCAGCAAGCTCTCTGAATGGATTATTTAATCTAATTTTTCTTAAACACAGAAGTATATGGCTTGCAGGAATACTTAATATTTCTTCAATTAAATCTATTAAGTAGTAACAGTTTTTAGGAACTCCAATGTAAGCACATGGATTATTAATTATTTTTATCAATGTACATTCGAGAATTTTTGATTTCTCTTGTTTTTTATCTTCTTCAATCAATTCGCTGCAGTTTGAAGTAGATTTCATTTGTAGAGATATTGTGGATGGTGACGATTCTCTATGTGTTACAGATAATGTATAAGAAATATCTCTTCTTCTATCTATCTATCTCAATCTTGAGCAATTTCTGTACATTGGACACTGATGGCTTAGCAGCAATGTTACTTTTAATTTTAAAAGGTGATGTAGAAACAGATTGTTGTGTAGGTTTCAAAGGTGATGTCATTTGGTTTACTAAATTAGTTTCCGTTTGGATGGCTTTGCTTCTAAACTTATATGTCATGTGTACTTGAATTGATTTATCCACTGTCTTATGTGCATTTTCTTGTGAAATATCGTTTATGGATGCTTGTGAAGTTGAAAAAGAAAAAATAATCAAGTTTATAGAATATTACCTTTTAATATAAAATATTTAAACGAACAGCTGACATCATAACCCCAGGAAACGTCAAAAACACTCCTCAGAAGTTAAGCCAACAAACATTAGATCTTATGGAAAAACGACGGCAAATGCGAGGAGGAAACTATTGTGATGACATGTCCTACCGAGGCCTACAGAGAGAGATACGCAAAAATATTAAGCTAGACCTACAAAACTATAATGAACACCTCATAGTTACAGCTTTGGAGCTAAACTCTAGTAAGAAAGTGATGCATACTAAATTAAGTACCGGTAGGAAGGAAATATTTCAGCTTTACAACCAGCACAACGAACTAATTTCCAATAGGGATGAATTGCTCGAAGTAGTGAGATCGTTTTACGCGTAGGCCACCCCGTCCAACTATTTGTAACGTAGGATCGGAGGATATTCCGGATGTTACGGCGAGTGAGATCCGACATGCGCTGAGCCAAATCAAGAACAGAAAAGCTCCTGGTCAGGACAAAGTTTTGCCGGAAATGCTCAAACTGAGCACAGATAAGCTGTGGCAGGCACTTGCCCTATTATTTACCAAATGCTTAGTAAATAAGCCGGGCCGAATACCGCAGGACTGGAATAACGCTGTAATTACGCTGCTTCATAAAAAAGGCGATACTCGTAAATTGGACAACTATAGACCTATCAGCCTCTTGTCACACATTTACAAGCTGTTTACAAGGATCATTGTTAACCGGCTGTGTGGAAAGCTTGATAAATATCAACCACGAGAACAAGCTGGGTTTCGCTCGGGATATGGGACAAATGACCACTTGCAAACGTTAAAAACGCTTCTCGAAAAGTGTCACGAGTACCAGAAAGGTTTAATATTAACTTTTGTAGACTACGAGAAGGCGTTTGACTTTGTCGAATTTTGGGCGGTGGAAAAGGCTCTCGCTGACTGCAGAATTGGCGAGAGATATATAGAAGTAATCAAATATATCCAAACCCATGGCACCTCCTGCATCAGGCTCCAGAAGCTGACAAAAACATTTCCACTGGGACGTGGCGTACGGCAGGGTGATACTTTATCTCCGAAACTATTTACCGCCGCGCTAGAAAATGTTTTTAAGAAACTAGACTGGAATGATTAAGGTATCAACATAGATGGAGAAAGACTGAGCAACTTGCGATTCGCCGATGACATCGTCCTAATGTCCGACAACGTCGATGACATGCTCGAAATATAGAATTCGTAGACGGGTATTACTTAGGCCATAAATATCTCTTGGCTACAGTAACCAAACAGCAGAGATCGACAGAAGAATTGCACAAGCATGGTCTGCCTTCGGAGCGAACAAAGCAATACTCCGCTCGAAGAAGATTCCGCAACACCTTAAGACTAGGGTTTTCGATCAATGTGTCCTGCCAGTGTTCATCTTTGGGATGGAAACGGCGACTCTAACACAGAGATTGGCCAAAAAGCTCCGAGTTGCACAAAGAGCAATGGAGCGAGCTATGCTCGGCATATCGTTAGTGGATCGTAAAAGAAACGAATGGATCCGAGAAAAGACTCGTGTTAAGAGATGTTGTAGATACAATAGAGCGACAGAAGTGGAGGTGGGCAGGACACATAGCCAGAATGAAACAGTCCAAGTGGACCAGGAGATTACTGGAATGGCGACCGTGGGAAAATCGTCGCGGGAGAGGCCGTCCCCCTATGCGATGGGTCGATGACATATCCAAAACAGCTGGATCGAATTGGATGAGAGTGGCAAAAGGTAGGCAGAAATGGAAGGATTTGGAGGAGGCCTACGTCCGAAGACGGACAAACGAAGGGCCGTTATGATGATGAATATAAAATATTACCTAAAAAAATTGCCAAGATTTCAAGATAAGTACATATGTATATTTTAAAAGCAAAAACAACACAAACAAAAATCAAATATTAATTTTACATTAATATGAAACTTCAACAGGCAAAGTATTTAAAAGTCTTGTATAATATTGTTTACAAGATATAGGTTTGTCGTATTATTGGTTTTATTTATTTTATAATTGGTTATGCATAATTCCTAATGAATGGAATAAATTTGTATTAGAAATATATATATTTTTGGTGAAATGGCAATGGGTAGAAATAAGTACCTGAACTTCCACATGGCATCTCTTCAAGTTCCACTTGTTTTGTAGTTCTTTCTTCTAAATCTTTCTGACATTCTTCTATCAATGTCTTTCTTTGTTTTTTGAGAATATATGGTCTTTCTGTAGCATCTGATGTTCGTTTTCTTTTATCTGATTGACATTGAAATTTAGTGGGCATACACCCCGGTTTCATGCGGATCTGTGACACCGATCCCATCAAATAATATTCCATATAATTATCCATATCATTAGGTAATCGAAATATGAATAAAATACGTAATACATATCAAAGCAATGAGAGATGAAACCTAACCTCGAAATAGATTGTTTATATTTTTACATTTAGACCTCGTACAAAATATTATTACCGAATACTATATACTAGAATCTACAAAAGTATGTAAAAACTTACGTCAAAGTGATCTTCACAAAAATAAAGGTGAGTACTGGGCAATATTCCTTTTGAATCTCGCCCTGCAAGTTTAAGCCACTTGTTTCGTATTGTTTTATTTTGAGGAACGAACACAAATAGCTTATTAGGAGTTTTTATGGATGTATTCTCACACTGGGGGACCCCATACCACCTATACACTTTCGAATTCATATTTAATAACACAAAATAACTAAATTCTTGCACGAGCGCAGCGCGTTTACGTTTTGATTACTCAAACTTGACGTCACAAGCGACGCCATGTCACTAACAAGCGTTATAGGGGGAAATTTAAATAATTATATTAAACTTGCATTTTGACGTGACAACGTCTTATAAATTGGTTTGCCGGGTGACACTTCAAGAAACTGCGTTACGCTCCGCTCACGTTATGCGCTCACAATGAGAGCGAGTGAGAGGCACGCGTCCCTTCCACTCGGGCATGGTTAGCCCGCCTAAGAGCGAGAGAGACAGACATAAAAAGTGGAAGGGACGCGTGCCTATAAATTAATGTTTTAAATATAATTCTTTGTATAAATAAATGTTTTAAATTGTTACTATTATTTCATCCTTCTTCCTACTATACGAATGAATATTCACATTTAAATTATTTTACCACTCAAAGTCGTTGTCACGTAAAACTTTCGCCCGTATACCGACTTTACAGGCAACCAATTTTTTTTTCCTACTAAACTTTTAATTTCTGCAGAAATATCTTATTCATTGTAAATAGTATATATTTCTGGACATGATAGGTCCATTTTTCAATTATTGTCATCATGCCTATTATAATCGTTACTTTCTTCACTTCGACGGGGTATCTGGTGTCGATTCCATTACAAAATTCAAGCAGCATTAACATCGAATGATATATAGGTATCACGAAATAACTCATCATCATCATCATATCAGCCGTACGACGCCCACTGCTGGACATAGGCCTCCCCCAAGGATCTCCACAACGATCGGTCCTGTGCTGCCCGCATCCAGCGTTTTCCCGCGACCTTAACCAGATCGTCGGTCCACCTCGTAGCGGGCCTACCCACTGAGCGTCGTCCGGCACGCGGTCGCCATTCGAGAACCTTTCCGCCCCAACGGCCATCGGTTCTCCTTGCTATGTGTCCTGCCCATTGCCATTTCAGCTTCGCAATTCTTTGAGCTATGTCGGCGGTTTTTGTTCTCCTACGGATCTCCTCATTTCTGATTCGATCGCGTAGGGAAACACCAAGCATAACTCTCTCCATTGCCCGCTGAGCGACCTTGAGCCTTCCCACAAGACCCATAGTGAACGACCACGTTTCACTGCCATAAGTCATCACTGGCAACACACACTGGTTAAAGACTTTCGTCTTAAGGCACTGAGGTATTTTGGACGCGAAAATGTATCGCAGCTTCCCGAACGCTGCCCACCCGAGTTGGATTCGACGAGAGATCTCTTTCTCGAAGTTGGACTTACCTAACTGTATTGTATGTCCTAGGTAAACATAGTGGTCAACAACTTCGAGTGTAACGTTCCCAACATTTACTGGAGCGGGTGTAACATGGGCGTTGGACATAATTTTCGTCTTGTCCATGTTCATCTTAAGACCCACTCGTTGGGATGCGTTACTGAGATCTTCGAGCATGGTGCTCAGGTCTTCCAAGGTCTCAGCCATTAGGACCACATCATCGGCAAACCGAAGATGCGTCAGATACTCGCCGTTGATGTTGATGCCAAGTCCATTCCAGTGCAGAAGCTTAAAAATATCCTCCAACGCAGCAGTGAACAGTTTCGGAGAGATAACGTCTCCCTTTCTCACTCCTCGCTGTAGTTGAATAGGATTAGAGCTCTGGCTCTGTACTCGGACCGACATAGTGGCGTTTTGGTACAGGCACCTTAACACTTCGATATACCTGTAGTCCACTTGGCACCTCTGGAGAGACTGCAGCACCGCCCAAGTCTCGATCGAATCAAAGGCCTTCTAATAGTCCACAAACGCCAAGCAAAGTGGCCGATTATACTCTTCGGTCTTCTGTATAACCTGCCGCAGCGTATAAATGTGGTCTATGGTGCTAAAGCCTTTTCGGAAACCGGCTTGTTCGGGAGGTTGGAAGTCGTCAAACCTGCGAGCAAGACGATTCGTAATGACCCTCGAAAACAGCTTGTAGACATGGCTCAGAAGCGAGATGGGTCTGTAGTTCTTCAGTAGGGTTTTATCGCCCTTTTTGAAGAACAAAATCACCTCGCTTCTGCTCCATGCCTTCGGCGTTTTGCCCTGGACGATGACAGAATTGAAGAGCGTCTGGAGGACTTTAAGTACCGGCGTGCCGCCCGCTCTCAGAAGCTCTGTTGTGATTCCGTCATCTCCCGCCGCCTTGTTGTTCTTTAGCTGTTTGAGGGCCATTCTAATCTCGTACAGGCTGACGTCCGGGATATCTTCGGTATAGTGTCGGGTAAGCTTGGCTCTAGGATCTCGAGCTCTGCTTTGGCCTGGTGTAATACTGGAATACAGCTGCCTATAGAAACTCTCAATCTCTCTCAGGATTTCAGGAGTCGATGAAATGATACTGCCGTCCTCAGTTTTCAGCCTGGTCAGTTGACTTTGCCCAATAGACAGATCTCTAGCGAACACTTTGGAGCCTTTGTTCCGCTCTATGGCCTCTTTAATACGCTCGGTATTAAATTGACGAAGGTCGCTCGTCAGCGACTTCGAGATCTGTCTATTAAGCTGTCTATAACGTAGGGCATCCGCTGAGTCTTGCAGTCTCATTTCATGTCTCTTATCCATGAGTTCGAGAGTATGTGCGGAGAGTTTCTTCAATTTGGGACGGTGGGTTTTGAAGTATTTTGACCCTACCGTACGGACAGCATCCACCACCAGGTCGTTCAGATCGTCCACATCTATGCTGTTATCAAGGGTCTCGAAGCGGTTCTGGAGCTCGAGCTGAAAGCGCTCGGGGTTTTGAATTTGGGTCGGCACTGGTCGGAGCGTAGATTTTATCAGTCGCGATCTTTCAAGCTTCACGTTGATATTCAATGTGCCTCTTACCAGTCGGTGATCGCTCCCTGTCTTAACAGCGTTGATCACAGAGACGTCATTGAATATTTGCTTCCTCGTTGACATGATAAAATCGATCTCATTTTTGACCTTGCCGTCGGGACTTATCCAGGTCCATTTGCGAGTTACGGGCTTCCTGAAGAAGGAGTTCATCATATAGAGGTTCTCCCTCTCCATAAAGTCCGCCAGCATCTGGCCTCTGTCGTTCCGTTCCCCAAATCCAAATTGCCCCACTCTCAACTCGTCACCGCAGCGTTTCCCCAACTTTGCATTGAAGTCCCCCATCACAACCGTGTAGTGGGATTTGTGACTATGTATGGCCCTAGAAATCTCCTCATACATAGCCTCCACTTCGTCATCGTCGTGTTTCGAGGTTGGTTACGAATATGGTTTACGAAATAACTACCTGTCAGAAATTTTCACTGCAATGAGCAACAAGTGACATCGGAACACCATCCAAAGTACCCAGTGTTGTAAACAGTGTTGTGTAGCTGGTAATATTAGCTACCTATCATAAGCCAAGTGCCTATAGCTCTTACTAAAATCCTTTGTCTCGTATTACTGCCTACCGGTGGGTCGTCAAGCAACTGAAGCAGGGCTTGCCAACGCATTAGCTAAAAAAATATATCGAGTTCTATCTATCTATAGTCCATTTTTTTTAGCATTAGAAATTATGTAAACAAAGAAGCAGTGGTGGCTAACCTTGTGCTGGAGTCCACTTTGACCGGCTTCAGGCTCGTCCATTGTTGAACAGATTAAATAAAAAATAACAACAAAAACTTTTAATAAAAAACTTCAATAAAAACAATAGAAACTTAACAATAAACCAAAGAAAATAGTCAAAACAGATAAATGAAGACGTTAACATTTGCCGCTATTGGTGTAAATGGCGGCCATGTTAAGCGACCATTTTAAAAATCACCTAATATGGTACGTATTACAACATCGGCATGTACCTTTTAATTTTGTCGTGTCAAACTGACCAACGTTTCGTTCCACAAGTTTGCAACTTCTGCTTGTTAAGGTATTTTAGTGTAAACTTTTCACGACGTTACGTTTTGCTTGTTACATTATATGTGTACAATAAAGTACCCAAATTTTGTTCTTTCTAATGCTCAAAAAAACGGACTATATACTAGGTTTTGCGTATAAATTTATTTTTTTGAACAAATTTTATGATAAATATTCTTCTTATGACGCAACAATACTTAGTTAAGAGTAACAGTTAACTAGTGACTCGCTAGGCGAGTTCACTGACATAGATCCTGCGAGTCGGTGGCATTGAACGTGTTAAGTCGTCTATCTGTACGTCCTTCTATAAGAAAAGAACGGGTAGACCGTTTTCGATGAATTTTGGTGTATGGTAAGAATATGTGATTCCGCAAATTATAGCCTATATGATATCTATATCTATCTTTACTATTATATAAATCTGTAGGTACTGTGTGGACATTTTATTTTTTTGTGTAACTTGTTAAGATAAAGGTCAATAGCATAACTAACTATTACATTTTAGACGAACGGCGTTCCTTCGAGCTGTGGGGCGGGAGGATTTGATTCCAAAACTAGACAGCGACCCAAAAGTCAGACAAATGTTCCGAATATGCGAAGAACACTTTGAGAAGTCCTGTATTAAATATTCCAAGAACAGAACCGTCAAGTATTTATATAAGGATGCTTTTCCCACACTCAATTTGAAATCAAATGATGATTCTAGCAGCAGTTCCAATGATATTGGGATTAAGATGGAAAATGTGGACGATGGGGACTTTGAAGAGGGCACACTTAGAGCAGATAGCATGAAAACAGCTGAGAACGTAACTGATGATTTCAAAATAGAGGAAGATGAGGAAATTGGATTCAAAATTAAGCAAGAGCCATCTACAAGCTCCGAAGATGGGTAGGTAGTTCTTTGAGTTGCAGACACATTCAATACTACAACTAGCAAAAAAAGGGTACACAATTTTATTTGAAAGAAATTTTATTGCCGGGTTTTTGGACATTTTTTTAGTAAACATTCAAATAATCCTGTTAGTCTTAAAACTAATGGTCATACTTAAAGTAAATAAATAGTTCCCGTCACTAGTAAAGCTGTATACGGTAATAAACTTAAATTTTTAATATCCAAATTCCTCCTGCCAATTGTATGTTCTCAGATTTAGAAAAACGTACCGATTGGACACTTCACAGACTAATCATTAAAAACTTAATAACAATGTAACAGTACGTTGTATTATATAAATTAACATTGCTCCGCTCCTAAGCTAGAAGAGCAGCACAAATATGTTTTGGAGATTGAAAATAACAAACGTACCACAACCACACAGACATGAAACAACTGCAATCCGCGGCGTTAGTTTTTACACAAACGGAATTGAGCTTCTCCAGGAAATTTCATAAAAATATTTTACAAACGTTTGTAAAATTTAATTAAAATCCAAACAATATCTTAAGTATTTCTTTACACATCAAGTAATTAAGTATTTTTGCGGGAAGTGATTGATATAAATAAATAACTGGCAACACTTTTGTTTCGGAGAGTTAATTTATTGTTTGTAACATTTTATTAGACTACAACTCTTAACCCAGATGACGACCAATAAACATACAAAGTAAAGAAAAAATATTTAGCAAAATGAAGTAATTAAGAAAAGAAAACAGCGATTGAAGAATAAAGAAGCACCTATTATTCGTAAATACTTTTTTATTATTTTATTTTACAGTGAATGTTTGTTGCAGATATCGTGAGTGGGAGCAGACAGGTGGGGCTAATGGGTACGATCATTTTCAAAGAAAACTCAATGCCGCGTCTGCGACCCACACTGATGGAATGACGAGGTACACGGTGTACACGCAAACTGAATTGGATATCAGGTGTGATAAGTGCTACAAGAATGTACACACCCTTTCATCATCGACTTCCGAAGCGAGTGTTCAAACTGAAGATTTAGAGTCGGCTTCGCAAGCGCAGCCCGCTATCTTTACTTCTGCAGGACAAAACTTAGACAATCAGCACAATTGCAAATGTAAACAACGTAAGCGCACCGAACACGACGTGCCCGAGCTGACGAACTGTATTAAAAACATTATAAAAAGAAAAAAAGCTTTGGGCCGTGTCTATCGAGGCAAGCAATATGACACCGAGTACAAACTGATGGCGATGAAATTTTTGCTCGCGAGTCCAGCGGCGTATAGACTTCTACATATAACTCTGAATTTGCCGAGCGAGAACGAACTGAGGAGAACCAAAATTGACATCAGCACCAATCTCTCGGACTACGCGCTCGCGTGCTTGCAAGCGAAGGCGGACAGATTGTCAGGACGAGACAAAATATGTGTACTGTACGCGGGCGAAATGCTCTTGAATAGAAACCTATTTTACCAAATCAACAACGACAGAATTTTCGGATTCAACGACGTCAATGAGACGCAAAAAAGTTTGCCGGCCAACCGAGCGTTCGCGATCATGGCTCGGGGACTGTTCGCGGAGTGGAAGCAGCCTCTCGCCTACTGCTTCCTGAGTCGGTCCGACAACCACGCCGCCGAGCTGAGCGCCTGGCTGGACATCATAATCAGAAAAGTAATAGATGTCGGGTACTACGTCGTCGCTCTCACCATGGGCCACGGCGCCGGCAGTTCTGCGATCGCCGAATACAAAGCCGTGAGCCGCGAATACCCCTTCTTCCACGTCAAAGGGAGGAAAATATACTACATCTTCGACGCGCCCCACCTGCTTTCTTGCATCGGGGCTGATATGATGAAATACGACTTCGTGTATGATAACATAGACGGGGAAGGAGGGCGGGCCTCTTGGCGTGATATACAGAACTTGTACGACGTCGAAAAGAAGAGGAGCTACCGGATGGCTCGTGAGCTGACGGAGGAGCACGTCAGGCCGAAGAGAAGGAGACAAGGAGCGGCGCTCGCTGTGTTTAGCCACTCCGTGGCGGACGCCCTCTCGGGCTGCGCAGAGCTGCGGCTTCTGCCTGCGAGTGCCAGGGGGACTGCCGCTTTAATCCGCCTCTTCCGCGATATGCTCGACGTCCTCAATTCCGCCCCGGGCGAAGCGACCACTGAATATACGAAACCTTTCGCCCAGGAAAAACACCAAGTCGAATTGTTAGAGAAAGTGCTGTCGTTTTTAAACGGCGTGAGGGTAGTCGACGTGGCTGACAGGCGGGACGTCACGCATCTCGTGAAAGGACTGAAGAATCTCGAGGTCACCATTGCGGCCGTTTTGAAACTATCGACCGCCTTGCGAACGTTCGGGTGTGACTCGCTGTTTACTCGAAGACTAAATCGAGACGACCTGGACCGTTTCTTCCTCTCGCTGAGACGGCACGGCCCCCTTAAGCCGGTGAGGTTCGCGCTGGTCTTTCGGAGGCGTTTCGTCAGGAGTCTGTTCGGGCACGTGGGCCGGCCCTACAGAGGCGACGACTTGCCGCGACTCGTGGCCGCCATCGCCGCCGGCAGCACGAAGCAGAACAACGTGGAGATCAAAAGTAGGAAGGAGGAAGTTCCCGTTCTCACCGTGGGAACGACAGACTACCGGTTTCAGCTCCCGCGGAGGAACTCTCTCCACTTTGTATGTAAATATTTATTGCTTAAATGTTACGAAGTTCACAAAAAATGTGGACGTATGGAAGAATATGTCGACGACATCGAATCGGAGGTCACTGCAATGATTGCATTAAAAAAGTATATCAAACAGATGGACGACGTCGTGGTTGCGATATTCAGGAGAGGCGATGTGTTGCTACCTGCTCGTATCGGGAATCGAATCCTGGAGCAAACTAAAAATGTTAAATTCGTGGATCAGCCTTGCCGGTGCTTCCCCACGTTTTATTTGCGAAAACTCTTTGTCCGTTTTCGTATATTTAATATATTACAGCACAATAATCGTCGCTTTAAAAAGAAATCACGCGAACAGAATCATATCGAGGTTCCAGATTTAAAAGACTGAGGGCTCTTCGACGAATCTCGGATAAAGTATATAATCAGGCAGATGATTGTCTGATCAATGTCAGTTGAATACAGAGTTGAATAAAGAGTCAAATGGATATTTATACCACAAGAGATATGTGCGCATTATAATAAAATGACACTCTGTTTGGATTTATCAGTAAATGTGACTAATATATTTTTTTACAAGCTTTTATTTACTTTCACCTGTGGGCGGGGCAGCCGTTTTAACACCAGCGGGAGCGGCGAGCGGAGGGTCCGCTGTCCGCTCCGCACTCAGCTATCGACCGCGTTTTGGTTTGCTTGGAACATTGTGATAATAAAAATCGTCTTTTTATACATCCACTTATTTATTTGAAACATGAATATCGCGTGACAATGCAATACTAGGTCAATGCAGTTTTTATTTTTGCTTATTTCATAATTAATTCACGACTGGTGATTCGATTCCGCACAAAAATTATTGA
This sequence comes from Calamotropha paludella, assembly GCA_927399485.1. Taxonomy (NCBI): domain Eukaryota; kingdom Metazoa; phylum Arthropoda; class Insecta; order Lepidoptera; family Crambidae; genus Calamotropha; species Calamotropha paludella. The sequence continues at coordinate 207,151 of OV656820.1, forward strand.
AATCGGTTAAAAACTCCGGAACTTATGGCGTAACACACATTGCGACATTGAAACTGATCCATGGGAGCTCCACTGGCTCCAATTATGACGACTTAAAGAAGAACCGATGCTGGGAGTGGAAGGTGGCCATTGGTACTCCGCAATAAAACGACACAACCCCATCGAGTTTGGGCTTTTAACTTTTTAGTTGGTTTTATTAACAATTTTGTTAAATGTTTTTTACTTATATTTTGTTATCTATAATATGAAAATGAACCATAAGTAATTTTTGTGTGTCGATAAAAACCACATCTAGTCTTTTATATGCTTATTATGTTAAACGCCTAAAGGTTTTAACAAATATTATTAACAAGAAATGTCGTTTCTAGACTCTTGCTTGTTTCTTGATTTTTTTACATAATCAATTCTAATCTCTTGTTTCTATTTTCTTTGGGGACATTAAAACGCAAAATAAATAAGTATTTTAAATGTTGTTTATTTATTTATTTATTTAGTACACCAACGATTGCTACACTCATAATACAATTGAATACTTAGAATTAAACTTAAACTAAATGCACAATCAATTACAGGTATACATCACATGCACAACAAAGAGTTTGCTAGAAAAGCAAAGTAAAAAAAAATAATTAAATCAACATACAAGACATATATAGACAACAATAACACAAGATCCAAGTAAGACAGAACTTAACAATAGACTCAGAGGCACTCTAACAGTATACGCCTGAACGTAGGAAGGGACATAAAATGTACATCCACGGAGCCACTATTCGCGTTATACAATTTGCCAATTCTTGATACCGGAGAGTTATCACCCAGGACAGTTCTGCGGATTGGACGCATAATTGGTTCGATTGGTTTTCTAGGTATCCGGTAGGGTATCTTAAAGTTGAACATTTCTAGTAAAGTTGGGCAACGTATTTGATGTCTCATTATTTTGAAAAAGAATGTTAGGTCCAATAAGTTTCTACGTTGTTCCAAGTTTTTCAATTTTAAGAGATTAAGCTTTTCACCATAGGCTAAGTTTTTTTTGTCTCTATGTGAATATGTTAGATACCGAACCAGTCGTTTTTGAATGCGCTCAATCCGCAAAATGTGCGAGGCATAATGGGGGCGCCATATTACGCTTCCATACTCAAGAATCGACCTCACGAGGCAGTTATATAAATTTAATTTTGTAGATGCATGTTTGAATGCCCTGCTATTACGTATCAAAAACCTCAGCGATCTTGATGCTTTCTTTATAACGTGATCAATATGAGGGACGAATGTTAATTTATTGTCAAACAATACCCCTAAATCTCTGACGGTCTCCGATTCCGTCAACTGGTTGCCACTTAGGTAATATTTTGAAGGGACGTTATTGATCTTTCTAGAGAACTTAATATGAGTACATTTATTGATATTAAGTTCCATACCGTTGTCTATACACCATTCAGCCAAGGCATCCAGATCATGCTGTAGGGCAGTAACATCGTTCCAAGTCTCAACAACCTTAATAAGCTTCAGATCGTCAGCGAACAAAAAAGGAGATGAGTGTACAATGGATAATGGTAGGTCGTTTATAAATATATTGAAAAGAATAGGGGCTAGGTGAGAACCCTGGGGCACTCCCGAAGTTATACATTTCAGATCGGAGCGGTAACCATTGATAACTACATAATAAGAGCGACCTGTGAGGTAGGAATCAAACCATTTCAGAAGGGAACCTGTAATACCATAAGCTGACAATTTAGCCAAGAGCATTCGATGGTTAACCCTGTCGAATGCCTTTGTAAAATCAGTGTAAATAGCGTCCATTTGTTTATTTGAATCAATGCACCTGATTAAGTTTTCGGTGTAGATCACCAAATTTGTGCTTGTCGACCTACCCTTAAGGAATCCATGTTGGTGAAGACTCTAAAACCTTTCAAAGTAATTTTGGATATATGGACAGACCAATGACTCAAGAACCTTGGACATAGCAGGCAAGATAGAGATTGGCCTGTAGTTGGTAACAAGTTGATGGTCACCAGATTTGTAAATCGGTACTATTTTAGAGATTTTCCATGCATCTGGGTAGATTCCTGACTGTAAGGAACGGTTAAAAATAATGTACAGAGGCGTGGAGAGCGTCGACGCGCAACGAGCAAGAAATACCGGCGGAATGTTATCCGACCCAGCGCCCTTGGAAGTGTCCAAAGATTTTAACTTGGAATAAATTTTATTTTTATCCAAAAACAATGAAGTAAAGTTATCGTCACTATATCCAATCAAGTCGTGCACTTTATCTAAATTCAAAGCTTCATTTCCAGTAACTGTTGTTAATGAAGAGAAAGAAGAAGCAAACATATTACATATCTGGTTACCATTGCTAGATTGGCTATTTTCGTCGCTCATGACAGCCGGATAGCCACTGCGCCCACCACGTTTAGCTTTATAAAAAGACCAAAAAAATTTGGGATTTTTTGCAATTCCGTCTTCAATACCCCGAATGTAGGAGTTATAACATTCAGTTGCTAGCTTTTGACAACGTTCAGTTAGTACGCGATATGAAATTCGATCTAGTGGGTTATTATATTTTTTGAATCGTTGCCTATATTTGTTCTTCTCGCGTAAACGATTTATTAGATTTCTGTTAAACCATATTGGATAATTGTTTCCCTTAGCTTTGACGTACGGAACAAATTTTTGGACTGTCTCACTTATGATTTTGGGAAAGGAATCATATATTTCATTAATATCAACGAGTTCGGAAAAAACTTCTTCCCAGTTTATATTGGCTAAGTGTTTGTTAATAGCTATATAGTCTGCCTTGTAGAAATTTGGTCTTTTTATTTTGTTTGATTCTAGACTTGGGGACTCGGCACAAGACAAATCTACAACTAATGGTGGATGCAGTGGATCTATGGGACATAAAATATCCACCGCCTCAGATACTTGACATAATGGCAACTGAGTTAGAACTAAATCAAGAATTCTCCCCATTTTGTTGTTAACACTATTAAGCTGTCTTAGGTTATTTATATTCACAAAGTCTAGAAACATTTGGTAGAGAGACGACAGCATATACGACGGGCTTCCAATTAAGCTCCAGTCCAGAGTACTTAAGTTAAAATCGCCTACAATGCAAACCCTTGAACTACATTCTTCGGTGATGCGATTACAATTATCTATAAAATTCTCAAGAGTCGATATACGCAGCGGCGGTGGAAGGTACACTGCACACAGTGCAATACTAGATTTTGTACGGGAGTCTTCCAATAAAACCCAAACATCTTCACAATCACTTTGCCAGTAAGGCATTTTTTTGGAGTTTAGATGTTTAGAAACCGCAATCAGTACCCCTCCTCCTTCTTTGTGTTTATTAAAGCCAGAGCTCTCTCTGTCCCGTCTGTAAACAGTGTACCTGTCACCAAACAGCTCCGGATCAAGTATGTTAGAGTTAAGCCATGTTTCGGTTAGAACAATGATATCATAACATGATGCAAGCACATTTCTTAAAAAAGTATGAGTTTTGGTTCGCAGACCACGGACGTTTTGATAACATAAAGTTATGGAGTTGAATTTTAAAATGGAAGTGAAAATAAATTACACTGATCTTAATTATAATATATGTGTAAAGAATAGACATATAAAACTACTTAATGTTAGATAAAGAGTTCATATCTCTAATTAGAATGTAATCTGAATCATCGGTCTTTCTCATATAAATGCGGCCATTCTTTATCCATACATATTTGTAGTTCCTTTCATTAGCAGTTGATCTTGCAGCTGCATGTAGACGCTTGTTTGTGGGAGATAAATGGTCAGTAATATAAATTGGGGTATTTACACCACTAAAGCCTAGATGAGAGGTGTTGAGTTTATCCTGTTTAGGTTTTTTACGATTGAAGTTTATAGAAGCGGCTAGAAATTCATCCCTGGTAATCTTGTCCTTAAATTGTGTGACGATTGAACGAGGTCGAGGACTAGTTCTATTAGATTTCGCAGTACGTGTACATGTGATAATGTCATGTTTCCCAATTTTGCAGTTTATCACCGATCCTATCTGCATCACCAATTCTACCAAATTCTCTGTTTTCTTCTCCGGAACGCATTGGATTTCGATGTTGACAGCACGTGCATTTTGCTCTAGGTTATTAATACGTACACTCAAGTCAGCGATAGCCGATTTCATTGTGGTATTTTCAGTTCGTAGTTCAGCTACTACCTTCTTAGTTTCTGTTTGTTCCTTAAGCATTGACTCAAACTTGGAGTTCATAAAATCCATAGAGTCTTTCATATCTTGCATTTCTTCTTTTACTGATTTTAACTCTGCTGTAACTGTTCTTGCCAGATTATCAATTTTTGATGACAAGTTTAGGGAATATTCTTCCATCATCGATTTAATGTCGCTCACAATTCCTGTTGATGTGGTTGGAGACGGAGAATGAAGCGCTTGCCGTTTTGTACCGCGTAGGGTAACGTTTGGGTTGAAGCGGACAGGAGTATTGTCGTTATTCCCATCCCTTGGCCGTTCACTAGAACAATTTGGACATTCCCAGCAATCCGCGTCGAAATTCACGTTTGCGTTAGAACTGATGCAGCCCTTATGGAATTTCTTACTACAGGTGCGACATCTGATATGTTCCTCACACTCCAGATCGATCCCACAACATCCCCAGTATTTCTGTTCAGAGGACATCTTGTCAAGAAAAATTGCAATGTTTTAAATATGTGCTATTGCCTGCTTGAATTTTGTAGGAGTTTCCAGTGATGTTACAAAAGCATAAAAAAAGATAGTCTTGTTTAATTAATCCAGATGTCTGTAGCACATAATATTACGCATACGAAAATTTTTTACTAATATTTTACTAATATGTATTGAATAAATCGAAAAAGAGAAAAAAAAAAATCTGTTGGAGGTGAGGATCGTACCGTCGCTCTTCGGAGTAAAAGGCAAACACAAAACCTCGAGACCACTAGGCCGATAGTTGGACACTCGAATATAGGCAACTCTTTTGTGGCACACAATTCAAGCTATAGCTAAATAGGAATGCGTATATTTCAAGTGCTATTGTTCCACAAGTTCGACGACACTGAGTCTAATGATTTGCAACTATTTGTTAACTCTTAAATGAGGTATGGGTCGTGGGTTCGAATCCCAACTGAGCGCTAGGAGGCGTGGTTGTTTTTTACAGGCGAAATACATATATTATAGATAGTTTAAAATATAATAAGGCTTACATACAAAAGAGATTATCGCAGGTAATATGAATAAAAAGGATATTTATCGTTGGAGGAGAAAGACGCAGGATCAACAATGAAGCCGTATGATGCTGGATGCATTATTCATGTGGAGCTCGCGCCGATTCTATTGGATCTTGCTGATTGTGATGTTAGGATTAGGACGTCACAACCCCCCACTCCCCAATCTACGATCCCTCCCACACTCACAGGTAATAGGAAAGCGAATAAATGTATACGTTTAGTAATCGAAATCTAGCAATGCGAAATTCAAAGGTAAAAATTTAAAGTTTTAATAATATTTGTTACGATCACACCATTTAGCCTAGCCCAAATTAAGCATTATAAGGTTTGTGTCATGGTTACTACGGTAACGGATAGACATACATATATGATATAAGGTTATAGGAATACTATCCGCTACCCGCGACTTCGTTCGCGTTAAAATGTTGATGTGTGCCGATATGAGAACATGGCCCACCCGATGTTACGGTAATCGCATATTGTAGGTATCAATATAGTCTGCCGATCCCATTAATACCGTTCACCCATTTTGACGTGATTAAGTTAAAAAATTCCATCCTAACTTTCGCCTTTTGTATAGCTTTTCGTTTGAATCCGTCTATAGTGTATAACGGAGTTATGTATGTCTGAACATACATAAAAATGAACATCTGTCCTTTTTGAAGTCGTTAATAATTAACAAGATTTTAATTTATTAAAATAAAAATAATAACAATTTAGGAACCCTGTTATTAAAACTGTAGAAGTTTCATACAGACTTTGCCACCCCGTTTTACCCTCTTGGGGGTTGAATTTCGCAAAATCTCGTTTTATTGAGTACCTTACGTCCTAAAAAGAACTCCCTTGCAAAATATGAGACTCCTAGCACTTGTAGGTTCAGAGATTTCGTAATGAGTGATAGAGTCGAAGCGACCTTTCGCTTTTTTAATATAATTATAGAAGATACATAAACACCCATGTCTCAGGTACAAATGCTCGTATTCATCACACAAACATCTGCCCCTTCCGGGACTCGAACCCAGGACCGTCGGCGCCGGAGCGAAAGGTATTGTAGGTTCATCTTTCTTTTTCAGACAAAATGACAGACTGACAGACCAGAACCATTAGCGCTTTTTGCTTCGACAGTGTGTTGCATTTGTTAATTGTGTGTCAACGACGATTTGTGTTGCCTGTAGCGTTAGCACCGAATAATCGATTAATGACAATCATGATATCGATAAATCGAGTACGATGACTTAATCACTTCAACGAATTTGACAACAGCACAAGGCAAAATGTTGAGCTCTCTTTAAGTTAGCTTTTAAAATAAACTTATTATTCTCAAGTTATATCTCACCCTTACATATTTTATTCAGCTAAGGTACTTAAACCGTTCAAATCCTAAATGTCTTTATTTGGTTCCAATAATACATAGTATTCCACCATTGATCTTTACCAAATTATTTTACATTTCTAATTAAAATTATTGAATCATCAAAGAGTATATATTTGTAGGAATAAACCCGTACATTTCCATAATATGTTAACCTAATCGGCAAACGTCGGCGTAAGCAGTGTGGATACCCTATATCCATTTAATTGTAAATAAAATAAATAGCAATAAACTACTCGCTGAGATAACATATTCTCATAACTCTATCCCCTTTAACTGTTTTTTGGGACCATCTAGTAATTAGCAACTATCGGTAACGATCCGTTTATGTATGGTTAACAGACCATACAATATTATATCAAACTTTTATACCATATCACTACCATATAACCTGCTAATTAACCCCGTTTTATTAAAATCTTAACTTAGACGGCAGCCAGACGTTTAAATTTACACTCATTACATACTTACCTTTGTCATACCGTGAACATCTCCTATGGAAAACGAGTCGAAGCGTCCGGATTTAAACAAACACAAGATTTTTGATATAAACACTTCGTAATCCGATTAAAATATCTTTCATTTCAATGTGTGAACTGAATAGGTACAGTTTCATTTTGAAATCTCAGCACGACACTGACAAGTGCATTAGGTATAAAGATGACGGCTCGCTATTCTTACATGCAGTCCATTGCATCGGCGTGACACAAGTGGTTGACAAAGTTGTACTAAAGAAGAGCAATGAATTTATTTCAGGTAAACTGTAGTTATGCATTGGTAGGGTCGTACGTGCTTAAGAGCGCCTGTCCCGAGTAGTCCCGACTCCATTGTTGGCACCGGCCCTGGTGCATTGCCAAGCTGGGGCGTGGAGGGGTATTGCCAGGATATTGATGATATTATTTGCACATTACTACACAGATAGAAATTATTAATATTATTACAATATGTAGGCAGACATTAAACGCTGAAATAGGAGTCGGATATTAGTTAAATGTGGACTGCAGTGCATCATAATTATTTGTCTCACTCTGACATGTGACTTGCGCGACAAATTACAACTTATAAATAGTTGACGCACATCTGCTACATTCAAGGTGTTCTCACTTAACAATTCACTAATGTTATTTGTTTTAAAGCAATTGTTTGCTGTTATTGGTTATTATTAGACTTTAAAAAAACAACACATAATGGCAAATGGCTTTTATCGATTTCCAATTTATTAATAATAGGCTCAACATGGGCTAGAGACGCCTTTGGGTATCCCATCCCTTAACAAGTACCCTTGCCCCCACGATTCCTTCCATACAAGTCAGATATAACTCACTTACTAATTGACATAGCGTCTGCACACCATACTGGTAGGTCTAGAATGCGTAGACTCGGTATAAACAATTCCCGTATTACATACTAATCTCTGCCCTCTACCACAAGGTGCACCATACGCAAGTTTCGACCCTTTGGCACACCATGCTCTTTCCAGTTTCCAGTCCTGCCAGTTGAGGGGCGGAAGCGAACCTATGTCAGATCTGAAACACCCTCAGGAAAGATGCCGTTAATCTAAATGTGTGCGGTGACTCTCGTTACTCTCCGCTCGTCGATCCAAGAATTTCGCCGCTCCTAGATCCGGTGGAGAATCAGCGGTCTTCTGCGAACGGCAGCAATCAGCAGGCAGTCATTCAGAAAAGCAATTTGGTAACTTTTGGAAAGCAACGAATATGATGAATGCACGGTCGAGTCTACCTGTGAACGTAGGTGGTGTGAGTTAGCCTAAAGACATTGACAAAATGTTTCAACGGCATTTTAAAGTTGAGTCGCCGTTGTCGAGCGACGAGCAACGAGTGCTCGATGCTGGGTTTCATGTCGCAGAGATCTCCACTATGTTTACGGCTAATGAAGTTCATTCTGTCATTAAAAACACGGTGAGAGGTAAGTCTCCGGGGCACGACGGCCTCAGCGTAGAGCACCTAAAGCACGCCGGACTACATCTGCCGCGGGTTCTCGCTTTATTTTATAACTTATGTCTAAGTCATGGATACCTACCTCAGGGGTTGATGCAGACTGTAGTCGTGCCTATTATTAAAAATAAGACTGGAAATGCTTCTGACATGTCTAATTACAGGCCCATATCCCTGGCTATAAATTGTGGCTAAGGTACTGGACAGTGTGCTTGACAAACAGTTGGTTAAACACATTGATCTTAACGACGCACAGTATGGATTCAGGCCCGGGCTATCTACTGAAAGTGGTATACTGTCTCTCAAGCAAATTGTACAGTACTATACCGCTCGAAAGACACCGTTCTTTGCTTGTTTTTTGGACCTATCAAAGCATTCATCATCGTGTGATACAAGGTCATATGATGTGCTTTGGCGTAAGCTTTGTGATGACACCAAGTTACGTATTGTAAAGGCGGGTGCACACTCGAACGTGTATAGGTTGGGGTGCGGGGTGAGGCAAGGGGGGTTAAGCTCGCCCCGGCTTTTCAATCTGCATATGAACCAGCTGATCAGTGAGCTCAGTAGCACCAATGTTGGATGTCGTGTAAACGGAGTCTTCATGAACAATATTAGCTATGCCGATGACATGGTGTTGCTAAGTTCATCGATTGGTACTCTTAGATAGCTTTTGGTAGTATGTGAATCATTTGCGGAGGCCATCGGCTCAAATATATTGTTAATAAAAGTGAGCTTATGATTTTTAAATCAGGTGCTATGATTTATCCCGTTATACCGGAGGTTTAACTGTGTGGCAGGTCTCTGCAAAGGGTAGATAAGTTAAAATACTTGGGCCACTGGGTCACCGATGATTTGAAACACAATTGCGATATAGAGAGGGAATTCAGGTCGCTGGCTGTCCGCTGCAATATATCGGCTCGCAGGTTTCGAAGGTTTGCAAGGTGTACAAAACTAGTTAAAATAACGCTTTTTAAAGCATACGTAATAATCGTTCTACACCTGCAACCCGTGGGCTGGTTACACGCGTAGGGCATACAGCGATCTGCGGGTCCAGTCAGGGTTGCCACCTTTAGGGGGAACAAATCGGGACAATCGGGCATCCATCAAAGACGTTCGGAGTTTGGTCTTATAAAAATATGACCCATGTGAGACAGTCAAAGGAAAATGAAACTCTATTTTGTGTTTTTATTTTATACTAGCTTTCCACCCGCGGCTTCGCCCGCGTGGAATTCGGTTATATTGCGGTATAAAGCACAACTATAAGAAAACTTCTCATTCCCACGGAAAAATCTAAGAAGCGCGATGTAACGCTGGATACAATTAGTTGTTAAACCAAAACTGAATGGTACACTATATTATATAGGAAACCCGGGAACACGCTACATAGAGCTGACCATGCGAAAAACAATGTTTTTCCAAGTGTACTCCAGCAACCCTTACAGTTTGGCCTTGTGCTTTATTAATGGTCATTGCAAAAGAAACCCTTATAGGAAATTGTAGTCTTTTAAATTGAAATGGGAGGTCTGTTGGAATAATCGGAATCCGAGGAATGAGTCATTTAGTGAATCATTTACCTTCAAAATTTACATGTTCATATTCGTTTGCAACATATAAGTAGATGTAAAAAAAAACAGTTTAGACGATAAAACAAATTGTACGTCATCCCTCGGGAATTCCTCATTTACGGGGATTCATTATCGTATCATTTAGCTTCTAAATTTACATGTTTATATTCGTTTGCAATATTTTACCTTGTTTTAAACGACACACACCGCCATCTACAATCCATCCATCAAGCAAACAATATTTTTGTTTTTCCTCGGGAATGTCAATTTTTTCCAGGATAAAAAGCACCCTATTATTTAATCCGGACTTTTATCTTTACGTCTGCAAAATTTCAAAGCAATCGGTTCAGTAGTTACGGCGTGAAAGCGGAACAAACAAACAAACAAACAAACTCACTTTCCGATTTATAATATTAGTAAGGATAATTAATTTTTCCATACGTATTTCTTGTTGTTACGAGCCTCTTTTAATAATCCTACATCATTTTTGTATTTATTTATGAAGTCTGAACAAGACATGTGTATGTTCAAAGAAATTAGTATTTCTGCTTTTATCAAATCTACCGAGCAACAATTCCTGGCATCAGACCATTTCATGGTCATTTGTTAAAATACGCGCTCAACATACGCATTTGAAGGAGGTATGCTCAAAGCACGAGATGCAACAATAAACTAGGCGATGCAGTCGCTAAGCATAAAGCTACGCTAGCACCATATATTGGAGCGGAGCGTAATACCTAAAAAAAGAAAAAAATTTTTTTTTTCGATGGGAATTTTTGCGAATTTCAAAATTCGGGCTCCGTCACAATCTGGTCCTAAACCTGTTGATTCGATTCCACACAAAAAATATAAAAATCGGTTAAGAGCTCAGGAAGTTATGGCGTAACAGACATTGTGCCATTGAAGCTGATCCATGGGAGCTTCGCTCACTTCGTTCGCTCCGCTCCAATAATGCGTTCAACTTCTGCTCCTTTGCGGCTTTAAATACTTCTACCCATTTATTATCCACGTTTTGCTTTTGCTCGATCTGTGGTAGTATATTCTTCACCACACTGTAGTCTTCAAATAACTTGTCCGTAGAAAATCGAATCCCATAATTGAAGTAGCATCACAAAGTTCTGTAAAATTTAAATTCCCATCAAGCGACAATGGAACGCGGTACATGCGGCGCGCGGTAGATGGCGCGGTGGCGCGTGACTGGGTTGGGTACCCGTGAATGAATTGATTGAGCCTATCGTATATTGGGTGCGTACAGCCGAAGCAATCGCTTACTAAATGCTATAGTCTGAGTATATGTTTCACGGTATACTAAACTATAGCATTAAGTCAGCGCTTGATAGCTATATTCTAGTATACGTCTAAGAGTGCACTAGACTATTGCACTTTGCAAGCGATTGCTTCGGCTGTACGCACCCATTGTCAAAAATCGGGACAAAATCGAAAGGCCGTCGGGACGCGGGACAATGTCTTCGAAATCGGGACTGTCCCGGCAAAATCGGGACGGGTGGCAACCCTGGGTCCAGTATAATAATGCATTCAGGGCCCTGTTGGGGCTGCCGTGGCGTTATAGTGCCTCAGGTATGTTTACGGAGGCGCACATGGATCACTTTTATTATATTACGAGAAAACGGTGAGCCTTCATGTTAGCCCGTCTTCGCGGTGCCATCAAACCGAAGCTGAATGTATTTGTATGGTTAACAGATCATAAATATACATCATCTCAGCTGAAAGACGTCTTGAAGACTCCCACGGAAATGAGGGGTTTTGGTATAAATTTCATGTTTAGCAAGCGGTTTGGTAATCGTAATAAAAGACTACCTGCTGCGCATTTTGTGGTCTACGGGAGGATTATGATGATTATCTTTTTTTTAGCCCTTGACCGCTATCTCGCCTGATGGTAAGTAATAATGCGATCTAGGATGTGACGAGCTGGCCTACAAGATACCTATTCACTCGCGACTTGAAGACCCCTCAATTGTATTTATCAGGAAACACAGACTCAGACAAAGAGTTCCACTCTTTAACGGATTACAAAATTGAAACCAAAACGCTTAGTGCGACTCTTTGGTATATCAACCATATAATGGTGGCGCCTTTTTGTAAGTCTGGTTGTCCGTTAAAAAAATGGGAACGGCGGAACAAGGTTGTGCAATTCTGCTTCACACTCTCCAAAATATGTCCTAAAAAAAAACGGATAGGCTAGCTACCTTTCATCTATGTTCTACCTTTGAATACCTACATAAATTCAGTCTCGCGTTTAAATCGGTATATGTATCGATATTGTGTCGATTCAAACGCATTATACATGCAAAAAAAGCTCTGTAGAATAAATAGGAACGCAATGTGCAAAGGCCTCCAACTTAACGCAAACGTCTGATTGTCCATCATCTAATGTAAGCTGATGGCGTTTAATACCCTTGGGAGCTACAAATAACGTTTCAGACCAGACCCTGTATCTGTATGTTGAGTCGTACACCAAATTGGACAATTAGTCGGCGAACAAATCGCGCAACAAGTCGCGGGAACACTTATGAAGTCCAACTCATCGCAATGTATGCGTTTCGAATGTTACAAGTATGTTTATTTATTTATTTCTTCATGGGCAGCCAACAAAACAAAAACCTTACACGTTTGATTTACATTATAACAATACATTACATAGTGTTGCCTCAATTAAAGGCTGTTACGACATGCAAACATTTATACATATATGTAAAGAAAAGACCACAAAAATATAAAAAACTTATGATAAGCAATTAAACTACTTCGGAAGCTACAAATCTCATAATACTGAGTCTAAACTTGCGCAATGAATTTGACAAATCAAGCTCAACATTACTGCTCGACAAACGTAATACTTTACTCTACCGCGACTGTGTTGACATACCATAATTATTTATTGTAGTTCATTATACCAGCAGCCAGGGCGCCACTCTTTTCGTCCGATTTTCAACTGGAATATCTTTTAAATAAAACTGAAAGTTCACCATAAGATGAACGTTAAGCGGAACGGTAGCGATCTTGCCTTTCGCATTGATTGTCCTGGGTTCGTGTCTCGGAAAGGGTTTGTGTGATAAGTGATTTGGCAGACGTTTGTGTGATAGGAAAGAGCATTTGTACTTGAGTCATGGGTATTTATAAAAATATATAAATGCAATTTATAAATATTTCTATGAATCTTTCATATCTATGTATCATATGTGTATGTCTACCCGTTGCTCTAGTATTGATTACACAAACCTTACAGTACTTTGGGTCAGACTATTTGGTGTGAATGTAAGAAATTACTAGAGTAAAGAGAAATAATAAGAAAGCTTCACATTTTATTTTGGCTTTTTATTCTGTACTTCTAGTGGTTTGCTGAGTATTAAGTTAAACTAAAAGAAACAGGTAAACGTAAAAATAGGTGGAATTTACCTTATTAATCGTTTGAATCATTAAAATGTAAAAAAAGCACAACAGTTCACAGTCAGTGCTAAGACTAGAAATAGGAAGTCTAAAATTAACATTTAATAAATGTTTTAAAAAATTAATATGAGATTAAATTGCACTTGTGTCATTAAAATGAGAATAAATAAAAGTTCTATCACCACATTAAACATGACATTAAAAAATCGTTGTAAATAATAATACGATTAGTTATTATAATCTGGAGGCTTATTTTAAAGCAAGTTAATGTAATGCTTAAAGTCCATGCTTTTTGGACAAAAGTAAATAGTTTAGTGCCGTGACGTTGACTCTGACTTGACGTTGTAAGTATACGTGTACAGATGGCGTTACGGTGTTCCCGTGTTTTCATTATTTTGATATTTTGTACTTTTTGATGTCGCTGATTTGATTACAAAACGTTTGAATATTTCGAATAATAGATCGCTTCCTCTATATCGTCTATGGCTCGCATTACTCAATTCCTGCCTGAGGAAGACTAATTAATGATTAATTAATTATATAATAAAGAAGTGCCTTTGTCGTTTATTGGTAAAAGCAAGAGTATACATAAATCCATACTAATATTATAAATGGGAAAGTGTGTCTGTCTGTTTGTCTTTCTTTCATGGCAAAATGGAGCGACGAATTGACGTGATTTTTTAAGTGGAGATAGTTGAAGGGATGGAGAGTAACATAGGCTACTTTTTGCCCCTTTCTAACCCCCCACTTCCCAAAAATGGGGGTTGGAAGTTTGTATGGAGCATTCCGCAATTTTCAAGGTAGAAAGCTAAAAATTGGTATGCTGACTATTTATGACTGCCAAAAAAATCGCCCATAATTTTTTTTTTGAAATCTGCTCCCAACCCCTTTAAGAGGGGGTGAAATTTTATATGAGACCTTTCGCAGTTTTCAAGGCAGGAAGCTAAAATCGGCACACAGACTCTTTGTTACTAACGAAAAAACCTGCAATTTTTTAGAAATCCTCCCCCAGCCCCTAAAATAGGGGATGGAAATGTGTGTGAGACTCCGCAAAATTAGAACAGGTTCTTTAATACAAACGAATAATAAAATAATTTAATTAAAACTAATTAAATAAAACAATATTAAAACATTAAATCTTACCATAAATCAATCAGTTTATGAGAAAATAAACATTATAAACATAAATAAGTGTAACTCATGGATTCCGATAGATGGCGCTGATATGTTTATTGTATATTATGTTCACGATAGGTTTAATTGTTTAGTTCAAAAATTAATAACAGATGGCAGTGTTGAAATAAAATAAATCACGTGTAAAATTCCCGAGTTCTCTTCTGTGTTCAAGGGGAACAGTGCTACCCCGAATTTAACGCGAGCGAAGCCGCGGGCAAAAGCTAGTATCTTATATTTGATTGTAAGATTCTATTCTAAGTGTTCGTGAACATGCAATATGTTAGTAAATGATAAAAAACTTTTTGACGTGACAACGTCTTAAATTAGGTTGCGGCTGGGAGTCACTTATGAAAAAGTGTAACGCTCGGTAACGTTACGATGAGTCACCGAACGAGAGAGAGGCCCGCCGAATGCCTTGCGTCTCTCTCCCACTCAACTATGATCGGTCTGCCGCGCGCATTGTGCAATTTAATTATATTCATATCAATAAATATTCTACCGAGAAAAAGACGTTGTCACGTAAAATCTTCGCCCGTAAAACCGACTTTACAGGCAAAAAAAAAAAAAAAAAAAAAAACCATTTTTGCATTATCTCAAGAAGTCCGCGGAGGTTTCAGTAAATTCATTAATCATTTTTTCGTTAATCATTTTTTCGTTAATCATCACCTATCTATCAGAGATACAGATTCAGTAATAGTTACTTCTAAGTCATCCATCACTCATACTTTTTCATGGTCTGATAGAAGATTTTTTGGCGGAAGCGCGAAATTTTAATGGTATTGATTTTCTTGTTAAATTTTGTGTTGTGATAGATATTCGTGTGTAGTTATGGTGGGTTATTAACCACAGAGTGCTTCTGAACAGGCATGAGTGTTGGCAAGTGAAACAAAACATTGGAAGCTGTGCTCTCTCAAGTAGTCCACGAGGAGGTTTCAGTAAAACTTAACGGTTTTACCGAAACCTAGGGTAGGGATTATTTCACTATTCATTCATCGTCCATTGATCATTAAAAAGAAATTGATTATTGAGGATAGGCCGAGTGGTTCATTCCAAGGCCGTTAAAAATTAAAAAAAAAGCTTTTTCATAAGACTTAATATTCGATAAAAGTTGACACTGGCAGAAGTAGTAACCGTAACAAGAGTAAATCAAATTCTTTTAAGAAGAAGAAGATATGTTCTTTTTAGTACAAATTATCTATTATAGCTTTCACTGGTAAAAGTGTTTTTTTAATTTAGATATTCATTACATTACAGTCATTTTACGGTTAGCCTTAAAAACTTTAAAATTAAAATTAAATTTTGAAAACATCGACAGTTTTGGTAAACAAATGGATGTAATTTTTCAAATAAACAAATGAATACTCTCCACTTCGTAAATAAATAAGGCAGGTGCTCTTGTCCCCCCATGGTACTGAATCATTAGTTGGAGCGAACATTACGTGAATTAATTATTTCCAATTAATATTCGTCTGTGTTTGCTCGGCTCGCATCGCGTCGCATCGTTATTTATTTGCGAGTTTATCGGCCGGTGGGTCGCGATGGATTGGATGCGGAGGGGTAGCCCGGTGAGACACGACATCACAACATTGCCACATTTCAAGCATCTATATAAAGTACATGTAAAAAACAATAACAACCTGCATGGAATATTACAGCCACCTCTGGGACGGCTCAGCAAAATACCAGCTTGGTGCACTGGACACGATTCAGTGTAGAGCTGAGAAGCTAATTAATTAAGTTAAGCTCAAATTGGCGAAGAGCAAGCTTCACACCTTAGCTCCCCGCCGCAAAGTTGCCTGTCTGTCGGTGTCCTACAGATTGTATTTTGGAGAGTGTGCTCAGGAGCTGCATATGCTCATACTGCCATCAACCTTCTTCACATCCAGAAGCACTTAGGGCTACCACTCTTTCTTAGTTGCGATTCCTACCTGTGGCACCAAGCGCTTCTCAACTTCTTTTATAATGCGCTCAGCAGTGCGTTGACTGCTGAGCTACCGAGACGCTGGCAGACGCATCGAAGTTTACAGGTTGAAATACGTTAGTAAATTTCGACGCGTCTGCCAGCGTAAAAGTAGCGGCACGAAACTCTAGCGCTGACTGCTATTGCGGAGAACTAAAAAATAAGATGTCTTGGGGGGATACAGGGTGAAGGGCACGCGTGCGTTGCACCAGTCAGCTCTCGAGTCGTATTTTTTCCCTCGTACTGATACGACGATCCGCGCACTTCCAGTGTACAGTCGCGTTCTAAATTGTTTTGTTGTCATTGTTAATTTTTGTTAAGATTGTTTTGTTGATTTGTTTCTTGTGTGTATTAAATAATTTTCTGTCTTATTAAGTTAGAACAGTTTTTAAAAAGTGAAAATGCCGAGAACAAATACTATTTTGAGAACGGCACGGAAAATAGTGTATGATGTGCATTGTTTTTTGAAAAGGGAATCTAACGACTTCATTGATTCCTTGAAACAAATCCAAAGTGAAATTGACAAAGCTACGAGTATTTTACTCGATCCGGACAGCAGAACTGTAGGTTTAAGCCAAATAAAACAAACTGCAGAAGTTATTCAGGCGGGAAATATGAAATTAAATAGTATAATTAGGGACTTAGGGAAAATTCGAAGAAGGACAGCTGAGTCTACTCAAACGTCCATAGCAACGGTAAAGAAAATCTCCACTGAAGCCAATAGTTCCTATTTAATATCAGTATTTAGAAAACCAGGCAAATAACGCTCCAGATCAAAACCGGTCACAGATATTGATAACTTCGATCAAGGAGTATTAAAAAGCATACATGCGTATGCATACATAAATTTCATAGGACGTATAATGAACTTCTCACCGTCGGAAAGCTGAAGAAGAAACTCAAGGAAGATATAAATTTCAAAGGCTCAGAACGAAGTCTTCGACGAATAATTAAGAGTTTAGGGTTTCGATGGAAAAATACTGAAAACAACCGAAAAGTGCTGATTGAAACTTCTAATATACGTTTGCAACGAATCGAATACTTAAGCAAAATAAAACAATATCGCCAAGAGGGAAGCCCATCCTTTCAAACAGCAGATATAGGTTGTGCCTAGTGTAGGATCCAGTCTCTTACAAGCAAAATAACTGTCTTATTTTGTTTTTATTTTTATATTACATACGAACCTACCTATTGTTAAGAACATGAAAAAATCTTAATTTGACTACAGAACTCTGGCATACTTGAAAATAATCTACCTAAACTAAAATTTATTAAAATCAAGTAAGTAAATATTTGCGTGCGTGACAGTAAAGTGCCCAAAATAGCAGCTAACCTCCACGTTTTGTGTATCCATAGACTTACTATTTGACATTACATTAAAATAATGTAATTAACACTATTTTGCCATTATTAAGTACCTAATTAAACTACTAATTTGTATTCCGTGCGCGATAGTACCCATGCGCAGCTATCCCTTCCACGTTTCGTTCAGCGCTAGAGTTACGTGCCGCTAGTTATAGTGGCGTAGCGTATTATAGAAATATGGGATTGTGAATGCAAAAAATATATTTAATTACATTATCTACGAGTATATAGGCATTTTTTAAAACTGTAAAAAAGCCAGACATACTGGTGTATTGGGACGTAAACGCCTAATAATTACGGCTCCTGTTAAGGAATCGAGACGTCAGGATTGAACATAAAAAACAAAATTAAATGCGTCGTTGATCTGATAGAAATGGTTTTATTTTAATGCCTATAATTCTATTTTTTATATTTTTGCTTGTTTACATGTCTGTCCATTTATTGTGCGCGCACCACGCAAAAACTAGTCAACAGATTTTAATGCATTTTTACAGTTGACTTTTTATTGTAGTGGATAACTATTTTTAAATGCAGTTCCAACATTTAACTTAAACATACAATACATTACAAGTTAGGTACTTACGAAGCAATGTTTGTCAAGTGAGTAAGTGGAGAAGATAAATTAGGTATATAAACAATTTACCTGTAATTATAATAAAATAATTGATTCCCAAACCACTGAATTGAGGTAGATCTTTCAACAACATCTAATGTGATAACATATTTTAATAGAAAAATATAAAAAGAAATCGACTTGGGGAGCGTTCAAGTATTACGTAACGCAATTTGGGGGGAGGGGGGGGGTCTCGTAAAACGTTACGATGCGTTACAGGGCCGGGAGGGGGCCTTTCTTCTTAAACGTTACGTAACATTTAAAATTAGGGAATTAAAACTCCCGATTTGACAACCCTTTTCGTTCACGTTTTAAGGGGAATCTCTTGATTGAATTGGTCTTGTCGTCATTTTTATTTTGTTCTTGCAAGTTGGCAACCCTTTTCGTTTATATTTTACGGGGAATCCCTCGATTGTATTGTACGTCCTTTAATGTTGTTTTCGTTGTCAGTATTCGTTAGTGTTTATCCAGAAGCACATTGCTGTAGTCGGTGTTATTAAATGAGTTCATAGTGTTCATACTGTAATGTCCTCAAAAGAATGCGATTTGTATCATCAGCTGTTCTTGGCCTATAAAGGCTCTCATGTTGACTTACCAGCGCAACTGTGTCAAAAAAATGCCACCGAAATTTGAAAAACGGCTAAATAAAAACTAAAGAAAAGTTAATAGAACATATAAATGATGTTATACGAGAGTTGAAGGTGAAAGCCACGAAGAAGAGAGCAACAATGCTTAGTTATTTTACACAGGTAAGTTTACTGCTAAAATGTAATTATGACATAGCTTCAATGGCGCAATGTCTGTTACGCCATAACTTCCCGAGTTCTTAACCGATTTTAATATTTTTTGTGTGAAATTGAATCAACAGGTTTAGGACCAGATTGTAACGGAATTTTGAAATTCACGAAAATTACCATCGAAACAAAAATTTTTTGTTCTTTTTTTAGGTATTACGCTCCGCTCCAATATATGGTGCCAGCGTAGCTTTATGCTTAGCGACTGTACCGCCGAGTAATATGTAATTTAAACCCAGATTTTTCAAAACAAAACTGGTTATTTGTATAATATATATTTAGCTACCTATGAAAACATCAAGTACGCCAGCAATACTAAGGCCCAATGTCTCCTCGACTTCACGTGCTCTTCAACAAAACCAGGTGCATCTGCTTGTATATGTGTAGATATATTATGTTCTTTTTCATCGCATGTCTCAATAATACCTATTCTTAATTTATTTTCACTTGGTTTATAGGATTCGGATGTTGTAGCTTCATCCAATTATTCATTTCTTATGGAATCGATGGTCGGAGTCGCTGGGCGAGAAAGCACTGCCGTCAAACGAAAGATGAGCGATACCCACGATGAACGAAGTGAGAATACTGATGAGGAAACTGCGGAGACCCTGTCTACGGAACTAAACATGACTTTGATTGTTTCGGACATCACTAAAAATGTTCCAAGTAAACCGGCTCAAGAAACTCTTATGAAGAAAGTTGGCCTACTGCAACAGAGAATAAATGTTCTCAGTGATGAAAGAATCTGAGTGACTAGCAAACCCGTGGACAGAGCAGCAGTAATTTCAATCGAATAGGTTTCTTGCATGATTTTTTTAGTGTATAAATCGTTAAATTAAGTCATTTTTAATAGAAAAATACTTTAACACAATTTTTTGTACAATGGATTTTTGTTAAAAAAATATATTTCCTTGGGTCAGTGCATTAATCGTACCGTCCACGTTCCACCAATTTCACGCGCTTTCAATGACGTCACATGACATGACTCGCCAAGTTACTATAGGTGAATCTACATATAGTCTCCGGCAAATAAGTTGAACATGATTTTGAAATCACGTGACATGCGCAATAGCAAGTTTAGATACATTATTCACTACTGCGCATGTCACGTGATTTCTAAATCATGTTCAACTTATTTGCCGGGGACAATACATTGTAATGATATATGTTGCCGACAAACGCATGGCTTCATGTCATGTGGGGTCACAACTAATGGGAAGGCGCTCAGTATGATTTGAAATTTACTTTCGTAATATACATAATTTTTTTCTTAAAAAATAATAGAAATTATCGATTTTAACGAATGCCGTTAGTTTATTACATATTTGAATAATATTTAAAGAAATATTAGATTTTTTTTAAATTACTTGCAAGAAACCTATTGTTTTTTTATAGACCTACTTAGTTAGTTAATAGTCGTTTTTTTATTTTGTTAAGAAAACGATTTTAATTTTGTAAATAATACGATTTTTTTAATTTTGTTAAGAATACGATTTTATTTTGACTAAAATCTTTAATTTTAGTCAGGTTTCTGTTTATAACTGCATTGCCTACGGTTAAAATAATTTGATTTTTTTATTTTAAGAGTTTATTAGTAAAAAAGCTAAAATAGGAGAACTAAGGAGAAAAACAATTGCGTATAAAGTCAAAAATTTCTTAAAAAAATATACAAAATACGCATGTATTGCAGGTTAAATTTTTTTATTTTATTTAGTATTACTACCGCAGAGTCGATTAAAACTATAACAAGGATATTTTAGCGACTCACTTGTACTTTTGGGTAAAAATGGTCACTTGAGTGTTACGTAACATTTAGAGGGCGGGAGGGGGGGTACAGTAAAACGTTACGGCGCGTTACAAGGGGGGGAGGGAGGGTCAAAAATCTTCAAAAACTGCGTTACGTAATACTTGAACGCTCCCTTGGCGCAAAAGTTATTCCGCCTAAGAATAACTCGAGCCGAGTAAATTTTTCTAGTATCTATTAAAATGTGAACAATATAAGATAGCATTGAAAAATGCTAAAAAATATAAATAAATCTTAAAATATCTAATAAAATGTTACAGTCTCCCATTTCATTAAGTTTAGTGGCAACCACGCACTTATGAGATATTGCTATACGAAAACCATAAGGCTCTGTTTAATTCGACTTATAACTTAGTTTAACATTATATTTTTGTACAAACCACGTTGTACCATATTATGTTTGACACGTTTGATTAATTTCTTAATTTTTAGTTTTTATTTTTCTTTATTTTATTTAGAATTTATGGTATATCAGCCTCACAATACCGTGTTAGAATAGCTTACACTAAACAAATATAATAAACGGGAACAATTAGGTCATTCATACAAACAAGTTCTTTAAACGTAGCTGATTGTGGGTTCACTTTTGGTTATTACAGTTTTGTAATCTGTTTATTTTAAATTAATTTTTTTGCTCTGAGATTTTCTTTTGATTCCAAATGTATCAGTAGAATAGAATCAGAATCAGAATAGAAATGTGTTTATTAAACAGAAAATGTTACATTTACATAATATTATTGATGGCAGATGGACAATATCCTCGATTGTAGGTACGTTTGAAGTTCTAAGTTTACGCACGAGAATTGTGTTCATGGCGGCGATTAGGGCGCGCTCGGGGGCTCCACGTTTTAATTGCATTGTTAGTTGTAACGAGCAGGTTATCTCGCTCTGGATTAATGGAGGTGATAACGTAACGCGATTAGTTTGTACTGCCGCGCCCCTCTCCTCCACATCCGGAAATCAGAGCAGCTGCATTTACGCTCGCATAGCGAAAACATCGATTCCATTGTTACGTACGCTTCGTTTAATTTCGCCGTTTTTGTTGACTCCCGGGAATTCGCACACAAAAAGCGCAATATATTAACTATTTTTGTCCCCGCCGCAGTCGGGTCCGCTTCGTAATGTTTATTTTGGTAATGGCAGTCATAGACAACTCGTTAATGGCGCGAATTGTTCCCTCCAAATGTATCGTTACGTGCAGGGTTGCCACCTTTAGGGGAAAAAAAATCGGGACAATCGGGCATCCATGAAAGACGTTCGGAGTTTGGTCTTATCAAAATATGACCCATGTGAGACAGTCTAAGGAAAATGAAACTATTTTGTGTTTTTATTTGTATTTATTTTATATAATTAATTTTTCCATACGTATTTCTTGTTGTTACGAGCCGCTTTAATTAATCCTACATCATTTTTTTATTTATTTATGAAGTCTGAACAAGACATGTGTATGTTCAAAGAAATTAGTACTTCTGCTTTTATCAAATCTATCGAGCAACGATTTCTGGCATCAGACCATTTCATGGACATTAGTGAAAATACGCGCTCTTAAAAGATTGACTTAAAAGATTAAATGAAATATTAATAGAGTACGTAAACTTCAGAGATACTTACATAATGTTTTCAAAAGCACGTATAGTTTAAATTCAACGAATGTAATTCTTTCACTCAACTCAACGAAGAAAAAAACTCGTCGCAAAGCACAACTAATGTGTATGTGTGTGTGGCACATATTTGTAATGCGCCACAGATTACTTAATAGGCTGCGCGCGCGGGAGGAGGCGAAGACGAACGCGGTACATGCGGCGCGCGGTAGATGGCGCGGTGGCGCGTGATTGGGTTGGGTACCCGTGAATGAATTGATTGAGCTTATCGCATATTGGGTGCGTACAGCCGAAGCAATCGCTTACTAAATGCTATAGTCTGAGTATATGTTTCACGGTATACTAAACTATAGCATTAAGTCAGCGCTTGATAGCTATATTCTAGTATACGTCTAAGAGTGCACTAGACTATTGCACTGAGTAAGCGATTGCTTCGGCTGTACGCACCCATTGTCAAAAATCGGGACAAAATCGAAAGGCTGTCGGGACGCGGGACAATGTCTTCGAAATCGGGACTGTCCCGGCAAAATCGGGACGGGTGGCAACCCTGGTTACGTGTCAACCGAATGTTGCCATTTCCTATTATTACTTTACTATAAAAAAAAAGAAATGCCAGAAAAAAACAATTTGATTTATATAAAAAGAATCAACACTAAGGAACGTGCCCGATTAAATATTGTGAAGGTAGCAGAATATACTATATAACGCCTTAGTCATCTTGTGATCACGACTCCTGTAAAGGAGTCGAAACGCCAAGATTTAATTTAAAATAAATTATGCGCAAAATCCGTATAATTTTTTTATAGATATAAAAACATACAATAACATAAACAAATACATTTCAACAAATTAAATAAGTGGTGGTCGCAATCTTTCACCCGTCAGACGCCGTCGGTCGCCGGTCTTCGGGTTCTAGCGATATTAGAAATTTAAGTTGCATTACTCTATTTTATATATTTATAATGGAATAGTTAAGTGTTTGGATATTGATCTAGTAAATGTAAGAATTAACCAAATGCTGTCCTTGTACTGTCAGTATGAAAGAGGCGGCGATCAGAAAATTGTATAACTTTACTTCTTGCTGGATGTGAAAGTTTTACACTCGATGTTGTAGGTGGTAATATATAGTACATAAGGAGAGGACGCTGGTGTTTGTTTATGAGATACTTGGAAACAATCGACGGATATGTCAAAATCGCCTGACGCCTGAGACAAGTGATTTTTTCTTGTAATTATTTCCTTTTAACAAAAGTCTAATAGTTAGCTACTTAAATAACATAGAATATAACAGTTGTTTTGTATTAATTTTGCTTTAATTTGTTACACACACGACAGAGTAAAAAATGAAAATGAAATGAATGAACGAATGAAAACATTTTTACCCAAAAGTAAGCTGGTGAACGCGTTACGAAAAGTGTGATCGGGCGAGGTCACAAGGTGGACCGAAGTTGAGAGGAAAATACTGTAATGCAAGAGAGAGAGGTGCGAGCACATATTTTCTTTCTCTCTTTCTCTCATAGCCAGTTACGTTTCGTATATTTAATATATATATGGAGCTAAAGAAGTTTTACTTCAGTCGTGTCATTCACGTCATCAATCCATTATCCATTAGGTAATCCAGGGCACGTTATTGGCGATTAAATTGATGAGCTGTCAACCGTATGTCGCAAATCCTACGAAAACGGAGGGACAGGGAACAAATACCGCCAGTTCTTAGTTTAGCGAAGCGGACTGGTGCTTATTTATTTGCTAGACATTGTAACAAACTGCTTCTCGCGCCCAATTTATGGCGCGGTTTGGCGAGAGCTTTTAAAATGCCGACGCCACCGAATGGTTTTACCAAACTGTACATAAATAAATAACAAGCTTTACGGGATGTTTAGTTCGTTGGATTCTATGTTTGGAATAGATTATTTTCATGTGTATAAGTTTAGGTGACAAAGATCTAGATTACAGATAATACGTTCATTGTAACTGTAGTTATAAAGTAAATAAATAAAACACATGGATTCCGGACAATTCACAACAAAGATTTAGTCCTTAACTAAGCTGAGCATGTGCTATGGGTACTAAATGATGTGGAGAATACATAACTAAATATATAAACGACCATGACTCGGGAACAGATGCTTATGTCCATCACTGAGGCTCGACCGAGATGGGTTTTCCATTCTCGGCCGAGACCGAGACAGAGACCGAGAATAAAACAATATCTCGGCCGAGACCGAGAACCGAGACCGAGAATAGACAAAGCGTAAAAAAAAAATTTTAATACTGTTAACTTTTTAATACACTACTAATTGTTTAACAAAATTAACTGTTTTAATAATCAAATTTAAATAAAATTATATTATAACATAAAAAAGCAACTTTTCTGCATTTTCGCCCTTCAACGAGTGTCGCCTCTCGTCATACAATTGTCCAGCTTTGCTAAACAGTTGTTCACTTGTTACGCTAGTAGGCGACGCAGATAAAAACTTATTTGCTGCAGGCTTAAGCACCTTATAAGGTGACGAAAACCAATACTCAAAAATATTATCATTTCTTTGCAGTCTTGGCTATCTAAGAAAGCTTTCTAGTGCTGTTTCGATCACAGAGCTTGAACTGTATTCGTCATTGGTCATTGGCTCGTCTTCCAACTCTATCGAATCATGAGCTGCCCATAAGTTGGATTTATTTCTTGCAGCCATGTTTGACGAGTTAGTTGAAGATGACATGTCGTCTCACGAGAATCTGATCCTACATTTTCATTAAGAGTGAGTCTCGATAAAATGAAGTTTGGCTGAGTTGACTTCGCTTACAGTTAAATATTTAGTTTTAAACCGTGGATCGATCAGTGTTGCAGTAACTAGTGGCAAACAACTTTTGACAAATGAAAACCGCTGATTAAATGCATCCAATCAACTGCGGTGCGTGCGCGTGGCCACGCGCAGCAAAATTTGAATGCCGATCCCAACAAAGTTACAATCTCGGTCATGACCGAGAATCTCGGCTATAATTAGCCGAGAACCGAGACAAATTTCTCGGTTGGATTTATAGCCGAGAATGCCGAGACCGAGACCGAGACCGAGATCTCGGTCGAGCCTTATCCATCACACAAACAAACATATGCCCGGGATACGAACATTAGGTAGACCTTTGACGCAGAGTTGTTTTTTACACTATAAAAATACAATATAGTTTGTTAAAACAAAGTTGCCGTGTTTCTGTTTCAATTTCTCAATACATATCATCAATGGATGGCGTCAGGTATTTTTGCATACCTGACGCCATCTAGGTGTATTTAGTTGGACTAAAAAGGTATGGAACTATATGGAACAAATATTACGGTATGGTATATTTGGTATAATTATATTTTCTCAGGGCAGATAATATTATTACAATCCCGAGGGATATGTCAAGTCCACGTTAATATTGTCTGAGGTCGTTGACCCAAAATAGACCCAAGTAGTTATTCAAATTTACTATTATTACTAAACATATCTATATAATATTTGAAGGTGATCAGTATTTTTGTTATTCCGAGGGTAAAAAAAGTTTTAAAACTTGACGTGCAGCATAACAGAGTACCGCCTCTGCAGAAATCAAGTTTTAATAAGAAAGAAAATTTCAACTTGCAGCAAAAATTACACATCTCATACATTGTTTTGAACCCAAGTTAGTGGCTAAAGCGCTTGTGTTGTGGAATTCAGAAATAACGACGGTAACATTGCCCGGAGCCGAGCCAATATAGAAAGAATCGTTTTCTATATTGATCCGGCCGGAAATCGAACTGGGGACCTCGGAGTGGCGTTACCATAAAACCGGTATGCGAGCCACTCGACCACAGAGGTGATATTAATCTGATTCATTGTTTTAATAAAGAAATACTAGACGGCAATTCTCAGGCGGGAACCCAACCCGTAACCTTTGAATTTCCGGTCCTATTCTCTCCCAATTGAGCTACCGAGCCTTGTGAACACTTGTCGAAATTTTGTAGTAATCTTTTTACGCTGTAGGCCAGCGTTGTGTCATCAATGAGAGGAATCTCCTCTCGTATTAGAAAGAACCGATTAAGATGAAACAAATCTAATGTTAACATATTCTATCAATGTGTTGTTCAATAGCGAGTTGTGACTTAATGGTGGCGCCACTATCGTACGACGAATTCATTCGGCTTTTTCCATAAATCCTCCACTCGTATGGCAACGGCAATGCTTTTATTGCCGACGAAATAATCTCAGTATTACAGTGTTACGATGTGCTTGCAAATCGGGTGAGTGCCCTTCTTGTATTATTATTGGCTCCCATGGATCAGCTTCAATGACCAAATGTATGTGACGCCATAATTCTATGAGTTCTTAGCCGATTTTCGTATTTTTTGTAATGAATGAGGTTTAGGACAAGACTGACAAGGAGGTTTAGGACTAGATCTTTATTTGGGACTAGAAATAAAAAGTTAAGACCACAAAACATTGGCTCTATGGGATTTCCGCTTGAAACAAAAAGCGAGCGCTTTATGAAAGTTTTTATTCCTATGGAATTTTATAATTTACTAAACTTTATTGATTTTTTTTTGTATTCCGCGCCGCTCTAATATATGGTGCTAGCGAAGCTAAAGCTCCCCTGCTGCTAGGTCGATGCAGTTGGTAAGCATAAATGCTTACGTATAAAGAGAGGGTTTGTTATGTACATATAGGTATATTTTTAATAAGTCGGTAGATGTCCACAGATGGACGTAAGCCTACCCCTAAAATGGGAACATACCGCCATAATCTCCACCGTAACTTCAATATCATTGGTCGCATTTTACGATACGCTTGGTACTATTCTACTCTGACTAAATTGATTCGGATAATAGAAATTAGGATTACAAATTTTAGGTTATACAGAAGAGAACTAATGCAGACTGCTGTCCTATAATTATAATATTTCTTACATTCACACCAATTAGCCTAGCCTGAAGCAAAGTTTGTGTTATGGATACTAGGGTAACGGTAAATAAAGACACATAGATATGTAATAATTTTATTTTACTTTTATTTAATTTTATTGATTTACCAACGCTTGTATACATTAATACTTCCAGAAAACAACTTTTTATTTAACAAAAAATTAAACCAATTGTAACAAACACTTACAGGTAAATACTGCATGCAAGTAAAGTTATTAATAAACAAACAGGATTAAAAAAACAAATACAAGGCAATTATAAACTATACAAATCAAATGCATATCTTTTCTATAATTCAAATTAAAATATACTAAATGGTACATTTTTAATTTAATAGGGCATATTATTTAAAATATTTCTCCGAAAACTGTTGCGCGTGTCAAAAAAAAATATCAATATATTCGCTCAAACTATTTATATTCATAGAACTACATATATAAACACCCGTGACTCAGATGCAAATGCTCGATTCAAAACAAAAACAGGTTTACTAATTGACATAAAGATGTTTTTATTTTATTGAAAACGAATAACAACAGCTAACTTACATCCATGTACAAACGTGTCTTGTAGCTGAACTGTTATTCCTAATATGTACAAACAAATAACAATCAAGATGTGACGTCATAACTATAACTCATCTGCGTAAATAAAATAAGGTACAATTAAATAAATATGTCTATAAACGTACCTGTAGATTAGGGTTGCAACGAATAGTATATTTGGCCATGCGCCGAATACCGAATATTCGGCCGGAGTGTGGCACCAAAACTTGTATCGACCCTTCGTGCTCTCAGCTTTTTGAATTGTTTGTGAGTGAAATTGATTATAAGATCTAACAAATAAACAATAAAAAAATTACGTACCTACTTTAATAATAATAAATAATCGAATATTGTACGAGCTAGCAACGTACAATGCATTTTTCCAATGTCAACAATTTATAATTTGACTCTATTTTCAACCATTTGCGGCAGCATTCCGCATCCATCAACCATATCAAGCGCGAGTACTCATACTATACAATATACCATTTTTAGGGTTCCGTACCCAAAGGGTAAAAACCGGACCCTATTACTAAGACTTCGCTGTCTGTCCGCCCGTCTGTCCAAACGTCTGTCTGTCACTAGGCTGTATCTCAAGAACCGCAATAGCTACACAGCTGATCAAAAATTATATATTTTTTATTGCCGCTATAACAACAAATACTAAAAACAAAATAAAATCAATATTTAAGGGGCTCCCATACAACAAACGCGATTTTTTTTTACCCTTTTTTACTCGATATCAATAATGGCAACAGGTAGGCACTTGAAATATTCACAAAATACTCAGTCGTATTTTACTGTAATAATAAATAATAAAATTAAAATAAAATAAATATTTAAGGGGGGCACCCATACAACAAACGTGATTTTTTTACTTAACTAAAAGTCCGACTCGCACTTGGTCGGTTGTTACCATAATTATCATTTTATCATGATAAATGATAAAATGATAGGGCAGCCCGAACATTGTTCCTACGAGCTGGATTCGAATGTTCGGGCTGCCCCGATATGACAGGGGAAAAAAGCATTGTACAATTATGGCCTTTAAACATAAATTGACTATATGGACATATTTCGCGAATGATGTAGGTAAGTGACCCGAAAAGTGCAGTGAGTAAACTGTGCTTAATAAAAATTTCTCGTGGTGGCGTTGGTAATAGTAAGGTAAAGGAAGTATTCGGTATTCGGCCGAATAATATGTAGATTTTCGGTATTAGGTATTTTGCCTGAGTCTGAGTTTCGTGATAAATACAATTTAGGGGTCTTCAAGTCACTAGCGAATGGGTATCATCCCAGATCGCAACTTCGCTTACCATCAGGCGAGGTAGTGGTCAAGCGCTTACCTATTTACAATAAATAAAAAATAAAATAAGAGCAGCCGAATAGGCCGAGTACCGAATAGTAACCGAATATTTATTGCAAGCTTACTATAGATATAAGATTAGGTAGGTACTTACGCTGATAGGATTAAATATTCGAAACATTAAACTTTGCGCCCTATTAATATGAAGTTGAACAACCCGATACTCAACCGCGCCAGTTCGCCAAGTGTTGATTCAGAAACCACCGCCATTTTAGTTCCGAAGGGCGGACTATTTTGTTCAATAATTGTTTGTTTGGGCCGTCCATTAATCACGTGATGTTTTTTTTTTTGGCATTTTTTACCCCCCCCTCCCCTTTGGTGATACATGGTGAGGTTTCAGACTACCCCCCCCCCCACTATATCACGTGTATTTTTTAGTACCTACAAAGAATCTTATTTTTTTTTAATATTTTTAAAATACTGGTATAAATATCATCTTATTTCATTATAGAAAATTAAAGACTACAGTAATAACGTTTAGAGGTAGATAGAGAGGTTGTAGGTTTTGGGTTGGGTGGGATCTATCTCCTAGCGGTCTACCCCGGGCAACGGCATCACGGCCCGTGGTGACGGCTGATGATCTCAGCAGCGGTGGTAGGCTCCGTAAGGGGCCGCCTGGCTTGCGACCACCATCCTGTCGAAATCCGTCGCCAAGCAGCTCTGCTGCGTTCCGTTGGAGGGCGGGAGTACCAGTGCCAATGGGGGTCGGTAATAAGTCAGTTGCGCAACTTAAGACCGGTCTTGGTATCTTGGCAATGCTGTACCAGGTAACTCATTCTGGAGGGTAGCGGGATCCGAATTACGGTTTAGCCATTGGCCGACCGTAGTTAGTGGGGGCCCAACTAGCGCGTGAGCCACGCGTGAAAGGCTGCCCCGCCAACTTGCGAAAAATCCCGAAATGCTCCACCGTGCCAGTTGGCGACTGGATGGGAGGACCCTGTGGCCATTTCGGGGGGATTCGGGCGTCCCCGCAGTCTCCAGGTGAGTTCCATTCTGTGGTTAGCTTAGCCTAAGAGTACTTTAATGGTCGACTGATTAGCGTCTCGACTGAAAATCCAACCCCCCAACATTAACCACTATGATTCAGAAGCACAAGAAGAAAGTTAAAGAACGGCTGCACTTCCTCCCATAAAAAGTGCAATCCGCGAACATCAGTGGACTGCACTCAAATCTCGATCCGGTCCATCATCATCTGGAGACCGAGAAGCCGCACCTACTCTTCTTAACAGACACTCAGATAGCAACCCCGTCGGATGAGGCGTACCTCAACTACCCTGGATACACGCCTGAGCATAAGTTCAAGATGAGTGCAGGGGTCTGTGTGTTCGTCCGTAATGACATTTGCTGTAGGCGTCTCCGATGCTTTAAAAAGTCCGAGTTTTCCGTTATTTGGCTTCTGGTGGACACAGGGGTAGAGAAGAAGCTCTAAATCTGTGTTTACCAATCGCAAAGCGGTGACCGGGAGACGACTCGTCTCAAAGTTTACCTAACAGAGACGGCAGACTTGGCAACTGTGCGATATCCAGCGGCGGAGCTTGTTTTTCTGGGGGACTTCAACGCTCACCATGAAAAGTGGCTGTTCCCATACCAGAAAACTGACCAAGCGACGCGAATTCCAGATATTGCTGGCCACACACCCAATTGTCTTGACTTACTGCTGACAACTGATCCACACACATTCGGTATCGGTCTTAGCTCCACTGGGGTCGTCCGACCATTGTGGGGTGAAATCCGTATCTATCTGCTCTCCTCCGCATGATAGCCCCAGGGGCATGAGGTGGGTATGGCGTTACGAGTCAGCAAATTGGGACGAGATGCGTATTTTTTTTGCATCTTATTCCTGGCGGCAAACTTGCTTCTCTTCGAGCGACCCATCGTGTACCGCTGATGCGATTGCAGACGTAATTCGGCAGGGAATGGAGTATTTTATTCCATTCTCCGACATCCCGCTCGGTTACAAGTCCCGGCCTTGGTATAATGCGGCCTGTGCTCGTGCTGAGGACCGAAAACAGTCTGCTTACCAGGCCTGGGTGCATATCCGCGATCGCAAGATCCGCACACTGAGAATCCAATCGAAGAAGAGAGCCTATAATTCGGCCGCCAAGTCATGCAAAAGGGTCATTCTTAAGGCAAGATTCGACCGCATCAGCCGAATAGGGACGAAACTGTCATCCTACACGAATGGAAGTAAACAGTTCTGGTCTCTTTCAAAGTCAGTCGAAGTGAATTTCTGCCGTCCTATTCACCACCTTTGCTGAAGCCTGACGGGTCACTGGCTCATTCTGCAACTGAAAAAGCATGTTTATTTGCCTCTCTGTTTGCAAGCAGTTCCCGTCTAGACACCGGCTCTCAACAACCACCAAACATACCTCGATGTGATTCTTCAATGTCGGAGATCACAATTCACAATAAGCAGGTCCGTAAAGTCTTACTTGGTCTGGACGTGAATAAGGCCAGTGGTCCTGATGGTATACTAGCAAGAGTACTTAGGTATTGTGCACCCGAGTTGTCTCCTGTGCTAACTTACAGGCTTGTATCGCCTCTCTCTCAAAATAAGAACCGTACCAAAATTCTGGAAGCTTGCCAATGTGCAGCCAGTACCCAAAAAGGGTTGTCGTGCCGACCCATGCAATTACCGACCGATCGCCATCACTTCCATACTATGTAAAGTAATGAAAAAAGTGCTGAATAGTAAGTTGCTCTCGTACCTAGAAAACAATGATCTTCTCAGTGACTGAAGGTGGAATACCTAATGCCATTTTCTACGAAAACCAAAAAAAAAAAAGGGTTTGGCACGCTAGTCTGCTGCGCAAACTTCCTGCGAATGGTATCCCCGCTGACTTTTGTAATTGGATAGCCGATTTCCTGACAGAACGGTCGATCAGAGTAGTTATCGATGGCTGCTCCTCTGACTTAGTGGCTATTGATGCCGGAGTTCCTCAGTGGTCTGTTCTCTCTGCGACACTTCTCCTGCTGCACATCAATGACCTGTTGATACCTGGAATTGTTGGGTATGCAGACTACAGTACTGTCGTAGAGAGATAACTGTCTAATTCAAAAGCCAGCGGTGACGACGTGATATTGATGAGAGAGGCTAAGGTTGAGCGAACGAATTAGAGGTTGAGCCACGTTTCCCAGTGGGGTGACACTAACCTCGTCCATTTCAACGCACCCAAAATGCAAGCGTGTATTTTCACTGCAAAAAGGAGTTCCTTCAACCTCACTCCTACTTTCCGAGATACATCTGTACCCGTTACCGACAGCCTTGAGCTTTATGGCATAGAGTTCTCGTCAGATCTTAACTTCGGCGCCAACATCGAACTACAGAAGTAGTAAGCTGCTTTCGTTTTGTACGCGTTTGGCGAAAAAATAAATACACGTCACGCCGCTTTTCGGTTCAGTATCGCGCGTTTGCTGAAAAAATAAATACACGTGATATATTACTACACCCCCCCTCCCCCCATGTGATATTTCGTGATTATTTTATGGACCCCTCCCCCCCCCCTTTCGAGACACACGTGATTAATGGACAGCCCCTTACGAAGTCCTCGTAACAAAGTTGGTTAGATTTCGTTTGTTGTTAGCTTCAATAGCTTTCCGAACTTAGTTCTATCATTACGATAAATGTCAGACTCTTAGAATTCTAGAGTATTAACATTGCAATGAAAGAGACAGTAACAGACAACACAATATAATACATACGGGAGCCATTCATAACGCATAATTTCAATTGACTTTATGTCACTTGGCATATTAATCAAAAGGCAAAATAAATGCAATGTATGTCAATTTAATACATTACAGGTTAGGTTAGGTTAGCTATTTTTTATTAATTGCCAGCAAGCTATTCCAAATTATGCCAAATGTTATGCAAAATAATACTAGGCGATGTAGTCGCTAAGCATAAAGCTACGCTAGCACCATATATTGGAGCTGAGCGTAATACCTAAAATAAGAAAATTTTTTTTTTTCGATGGGAATTTTTGCGAATTTCAAAATTCAGGCTCCGTCACAATCTGGTCCTAAACCTGTTGATTCGATTCCACACAAAAAATACCAAAATCGGTTAAGAACTCTGGAAGTTATGGCGTAACAGACATTGCGTCATTGAAGCTGATCCATGGGAGTTTCACTTCGCTCCGCTCCAATATTGATTTAAAAAGTTCTGCGAAAAAGGTAGATCCAATACATACATCACTTGATAACTAATATTTATACTAGTCTGATGTAGAGGTATTTTTAGGGAGACATAAAAAAATAATTTTAAGTACACAGAAAAAAATTACTTCAACTTCTAGATTATTACATAAATATAAATACAATCTGTCTTTCCGCCTAAGATTTTTTTCTAAAATAATTTATCTTATAGGATAACTCCCTCCCTGCGTCTGTATTTTGAGAGTACTTATAACCCGTCCGTTTTTAAGGCCAGGGTTAAAACGAGCTAACCGAGAATAGGCAGCTTCTCGGTTAGCTCGTTTCACTGTGTATCCTGTCTTGATTGGGATCAAGAGTGAACCTATTCTAAATAAGAAACAGCATAAAAAAAATGTAAAAATTTTTTTTTTTCATTTTATGATCACAGCTCCCATGGATCAACTTCAATGGCGCAATGTCTGTTACGCCATAACTTCCCGAGTTCTTAACCGATTTTAGTATTTTTTGTGTGGAATCGAATCAACAGGTTTAGGACCAGATTTTGAAATTCGCATAAATTCCCAACGAAACAATTTTTTTCTTTGTTTGGGTATTACGCTCCGCTACAATATATGGTGCTAGCGTAGCTTTAAGCTTAGCGACTGCATCGCCTAGTATTTTTTTTACATTTAAGCAACTAACTGGTTGATTTTTTATCTACAGCAATTATTACAAGCAAATATTCAGCGATTGTTTTTCCAAATGAGCTCCCGAGACCTCAACAGACCCTTCAATATCGTCCCGGATATTGAGGGATGTGTACAAGGCGATTGGCCTATTTTTATATAACGACGGACGACCACTTGGTGCAACGGTAGCGATCCTGCCTTTCGCACCGACGGTCCTAGGTTCGAGTCCCAGAAGGGGCAGGTGTTTGTGTGACGAATACGAGCATTTGTACCTGAGTCATGGTTATCCATATATATTTATGAATCATATATGTATAAATTATTTTGATAGAAAAACACTAGAAAAAATCGACTCGGCTCACAAGTGAATTCTCAGGCGGGAATCGAACCCGCAAGCTTTGGAAGTCCGGTCCGATGCTCTTCCAATTGATATATACCCGTTACACTAGTATCCATAACACAAGCCTTACAGTGCTTACTTTGGGCTAAGCTAATTGGTGTTAATGTGAGAGATATTATTATTATTATTATGTTATTATATAACCTTTTAATAGTAGATAGGTATGTAGGAGTAAGATAACAAAATGATGAATAGGACGGAACAGGACAAACAAGGAGCCGGTGTCAGGGGACATTCAAGTCAACCAGGGCGTGTCCCGGTGTCGCGTTTCGGCGTCAGTCGCGGTCACCTTCCATCTTGGAGATGGTGCTTCACTAAGTTAATGTTACGTTTCAATCATGTTTCATCCCATGAGACGAATCACTGAATATTAATTCTGTTGTATCTCGTTGATTTCGTTATTGGTACCAAAAGAGATTGAAATATGAGATGTGTCGCGTTATCTTCTGATGTCTGACGACCGTTTGGTGCAACGGCAAGGGTTGCCTTTCTTGGGTTTGATTTCCGGAATAGGCAAGTGTTTGTGTGATGAATACAAGTGTTTGTATCTGAGTTATTATTATATTTCTATGAATATTACATATCTATGTATCATATGTGTATTTCTATCTATAGGGTAACAAGCACCTATCCATAATTAATTAATTAAATTCAGAAATATGCTCATTATGAATATATGCAGCTTGCATCGACTGCTAGTCAAGTTTTGAAACAACCTGAAAGTAAAAATTTTAGATAAAATAATCATACGACATACTTTTGGAAAAATTGTTTATGTTTTTTATAATTAATATTCTCTAGCTGTTTTATGTTTCTACGGGCCACAATGCGTCTTGGTGCCAATTATCTTCAACGCAGTTTGAGTCCAAAAACAGAATTGTTTTTTTCCTGACTTTAAACCTTCTCTGCCATCATCAAAGTTTTCTCGCAATTCATCGAATACTTTCGGAGTTATCGAACCGCAATAGTTTTACAGAAATATTTATTGATCTGTATTCTGTAATTATACTTTAAGACAAAAAACCTCACTCTTATGCCGAAACTGGTGTTGGTTGACAGGATTAGAGTCACATATACATCTGTCTATATCTATTTCCATATGTGTAAAAATTCCCTGTCACAGTGTTTGACCGCGATGAACTCCGAAACTACACAACCTATTTCGATGTTTTTTTTGTATTTTGTTAGATTTATTCCAACTTAAGACATAGGATAGGTTTCATTTTAATTTATAACACAGCAACGTGTGGCCGGGTCAGCTAGTTAAAATATGTGTTAATGTGGTGACCTCCTTGCATCTATGACACCGCATTCCATCTCTTTACGTATATTTGCTTCTTTTCTTCAAAGTACGCCGTTAATATTGTATACACGTTATACTTTATACGCTATACACTGTACTTTATATACGTTATATTTTATACGCTAATATACCCGGCGCCCTACGCGTGCTCCGGGATCTTAATCTCGCTATATTCAAACGGCTTATTTCACTTTATCATTTATTTCGATTTATTTTATAACTGTTCAATACAACGCCTCAGGTTACACTCTCAGACACTACTGGTGATTCTCTTATGTTTCTTAGCCTCCTGGAATATTCTATATTTTAAAAGGGTGACATTCCTTGCCATAAAGCAAATATACGTAAAGAGGTGGAATGCGGAGTCATAGATGCAAGGAGGTCACCACAGTACCTATATATATCCCTGGAAAGCACATTCTTGAACAACATTATTAGTGTAGAATTGGTTACGGTTGTGTTGCTTTTAATTATATTGGACATGTTAGTGCGGTTAGTATCGGTTTCTGTCATGCGCGTGCGCAGCCTTCCACACCGAAACAACGCGACATGTGTCGAGTCGCGACCTCATGCCGTCGCAAATGCTGTTAAATCCCGCGGCATAATTTGATAAAAGACAGCAAATATCATCTTAAATTGGAGCTGCAATATTTGTAGTTTTTTAAACGAAGCTAGGCTGGCGCAATCGCCAATTGCAAAAGTTAACCTGTTATCTTTCCCTTGCGCTGTGTTATCGCTTCAAAGTCAGTTAGAAAACTGGTGCATTTTAGTTGACACAAAAGAACGGTATCCTAATTTAATAAAGATAGGGAGTAAAACTTTTTTGTCCTGAGTCACCTGGAATACGATTCACAAATTTATACCGCAGCTTAATCATATCCAGAATAAAAAATAAAAATACCTCTGTCATCTCATCGGGGGTAGTACGAGTAGGGACTAGGGAATGCAATCTCTCAGCCTTTTTTAACGAGATTGATCTCGGACGAAAAAAAAGGCGAGATCTCGCGAGTTCAACGAGATTGCACTTGAGCATAAAAACGTCTTATTTGAAGCGCGGACTGACACGGACGGAGTTGCGATCTGTCGGTTTCGTTCGGTGCGTTTCGGTTTCGGACGAGGTGTTTCTCAGATTCTTTCGTGCGTCCGATTGGTCGAAAATTGAGCCGGCGTGCAGCGTCAACAGCGCGCATTTGTTTTGTTTACTGATAGTTGGTGTTAGCTAACGTGATTAAGTTAGATGCATATAAGTCTATTGAAAAAATTCGTGAAAATAAATGTTTGTCTTATAATACTTATAATATTTATTATTTTTTTCCTAATTTATTCAAATATTGTGATTATTTGCAAAAAAAACACACCAAACGGCTAATCTCGCGAGATCTCGAAAATGGCGAGACCTCGCAGTATTGTTATTCATAAACTCGCGGGATCTCGCTTGAGCCCCAATCTCGCGAGATTTGCATTCCCTAGTTGGGACTCTACAATAACCTCTGAAAAACACCATTTACTTCTTCTAGTAGAGCGCCGAGACATTATAGTTACAATTGAATATATTTTTCATTTAATCCATTTAAATTTAATGTATATTTTATTTTAACCAACCCAACAATTTTTTTTTAATAATTCTAGTTTTTAAAATTAAGTATTATTGTTTAATATAAATGTATGGCTAGCCTGTTTAAACATGCTATTCGTACATATGTTTGGAGTCTGTTTGGAAAACTCTTTCACCTTTTGTGTCCATCATTGGAGATCGTTTGAAGTCGGACTTGCTCTAATGATGAGCCACTAGGTGAGTGGATGTTGTTGTTGTCCGTTCTTGAATAGCTAACTCTTCTCAACGTAACCCTGAAGTCTGATAGCGTCTCCAGTTAGAAATCCAGTGCCGACGCGGAGCCGAGACGACTCCGAGCCGTGTCGCCGTAACCCCGTCACGCCCATTGTGTCTTTCGTGACTATTTCCATTTCACGGAAACTTTTGTCGTCTGCTAAATAAACATCACACACGGAGTCGGCGGGCGTACGTTGTCATGCAATATTGGATGTCGCTCACTTTGATTTGTGGGAATCACCCGGGAGTTGGGGCGGGTCTTTTTTGAACTTACATGCGAATATTATTGGGCGGTTGGATGACTTCAATTTATGACCAACAGTGGATCGGTGGCATTTTCCAAACCAAATTGTGAAGGAAATTTGGTTCACTTGCACGCGAATACGTCTCCGTGAAGTTTGCTATTTTATCACGCACCACTTAGTTAACAATTCAATCTATTCTTTCTTTCTTCTCACATTTTTCGTGTAGTTGTTATTTGTACACAGATAATAAAATACTTAGCTTTGTAAGCGTATTAGTTCAAACATGACAGTTTCTATATTCCTGTGTTAATTTAAAGGTTGACTTTAAAATTCTGTAATAACGATAATTTTACTGCCATCCGATGTTAATGAAAAGAAAGCTATTAATTGCTTTGAGCAAACGTTAACCGTAAGAAAATATATTTCTTAGTAAATGTGATTATCGAGAACATATCGAGCGACAGTTTTCATTTACGACTCGGGATCCATTCTTTTTATAGCTCCCTATAAAACGTATTTATATTCAAGTAAGATTAGTGAGATTTCTGGACTATACAACTTATTTGCGAAGCGCTATAAGGCCACATTACGTTTATAAGGTTAATACACTAAAGAGTCGCACTAAGCGTTTTGGTTCCAATTTTGCGATACGAACCGCAAAGGAATGTAACTCTTCGCCTGAGCTTCTTGATAAATACCATTTTGCACGGGCGTAGCCAGGTTTTAGTTTCGGGGGGGAGGGGGTTCAAGTAAATAAAAGTACTAAAAGTGCATGCAATAACCTTTATATTATATGAAAAATATGAAATATGTTAAAAAAAGAAACAGAAGGTTCATGTGACTACATATGTCCTACAGAATTAATCTTCTGTTTTTCTTTTTAAATATATCCACTTCTTCATTCGCATCAATTTCTATCCCATAGTGAATATTCATGAGAGCCAAGCCGTTCAGTCTGTTTTCACTCGTTGTGTTCCGCAAGTAGTTTTTAAGTCTCCGTAGGCTTGAAAAAGTCCTTTCTGGTGTAGCAGTGGAAACAGGTATGGTAGCCAATATTCGTAACAACGTGTTAATATTTGGACATCATTTTTGATCGCACCCAAAGCAGATTTTGGAGTAGGGGAGGTGATAGACATAGTTGCTTTCCACACTTCAAGTTCTGCTTTGACGACAGATGTACTACTATGTCAAGAAAAGAAAGGGAAAAGATCAATAATATACAAAATAATTGTTATTCATCGAAATTTATTTTATCACCTTTAAAGTATGCTCCTTCAGTAACGATACACTTACGCCAACGAATAATCCAATCATCAAAACATTTTTTAAACGCTGTTTCCGGAATTGAGTTCAGTTCTCGCCGCGAATTTTCCTTTATGTCTTCTACCGATTGAAAACGGATGCCACGAAGTGGTAATTTGAGTTTAGGCAAAAAAAAGGGGTCAGCTGGAGCCACATCTGTTGAATATGGTGGTTGCTTGATGGTATTTGTCGAGTGTTTGGTCAAAAATTCGTTCACAATGATGGCCTTGTGCGAAGGCGCATTATCGTGGTGCAAAATCCAAGAATAATCTTTTCACAAATCTGACCTTTTTCGTGGAATTTGCTGTCTTAAATGCCGCATAACGCTTAAATAATATTCTTTATTTACCATTTGACCTTCAGACCTTCCGGAATTCCGAGTGCACAACACCGCGATTGTCAAAGAAAACAGTCAACATGTCTTTGACTTTTGATCGACTTTGGCGT
Source organism: Calamotropha paludella (assembly GCA_927399485.1). Lineage (NCBI taxonomy): Eukaryota > Metazoa > Arthropoda > Insecta > Lepidoptera > Crambidae > Calamotropha > Calamotropha paludella. The sequence goes on from OV656820.1 coordinate 247,197, forward strand.
GTTTTTTTCGGTTTCGGTTTAGTTGGAAGGCGCCACTCCGAAGTTTGTCGACTAGTTTGCATGTCAAACTCGTAAACTCACGTCTCGTCAACAGTAACAATGCGTTTCATGAATGTTGGGTTGGAATTGACTCGTTCTAGCATGTCCTCAGAGACACTCATGCGATTGAGTTTTTGGAGAAAATTCAGGTCTTTGGGACTAGCCTAGCGGTAACATGTTTCATAGCCAAATGATTAGTTAAAATGGTACGGATAGACTTGTGAGATACAAAAAGTTCGGCGGCTATCTCTCTTAAAGTTAAATGAGGATTTTCAGTCATTATTTCCTTCACTTTTGCGATGTTAACTTCAGTTGCAGACGTTGCTGGCCTACCAGAGCGAGGCTAATCTTCCATCACATCTCGATCGCTTTTAAACGCTTTGTACCACTCATAAGCACGAGTTTTGATAAAGTCGATTCACCGTAAGCCTTCTGTAACATTTTCAATAACACCGAATACGAAATTCCATTGGCGATGCAAAATTTAAGACAAACTCTTTGTTCGATATTTTTGTCCATTATGAAATTCGCAGTACACACTAGATGTGATATAACTAAAAACAGCACTGTATTTTATATTAATAACAGATGCAACTCAAACTCCGCGCCAAAATGGAAAACAGTTATGCCAATCTAACAACAACAAAAAAACAAAAATTTGAATTTGGAACCATAAACAAATCATCCATTCCCGATACTTTTTTGACTGAATGTAATTCTTTCGGGTAGGACTGCCGAATACATAAAAATTGCGTCTTCTACTGACCGCAAAATTTAAAGGTAACACACCAGATAATGTCCCAGGCCCGCGTCGGACGCCGGAGGCCCGGAGCAGACGCCTGCTGCGGCGTGTGCCTGCGCAAGGTTTAGCTTACGCCCTAAATGACGACGGGCAGCAGCGGGTGGTAAAGGGCTAATCAAAATACATTACTAGTGTAATAATAAGTAATAAAATAAGTTATGCCGCTGGCCTCTCCTTATTTTGATATTATTGATGTTGATATCTTAACATTTCGGGGGGGGTTTGAACCCCCAAAACCCTCCCCCTGGCTACGCCCGTGCCATTTTGGGGTCTTCAAGTCGCGAGTGAATAGGCATCTTTATGGCAAGCGCATCATATCCGAGATCGCACCGTCGCTTACCATCAGACGAGATGGCGGTCAATCGTCTGCCATAAAATAAAACAAAAAATGGTTACCACCCTCGTCGACTAAAAATCTAATAAAAGTAATAGTAAGAAAGGATAGGTGTACATTATTTTCACAGGCCCGTTTAAGAACAGACGCGCCTCTACGCGGTGGTCCATATGCGTTCCCTCCCATTGACGACGGCTATTTATAATCGCAGCAATAGAAGTCGCCCCGAGTAATGTTGTATAATTAAGCATAACGTGAAACTAAATGGAGACACCGCGGAGTAGTAATGACGACACGAGTGTCAGACTCCGTGTCGTGGAGTACTAGGGCGCGTCCACTAGACTCAGACACAGAGTTCCGAAACATAAATGTGATCCGAACGATTCGGAACAGTTGTCATGTGTCAAATGTATCATTTGGAACTCGATCATCTCGATCGACGCGACGACGAACGGAACAACGCGAGTGAATGAGAGAGAAGCGAAATGCACGCACTGCGCTAAGTTACTTTAGGAGACGTGTCTGAAATGCTATTTTTTATCTCAATATGTAAATAATGAGTGTACATACTTGTACATAATATGACAATCATTGTATCTATAATTGATTTCTTAATACGCCAGCTACATATTTTGAATAAATAATATTAGTTGTCAGTCCTAAGCTAAAGGAAACAACTGATTTTACTTTTTCTTGTATTTATTTATATCAAATTATAGTTTTGTAACGGTGTTGATATATAAACAAATCTCAGACAAATATCACGTCTGAAAGAAACCCTTCGATAGGTACTTCCATTTTGATGAAATGATGTTCCAAATGAAACATATCACTGATCCGGAACTTTGTACTGTTCCAGATGCAAATGTTCCAATCTGTTTACTGATACATTTTTGGCGAGACTAGCGTCCACAATGGACTCTCTCTCGATGTGTGTGGGCTACGATAAGATCGTGCCAAAGCGATAATGCCGCCCATCAAAGTGTTCGCGAGATCGTTAAGGTCATAGTGGTATTCTCATTAACTAGGACTCAATGGGGATCGAGCTTGGCTCAATATTATAAAGCTTGTTATTAATCGCACACATACAACATCGAATGTAATATTTTTATAAGTATTGCACGATCAACAAGGAAACAACTATGTGTGGAATGATACTAGCTCATAGTGGAATACAGTCAGATCTTTATTTTCACGGGGTATATGCCGGAAATATGCCGCGAATACAGAAACCGTGGATATGCAATGGTAATTAGTATGGAATCATAGGGGATGCGTTCCAAGGTTCCAAAATAAAACTAATGTTTATCAAACTAAAATCAATTCATTCAGAATTAATATCAATTGCCAAGCAAGGCTTCAGAGTTAGATAATTCTTTCTTGCTTTGCCGCTTTTAAAATGTCTTTTTATTTAAAATGCCTTTTAAAAATAAGGCTCCTTTCTTTTAGAACCACCCTATTACACATTGTAAATATTATTTTAAACTTGCTTTTATATAGTGACTGTAAGATTTGATTTAGTTTGTCATTAGTCCCACGGGCGTAGCCAGGGGGAGGGTTTTGGGGGTTCAAACCCCCCCCGAAATGTCAACATCAACAATATCAAAATAAGGAGAGGCCAGCGGCATAACTTATTTTATTACTAATTATTACACTAGTCATGTATTTTGGATTCGCCCTCTACCACCCGCCGCTGCCCGTCGTCATTTAGGGCGTACCTTGCGCGGGCACACGCTGCAGCAGGCGTCTGCTCCGGCCAGTGTTACCAACTCTTAAAAATATTTAACCCTAAATTAAATTCAAAAACCCCTAAAATTTACCTAATTACTAGGAAATCCCCCTAAAAATAAATTGTATGATTTAATTTTGTTAATTTTTATTTATAAAAGTAAATTATATTTATTAAGTCAAACATTATTTCATTTTCTTCTGACGAATCAGATTTTATAAAGTCATACATGTTGACTTTGAATAAGCCTAATATTTTAGGAGATGGGTTGAATATTGTACAAGATCATTTCATCCACCATTTCGATTGAAAGTTCCAAGTAGGTACTGTATTTGAATTTTAAGTACACTAGATGTCACTAAGTCCGAGGTCGCTAGGTAAAAAATAAATTTGATTAGCTAGTTAAGACTGTCCCAGGGCCTATACTTTAATAACCCTAAAAATAAAAGTAACCCTAAACATAAAACACCCCTAAAAAACCCCATCTCACTTATTTACCCCCTAAATTTAAGGGGAAAAACCCCTAAGTTGGGAACCCTGGCTCCTTCGTCCGACGCGGGCCTGGGACATTATCTGGTGTGTCGCCTTTACATTTTGCGGTCAGTACTATAATTGAAGACGCAATTTTTATGTATTCGGCAGTCCTACCCGAAAGAAGTACATTCAGTCAAAAAAGTATAGGGAATGGATGATTTGTTTATGGTTCCAAATTCAAATTATTGTATTTTTGTTGTTGTTAGATTGGCACAACTGTTTTCTATTTTGGCGCGGAGTTTGAGTTGCATCTGTTATTAATATGAAATACAGTGCTGTTTTTAGTTATATCACATCTAGTGTGTTTTGCGAATTTCATAATGGACAAAAATATTGAACAAAGAGTTTGTCTTAAATTTTGCATCGCCAATGGAATTTCGTGTTCGGTGTTACTGAAAATGTTACAGAAGGGTTACGGTGAATCGACTTTATCAAAAACACGTGCTTATGAGTGGTACAAAGCGTTTAAAAGTGGTCGAGATGTGATGGAAGATTTGCCTCTCTCTGGTAGGCCATCAACGTCTGCAACTGAGGTTAACATCGCAAAAGTGAAGGAAATAATGACTAAAAATCCTCATTTAACTTTAAGAGAGATAGCCGCCGAACTTTTGTATCTCACGAGTCGATCCGTACCATTTTAACTAATCATTTGGGTATGAAACATGTTACCGAACGGCTAGTCCCAAAGACCCGAATTTTCTCCAAAAACTCAATCGCATGAGAGTCGCTGAGGACATGCTAGAACGAGTCAATTCCAACCCAACATTCATGAAACGCATTGTTACTGATGACGAGACGTGGGTTTACGAGTTTGACATGCAAACTAGTCGACAAACTTCGAAGTGGCGCCTTCCAACTACACCGAAACCAAAAAAACCACGCCAAAGTCGATCAAAAGTCAAAGACATGTTGACTGTTTTTTTTTTTTTTTTTTTTTATTTATTTATTCTTTTTGCACAAATTGTACAAAGGCGGACTTAATGCCTTAGGCATTTTCTACCAGTCAACCTTAGGGTGATGTGGAGACAAATGAGAGGTAGGGTGCACAACCAGTGTAAAAAAAAAAGGAAATAAATTACGAGTATAATAATACATAGACTAAACTAATTTATATATAAATACAACATACATACATATATAAATACATACATATACATATATTCTACTCTAATAAGAACTATTAATAAATACATATCAAGTAAACGACAACTAATATGGACGATTGTTAAAATTTAACATGTAGTTTCTTGCTCTGTTAGAAATTTTCGCAATTTATTTTTAAATGCATACCGACTGGTGGACATTCTGATGTCTAAGGGAAGGGCATTCCACAAAAGAATAGGATAAACGAAGAATGAAGAATGAATAATATCAGAGCGATGAGAAGGACAAACAAGTAAGCGGTTGGAAGAAGTACGGAGGTTTTTGTCGTGAGAAGTGCACAAGTACTGGAAACGCGAAGTAAGGTAAGGGGGAGCATTAGGGGAATTTAATAGATTAAATAAGGTGGTCAATGTCCGCATTCTTCTACGCTGCCGAATGGACAACCATTTAAGTAAAGATCGGTGGGTGGACACGTGATCATATTTGCGTAGATTAAAAACGAATCGAATGCAGTTATTTAGAAGACGGTCGAGCTTATTAAGTAGATCTGCATTCAGGTCGAGGTAGCACACATCACCATAGTCGACTATAGGAAAAATTAAAGTCTGCACAAGCAATGCCTTGATATTGGCAGGTAAAAAGTTTTTAAGGCGATAAAGACACCGCAAAACTCCAGTGGCCTTCTGACAAATACTAGTCACTTGTGACTGCCAGCTTAACCTAGAGTCTATATGTAAACCCAGATCCTTGACACTTGAGTTAACTTGAATTGTAGCTCCATCGAAGACGATAGGAGGCAGGTTGGTCAAGTCTATTCTGGATATCATGTGGGGACCACCCACCAACAAAGCCTGACATTTACCCGGGTTGACGGCAACACCAAAACAGTCAGACCATGACTTTATGTTATGTAGGTCCCCATTCAACGCATCTATGGCATCATTTATACTGTCAACACTTGCGTGAGCATATATCTGCAAGTCATCAGCATAAAGATGATACGAACACTGAAGTTTATATGTGATAAAATTAATAAAAATTGAGAAAAGAAGAGGAGAGAGTATGCCGCCTTGGGGAACACCAGTATCTAAACTACGCCAGGATGAGGTTTCTTCATCTGACTGCACTGCCTGCTGACGTTCCCGAAGATAAGATGAAAACCATTCCAATACCTCATCAGAGATCATAAGATGGGACAATATGGAGAGAAGGATGTCGTGACTCACGGTATTAAAAGCATTAGAAAAGTCAATAAGTACCAAGACAGTCACCTTACGATCCTCAACTGCTGCCCTAATATCGCCAGTCACTTTAAGGAGTGCGGTAACGGTACTATGTCCAGGCCTAAAACCGGACTGAAACGGACTTAGAAGGGAATTCTGATGGATAAAGTGAGAGAATTGTTTGTGGACACATGCCTCAAGCACTTTGGACATGAAGGGAAGGATGGAAATTGGACGAAATTGATTGGGCTGGGTTGGATTAGCAACTTTCGGGAGAGGACGGACATAGGCTTTACGCCAAAGGTTCGGGAAAACGCCGGATTCAAGAGAGAAGTTAATAATATGGGTGATGGCAGGGAGAAGATGTTCCAATAAAGGTAATATCATACGGCGACTGATACTATCACAACCTACAGCATTGGATTTGATGGAGAGGATAATCTTCTTGATCTCAGTCTGGGTAACTGGAGAAAAATGAAATGGAGTTATATTAGGACGCTTTAGACCTGCTATAGAAGCAACAGTGCGTAAGGCTGACGCACGATCAAGTTTTGATGAAGTAGTGAAGTGGATATTAAGATCGTTGATACTAATTGTGTTGGGCAGGTCTAAATGACGCGATTTGCCAATACCCAGAGTTCCCAGGAACTTCCAGATATTAGCAGAAGAGGAAGACGAGATGTTATTAAAAATATGACGACGTTTTGCGTTACGTATCATCTGATTACACCGATTTCTTGCAGCTTTGAAGAGTTTCCAACTGTTGTCCTCACGATCCCTCTTAAATTTTCGAAATGCTTTGTCCCTACGCCGCATCGCCATTTGTATGCCTTTGGTCATCCAAAGCGCCGGTGGCCGCTTTAGTTTGATCTTTTTGATCGGCGCATAGATATCATATAACTTTAGTACCGTGTCGATGAACATATGAACTTTAGCATCGACGGAAGTGGCTTGAATCACAGGATCCCAGTCGATTTCAGATGCACTTTTTTGCAGTTTGTCTATATCCATCCGCGCAAAGCAGCGCCTGTGCAAGACCTTAGGTGTGGACTTAGGAGGCTTAAGAAAGTAGGACAGGAAAATTAGGTCGTGACGGGAAAAACCAGGAGCAATACGTTGACCATATGATTGGACGAGGGAAGGATTAGATGTAAGAATTAAGTCAAGCCATGTATCATCACCATCAAGGTTATGGTGAGTTGGATGTAATGGCAAAACATGAAGGCTGGCCGACTTAATTATTTGTTGAATTTTATATGACCGAAGGGAATTGGGTACTAGGAGATTAGTATTAAAATCGCCCATGATGACGTGATGCACATACTCTGTACCTAAAGATTCTAAAACCGATTCCAATTCGGTGAAATAGTCAAGAGAAGGGGGGCAGTATACCACACCAACAATTGCTTTACTGCGACCGGTTCCAACCTCCAGAAACAGGTATTCAGCGCGTGAGTCTGGACATGAGGAAGCTACTATTTTAAAAGTGAAATTATTACGAAGATAAATAGCCACACCACCCCCACGTCCAGTAACTCGATCATTACGAATAAGGTTAAAACCAGGAAGTGAGTAGAGAGAAGATGGGAGATGTGGTTTTAACCAGGATTCTGAAATCAGAACAGCATGTATATTTGGACCGGCAAACACGTCAAGTAGTTCGTTGAAGTGACTGGGTACACTTTGAGCGTTGATGTGGCATACATTCAAAAAATTGTAAGACAAGGAGAAAGTTTGACTCAGGAAGTCACCGAGAGTGTCGGTATCGGTAGCGGAGCGAAAACTATCGTCACTGGATGCAGATTCACTAACAGAATAATATGAGTTATCGTTTAAAACCATAATACATAAATATATTACAAAATACTTAGTAATAAGAAAAAAATATAAACCTGTATGAATAAAGTAAAATGTGGTTGACTGATGTTACACTTATGTATCTCCACACCACCCGCCAGCTTTAACATCTTTAACACTCAAACAAAAAAAAAACAATAAAAGAAGTTGTACGTTCGATTCTCCTTTAATACACTGAAGTTGTTATGTCTTAACTTAGTCGCAAATAAACCATCAAGTAGATCACACGTTCGTTTTCCTTAAAAGTGCAAGTACAACCCAAAACAGCTCTTATCACCGCGAACATATGGTCCTTCGAGCCGGATAGAAGCTTATCAGCGATAAGAGGATCGGCGTCGTCGGCCGCACGTGAACAATAGAACAGCATTCCTGAGCTATTGAATCGAACTAAACAAGTGATTTTGTCGTATTTTAACCAAATTATCGAAGATTGTGTTGTTTGATTTATACTGCAAATTATTTGAAAAGTGAATAAAGGCTCTTTATTAGTAGTAAAGGAAGTTATTTAGTATGGAACAACTACGGATATTAGAAGATATAGCAAATAAAATAAGAAAAACTCAAGTTAATCTAAAAAAGTGTTCAAAACAAAGACTAACGAAGGGATATATAGAAAGTAAAATAGAGTGTATAAATGGATACTGGGATAGTTTTGTTACGGCGCACACGTCATTAGTTAAAGGTATACCAAAGGAAAAACAAAGTGAAGTGCCATATTTAGCCAATGAAGAATACGATACGATTGAAGATATTTATTTATGTACTAAGGCGGATTTAAAAGACTTGTTAGAACGCTTAGTACAACCGAACCCAGTGCAGTCAGCTAGCGAATTATCACAACACTCTCCTCAACAATCCTCGATTTATGCTAAATTACCAAGAATCGAACTCCCGACGTTTGCAGGCAGCTACGAAGATTGGACTACTTTTGACGATTTGTTTACTTCGCTCGTGCATAATGACAAATCACTAAGTAACGTGCAGAAACTACACTATTTGAAATCTAGTGTCACAGGTGAAGCTGAAGCATTGTTAAAACATATTCAGGTAACTGAAAGCAATTATGATCAAGCACGAGACATACTCAAGAACCGTTATGGCAACAAACGATTGATTGTGAACTCCCTACTCAAACGATTATTTAATCAAAAAAAGTGTATTAGTCAAACAGCCAGTCAAATAAAGATGCTCTTAGATACTACTGAAGAATGTTTAAATAGTTTATTAAATGAAGGAATATCTATAACATCATGGGACCCAGTTATAGTTTACCATGTAGTACAGAAATTAGATCTCGACACTCATAAAAATTGGGAGGAGTATGCCTACAACTTGAAAACAAATGAGTTACCTACCTGGCGTGATTTGAAACAATTTTTGGAAGGAAAATTTCGCACATTAGAGTTGGTTATAAATACTAACAATTCATCATCGGTAAGGGAGAAGAGTAATACATACAAGGGAAAATCATTCCATATTTCATCATCATCGTCTGTTCATGCATGTACAAAATGTGAAGAAAACCATACCTTGAGTCACTGCAAGGAGTTTAGCAAGTTGCTACCTAAAGAAAGGAGTGAATTTGTACGAAGCAAAAATTTATGTTACAATTGCCTAGGCGAGGGTCATTCTGCATGGAAATGTCGAGTGCCAACTTCATGTCGGATTTGTAAAAAAAGACATCACTCCTTACTTCATGAAAGAAGAGATGTGCAACATGCAAGCAATGTACAAGCTCACCACGGCCACTTTGAAAACGACACTGAAAACGAACACAAAGAAAACGAAGATTCAAACGACGCAATACCTACCCATTTTGCAGCGAAGAAGTCCACAGCCTTGCTAGCCACAGCGTTAGTTCCGATTAAAGATAAAAAAGGACGTATCACAATATTGCGCGCGTTAATAGATCAAGGATCTCAAGCTAACTTTATTACGGAAAGAGCAGCACAAATGTTAATGTTAAAGAGGACATCAGCCAAAGGAAACATCACTGGTGTTGGTTCAACGCAAACGACAGTCAATCACGTGGTCCAATTCGAGTTACTTTCAAGACACGACGATGAATTCAAACTCAATGTTAAGGCGTATGTCATGGCCACGCGATTAACCACACACCTACCAACGAAGACAATTCAAACCCCTAAGAACATTTGGACACACTTAAGAGGACTTACGTTGGCTGATCCAAACTTCTATCAAGAAGGACGAGTTGACCTTCTCCTAGGTGTTGAAGTTTACTCCCAAATTTTGAAGAGTGATTTGATCAAGGGTCCACCCGGCTTACCAAGTGCTCAAAATACAAGTTTAGGTTGGATCCTATTTGGGACAGTACAGGACACACCTCCGGTTAATGAAATTATTGCAATGCATCATCATATTGATCTAGATACAATGCTTAAGAAATTTTGGGAAATAGAGCCTGATTTAAAAAAGAAATATACAAAGGAGGAAGAAGCATGTGAAAGGTTCTACGAAAAAACATATACCAGAAATGAAGAAGGCAGATATGTGGTAAAACTACCATTTAAGACTGAGAACATTAAATCCACGGAAGGTAATACTAGAGAAATAGCGATACGAAGACTTAGACAACTGGAAAGACGCTTTAGCAAAGATGTTGTTTTAAAGGAAGAATACAAAAAGGTATTAAAAGAATACAAAACACTAAATCACATGGAAGAAGTTCCTGAAAATGAAAAGGCAAATCCAGCTGTGTACCTACCTCACCATGCAGTGCTCCGGGAAGACAAAGTAACTACTAAGGTACGCGTAGTATTTGATGCATCTTCGAAGGGTTCAAACGATGTATCTTTAAATGACGAACTGATGGTGGGTCCGCAGTTACAGGAAGATATGAGATCGATCATTATGAGATGGAGAATGAAGAGATATTGCTTCACCGCTGATGTAACTATGATGTATAGACAAATATTGGTCACGAAAGAAGACACAGACTACCAACGCATTCTCTGGCCAGACAGCACTGGAACAATCAAAGATTATCGTCTTCTACGAGTAACGTTTGGTACAGCTTGCGCACCTTACCTTGCTGTAAAAACACTTCAACAAATTGGAGAAGATGAAGGGAAACATCATCCAGTAGCTGCTAAAACTATAAAAGAAGACTTTTTTATGGACGACTTGATATCTGGCCAAGATACTATACCTGAGGCTGTTGACGCGGCGAAGAATGTCACTGCTATACTACAAAGAGCAGGGTGGACTATTCACAAGTGGGCATCGAACAGCCCAGAATTTCTGAAACAATTCGATCCGTCGGAGCGATGTTCACAGGTGAGCGTTGACATCAAGGTAGATGGGACGATAAAGGCTCTTGGACTGTCCTGGAAGATAGGAAAAGATGAATTTCATTACCATAATCAGCTGCCGTCGTCTGGTGATGTCATAACTAAAAGAACAATATTAGCTGAGATCCAACGCCTCTTTGATCCGCTCGGATGGCTTGCTCCTGCTCTGCTACCTGCAAAAATAATGATACAGAAGTTATGGTTGAAGGGAACCGGCTGGGATGATAGTCTTGATCCTGAAACAAAAGAAGCATGGTTAAACATAAAGAAAAGTTATGAAAGTTTAAAAGACATTAAGCTAGAAAGATGGATGCATATTACTAAAGATAAAATGAAAGAGGCTACAATACATGGATACTGTGATGCATCCACCACAGCATACGGTGCAGTTGCTTACCTTAGGGTCCGCACTGAAGATGGAGGCTATAAAATAAGTCTAATTGCTGCGAAAACAAGAGTGGCACCAGTTAAGGCACTGTCTCTGCCACGTTTAGAACTATGTGGTGCAGTTCTATTGTCACAGCTATTAAGACAAATTAGTGAAGCCACTCGCATACCGCAAGGTCAAATTTTTGCATGGACAGATTCAACTATCGTTCTGTCATGGTTAGCAGGTGATCCAGCAAGATGGCAGACGTTCGTAAGAAACCGAGTGATAACAATTTTGGACAACATTGGCAACAAATGGTTTCATGTACGATCAAACGAAAATCCAGCAGATATTGCCTCTAGAGGTATGTTGCTTCCAGAATTGAAGGATAATGCTTTGTGGTGGCAAGGACCAGATTGGCTGAAAGATGAGGAAATACATTTAGAAAAAAATTGCAATTTAACAACAGATTTAGAAATGAAAAAGAATATCTTAGTTAACACAATAATAAAAGATGATAATAAAGAAGAAAGGGATTTACTTACCAAGTTTGAAGATTTTGAGACGTTGACAGAACTGTTGAAGACAATTACTTACTGCAAAAGATTCCTGAAATACAAAAAGAATATGAATGATAGTATAGATTACCCACTTACCACAAAAGAATTAGATAATTCATTAGAAACATGCATTAAGATCATAAGATAAGTTCAAAGCAAATATTTTGAAGCAGAAATTGAAGATTTAAAGAACAAAGAAAGAGTTAAAAGACAAAGCAATTTAAAATCGTTATATCCGTACGTAGACTCGAGTAATATTCTCAGGGTGGGCGGCAGAATTCGGCACGCAAATATAGATGAAGCCCAGAAACATCCTATAATATTGAATGCAAACAATGCACTGACACGTTTGATAGTAGCAGACGCTCATATACAAACGTTACACGGTGGCATTCAATTGATGTTAACTTACCTGAGAGCTAAGTACTGGATCATAAATGCAAAGAGAGTGGTCAAGACCTGTGTGCATAAATGTTTAATCTGCGCCAAGCACAGCGCCGCTACGAGATCGCAATTAATGGGAGACTTGCCCAAACAGCGGGTAACTCCAGCCAGACCATTCATAAACAGTGGAGTAGACTTTGCTGGCCCATACCAAGTGCTAAGATCGAAGGGACGAGGCGCGAAAACGAGTAAAAACTATATTTGCATCTTCATATGCATGGCCACAAAGGCTATCCATTTAGAACTTGTAGGAGATTTGACATCTGAAGCATTTATTGGAGCCTTTCGAAGGTTTGTGGCGCGAAGAGGAAGATGTAATCACCTTTGGAGTGATCAAGGACGGAATTTTATAGGGGCCAACAAAGAACTGTCACGTGAATGGAAAGAAGCGAAGTTGGAATTTGAAGGCGATATTGCTGAAAAACTTGCCTTAGATGGCACCCAGTGGCATTTCATTCCGGCTTATAGCCCGAACTTTGGAGGGCTTTGGGAGGCGGGCGTGAAATCGTTGAAATATCACCTCAAAAGGACCTTAAATACCCACCTAACATACGAAGAAATGTGCACTGTTCTGTGTCAGATCGAGGCCTGTCTTAATTCTCGACCCCTATGTCCAGTGGACGATACGAATCCGGAAAGTCTTGAAGTTCTTACGCCTGGACACTTCTTGATCGGTGAGGCTCCTACCACAGTTCCATCACCGACAAACCAATTTGTCTCAATGAGTCATTTATCCCGCTGGCAATACACACAAAAGATCTTGAACGATTTCTGGCGAAGATGGCAGGAAGAATATCTATCTCGCCTCCAGCAAAGACCAAAATGGTTGAAGCGAGTAAAAGAATATGATGTTGGCCAAATTGTTTTAATTAAAACAGACGGTTTGCCCCCAGGCAAATGGCTCCTTGGACGTGTTATCGAGAAACACCCTGGAATAGACGGGATCACCAGAGTCTATAGCGTCAAGAGTGGTGATCATATTGTCAGAAGACCTACGACAAAATTGTGTCTAATGCCTATAGATACTGAATCATAATACGTTGATTCTTTAGTTGATTCTGGTTTGCGTAAGAGTTATAAATTTTTTGCATGTAAAAATATATTATTGTCAATTTACATAATTGTATAATGTGGCATGGCTGTAATTTTCTTTTGATTAAGTTTGGTTGATATTGTTTACAATTTGTTGTAGTTCTGACTATATACAATTTTGTATTCAGTGCAAATTCTTATATATTTACTGTATGTATGTTTTGATAATTTAAATAAGAATTGTTTATTATAAAGGGCTTTGCAGCCCTTTGGTGGGCGGTATGTACGTTCGATTCTCCTTTAATACACTGAAGTTGTTATGTCTTAACTTAGTCGCAAATAAACCATCAAGTAGATCACACGTTCGTTTTCCTTAAAAGTGCAAGTACAACCCAAAACAGCTCTTATCACCGCGAACAGAAGTAATAACGTTAAATATAAAAAAAAGAACAATGGCATACAAACAAAATGGAAACGCTTATTTTTGTCTATTAGACAATAATAAACTCCAAGAATGAATAATTAAAAAAAGAAAAAAAAAATTATAATGATGTTTGATGCCAAAGCCGCAAAACTTATAGAAAAGAAAAAAAAAGAAAAACAACGTAGATTGACAGATGACAATTTGAAAAGTGACATTGATATCGCAAGTAATTTATAATAAATATGACGTGTAACATGAACACTAAAACATTCTGTGCGATTTATAGGAACAAGTGAAGTGAAACGCATAATATAATAAAGTCACCTACCTACATAATATGTGCATATTGCTTAACTACACTCGGCGTCAAAAAAATCGCACCTCTAAGAAAATCACGTTCAAATGGCATTAACTCTGGATATGCACATGCAGTCGTATTAATTATAATTTTATTTAAAAGGTTACTTAATTAACTTAATAAAAAAACATTATTTTTCATTATCAAATAAAACCTAAAGCAACAAATAAAGGGTCACAAAAATTCTAAGGAAATTTTGCTGCTCGGGAGAGTCGCGAGTTGCGCTAACTTTGTGGGTATAAAGAGGTCAACACGGGTTCAATGTGGGTCATTCGCTATTAAACCGTTGAAGGGGACACACGCACTGATTTTACTGAAGAAAGAACATCTGGAAAATGGACACTACAGCTGATGAGGCCGCTCAAGTGGTTGCACTACTGCAAGCAGGGGTGCGGCAGTGTGATGTCGCCCGGCAACTGAATCTGAGCCGTTTTTCGGTTCGTAGAGTCTACCAGCGCTTTTTAGAGACCGGTGGCTATATCCGGCGACATGGGTCCGGTAGACGTCGCTGCACTTCGGAAAGAGACGACCGGTTCGTTGTGTCGTACTCTTTGAGAAATCGCTTCTCAAACGCTGTTCAGCTGCAACAGGAGCTCCAGGCAGTTCGCAGACGCACCGTGAGTGTATCCACGGTTAGAAGAAGACTGAAGGAGAAGAACATAGCAGCCCGCAGAGCTGCTACAGGTCCAAAATTGACTGCAGCGCACCGACGAGCCCGCTTGCAGTTTGCTCGCGACCACGTCGATTGGACCATTGAGCAGTGGGGAGCTGTTCTCTTCTCAGACGAGACACGAGTGTGTCTTTTCTGCAACGACCGACGAAGAAGAGTATACCGGAGGCAGGGTGAACGTTTCGCTCAAGCCTGCATCCAGGAGACGGTGGAATATGGAGGCGGATCCTGCATGTTCTGGGGCGGTATGTCGGCTGCCGGCAAAACCGACCTGGTCTGCGTCTCCCGGACCGGAGGTGCTCGCGGACAAGGGTCGCTGACTGCGCGCCGCTATATCACAGAGATCCTGGATGTGCATGTGGTCCCTTTTGCCGAATCTTTTGGCGAGGGGTTCACATTAATGCACGACAACGCTCGCGCACACACTGCAGCCATCGTGAACGACTTCCTGCGGAGGTCCCAAATTCCTGTGATGCAGTGGCCAGCGAGAAGTCCTGATCTGAATCCGATAGAGCACCTCTGGGACCATCTTAAACGTAAGGTTCGATCTCGGGATCCGGCTCCTTCGACTCTAGAGGAACTCCAAACCGCGGTGATTGAAGAATGGGGTCTTATCCCTCAAGAAGAGCTCCTGAAGTTGGTGAGGTCTATGAGGGACCGTATGGAAGCCGTCATCAGGGCAAGGGGGGGTAACACTAGATTTTGAGTTAATTTTAAGACACTTTTTGTACATTTTTTTTGTAAATTATCGATTATTAATTAGGACTTAATTAAGATTTTTTATTATTTTTCAAATTTTTATGCTTTTTGTATAATTTTAATTAAAAAAAAGATTGCACTTAATTGTTGTTTGATGCTCCTTTTTGTTACCTTTCTAATGATACCTAACACTATCCTCTATATAAGGTTTAGGAATTTTTGAATAAGATTTTTATAAGGTGCGATTTTTTTGACGCCGAGTTTATATACGAGGATAGATATCAATATGACGGTCTACAACAGAAAAGTAATGCATGTAAAAGGCAAGTAACACTAACATTGCAACGTATTTAATAGATGAAACACTTCACTTAAGCAGAGTTTTTATAAAAAGCGAACAAAACAATGAAGTTACTTCCTCTTATTTGCAGGTCCAACACGACGACCCCCAGCACTCGGTGAAGACACATTTGGATATTCAGCAATGATGGATTCCAGATCTTCATCAACAACAACTTTGTGGCGCTTGCCATCGGAGGTCCTGAGCAATATCACGCCATCCTGTGTCCAACAAGACCTAACACCAAAATGTAGCCGAGCCTTGCTGAAGACAATCTGCCGTGACTTAGTGAGGAACTCTTTCACTGAAATGTTGGTACCCTTCAAGTTGGTCTTCGCTTTCCAGACTGCAGCCTTACTATCAAACTGAGCAAACCTCACAATTACAGGACGACTCTTTTCACTCTCCTTGGTGTTTGAGATTCCCAACCTGTGACATACCTTAATGGAAGAGCTTGTGAGTTCTCTCAGGCCCAATTTGGTATTGACAATGTTTAATACCTTATCCCTGCAGTCCTCTTTCTCTGACTCGGGGACACCCAAGAAAATCAGAGCTTTGCGGCGATGTCTCATTTCAATGGAATCAATCTGCATGGCACATTCATTGATCTGCTTTTGGAGCATCCCAAGCATACTGACCACAAGCTCCCTGAATGATCGGAACTCCTCAGCAACTTTAGCAACTGTTTCCTTGCCAGGCGCTGCGCCTTGAATCTGTGCTTCAAGATCCTGCATTCTCTTGGTGAAACACTCCTCCAAGTTCTTCTGAGCAGAAACAATGCTGGACAGTTGTGACATAGTGTGATAAAAGAAAAACAGTACTGTGACAGTTGTATATGCTATGCTGGCAGGTGGTGTCAAAAGTGCACTAATATCACATTAAAGTTGTTACCTATGTAAGTTGTTGCTCTTTGTAAATTTTATTATAGAATTTACCTAAAATTTTGCAATAAAAACTATTATTATTAAATTTTCAAACTCACAAGCAAAACTTTACTTATTCACACCTACCCACTATATGTTTTCTTTGACAATCGCGGTGTTGTGCACTCGGAATTCTTGCCGGAAGGTCAAATGGTAAATGAAGAATATTATTTAAGCGTTAGGCGGCATTTAAGACAGCAAATTCCACGAACGAGGCCAGATTTGTGAAAAAAAAATTCTAGGATTTTGCACCACGATAATGCGCCTTCGCACAAGGCCATCATTGTGAACGAATTTTTGACCAAACACTATACAAATACCATCAAGCAACCACCATATTCACCAGATATGGCTCCACCTGACTTCTTTCTTTTCCTCTACTCAAATTACCACTTCGTGGCACCCGTTTTCAATCGGTAGAAGACATAAAGGAGAATTCGCCGCGAGAACTGAACTCAATTCTGGAAACAGCGTTTAAAAAATGTTTTGATGATTGGATTATTCGTTGGCGTAAGTGTATCGTTACTGAAGGAGCATACTTTGAAGGTGATAAAATAAATTTGGATGAATAACAATTATTTTGTATATTATTGATCTTTTCCCGGTACTTTCTTGACAGAGTAATACATCTGTCGTCAAAGCAGAACTTGAAGTGTGGAAAGCAGAAACTATCACCTCCCCTACTACAAAATCTGCTTTGGGTGCGATCAAAAATTATGTCCAATAATTAACACGTTGTTACGAATATTGGCTACATACCTGTTTCCACTGCTACACCAGAAAGGACTTTTTCAAGCCTACGAAGACTTGAAAACTACTTGCGGAACACGACGAGTGAAAACAGACTGAACGGCTTGGCTCTCATAAATATTCACTATGGGATAGAAATTGATGCGAATGAAATAGTGGATATATTTAAAAAGAAAAACAGGAGATTAATTCTGTAGTACATATGTAGTCAAATCACTACATATGTACGTCTTTTTTTTACATATTTCATATTTTTCATATAATATAAAGGTTATTGCATGCACTTTCAGTAGTTTTATTTTCTTGAACCCCCCCCGATACTAAAACCTGGCTACGCCCTTGATTAGTCCACTCGGTTAATAAATGACACCGAATCTCTTTCTGTTGCGGTGCAATCAGTAGATTGCATTCGAGAATAATGATTATTTTAGCCGCGAATGCAATAACTGGGTTGCAATTTTTTCACCTGCTAATGAAAACGAGTATAAGAGACCGCGAATAAGAAACTTTTACTGTACGATGTAAATTTCCCACCAGAGGACTGGCAGGCGTGGTTGTTTTTTTCGTACGTTGATTATATCTCATAGAAATATGGCATTGTGA
Source organism: Calamotropha paludella (assembly GCA_927399485.1). Classification (NCBI taxonomy): domain Eukaryota; kingdom Metazoa; phylum Arthropoda; class Insecta; order Lepidoptera; family Crambidae; genus Calamotropha; species Calamotropha paludella. Next base: position 265,303 of record OV656820.1, read on the forward strand.
ATACAAATAAATATTAATAAACAACGTAATTTTTGTTTAATAGAAGTTCGCATAATCCTATTGAATTCGCTCTGACACCATTGCCTATTGCAATTAAAATGGTTTTAAACTCCTCCTCCTCCTCCTCTTCGTTATACAGACGGCGAGTTATATTTTTCGTCGTCGATTTTACGTCGAGACTCGAGACCGCCTATGGGAAAATAGTACCTACGTATAACCGAAAGGTTCGCGATCGTAAACCTCCGGGTTTAGTGCCCGGTGCGGAACATGAGACGTGATTGTATCGGAGGCGTGAAATTTAAACCGCGATTGTGTTGTGCGTTTCGCTCTGCGATTAGTGCTGCCGACCGATAGTGGACTATCGATAATTAATTGATAGTCTATCATGAGGCGATTGATAGCAGGACTATGGATCGTAATATCGTTAATATCGATAGCTTGGAACGTGTCAATACAATTGAAAAAGTGCAAAACTATCGATACGATCGATCTCGTAATTAACAAAATATCGATGGTATCAATATTATCTAGGTCCTTAGTAACAATAGCATCGATAGTATCGATAGTATCACGACTATCGATTGTTTTACACTATCGATAGTTTGTCAATTTTTTTAGTATTGATACTAACGATAGTATTGTTACTGAGAACATAAATATATATCGATATTTATCATAGTTTGTTTTTTCCCGGCAGCAATACTATCTTTAATATCGATAGTATTAATATTATTCGTATTGATACGTTTTGAGCTATAGATACGAACGGTATTTTTCCATATTTCGATTCGATATGAACTTTATTTTTCAGATGAAAAAATCGATAGTCTGGCAACACTACCTGCGTTACGGCCAATGGGCGCGACTCATCGGGTTACAAGTTCGACCGCATTATATTAATACCATTGTGCCTACTTAGGCGTACCAGAGATAAGATCACGACCTGCCCAGACTTGTCTACGTTGATATGTCAACTTTTGTGTTCTGTCAAGTGCATCTTTTCGAATATCACAGTCAGTCACTTGTTTTTTTGCTCTCGGCAACCGTGGATTTAATAAATAAATAGACTTTTATACAGATACTGTTACTAACCATGGATCAGATGTCCGTGAGTGGGGGCTACTTGAGACGTCGCTCTTCGAGGGTAGTAAGAAAACTTTTGTGATAATACATAAACAAATTGTTTACCAAGTTGTAACATATAAAGGAAAACATTACAATAACAAAATGAATTTTAATCTCATATACAAAATAATAAGTCTACATCCACAATATTCCTACTTAAGGAAATTATTTTAATAGAAAAATACTGGAAAAATTCGATGGCTCACAAGTCACACACTTATTAAAGATATTAATACAATTTAGATAAGTTCTTTTTGTAATATTGTGTACGCATACTGGAAAATATCAACATACCGTGGTGTCTCACTAATCTGGAGGTGTTTGCGTTCTTAAATTGGAATATGATTTGTATTGGATGACATAGTTTTTGTATCCGATAATACAATCTGCCTGTCGTGAGTGGGGCGGTGATCTCGCTGTGTATTCTGCGTAGTGTTGCCAGACTATCGATAGTATTAAATCGATATTTTCATCAGAAAAATGACGTGCTAACGATAGTATCATAGTATCGGTACTATCTATGTTTTTGGTAACAATACTGTCGATGGTATCGTTAATATTATACTCGTTGTAACGAGTATAATATTAACGATACCAACAATTGAAGGAGTCCTCCTAACAATGCACCAGGAAAGCGGCGATCAGAGAATATTGGCGAAGAATTGTGAAGCTTGCCACCAACCCTGATGTGACAACCACGACCACTCTGTCAAGAGTGACAAAGAAGAACATTGAAGTATTCTATCAACACTATCGATAATATCGATAGTACGATTGATAGTCTAGCTATTACTCCCCTATCGATTAATTATCGATAGTCCGCTATCGATCGGCAACACTAATTGTGCGGTCACGTAAGTTGAGACGACGCCGGACGCGTCTGCTAACGTCTTGGGACGTTGCTCATTCCGTTGATGTGATGGTTCTGATAGGTTCCATTTCAGAGCGAAAAGTCTCATTTTACTTGTATGAGATGCGGCCTCGCTTTTATTAATGCTTACACGTTAGGTATATCTATACCAAAAATATATTTGGATATTGGGACTATTTATTGATAAAATCAATTGTTAAATTAGTATTCTATTTACTATGTGAATACTGTTTGTTTCAGATCGGTTCAATATGAAATTTTACGATTATTATGATTGCACCTTATCTGAAATAAATAATTGCGGTAAAACATTAGGTCGTAATATTGTCATAATACTTTCATTTACATTCGACATATTATCATTTATACTCTAAATGAAAAGAAGATTTATATGTAAATCAATTTTTCCTTGAAAAAATACCTTGTCCCAGATGACAGGAGGGACTCGAACCCACAACCTCTCGCTATCCGGGCGAGTATGTTCTTCCAATTAAGCTATCAAGCCATTTTGGAGTGTTTCTTCCTTTCATCTTTTCATGGGATAACCAGACTTACAAATAGGCGACACCATTACATGGTAGGTATACCAAAGAGTCGCACTAAGCGTTTTAGTTCCACTTTTGTGATCCGTACCGCTAAGGAGTGGAACTCTTTGCATGAATTTGTGTTTCCTGATAAAAATAATTGAGTAACCTATTCACTAGTGACTTGGATTCCACAAGTCACTAGTGAATAGGTATCTTCTAGACAGGCGGGTCACATTCTAGATTGAATCATCGCTTACCATCAGGGGAGATAGCGGTCAAGCGCCTACCTATTTACTATAAAAAAGCTGATATAAAATCAAGCAGTGCTTGTTATACTTAAATTCCAAAAATATAATATGAAAGAAATATATTTGAAAACGAGTCACGGAAGAAAGGATGTATGGTTTTTCTCAATTGTGGTCTTTTGTTATGATCTCTAACCCGACAAAGAGAATGAAATACTTATAAAACATTTTAATATATTCCGCGGGCTGTATCACATTAGAGGACCTATAAATTAAGTAATACTTCGGCTTTGAGTAATCTTACATAGAATTTAAAGCTAGCTTTCAACATCTTTTATAATGCGCAAAGCTAAGGAGTGGAACTCCCTCCCTGCGTCTGTATTTCCGAGTACTCATAACCCGTCCGTTTTTAAAGCCAAGGTGGATAGGCACGTTCTGGGTTAGCTCGTTCCATCGTGGATCCTGTCTTGGCACACGGGCTTGATTAGGATCAAGAGCGAAAAATAAAATCTCGCCTTTTTCGACATATGTCTCTCTCGCTTCTTCAATTCTTATCAGCCTTTTGCACACCAGCTCGTCGGTTAAGGTACTTTTGAGCTGGCCTTTTTCAGGACATCCTCTATTTGGTCCCTGAAAGGTTGCCTTGGTCTGCCGTTACCGACTGGTCCATGCACAATTGCCTCATATATTTCTTAACGACATAGCGTGATTTTGTTTTATTTTAAGTAACATCAAAGGAGGTAGGCTATTGTGTCTCTTTATAAAATCGTTTCTTGTTCGTTATTATATCGTCTGTTTAGTCAAAAGGTGGTGAAGTATGTTAAGTAAGCAGTAGTTCGTGGTAACATGTTGTATTCTCAGATGTTACAACACGAGAGAGAGATTATAATCAAGGTACATTTTAAATAGCTAAATAGAGAGTCATCAGCGACATACGTCATGTTGCAGAGCGTAATGCTAAGTTACGGTACAAGTGTAATGTACGACTATACATTAGGAATAGAAACTATATTAGACTATAGAAAAACCGTTCATACGGCAATTTCGGTAGGATACATTTCGGAGAGTGTGCAGGAGAATTGCACAGCCTTATTCCGCCGTCCCTATTTTTTCATCGGACAACCAGACTTACAAATGGGCGTTATATGCTTGACATACCAAAGAGTCGCTAAGCGTTTCGGTTCCAATTTTATGATACGTACCGCTAAAGAGTGGAACTCTTTGCCTGAGTATGTGTTTCATGATAAATACAATTTGGGGGTCTCAAGTCACGAGTGAATAGGTATCTTGTAGGCAGGCGCGTCACATACTAGATTGCATCATAGCTTACCATCAGGCGAGATAGCGGTCAAGCGCTTACTTATTTACATTTACAACAAAACAACGGGTTGCACCGGGAGTTCCGGCAGAAGTGAAAACAGGAACATTAACGTTGTGCACTTTTGATATTTTGGAATGGTTAGGGAATCATTTTGCACGAATGGCTTTAATTATCAGTATAAAAGTACTATGATTTATGGCGCTATCGTACAGAAACATGACCACAAACACACAAGCACACTCGCGCAAGCGCCCTGCGCCGCTTAAACGAAACAGGAGCAGGCATACACTTTTGCAGCGCGATAGAAAGAGAGAGGGATATTACTTCCTCTCCTACGCCGCGCCGGCGGTCTACTCTCCCTTCGCATTACGAATTTTCGATCAGGTCACGTGTACTGACGCGAGTTTAACATTTTTTACCCATCCCAAAAAGTGCACAACGCTGTTAAAGAAGTTTTCACTATAAAAAAAATTAGCTGAAAGGTACCTATATCCGGTGGCATAAAGTCTTATTAGTCCTACAAACGACCGGCCGGCCCCGCCTATCTTGGATTTTAAACTTTTTAGATCTCCTTCATCCGATCTAATTTTAGTTATCTGGAGCACAAATTGATTGGTCATTGCTGAGGGTTTATCAATCTTTTCTGAAGATATTATTTTATAACTCTCATCTTGGCAAATAAATATCTAGATTGTTAGAGTTATAAATTTATAACTCTCATCTTGGCAAATAAATAGATTTTTAGAGTTACGATTGATTTTGTTATGAAATGTGATCTTGTACCACACACACACACACACATCAAGTTAGTGCGAAACCCCATTAGCAAATCTTGGGTGGTGTATTGCAGGTTGCAGGCAGCCATCTCATATCGGTCATGGAAAATTCCACTTTTCTTGAATCTTGATGTCAAATAATTGTAGATCTCGACTTGATGGAGTTTGAAACGTCTAAATGGCCACTTGCTGCCAATTGGCGGTGATCCGATCGACTCCCACCGGCCCACGAGGACTGCTCACGATAATAATTGCTCGTGCGAAGTATTTGATGTGAATTGTTCACTTAGGCACATAATGACAGCACATTATATTTTATATGAATAAGATTGAGTTTGTGAATTATTTTATTGTCAATTTTGCATGCCTGTTATCTTGAATGCGAATGCTTTATTTACAGACTAGTTTTTAAACAGGCTTTGAGGCTCGTAACACAATTAGTACCTGTAGAGCTACACTTCTAAATTCGACACAGCGAGTATAGATGGCATGATATAAATTAAAAAAAGTTATTTCAATGAAATAACATAACCAATATAAATAAAAAAAAACAATGTATGAACTTGGTTAGAAACAAAAAGTAATGAAAATTAACGTAATTTTTTGTACTGCTGGGTGTCTAAGTATGGTGACATCAGTACTTATGCCCTTACTTTCTTATTCTAAAGGTACAATTAGGATTGCCAGATCTTAAAACCGAAAAGCCGGAGAGATCAGGCAGTGCAGGCAGACATTTGGGTAAAAAGGCCGGACACCCTTAATTTTTTCATTCTTATAACAATTTTTCTTTAACTAAAACAATACTTTATTATTATTTGCCATAATAGTAAGTGGGGTGGAGATTAAGAGTAGAAGGAGGGGAGTTATCCATGCGCTATGGAGACATGGTGAGGGGAAGAAGAAAAAGGGTCTAATTTAAAAACCTGAAAAAATCTGGACAGGCCGAATACCGTCTATTTTGGCCGCACACGCAAACAGAAAGCCTGACTGTGACCGGCTTAATCCGGACGCATGGCAACTCTAGGTACAACTCTACTAAAACATAATGTTATCCCTAAACGGTAAATCAATTACAATGACGAAATAGTACAATAACATAACTAATTTATACAATTGCATTCAAGGGTTGCATCAATTGAATACCAACTAAAATATTATAGCACCACCACTATTCTACCACAACTCGGTAAATTTTTTATATATATATTAACTAGCTGACCCGGCCACACGGTGCTGTGTTATAAATGAAACCTATCCTATATTTTAAGCTAGATCTAATAACAGACAGTTACCAAGTTTGATCAAAATCGGTTGAGTAGTTTCAGAGTTTATCCCGAACATACATCGTGACACCAGATTTTTATAAATATGTATAAGATATAATATAGATAGACAGATTACGGTTAAGATTCATTAGCGAAATAATTACGTACTGTTAAAGCTATTATTTATCAATTATTTACATTCTTATAACAACAATTGTGACTAAATAAAATAATATCAGAATAAAGTAAAATAATTCTTGACTAGTTTTTTAAACATGCTATAGTACACTGTTTACCGAGGGTAGAAAGCGACCGATTGCCGGCGAGGTTGCTATCGAGAGGCGAGGGCTTTAAAAGCACTCGAAAACGGAAATAGAACTTTCTCTCGAATGATACTTAGTACTTTATACTGCACCCACGAGGAAAGTCAAGGATTTAATTCCTTTGACGTTTATACGGAAGTAAAGTCGAGTTTTTCTCATTTTTACGACATTAAGGCATAATAATATACTTTATAATCAGCATTTATTCACTTCTAGACTTCAGGAAGTAATATCTTGTTAGTTCTTACACTTTCCCGCACATTGCACATTTAAATAAAAAACTGGTTGGTTGCCTGTAAAGTCGGTATACGGGCGAAAGTTTTACGTGACAACGACTTTGAGTGGTAAAATAATTTTAATGTGAATATTCATTCGTATAGTAGGAAGAAGGATGAAATAATAGTAACAATTTATAGTAGTTTATTTATACAAAGAATTATATTTAAAACATTAATTTATAGGCACGCGTCCCTTCCACTTTTTATGTCTGTCTCTCTCGCTCTTAGGCGGGCTAACCATGCCCGAGTGGAAGGGACGCGTGCCTCTCACTCGCTCTCATTGTGAGCGCATAACGTGAGCGGAGCGTAACGCAGTTTCTTGAAGTGTCACCCGGCAAACCAATTTATACGACGTTGTCACGTCAAAAAGAAAAGTAAATATACTTTTCGTAATATAATTTTTTAGTAAATATATTTAATTTTCAATATTGATCAATTTTATCAAAAATATGTCGTTGGATTTCAATCATTTACTATTGCATCATCGTTGCAAGTCCGATACTTTGGTGTGTAAGAAAACCCAACAGTTTAAAATTTTAAGACAAATAGCGCCATCTGTATTTTGTTAAAAAACTATACTTAAAAGCAATGCCTACATTGTGTTGTGCGTTTAAAAGCAGACACTACGATTACCCTTTGTTATAGGATTAAGAGTAAATTGAGTGGGAGAGAGACGCAAGGCATTCGGCGGGCCTCTCTCTCGTTCGGTGACTCATCGTAACGTTACCGAGCGTTACACTTTTTCATAAGTGACTCCCAGCCGCAACCTAATTTAAGACGTTGTCACGTCAAAACTAAGGATCCTTAGTCCCTAAATAATAATAAAAATAATCCTAAATAGGTAAGTAATTTTATTTATATTCTAAAATCGTCACTATCAATATTAAATCCTTTTTGGATATTTATTGTACTACTGTAGTAACATACACGGAAATAGAATGTATGGAGAAACAGCCAAGTGGCAAATACAAAATAAGAAATTTTTGGGTTATTGTGTATTCAATTGAAACTAAGCGGGGGTCCATTTGTCGGCTTAAAAAGATATTTTTAGGAGATACTTAATAATACGCTGGTTCTGGTGCAACTGACAATATATTTTCTGAACAAAAGCTGAACAATGATTATATAAAAAGTAATAAAACCGTAGAGGAAAAAAAAGACATAAACAGTTCACGAAAGACATAATGGACTATGTGCATCTTGCGCAGGGAATGCGCAATAGTGTGAGTGACCCCACAAACAATTATAAGGGAGTTTAAGGTAAATACTAAATAACAAAAAAATGAATAAATGTGACTTTATATTAAATTCAAGGGCTTATTTTATAAAAAATACGAGATCAATTATCATATTGAGTGCATAAACTTATTATTTTCTAGGACATTATTAGAAAGATAAAAAATAATGATTCATGAAATTACAAGAGATAAAGTAGAAATACTATATAAAAATAAAAAGAATTAACACAATAATATGCTAACTTTCAATCAATGCTAAATGACTCTAATCTCCAAGTTGTGATGTTGTGAGTTACACACACTGGTGCGTATTTGAGTCCGATTGCATCTCGTCCAAGTTTGCTTTTACAATTTGTAACGTGATATTATACGACCGTCGGTACGTCGGTACGTCACCAACCGACACTCGTACCTAATAATATTACCCTTAACATAGAGAACGAGTGCATCAGTGTGCAGCAGAATTGCAAAGCCTTGTTTCGCCGTCCCCATTTTTCATCGGACAACCAGACTTACAAATAAGCGCCACCATTATATGGTTGATATATCAAAGAGCCGCACTAAGCGCTTAAGTTCCAATTTTGTAATTCGTACCGTTAAAGAGTGGAACTCTTTGCCTGAGTCTGTGTTACCTGTCAAATACAATTTAGGGGTCTTCAAGTCACGAGTGAATAGGTCTTCTAGAGAGGCGCGTCACATGTTAGATCACATCGTCGCTTACAATACCATCAGATGAGATGGCTGTCAAGCGCTTACCTATTCACGTTTAAAAAAAATCGTCGATAATATCTATGTATCGCTTCGGCACTTATTTTGGCATTCCTCCTCGCAGAAATGTATCACAATAGGCTCGCCATTGTGCCCTCACTGCAATAACTCGGGGCTGAGTGCTCGCCGACGCGACCAAATGCAGCTGCATTATTGCGATGCCACAGATCTGTCTGTGCGTACCATATTATGATTGTGTTTATTGCGTTTATGAGTTTGGAATAATGCTCTAAACTAATAGTCCAAGAGCTAGTGAATCCTCCAGGTAACGGTATTCCTGTAAGACTAGAATTTTTTTAGTGATGAATTATAGCATGCTAAGTGTAGTTACCATGGCCTAGTTTTTAACATTTATGTATTAAGAGTTCAAAGAATATAGGGTCCACTGACGTGCAGGGCTGAGGCCTGGTAGGCCATGGTAACTTAGCATGCTATAGGTCATCACTAAACAAATTTCTAGCCTTACAGGAATACCGTTATCTGGAGGGTTCACTAGCTCTTAGTCTATTAAAATAAGACAGGCAATATAATATAACTAACCGTCACACGCCCGCTTCTCTCAGCGTATATTTTTGCAACAAATTCTGAAAAAATGGGTTGATTAATGACAATCAAATCAATCATTCAACAAAACAAGAAAAAGAAAAAAATTAGGAAAAGAAATAATTGTGAGCCCATTGAGGCAGGCGGGCGACGGTTAGTCAGTATCCATATAATACTAGTATTGTAATAAAACATATTTTAAGGATTCCGAAAATAAGTGTAAGATATAATAGTGAAATAGTATATCCTCGGGGTTTCGTGTCTGCCTATTTTTAACCGACTTCAAAAAGGAGGAGCCAAAAGGACAGTTAAATATAAATTTGCTACAAATTTTGTTGCTTGGCACCGACTCAAAAAATAACTTATTATAAAATATAAATATATGTATGTAATCTCGTCTTATGTAAAATAATTAAGTAATCAATTGTGTGTGTAAAAAGCCACCTTCTGGTTTGGCTCGTTCCATCGTGAAATTTGTCTTGGCCCCCGGGCTTGATTTGGATCAAGAGCAAACCCATTAAAAATATTTTCTACGTGGTAGTTTAAGTTTATACTATATGTAAAAGTGGTAGTGGGTCTTATAGTATTGGTCGGTTTTTGAGTTATTTATTTTATATTAAAACTACGAATGCGATACCCCGTTCCACATCAAAATTAATTTACGAATACGGACGTTAAGGACCATATGTGTCGTTGAATATCGCAATACATACATATCGCATACGTCGACGTGATTAAGAGATTTGATGAGTAATTGGGTGATCGTGTGCACTCGAGTGTTGCGGCCACAGATATGGCGGGCGCGTTACGAGTATAATAGTACGGAGACGGCTGGGGACGTCACGTGTGTGGCTGCGACTGTCGTCTTTAGACGTAAGCGGAATTAGGACGTCGCCTCCAGGCGCCAATGTTTAATCTCCTTCAAGCATCAAACAACAAATGCCGATTACTTGTAATCCAAACTTTTATGTACATGGTTAATTGGTGGATCACAAAGACTATCTAAGGTTTCCGATGTCTGGCTAAAAAAAAATAAAGTGTCTTAGAAGGAATTAATAAATAAATTTTATTTCAGATTAGTTACATTCGTATGTGTAAGTACCTATATGGTCGTAATACTATTATTATAAATATAGTAATTTATTAAATAAGAAGAAAATACATACATCAGTGGAAATGGTAAGTTCTTGTTACTCTTCGTACAAAGAAAAAAATCATTTTTCACCTCTTGCAGATATTATATTATCGAAGACATTATTTGAATAGACTATTGAGTAACTTTGGATGTAAATTTTCCATGTGGTAGTATTATTTTGATTATTGATTACCGATTATTGATACTGATTTAAATGACCGTTTGGGACAACGATCCTGCTTTTCGCACTGACGGTCCTGAGTTCGAGTCTCGAAAAGGGCAGATGTTTTGTGTGATAAATAAAAGCATCTGTACCTGAATGATGGTCATATATATATTTCTATAAATATTAAATGTATGTCTATCCGTTACCCCGGTATCCATAACACAAGCCTTGCAGTACCTACTTACTTTAATTCTAATTCAAAACAATAGCTAAGCTAACTAAGCTAAGCTCAAATACATATAGTAAATACAATACATTTAGCGTATATCAATAAGAAAACTAAAGTAAATTTAATAACAAATTAAATAGATATCTACTAACGTACCTACCCTGTAAGCGATTACGTTAGTGTACGATCGAACCGTCTCATCTGAAATGTGTGCTCGGGTGGAAAATAAAATCTAGTTTTTATGACGAAATGTTTTCGGCCACTCCGTTTGCTCACGGGAATGGCGTAGGTGAGGTGGGCACTTCAGAATTTATTGCGAGTTTGGCGAGATTCCACTTTACTGCCATTACTTACGTCTCTTACATTTTCCACATCAGATATTTAGTACCTACCTGATCTTTAAATGTGGAAAACTCACTTTCAGATGTTATTAAGAGAGAGTTCTCTCACATGAGATACATGATTGGGAGTATAATGGTAATTGTAATAATAATATTTCTAATCAAAAACATAGTACAAGGAAGCTGCATTTATTAAAACTGTGTCGCAGCCACTAACGCCCATCTCCAGAAAAAAAAACAGAAAAGACAAAATTAACCTTAAAGCAAATCAAAACTTAACTAACACAATATTCGTCTTTATCTGTTCATTGAAAAAATACAGTTTTTTGTTTTGTTTTTAGTTAATTCTACAGATAATATTATAAATACTTACTTGTGTAATATAATGTCGAATTTTAAAGCCATTTAATCGGTTTATAATATTGAATATATAATTTCCTTAAACACGAAGCAGATCGTGACGAGATGGAATTCAATGTAAACATTATACTAATCGTGCAACGTAAGTCATCTAAGTACACAATTCTAATTCTAAATACGAAGAGTACAATTAAAGATATATCAAGTTGTTTTCTTTTAAAGAATACTCATACGTCCATTTGAAAATTCCCTGATTGGAGTGGAGCTCCTGTGGATCAGCTTCAATGACGCAATGTCCATTACGTCATAAATTCCCGAGTTCTTAACCGATTTTAATATTTTTTGTGTGGAATCGAATCAACACATTTAGGACTAGATCGTCAGCCCGAATTTTGAAATTTGCAAAAATATGCCCAAAAAACATGGGATTTCCTATTAAAACAAAAAGCGCGTAATTTCGAAAGTTTTCATTTTATGGAATTTTAAAATTTATTTTGAGTATTACGCTCAACTCCAATAGAGCAAGCGAAGCTTTATGCTTAGCGACTGTATGGATCCAGTTAACCACAAATTAACTTTAAGCTTCCCTACACACAATAATCGGTCCAACTTTATGAAAAAATTCTATGGATTTTGTGATGGATTCAATTCAACGCGCACGTCTATTTGCCCTCGATCCTCTATAAATTCACGACGATCACCTCCCATAAGATACCGAAAACGATTTGAAAGGGTACATTGGCTCGGTTTCAAGATAATTAGAGAAAATCGGTAAAAAAATTGGTCCGATTATATTATCGATGCGGAGTGGGATCGCTAGGCAACGTGCACACAAACGAGCGAAGCATTCTTCCAATTGTCAAAACGTTTTAAGCTGCATATATTATGTAACGCTAATCTATAATCTAAGAACACAAATTTGTTGTTTGTGTGTTTGTCTGTCCGCTCTTTTCCCCCGCTTTTTTCCATTGTATACGCGTTACCATAGCAACGCGTTACCGGGTTAGTTAGTCATACTGAAAATAACATTACTCAAATGCACTTCAAATAGTTTTTTTGAATAGTTCAACACTTTAACCACTCTCAGAAACTTGTCAGCTTTAAGAGAAATGACGACATTTACAATAATATACGTCGTCGCCATACATTATTCACATAAAACAATATTATTCTATTATCACAAAAATAATTGCGTTATGGGTTTCTCACATTGTTGATTACAACAAAGTCAACATGCATCTGTTTTAAAAAGTATGCTTAAACATTGCAATGATATACAGAGTATAAAAGATAATTTACACTACAATTACTGACTTCGTCTCCGAGCAGTTTTTTTATTTATAATAATAATATTTGTTACAATCACACCGATTAGCACGAAGTAAGCACTATAAGGCTTGTGTTATGGATACTAGGGTAACGGATACACATACAGATATGGTACATAGATATGTTAGATGTATTCATCACACAAACACCTGCTTCTTCCGGGATTCGAAGCCAAGAGAGTCGCAGCGAAAGGCAGGATCGCTACCGCACCAAACGGTCCTCAAATACTTAATTAAATAGTAATGAATTCTTATTCTTTCTAAAAGAGTATTTGTTTTACACTTTCGCGTCCACTCACTGAAACGAAACACTTTTTACAAGCTTTTATTCAGTTTCATCTGTACCGGTGAAAGTCTGTCTGTAATCAAATCTTAGAAGATTAATTTGATCCACTTCCCAGTTTCCGATTGAGCTGAAATTTTGCTTTCAAATATTCAAATCGGATAACAATGCAACGTCATTATGATATGGCGCTTGATCTGATGAATTTCGAATTTAGGCTCATTTGATTCATTCTGACAAGAATTCTGGTCTCACATTATGTCCAGGATCAATATGTTAAATCATAATGTTAATAAGAAATAAACAAAAACTGGACTTTTTAAAAACAGGTTTTTATTAATAGTCTCAAGTATTCAAATAAATACACACTTTTTTTAAAACTGAGACACATAATAAAAGTTTGGTTTTGGTTAAATTACTATTAACGGGTACCAACCGAGAGAAAAGGTTGAAACATTAATTCTGAAGCACAAAAGAATTGGAAAAACTTAAAACATTTTTGATCACCCATCTGACGACCAATCCTTGGAAAAAATATTTAACCTCACCATCACATTAATTTGCTATTTTTGTTATCTATTAATTAATCCATTTGTAAAATAATTATGCTTGCTGTATGTGCAGCGAAACATGTTGGTAAATATTATAATGAAGACGACTTTGAAACCATGTTTCTTGCAAAATAAATTATTCTTATACAGAGATCTTTAAATACGTACTTATCAGAAGCTAGGGGGTTGAAATTCCTCGAAGGAGGAATGAATTAAAAAAGTGCTCACGCGCCTTCCCCGCAAGGGAATACCCTTCCGTTTAAATTCCTGTCGTCATAACGCTTGAGGAGAATTCAATTTATACACTCGGCACGTACTCGGGAAGCGAACGGGGCCCCGGGCCCTGGGGTCCACGCAAACGGCTGCAAGGTAGGGTTGCCACAACTGCTTTTATTTATTTTTTAAATAAAACTACGCATGCTTGACTTGGGGAGTAAGCTGGTGAATGCGTGACGAGAGTGTTACGAAAAGTGTGGTCGGGCGAGGGGGACGGTAGTTGAGAGGAAGATGTACTTATATCGTGAAGACAGAAAGAGAGAGAGTTACGTTTCGTATATTAGGTGTAGGGGCATAAGAGAGAGTTGCGAGCAAGGATGTTTTACTTAGCTAAAAAAGATTTTATAAAAACTAATAAACCTGTACAACTAAAAAATATTTCATTTAAATAATAGAAATGTTATGATAGATGCAAATTAACAGCGTTGTCAGCCCTACGCAATACACATGCATGGTTCGCAGCCAGCGACCGCGCCGCTGGGTCAAGGCAAAAGAAGCTCTATCGTAATGCAATTAGGTCGCAGTTTTATCAGCTTGCATGAATGCGAATAGCCGGGTATTAGGGACGGCACGAAGGCCGGAACGCCCGCATACTTCCGCTGCACGTATTGGCCGCTAGGCGGCGCTAGCTGCAATTTGGAGATGCAGACTGCCAATTATACCAGCTATATAGTAAACGGACTCTGCAAATTGTACACGTTAAGACATTATTTTTTCAATAGTTTTGTAAGGTAATATTTTCAACTTTAGCGTTAAGCAACACGCTATCGTTCTCGCTATAACAAACCACTTTCCAAGGCTATTAAAAAGAAAGAAACATAACGAAAAGCGATTTCGTGTCACAGAACTATATTTGTCAGTTTTTAATTTTAAACAATATTTAACCTTATGATAATAATCTCGTACACATTTATTACATTTGGACATATTAGTACACCACTAGTTTTAATGGAAGTTTCCCCCGATTCTGAAATAAAACAATAATATAAGAAACGTTATTCTGTCACCAAATTGACTAAAGTACTTGCATTATGGAAACCAAGGAGAGCAACTATACCACAATCATCTAGACCCAAGATAATACAGTTATGCCAATTTTCAATTTATACACAACCGGGGAAGTTGCCAAATGATAAAGTACATTTTACTATCAAACGGGTGTTGTTGGCCATAGGCTTAATAACATCGAAACACCAAAAGAAGACAAAACCATTAGTATAAATTTATCTAACGACCGTTGCAACGGTAGCGATCCTGTCTTCCGTACCGGCGGTTATGGGTTCGAGTCCCAGAAGGGGCAGATGTTTGCCTTTTCTATAAATATCAGATATTTATTTATCATATATGTTTATAAAACTGTTACCCTAGCATTAATAACACAAGCTTTGCAGCGCGTATTTTAGTTTAGGCTAATTGGTGTGAATGTCTTTTATATCAATTTTACTATTACAGCTGTAAAAATTCACTTCTCATAGTGTACACGAAACTGAGTAATTACCAAAAATAATTAATGGACTACATTAGCTGGTAATTACTAAAAAGTCAATTTTACATATGACACGCAATGTAACGCACGCAGCAATGGATCGTGCGTGTATAGAAGAGTGCCCATATATGTTTATTGCTTGGAATGTGCAATAACGATATTTTAAACGATAAGAAAATGCTCATTCACTTTTAATAACCTCTTTATACAAAAAAGAAGTGTGAAGATGTCGGGAAGAACAATTTTTTGAATTTTTCGTCAAAGATCTGACCTTGTGTAAAAATTTAGATTTAATTTCCTTACTTACTACTTACTATGCGTCATATTATAATGCTGACTATGTCATACATATACATATACATGTACATGTCACTGAATTTCTCGGAAACAGCTTGACAAGTTTATTACTTATTAAGTACTAACATAGGATGTGAGATTTGATAATATAATTAAAATATTGTGAAATACATACGAGTACATGACGACCATTGCCTTAGTCATCTCGTGATCACGGCTCCTGTAAAGGAGTCGAAACCTCAAGATTTAATATAAAATAAATTATGCGCAAATCCGTAAACAATGTTTTATTTAAATGTGTACCGTGCGCGAAAGTGTAAGAACCAAATAAGATTGGTTTGAAGATCTCTGTTCGGAGGAGGATGTTCTCTGAGGTCCGGGGCCCGCCCGCATCGCGATCTATGTCGTTATTTACAATATTGGAACTAAGCCGGATCCGGAAATGATCATAAATCGTAATCTGAGCCGAGATCGAGCCGTGCCGGGCGCACAGCGCGCGCGCACTAACTCAATGCATAATTCAATGTAATTTCCACACGGATTTACGTCGCGGCAACTCTGATTTGTTGTTAATAATTTGATTACTTTCATTCAATTTCAGATTGACGGCCACTTGGGTGGGTCAGTACGGCAGTAGGGTTGTCAACTACATTTAGATAAACTATTTTAATAGAAAGATACTAGAGAAAATCGACTCGGTTCACAAGTGAATTTTTATTCTATATATAATAATAATTCGTCTAATTATTAAGATCCTTATTGCTAGTTTAACTGAACCCTATAAAGATAAAAAATAAATTTACCTTTTATCTGTTTATCTTTATTCAATTATATAAGCATTTATCGAAAGTCTACGACGCCGTGGCTTCGTAAGTCCTATTTCGGAAGACCTTGTAACTAGAAGAAGCCGCAAGAGACTAGGCAAGGGCTATTTTTTCCTCCTCTAATGTGTTACAGATTATTTTAAATTAAGAATTTTTTTTTAGCGCTTGTAAATTAACTTTACAAAACATTTATTAGAAGTACAGTTTCCTTAAACTCCAAGTCGTTTTGTCCTTCAAATAATCATTAATTCTGTAATATCAGCTCATAAGGGTTTTTAAAATTTCTCAGTTAAGCAGGCTATTAAATTAAACAATATCAACCTAGGTTGAATGACTGTTGGTTGTTTTAATTTTTCTTCTTGATCTAGATCAAGAAGAAAAATTAAAACATTTCAAGCCAAACCTATCAGGAATATTGAAAAACCTACCTTTCCACTTTTATGAAGAGCGGATTATCTAAATGGTACGATAAACAACCCTATGGATCAACAGACTTATGTTTCAAGTTAGTCGAGTTGTGTGACGATCAGCGAGTCGCGGTCGTGACAGTCGTGTAACTTAATCGTAATTACGCTCAACTTAATGCTTAATTTGCATGTAACGGCTCATAATTCGAGTGTCGTCACGTTAACATGTAGAAAGTGTTAAACGGCGTCGTAGAACTTATGTAAGTGGAGTAAACGTTACGAGGGGAATTATTTACTTTAAAAATGTTAATTAAAATTTACATGTAGAAATATTAGTAATTGTGGTGTCCTCGATTACTGTCAGGGTATCCATCAAATGAAAGCAGTCAGTAGTTTCACCAAGCAGCACACGCACGTCCGCACCGGCCGACGGTCGAGCGAGCAATGCCCCTCTACCGCTGTAGGCCGTGCGTACGGGCGTGTGTCGCTTGCACTTTATTAATACGTCACACCTCTTCCTTTTCAATTGATTCGAATAATTTGAGACAATGAAAAATAATTAAAATACATTTATGTAATTAATATTCTTAAACAGTATATCTTGAATTGTTATTTAACTAAGAAATATTTTTTTTTTGAAATTATGATTTATTACTTGCAGCCAAATACTCTAATCTTACGTGTCCTCTATTTTTCTTTGAATCCGCCACTCTCCTTTTACCTTTTTTTAGATGTATCAGTTTTTTTTATATTAGTTTATTTAGTTTTCGACGAATCGTCAGCTTACAATATTGTTTAATTACAAGCTATATAACTTAAAAAGCTAACAAAGGATTCACACGGAAAAATTGGTCTAGGTATTACTAAAGTGAGCTCACTCAGTGTGTGAACCCACGAACCCCTATTGTAGTATCTGAATGCTAACTAATTAAGATAAATGATTGTAAATGATAAAATGTCGTTTTATTCGGCTATCTCCTAATTAGGGAGTCACATATTAATAAAACAATATATATAATTATATATTTATAGCATCATGCAGTGCATATGCAGGAGATGACAATTTTGTTTTATTTAATTTTCTCTCTCTAAGTTATGTTCAATTAACCAATTAAGGGGTTTTATTCAATCTATTGTTACGTCATCAACGAACAGAATACACGGTTCATTCATAACCTTCGGTAGGTCTATTATGTAAACTAAAAACAAGAGAGTCTTAGGCACTCCCTTGTGATGTTGAGGCATTATAATTTTTAATATCAAATCGAACTCTATAAACTTTTCTACTCATATGATTATAATATTCGATTAAAACATATTGCTGTCTATCTTTTAAATAAGAGATAAACCATTTGTGAGCTGTATTTGGGATACAACCAGTTTATTAATATTTTATGTTGCACACGGTCATACGCCTTGTACATACATATGTAGCAATATTCGAATAGCATATTTTTAATGTCCAATTACTTATTATCTTTTGAATGTATTTGAGAAAAGCTAATAAAGTTGACTGACTGTAATTATTTAGGTCACTTTTTTGGTTATTCTCATGTAATGGTAATCACTGTTGTTTTTTAATGAGTCAGGATAAACTTCTACTTGCAAAGATAATTGACAGTGAAGGAGAAGGTAAGTTCGACCGCACATTCACAATCAAATGTGAGCGTAGTTCATCAAAACCGTCACTTCTATATTTTTATTTAGTTATTAAATTCTCACTACGATTACATTGTACACTACTGAGTCTACTACCAGTTCGGAAATTGGGAGGCCCTTCCGGGAAGAACTGGCGGAAGAAACTCGGGCAGGGGGACCGACCTCCATCTTACTGTTATTATTTGCAAAGAGAGCTAACTACATCATCAGGTCTTGCAATGTGTGTTTTTGTAGGTATTAATTTATTAATTATTGCATCCCAAGCAGGTGGAACGCTCCAACCATCGTCTCTATTGAAATTTGGAGGTTTCCTGATTTCAAAAGCCTCGCGTAGTGTCCTAGGAACAAGTCTTTGTTCTCTAGCGAGAATTTAAGGTTTATCGATACGAATGTAGTAGTTTGGCCCCTCAAAAGCATGCTTACACTCACACACTGCAGACCTTATATCGCGCCTATGTTTTATGTCAGTTACGTGTTCTATAATGCGCGTCCCTATACTTCTCTTTGGTTGTCCGAAGTATAAGAGAACACAGTCACAATCGCTTTTGTAGACACCTGCTGCCTGGAGGGGTATATTGCATTTGACCGGTCGTAAGAATTGGTTAATCTTCCTGGCTGGTTTAAAGTAAGTATTAATGGAAACCCGCTTCAGAATGTTCCCAATCTTGTCAGTGACCCCCTTCATGTAGGGAAGGACAGCCGGTTGACGTTCTACTGTGGCTGGTTGGTGCGGCTTCTGTGTCGTAGTTTTGGTACTCGCAACTTTTTATCTTGTGGTACTCGCTTGTCATGCTGAAGCTCAGCAGTCAGATATTGTTAGGCACAGATGCCGTGAGTTCTCTGAAACAAAGATTTCCCAACGGTAGCCAACTGTATAGGATGGTGGTGAGAGTCACCATTTAAATAACTATCTGTATGAGTTGCCTTTCTATACACTGTATGACTAAGGGTTTGATTTAGATTGCTGCTGATTTGAACATTTAGGAAGGCTATTTTATTGTCTGTCATTAATTCCATAGTGACATCAATGCAATCTTGTACAGGTAAGCTTGTGAATAGAGATTGAACATCGAAGCTAACCATAGTTTCATCATCAGTGAGATGTAGGTGTGTATTTCAGTAACAAAATGGTAGGTATGGTGCCTTACTTTGTTTCGATAACAGAAACTCGTCAAGCTTATTACTTACTATTTTATAAACATCAAAAGTAGCTGTTACTCATTATCATCCCATAAGGAGAAGAGTAGCTCTTTTATTGACTGTTGTATCTACCCCCGTTGTCAAAAGATATATTCCCAGGGTCGTCATCCATTTGTCCCAGCGTAACCCCAGTGACATCGAATTGTCATCGCATTGCAATGGCTCTATGATGGCAGGCTGAACATTTTAGGCGACCCAGAACAATGTCTGTACGCCTGTATTTTGCGCCCTTGGCGCCATTGAACATGGTGTGTCACATTTATGCCTATGCATTATAAAAAATTTAACGGTAACACGCCCAAGTTTCTTTTTAACATGTTATCAGCAGTCTGTACTTGTAACTTGACTTCTATGCATACTGGTATTCTATTATTTATTGTTTGGTTTTGTGTTTCACAACAAGATACCTATTTTACTATAATAAATGTTATCTCACATCAATAACTCTTTTTCCTTCTTGTACCTACTTCTTATAAATTCCAAAATTTGTATAGTGTATAAATACACCTTGTATGTAATTTTTTCAATACATTAACATATTTTTGAAGCCACATAAAAACAATATTTGGTAAAAGTTGCCTTTATTTATTATGTGTTTTCCTACTGGAAATTATTTTATTAATGATAATGTCTAATGCTAATAAATAAAATGTATTGATATTTTTGTTGATTTATTTTCTCTTATAGACTTGTGTAACTCAGTTATATCCTGGAGCTTTATGCCACTCCGGATATATATCTTATCATTCCATTCAAAATTCTTAGCATATCCAGTATATCCAATCCATTCACATGGGTCAATTCCAAATCATTTGGTCAAATACTGACTGGCTAACTACATAACAGATATCGACAGCGAAAGCGTCGAACGAAAGACTTAGAGCGCCGAAAACGCTTTTTGTGTTTTCTGAGTTTTCCGATGAACGGTAAAATTCTTAAAAACGCAATACTGCTGATGCTGCGTTCGCTCTGACTGAGGTGGCAAGCGTCATTATAAGCGAAACAAGCGCTGCATAAAGTTTTGTTTCTATAAAACGGTAGCAAATTTGAAGCGCTTCATGTGCTCTTATTTTGCGAAATCTTATTAGTCCGGATTTAATAAACAGATGCGGATATTGATAAATATATATAATAACACCTTAGTTGGATATATGGTATGATTTGATATGGTTTCAAAGAATAAAACTACTAGTCCGGATATATTTATGGATATGGATAATCACTGGATCTATATCTTTTTTAGGAAGAATATAGGATAACTCCGATCTATTTCCGGAGTCAACTTACGCATGTGCAGTCCCTTACCCCGTACGGTTAAGAGTGTATTCAGAAATAAATTAACCAGCGAATATTCATTTTATACCATTTCCAAATTACATACTTTGCCGATAACATTAAATCATCTAGATTTACTGTACTTCGATAACTTTTAACTTGTATACAATATTTTTTTTTTTACATATATGACGGCGAGGCCTCACGCCGGTCATCAGAATGCTCTTTATTATCCAAAAAGAGTTGCAGCGATCTTCAAAATAATAACGTGTATGGATGTAGGATAGACTTCTTTATTATTTAAAACCACTTGCAGTCTAAAATCGCAAATGATGCACGAGATTTCAATGGATGAAAAACGTGGTGATCCCCGAGACGGCGTGACAACCTCCCTGCGTGGCGGTCCAACGAAAAGTAACGTTCTCGCTCGGTATAAGCTATGAAGTGAAAGTTATACCCTTATAGCGTGCTAACGGTCACTATAAACTAACCGTTTCACGCTTATTGCATGCTAACGAAACGTTTACTCTTATAGCACGCTGACAGTCTGCTGCTCAAGTCATCTCAGAAACGTTTAGTGTTGCCAACTTGCAACGCCTCTTTAAGGTCACGCCATCTAGGATTTTACCCAGGTACTAACCTGACGTTTTCCATTTGACAAAATCGTACCTTGTAAACAAATCCTTACTGACAAACATTATTTTAAGCTTAACCTCTAGAGTTTAATTTAATCTAATTGAAATAATCGAATGCTTCAACATATATAATATTACTAACCTAAGCTATTATCCAATGAATATCAAATTCAGAAATAACATACGTATAATTCCGAAAATATTATTTGTTTATTTCAGTCATAAGTGTAAAATACTAATGTCTTTTAATATCACTATAAAAGATGAGATAGTTATCGTATGTAATTATATGTTTGAATCTCTTTACAACGATTTAATTCTAAATCGATGCCCCTTAGCAAAGTCACACCTTTGTGCACCTTGTTACCATTGTCGCACCTTGGCAAAATCACACCTTTGTGCACCTTGTTACCATTATTGCACCTTGGCAAAATCACACCTTTGTGCATCTTGTTACCATTGTTGCTCCTTGGCATAATCACACCTTTGTGCACCTTGGCACTATTGTTGCACCTTGGCAATATATTCTTGTACCCCTTGGCACATGTCTTTTCAAATTAATGTATCGTAGTATATCCACTTGTCTGTATAACCTTTATATAAAGTCTGACGTAATAACCATTGAATTCAAATCGTTGTTTCAGGAATATAAGAAACTACTTAAAAATCTATTTTTTTTAGTATCATAGTATGTTTATTTAACCCGTATAATGCGATGTAATATTTAACCCGTACAGGGTTACTATTAACTGAATTAAAATCTCGATCGATTTAAATCGTAAGTAAGATTAGGTTTGGTGTGGGTAGGTAGCACAACCAGAATTATTAAAAGCAAGAACAAGACATTCATTACTAGAATAATATGGCAGAAATAACCGTGAAGGTAATAATAATCTCAACACATAAATTATTCAATCGAGTGCTTATTACAAGGTTATAAAGATTTTCTTTATAGCAAAATAGGATGACTTCATATATTTTCTTTTCTTAAAATAAAATAGCTATCAATAATTACACAAGTTCTTTAGAATTGCAATTAACACTGCCGTTATTCAAGTTGATATTTACATTGATATAGTCAATGATTTTTCAACTCTTCTTACAATCAAGTGGATAAACTATTTAACATTTTTTGGTCTCAATACTATGAGACAGCCTTTTTTGCAGATGGGTTCGTTATCTCCCTCCTTTAATTTGATTTTCACGAGCTAATTTTTATATACACCACTTACTTGAAGGCTCGTCGCCACGTGTGGTGTCCTCGATTACTGTCAGGGTATCCATCAAATGAAAGCAGTCAGTAGTTTCACCAAGCAGCACACGCACGTCCGCACCGGCCGACGGTCGAGCGAGCAATGCCCCACTACCGCTGTAGGCCGTGCGTACGGGCGTGTGTCGCTTGCACTTTATTAATACGTCACAGTAATCATACGCAGTCACACCTACTAACTTAGTTTAATAAAGAGCCAATTTGATTTCGTAACTGAAATACACAATAATATAAGAAAAATACGCCAAAATATTGATCTTTATAGTTTAGTAATTATCGGATAGTGAAAAGTTAATATCGGATGCTGTTATTTCGAGCCATGCTTCACTAAAAGTCACTGGTAGATCAAATCGTAAACAATGTTTGTTGAACCTCCAGCTAAAAGCAATGTTTCAGTTAATAATCTACCTATCATACAATCTTGCAAATTATATAATTTACTTAATAAAGAGCTGGATATATTCCACCAGAGCTCCAAGACATTTATGAATGTAATTAGAGATAATTTGGGAGTACTGGCACGTAAAAACATTGTTTAAATATCGTTATGTAAATTATTGATTTGACGACTTTATTTTCTCAATTTTGAATTTAATAGCCAAATGAAGTGTAAAATTCTAATTTAATCTGTATAATCTATCTGTAATAGTTTCCATGTCTTAATTTGTAAAACAAAACCATTAAAATGAAAAAAAAGAATCTTCAAAATCGGTTGAGTAGTTTTGCGGTCAAACACTGTGGCTGGGAATTTATATATTGATGTACGTTCGAAAGGGGCTCCTTAAACCCACACCCGTGTCACAAGTCTCAGGATCTACACGGGGTTTATCTTTCTGCCACAAGAAGGACCTTGCACCCTTGTGAATCCATGGGATGCTAAGAAGTTCGTCTCTCCCAACGGGATTATTATAAATCTCCATAAATAGTTGAAATTTCCTACAGTTTAACACTTAGACCATGAAGCTTAAGAAATACTTAAAAAATTCGACGGGTCTGTCAAGGTTACGGTAGCTTAATTGGGAGAGCACTCCCCCTGATAGCGAGGGAAGTAGGTTTAAACCTTATACTAAATTAATAATTAATTTCTTACATTCACACCAATTAGCCTAGCCCAAATTGTAGTGCTTAACAAGGCTTGTGTTATGGATACTAGGGTAACGGATAGACATACTTATATGATACATAGATATATAATGTAATATATGACCTATAACTAGGTCCAAATGCTCGTATTAATCATACAAATATTCAGTCAGTCAGTGCGAAAGGCAGGATTCGTCAGGAGCAGACAGGATGCACCAAACGGTCGTGAACTGTAATCAATAATAGTTTTTCCTTTTTAAACAACCACAAAATGAAACATCTCGTTAGAGTGAGACGTGTGGTTATGCCCATAAAGTTCACCCACCCTAAGGTTGTGTATAGTGTCCCGGTAATGGGTCCAAGGATGCGGCGTGTGGCTTCCGTAATACTGTTACGGCGCTTACCGTAACCGGATCACCGGTAATGGGGCACGCACCTGCCTAGTACCTTCCGCTCATTCGATAACGAGAGTCCTCATATAACTACAACGACCGACTCGATTACAACATACGAACATGTTGTATGGGTGATGATCAAGTAACTGACAATAACAGAATCAACATGTTTTTTAAACGATCGTTGTTCGAGTGCCGGATGGGGCTAATGTTTGTGTTATTAATACGAGCATTTGTACCAAGTCATGGGTATTTATATAAATTTCTATGAATATTACACATTATTTAGTTATAGTTAACCTTGTAAAACATAAGCCTTACAGTGCTTACTTTGGGCTAGGCTAATTGGTGTGCATGTAGGAAATATTATTATTATTGCTAAACAGATTTAAAGCAAGAACCTTTTTAAGTATACACATCACAAGAACAAAATAACTCCAAACATATGTGCGAATAACATGTTTAAACAGACAAGTCAGGACTTTTAATTAAATTATTTTTTTGTGATATTATTATAACTAATACTTAGCTTGGTATTTGTATATGGCTGAATAAGTTAAATTTTAATGTTATTGGACCATCCTCTGTATCCTTATTTAAATGCAAATAAACGACAGTAAACCGATAAAAAATAAATAAATAAACCATAAATAAATGGATTAAAATAAAATTAAAATGAAAAAAAATATTATGTTATTATTTAGAGACATTGACATTAACGTTTATTTGAGTAATACAATTTTAACAAGGCGCCTTGCCAGACTTAAATGATTACTGAAAATGTTACCATTATAAAATATTTGGTTGATCGATGAAGACATTAGTGAGAGATATCAGTGTGTTGGCAACCCTGACTTTAATCACAACTGCACGAAGTTGCCACTTATAAATAAATAAATAAATATTTCCTACATTCACACCAATTAACCTAGCCCAAAGTAAGCACTTTTAAGGCTTGTGTTATGGATACTAGAGTAACGGATATACATACATAAATAAGTAATATTCATAGAAATATATACAAACATCCATGACTCAGGTACAAATATTCGTATTCATCATACAAACATCTGCCCCTTCCGGGATTCGAACCCAGTACCGTCGGTGCGAAAGGCAGGATCGCTACCGTTGCACCAAACAGTCGTCAAATTATTACTGGTAATTTGTATAAATGAAACTATTTTTGTACAAATATACACCAAAGTTAAACTGATTGCTTCTTCAAGGGCAAAATTAGATCCTTGCTACAAGAAGATTCATGTTAGACTCTTTTGATAGTGGATACCTATATGAACTTGTGTGTTTATGCTTCGATTGGAGAGGTTAAGCCACTATCCGAAGGGCCATTCGCAGGATGGGTGATCGATAATTTAGTTACTATCTTAAGCTCCTCCTCGTTTGGGTCGGCACGTAAATGCACAAATAAGCTAGTTCGATTCAGTCGCTAAGCACAAAGCTTCGCTAGCACCAGATATTGGAGCGGAGCGGAATACTAAATAAAAGTAAGAAAAATATCAATAATGTTTTGGAAATTTTAAAATTCCATAAGAATGAAAAACTTTCAAAAAGCGCGCGCTTTTCGTTTCAATAGGAAATCCCATAGAGCCAATGTTTTTTGGTCATAGCTTTTTATTTTGCGAATTACGAAATTCGGGTTCAATTTATTACAACAAATGAGAAAATCGGCTTAATACTCATACAGTTATGGCGTCACATACACTTCGTCATTGCAGCTGATCCATAGGAGCTTCGCTCGCTCCGTTCCAATAAATCGAGAAATTCTTTACTGGTTCTTTTAACCAAAGGGAAGGCATCTTTGTATTGAAGCCATCAATAGGTTGATTATGATATCAATTTATTCCAGAGTCATGGTTGTTTCTTCTATAGACTCGATGTACTTATTGTTAGCCGACTGCAAAAAAAAGAAGTTATGTATTCGACCCATATGTAGGTTACATATAATACAATTTTGATAATATATATCAAAATTGTACTTAAAAGGGAGAAATAAAAGTATTATGTTGAAATAAAACTGAAATTAAATATCCCAACTATTATTTTTATTCGGTAATTTTGGTAGTTTGCAACAGATTTATGTATTTAAATAAATAAATCATAACTTCAAGTTAGTTAATTATTTTAAAGTTACTTTTTTTACTGTTGTAATTAATTAAAAATGTTTGTGTAATACCTACTTTAATAAGTTCTAATAACATAATGACAAAACAAAACGTTTTATTCTAAACCCCTTACTATAGCTTCCTTTTGCTGTCATATGGTGCATCGCATTGCAATGTGACATGCATTGTAAATAGAGTTCCCAGGACACCCTTAATTTTTAGTCTGATTATAAGACAATTTATTTTTAATAAAATAATGTTTCTTATCCATAAAATCTTTAATAATGAAACAACAATAAAAAGGAAAAAATCAGTCTTTTTATTAATAACAATATCGATATCAATAATTGCAAACCAACGCACGATTAATTTAAAAGGGGTTAAATTTAGAAAGGCTGACATATGCCGGACTTGTCGGATAGCGTCTAATTTGCCCGCACATGCACACAAAAAGCTTGACTGTGTCCGGCTTTATCGAGACGCCTGGCAACCCTAATTATAGGAGTAATACAAAGTACGCGTCCCACAGATGGCTTCCCACTATAACAGACACCGACCGACTGCCCCCGCTGGGAAAGGCACACATCTCTTTCGCGATACCAACGTAATTATCCGCTGTCATAATTCCACAATGGCTGCTTTAGATTGTAGCGAAATGGTGCCACGATTCTCAGACGCAATTTGTGTTATCTGCATTCAGATGTAATTATGATGCGCTCTCTGTAATACACTCACACCTCTAATTGTGTTGCTAACGGGGCCGACTACTTAAGGAGTACAATTTCTTTATTTTTATATTGAAACATTAAACGATGACTGTGTGTACTCTACAAAGTGAAGAAGTCAAGAATAACGCTACGCTATCCATTTGCCAACAAGAAACGACAGTTTGGTGCAACGGTAGCGATCCTGCCTTTCGCACCGACAGCCTTGGGTTCGAGTTCCGGAAGGGGCAGTTGTTTGTGTGATGAATACGAGCAATTGTACCCGAGTCATGGATATTTATATATCTATATATATAAAAATTCTCTGTCACAGTTTCGGAGTTCATCGCTATGATGAAACTCCGAAACTGCACAATCGATTTTGATGTTTTTTTACGTTTTGCTGGAATTGTTCTAACTTAGGACATAGGATAGATCCAATTTTATGACACAGGAACGCGTGGCCCGATCAGCTAGTCTTTATATAAAAGAAAACATGTTGAAACGATGTCTGTATGTACTCTACAAAGATGGGTAAAAAATAACGGTACGTTATCCATTTGCCAACAGTAAGTATCTTATTAACTTATTAAAAAAGCAGTTTTAATTTTTTAACTTACAATAGTAGTTGCCATTTGCAGTATGCAATGTATGATTACCATTTTTTTCCGTTTTCCTTTGTTCTCTGGATGAACATATTCATCCATAGCTAAGGAATATGCCTTAACAATAGAAAGGTAAATAAAAAGTTACCAATGAATCTGCATATCCTTTTTCATATTTCACTTAACACTTTATTTATAATAAGTTGATTGCAAGAACTTCTTTACTTTGAGGATACTTTTTTAATACAGGTTTTTCAAAACTTGAACATTGTGAAAAGCAATTAATAATAAAGATATTTTATTATTTTTTCATTTATTTTTCATACATCAAATAGTGCAGCGCTACACAATTAAAATAGCGGTCGGAAGGGTTTCGAACGGCGTTGAGTGGTTCTTGAGCCGACGGGACAACGGGCGTCGATAGCACACGCATCACAAATTAAAAGCCATCGGAATTGCCACAAAAGCCAATGGACAAGCGAATCACGTCCTTACTATTGTACGATAAGGTCTGTGAACCATTGTCGAAATAAAGATTACATCTCTGGGAGCCGCCTCCGTTGAATTAAACACTTTATCTAAAAACTCGACAACGAGCTTTTGTGAGAACGGTTTATGGCGGTCGCACCCCAATAATAAACCTAAATAACATGAAAGATCTCATAAAAATGCACCAGTTGCGCTCGCGCATAATGAATCGGTTCCTCAGAAGTGACGCCGTGTTCAGTTGTTTGGGTGATACATTCACACGTGATCCTACGTAAATAATGTAGAGTTTGTTTCCAACTTCGCCTAAGGTTCGCCACTGTTCCCTTTAAGCTGGATACACAATAGAACATTTGTTAAATCTATTTATTTATTTCCCTGTACCTATATATGTATTAGGAGTAAGCTACATATGTTAAAATGTAAATAACTTAGGAATAATTGTATTAACAGTTCTGAATACCCGAAGGAAAAACTATATTCGAGGGGTCTACGTTTTGTTGCAGAACTTTTTAAATCAATTTTAGAATGCATACTAATCATTTGGCATAATTTGAAATAGCATGCAGGCTGGTATTGAATAAAAAATACCTAATCTTACCTTACTTGCAATGTACATATGTCAATTTATGCCTTTTGATTAGTATGCCAAGTGACTTTATGTCAATTACAATTATGCATCATGAATGGCTCACATATTCGAGTGGTGACGCAACCAGTCACAAATCACAAAGTTCGCTCAAAAGAGTTAGAAGTATTATTAGAAACTAGAAAAAAAGGTTTTTTTGTTTATCAAACACTATTACTGCGGCAGATTCGTTTATACGAATCTAGAAAAAGATACATCCCATGCCACGTTTCCTATTACGAATTAGCTAAGATAATGTAGAAAAATTTGTAATAATGAATTTATAACGAAAGAAGAAGCTATCTGTGATTCGTAAA
Source organism: Calamotropha paludella (assembly GCA_927399485.1). Classification (NCBI taxonomy): domain Eukaryota; kingdom Metazoa; phylum Arthropoda; class Insecta; order Lepidoptera; family Crambidae; genus Calamotropha; species Calamotropha paludella. The sequence continues at coordinate 294,643 of OV656820.1, forward strand.
TATAGACGTCATCTTTGTAAAATGGTCGCTCTACGCAAGACACAAACTTACAGTAGTATGGGTCAGAAAATTGATGTAAAACCAGAAACGAGAGTATTAAAAATAAATAGAATTATTTATTTATACTCAAACACAACAGTAAAAGATGAATATAAAATAAATATAAAAAATAATATACACGAAAAAAGAAAATAAATATATGTATAAACAAATATGGTGTGTTTGAGATCAAAAATATTGTATTGTGGTATTACAATGCGTTTCTTGCATTGGTTAATCGTTGAATATTAACATTATATCTTGTGAAAATTCTTTGTCTCCCAAAAGAGTTATTATTTTATTAAGTGCAAGAAATTCGTGAAAGCACAAATGAATATTGTGCACTCAACGCATATAGTAGTCATACCACCGCTTAAGTACGGTACAGGATATTACTTTGGCGTAACTCGTTTGTACATGTGGAATCTTGTTGTATACTGGCTGGCATATATGTAAAACTACATGTTAATCAAAATTCTTACGATGTTCTATGTCACTATAGACATTAAGGTTTATTGACTTGGTTACCAAATATATTCTTGTACACACGCATTTATAAGTTATCTTTATCAAATAATATTATTACAACATTCGTTATCAGCACGAAGCTCTAGTATAATGAGTGATCAATTCAGTGGCATTAAATTATTGTCTAATCGAGATGGGTACAGCATCTGGAAATTTAAAATTCGAGCGCTGCTTATTCATGAAGAATTGTGGAAGTCCATTGAAGGCTACGCTGATGGTGATCCTACCTCTGAAGATGTGAGAATTAGAAAGGATCAGAAGGCCTTGTCTAAGATTTCGCTCACGTTAGATGGTTCAGCCATTACTCATGTCAGATCAGCAAAATCAGCAAAACAAGCTTGGGACGCACTAGCAAATGCTTACGAAGACAAAGGGATGGGCCGCAGGCTATCACTCGAACGCCGCTTATACAGGTATGCTCTGAATGACTTTGTAAATATTGAGTCGTATATAAATGCTATTATGTGTACAGTACAAGATTTAGCAGACATTGGTAAAGTCATAGACGACGAGTCTGTCGTCGCTATTTTGTTAGGAGGTCTGTCAGTTAAATACGAACCTCTCATAATGGCACTTGAAAACTCCAATGTAAAGGTAACAAGTGATTTAGTAAAATCTAAATTATTGAACGAAATGGCCAAAGACGTACCTCAAAATGACGTCTTAGCGTTAAGTTCGAGGACATCAAAAAACAAAACTAAAAAGCCTATTGTTTGTTATAAATGTCATGAGCCAGGACATAAGAGTCCTCAATGCCCACACAAAAAGGGAAAGAAGAAAGCCAATATTGGCAGTGTAGTAGAAAGAGTTACTCAAGAAGATTCCACGTTACTCACTGCATTTGTTGCCGAAAATAATGATAAGAAATGTCAACGATGGTACATTGATTCTGGAGCAACTAGTCATATGAGTCCTTGTTTGGAATTTTTTGAAAACTATAAGCCGTTGAGTCATGATGCCGGTTCTGTCACTATTGCGAATGGAGACAAATTGCCAGCTGTTGGAACAGGTGATATAGTTGTTACAGGTATTCCAAGCATTACGAAAATAAAAGATGTTGTTTTTGTACCAGATTTACATTGTAACCTAATTTCTGTTAAGAAAGCTGTTGACAAAGGCTACACAGTTATTTTTGATAAGCGTGGTTGTAATTTTTATAATAACATTGATGTAACTTTTACTGGCAATTCTATTTTACAGGGTACTTATAGTGGTGGTTTGTATAGTTTGAACTTAAATCCAAACAAAGCACAAAAATTTGCAGCATTAGATGTGGTTGACAATACGGAACGTAAAGTGCACTTTGAGTTGACTGAATATCAACTTTGGCATAGGCGTCTGGGTCACCTCTGTCGTATCGGGATGGACAAACTAAAAAGAGGCCAAGCGACTGGTATGACTTATGCTGATGTAGATAAGGATCCCTGTATACCATGTATAGAAGGTAAGCAAGCCAGAAAACCGTTTTTGAAAGTTAAATACAAACGTGCAAGTTCTCCCTTAGAACTAATTCACGCTGACGTTTGTGGACCATTTTCTACTACATCTTTTAAGGGCAATAATTATTTTATTTTATTTATTGACGACTTTACACGTATGATGTTTATTTATTGTTTTGCTTTGAAGTCTGATGTTTTTGAGATTTTTAAGACATTTCATTCTTTTGTTGAACGACAATCAGATACAAAAATGAAATGTTTGCGTACAGATAATGGGACTGAGTTCGTTAACAAACAAATGTCCAATTATCTTAACAATTGTGGTATTAAACACGAGACAACAGTACCTTATAGCCCACAACAAAATGGAGTTAGCGAGCGAAGTATAAGGTGTATTGTAGAAAAAGCTCGTGCTATGCTAGCTCAAAGCAATCTTTCTAAAGCATACTGGCAGGACGCAATGGAAACTGCGGTGTACATCAAAAATAGGTCTCCACACCGAGCTTTAGTCAATGAAACTCCTTATGAAAAATGGTACAGTGAGAAACCTAATATTTCTTACTTAAAAGTATTCGGGTGTAGGGCTCTTGTGCATATCCCTTCATGTCAACGCTCTAAGTTAGATTTGAAAGCCGCAGAATTTATCTTTGTGGGTTATTCTGACGATCCAAGGAGCTATTTTTTTAGGGATACGCGATACCCGAGAAAATTAATCAAAGAGAGAGACGCTACATTTTTTGAAAATATTTTTACTGATTTAAAAGCATTTGATAATCAACATTTAAATGCTTTATCTGAAACTCTCATGTCTGAACAATGTACTCCTTTAATAAATAGTGATAATTTAATGCATTCATCTGGTGATGAAGTAACTGAGAATAGCAGTGAAAATTCTTTAATAGAAGACACCAGCGGACGTAGTCAGGAAGATGTTGTTTCTTCAACTGAACCATCTCATGACAACATAGATAACGCTATAGATCGTTACCCAAAAAGAGATCGTAAGCCTCCTGATTTCTTTTCTTATAATATTTTGGTGTCTAATTTTTTAGATGAAGAGCCAAAATGTTATTATGATGCTATAAACAGTGAGGATAAACATTATTGGATCTCTGCTATGCGGGACGAATATAACGCGTTAACAAAGAAAAGTACATGGACATTAGTTGATAAACCTAAAAATAAGTCGTGTATCAAATCCAAATGGGTATATAAAATAAAAAGAGATGCATCAGGTAATATTTTAAAATATAAGGCGCGCTTAGTGGCCAAAGGTTTCACGCAAGTGTATGGCGTAGATTATTTTGAAACTTATGCGCCTGTTGTACGTAATTCTTCTCTTCGAACACTGTTAGCATTCGCTGTTCAAGAAGGCTACAAAATTCGCCATATGGATGTCGATACGGCTTTCCTTAATGGAGACTTGGATGAGGAAGTCTACATGTTACAACCAGAAGGCTTCATTGATGAATTGCATTGTGACAAAGTTTGTTTATTAAAACGTTCCATTTATGGCCTCAAGCAGGCGCCGAGGTCTTGGAACATTAAATTAAAACAAACATTGTCAGCTATTGGTTTCACGCAGGCTCCCTCGGAGGCATGTATATTTAGAAAAACAATAAATGACAATGAAACTCTTTTGTTGGCCGTGTATGTCGATGACATAATTTGTCTTTATAAAGAAGACGTAACTTTTGACAATTTCAAAAGTGACATACAAAAATGCTTCTCTATTAAAGATTTAGGACAAATTGAATTTTGCTTAGGTATGAATGTAAAATATGAAAATAATTGCCTAAAAATTTATCAGAAGACATACATCGAGAAAATAGCAAAACGATTTAATATGAGTGATGTGAAAAGTGTATCTGTGCCGCTCAACAAAAGATTAGAGAAATCAAAGGAAGAATACTCTTACGACTGTCCTTACCAAGAGTTGATAGGATGTCTGATGTTTCTTGCTGTAAGCACTAGGCCAGATATTGCATTCACGGTGAGTTACTTAAGTCAGTTTAACACCAAGTATGATGAAAGTCATTGGAAATGTGCTAAACAATGCTTAAAGTATTTGATAGCAACTAAAGACTTAGGTATAACTTACAGAAAGAATACGGATTGGATACTTCGTGGGTATTCTGATGCTGACTGGGCAAATTGTACCGAAGATAGACGGTCATATACGGGATATTATTTTAGTATCGCGGGGGGACCAGTTACATGGGAAGCGCGTAAGCAGCCGACCGTAGCTCTATCATCTGCTGAAGCAGAATACATGGCCCTTGCCAGCGCTGTCAAGGAGGCTTGTTACTTGAGGCGTTTATACGCTGAACTATCAGGTGAGCTTCACAAAGTTGTTTTGTATTCTGACAGTCAAAGTGCACTTACGTTAGCCGCCAATCCTGTCCACCACAATCGCACAAAACATATTGATGTTAAGTTTCACTTTATTCGTGAAAAGGTCAATGATGGAACGGTAACGTTACGTTTCTTATCGACGGATAAATTACCTGCTGACATACTGACCAAGCCTTTAGGGCGCATCAAACATAAAACCTGCCTAGATGGCATGGGCATCACATAAATTGATATCGACTGCAATTGTAACTTAAGTTTTGTTGTATTGTAGTGTAATTTATGTTTTAGTTTTATTTTAATTTGTCTATGCTATTATGTTGTTTCTTTTTATTGCGAATGTGCTACTACCTTGTTTATTGCTTTTGCGAATTTAGATTATGGGGGCGTATGTTGTATACTGGCTGGCATATATGTAAAACTACATGTTAATCAAAATTCTTACGATGTTCTATGTCACTATAGACATTAAGGTTTATTGACTTGGTTACCAAATATATTCTTGTACACACGCATTTATAAGTTATCTTTATCAAATAATATTATTACAACATTTCTGTTTTACAAAAGGAATGTTTATGAATAGTTACGACTCTGGGAAACACAGGTAGAATGGTATTTGCAAGGTTAGATTCTCAATTACTTGTGTTTATATTCTTACTAGCTTAAGTAATTTTTATCAAAGAAATAAGTAAAGTTAAGAAATAAGCCATTCTTATCCAATCTGATGCTTTTTCATTAATTCGACTTTTGAGATTTACCATACAAACTTCCATCCCTCTATGGGGTGAAACCATAAAGGGATGACTAATCGGTCAAAAATGTACAAACATTCTTTATTTCTAACAAAAAGTTAAAAGTATTATATTCCTTTTATATGAACTACCTTTGCAAACTTGTACCCCACTTTTCACACTCGTAATGGACAATTTCGGAGGTAAAAACTATGCTATGTTCTTTTTCGGGACTCAAGCTATCTTTATACCAAATTTCATCTAAATCAGTGCAGCGGTTTAAGCGTGAAGAGATAACAGACAGACACACTTTCGCATTTGTAACATTAGCATGGATTTTGTTGTTTCGTTGGGAAGCAGAGTAAATAGTTCCAGCTCATTGGGATATGTCGACCCGTTACGCTCCGCGGGGTAAATCGTTTAGTAATGCCAACAATAAAACTCACACTGTACAAAAAGTCCCCTATTTTATGGATTATATGGCCCTATTATATGTATTAATCACTCTCCAAATTCTAAAAAGGCAATATATCTGAAAATGAATTAAACACATTTTTTATAAACTAGAGAAATTATAATTTGATTCAATATTGTTTTGATAAATTTTAGTTGGTACATACGAAAATTTCTTGACTCGAATTATATAAGCATAAAAAATAACTTGGCATTAGTTTTGTATTGTAAATAAATTCTGTTATCGTTAATATAGATTTGTACACCATTGTTTCACTATAATTCTGAAACCAAAATGACTACCGTTTGGTACAACGCTAGCGATCCTACCATTCTGCGGAACAGCTGTCCTGGATTCGAGTACAGAAGGGGCAGAATTTGTGTGATGAATACGAGTATTTGAATCTGAGTCATGGGTATGTATATGTATTTCTATTAATATTGGTTATTTATGTATGACATATGTATGTCTATCCGATACCCTAGTATCCATAATACAAGCCTTTCAGTGCTTACTTTGGGCTAGGTCTTATTGAAATGTAAAAAAAAATATTAATCTGTTCCCGCTCTTAAGGATTTGTACTGAATATATATATGGTTTTATAATGATACTTAATTGTCAGTAAAGACTGCAGTATGCACATCCCAACGATATGCACTGACCCTTACTGGGCATCCGCAAATTAGCGCAAAGGGCCGACTCGCAGTTCACTTATCACCAGAAACTCAACCTTGGCCCGCCCTGTTGGTAATCAAGTGTTAACACAGTAGTCGCCAGAACTCTACGGACGTACATTAACACCTTGCTTTCCCGCTAGGGGCATTTCAGTTCAGCTTTCTATATGTATAAAAAAATGAATGTGCTTTAAACCACACGACAGAGGTAAAACTTCTTTACCTCCATATATAAATATTAGATATATGAAACGTAACTGGCTATGAGAGAAAAAGAGAAAAAAAATGTGTGCTCGCACTTCTCTATCATGCCCCTACGGTAATATACAAAACTCCCCAAGTATACAAACTTCCTTATAGATAAGTTATCAAATTGTGTGTTTTTTATTAAAGTTGCTACTGTAGGTTTTTTTATAAACAAGTTTCGCTTATTATAGATTCTAAACTAAGAGGCTTGTACTCGTATTATTAATACTGAATACCGGATGTAATATAATAAGAGATAATATATAAATACTACTTACGTTCATACCAATCAGCCTAGCCCAAAGTAAGCACTGGCACTGTAAGGCTTGTGTTATGGATACTAGGGTGACGGATACACATACATATGTATATGGTACAGAGATATGTAATATTCATATAAATATATACCTTCAGATATAAAAAATATGTGTCACAGTGTTTGATCGCAATAAACTCCGAAACTTCTCAACCGTTTTTGATGATATTTTTCATTATGCTGGATTTATTCCAACTAAGGACATAGGATAGGTTTCACTTTAATTCATATAATAACTGAGTCACAGTGACGCGTAGCTGTGTCAGCTAGTATACGTGTAAATAACTATGACTCAGGTAAAGATGCTCGTACCTATGCATCACACAAACATAAAGAAATAATTAAATATTTTAGGAGCATTTACAAATGCATTTAATGAAAGTAAACAACTAAGGCTTCGTAAGTCCGTGCACCGAGCACAAAGCTTATAAACAACAAAAAACTGAGCTAATTCTAGTTAATAGCTCACCTGTTTTGGGCAACTATCCCGTAACCGGCATTTAGGAATGTTGCTTTACTTCCGCAATCGCAGACCAAACGTACTAACTACAGCGTCATCAAGGTCTTCTATGAAAATTGAGTTTTATTCGTTCATACATTTATATTATATATGTTTCATATAAGCTCTGAAACTGACATAAAGTAAAATAATAAATTTAGAACAATTCCTGACAACTATTAAGTCCCAAACTAAGCAAAGCTTGTACTAAAAGACCATGACTGGGGAACAAATGCATGTGGTCATCATACAAACATATGCCCTTACTATTTGAACCCGGGACCATTGGCTCAGTAGGATTGCTACCGTTGCATCAAGCGGTCGTCGGGAAATATATAATATTGTTATTTCTTGTGGATTATGTATCATGACGATGTATAATATTGTAAATGTCGTTACTTCTGTTGAAGCTGTCGAGTTTCTTGCGCCCGTTCTTCTTGTCAGTTAAATTAAAAGACGTCCCAAATGGTGGTAGGTAATAATGTTTGTTATGTTATTTTAAGTGCATTTGAATAATGTTATTTTCCCTTTTCATTCATTTTTTATAAATATTCGTTTACTTGTTGTAAATACTATGTAGATACTTCCACGACGCGCGTTTCGATAATGAAAGCAAAAATCCGCCTCACCTCTCTACGCTAATCTGTTTTGTAACTGGTTGTGTTTAGGGTTGCCAGGCCTTAAGCAAAAAGTTGGACAGACCAGTCAGTCTAGTCGGATATTAGAGTAAAAAGGCTGGACACCCTTACGTTACCATAATATTTTTATTCTACATTCACACCGATTAGCCTAGCTCGAAGTGAGCACTGAGGTTGAGGTTGAGTTATGGATACTAGGGTAAGAGATATAAATATATATGTGACACATAGATATGTAATATTTATAGAAATATATATAAATACTCATGACTGAGGTACAAATGTTCGTATTCATCACCCAAACGATTGCCCTTACTGGGACTCGAACCCAGGACCGTCGGTGCGAAAGGCAGGATCGCTACCGTTGCACCAAACGGTCATCGAAATCCTCTTGAATTCTAATGAAACGTCAATAAAATTGAGTTTATTAATGTTAGATTAATGTTGATAATTGCAATAATTGCAAACACACATGACAAGTGTAAAAAACGATCAAATTTAAAAAGCCTATAAAAGCCGTACAGGCCGAATACCGTTTAATTTGGCCGGACAAGTATACGCCTGGCAACCCTGGTTGCGTTACACGTAGTTTCTAACTAACGGGGTTACTAACTCTAACTAGATGAAAAGGTTTTTCAAAGACAACACAACGTGGAATCCATATTAACCTGCGGATAAAGGAACGTCGCCTCTCTTTACTATAGATTTCCATATAACTAAGTACGATCAGCAACAGTAATCGAAAAAGAACTTATATTATTATACCCTTAAAATTAAAATATAGTAAATGGCAATGGTCACCTTAGCCATTCTGTGATCACAGCTCCTGTAAAGGAGTCGAAACGTCAGGTACAAATATAAATTATGCGAAAAAAAACCCGAAATAACTTGTTTTATTTTAATGTGTAATGTGCGCAGAAGTGTAAGAACTGAATAATTAAAAATAGGTTCGAGGTTCGATAGGGTAAGTTTGTGTTTGTTTAACGAGGGAGGCAGGTGGTGTAACCTCATGAATACCTTATTGTCCAGTCTCTTGCTAACTAAACACTACTTGCGTTTGGTTTGTACTCGGGACTGCTCAAAAGCCTTCACTCGAAGTTATGGTCCACTTTATTCCTGGTGATATATATATTTTTACACAAAGTTCAAAGAAATTTAAACAATTTTTAATTGAAATGCACTTAAAAATAACCGTCTTTTAAGTCAGCTTTAACGGAAGTAACGACAATTACAATTTAATACGTTGTCACCGTACATAATCCAGAAAAAAAACGATATTATTCTATGTATTACTATCTACAGCAGCAGTGTTACGGTAACCATAACATTGTTGATTACAACAAAATCAACAAATATCTGTTTTTTTTATTAACATTTAATAATAGTTTGTGTTTAAATTATGTGTGTTGATTTGTTTATGGTAAATGACATTTAATACAATTTTTTTTCTATTATGTGTTATAATCAATTGTATAATTAATGAATAATTTGAGCATTTGTACATCGATCTATCGATAGAATATGCTCGACAATTTATTTTCAGATATAATGTAACCATATTCTTAAAAATAAACAATTTATTGTTATTATTAAATAAGTATACTCAAACATTATTATGTCATACAGATGATAAAAGAGACAACTTTGAAAAGCAACATAAAGATAACAGATCTTAATTAAGTGTAAAATATATGTTTGTCCATCCGTTACTCCAGCATCTATTACACAATCCCTTTGGGCTAGTCTGAACGTCGTGAATGTAATATATTGTTATTATTACCGTTCTATACCCCAAGCAGTTTAGCATATCTACTAAACAGAGGACCGATTGTAAGTTATCAAATATGCAGACTACAGATATAGAATAATTCATATCTTAATATAGGGATTAAATTAAGGTTATAGAATCAGAAATTATATGTCTTTCTATAGAAATATATAGAAATCACTTGTTGAATGTGAGTCACCTTAGAGTTAAGGTTTGTTGTTGAATGTGAATCTGCACAGCGTTGGTTTCTAAACCAACTTCCTAGCTGAGCCGTTCTCAGAGGCAGTTTAAACTTTGCCATTAATAGCCTCGAATTGATTTAGTCAATAGGATTAGGGTACAACGGAGCTGACATGTTCGAATGTTCGATCAAAGCTCCCAAAAAAGAGAGAGAAAAAAACTATTACGGTGCACATTGAAATTGCAAATTTACTCTTGGAGCCTTTTGTTCTGCAAGCAAATCTAAAGCATTGTTATTATTAATAACAAGAGCAGTTTCATTATCTATTGCTAATACAACCAGACATTCTCGGCTTAATGGCGAATGTAGATTTTTTCAATAAATTTAAACTTTGAATAACTTCTATCTTAGCTTGTGTGAATTCGTAGAGCAATACAAATATAAGGAAATCATGCGCATAGAAGTGTTGCAAGAGATTAAAAGTGTTAGCATTTTTATGGTTCCATATAAACCATCCTACGCCTTCCATTTTAAAAACGTAGGAAGACTACCTGGCATAATTCAGTTATGTTTAAATCTCACTCATATTTCTTATTCCAGATTTCAGCTCAATTGAGAAATGCAAGAATTGGGATTTTAAAATAAATTCTTTCCTAATAAGATTCGATCAAAGACTGTCATTGCTGTCTTAGAAAATAGTAGATCAGATTTAAGTTTTCTGCATGCGTCATCACACATCTCAGCAAATTTTGTGCACCGGAATTCGTTTTTTTACTAGAATAGCTTGTGCCTATGCAATGTTCGTGAATTACCAGAAAAAAACTATATCCCTGATCCGTAGATCACAGGACAGTCCCAACAGCATTCTAAATACTATAGCTGATAGGTTCACTCCCCTTTTGTGGAAGGTGATCATGGAAACCGAGTATTCTGAGAGTCTGTATTATTATTATTTCCGATTATTTTAACGCGTCCGTTTTCATAGCGAGGGTGAATAGGCACCTTCTGGGTTAGCTTGTTCTATCGTGGGTCCTGTCTTGGCCCCCGGACTTGACTTGACGGATTGGGATCAAGAGCGAACCCATTCTAAATTTAAAAATAATCCAGTACGTTTCCTTAATCAGCCTCGGTACGGACATATGAAGCTATCTCTTTAAAATAGTCTTTGTTTGAATGAAACATTTTTATTTATTTTAAATTCGCTGTCTGTCGTCACTTTGTATGTTTCTAATAATCTAAACAGTCATCTGATGTTTGACGCTGCTATACTTAAGCAACTGTAATTTAATGGTGAAATGCATAGTTTTTTTTGGTAAAAACGACTCGCCTTGAAGACCAACACTTTAAAAAATGACATCTCACGCACTTGTTCAGTTAACATTCCAAATTTACTTCCCTTGCTTATTCACTTGATTTATTTGAACAGATTAAATAACCCGACAATATTTAACCACTTGTATATCTTTAAATATAAAAAATTCTTCTCACAGTGTTTGACCGCGACGAACTCCGAAATTTTGATGATATTTTTTCCATTTTACTGGATTTGTTTCAACTTAGGACTTAGGATAAGTTTCATTTTAATTTATAACACAGCAACGCGTGGCCGGATAAGCTAGTTATTATATACAAAATTGTCTTGATTTATGGCCAATTTTAATATTTACAAATATTTATGTATGTATAGATGGATATATATATATAAAAATGTTAGCATGAAGAGGAGAAATCCAATTATCAGGGGGAGGCACCTACTCTATCTTGGGACCACCTGTGTTCTTTTGTAATGCTCTGTTACCATGGTGGTAGAAGCATTACATGGTCGGCTATTGTGTTCGATGGCTTTCATTAAATGTTTCTGCGTCGGCTTCCCACGGAAATGCGGGAACCGCAGAACGCGGTTGCGGCGACGACTGGCGAAAAAAAATTGTGTATTTCAAAACGCCATTTACTGGATAATAAAAGAAACACAACATTGTTCGCTGTTGTTTGCGATATTGAAAGAGAATTGCGAAATGCAATCGGGAGGACCGTGTTGCTAACACTGTAGAGTTCACTTTTGTGCAAATCCAGACATTCAGGACCTCGGAAAGCAATTTGGGCTAAGTTTAATAAAAACAACATTTTCAACTCAAAAATGTCGTTGAAGTACGATAGTTTTATATTTAAGCTTTCACACTTAGTGATATGATAATTATAAGTTAGTGGACACACTAAGCATGACTAGTATTTTTAAATGAAAGAGGTTTTAGGTCTAGAGGATTTACGAAGCGATTATTATTGTTTATTATATTAAGCCCTATACCTAGGCGTAAGTGTAAACATAAAAAAAACAACTGGTATTATTACTTATTCAATATAAGGGATTGTAACTGTTTAAATAATTTATTTCATTTCAGAAATAATATCCCGAGATCTTTAATAGAGATTAGTAAAGTGTTGCGTATTTGGGTTTTAGACCAATATTTTAAAACTCTAATAAATCTATTTGACAGAAATTGCTAAGTAAGTATGTATTATTGACGAACCCTCCTCAACTACAAAAGTGGAAGAGCATTTCGGTTCGACTAATAGAAAAAAAAATTGTTTTCCCTTGCACGTAAACATCAAACAATAAATGGAATTACGCCCGACGGGGTCCCTCGTGTGCGTGAGGCCAAACGGACCCCATTACGGAGCATAATAACATATCGAGGGATCCCATAATTAATATCCTCAACACAAGAGCCCAGCGTCGACTCAAATTACGATGCGAGTGTAAGTGACGTGAGAGGAGCTCGCACACCCAGGCCCTGATGATAAACATTGTAATTGCGAAAAATTTCCCGTCTTTGCTTCCCATTTTAACTAGCCGTCCAATAGAGTTGGTCCTTTTTCATCGGACAATCAGACATACAAATAGGCGCCACCGTTATATGGTTGATATACCAGAGTCGCACTAAGTGTTTCGGTTCAAATTTTGTGATCCGTACCGCTAAACGAACTCTTTGCCCGAGTCTGAATTTCCTGATAAATGCAATTTAGGTCACGAGTGAATGATCTGCCAGGCAGGCGCGTCACATGCTAGATCGCATCTTCGCTTACCATCGGGCGAGATAGCGGTCAAGCGCTTACCTATTCACGATAAAAGAAAACTTTAGATCCTGACGAAGGATATCATTATAATCAGCCAATTAATGTCCTCATTACAGGGATACAGGCATTATCTACAGATGAAAAACTTACGCGGACCCTATGTGGACGGATGCAGCTGGAACCAAGAAGTTAGTGTCTTTCGAAGCACGGAGAGGCGGATCGGCTTTTGCTTATTCATAATTATTTATTGCGCACGAAACAAAGGTACATTTGAAGTAAGTCAGATTATATAACAAAATACAGTTCCACTGGATTTCACCTTTGCAGGCGTTACGCTGGAAAAAGTCAGATTAAGAAGTTAGAAGAAAAAAAAATTGGTATATATTTTTTTCTTCTAACTTCTTAATAATAACTGTAAAATTCCAATACATAACGTCAAAAATAATGTTAATAATAAAAATCACAAAAATTACAATTTTGATAGCAATGTCAAAAAAAGTTGATAAATCTTTATACTCACAGACTAAACGCACCAATCGCTGTGTTATTGTGCAGCTTCCGATGAAAGTGTAGTGTTCCTCAACTATTCTTTAAGCCTTATTACTAAAATATCACATAAAAATATTGAGGTGTTCTAATTTTATGCATCCAAAAAATTTTTTTTTACATTTTACATATTTGTTTACAATTTAAAATTATTCAACATAACATTCAGAAACCACCGGAGAATAAGAATTTATTTTACTTAAATAATACTAAAATATGCCTTTAATTTAGTTTTGATATTTGGTGCGTTGATGTTATCTCGTAAGATGGGAGGTAGTTCGTTAATTAATCTAGGAACGAGGTAAGCAGATATTCGCTACAAGTAGTACACCGCGTTCATTATGTAGGCTACAAGATAAACATCCCCGTTTAAAAATGTAGAATGTAATGAATGAAGAAATGCAATATCAGCGTAACAACATTTGTAAATAAGTAAAAATTCTACCGCTTGAAATCAAACAAAAGCTTAGCTACACCTCCTAGCTTATGCACATTACTATTGTTTCTGTTGATTGTCCAGAGCTGCTCTCCAAATTACATTTAAAAACTAATCAAGATTTAGGCAACGACCTATTCTCGACTCGTTATAGAGCAAACACATACGTCATGCGCGTAACTCATTCATTTACCTGTAATGGTCCAGCACAGCTTCAGATAGAAAACTTCTCAGCTGGCTTTTTTTAATTTATCGCACTTTCGAGCATTTGTACATTTTCTTTTTTGTTAATGTTGCTAAATGCTGTATTAATAAAATTATAAATAACTAACTTTTACTCCTTAAATTTACCAACAAATAAATAAAGTAGGATAAGTGGGCGACAAAAACTTTAATACATAAAAAAAGAAATAGTGGAATATTATTCGATCACTTCGAGGCTAGGTTTTAACTTGCCGCAAGGTTATAAAAAAGGATGCTAGTAAATTATATACTTATAAACGTTTTGATCATAATGAACCCCGTCGATGGAGAATGAACCCTTAATATATATTCGATATGTACCACTATTTGTTTATAAAAACATACACACTTTTACAAAAATGGAGGATATGACACAATATAAACACACGCAACAAACAAAGGCTATATCTTCCACTTTCGCGTTTAAAAATGCTTAACCAAAGCCCTGAATATATGTCGCTGGTTTGCAAGAATATCGACGGAACTAAAATCTTGCGATTTTATAGAATGAGGTTTTCAAATTTCTTATTAAATCTTTTATAAAATACTAGCGACCCGCCCCGGCTTCGCACGAATGCAATGCTCTACTATATTATGCATGTATTATACATATAAACCTTCCTGTTGAATTACTCTATCTATTAAAAAAAACCGCATCAAAATCCGTTGCGTAGTTTAAAAGATTTAAGCATACATAGGGATATAGGGACAGAGAAAGCGACTTTGTTTTATACTATGTAGTGATGTAATTGTATCTCTTTTGAGCGAACGGTGGCGCGATATCTGCGTTGCGTGTCTGTTCACGATAAAATATCAAAGATTTAAGACCGTTTGGCATATTAAGTTCAATTTGACAGATTTTTGAGTTGCGTCGATATTCTCGCAAACCAGCGATGTGTGTAAAAATATACAATAAATTACCAATAGATATAAAAATGGAAAAGAAATTGACTTCCTTCCGAAAAAAATTAATATATACTTAGTTGATAAATGTTTCTATAGAGTAAAGGAATTTTTCACATCTCAATAATAAATAAATACGAGTAAATAAATATTTCCTACATTCACACCAATTAACCTAGCCCAAAATAAGCACTTTTAAGGCTTGTGATATGGATACTAGGGTAACGGATAGACATACATATCTCATACATAAATAAGTAATATTTATAGAAATATATACAAACATCCATGACTCAGGTACAAATACTCGTATTCATTATACAAACATCTGCCCCTTCCGGGATTCGAACCCAGGACCGTCGGTGCGAAAGGCAGGATCGCTACCGTTGCACCAAACAGTCGTCAAAAATAATAATATTAATGTGACTATTTAATTTAATTTATTATTAATAAGGTAAAATAAATTATTAAGATTATTTTGCAATACCCTTACAAGGTTCATGTAAGGTATCGAAAAATAATTATAATCACCTTGTTAACCACATGAGTGCGATAAATGAATTGATTTGAAAAGAGAGTAGGCGCTTGGCAACATCTGGTGATGCAGGCGTTCACAGCCGCTGGTTCTCACGTATGTCTAAATTGTGGATTTTTAGGTGTGGATTATTTTTCTGTGCTCAACTACATTCTTTGATGGATAAAATAAGGAATGATGTGATAAGAGAGTGGTGCTAAGGAAGATATAGTGACAAAGATAGAAAAAGGAATGGTTTGGACATGTAGAGATTGGCAAATGTGCATGGGTACTTCTGTAAAGGCAGACTAATGCGAACTTTCAGTGACCAAATAGAAGAACTGAAAAAAGGCTATATCTTAACCGACGAGATTGTATGAAAGGTCTAAAGAAACTTGAAGAAGAGAGATGTATGTCAGGATCGTGGTAAGTGGAAACTGTGATCTCTGCCTACCCCTGGGGCGAAACTTCATGCTGCTAACTTAAAAGTATAAGTTAAAATTATGGAACTGTAAGGATGAGTCGAAAATATCTTACCGCTAACTTTATGTCGTGAGTTTTGTGCAGAGCAGTGCAGATTATTTACAATAATTAGTTGCTAATCTTATTTTAAGTATTTTTTTGTATGTTCTTATGAGAAAAAAATCTTTAAACTTAAAATTCAAAATTGAGTTAACGTGACTCGTGTGTGATAAAGTCAGAACAACAACAAAAGAAACCGGAAACACGGTTAGAACGTAACACCGTACACAGGTCCACCGTTGTGCAGTAGGATCGTGATAATTGCTTCGCGTACGAACACACTTTTCAAAGTGTCAATAACGTTATACCGTACAAAGTACTAACTGTGGTCTGCGGTTGTGCAATCCAATATATCTCCTCAATAGAAAACCTTGTTGAATAGGGCCGTATAAAATGGTGGTACACAGATCAGTGACAATTTTGACTCTTTTTAAACTATTAAGCCATGAAAATACAGCATGCAAACCTAATGTAATACACATTTTTCAAATGTCTACCAATGTTTAAAAAATACTGAATTAAAAATAGAGCATATGCATATGACTATCAATTATAAATTCAATGTAGGGACATCTGGACAAAAGTACATCCATCCATCATAATAGGATGTTATTTGAAATTTTACATTCAATATGAATAATTACGGTACATAATATTATGAAAATAAATATTAAAAAAATATTAATTGATTTAAATAAATTCAAACGTAAATCAAACGCGAAAGCATTAGAATTTGCTTCATCTCTTGTATCAAGCTCTGCCGTGCCCAACAGGATCCATAATTAATTCATTATATTTAAATGGAATAACTTTAAGTAACATTATCGAGTGCAATAAAGAATTGAATGTTGCTTCTTTGTATCATAGTTGCAATATATCAGCAGTTCCGACAAAATAGATTAGCAACATCCTTGGAGCGACTTATTCGCTGCAAATATTAAAGACGCAATAAAAAGAAAACACTTTTCAAAAGAATAAAGGCATGTCGCCGACGAATTCTCTCCCATTGTTTTGGAATAGCAATAATGACAAATGGCTGGAAGGCTCCGAGAGAACCTCTCGGTGATTTCCTCAATAAGTTGCCAGGGGCCCTGCGACATAATGCCAGGAAACGGCTCCCGGATGGCATCTGGCCAAATATTTGTTCATCAACGTCTGCATACTTCTTATAAACAATCCTTTGTTTACTTCAAATTTATTTAAACACAATAACACTGAATACGGATTCGTGAAACAATATTATTTGTTTTTAGTAAGGGAGAGCAAAAAAGTCATCTGGGAGTCTCCAAACCCGGATTGTTTCTTACTCGCTGAAAGAGTGAGAGGCTGTATTTGATATAAAATAGATGAGCTATTTCATGAATTAATAAAAAGACACCTGTACCTATAGAAAATGCGTGTATTAGGTCCAACACCACAAAAGGAAGAGTGTTCTTAAAGAGTACATAACATTTTTTGCTCTTATTGTTGCTATAGCAACTGTGTTGCCATTATAAATGTCGGATATTCCAACATTCGCCATGTGATGTCTTATTACGTATATATTTCTTTTCAACTCAACCGTTTCGAAGGTAGGCATATAAACGTTATCTTAAAACGACCCTTTCTGAGCTAACTTTGCAAAGTCCCTTAGTTTCTTAAAACATGCAGAATAAACAATTTTTAGGTGTGTACTTTTCATAAGCTGATCTGACCCTGAGTTGAAGGCTTTACACCTTACTTACCTAATGAATACTGAAGTAAGTACTGTAAATGACTGGATATAGCAACTGATTAAAAATGAAATAAATAACCAAATGTTAAATTTTAAAAGAAAAATAATGTAAAAAAATCAACGCTGCTCAAAAGTTATTACTAATAATAATTGCAAGAAAGTGCTAGCAAGGCCGAGCTTAATTGGGAGAGCAGTGGACCGTCTGACAATAATTATTAATTTTTTTCCAGTATTTTTACCATATAAGATAGCACAAAAATGCAAAATTGTAAAAATCATAAACCAAATGTTAACGTAGGTAACTCCATCGATAACCGCATCACCTTTTCGTTCATCTTCCTGAAATCGATTTGCTCAAATTCCTCTTATGCATTTCTCTACCTGTGAAGGTTCCACTCAATCTTTCGGCACTAAAACCGAACTTTCGCCAATTCACAACCGAATAGTTCTTAATTTTAGTCTCGGTATTCAGTTGGCATACGAAACACGAATGTTTGGCCAACACACTGGCTACGTAACGCATCCGCAATCCGAACTCCATAAAAATTGCCAAACGAAACCGACGGATGTGCTAATGATATTTCACTATACACATTTGAAAATTGATTTACGTATAGAGTGCTAATGCAAATTCGTGCATTTGTGAATTGGCAACCCATTAAAGGAGTTAGGGTTGCCATTCGACGAGTTGGTAACGAAAGATCAGTCAGTACAAATTATTATTACTAAATAAAATGCAAACTAAAACTTCGTCTACTAAAAAATGTTTTGATTGATATTTTCACTAATTTGTTACATTCTTGTTTGCGCGATTCTCTGCCGAAAACTAGATGGCGTTAGTTGTATCTGCAAAGGTCGCCTGGAATTGAATATTTAAAAGTGAATTACTATAATATTTGACGTACAGTCGACAGTACATCAAGCTATGCTACCTTTGTCGTTTAGAGTTATTTTAAGCCATTTTAATTTTTAGGTTTCTGCACCTCAAAACGAATAGCTAAAGCCTTATAGTAACATTTCGTTGCCCGTCCTTAGGTATCAAGTGGAAATTAATATCAAATACTCAGGTCTGTAATTCCTTGCAGTAGTAAAAAAAAACAAACTTCTGATAAAAAATGGAATCATAATATAATTATTAAATACTTCCCTTTTACCTGGAATCTTGTAATTTGACAAGAAGCAATATCATATTGTACAAGTAAAAAAAAATCCGTAAACAATTTTGAAGTGACATCACAAAAAACCTTAACCCAACTCACAATTTGCCGGTTTTTAAAGTACAAATAACTTGATGTGACCGAACCACGTAATTTCAGTCACGCCTCAGCACATTTTTGGGTTTCATATTTCTTTCATGACGTTTTATTAAATTAATGCTCCCTTTACGGGATAATATAAATTTATTTTACAAGTGTCCATAAATCCTGACATATCCTCTCTTTCAGGAGCCTCGTTCACAGAATGACGTCTGGTAAATGTTTCTTATATTCACACCAATTAGCCTAGTCTTCGCCCCTGTCGTCTTTTAAAATTGGTAAAATATATTATACGACCGTTTGGTGCCACGGTAGCGATTCTGCCTTTAGCACCGACGGTCCTGGGTTAGAAACCCAAAAAGGGCAGATGTTTGTGTGGTGAAACAAGATGAAACATATGCACTTGTACCTGAGTCATGGGTATTTATATTTCTATTAATATAACTTATTTATGTATCATATATGTATGAATATCTGTTATCCTAGTATCCATAACATAAGCCTTACAATGCCTTCTTTGGGCTAGGCTAACTGGTGTGATTGTAAGGAATATTATTCTTTATATATGAAAATTTCGTGTCACAGTGTTTGACCGCAATGAACCCCGAATCTACTCGACCGATTTTGATGATTTTTTTTTCATTTTGCTGGATTTGTTTCAACTTAGGACATAGGATAGGTTTCATTTTATTAAAACACAGCAACGCGTGGCCGGGTTAGCTGGTTATATAATATATTAAAATTACATGTTGAGCCCCGTGATAGGCAATAAATCCATAACGATAATGAAGCACGTATTGGTGAAATTCCGTCGGTTGATCGTGAACAATATCCGGAGCGAAGTAATGGTTATGAAGCGTTCCGACATTAACGATTTGAATATTGGGTTGTTGAGGTGGCCGGCGGCACTCTCCTTATAATTTTAATGCGTTTTGCACGTGACGTGAATTACCGATATCGACATACTTATCAGACCATTTGAATCTACGAAGATTAAACATGTTCTTCTTTTATTTAGGATGGGCAAGCTCTTGATCCCAATCAAGCCCGGGGGCCAAGACAGGATCCACGATGGAACGAGCTAACCCAGAAGGTGGCTATTCACTCTGGCTTTGAAAACGGACGGGTTATAAGTAATTGGAAATACGTGTGCTGTGCTGTGCGCATTATGAAAGATGTGAGAAGCGCTTTGTACGACAGTTAACAATAGCAACCAATGTTCTTTACTATTTGCATTACAAAAGAAGTTTCTGTTTTTTTTATGATTACTTTTAAAAGGTTCTTTTAAATAATTTATTTCAACAATGTTACAATGTTTAAACAAAGTTACCTCTGCCAAACTGTTTGTCGGCAGTAGTTCTCGTCTAGTATAAACTTACATTCCACAAACTATAAACTAGTAACAAGATAAGTAGACAAGATTGTAGCGACAATAATAAATATGAGTAGGTATGTATTGTGACAATAACTTACTAGGAGAGTATACATTTCTATGAGATATGTGTATATAACTTTTATATGTTTATAACTTTTATATGTTTATAACTTTTATATCAGAATAAAACACTTTTTTACGGATTTTTGCGCATGTTTTATTTTATTTTATATTTAATCCTGACGTTTCGACTCCTTTACAGGAGCCGTGATCACAGGATGACTAAGATGATGGTTGTCATGTATTTTCTGCTACCTTCACAATATTTTAATCGGGCACGTTCCTAATTATTAAATTATTTTATATAAATCAAATTGTTTTATTTTATTTTTAAAACATTGTTTAGTTATTTAATTAATTCTCACTACCATTACATTGTATACTACTGAGTCTACTACCAGTTCGGAAATTGGGAGGGCCTTCCGAGAAGAACTGGCGAAAGAAACTCGGGCAGGGGGACCGACCTCCATCTTACTGTTTAATTATTTGCAAAAAGAGCTAACTACATCATCAGGTCTTGCAGTGTGTGTTTTTGTAGGTATTAATTTATTAATTATGGGGTCCCAAGCAGGTGGAACGCTCCAACCTTCGTCTCTATTGAAATTAGGATGTTTCCTGATTTCAATAGCCTCGCGTAGCATCTTAGGAACAAATCTTTGTTCTCTAGCGAGAATTTGTGGTTTATCGAAACGAATATAGTGGTTTGGCTTAAATATCTATCTGTATGAGTTGCCTTTCTGTACACTGTATGACTTACAACACTTTGTTAGTGAGATACAACACCTACGTCTCACTGATGATGAAACTATGGTTAGCTTCGATGTTCAATATTTATTCACAAGCTTACCTGTTCAAGATTGCATTGATGTCACTAGGAAGAGACTAGAAGAGACGGGACAGGTTTGCCAGAATATACGAATTCGATTCCATTCTAAGGTAGAATTTTTTAACAATTACGTCTTAGCATCGTAAGTTGCACCAAGATGAACATTAGATATTTAAACACAAGGTAAATATAAATTAAATAAAGAAAACGCGTGATAAGTTTAAAAATAAATAAATACAAAGTAGGTATGTAAATAGAGTTATTTATTCGTCTTATTCAAATTCAAATGAAATACAACCTTGTCTTACTACCTTTAAATATAATATTTACTAATAATAATTAAATACAATAATTAATAAGTTCCATACTAAGCAGAGCTTGTACTATGAGAACTAAAATACATTAATAAGTATACAGACGCGCGGTACTCGGTAATAAATGCCCCTACCAGGATTCTAACCCGAGACCTTTGGCGCAGAAGGTAGGAACGCTATCGGTGCTCTAAGCGACTGTCACTAACTCGGATAGTGAAAAGCTATGGGTTCGAGGCCCGCCTGACTAATGAGACAAGTTTTATAGTATAACTAGCTGACCCGGACAGGCGTTGCTGTGTTATAAATTATAATGAAACTTTTTCTATGTCCTTAGTCGGAAAAAAATAATCAAAATTAAAAAAAGACATCGAAATAAGTTGAGTAGTCGCGGTCAAACATTTTCTTCTATTTTTATTAACTTTTAACGTTTTAACGTTTTAGCAGAGACGATGACCTCCCTATACTTGGAGACACCATATGGAGAATGGGCCATGATCCAACACAGTCCAGTAGTGGTTTCTGGGTGCTACATAGTCGGCAACGTTGGATTTTTGAAAAGCCACTATGAATTCTAATATTAACGATCATTTCCATTCCCATAAGCGAAATCAAAGGGTACAAAGCCCATACAGCCTGGTTGTTTTTTGACGTGACAACGTCTTATAAATTGGTTTGCCGGGTGACACTTCAAGAAACTGCGTTACGCTCCGCTCACGTTATGCGCTTACAATGAGAGCGAGTGAGAGGCACGCGTCCCTTCCACTCGGGCATGGTTAGCCCGCCTAAGAGCGAGAGAGACAGACATAAAAAGTGGAAGGGACGCGTGCCTATAAATTAATGTTTTAAATATAATTCTTTGTATAAATAAATGTTTTAAATTGTTACTATTATTTCATCCTTCTTCCTACTATACGAATGAATATTCACATTAAAATTATTTTACCACTCAAAGTCGTTGTCACGTAAAACTTTCGCCCGTATACCGACTTTACAGGCAACCAACCAGTTTTTTTTTAATTAGATCCTGATCTATGTTAATTGGAGTTAATTTACGAATGAAAGAGGATCAATGGGTGATGAATAACTATTAAAAGAATCCCTTACCCTAGGTTTCAGTAAAGGTTTGAAATGTTACTGAAACCTACTCACGGACTTTTTGAAAGAGCGTGACAAAACACCTTCCACTGTTTTGTTTCCCTTGTCAACATTTATGCATGTTCATAAATATAAAGTGATTTATAATCCACTATTGTAAGACGCTTCTATCCAACACATCACAAAATTTAATAAAAAACCACTGAAGCTTCCGCCCCCATCAAAAGTTCCTCCAGCCCTCAGGTGGGATTTGAACCCATGATTTTATTTCTTATAGAATATTTCATTGTGAATGAAAAAAAAATACAAAGCTATAGAATTGCCATTTAAAATAGAAAATGCAATCCGGGAATGTCTAGTGCTGTCAACGCTGACCCGCCATTTTGCCTTAAAATTTTCGGAACAAAACGGCATACACAGACAAAAGCCGGGTCGCTTCGATACAATATTTATTTTAAATTGGTCACGTATTTTTAACGAAAAACATTAAATAAATAAAATAAAAAAGGTACTGAAAAACTAACGCAAACCATTTCATCCGAGCGTACAATGTTATTGTCTGCATGTATTTTTTAAAATAAAAAAATAACAAAAAATAACACTTCAAATAGGGTGCTTATAACAGTAATAAAGATATTATGTCATTTGATGCACAAAAATAACCTCTATATCAAAGCAATTAAGGTCACCAAAAATAACATTAAAGCATTTCGTTTCATTTACAGTTTGCTTTCGACTGTGTACCTCTTTAATATGGTATATTTTTCTTTGCAGGTGTTAGTTGTGATTTAATTTGCTGCAGTTGAGTTTACACGTTGAATGCATCATCCCCTTATCTTCTTACGTTAGTATATCCGAAACTGTATATATGAAATGTTATGACTTCGTGATGCATAGTCTACTCCCCTGGTTGTACCGGCTTTATTAGTATGGTGATGATGATTATTTGAATGCTGCTGTAGATCACTCTCCACATATCTCTGTTTCCGATATTAGCGGATAGAAAACGATTTTTTTTTATATTGTGATATGATATGACTATAAATGATGTTTAATTTAAATATTTGCTTAAAATATAAACGGTAAACATTTTAACAGTTGATTGAAATTTGTATTAAACAGGCTTGACGGTAACGAAACCAATTATCTTACAAGTTTAGTTTTTGAAGTCGTCGCCCCACGAAGTGGGTCGTATTATGACAATCACACTTAACACACGTGAAGTTGAAACAACCTGTACCTACAGTAGGAAGTGAAAGGGCTTAAAATCGAACGACTCCCTTTGTTCATGTTTTAACAAGCACTTTTCAGCTACAAATGAAATTATCGAAGTGGAGATCCCCCCTACACACGAGAGGAGGTGAGGTGAGGAGGGGGGCCGTACTCGTGCCCCCACGGAACGTGAAAGTTTTCACAATAGCACGCACTAACACTTGAGTACACAATTTTTGTACAAACCAAACACTGTTAACCGGTATTGTGTGTTTCATTTTTTGTCTCTTGAAATGAAATTTTGCTGCTAAATAAGAGCAGTTTTTAAATCAACGAAGATTTTTTAATTGACAAATATAAATAAAACAAACATTAAAAATGGAACTCATTCTATAGAACGATAATAAAAAGTGACGATTTTTTATATTTTTCCTTAAAGCAGAGAGTACAAATTCCATACAACCTAGTCTCTAGTACTTTGTTTTCTCAATTACATGATGAGTGATGACAAAAGTGGATTTATTAATAAAGAACGATTGATGGTGTTACGTCAGTAAAGATTTATACTGAACCCAATGCGGATTTCTTGATTCGGTTGTTTCACCATAAAAAAGTTGAAACACTTTTTGACGTGACAACGTCTTATAAATTGGTTTGCCGGGTGACACTTCAAGAAACTGCGTTACGCTCCGCTCACGTTATGCGCTTACAATGAGAGCGAGTGAGAGGCACGCGTCCCTTCCACTCGGGCATGGTTAGCCCGCCTAAGAGCGAGAGAGACAGACATAAAAAGTGGAAGGGACGCGTGCCTATAAATTAATGTTTTAAATATAATTCTTTGTATAAATAAATGTTTTAAATTGTTACTATTATTTCATCCTTCTTCCTACTATACGAATGAATATTCACATTAAAATTATTTTACCACTCAAAGTCGTTGTCACGTAAAACTTTCGCCCGTATACCGACTTTACAGGCAACCAACCAGTTTTTTATACAAAAAATTTTAACAGTTCAATAGTACATTTTTAGCTAAATATAAGACACTTTGACTAAATTCTGGAAGTAAACAGTGTTCATTAAAGAGGGTAAGAGCCTCAGTATCCGAGCAGTGAAAGCGTCTGGCCTGGTTATATTTTTTTTCAATACGATTTTCTTTAGTTCAAATCCTTATCTTCTTTTTACCAGATATTTTGCGGTATCAATGTATGTTTAAATCAACTTTATCACTGAAAATAAATAAATCTCGTTAAACTCAAACTTATATGAGTTGTTGAGGCCAGAGAAGGTCAGTAAAGAACAGTTTTTATAAGTTTAGTTACGTATTTGCTTTGGTCCCGTCTTTATGATATTCTAAATGAATTCAGATAAATTCCCACTAACCTTAAAACCGTTACGAATACAGCCATATATTTTTCGTCTGTCATCGTACCATTGTGAAAAGAAGCAGGGATCGAGAAAAGGCGTTGCCATATTCCTGTTCGACGTTCGAGAGTTCCCGATAAGGCGTCACTCGTTTCTTCCGTCGAATGCATTCTGTTTGCCCGGCGAAGCGACGGACTTGTTTGCTCAGCGTACCTACTCCAAGATATCGTGTTTACAGTTTCCTAGTAATCTTCGGACGGCATAGAACGCGTTTACCCTGATGCACTTACCTACATACCTCGGTACAATTAAGTGTGTTTATGAAGCGGAACAGAAGACCACCCGAGTGGTTTCGGCCATTATTCGGACGTTTACTTCGGAACACACGCGAACATTGTGTTGACCGTTTTCACGTACTCTCAGATAGGGCACAGATATATTTTGGTGTTAAATTAAACAACTTTATTTATATTGTTATTGTAAGTAAAATTTAAGATTAGATACACTCTGTGGTCTCGTGTTATGGACTCCTTCAGTCACACTCAAATTTATAATTTTTTATATATTTTATGCATTTTCAATGCGATCTTATAAGATAAATTATTATAATAGAAAAATACTAGAAAAAATCGACTCGGGTCACAAGTGAATCTCAGGCGGGAATCGAACCTGCAACCTTTGGAAATCCGGTCCAATGCTCTCCCAATTGAGCTACCGAGCCTTGCGAACACTCGTCGAAATTTTCTAGTACATTCCTGATTTTACGCTGTAGGCCAGCGTTGTTTCATCAATGAGAGGAACATCCTCTCGTATTCGATAGAAACATTTTTACAAATGTTTGGTCAATCGATTAAGATGAAACAGCCATGTTAGATTTATAATTTTTTATATTATTTATGCATTTTCAATGCGATCTTGGCATCAATGAGCATTGGACCGGATTTCCAAAGGTTGCAGGTTCGATTCCCGCCTGAGATTCACTTGTGACCCGAGTCGATTTTTTCTAGTATTTTTCTATTATAATAATTTATCACACTCAAATTGTAAAAAATTATATTATTTTTGGTTTTGTTCCGCCATCCTTACTTTTTCATCGGACAACCAAACTTACAACCATGGTGCATGGCGCCACCGTTACATGGTTGATAAATCAAAGTGCCGCGTTTTGGTTTAAATTTTGTAATAAGTACCGCTAAAGAGCGGAACTTTTCGCCTGAGTCTGTGTTTCCTGATAAATGCAATTTAGGGGTCTTCAAGACACGAGTGAATAGGTATCTTCTAGGCAGGTGCGCCACATCCTAGATCGCATCGCCGCTTATCATCAGGCGAGAAAGAGTCAAGCGCTTACCTATTTTCCGTAAGAAAAAAAGCATGTGTATTCTCTATGAAAGATCCTTAAATAATAAACAAATTCCACCTTTTTCATTTAATTGTTGTTTAAAAGTTTTATACTTACTGTTTTATGTCTTCAGTTAGAAAAAAGTCTTTCTGACTTTCTAAAGAGTAGTCTTTGAAAGACTACTCTCCTTTACAAAATGTGTGTGGTTGCCATATATTTAAACGGCTTTCCCTTTGGTATTCCTCCAAAAAAGGACGAACATCGTTTTAAGTTAGCTGTTAGTCGTCTGGTATCTAGCAAATTAGAATAGATTAATTCTTCATACATAAGTTTGTTGTAAAGGGAGATTATGATTAACTATATTATGGAGGTATTTAGTTCTTACACTTCCGCGCACATTACACATTTAAATAAAACAAATCATTTTCGGTTTTTGCGCATAATATTTTTTCTTTTTTTTTTTTTATAGAAAATAGGCATGCGCTTGACCACCATCTCGCCTGATGGTAAGCGTCGATGTGATCTAGGATGTGACGCGCTTGCCTAGAAGGTACCTATTTACTCGTGACTTGAAGACCCCTAAATTGTATTTGTCAGGAAACACAGACTCAGGCAAAGAGTTCCACTCCTTAGCGGTACGTATCACAAAATTGGAACCAAAACGCTTAGTGCGACTCTTTGGTATATCCACCATATAACGGTGTCGCCAGTTTGTAAGTCTGGTTGTCCGATGATAAAATGGGGACGGCGGAAGAAGATTGTACAATTCAGCTGCACACTCTCCGAAATGTATCCTATAAAATACGGATAGGCTTGCTACCTTCCGTCTATGCTCAAGGCTATTGAGCTTTTTATAGAAAAGATCTTCATTGCCGATGAGCCTCTTTGCCCTCCTCTCAATGGACTCAAGCGTCTGGAGCTGGTATCGGGCGGAACCGTCCCAAAGATGAGAACAATACTCCATACACGATCGAACTTGTGCTTGATCACGATGTGCACGATCGAATCCAAATTAAAATAATTTGATTTATACAAATTTTAATAGTTAGAAACTAGCCTGATTAAAATATTGTGACGGTAGTAGAAGATCTATGACGACCATTGCCTTAGTCATCCTGTGATTACAGGCAGTGTAAATGAGTCCAAACGTCAAGATTTAATACAAATTATGTGCAAAAACCGTAAAAAAGCTGTTTTATTTAAATAAACCGGAGGTAATCACCATGTCTCCTAAAGACCTCGAAATGGGCTGCAGCGTCTTTCTAATTACGGTCTTTTACTGCAATCTCCAATCCGCCTGCCAAACGTGAAGATTCTGATATTCGATATGATATGATGATATTTGTTACATTCACACCAATTAGCCTAGCTCAAACAAAGAACTGTAGGGCTTGTGATATGAATATACATATATGATACATAAATATGGAACAATAATAGAATAATATGCAAATACCCATGGCTCCATACTGGGTTGCATGAATATAAAAAGCATAATTTTAGAACGCATACTTATTTGGCATAATTTGAAATAGCTTGCTGGCTGGTATTGAATAAAAAATACCTAACCTAACCTAACCTGCAATGTATGTCAATTTATGCCATTTGCAAAGTTACTTTATGTCAATTGAAATTATGCATTGCGAATGACTCTCGTTGGAGTGGAAGGCAGGATTACTACCGTTGCACCAAAGGTAGTTAAAATTGAGGCTTTTTTATTGGCTTTTATAATGGCAAAATCATCTATTTTTGGGGTAGGCTTCAGGCTGAGATGATCGTTTCCTAGAACATACTTCTAGTATGCATTTGACTTGGTATGGTTTGCAGACTTTGCATTTACTCGTCTATATAGGACATACGGTTAGCATCGACATGCCCTTTTGTAACATATGTGTAAAAATTGTTTTCGTTAAAATATAAGCTTTTATAAATTATTTTAATAGAAAATAAATCAAAATGCATAAAATATAGAAAAGTCTTAATTCTCAATGGCTGTTTCATTTTAATCGATTGCCCAAACATTTGTAAAAATCTTTCTTTCGAATACGTGTGAATGTTCCTCTCATTGATGAGACAATGTTGGCCTACAGTGTAAATTAATGGTACTAGAAAATTTCGATGGCTGTTCACAAGGCGCGGTTTCTCAATTCAACTCCAATGTTTCCCAATTGATGCATTGGACCGGACGTCCTAAGGTTGCGGGATCGATTCCCGCCTGAGGATTTACTTGTGAGCCGATTTAATTTTTTCTAGTATTTTTCTATTAAAATAATTTATAGCATTAAAAATGCACAAAATATATAAAAAAATATAAGCTGTGAGTCATCAATATCACAACTCACACCATTATTAAGGGTTGACATGGTTAAGATGATGTAGTCACTTTTTCGTTACTTAAATTGTAGCAATTACTTAAATTGCCTCACTTTACTGTTTTTTAAGTGAACAATTTACATAAAACCGGCTAAGTGTGTGTCCGACTTCGCACATTCAAGGATCCGTACCAAAAGTTTTTTTTTCCAAAGAATCATACCTGATTTATTAGTATATTGGTATATGTTAGTGAAATTTACGTAAAAATAAACATTACCAACAAATTTCAAGTTCATAAGCCAATGGGAAGTTGAAACATTCTGTGGAACCAAATTATGTAAAAACTAACTTTGATAACTCTTCGTTATATTGCTTTCCAATACAAAAAGCGAAGCTATACGAAGGTTCCGGCCACTCGCATATAGGCGCTAGTATATCGGCCACTCTATCCGTGCTAAGAGTCAGATTTGACCGTTACACGAGAGCGTCAAATTTAGTACCGTTACATGATATCTATAGAAGCCACCACAGTGTGTGTGAACTTCTGTCTCGCTTTCACTCGTGTCAGTGTGAAAGGCTGGCGTGGCTTTTTTGACGTGACAACGTCTTATAAATTGGTTCGCCGGGTGACACTTCAAGAAACTGCGTTACGCTCCGCTCACGTTATGCGCTTACAATGAGAGCGAGTGAGAGGCACGCGTCCCTTCCACTCGGGCATGGTTAGCCCGCCTAAGAGCGAGAGAGACAGACATAAAAAGTGGAAGGGACGCGTGCCTATAAATTAATGTTTTAAATATTATTCTTTGTATAAATAAATGTTTTAAATTGTTACTATTATTTCATCCTTCTTCCTACTATACGAATGAATATTCACATTAAAATTATTTTACCACTCAAAGTCGTTGTCACGTAAAACTTTCGCCCGTATACCGACTTTACAGGCAACCAACCAGTTTTTCCCTTTTTTATACATCTAGCTCTGACCTTTTTTTCGCCACCTATTTTATCCGTATGGGACAATTTGTATGGTTTCGGGTGCTACACTGTGCTAGATGCTAACACTGTGAAAATTGGAAGACTGTATCTCAAATCTTTTAGTTGTGAAATCTGTGTGACAGACAACGGACAGACGGAACGTGTATGATAGCAAAAGCACCGTTTGGACCCTTCGGATGCGGAACCCTAAAGAGGAACTTAATATAGTTGTTATTTGCTGCTGACCTTACGTTATCCCAATTTCGTTATTTTCGTGGAAGTAAAGTCAGCAAAGCGAACATTGTATTTGCGATATTTTGTGTCCAATAGTTCAGCTATGAAAGGTCGTAGTTTAGAATACATTTCGAAATTTGGACAAAATATAAGTGATTCATTTGATAACATTAATGGTGCCGAAATTCCTAAAATAAAATATAACAGTACTATTAAGAATGTAAGTAGAAATAATAATATTTATCTACTCTGATACTATAATACAAAGATTCTAAAACTGAAAACAAAATGCTTATGACAAACATTACGTACAGGCCAAAAATAATAAAAAAAAAAGTTTAATTACGATACAGGTCTTGTATGGACACCTGTATCATAATATAACTTTTTAATCATAACGATACACCTATACAACCTCCAGCTGGACCAAGGAGGTTGAACCTCTACTTTAAAAAGGTTTCAATGAACGAGTCCGCGACGACGCAACACGCATGCGCAATCGATGTTTGCACCTTGGCGCCAACATTTGACATTTAAAAAATCTTTTCAATATTTAAACAAAATTTGGTTTTGTTTGCAATATTGTTTTACGTATTATAGGATGAGAGTAGATAAAGTAGTGTATGACACTGTACATAACTTGGTCTTATAACACTCGTGTGATACTATAAAAAAAACTCGCCTACGGCTCGTTTTTTTAAAACACACTCATGTTATAAGAACCCTTATTATGCAACAGTATCATAAACTACTATTGTTACATTCACACCAATTAGCCTAGCCTTAAGTTAGTACTATAAGGCTTGTGTCATGAATACTAGGGAAACGGATAGACATACATACCTGATACATAAATATGTAATATTTACGAAAAATATATACAAATGCCCATGACTCAACTACAAATGCTCGTATTCGTCACACAAACGTCTGCCCCTTCTGGGATTTAAACGCAGGATCGTCGTTGCGAAAGGCATCCTGCCTTTGCACCAAACCGTTGAGTGTTATTAGAGTAACATAATCTTTTACGTTTTCTTTTCGAAATACCGTTTCAATCTGAATTTGTTACTATTAGTACGTAAGAAAATTGTTACTGATACGAATTTGGACTTAGAATCGATATTAAAGTTACATTTTTGGGGGGCTGGTGTGGAACAAGCCGCAGATGCAAAACAAGCACAAAAGTTGCGATTTAGAAGAAGTATAGAAGAAGTAAGAAGTAGAGAGTTATTTTTTCATTATTTCTCATACCTAGACGTTTCTGTTTCTGGATCTTTTGGAAATAAGTGTGTATATTTGTATCGATAAAGTTGTCGAGCAATTCTGCACTGTCGGGATTTTATAACTCTGCCTCTCTATGCATTCAGAAAAATGTTTTTTCAAAGTCAGGGTGAATAGGCACCTCCTAGGTTAGCTCGTTCCATCGTGGATCCTATCTGGCCCCCGGGCTTGATTGGGATCAATTGCGAACACATTCTGAACTAGGCGATGCAGTCGCTAAGCATAAATTGCACCATATATTGGAGCGGAGAGTTATAAAAAAGAAATTAAAAATCAATAATGTTTAGTAAATTTTAATATTCTATAAGAATGAAAACTTTCAAAAAGCGCGCACTTTTTGTTACAATGGGAAATCCCATAGAGCTAATGTTTTCTTGGTCATAACTTTTTTATTTTTGTAAATATTAAAATTCGGGCTCCGTCACAATTATTAAACTCGGTTAAAAACTGGGAAAGTAATGGCGTCGCTCGTTCCGCTCCAAAAAAAAAAAACTTAACGAAACAGCTGAATTTTGATGATTATTGGTATGAAACTTGCTTGGTCCTGGGGAGACATTCTTCTCACCCCCCTCGGAGTAACCGCGATATAATACCACCGCGAACGAAGTCGTCAGCATCTATTAGTGTTTAATACTGGCTTATAAGCTTAACGACGCATTGGTTGGCGCTTAAACCTCTTTGGTCGTCATCGGTGAAAACAAATTTTATTTATTTTATCTTATTATTTAATAAATAAAAAAACTGGTTGGTTGCCTGTAAAGTCGGTATACGGGCGAAAGTTTTACGTGACAACGACTTTGAGTGGTAAAATAATTTTAATGTGAATATTCATTCGTATAGTAGGAAGAAGGATGAAATAATAGTAACAATTTAAAACATTTATTTATACAAAGAATAATATTTAAAACATTAATTTATAGGCACGCGTCCCTTCCACTTTTTATGTCTGTCTCTCTCGCTCTTAGGCGGGCTAACCATGCCCGAGTGGAAGGGACGCGTGCCTCTCACTCGCTCTCATTGTAAGCGCATAACGTGAGCGGAGCGTAACGCAGTTTCTTGAAGTGTCACCCGGCAAACCAATTTATAAGACGTTGTCACGTCAAAATGATTACTAAAAAAAAAATTGTTACAAGTGCCAGGCAGGATTCGAACCCACTTCCCCTCGCCATCCGGGCAAGTGCTCTTCCAATTGAGCTAGCGAGACCTTGACAGATCCGTCTAATTATTCAAAGTCATAATAGGTAGCTAGGTACCAAATTTAGCATTGGGCTAGGCGAAAATAGATGGATCTACAATGTAATAAGTACAGGTGACATTGTTTGCAAATGTGGACTTATCTTTGTACGAAATCTCTTCTAGTTAATTCAGATTGTTTGGAGTTGTTGTTTCTTAAACTTTATTTTCGATAATTTGTTTTTTAGGACGTCTTGAAATTGACAAGAAGTACGGGCGCAACGGACGTGTTAGCTCCATTTAATAGAAGTCACGACATTTACAATATTATACATCGCCACCATACATAATCCAGGCAACGGTGGCGAGAGCCACTCTTCACACACATTCTGCCACCGCCATTATTGCTGGGGGCAGAGATCTCTACGTCTTTGTGTACAACCCATAAATCAATCATAAGTGACGAGCTATTGACAACATTCAAGTTCATCGGAACCACCAAATATTCCTGTTAAATTGTATATTTATTACATTTATAACATTTATTACAATTGTACATGTTGACTCAAAGATTTGCACTTTTTTCTATAACTATTTAATTGACGCTTCTCAGAGTATACTGTAAATCCTTTTAGACGTGCGGCTTGTAGGTTATCTTTTCGATACGATTTCGATACAATAATGCATTTAGGATGCTCTTAAGATTAGCTGTACAGTGAGTCTTGATTGTTTGCGAAGGCACAGATAAACTCTTTGCCTGAGTCTGTGTCTCCTGATAAATACAATTTAGGGGCTTCAAGTCACGAGTGAAAAGGTATCTTCTAGGCAGGCGAGTCACATCCTAGAGATGTGAGATAGAGGTAAAGCGCTTACCTCTTTACAATAATAAAAAAAATTTGGCTGCTTCCTACTCGGTGGATCGACGATCTGGTGAAGGTCGCAGGAAGCACCTGGATGCGGGTAGCGCAAGACCGGTGGCGATCCTTGCCTTTGGCCTATAGTAGACGACATTTGGCTGAGACGAACGACATTCCGAAGGTGTTAGTTAACCAGCGGAATTCCCCTCTTCTGCGGAGATAGGTACACCTGTATACGGTTGACTAAATCAATAAATGTTTCTCATGTTTACTAACACTAGCATTTAGGATTCGTTTTGATTAACACTTTGGATACTATGTGAAATTAACGTTCAAGTAAAATAAAAATATTTTAATAATAATTAAATCTTCAAATATTCGTAACGGGACAAAAAGAGTTTAATGAAGATTAATACAACATCACCTCATGTATTTTTAAAAGAATATCTGAATAAATGAGCGCTACATTTATTCAAATCCTCGTGCACACAAAATAAAATCTTGCTCCGAGCACACTGCTGTGAATGCTTCTCAAATATTTATAAACTTATTTAAGAAACATGCAATGTAGTGTTAAGTTTACTGGTCTACGTTTTTATTCTCATTTAATAGGAGCTGGAGAGAATCGTGGCTTTATAACATCTCTTTTGAAGCGAACAAAAAAATGTTCGGATTATATCTTTATCGTGTGAAGGGATCGTATTCAAATTTGGATGAATAATGAATAATTTAGATAAATTAGTCTGTAGTCTTTAGTGAAATTTGAATGGTTATTGTGTCAAATCTTATGTCATGTATTTCTCAAATGCTGTCGACGTGAATTTCTTAAACAGTGATAAAGTACAGTGCTATTGTTAAGATTAATCTTTGCTTTTATATCAAATGGATGACACGCAAAAGCAATATTTGTTAAAACTTTAAAATTCACATGATGAAAAGTGTTATTAAAGTAAAAGGTTTTGTAATTGCAACTCTACCTCGTCATCTAGAAAACATCTACTAAAGAAAACGCTTATTAAACCCTTATATAAATATATATAATCCTTAGATAAATTGTCCGGTTGTGGACGTACTATCACTATTATCAATGTATCAATGCTGAATTTTTGTTGACCGGTGTTATTAAATAAAAAAAATGAGTAAAAAGTGTTTTGTCAATTTCTTTCGAATTAGGATTTGAGATTGATAGAAGAAGTCAAAAAACTCTGTAATTAAAATACATATTGACATTTTTTATGAATAATATAGTTACAATACAACATTGATAAAAGAAGACACGTAGTTTTTTTATTCAGTTTACACCTAAAAATAAAGTTACAGTCTACTTTTTATATGTTAAATAATGCAGTATTTATGAATAGAATTAACAATAAACTTGACGAAATCTTGAATGATTTCGTCAAGTTTATTGGCAATAAATCGTGATACTGAACAATCTGATGTGAGGTCTTTTAAAGGCCTCTTCAACACTGTTAGAATGGTACGACGTAGCTCTGGCTTACCTTTCGTATTGTCTTTGTATTGATACGATCTAGGAATCCATTGTGATGCAAAGCGACGCCGAGACATTTAGCGTCGGAGGTTTAGGCGGTCACGTTCATGGCAGGGGCGGTGTTGCGGCAGATAGCATTATGTGGAACTAATGCCATCGTGCTTCGCAGCTCGCAGCCAACTACGTTGGAATTCCGACTCTATCCTGTGAGCAGGAGGGCATAAAGGAGTCGGGGGGATGAGAGATGCAAACCGCAGGCGAAGTCTAAAGAAGCGATCGCAATTACTGCGGCTGCGGCGTGTACGCCTTAATGCGCGCCCTCAAATCACGAAGTTAATGCAAAACAGTCAGACGTCAGGGTTGGCCGCGGCTAACTGTTATTATATCTGCAGGGGGAGACACTAAATTAACAACAAAATAAACTTTGCTAAACGCTGAGATGGAGATACACTTAAATCGTCTGCTTTTTAGGTTTTTAACCGGTCAGTCAAACCATTGGTTAATTTAGTAACCCTCAAAACAGTTGTCGAACCTTATAAATTACCATTGTAAGTTATAGTAACTTACTTTTTTACACCAATTAGTCTAGCCAAAAGTAAGCACTGATCGTTCAAAAAAAAACTTTGTTCAAATGTACTGACAAGCAATAAAATACCTACACCATTTATTATTTTGCATAGTGTTACCTTTTTGCTTGCGGCCGATTTAGTGTGACATGGTTTTACGGTGTATACGTTATTGCTTGCGATCGTACAAATGCTCGTATTAATGACACATCAACTTCTTTGCCTCGAACCACGGATAGGCAGCATGGCTACCGTAGCACGAACAAAAATACAAATTTTCAATGTTCATATATGTATACAATTTTTATTAGACGGTGGAAATCACGAAACACAAAATAGCGACTGCAATACAAAAGCGCTCGAGCTCCCCGTTGACTCTCGAACAAAAACTAATATAGCGGAGCAAACAGCCCCTCCCTCCGATAAAAGAACTTATATCACTTTCGAAGAAAGATTATGAACACTTAGAGTCGCCGGAAGCAGGTGCCACTAGCTTTATGGGTTACTGCTTCAGCGGATTGAGACCGATAAATACGACGAAACATCTTTTAATAACAATATTCATATAATATATTATTTCTTACATTCACACCAATTAGTCTAGCTCAAAGCAAGGATATATAACTCGTGTTATAGATATTAGAGTAACGAATAGACATACATATAATAATTTAATGTTTATAGAAATACTAGCTGACTAAATGAAACCTATACTGTCTTAAGTAGGAACAAACTCAGCAAAACGAAAAAAAGATCATTAAAGTTGGTTGTGTAGTTTCGCAGTTCATCGCGGTAAAAAATTGTGACAATAATCTATATATATAAAAATGAAACCCGTTTTCCGTTGTCACGACATAACATGAAAACGGCTTGACCGATTTGGCTGATTTTTTTTTGTAGTTTTCTAATACGCTGTACAAGGTTCTTACGGAAAAAAATGTAAAGAAAATCTCTCAGAAAGATTGAAAAATATAACGTAACGAATGTCAACGTCATTCAATTTAAAACAAAAAATCTGTGGGAATCTGTGACACCACATCGATAACCGCGCTGACAAATGTCAACGTCATTCAATTCAAAGCTACGCTAAGGCGGTACGAAGTTCGCCGGTCCAGCTAGTTTTTTATAAATATAGATATGTCATTACCCAATACTCAATAACAAATGCTGTTATTCATCACACAAACATTTGCCCCTTACAGGATTCGAACTTAGTACCGTCTATGAGTAAGTTTTTGGAATAGTCCAACATTGTTTTCTACTTTATTCAGGACGTGTTATATACATTAATTTATACTTTGTTTTTTTAACTGATAAGAGGAACGGGCGCAAGAAACTTGCCAGTTTTCATAAAAGTAACATCATTTACAATATTATACGTCATCACCAAACATAATCCACAAAAGCTATATTATTCTGTTATCATAATCAAAATCAAAACAAAGTCAACAGGTATCAATTTTAAACAGATAAACTTAAATATTTTTATAATTTTATATATTTTTTGCATTTTTTTAATGCTATCTCATAAGATATATTATTTTAATAGAAAAATACGTAAATATTGTCAAAACATACAGAGAACAAAAGTAAATTTAAAAACAGCAATATAAAGATGTTAATTAATTATCGAGACTGGGTTCAGGTAGTTTATAGCAGACCCATCTCTGGGGTAGCACCCGTTCAATATTTGATGTCTAGAATAGACAGTCTATTTATTTATTTACTGTCATCACATGCATTATTAACATAAAATAATACATAATGCACGTATTGAACAATCTATAAACGCATAAACAATTATCCATTAATAATTTATATTACATTAATTTTATACTACCTAGCAGGCTGGCATTAAGTATGTTGTTGGGTCGGCCATCTTGTATGTTGACACATTTAAATATCCACAATTCTAAAACTAGTTTTAGGCACTTAACTGAATATGATGGTAAACATATTATATTGTTCTCAAATAAGCTATCGGCTCAAAGCAAATATGTAAATATACTCGCAATGCTAATGGCATGATATATACATATTTAAAAAGGACCAAAATGAAAAAAGCACCATACTTATTACAGATGTATTAAAAACACTATTATTAAATGGTTTATTGTTATTTGTGTCATGAATACGATCCTTGCATATCAGTTAAATACCACATGCTCACTTTGGATTACTTTAAGTGGTGTGAATAAAAGAAATATTATTATTATTTTTATTATTGTTATAACTGTATTGACGACCGTTTGATGCAACGGTAGCGATTCTGCCTTTCGCAAAGATGGTTTTGGGTTCGAGTCCCGGCACATGTCGTGATGAATACGAGCATCTGTACCTGACTCATGTGTAAATAGGATCGAAAAAAATGTGATGAAAAATGTTAGACGCCATTTTCTTAACGGAATTTCAACAATTTTATATGTTAATTTTATTATTATTAGTTAAAATGCATTAACACAACACACCACACTTAATATAAAAAGTCTAATGTCAATTCTCAATTCAGCATGTATTCATGGTATAAGTATTGTGAACAATTTCATGGCAGTCGTGACCGCTTCAAACTCTGCCGGTCTATCGAATAGCTGGCAGTGACGGCTGTGGAATACGCCATCACCCGTGGAGTGGTGTTGCGAATCGACTAAACAGCAATCAGAGACACGCAACGTCACTCTCACACGAGATTTCGTGACGACTACAACCAAACCGGTGTTTTTATAAAAAGATATTAAAAACTGCATAAATAAAAAGAACACATTTTTTTAATGTTAGGTACTCATTTGAATGAAACACGTTTTTACAGCCACATTAAAAGTGTTTCTTTCCATGTTTTTTATCAAATTCTGACGTTTCGTTTCTTTTCGATTAGAGCTTTTTTAATTAGCAGGTTAATTGTAACATATTAGTGTGCTCCTAATATTTTTGTTGACATTGCTTATTAATATTATTTAAATTTATTGGCGACATTGCCTATAGTTATTATGAGTAAAGACTAATAATAATTAAAGGCAATTAGAATTAAAGAATTCTGATAATTTTGACATTGTGGTGATATTTTCATTATAACTCAATTATGACATTGGTTATTCATTGTTATATTACTAGTTTTAGCTGTATGCTGAATTATTTGACATTATATAGCTTCTTACATTTTAACGTTTGCGTGCCAAAACCTGATGAATGTATTTAGTATGTGTTTGCTTGCAGATAAATTAATAAATATATACACCTAAATTGTACATTTCGAAATGACAATTGAATGTTTTATTTAAAAATGTCTGTACTCGACGTGCGATGCAATGTCATAGTGCAAAAAGGTTAATTAAATACGAATAACAAAAAGGTATTAATTTATATCTATACAGATTGTTTGGGCAAGGAACCGTCGCGGGCGTCCCCAGAACGCTCCATCAAAGTTTAAACACAATCTGATCAATAGCTTTGTAATGCATTGGGCACAAACATATAAATATTGATATTGATACAGTAGAACCTTAATAACTTAAACGTCGATATCGCAATAACCTCGATAAATTCACTTTCCCCACAGAGCCTAAAACCTCTTTCACTTAAAATACAAACCCTCTCTAACGAAAACGAATAATTTGGCACCGCTTATCACTAAGTTAAAGTAATGATTTGACGACCTTTGTAACTTCAATAATCTATCAATACCTCATATGATAAAATCATTTTAAATAAATGTGATAGCAAAAAAGGTTCCCTGTATCCAAATGTTATTGCTTACACGTATTTACCAAATGGCTTCAAATGTGAACAATACTGAATAACTTTTAAAAACATGACTTATCAAAACAATGCAAAGCAGTAACAACGAGGGTTATTTTCACTTCCTTCTTTATTAATGAAAATATAGCCCATGTTACTTAGCGTGAATGTAACTTTCCAATGGTAAAAGAATTTTTGAAATCGGCTTAGTAGTTTGTGAGTTTTGTTCATTGCAAACATACAAAAATACAAATCTTTCCTCTTTATAATATTAGTGTAGATAAAAATAAAATTGATGTTTCATTCAATTAAATAGAATAAATGTATTTTTAAACCCTAAAATATTGTGAAGGTAGTAGAAAATAAATGACAACCATTGCTTTAGTCATCCTGTGATCACAGCTTCTGTAAAGGAGTCGAAACGTCAGGATTAAATATAAAATAAATCATGCACAAAATCCGTAAAAAAAAATGTTTATTCGGAGGTGTAATTTGTGCGGAAATATGAAAACTGAATATCAAATTATTTCATGTTTTCCTTGGTCTATATCTTGTCGAGGTTCTACTATATAACTAAGATATAGTAGGGTAAAGCTATTGATGTTAATTTGCACCTTTAAAAACGAACACAGAGGTTTTTAGTCTGCCACGCCACTCTCGGTCGTGGTCCACAGCCACTCCGTGCCATTGAGAAAGGATTAGAGGCGTCAATTTGTAACACACGCTCAGCGCGTGTCGCATTATCGGCCGGGGCCGTGAGTGCAGCATTAGGGTGGAATAGATAAATGCAGGTGATAAATGTGCACTACACGGACCGAGTGTGTGCTGTCTCGTGTACGCGTAAATTGGAATATATCTGTGGTTTCTACTACAGCTATTTGTCGTGTGGTGTAAGGTCAACTAGAATAGCAAAAATTCTTTACATTTAAGCGTGTCTTAAAATGTGACTAGGAGGTTCATATCGCACAATTACCGTGGACCACAAAAAGGGGCAGTTTTTTCCTAATGTTGGTCTTTTACTGCGATCTCCATCCCGCCTGCAAAGTGTGGAGTTTATGACAAAACCCTTCATATGTAGAGGACGCTCTCGTCCAGCAGATTGATATGTTCTTCAGTAATTGGAGGTATACTTCTTTAGGCGCGTTATGAAAAAATTATGATGATATTACTTGATTCTCTATACAGATATATAGCAAATCTGTTAATGTTTTGATGCTTCTTACTGATCACTATATAATTTATAAATTTTTCTTTCTTTTCACATACAAAGAATACGAGCACACGGGAGGAAATTTTTAGTTATCTTTGTTTAGTAACGATAAAGAAGTATAACTTCTTACGTGCGTATCGTGCGTACATAGGTACACGCAACGGTTTTTTTTATTTTCTCAAAGTATTCTTTGTTAGAGTTTTAAAGCAATGAGTTGATGCCGAACTTTGTCCTTAAGGTATCGTTGGGGTATCGAGTTGAATTCTTATCTTTTAGGCCTACGGTCCCTCACAGCAATTATCGTACTATACGGTCATTGATCCTTTTTAATGAATTTTGATCCATTTTTGTCGTACCTATATTTAGTTGTTGGCACTGGCAATAACATAAGTTACACGAATCTTAAATGGGGAGTACCATCCTGTATACCAAGAGTCGCGAAACTTGGCAATTAACAAAATCTTGCATATGTAAATTTTAATAACATAATTTCAATTTGGCATTTCATCCAATATAGGTTTTATAAGATCAATATCCTAGGCTTTTAAAGTTCATAACCTTTGGTAATTGCCTACTCATTTTAGATCGATGCTTAGTAATTATAATTACCGTTACCGAAATAATATGCTATAGTTGCGAATAGGTATTATTTAATTAAAAGGTAGGTAAACGGTCAATTCAATCGTTGTGATTTACAATTTATATACCGTAGCGATGCCTTTCGCACCAACGGTCCTAAGTTCGAGTTCCGGAAAGAGCAGTGTCTGTGTGATAAATCCGAACATTTATACCTGAGTCATGGGGATTCTTATGTATTAATATTTAATATCTTTGTATTAAATATATATTATATGTCTATCCGTTACCCTAGTATCCATAACACGGGCCTTAAAGAACTAACTTTGGGCTAGGCTAATTGGTGTGAATATATGAAACATTTACATATATGTTTTGGAATTCTGATGGTCAAAGGATGTCAATTCTGAATTATATATTTCGCTATTCGCTTTTTATGGTAAATATCAGGCAGTTTTTTTTTCTTTTTATTGTTTAAAATATAAGTTCACAACATTTACAACACAACAGAATTTATTAGCGAATACCTCGAGGGTTGTAGGCTAATGAGAGTTCGTCGTAATATTATAGACAAAAAGAAAAGACATGCAATAACTTCAGCAAACCCAGGCACGGGCATGAACATTTGTGGCGTTTTATTTTATTATTATTAGGTAGTATATAGGTACTTGTTTTAAATAAAAGTTTAAATTTTTTAAATATAATTTCTGCTTTCATAAAAGCTCTTTAATACTAGGTCTGCAATACATGCTGCTGTTTGCAAATACTGAGCGAAGCAATTAGATTTTTGAAGGGTGATTATTCCTCTATGGTATGTCCGATTTCAAAACTTTTTTGCAAATTAGTCACGACTACGATGTGAGTTTTGGCGCCAAATTTCATCAATGTAGTATCAGCGGTTTGGCTGTGATCAGCTTTTGAATTTTTCTTTCGGTGATTATTCCTCCATGGTAAAGTCTATATTTTTTTTTACACAGCCTATATCCGTCAGGCCATAATCATGTATGTTTATGCCAAAATTCGATCGAATCGGTTGAATCGTTAAGAAGCAGGAGGGAGACAAGCGAAATTTGTGAGTTGCCTAAAAGAGAGCTTCGCTCAATAACGAACCCTAAGGAACTTTATCAAAAGATCACATACACACATTTGAAATAGCCTTCTAAACAGTGCTTCTATTACGTCAAGCTTTTGCCGTAGAACGGAATAAACTCGGTCTGTTTCCGTTTTATCTCATATATTATTTGCGAGACCCGTTGATGAAGTCCGCAGTTAGTCTGTAGTGGCATTTACTTACGTACAGTTCAGACTCAGGAGTTTAATTTACATCACTAATGAGTGTACCTAAACATATCTAACCTTAGCTCATGAATCACTGGTACCACTGCACTGTTTCAATTGGATTAGAAACGATGTAAGTGTGGGAACGCTGATGGCGTAGATCTAGTCATGTCCACGCGTGGGAAGTTATATATAGCCAGGTGTAAATTGTATTATGAAATGCTGATATTTAGAAGTTTATAACTTATTTATAAAGTTATTGTGTTTTACTAGCTGACCCGATCACGCGTTGCTGTGGCTCAGTTATTATAATTTGCAATATTCTAAGTTCTAT
The DNA here is from genome assembly GCA_927399485.1 of Calamotropha paludella. Taxonomy (NCBI): domain Eukaryota; kingdom Metazoa; phylum Arthropoda; class Insecta; order Lepidoptera; family Crambidae; genus Calamotropha; species Calamotropha paludella. The sequence goes on from OV656820.1 coordinate 337,327, forward strand.
ATCTTATGTTCTAAGTCTGGACAAATCAAACAACATGAATAAAAATTAGTAGTTTCGGAGTTCATGGTTTTTTACTTTTATTGAAGTATTTTTTTTTTGCAATATTTTTTTATCTTATTTTTTTTCCTTGTTTGTTTCGTGTTGTATCTAATTTAAGGTTATTATTAATTACCTATGTGAAATATATTATTACCTTATGATAAAAAAACACGTGCATTTCTATTATTATTAAAGTAAATATGAGATACGATAGGTAATATTGATATCTACTTGATGCAAAGGAGTTGGTGACGTAGTCTCTTGAAGTTTATTAGCAAATAAAATCATTAAATTCTGAAAATAATATGGTAAAATCTATTGATTTGAATATAAATTATCATTAACAATTAAACATTACATCAAATATTGGGAAGCAGAATTAATAAAAAATATAATGTTTAAATCTAAATTTTTATTTGTCTAATTCATATTTTTGTTTGTAATATTGCCTTAATCTGTTTTTATGATATAACATTACAGTCAAAATTAATCTAGATGTCTATAGTTTAGCCTTCAAAAGTGTTATTTCCGTTAAAAATGAAAACTAATGATATTCTTATAAAAAATTTGGGCCATGTCCTAAATTAAAAATGTGCTTTGTGTAGAAGTATTTGACTTTCATGCATTTTTTTAGTATTTTTTGCAAATAAAATTGATGGTAGCTCTCGTTATTCTTAGGTTGTAAATTCATAACATAACTTAGGGTTCTTTCTAGACAAATTTCTTTCACATTTTGAATCGTAATATTAGTTGGATTCATTTCGTGTCTATACACTAAATTGAGAAGATTGTGAAAACCGATGAGGATGCTTTTTCACAAAACAGCCTACTTCCATTATTTATTTGGCACGATAACAAAATACAAATCATAACATTCAATTACTTATTTTTACCCATTATATAATTCTAAATTAGTATTTCAGTAACAACCCAGCACAACATTAAAATTAAATATTTTAGTGTAACAAATTAGGTATTTTAAATATAATATTATTTTTTTATTTACCAGAAACAATCGAACCAATATTTTCTGAAAATCTGACACTTATTAAAAGTATTTTCAAGTCCTAATGAAATCTCCTTAATTAATACATTAAATCTTCTACACATTCGTAATAATGGGTCACTACTATGAGGTGAGTGTCAATAAGTTCTGTTCTTTAAAATGTGGCCTACAACTGTCAAAAGGCCTCGCACCACAATATTGTCCAAGAGACAATAGCTTCTTCACAAAAGAGAGCAGCAATTATTTAATTGATTTCATTGATTTATTACAATGGCAACATCACTTACAGTAATAAACAAAAGATATCTGTAAAAAAAAATAAAACAAAGAAATAAAAGCAGTCATAAACAGGTTGACTCTGGTTCAAACTATTCACAATAGAAAAGACAACATTTTAATATTAATAATATTTAAGAGCTAAAAGTATCACTTGCTCTCAAAAAGACTGTCTGAACCACGCGTATAATGTAAATGGCAATCGACGACGTTGCCATAGCCATTTTACTTTACAATATAATTAAAAAAGGTCTTATTTAAATGTTTAGGTTTAGACGCGTCACAATCGGTGTTCCAACCACGCGATTAGTTGTTACATAAAACGGTAATTTCCCAGCTAAATACCCCTCCAAGCGACGTAAAAGGTATTTCACGTTACATTGCATGTATTCCTTATCTTATCTTTACGACCAATCAATAAATAAGATCTCGTGTAAACCATAACCGTTGCATTCGTCGTGCAGCATTACGTGACCGATGCACGACCCACGATCGTGCAGACACGTGAATAGCTGCAGCGCTATCACAAAAACTGGCCCACTTTTAACCATTACAATCGGATGCCTGTCATATAGATAGCATAGTTAATTAGAAAATACTTGTGTTAAATTGTATCAAATTTCATTAGCCCAGAAAAAAGATACGTCTGGCAGTTCGGTGATCGTAATATGGACTCTACATGTGATCATTTAAGGTGCTGTTAAGTTATTGGGAACCGTTCCGTGTCGAAAAATATTTAATGAGAGTCTGCTAAGCCTTCCCCCTCTTCCCACCTCACCCCTCGGGTTCACATTCCCCTTGCGGGCACGCAAAGGGATTTAAGACGCTCCGCATGTTACAAGATCTACGAGATCTGTGTGTCAAAATTATATGTAGATGTTCCTATAAATCATGTTGAAACGAGGTGGTCTTTAATAATAATTTCAACTTGATTTTTCAACTGAAATATTAAGTTCTTACACTTCCGCGCATATTACAAATAAATAAAACAACTTATTTGTTTTTTGCGCATAATTTATATTTAAATCTGACGTTTCTACTACTTTACAAGAGCCGTGATCCGGATGAAGAATAGGCACGTGCCCGATTAAAATATTGTGAAGGCAGTAGAAAATATATGACGACGGTTGCCTTAGTCATCTTGTGATCACTGTGATCGAAACGCAAGGATTAAATATAAATTATGCGCAAAAGAACCTTATTGTTGTTTTATTTTGTTGTTGTTGTTAGTTTTATTTAAATGAAATATTTATTTATTTAACATTTGGGAAAATACAGCATTATTTATCACATAATTACAACACATTTAAATAGTACAATTGACTAAATAGACACAATAGTGTCGAATATACAATGCATTTTTCTAACTAGGTCATTTTAAAGATGTGTCTTAAAAATATTAACATTGGGTGTCATTCATTGAGTTTTTGAATTTCACAGGCTTGACTTGAGGCTAGATAATACTTAGTTAAGTGAGTTGTCAAATGTCGGACAAAACCGACCTGGTTAATAAAAAATAAAACCAGTCTTGAATGGGATTGTCTTTTAAGTCTTTTAAGAAACGATTAAGGCGTTTCAAGCTTTTTTTGTTATCTACATAGTTCAAAGTGGATCTTTGTACACATGTGGTATAACTGTCGTGGGTAACATTGTTCACGTAGTAAATATAAAGCCAAAGCTGCTGTGTTTCCTGACAAATATACTTAAGGGATCTTCAAGTCATAAGTGAATAGGTATCTTCTATCCTATTTATCCTCGATCGCATCGTCGTCTTTCACCAGGCTAGATAGTGTTCAAGCACCTACCTATTTACAATAAAAAAAGATTTGTTGAGATCAATATCTGCGTCCCATTAGAGAGTTAGGGGTGGCAATGTTATATTTTTGTATAATTTCAATTTATATATTATAAAAACATTTGTTTAGTTTCTATTGTGATCAAATAATTGAATGAATCAACTAGTTTAGAAATAAAATTGGGTAATTAAAAAATGTATCAACATTTTAAGAAGTCTTAATTCTTCGTTATTACAAATTGATTACTGAATAATAGTTTCGTCTGCAACGATCTCTCATATTTATATAAGTAGCTTTATTTATTACATTTATTCGGCTATGTAAGTATATATATATTTTCACCAACCACGCTTATTCTCGGTAGACTGGAGGGGGTCTCTTTAAGAGATAAGTCCATCCTTTGTGAACAATTTTATCTGACATTGTAACTTATTTTTAATTTATGTGTAACTAGCTGACCCGACTCAGTTATTATAATTTGCAATATATTTTTTATTATAAATAAAGATAACATTCGCTTATAATCGGAAATCAAGTCATAACTCGGTGTTATGATTGTTATTCTTAGGCTTTTACTGACAATATGGTAACAAACACACACACAAAGTAGTCATAATATAATCAGGATAAAGAATATAATAAAAAAATCATTTCAATAAATAGCAATGAAGAAAAGCACAACTAAGCACTGCGACGTTCGCTTAGGGTCTTGTTGTGGCGTGCGTCTGTGTGAGTGCGTTCATTTCGATCGATTGTACGTGGTTACCTCACTGCCTCAGCTATATATTTTATGTGTCGCCAGTTTGTTTTATGGCGCACTTAACCAACATCTGCGAGTAAACTAGTGTCATATGTGCCGCGACACCAAAGTGTCACTCCACGCGCTCTGTACGGGTGGGGTCTGCACAAATAATGCGTGTCATAAATGGTAAGTTAATCATCACTCTCTATCAAATGTATTGTTGTTATCCACCATAGTTAATATGGTTAATATGACTACTGAGCGATTTATTGAACTTATTCGGGAACTATTAATACAGAGTTTTACGCAGGCATAATAATAACTCTATTTGACATAAAGATACAAAGATACTGTTACATAGTTAAAGACTAATTGTCTCACAATTTCAAATGGTTAGTGGTGGTATGTAACAGGTGCACTGTGACAACTACCCTCCGCACTAGTTATAAAAACTATGTTGCGACCTTGCGACAGAGCGCAGTATCACCGCGCCCATTGACCACTATAACTTGGCTTACGCACAGCAGTACATACGCACAGGTGACAGCTCAAGAATTAATGGTTGTACGCTTACTGGCGTGACGACTGTATATGTGAAGCCGATAGATATTTTATTACATATATTGTTCTGAACAATAAGTAGCTAAATTACTTGTGATATCAAATTTAGAAACAAAACGGTACCACATCACCCAGACCCGAGCTAATAAAAGAAAGTTTGTTGACCCTGCCAGGGATCGAAGCCGGGACCTAGGAGTGGGCTTACCATAAAAACTGGTAAGAATTATCTATTGACTCAAAAATAATGCTTCGTTCAAAGAGTTCTTTACTACATAATTACTAAGTGGATAAGATAAATAGGTTAATCCATTTGGATCCGTTTGGAAGTTTAATGAGTGCACAAGCTATAAAAGACATCTGCCTTGAACTAATTACACTTGTGGACGACTAAAGTCCGTCGGGCGGGTGGGTGCCAACCCTGGCGTCCTTCCCCTTGTAATTTAGTGTTTACCAGCTGACCCAACAACGCTTTGCTGTGACTCATTTATTTTAATTTGCAATAAAAAAACCTATCCTATATTCTAAGTCGGAATAAATCCAGTAAAATTAAAGAGAAATCATCAAAATCGGTTGAGTAGTTTCGGAGTTTATCGCGGTCAAACATTGTGACAGGAAAATTTTATATATATTCTAGCTGACCTCGTCACGCGTTGCTGTGTTATAAATTAAAATGAAACTTATCCTAAGTCCGAAGAAATCCGGATTTGTTCCGATTTAGGACATACATGCACGACATGGACGTGTATGATAAGATTAATTTTAAATTAAATCGCAGATATTTTTAATTGCAACTTTTTTACACCGATATAGGTCGTTAAGTATGAATTTTACAGTCAAATCAGTTGCATAAGCATCAAATAGATGGCGCCATTCTTTAATACCAACCTTTTTAACCAACCTTTTTTCAACCTCGGACGACCGTTTGGTGCAACGGTAGCGATCCTGCCTTTCGCACCGACGGTCCTGGGTTCAAATCCCGGAAGGGGCAGATGTTTATGTGATGAATACGAGCATTTGTACCTGACTCATGGGTGTTTTATATATTTCTATGAATATTACATATTTATGTATCATATAATATGTATATCTATCCGTTACCCTAGCATCCATAACACAAGCCTTACAGTGCTTACTTTGGGCTGGGCTAATTGGTGTGAATGTAAGAAATATTTATTTATTTATTATTTATTTTAAACAACCGTCATGGGTTATTTGTTTGTGCAACTTTATTTTCATAATAATTATAGTATAAATACTGATTTTGGTTTAATTGTGTTATTATTTGTTACTGAAAAAATCTTATATTTTTAAATAAGCTATATTATAACTATAAAAAGTTTTGTATACTGCTTTTATTCCGGTTTTAATTAATAAACTAATTAAATATGTAATAATGAGCCACAGCTATGCGTAGCCGGATCAGCTAGTATATTTATATTATAATTTTAATTTTAATGAGCTTTAAATGTTCCTATAACGCCGATTAAAATAATGAATAGTTTAACATAGAATTATAAATACTATTAGGCCGATAAGAGATAAACCGCCAAGATTGCTGCCAATGTGGTAAATAGCACCAGAGAGCTGGTTATCAGGCAGCCCACAGCATCCTACGCAGTTCTACAGCAGGGCTACCGGATCACGTGTACTTTGTTCATTTATTTATGGGTAACACTGAAAGATTTATTATCGAAGCTATATATAACAACTAGCTATTGCCCGCGACTTCGTTCGCGTGAAAATTTTGATGTGTTCCTATATGAGAATATTGCCCACCAGATCTTACGGCAATCATAGCAGTATAATATACCTATATGCTGAATCCTATTAAAACCATTTAGACGTGATTAACTTACAAACATGATAATAATCTAACTTTTTCTCATAGTGGCGTCCGGGTCCGGTCATAAATTTCTTTTTTCAAACAATTGCTTATATGCTATATTGATTACTTCCTTCTTTTTTAAGTCGAGTAATACATTTTAATTTGTTTAAATAATAAGTTTCTTTCAATAACATAGAAACTCTACTATTAAACCTACAGAAGTTTCATACAAACTTTGTCACACCGTTTTACCCCTTTAGGTGTTGAATTTCGCAAAATCCCATCTTAGTGAGCAATCCTAAAAGGAACTCCCATGCAAAATATGCGACTCGTATCACTTGTAGTTTTTGAGATTTCGTGATGTGTGAGTGAACTTTCGCTTTTATTTATATATATATATATATATAAGTATATAAATGAAAGTAAGCTAGACAATAATCCATAAATAGTGTATTGTACATTTTTAAAAGAACTTTTGAAAAGAAATATAGAATTTAAAATTTATATTTATTTGGAAAGAAAAGTGCTTTGTTATAATTTTGTCGTGATATGTGATTCCATTGAAAGTAATATTCAAGAGTAAAAGTACTTGTTCGAGTCTACAAAATACTCAAGAGACCTCTCATAGCCAACGAGTCCTGAACCACACGTAGAATACGTCCATAGTACTCAGCATGGTAAATGCATATAACAACACCTTACATAATAGAAAAAAACAAGAAGAAAAATTGTAGCAGTAGGGACCCATTCTAGAAAGTCAGCCGCCTAGTCAGTAGATTGGAGTAATCTGCAATAGGTGCATATATGTGCTCTCAATTCAATAAACCTCCATTTCGAGAATGGGTCCCGACTGCTCTAATTTTACTTCTAGTTTTAGGGTATTTTCATTTCCAAATTACACAGAAACGCAGTTGGACTTTTTTAGTTTTTAAAATTACCGTTTTTTTTATTTTTGTTTAGTTTTAATACCTATTGAATTAATCGAGCCGTTCGGGCTGCAGAGCGTGACAAACATTTGAATTTGGCGCCAAAAATCCGCCATTTTGTTTTTTTTATAATTTGGATATATTCAGTATCACTCTCACAGCAAATACGAACCAAACGATACCTCTCAAACTAAAATCCATCGAGCCGTTCAGGCCGCTGAGCGTGGGAAATAATTATACATACATATATACTATCGAAAAACATAAACCACCTTCTGGCGCAGTCGGGTAAAAACTAATACACAACAAAAGGTTTAGAACAGTTAACTGAAGTAAATTATTAAAAGGAAAGAGGACTGTGGGTTTTTAAATAAAATCGTAATATAATATTTATTATTTTTTATACTGCGTAAAGTTGGGATTAAAAACATCAATTACCATTTCCACTTTACCTGACATTTTCATTAAAATTTTTCACATTTTCTAATGGAAGCTGATCTTTGAGCGTATTTACATTCGGCACAGAATTGTTTATCAAAAGCTCGTTTCGCCGAAAGATCTAATTATTTTTATCAATATTTTTAACTTTCCCGATATATGTAGGGCAAAATAAGTCGGGCTCGACGGACCAATATACTGGCTTGCGTCTCGGTAGCTCAGCGGTCAGAGAACTCCCTCGGATAGCGAATGGTCGTGGGTTCAAATCCTACCTGAGAGCTAGGAGATGTAGCTGTTTTTTGGTGTATTTTTGAATTTTACAATATTTCTTTTGTGTCTTCTTTCGAGATAAACTACTCACATAAAAATCATTTATTACTTACTTATTCTCACCTGCCGACCCTAGGAGTTGCGCCCACGCGTGGGATCGATTTATAGCCTCCAGCGAGAATGCAGAGTATCCAGCCCGCAGCTAGTAGAATCTGTACTCACGTGCTTGTCGCTTTTAAAATAATCGACTGTCTAAAAAGTTTATCGAATTAATCAATTCGAACGAATGTTTTTTTGAACGGGTTCGCTCTAGATTCCAATCATGCCTGGGGGCCAAGACAGAATCTAAGATGGAACACGCTAACTCAGTAGGTGCCTATTCACCCTGGCTTTCATTATGCAGTTAACGCGCCTCTGAGACTTATTAGCTATTTAATATACTAGTTAAGAGCTTGATGAACGGATTCGGCCTGGAAAGGTTTAGTGACTTTTGCAGGATTTATAGAGGTTTCGTCTGTATTTGTAGTATTTATAGCAATTCATTCATCTGACGACGGTTTGGTGCAACGGTAGCGATACTGCCTTTCGCACCGACGGTCCTGGGTTCGAAGTCCTGGAAGGGGCAGATATTTCTGTGATAAAGAAGAGAATTTGTACTTGAGTCATGGGTATTTCTATATATTTCTATGAATATTACTTATTTATGTATCATATATGTATGTGTACCCGTTATCCTAGTATCCATAACACAAGCTTTACGTGCTTACTTTGGGCTAGGCTAATTGCTGTGAATGTAAGAATCGTTATTATTATAGTTACATAGGTGAGGCTGATTGCTTTATAAATTGCCCGCTGGCCAGCGTGGGCGCGCTAGTGGGCCGCGGGTCTATAACTCCGCAAATGAACCGTGTAATCAGCTTATCAGTGCGTTGGGACTTTCATAAATAGAGTTTGTAGGAAGCTCTTAGCCGCCGAAGAAAACCAGATTATAGGCTATTTTTGTATGAAATACTTGAAAGGTAAAATGCTTGCAGGGGATCTGTTGGCCCCATACAATTCTTGCATTCACACCATTTAGCCCAGCCCAAGGTAAGCACTATAAGACTTGTGTTATGGACACTAGGGGTAACAGATAGATATACATATATGACATGTAATTCAAAATACCCTTGACTTAGGTATCAATGCTAGTATTCATCACACAAACATCTGCCCTTCCCGGGATTCCATCCCAGGACAGTCGGTACGAATGTCAAGATCGCTACCGTTGCACCGTTTGATTTCTAAGTATCGATGTGTATGTCTGTCTATCCGTTACCCTAGTATCCATAACACAAGCCCTACAGTGCATACTTTGGGCAAGGCTTTTTGGGGTGAATGTGAAAAATATTATTTTTATTATGAATGCTGTACAAAGCAGTAAAAAAATGATTTTTTTCAGGCAATGCAATTCTATTGTTAAGTTTGTTTCATTGTTGATGTAATTAGTTTTCTAATGGAAACTGCAATGTAACGATGTGTTGCCACGATGCGCTTATGAACATTAATCAACCACGAGACGTTGGCATATTCAAATGAGTGTTACTTTGGCTATCGGAGTGATCGCCATTCCTGTGAAATTCGCCAGAGGGCAAGTAACTCGTAACACCACTTCGGATCGGGCGGTGTCAGAAGTGACGTCTTGGAACATGTTTTATTTGTATTATTATTTTTTATTTCATGCATTCACAACGGCATGTTCTCTATAAGATTTACATATCTTAGAATAAAAATACCCATAAAAATACGTAATTTATAAAATATGCCTGTAAAAAATAACCAAGCCTCGGAGCCCACAGGTGGGATTCGAATCCACGACCTTTCGTAATCCGGGCAAGTGCTCTGACCGCTGAGCTACCGAGACGCTGACAGACACGTCTAAATTTACTTTCATATTACTTTCGATGTTAAAGGTGGTTAACTTTCAATATTGATGGGACGATACGAAGTTGAAATACGTTTGTAAATTTCGACGCGTCTGCCAGCGTTTCGGTAGCTCAACGGTCAGAGCACTCGCCCGGATAGCGAAAGGTCGTGGGTTCGAATTCCACCTGAAGACTCGGAGGCTTGGCCGTTTTTTATATGCGTATTTTATATAAATGAATAATTTGTCATGTAGACACCGCATGAAATCTAATATAACTTATTCCTCGCCTAGTGTAGAAATTTAAGTTTTAAGAAACCTAGTAAAAACATTTTCATGAAATAAAGAATTTTATTATTTTATTTTATTATATAAATGCAATCAGCGACTCACACTGCACCTTCACTAACTACTCTACACGTGTCGCAAGAATTTTGCTTGATTTTAGCAGTTCAGTTGTAACTTAGCATCCAGACAGAATCACATTCCTTAATCACATTCCTTAGGCGTATGGACAAGACGGATACACATAATGTAACTTCACTGTGAAATGAATGTAAGGGTTTGTGTGTACTTTTTGAAGAATCCCCGAACATTTTCTTTTGTAATTGTAGACGTGGCAATTCATGACGGGACATTGTCGAGTTGGCTTGGTTTTGTACACGTGTAATGTCAGTGTCAAAATTGTCCATGGATCCATAGAGTGATGTCTGTTTGTGCCACAGACTAGGCACGGACGAATATTACTCTATGGATATAAATGTTTGTCAAATAATTGTTATGCATATATATATTTTATTTCATTTTTTTAACTCTGTTTTTTTTTGTTCTTTTTAATTGTGTCCTATTTTTTGTGTGTGTAAAATTGTAATTTTAATTATAATGTAGTACCTCCCACAGGCCTTGCCAGAATATCAGCGCCGTTGCACTGTGACATGTCACAGAGCAATGGCATTATGCTGAGGCAGGGTCCTGATTGGCCCCCGTGTTTTTTTTTTATTATTATTAATTTGTTTTTATTTTTATATTTTTACTTTTATTAATGTATAATTGGGTCAATAAACTCTTTCTTTCTTTCTTTCTTTCTTTAGACAGAAGAATTCAATCTACATTAAACATACACACGCATATTAAACATGTACATTTGTCAGGAACAAAAAATATTATACAAAATATTATTAAACAACTTGACATCCATTGTTCTGAACCTTAATTAAGTAACAAAAAACATTTTTTTACTAAATTCAGTAACTCTCACGGTACCACAACACCCAGATATTAGCTCATATAAAAAACGAAGTTTTCTACATTGACCCGTGGCCTGGAATTTTTAAGCATTTAGACGGTTAAACAATTATATGACAATAATTAACTTCTACAATAAATACCTTGTTACAAATTATTTAAACAGCAGAGTCAGGCAGGACTAGAACCCGCAACATCTCGTTGTTCGAGCGAGTGTATCTTTCATTTGAGCTTCCGCGACCTCAAGAGACCCGTTTAATTTATGTTTCTTGAGCAGTCTATCAGCGCAATCACTTCACGTTAAATAATTTATTTATTTAATCTTACCAGTGATCGTTTACATTAATTTTACATTAGAAAACTTATGAACTAATTAAAACTATAAATACAATACTTTTATAAGTACCTGTCGGATAACCGATTTGAAATTCTATTTTAATAACATAAAATATAATAATTGCATAGCTTTAGTTACAACTATACCTAAATATTTTTTAAGTAAAATTTCTTTATATTAAAAATACTTTGACACATAAAATAAGCGTTAAGATTTAAACCAATTTTTGCATTGTAATCTATAAGTTTAATTTAACTATTAAAAGTGAGTTTCCAAATGCCTATGGCAGGTACAGACATCTGCGTAATCTCAACTCTGCTCGTGAGCCCGTTGAAGTATTAGCATCAGAGAAAAATGTGGAAAGTTGTCACATTTGTTAGACGCGTATCCGCGGATCAGCTTACGTGTCAAAGGGTTCCCACATCTCCAGAGATTACAACTTATTTTGCTCAGTGACATCGGTACACCATGACGTGAGAATAAATATCGCTAAAATCTTGTTTATATACATAAACAAACATTAAATTGAAGTGTTTAAATCATGCAATGTATCAAAATGGACTTTGTCGGGCACAATGATATTAAAGATAGGAGGAACCCGGTCACGCGTTGCTGTGTTTTAAATTAAAATGAATCCTGTCCTATGTCGTAAGTCAGAACAATCAGAACAAAAAAAAAATAAGAAAAAAAACATCAAAAATTGTTGAATAGTTTCGGAGTTCATAGCGTTCAAACACTTGACAGGAAATTTTTATTTTTATAAATAATGAAGGAAAAAAATTATTAATGGTTTTTATGAAACGGAAAAATATATTTATTAACACAACAAATTTATCTTTCTTACATCTTTAATTTTCACAAGAGATTAATTTATCTTGCGAGAATGTTCCATATTTATCACGATGCATTTTAAACATTTCTTAATCATTGTCAATTTTTTGCAAGATAAACATAAAATTTGATGCCATATCTTAAATTTACAATAGATACTGTTATGGTCAGTGTTGAACCGTAAAGATAAAATGCTTTAATTAATGACTACTTGAACTGACTTGAATTATGACGCATTACAATGCGTGTATTGAACATCATAGCCGTGGCTTTGTTCTGCGTCAAGAGACTTTGTACCGAGAAATCGCAATAAATTCGACAAAGTTGGTTTTTTCTCCTTGTAATTAGGTTTTACATCGAATAATAACAAATAAATAAATGCCGGACAACTTTTCCTTAACAATTATTCCTTAATAAATTAAGCTGTGCTTGAACTAAATAATAAGGGTACTAAATAATGTATTAGAACACATAAATAAGTATATAAACGACCATGACTCGGGAACAAAAGCTTATGTTCATCACTAAAACGTATACTTTTACCGGGATTCGAACCTCAGACCTTTGAGGCAAGAAGGTAGGATCGCTACCGTTATACCAAGCGACCGTCTCTACATACTTTTATAAATTTATGAAAACTTTTCTTGTACTGTTCACACTAAAACGTATAAGAAGAAATTACTATTACGATAAACGAATTTTTTATTGTACTGTCATTACAAATAATATAGAAGTAAGCCTATTATCTTCACGCTTTGTTCAAGAGTGTATATTGAACAATTAATAATTTTATGTTTTTTATATATTTCTTGCATATTTCAAGCTGTCTTCCCGCTTGAGAATACCTTGTGAGCCTAGTCGATTATTTGTAGTATTTTCTATTAAAATAATTGATCAATAAGTTATTTATTATTAATTGAAATGAGATTATTATATTTTTTTTTTACTTTTGAGGCTTGGTTCTTTCGTGGCGTTCGCTTGTACAATACGCCGAAATGTTAGCACCTTAAAAAACCAGGTTATAATTCAATTTGACCATGCAAGTAGGTATAAAACAATTATTATTATATTCTTTATTGCACGTTACAATTAATAGCAAGTTACAATGATAAGTAAAATTGATCGCAAGGGTGGACTTATCTGTAAAAGAGATCTCTTTCAGTAAATCTAGAATAAGTGTGCTTGATCGTATAAGTCGGTGTCAAGTAAAATAAATGTTTAAATATATATTTTTAAACTTTTCAAAAGTTAGTTTAGTGAGCTTGTGTGGAACTCTGCTAAGTTAAACCTTTACCCAAAAATTTGTCTCCAGTTTTCTGAATCCTGAAAATGTAAACAGCAGTTTTATATTTTTTTCTTGTATTAATTGTATGAACTTTTTTTAACATACACACGTACTTAATATTATCGTAGATATATTGAGAAGCAACTGTTAATATTTTAACTTTCTTAAAAAGTCGTCGAATGGAATCTGAGTCGTAATTTGTAAATGGTGTACACCGCCCTTTTTTGAAGTATAAACATATCATCAATATTGGTAGCTGAGCCCCACAACAACAAAGTTACACGGCATATAAAAGCAAGTTGCACAAGATAAAAGTGACACTCGTGGGGGTACTGCAAGGGTGTAGTGGAAGGCTTCAATTTATCTTTAAATCGTTCCCATATATGTAGGCTTTACATAATAGTAACTTTTTCATGTCACCTTAAGAGGAAAGCAGTACTCTAATAAAAGCGATGAATTGTTTTGCAATTTTAGTTTGACTACATAGTTATTTTTTATGTAGTTTGACTTTATTAGCTAATTTGATAATTACAATTAAAATATTACATACTAACATAGCTTAAAGTTCCTTTGTTACTAACCATAATAAAACATTGTTTCTTGTTCAAATAAATTTATTGATTGAGTTTAAAATTTTATATATCTACTAGCTAACCCGGCAAACGTTGTTTTGCCATGTATATTATTTCTAGGAAAAGTTTTTAATTAATTAATAAAAAATAGGGGTTGATGGTAGAGGGGTGAAAATTAAGGGTTGTATGTATTTTTGTATGTTGTATCATAAAAAAATAGAAACTAAAAATTTTGTCTAAAAAATAAAAATAAAATTTAGGGGTGGACTACCCCTAACATTTAGGGGGATGAAAAATAGATGTTGGCCGATTCTCAGACCTACTCAATACGCTCACAAAATTTCATGAGAATCGGTCAAGCCGTTTCAGAGGAGTATGGGAACGAAAACTGTGACACGAGAATTTTATATATAAGACTAGCTGACCAGGACTTTATTTTCCCTCCTTCAAAACCATTACCGACTGGGATCGGTTCAGATCATCCCTCAAGTTGGCAATGGAAGTGGACAACCCTTCGCTCTCTATGGACCCCAACTATTACGATAGTTCGGAGAAAATAGATGCAGCCATTTCCGAATTCACTCTTTTGGTCCAAAGAAAGACTGCGGACAGTGTGAGGAAGGTACCTGTGAAAAATCGCAATGCCATTCCTCCCACCCTCCGCAACCTGATAAGGGCCAAAAACGCAGCTCTCCGGAGAGCTGCTAGGTACCCGACCCCTGAGTACAGAGCCAGAGCTAACCGTCTTCAACGGTTAGTAAGATCTCAGTTGAACGACCTGAGGAATAACCAATTTGGTGACCTCATGGCGGACATCACTCCCTCCCATGTAGCCTACTACCGAGTGGCCAGAGCCCTCCGTAGTGACACCTCAAACTTCACACCCCCTCTCCTCCGTCCCGATGGCTCCACAGCCTTCGACGACGATGAGAAGGCGGAGTGTTTTGCTGACAGCATTGCTTCACAATGCTCAGTCAGCACTCAGACATGCGACCCATCCCACCTTCAGTCAATTGAGGAGGAGCTCAGCGAGCTGAACTCCAAACCTCTAGACTCTGATCCCATCACAGTGTCCCCTGATGAAGTCCATTCCTTCATCAAGGGCCTCAAGACCAAAAAGGCTCCTGGCGCCGACGGCGTCTCTAACATGGCCTTAAGCACCTACCATCTCAAGTGCTGGTCTTACTATCCCTATTATTCAACGCCTGCTTCGATCTCTGCTACTTTCCAGCAGCCTGGAAAGAAGCAATCGTAATAGGCATCCCCAAGCCGGGGAAACCTTTAAACCTCCCTGCGAGCCACCGCCCCATCAGCCTCCTCAAGGCAATGGGGAAACTCTTTGAAAGGTGTATCCTCGCCCGCCTAAAAGACCATCTCTTCTCCAACGATCTTATCATACTCCACCAGGTTGGCTTTCGAACCAAACACTCATGCCCTCAACAGGTTCACCGCATAGTCGAGTACATCTCGAGCGGCTTTTTCCCTAGGAAATATAAGACCGTGACGGTTTTCTTTGATGTAGCCAAGGCCTTCGATAAGGTCTGGCACGCTGGACTAACTGTCAAGCTGTACAGACTTAATCTGTCAGTGAGACTGGTCCGGCTAGTAGCATCATATCTCCAGCATCGTACCTTCCGTTTCAGATACGAAGGTACTCTCTCAACTCCGCGTAACATAACAGCGGGCGTGCCTCAGGGCTCTGTCCTGGCTCCTCTGCTGTATGTTATATACACCAACGACATTCCCGTCCCAACAAACGGGGTACAACTGTCCCTGTTTGCAGACGATACCGCTCTGTATCTCAAGGGCTCATCATGTAGAAATATCCTCCCGAGGCTTCAGACCTCCATCAACTCCTTAGGCGACTGGTTCCGCGAGTGGCGTATCGATGTAAACCCGGAAAAGTCATCCGCTGTTTGCTTCGACGCAAAACGCACGCGTGTACCGGCCCGCCACAACCCACCCCTACTCCAGGGGAAGCCCATTCCATGGCGACGCACTGCCAAATTTCTAGGCGTCACCCTTGACCAAAAACTGACATTCTCTCCTCACGTCAAGAGAGTGTCTCGTAACGCGCGGTTTTACTTGGGGCGTCTCAACCCAATGTTGGGGCGTCACAGCCGCATGTCATTTCGAAACAAGCGAACACTTTATAAGGTTTGCATACGACCGGTGATGACCTACGCGTCCCCGATCTTCTCACATGCAAAGGCATCAGTCCTTAATAAATTGCAGGTGATTCAAAACCAATTCATACGTAGAGCCTCAAATTCTCCCTGGTACGTCCGCAACGCGGACTTGCACAGGGACTTTGAACTCCCTACTCTCCAACAATACTTCTTAAAGGCCTCTGAACGTTTCTTCGAAACAGCAGAGAGCTACTCTAATCCACTTATCCGGGGCGCATCCAACTACACTCCTTCCTCATCCATGAACCCTCTGTCTAGGCGACCTAGGTCTGTCCTGACAGACCAACCCAATCAATTGTCAGCTGACCTGAACCTCCTCTTAGAGGCACAGGAATCAGCCAAACGTAGAGTCAATACAGACCCATCAGGTCTACCCCAGTCCTCTCAGATGCCGACTGGTCCCCCTTCTGGGAGCCAGCCGACTTAATTTCATATTCACGACTGACCCCCCTGGGAGTCAATCGTTTATTCTATGCGCTCTCTCACCTAGGTGAGTAGCGCTTGCGCCACCCCTCTCTAGAGGGGTGGTCGCCTCAGATGACGGCTTATGACCTTCTCCGGGTGCAAGCCAATCCCAGGTGGTGTTTAGTCCGTACGAGTCTGACATAACTATCGGGCCGGCCCGAAGTATCCATAGAGGATTCACCACCTCCCTCCCCCGTGTCCGGAGGGTGCATTTTGCATAAAAAAAGGCCTTTATTTGCAATGTTTTTTATAACTTAAAATGAAACCTATCCTATGTCCTAAGTTGAAACAAATCGAGTAAAGTGAAAAAAAAACATCTAATCGGTTGAATAATTTCGGAGTTCATTGCGGTTAAAATATATATTAGTTCAAATGATGTGATAGGGATTCATCCAAACTTTGAGTAAAAAACAAATGAAAAATTTTTGACATACTATACTAATTAAATAAATATATTAGGAAGGTCTAAAATATAGTTACATTGTATGGAACACTTACTTATCTCAGGCTCCTGCAGGTTTAATACCACACGCGAGCCAGCTCAGCGGCAGCTCAGCTACACAGACTTGTATTTATTATACAAGTAGGGTAGCCACATCAATATGATTGTTCTGGAAAAAACATATTTTTTTTGCAATTTAAAAGGTTTAATTATTTAGCAATTTCTTATTACATAGTAAATTGTACAACACGTTATTCTTGTATTTTAGGGTTCCGTACCCAAAGGGTAAAACGGGACCCTATGACTAAGACTTCGCTGTCTGTCCGTCCGTCTGTCTGTCACCAGGCTGTATATCAAGAACCGCGATAGCTAGACCGTTGAAATTTTCACAAATTATGTATTTCTGTTGCCGCTATAACAACAAATACTAAAAACAAAATAAATATTAAAGGGGGACTTCCATACAACAAACGCGATTTTTTTGCTCGATATCAATAATGGGTTGCCATTAGGCACTTGAAATATGCACAAAATACTCAGTTGTATATTTATTTAAATAATAAATAATATGAAATTTATGTACCTTCTGTTGTTTACCTAGTTCGGAACCCTTCGCGCGCGAGTCCGACTCGCACTTGGCCGTTTTTTTTTATAATTAATCCTGACGTTTCGTTTCCTTTATAAACGATTTAAAACCCGTAATTAACAAAATTTCCTTTAAATAAATCTTATAATGGTGCACATGTACAGACCAAGGAAGCTATATTTTTTTTAAAAGGCAAACATATACAGCCAAATATTGTTTGTGAAAAAATTTAACCTAAATACTTTACAGGAGCCGTGTTCACAGGATGAGTAGGGTAATGGTCGTTAAAAATGTACTACTACTACATTCCAACATTTTAATCGAGCACGTTGCTTACTTCTCAATTTATTCATTTTTTGTTTTATTTTGCATTTTATATCACCTTTATTATATATTAACGCTTTAGAGAAATATTCCTGGCCTAAATTTAACAAAGTTTAGCTGAAAGCGTCTTTCTGATACGTTGTTCCATGTTGCCTTAATCTAGACCTCCAAATGTGTGAAATGAATTGCATGAACAGCAACCTTTTTGTAGTTTAAGCAGCAGCTCCGTTAATGAAACTATTATACTCCATTAATCATGTTAGATTACGGAACTTTTTCGATAAGGAAACTCTGAGCCAGACACTGTCCCGTTATTTGTAATAATAATTCATTTAAATCCTAGAAGTTTACTATGAGATTTTTTTACAATCAATAATTCAAGTCTTTACAAGATTACACGATAATATTTTGTTGTTTGTTTCTTTGTTTCGCATGTTATTTATGGTGTTATAATATTTTATTATTATTGATTTATGGGTTCACTCTTGATCAAAACCAAGCCCGGGGACCAAGACAGGATTCACGATGGAACGAGCTAACCCAGAAGGTGCATATTCACACTGGCTTTGAAAACGGACGGGTTATAAGTACTCGGAAACACAGACGCAGGGAGGGAGTTCCACTCCTTTGCTGTGTGCATTATAAAGGGAGTTGAAAAGCGCTTGGTGCGACAGGTAGGAATAGCAACCAAGAAAGGGTGGCAGCACGCAGTGCTATTAGCGCAGCGCAGTGTATTTTATCTCTGTATATTTAATCTTTGTATATTTAATAATTCAAATATCCGAATTTTGCCCTAAGAGGTGGACGCCCTTACTGAACTGGCAGTAAATGACTGCCACCTACTTACCTTGTCTGAAGCGGCAAACATTTTGTAGGTAAACTCACTACGGCTACGAAATATTCAGACCGAGCACTCGCAGACAGATGCAATTCACTCAGGTAACTGTGCAGAATATAAGACGATGTACACGCTTTGCAGTTGCACTGTACAGACATACAATATTAATTTAGATCGTTGGATGTGTAACTTTTTATATCGAAATTAAACACAAATCCACTGAACTGCCCTTTGAAAAGTTTAAAAATGTTGTTAAAAATACAATAATGAACAAAGGCTATTGCCATATCGGTGATTATATAAAAAACAAGAATGCTTGGAAAATAAATCCTTTCATTGTAATAGTAAATGCAGTATAATAGTCACAGTTTGGTAGTACAAAAAAAGATTTTCTTGAATAAAAGGGAGAGAAAACAGCCCTTGCCGAGTTTCTTGCGGCTTCTTCTAGTTACAAGGTCTCCCGACGTAGGACTTACCAATAGCGTAGATCTGACGTTCAATACACGCATTGTAAATGTTCATATTGCATTTTCTCTTTTAAAAATAAACGGCCTCGCCTTCTCTGAACTTTCATTGCTGACTTTATTAAAATTAAGTATTGCGTTAAAAGCATCTGTAATAATAAATTATGCTTTATTGAATTAGTAAGTGGGTGCCGCATTAAGAGTAAATATAGATTTTTTATAGGTAATAGTGGATTTAAAATAATAATAAGATGAGTGACAAGTAAAGATTAAATCGTTAAGATTAAAGCGTCAATAAAGACTGGAGGAAATGATGTAACTTTTAAGTCTGTCGCAAAGAGGATCCGAGTGTTTCTTCAATAAATTATGAATGAGTGGCACTAATCACGCCTTTATCAATCATTAAAAGTCTACAGAAAATGGTTTGAACCCCATGCAATTTGAAGGACTTGGCCACAAACAACCCATAAATAAGTAATTTACTTATGGATAAATAATTTATATGCAAATAAAATATATTTATTAATCCATGGTAGATAACATCTACCCGTTTGACAAATTACATTAGATTAGTTTTGTCGTTAAGTTTTGATAGTGAATTAAACATTCAAACATTTTTCATAATTGTGCTTTTTAGCATTTGTAAAATGCAAATACAAAATGTCGGCTTTCTAGATTTGGGTTGAGCGTTGATGAGTGAATTATGACCAAATATAAATCTTCTCTGATATTCGTACAACAATTTACTAAAATATTATCTCAATCCATCAACTACTTTTAGATTTTTTGCGAAATTAACGCAATGCAATTTACAAAATTAAAAAATATCATAAAATATAGCATTGAAAATGCAGAAATTAAATGGCTGTTTCATCTTAATCGATTTTATAAATGTTTCTTTGGAGAGCAATTATTAAATTCAAATATATTTATTTGGCAGAATACAAAAAAAATCTCTTACGTAAAATTATCCTTAAACTTAGATAAATAAAATCTACCGAAAACGTCTCTACTCGTCGTCCGTAGAGTCAACAGATAACTGAAATAAAATAAAAGTAAAATAAACTATATACGTAACTAAATATGTATCGTTTCTGACATTTGATTTCTTCTCATTGATGTTGCAGTGATGACTTACAGCGTAAAAAGTAAGAAGTATTAGAAAATTTTGATAGATAGTCACAAGGCTCAGTAGCTCAATAGGGAGAACAGTGGACCAGACATCCAGTGGTTATGGGTTCCTGTCCCGCTTATGAAAAATAAGATTTCTTCTAGTATTTAACTTTTAAAATTTAACATTAATAAATAGATTCATTGATTGTTTGATGGTTTTTTATTACCTTTATTTATGAGTGTAATAGATCATAATAAAATTGTACAAGGCACTACTTGTAATGGACGTATTAAATAAATGAAATTAATTTAAAATATCGCCGTCTAAATCGCTTTCTAAACCGTAATGAACGGGTCGGTGTCGGTGCTTTGGCTTGTAAGCTATTAATATTAACGTCAATGTTACTTGAGCCACCGATCGAGTTGATAAAGTGATTCCTAATGGTGATCAGCCCGGGGCACCAATTAAAATATATTTAACCAATAAAAAAACTACACTTAAAAAATCGCATAAAATATAATATTTCAACTTAAAATGAGATTTACAATGCGTGTATTAAACATCAATAGCCAATTTTGCCTCATTTGTAATATGTAATAATATCTCTTAAATTCACACCAATTAGCCTAGCCCAAAGGAACCATTTTAAAGCTTGTGATATATTTAACAGGGTAGCGGATAGACATAATTATTATGTACATACTACGGTATGATAAATGTTGCATTTCCATTTCATCTCTTCTAATATTTTTACAACAGTCACCTGAATACGAATTGTTATACCTATTTTAAACTTCAGGAACATTGTCACAAACTTTCTCCTCTCAGGGATCGAATATTCACATTTTCCTAAGTCACTACACTCTATAAAGAGCCAGAGCAACGACCCCGTTTCACAAGTAACCCAAGTGCAAAGCGCGCTTTTTTATAGTTTTTCACATATAATTACAATAACACAATAACATATAACAAGAATTCACATATAATATCAAAAGAGATAATATCATACGCCGGTCCCTTGCCACCGTCAACGTGCCAAGTCTACTTGAGCCGACTGGTATTGCAAGAGACGATGGCAAGAGACCGGACGGTATGAGTTTGATTCCATGGAAGATGGGCCGGGTGCTGGTATGGGATGCAACCTGTTCAGACACGCTGGCCTCTTCCCATCTACATGGAACCAACAACAGAGCTGGTGCGGCTAGTGAAGCGGCAGAAAAGCTAAAGCTTGTAAATACAGGGGTCTAGGCTTCAAATATGATTTTGTCCCATTCGGTGTCGAGACCCTTGGTCCGTGGGGTCCTAGCGCTATAAGGCTTTTTAAAGAAATAGCAAAAAGGTTAGTCGACATCACAAGCGACCGAAGAGCTGGCAGCTACCTCGGACAAAGAATTAGTTTAGCTATTCAAAGGGGGAACGCTGCCAGTATCTTTGCCTAAAGCGTAAACTTTGCCTAAAGGGACTCCTTTTAGTAATATATTTTAGATATTATATTATATTTTTAAGGTTTTTAGGTTTAGACTTAATAATTTAAACTTTGTCTTTAACTCCTTATTATTTATTTATTATAGTTGTTACATAGTTATTATATAGTTGTATAACTAAATTATATAAAGAGATAATTAAAATTAAGTAAACATTATTGATTTTTTTTAGTGTTACGCTCCGCTCCAGTATACGGTGCTAGCGAAGCTTTATGCTTTATGCTTAGCGACCGCATCGGCCTAGTATATTTTATGAAAACACTGTACATTAATTTTAATAATCCCACTCGTGTCGTAAAATAAATAAGCATAACTTTATCGTTGTTTAATTAGCAGATAGCGTCGAGCTATCGTTTCGGAACCACTTAGTGGCATGTCAGTGTACGGCGTATCTTATCGCGGACACCATCAACACCAAACATTAATCTTGACAGCCAGATCACGGCGCTCTCTCGCGAAAGCACAAAGCAACACACACAATTTTATCACTATTTTCTACTCAGCTACAATTAAACGAACAGTTACAAAGTTTGTAGTTTATGTTATGACATCTTTGTTACTTTGAAAATAGTATCAAAGGAAAAGGCAGAAGAAACGTATTATTTATTACATTAAAATTAATAAAAACGACAAATATATGAAAGCTAAGTATTAATTTCTACATGTGCAGTCTCATACCACTGATACTGATAGGTACTGATTTATCAGGAAATAATTAAAACTTGACAGTTTTATTCGTATTCACATTCATTTAATCGTCACGAATTTATAACAGCATAACATAAGACATGGGTGTTTGTGATTACAGGTGTTTGGTTATGCTATAAATTTATCTTTTGAAGGTATATTGACATATACTTATTTGAGATATAAAGGCGTATAAATTAAATATTATAACTTATCCCTTAAGAGTATCGAAATATACCGCTTATGCTGCATAAATGACCATATCTCTTTTTTACGTTAACTTGACTTTTCACAGCTTCAAGGGACTGTAGATATGAGTATATGATTATAATATCAACTCGTTACCTCAACGCGTTCCCGAGATAAAGGATCTCGATAGACAGACAGACGAACAACAAAATTACCTTGTTCCGTTTTGACGTGACAACGTCTTAAATTAGGTTGCGGCTGGGAGTCACTTATGAAAAAGTGTAACGCTCGGTAACGTTACGATGAGTCACCGAACGAGAGAGAGGCCCGCCGAATGCCTTGCGTCTCTCTCCCACTCAACTATGATCGGTCTGCCGCGCGCATTGTGCAATTTAATTATATTCATATCAATAAATATTCTACCGAGAAAAAGACGTTGTCACGTAAAATCTTCGCCCGTAAAACCGACTTTACAGGCAAAAAAAAAAAAAAAAAAATGGTTTTTTTTTTCTGTTTGAGGTATGGAACCCTAAAAATAACACAAGCAATGATAACGGCGGTGTCAGTGCACTTTGACAAAAGAACCGCACAGAACAATCAAACGTGATTTATTTATTAATAACTTGTCATGAAATAAGATATTATTATTAATGAATAAAAAAGAAGAAGAAAATTAAATATGCCAACTAATATTTGAAGTTTTCAATATGTTAAATAAACATTGTCACTGTCAATGTTTATTCTAAATATTGAAACTGGCACTAACCTCACAAAAATTGTTGGCATATTTTTAACACGCGTTTTCTTGTAACTTTTTGTTAATAAAGAAATTTTTACTATGAGATGAAATGAAAAAAAATAAATTAAAATGCATTTGAAATAAGTTGTTTCGAATCGTTCAACATTTTAACCTACTATTAATTTTAAAACTTAAATATATATTATACGTCGTCACCATATATACTAGAAAATAATCAACTTGTTTCAGGTGTTAAAGGTGTTTCTTTCTTCTTTCTTTCTAGGTGTTAACCGGGACTCGAACCAATAGCTTCCGCTAATTAGGCGAGTGTTCTACCTATTGAGCTAAAGCGGCCTTAATAGACATGGTGAAGTTTACTTCCCCATATATTCTTTACCTTTGCTATTTTATTGCACACAGTTTTATAGCTGCAGACAGGAGACTCCGATAGATTCTTCTTTACTTCCATTTTTACGAGTTTTTTTTACATCTTGCGCGTTTCACGATCACATCGTTCGCGCCATATTATTTTTATGTCGCATTTGGCAATAATAACGATGGATGAGTTGACGGGTTCAACGGGTTCAAACGTATAGAATGTTTGAGAAGGATACAGTTGGGATATTCGGGTACTTTGCGAATTTTCTTGTCCTAATCTACGTGCTCGATAAGACACTTACAGTAATGGAAGAACATCTTATCTATTCCTTGTATCTGGACAGACAACAACAATAAACACAATATAATCTAAAGAACTAGATTAAAAAACCTTAAAGATCATGAACTATTTTTCTCATTGCATAACGATGATTGCTCAGTACATCAGCTTTATAATTTTAAGTACTGTAATTAAAATTGAATATGAAAACAATAAATACAGAAACCTTTCTTATAATTCGTTGTAAATTGATTATTAGTTTTCGATAGTTCAGGTGTGGAGAGAAATATGTTATAATTGATAAAAAATATTGATAATGAATAGGGGTAAAATAGAGACAACGAATAAGTTTAGTGACAATAACAACTAAACATACAACAATGACAACTTAAAAATACTATTTACAAATATATCATAGACAAAAAGTATGAAATATACCAAAAATTACGAATTGGGAACACCCATAACAATAAATTACATATATCTATTAAATTTTTGAATATAGAAATCGTTCAATTTAATTTTTATTATTTCATCTTCATTATCTCAGTGTGAAGATCTGCAGTGATGAACAGAAGCCTCCCCCAAAATGGGAGGCATTTAACGTAAACGTTCCACGCTTGGTAGGCGGCAGTAACTATAATTTGGGAAAAAAAACTGATGCCCAAGTTCTACGTGAAGTGTATGGTGATTAGCTCCAGACTGATGATCATCACTCGTCTCTTACGACACCCTTAAGTGGGTAAGGGTAGTCCAATCCACTCTCCCAGACACCAGACAGTAAGTGTTAGTTTTTTTTAATCTCTTTTGGTGTTTGTCTTACAACTTGAGCAAATTAATTAGCACAATTGTTTTTGTACACTTCCGCGCACATTACATATTTAAATAAGACTTTTTACGGATTTTTCGTCAGCCTTAGTCATTATGTGATCACGGCTGCTGAAGAGGAGTCGAAACGTCAGGATTTAATACCTTTAAGTTATGCGCAATGCCCAAGAGAGCACTGTAAGGCACACAAACATCTATCTGCTCCTATCGGGACTCGTATACAAAACCTTCGGTCCGAAAGGCAGGGTCGTTTCACCAAACGATCGTAAATAATGCCATATTATTTTTATTTATAACTTAAAATGATTGACAATAATTTCGAATCACAATGCAGACACCATTTTATCGGCTTCTTATCTAGACTATTTCTTTAATTGATATATTTTTTTCTTACTTTGTCTACAACTTAATATATATTTAGGATGACAAGCAAACAATGCAGAGGATTTCAACATATAAAATGGTGAAGAATTACAGATCATCCAAGTGTCGAGCACAACACGCGATTCTGAAATTGCAATCAAAAAGTAATTTCTATGTCCATAAAATTAATTTCAATCGCTCCTCTGAATATCTTTTCCGTTGGTTTCACAGTTTTATTTGAAACTTTTAACCGATTTTTAATCTAGAGATGAAAGCAATTAGCTCCGTGGTAATCGATGTAGCGGGTTGTATTTTGTAGGTAGATCAAGTTATATTATTGGTTGTCTACGTAATATCAATCAGTATTTATTAGAACTATCTGCTCTCACATAGTATCAGATAAGAATTTAACGCTGTACATAACCGGAAACTATAGATTATGACGCAACTGAAATGTTATTAACAGTGGGTCTTTTTAAATTCACACACACACACATTTACACGTACACTAAACATTTAAACAAAGGATTTGCTGTTATATGTATCATATTACATTATCTAACGCATTCCTTGACCGATTGGTAAAAAATTTATATCTCGAATATTATAAAAATCAGAAAAAAACACTTTTTTACGGATTTTTGCGCATGTTTTATTTTATTTTATATTTAATCCTGACGTTTCGACTCCTTTACAGGAGCCGTGATCTTAGTCATCCTGTGATCACGGCTCCTGTAAAGGAAACGTCAGGATTAAATATAAAATAAAATAAAACATGCGCAAAAATCCGTAAAAAAGTGTTTTTTTCTGATGTGTAATGTGCGCGGAAGTGTAAGAACTAAATATATTATAAAAATGTTTACCAATGAATCTATTTGAGAAACGGTGAATGAAGCCACTTATTAAAAACTTATTAAAAACATATTATATAACAGTAGATTTCCTTACGGCCACTTCCTTAATGAAATGGATATGACCTTATACTTATTGATTAATATGATGTAATAACTTTATTAATCTATTTCACGACAATTTAATTAATTTATTATTTTAATTTAATCATGACATCTAATATAATATATAATGATTACGACAACTGTTTTGTGCAACGGTAGCGATCCTGCCTTTAGCACCGACGGCAACGTTCTTAGCTTCGAATCCCGCAAGGGGCAGATGTGTGATGAATACGAGAATTTATGTCCGAGTCATGGATATTTATATATGTTTCTATAGAATATTAAATATCTATGTATCACATATTTATGTCTATCCGTTACCCTAGTATCCAGAACACAAGCCTCACAGTGCTTACTTTGGGCTAAGCTAATTGGTGTGAATGAAGAATTATTATTATTTAAATAGTTTTAATAATCTTATAAAACTTTAAATATTGTATACTTTTTAAAAGTGAGAAATGTTTGAACCTCACAATAATATTTTTCTTTCAACAATCAACAAATACTCTTCAGTCTCCTTTGGCACGAATTTCCACAAAGCATAATAGTATGAGTAATGCTACGTACGTATATAAGTAACAATTAACGAATTTTATCAGACCAAACTTTGGGCTGATGGTACTTTAGGACTAGGCACTGTATTCTTTTGCATCTTTTTTTTTAGTCTTATATAATGGGTAGTATTTAACTGCAAGTCAAAAAAACTCCCTTTTGTATAAAAAAAAAAATCGGAATTTTAAACAAAAAATACTGATTGCACAGCAAAATAGTTAACTTAAAATATTATAATCTTAGCAACAATTTATGTTCGTGACGTATTACTATTTATTTAAAAGTGGAGCTTTTTTATGAATGTATATCTAATAATACCTAGCGCACAATTAATCTAATACAAATTTTTTTTTTAACTTACATTCAATTTTTTCATCGTACACTGTAGTTTATCTAAATGAAACACCATTTTATTTGTCATAATAATCTAATTATTAAATAATCACAACACATTGAGATCAATAATAAAATATAAAATCATATTCAAATTATTTTATAATTGTTAGATACAAATTGTAAGTAACTTCTGCTTTCTGTATTTTTTACTGAATAATTAAAGCAGGTCTCGCTTTGGCGGGACGTCCACGCTTCCTTTTTTGGCCAATAGGTATATTTTTGGCCTCTGCAGGTGGTGTCGCATATTTGAGTCGAATCGCAAGCCCGATGACATGCTTGAATATATAGTTATTAAAAAAATGGGGACAGGTACATTTACCATTTATCCAGGCATTGCTTACTGTGGGCAAGACAACTCTCCAATAAGCAAAAGCATTTTTTTTATAATCATCGAAAGTGTGCCAATCTTGACCAAATGGAATGTTATTTGCCGTTGAGCTAGCTACTATATATGTATTCTGTTCGGAGTCTGATTCTAAGACTTTGACGTTACTGTCACTTTTGGCCCATTGATACGCATGAGTCCAGTCTTTCAGTTCTACCGGAGGTAGACTTAGAAATGTCTCTGGTTTATGACTTTCTGACCATTCCTTGACCATTTTTGTTGCAATTGTCAGGAACCGAGACAGTGAAAGCCGTTCTCGCAAAGTATGACTGTCTTTTATATTTCTATTGAAAGATTCTAGGGCATTATTTGTCACTGGAGACCCTTCAGATGAGCCGAGATACCAATTGGGATTGAGGGACACCCACTCTTGTTTGAAATATGTTATGAATGGTTGTTCTTGTACATGTTTATGTAAAAACGCTGATAGCGCTCGGTTGAATAAAGTAGGAGAGGTTGCCAAATGTAATATGGCTATATCGTCCAATATAGCTTTTTGATTTTTTTTCGAAACCAATTTTTCAACACTTTTTTGTATGTTTTTTTTAGCATGTGCCCAACACATTTTTATGGTAGCGTCAGTGCCAAACACTTCTTGAAAAGCATTTTGAATGCTTTTAGCTGCATCGCATATAAGCGCTTTAGGTTCTATATTAGAAGCGTAAAGGGAAAAAACACCTTTTTTGAGTGCATCAAATAGCATTTCAAAATCTTCTTTACGCTCTGATGTAGAAATTGCCATACAAATCGGATGAAATCGCTTTGCTTTGTCAGTCGTACCAACTACCAGCACCGGGAAGCCTTGCCAGATGAGCTTATATGTGGCATCTGCATGTAAATTCGAAGCTAATGTAGCTAATTTTAATAATGACTTAGTTCCAATAGCGAAACGAAAAGTTGGATTTTCACTCTCATAGACATAGTAATGAATTACATAAGGTTCATTATCGTCCTCGGGTATCTGTGATTTATGGATTAACCATTGTTCTAATTCTCCAAGACTGATTGTAGAAGGACCATAAACAAGTCTGCGACGGTCGGAAATATAATTATTCAGCTGTTTTTTTGAAGGAACCTTGATATTTTTCATTTCATTTAAACGTTTTAAAATAGCCTTTGGCTTCAAATGCAGACTGTATAGTTTATTAATTTCGTCCTTTGTTTCTCGGCTTATGCCATAATTACTTTTTGTACCTATAATCTCATGATCATGATCGTTACCTATTCGGTACAAAAATACGGCATCGGAAGTTGATTCAAAAAGCAAATAAATCTGAGCTGCACACTGAGGACCCCGGTATTTAACCTTATTGCAACGGTAATACTGTTTTGTACCTTCCTCCGTCATGTGAGAAAATTTAACGGTCCAGGTATTTTCAGCAATAACAAATTGTTGTGCTTCTTCAATATTTTCAAACCTTTTTACGAAAATCCAGTCGAGACCAGCCTTTCTCGTTCGCTTGGTAGATGGTTCCTCTTGAGCCTCGGGTTCACTGTCCGAACAGTACGCGGGTACATCATTTCGCTGTTCTATGTTACGCAAAGCAAAGTCTAACTCCATTGTAATTATAAAACTGACAATTTAAATTAACAGTAGCAAAACTTCACAGTCAAATTTACTGCAATTACACGGAAACGTTCACTGCAATTATCTATTACCAGTGGCGGCTCGCACTAACTCGACAATAAATGAATAAACAAACAAATACACGTGCGGGGCCAGCATAACGCACAAACGCAATCGAGTGATATATCCATCATACTCCCTCGCGAGCTTTCCAGTCCAATGCCCGGCATCCATCCCACTTGCTCGCTTGCAATAGGTTGCAATTCTTATTCAACGGCATAAAGTGGTAGAAAGCGCGCGAAATACATTTTCAGTAAATTAGTTCAACTTTAAGAAATAATGTTATACAAAGAGCATGATTTTGATATAATAAATATAAAATTTGCTGAACAAGTTCCCTGAAATTTTAAGACATTATTGTTAAGCAAGTTTTAAAAAGCTTATTAGGAAAAACGTTGCAAGAATAGTCATATTGTTACGAGTGTGAGTATTAAGTATGTGCGCTCGAGTAAATTTGCTGTGCAATCAGTATATTCTATATGAAAATTATATTTTTGTACATTAAAAAATTTTTTTGTCACGCATTTGGTGAAAAAATATAATACATTGTTGATGTATATTTTCGAATTATTACCAATACTAGTTTTGTAAAGAAATTGGTTTATTTGCAGTGCAATAATTAAGTTGATGTAAAAATTATTTAATTGATGTATATAAATTGATTGTCGATAAGTTATTTGATGTGCATTTAAAAATATTCCTTATATAATTAATTTAACGCAAATGTTAAGTATACTGTTATTTTGGTGCATTTCAGAATTTTCTAGATTAAGTACTGTATTATTGTTTTAATATGGACCATGTCGCCTGTACTTATATAAATAATTACCTACATTTCACAATAAAATATTAAACTTGGCCTTTGCTCCTCCCTATAACGTAAACATCGCTTCCGTATGTATGGCTTTGATCAAGTATGGTAATCATGGAAAAACCGTCCCATAGTACAGTTTATAAGCAATATTGAATATGGATAAGAATCTGAGAGAGTAATTCTGTACGAAATTGCGTCTAGATGATCGTAAATGTATAATTTATTTAATACGCTCGCTGTGGCATTTTCTATGCTGATTTTGAAAGCGATGAATCATTTCGTCAATCATTTATTTTATTAGCTTTTTCAACAATGGATACATCATTACAATTCAATTTACAGGCAATTTAAAAGCACCATATACACAAAAATGTTCGTAAAGTAAATAGTATTAACTATAATACAACTTCACGAATTAATTGACTTTTGTTAACTTAACATCTATTATATAAAAAATATCTGTCACAGTGTCTGACCCGATGTACTCCCAAAATAACTCCACTGATTTTCAAGGTTTTTTCCTTATTTTGCTGGATTTCCGACTTAGGACATTGGATAAGTTTAATTTGTAATATATATTTTTTTATTGCAAATTATAATATCTAATATAATAAAGTAGTCACAACAACTCTGGGCCCAGCCTGTTAGTATAAGATAAATAAAGAAGAAATCTTAATAAACCTTTAAACTTCTTTGATTTAGGCGTATCGAAAAATCCGTTCTAGCCGACGTCTTCTAAGTATAAATATTAGGTGCAAAAAGATTTTATAGACTTCAGGTTTAGCCTGTGTTTATATCTATACTAGCGACCCGTCCCGGCTTCGCACGGGTGGACAAAATTCTTTAATTTTTTTCTAGCATTTAATATAGCCTATGACACTCAGCAATAATGTGCCTTTCTTTGGTGAAAGAATTTTTAAAATCGGTTCAGTAGATCCCGAGATTGCCCCTTACAATTTAACAAATATACAAACACACAAACTTTACTTCTTTATAATATTAGTATAGATTAGTACAGATTAGCTGCACCCGGCATTAATAAAAATGCCATAGTACACAAAGTTTCACTAAAAAATAAAAAAATCATATACATATAAAGATTTTTGGGCTAGGAACCGTCTCGGCCGTCCCCACAAAACTCTACCAAAGTTTTATCACAATATTTCGAAATTTAAAGGGAATAATATTACTAACATTGACTTTTATTTCTATAGATAAAGGTGAGGCCGTATACTAATAAAATGAAAATGATAATTTATTTGCAAAAATATGGTACACAAAAAAGTTGTTAAAAATATTTTTTCCTCATATTCTATCGAATGTTTCGACGTGCAAATATGTCGCTTAAGATAAACAATGACACATTTTAACTTATATATTAATACAAAATTTTATTTATATTATTAACTAAAATCTCAAGAAAGCAAAAGAGTTTTATTTTTATTTTAGATAATCAGCATGGCATCCTTTCCAAACACAACCAAAAGCGAGTCTTATTGCTCGCAGTTGGTTTCCCATTCAATTTGTGCCCTGGCATTTATTTATGCTGTCCTCCAGGCTTGCAAGCATCCGCATTCACCCACGCCGCGTCCTCCATTCATCGCTATCTCTCAATCTAAGCTGGCTAGGCTTCCCCTCCTCGAAACCCCCCCCCCCCACTCACCTGTCCGATTTAATTACTTGATTGCGAATAAATTGGACACTTGTATTGCGAGTGCTGAGGGCTTCATCAGACGTCAATGTTTACGTTGTTTATTGCTACATTTCTTTGATTTTTCGTTAAGCCATTTTATGTAGCCTTGACATTTTGCTGACAAACATTGCTAACTTAGTCATATATAGTTTGAGAGATTTTCTACTTTCTAATTAAAAATAAAATATAATAAAAAATTTTAATTTCTAAGTAATCAAAACATGAGCAGCGACTAAGTTTATTAAGTTCCATTTATATTGTACACTTGGTTGGCAATAAAAATTTGATTTGATTTAAAAAAAACCGTCTGTGTGTTCTTATGTAGACACGTAACAATTTATACTCCTTTAGCTAGCTAATAAAAAAAAACTAAAAATTTCCTCGCATGTGCCAGTACTCTTTGTTTATAAATTTATAAATTATTTAGTGATCAGTAAGAGAGCATCAAAAATTATAAAATAATAACCATTTTTATCACGATTGTTATATAATATTGTTATAATATGTATTATTACTTTTTTAAGGACTTTTTTAAGGAGATCTTTTATTTGGTCCCTGCAAGTATATTATTTTATAGCTTTAAAATACGGGATGTGTATAATGATGTCAAGTTTTTAGTTTTATTTATTACTCTGCTCTTTTATATCTGATTTTAATTATGTCCACGCCAAAGCTTCTAGGGAGAAGGTCTTTTGTAACAATTTATTATGAAGCTTTTTTCTGTATCTTTTTTAATGTTGGTGTCTCTAATTGTATTTTTGTTGTATTACAATTTGTAAACAAAATTATTTAGTAGTTACTTTACTTGGCGTAAAATTAAATAATTGTTGCGAGTTGTCCCAAATATATTATTATTTATTTATTTTATTTACTAATCAGACATTCAAAACGGTCCAAATTGTTAATAACAATTTAACTCACAAATAATAACAATAAATAGATACAATTCTAATGTTAGTCATCCTGTGCGAAAGACCATGAGTTTTACCAGAGGGCTCGAAGACGAGGTTTTCTCTTGCGTGCGTATTTTATATCTTATAAAAATATAGCATAAAATAAAATATGCGAAAAAGTTGTTTTTATCTAAATCGTTTACTTAAGCAATATCGGTCAGCGCCGTGGTGGCTACCAGACACCCTTTGGTGAGTGCTGCACGTTATGCGCCATCGCCATGGCGATGTGCAAGAACCGAAGTGGGTCGCCCCAGCAATACTGATGGTCCGATTAAGATGCAACGCAGTGCGCTCGGGCGCGGGTGGCTCTTTATGACTTTATAATGGTCCCTTTCAAATCGGAAATCATATTACGCGACGTGCCTGTTTGCATTCGAAGATTCACTCTGCTGGTTTTATCGCGATGCTGGAATGACACAATGTTGCCTTAAATACTTGTGTACTAATCGTTAGCAAAATTTAACTCACCCATTATTGTAATATAATAATTAATAGATATTTAAATAAACTGTAAAGTTTCTTTAACGAAATTAACATTACTTACTTCTAGACTTAAATTTTATAAAAAAGGAATTGAAAAAAAAAAATTAAGCAACTAAAAATATTTTTGATTCATCGTCTTTGAAAATGTTTATTTTTGAATATAAAGAAAATAATATGAATGAATGAAAAATAACTTACAAATGCACTTGAAATAAGTACTTTTGAATAGTCCAACTTTTTTACCCTACACCCATTCCGGACGTCTTTTAACTGACAAAAAGAATGGGCGCAAGAAACTCGTCAGCTTTTACAGAAGTAACGACATTTACAATATAATAATTTTATTTTTTATAATATATTTTTTTTGACGACCGTTTGGTGCAATGGTAGCGATCCTGCCTTTCGCACCGACGGTCTTGGATTCGAATCCGGAAGGGGCTGATGTTTGTATGATGAATACGAGCATTTGTACCAGAGTCATGGGTGTTTATATATTTCTATGAATTTTTCTATTATGTATCATATATGCATGTCTATCCGTTACCCTAGTATTTATAACACAAGCCTTACAGTGCTTACTTTGGGCTAGGCTAATTGGTGTGAATGTAAGAAATATTTATTTATTTATTATTAATATGTCATCACCATACAGAATTCACAAAAAAAAAACAAAATTATTCTGTTATCACAATAATAGTAGTGTTATGGTTTCATTACATCGTCGATTACAACAAAGTCAACAAGTATCTGTCAAATAGTCAATAGTAAATAAAACTTATGATTTTAATATTATTATGAATAATTTATCTTTATATATAAAAAAATACCTGTTACAGTATTAGGTCGCGAAGAACTCGAGAAACTTCTCAACCGATTTTGATGTTTTTTTTTATTTTGCTGGATTTGTGCCAACTTAGGACATAGGAGAGGTTTAATTTTAATTTACAGTAAATATATTTATTCAAATCATAATAACTGGTCCAGAGCAACGACTGACCGGTTCAGCTAGTGTAATATAAAGTCCACTAGCCTAGTATTAGTCAATTGATTGAATAGATTAATTGCATAAATACATTGTATAGATATGAATATAATTTTAGTCAAAGTATTTAACTTGCTAGCAATTTTGCAAATTCTTTCAGGTTTACTTAAAACTTCTGCTGAAATATCTCCATACTAAAATTTAATTTAATAATTCATGTTATTTCAAGAAATATAGAATTATTAGGTTTTTATATAACTCATCAGTGAAACCTAACTTATATTGCTGTCGACACATTCGACTGTTCATGGGATGGATGACCGAATACTTGTTATTTATTGGGAAATAAAGGGCATTATATATTACATAATAACAGCTTAGTCTAATTTTTTTACTAGTCATAGGAGTTTCAACTTTAAATTATTATAAATAATTTCGTTACACACATTAAGCACTTCTAAGTCAAAAACTATTACAATATCCTAAACAACAGTGGAAAAAAAACTACCAATTAACTTTTCCAGTTGTATTTTTAAAAACGATTAATTAAATTTATTTTTCGCGCTTATTAGCGTAAGTATTCGAAAAAAGATATGTGAAAATTATTGTAGATTGGTTATGTTAATAGCGCTCAGGATTCCTTTGTTATAATAAAGTGTCTACGGCACAACTTGCGAGAGAAATAATTGTAGTTTTATGCAAATATTTCCACATAAAACTTTCCACACAAAAAAATTCACAGCGAAAATAAAACAGGAAAGGCGACAACAAATTAAGTCCGGAGGGAGGGACGTCTCGGTGCAAATTGCATTTACAACGATTGTCGTTATGCTCATAACAAACATTTGATTTTTCTATATACGATATTGGATTAAGTAGCTAATATTTAACACTCTAGGGGTTCGGCGTAATCTATTTAGCGAACCCCTCCGATATCAAAATATATAACATTACTTTTTTGTCTCGTGTTAAAATAATAAACAGCAAAAAACAGTTAGACCATGGTATTCTAACAAATATTCATTCATGCAAAAAACACTAATATATAATGAAATGAAGTGAAAAATATTCAAATGCACTCGAAATAAGTTGTTTTGAATCGTCCAAAATTTTAACATACCACCTATTCAGGACGTCTTTTACCAGACATGAAGAATAGGCGAAAGAAACTCGTCAGCTTCAATAGAAATAACGATATTTACAATATTATACGTCGTCACCATACATAATCCACAAAAAAAACTCAATTACATAATGATCCGCGTTCCTCTAGTATAGTTTCTCGTTGAACGAGATCCGACGATATCAGTTGTCAACCTCAAACAGTTCACGTGTCCCACATATGTTCTCGTTTCGTGTAGTAAGTGGCGTATCTGTGTCAACATTACATTTGCTAAGTTGAATCAGCGATAACCGATATGGAATTTAGTTATTTGGCACCGACGAGCTCAACTCCGCCTTAATTAGAGACGACCTGATATAGAACCTGCCAATGAGAATTTAGCAAAGTATAGTCGATGACTGTTTAGTGGAACGGTAGCGATCCTACCTTTCGCACCGACGGTCCTGGGTTCGAATAGAAGGGGCAGATGTTTGTGTTGAATACGAGCATTTGTACCTCAGTTTTTTTATATAATTTTGAGAATATTACATATCTATGTATCATATGTGTATATATATACGTTACCCTAGTATATATAACACCAGCTTTACAGTGCTTACTTCGGGCTAGGCTAAATGGTACGAATAAAAGAAAAAAGAAATATTTATTAATTAATTTATATATAAATATAAATAGCTAAAGCATTAAATACATACGAAACAAATGCACTCACACAGGCGCACGTTTCGACAATACTACTAAGCGTACGTCGCAGTGCTGTCTATCGTGAGAAACGCGTCAAAGCAAATAACCCCTCTGTTTGTTGTGTGCGTCACGCACAGTCCTACTTTTAAACGACCGCACTCACACAGACGCACGTCTCTACAACACTTCTAAGCGTACGTCGCAGTGCTGTCAGTCGCGGGTGCCGCGTTAAAGCGAGTAGTACCGTTTGTTTGTTGTGTCACGAACCGTCCGCCATCTTTATTTAAAAAATGCCACGAGTGTATTGCGTAGCATATGGCTGCTTGAACTC
Organism: Calamotropha paludella; assembly: GCA_927399485.1. NCBI lineage: Eukaryota > Metazoa > Arthropoda > Insecta > Lepidoptera > Crambidae > Calamotropha > Calamotropha paludella. The sequence goes on from OV656820.1 coordinate 373,728, forward strand.
TGCTTCTTCAAAACCGCAGCTCTCATTTTTCAAACTGCCTGCTGACGAGGGAAGGTAAGAATGATTAATTACTTATTGTTAACTAGCTTTATTAACTACTATAGTAATGTTTTTTACTCTGTATAATGTCACAAAATAATGCTGACATATTTAATTAACATTTCAGTAACTAATGTAATTTACTTGTTATAGGTATCGATTTATTATATCTTTTTAGATAAATAATTACAACAAAAAATACTCATATTTAAAAAAAAACTAGTTTTAAAAACTAGAATACAATAAATTGCACATATTATTGTAAAAATTTGTAAGATTAAGTAAGTAAAAACTTAACTTATGTAAAAGTCTAATTTAAGTGAAATAAATAACGTGTTTCCTTTATATTATTTGTTAAAGAATTTATTTTTAAAATGGCGCCACATGACCAATTGTGGCTATATTATTGAATATAATAAAATTATTATTGATATTTTTAGGAACGATTTTATATCGTAAACATTGATAATAATTAAAATAATCCATTGACGTCAATCTTTATGTTTCTTTCTAAAAGCACCGCAAACGTCACTACTCTGTTGATCATGAAATATTAATACAGGTATGGTTATTCTTTTTATCAATACTCAGTATTTTGTTGCTTAAACCATAATATATAAAGATTGTAAATAAAAAAGAATACAGATCATTATGGAACCTGTCGGCCACAGAGTCTAAGAGAGGGGAAGACCGTTTTTTTATCAATTACAAATGTATTTATTGTAAGGTTTAATGTTATAAACTGTTTGTAACTCTTCATAGAACCTCAGCAAAGTTAACCGTAACACCTATGATAACCGGTGTAATCAAAATACTAGGTCTTAAAAATTGTTCATGTTATCGATATAATTTTTTGTGAATTCAGTAAAAAAATGCAAAAAAGTGAAATAAAATTTAACGATTAAACATTTTGATTAATAGTTTTTGCCGTATTTCGGGTTCCGTATATCATCAGTACTAACATCAGAATTAATGGTGAAATTTGGTACAGTGTTAAATGATGATGATACAACTTTATTGCATATGAATAGTCACTTTATTGTCTGCGCAAATGAGATTGAAACAGAGTCCTTAAAATGAATTGAAGCGGGCTATCAACGAAAGAGTTTTATTGTGTTATTAATATTGCATTTTCACACGATTTTTTACACTTAATTCTTAGAGTTAATAAATCTTTTTACTAGATTTTTTAAAATAACATCATTCAATGTTTTTACATTTTTCCACCTGCTCTGATAAAAGTGACAGTATATGGAAGATATGTTGTTATTTTTTCAGACGTTCCAAATGGCTCGACCTAATATCTCGAGAGGATTTGATGAATAAGCCGCCTCAAAACTATACCGTGTGCGAAGAACATTTCGACGTTGCGAACATCTTAGCTGGCACGCATCGCAAGAAGCTTAAAACCAATTCATTGCCATCTCTTAAACTACCAAATTTACAAAAAAAAGAAGTAACGTCGGCCGAAGCTCCGACGTTGGTCGAAGTATGTACACAGACAGAAGAAAATATAACACTTTTAGTGAGTGACAACACTCATTCTTCCGGATCACTTATATCGGTCTCATCGCGGAAAAGAAAACGAAAGTCCGATCGTTCAGTAACCAGAAAAAATATTAATTTGCACAAAATTGATAATAAAACAGCAGATAATAAAAGAGATATTCTGCTCGAATTGTGTGACAGTTTTCTGACAAAAGAGCTAGCTGAGTTGGTTAAAACGCAGACTCGCTTAAAATTCAATTATACCGGAAACAAAAATCATCAACATTACAAAATGTTTTGTTTGAATTTATATTACAAAAGTCCGCTAGCTTACCGATTATTAAAAACTGCCTTATGTCTTCCAAGTCCAAGAAAATTAAATAAACATGGAATATCAGTGACAACTGAAATAAATGACAGGCTTATGTCAATTTTAAAAGCTAAAGTTGACTCCATGAGAGATTTGGAAAAAAACTGTTCGGTTGTTATTGACGCCATGCGTTTGAAAGCTAATTTGTGTTACGTTTTAAAGCAGGATAAAATTATTGGCTTCGACGAGATCGACGGTGTACAGTCGCCAGAACCTGCAAAAAACGCTTTGGTTGTGATGGTCCGTGGGATTTTTATCAACTGGAAGCAACCCGTTGGGTTTGCATTGCTCTCCGATTGTAGAAATTATGACGATATAGCTAAATGGATTGACAAACTTTTGGAAAAGCTATTTGAAATAGGACTGAACATTAGAACATTTGTCTCCGACATTGTATCCGATCTAGTTAACACAGCAACAAAGAAATCAATCACCATTGAACGACCTTATTTTTTTGTCAACAACAAAAAAATATACTATATTTTTGATGCACCTACCCTCATAAAACTGGTTCGTAACAATTTGATCAGTTACAACTTTCATTTCCAGGATCGTGTAGCTAAATATGAACACATCGTTCAATTTTATGAAAGTGATAAACAAAAGAGCTTCAAACTTGCACGTAAACTGACGAACAGCCACATCCACCCAACAAATATTGAAAGAACGAAAGTTCGATATGCTACACAACTTTTAAGTAATTCTGTTGCCGCAGGTGTATCAACTTACGCAGACTTCAATATCATTCAAGAATCAGGGAGGGATACTGCTGAACTTATAAAGAATATGAACAATTTATTCGACGCATTAAATTCATTAAATCCCAGAGATAATTACGAGTATAGACAAGCCTTTTGCGGAAAGGAATCGCAAAAAACGTTTTTCAATAAAATGTTAATTTTTATTCAAAATCTGAAATTAGTAAATCCGAACAATAGAGAAGATGTTACATCAAATGTTAAGTTTATTCAGGGCTTTCAAATAACAATTTCATCTATTTTGCAACTTTTTGAAGATTTGAAGTCAGAAGGATGCATTTTTTTACCTACAAGGAGGTTTAATCGGGACGTGGTTAAGTTCTTTTTCGGACAAATACGAACTAAAAATGATGTGACCACGAAACCCACAAGCAGACAGTTCATATCTGCTTTCCAAAAAAAAATATTTTTGGATATCATAAAACCTCCTGTAGCAGGTAATTGTGATGACGAGTTAGCAAATCTTCTTTCTCAAAGCAGCGCGTTAAGTCAATTAAATGATGAAGCATTACTTAATGAGCAAAAAGAAATCCCTGGTGAAAAGGTTGAAGAACCAAATAGCAATATTACAATTATGAGCTCAGACTATAATCAACTGGATATTCCCGAGAAAAACTCACTTTTTTATGTTTGTTGCTATCTCTTAAAAAAATGTGCTGAACGACACAGTGCTTGCCAGATTCTGAAATCATATGTCAAACCGAATGAATCTACCGACGACTTTAGTCCAGAAAGTAACTACTTGAAATACAAAGAATACAGCAAAGATACCAACCAAAGTTTACCAGTTGTACAACCAGATGATTTTGTGCGATTCGTTGAAAAAATGGACGAAATTTTTCGTAGTTTTTTTCAAAGAGAACACATAAACTGTAAAGTTGCTGCATCAATTTACAAAGAATTAGATAAAATCAATTTTCTATTGCCTTGTCCCTGTTTCCCGATAGTATATTTGAAAAAACTATTCATTAGACTGAGGATTTTTTATACTGTAAAATTTAATAATAAAGCATTCCGAACGTGTCGTAGCAGACGCAAGCATTTTTCAGTTGCTAATTTGTAATAACGAAGTATAAAGACGTCTAAAACTATTGATTTTTTTTATGACTAAATTTTATTTGTGAATTAGTTTATAATAATCATTTCATTATTTGATCGTTATAGAAACCAATGTTTTAATAAATAAAAACTATAAAATTTACAAAAATTGCCACTCCCACCTCTAATAGAACGTAGATATTAATCTCAACAAAGAGGCCTGGTTTCGGTACTGCTTTAGCTATACATTTACTGTGGAATATGAATCCTAGAGGAGATAACAAGACCGACCGTGTTTGACGCAGCGATGCCAACAGCCAAGGGAATATCTTCGCAATCTTGGCTGACCTACTTGAAACGACAGAAAGTCGAGACAGATAATATAAAATAAAAGTATACCCACCCTATAAGACAAACAAAATATAACGTTGAGGAATGTTTACCGATAGCTCATTCAAATTCATCTTTAAAAAAACATGTTGATAAGGCATAAACTAAGTTTAACAATGTTTGTGTAATTAGAAATAATTGTATACATTAGCTTTTGCTATAATAAATAAATAAATTTTCTGAAGTTACTACACAATTAAACTTCTTCAGAAACTATTTAATAATTACTTGTGTACTAATCCTAATAATATTTTTTTCGTCTAATTACTTCTTTAGATCTTGTTCTACTCTTTGATTTTAAATAATCACGGTCTGTTTGATTCCTCCTTATTTGAAATTACAATGTTAATTTTATAGTCGTATTATTATTAAATAATAAATGCCATTTACAACAATTTCAGACAAAAGTTATAGATTTTGATTATTCAAATATGCAGTAAAGATATAATAAAAATAACAGTTTATATGTTGTTAAGGTGTTATAAAAAAACTGAGTAACTTATACACAAATTGATATCGACAATAGTAAAATAATAAATAAGAAAGAAATCTATATATTTTGCACTTTTGACACAATCATCATCATTATAGTTTATGTGTGATATATAGGAATAGTTCTTAAATAATTTGTAAAGCTTGTACCGCAAAGAAAAGTGTTGTAAAGAGAAAGAATTATTTCTATATTTTATGTTGTTATGTCAAACTTGGAACCAGCCCAATTTTGTGTGAGTGCTGTAGCTACAAATTATTTTTTTCTTAAGACCTGCCAAGAAGCGTAAGAACTATAAATTAGCAACATGTAACGGATATTAAAGTTACGTCAGCATTGTTGAGACCTAAGCCAAGCCTTTTACAAAGTGGTAAAGCTCTTGCCAAATGCCCGCAGTGGAGAAATTAAAACCCCAAAGACGTCCCAAAGCTGGTAAAAGTTCAAGAGTGTGCGGCGGCGGCGAATGCAGATGAGAGGCCGCAGCCGTGACTTAGTTTCAAATGGATGCCCCAAGGATGTCGCCTGGGACCTCGGACATTCAAAACTTGACAAAAACGCATTACGTCCACCCGTTACGTGCCAGACGCAATCTACCGGCGCACAATCAATCGGCCATTGAATTGGTAATGAAGTATTTATGGCAACCGAATAATATTTCTTTCCCATAGTATTTCGAAAGCGCCGCACGCAGTGAAACGTGAACTTTATGGCAATTTATTTATTCATTGGCGGACATAAATATGTAATCGGTTCAATAGAAAACGATAAAGGAGCCAACGACAGACAGACGGGTTATTGCATGAATTCAACTAACATTACTCAATAACCTGGTGCTTATATTTACGATTAATACTGTCGATATATAAATACAACAGGTTTAAGAGTTGGCGATAGTGAGTCCGGTCTTGTATCTTCTAATCTCGAGATCCTTACTGTGCAGATATTGCGATCGGGACAATACAATGGTCCCGAGGGCGTTTCCCGTCTTACGACGCCGGGGACACACGCGGCAATAACGGGCAGAGGCTAGTGTCGACCCTCTTTTCAATTTTATCGATTGTCGATGAAAAATATTAAAATTGTTGACTATTCTCTATACAATAATAATAAATAAATAACCATTATTCTTACATTCACACCTAATAGCCTACCCAATGTAAGCACTATATGGACCGTATTATGGATACTAGGGAAACGGATAGACATACATATATAAAACATTGTAATATTTACGGAAATATATAAAAATACCCACACAACTCATGTACAAATGCTCCTATTCATCACACAAATATCTGTTCATACCGGGACTCGAACCCAGGATTGTCGGTGAGAAAAGCAGGATCGCTACCATTGCAACAAACAGTCGCCAGCCGTATAATATAACGTACAAAGATTTTAGGATGGCGTTTAATAAATGGAGCGCAAATAGCTATATTGTAAAATTTTTGTTGCTTTCATCTCATACGCTAATAGTTCAATAAATGACTTCAGACACACCCTATAGCAATAAATGGTCACGTTTCTCACTGAGACATTCAGAGATGTGATAATGACGATGTGTCTGTCATGCTTCATACTATACAATTTTAAATTGCTTGCACCATATAGGAACCTGAAGTATTGCGATATCTAAGTTTCTTGTCATATTTTATGTGATAATCATGAGCTGCAGAAAATTGTTAGGTGATTAATTTATACACATTGTGTTGAGCAAATAAACAATTGTGATTAGCAAATGGATTATTTATACCTTTGATTACAAACAGTACTGTCGTATTCAACCATTTATTATTCATAACAATGGATGCTATCAATTATTGTTATGTCAGTATTATAGTCAAAAACAGCATATCGTAGTATTAATACATACAGTCATGTTGAAAGTATTGCATGTTTGATTAATAACAGGTCTGTCAGTGTGTGCCAAGTTATTGAACAATTGCTTTAAGAGCTATCTGACATCTGGCAATTAGTTTCAAACAACGTGTTTGATTCGTTCTATAACCATATGGATAGTAACGAAATTGAAATTTCGGTTTTGTTTAAGTACAAAATAAATTTATTAACTTCACAACAGTACAAATTATTAGCACAATTATATGAAACTAGCGGCCCGTCCCGGCTTCGCACGGGTGGATAAAATTCTTTAAATTTTTTCTAGCATTAAATATAGCCTATGACACTCAGCAGTAATGTGCCTTTCTATTGGTGAAAGAATTTTTAAAATCGGTTCAGTAGATCCCGAGATTACCCCTTACAATTTAACAAATATACAAACACACAAACTTTACCTCTTTATAATATTAGTATAGATAAACGAGTGCGAGGCTAATATGGACTCTGTCTCAGCATAAGCATGTGTCATTCTAAGATGCACAGGATGACGCAAAAGCGCTGGTATTCTGACATTGTCTTCGGATTGGACGTAACAAGACGTTCGCAAATTTATATAATTACAAGCTGACCTTGTCAGGCTTCGCTGAAGTTCAGTTATTTATTATAATTTGCACAATACATTTTCATTGGATATGGATTAAAATGAAACCTATGCTGTGTCATTAGTCGAAACAAATCCAGTAAAATAAATAAACCATCATAATCAGTTGAGTAATTTTTATATAATAAAATACAGTTACATAATTACAATAAAAAAAAAAATTATAACTAACAATAAAAATAGTGTTATCGACAAGTTTTGCTGGTACACCACTAACGGATGCGGAAGTGCTGACCGGAGCAGACGCGTAATGGCGTCTCGTTGTGTTTCAGAAAGTTTTGCCATTGCGGGGACTTTCTGCGACGTTCCTCGCTCCAAACAATATATGAGAGCGAGGAGGAACTGCTTCCTCCTAATCCGAAATCTTTTATTGATAGTCTGAAGCGTTGTTTGCGTAGACATCCATTGGATTGGACGAAACTTTCTCACTATTCACTTCATTCATTGTTGAGATCAAAGTTGATTTCAAAAGACGTATTTACTATAGTTATTCATACCTACTTTTACCATAGAAACTAAATGACCATTCGAGCTAAACTCTGTTAAGGGGCTTCACTGAGTTCCGAGCATGTTCCTGGTTTTGACTACTATATATTTAAGGTAGTTCTAATTAAACCTCGTTCATATTCTGAACGGTCGATTTTCGATGATTAAGGTTAAACGGGTTCAAAAATTATCACTGTCATCACAGCTGTTCACTAAAATGGAATAAAATGAATTTGATATTTTCGTTGTAAGATAATAAACAGATTATTGGCACTAGCTCTAAATGAATATTTCAATTATGAGTTTTCTGTAATTCGTCGTAAAAGATTGACCGTTTTAGACTTATTGCAGTTTTCTTGAACTCAATTAAAATGTAGCTGGTGAAATAGATGTAGCGTGAACAGAAATCAAAATTGCCACATGAACTTGGTTATATATTAATTTTGTAATTTTATATATTTCTTGCACTTTCAATATTATTTTTTTAATAGAAAAATACTGGAAGCCTTAGAATTCACTTTTCACAATTCACAGCATTGAAAATTGCAAAAAAAAAAAAACTAAATGGCTGTTTCATCTTAATCGATTGTCCAAACATTTGTAAAAATGTTTCTTCCGAATATGAGAGGACGTTTCTCTCATTGATGAGACAACGCTGGCCGACAGCGTAAAACTAGAGAGGAACGGGAAAATTTCATCGGGTATTCACAAGGCTCGGTAGCTCAATTGGGAGAGCATTGGGTTGGACTTCCAAAGGTTACGGGTTCGGTTCCCGCCTGACAATTCACTTGTGAGCCGAGTCGATTTTTTCCAATATATTTCTATTAAAATAATTTATCCTATTTATTACTTTTAAGACCATGTATAGTTATGCACTTATTTACAGATAAATAACAATATGTTAACGTGATTTCCAATTAAAATGAATTACATTTCAGACTTAAATGTGAATCATTACTCGAACATAAGCTTTACCTTATGTCACGTTTTCAAGTCGTGACAATAAATTTACCATAATACCATAACTTAGTCAACACACAGATGAAAACGACGGTCGAATTAACACTTGGTGTAATTATCTTTTAAGTGTATAAGTATAGTATTTTACATTCTATAAACATAAAGACATTCTTTAAAGACAAACCAAAACGTAGAAGAATCCATTTCATTTTTAGCTGCACAGAATGAGGAGTATAAGAAGAGAATAGAACAATTAGAGTGTGAAAATAAAAAGGACAAGGAATTTATAATCATATTAGAGAATAAACTGGAGGACATCAAAAGAGAAAATCAAAAAGGCCATTTTGAAATAAAGAATGTACCCCAAACTAAACCCACAGAAACCAAAGACGACTTAATGAAAATGGTTCTTTGTCTATCGAAAACGATAGACTTCCCCTTAACCGAAAAAGATATTGGCGACGTCTATAGAGTACGAGCAAGAAAAGAAACCACCAAGAACACCCCAATTATTGTAGAAAAAAGTTCGGCCATTTTGAAATCTACTGTGTTACAAAAGTGCAAGGCATATAATATTAAAAACAAGGAGAAGCTGCGGGCCAAACACCTAGGTTTCAGAGTAAACGAAGACACTCCGATATACGTGTCGGAACAGCTGACGTCTATGGGAGCCAGACTCTTTTTTCTTGCCCGCGATCTCGCTAAAACGAAATCATATAAATTTTGTTGGACATCGTTTGGACGTGTCTACGTGCGGAAGACAACTGACTCACCTGTTATTCTTATAAGGAGTGAAGCACAAGTACACAACCTATTGCAACAAACATGACTAACTGGTAACACTATGTTGAAAGTTTTATTGTTGTATTTTTACACTATACTGTACACTTTATTACGTCTTTTGAAGGTAAGTTTCTCTATTCATTTTCTGTGTGAAAAAAGTTTCTCTATTCATTTTCTGTGTAAAAAAATACATATGTGCCATATCGGTCTACACACCTGTAAATATATACAAAAACTAAACCTATTGTCTGTAGAAAGTTGGAAACTTACACTTAATTTTCATTATGGATAGTTTATTAAACACAATAAAAGAGATTGATAATATAGAAATTGCTTCGTCTCATAATTGTGATGTTGTGAATCTCCCAATCTCGGTGGATAAAATACTTAACACAGAACTCACTATAGTCTCTCAAAACGTAAGGAGTATCTACAGTAACTGGGATGATCTTTGCCTTACCTTGTCACAGTTTGACTTTTCGGTAGACGTAATAATTTTGACTGAATGTCGCATTGATCCGAAGAAAAACATACCACAACTAAATAATTACGAATCCTTCACAACAACAAATCACTTAAATAAATGTGATGGTGTTGTTGTGTATGTTAAAGCAGGTCATAAATTCAACGTTACCGAAATAATGCTTTCCGATGCCGCATGTCTCCAGATTGCCTTGGATAGCCTTGTAATCCTGGGCGTCTATCGTTCACCATCTAATGTTAATGGCGACAACTTCATATTCTCCCTAGATAATCACCTTAGTAATATTAATCCTTATAAAACAATAATCTTAACTGGAGACATTAATATAAACATAATAAATAATGACGACAATCAAACATACGAACGTAAAAATAAAATAAATTACTTAAACATGCTAGCAACTCATGGCATATTACCAGGTCATACTTTACCAACTAGGGGCAAAAATTGTTTGGACCACTTTAACTTAAAATTAAACAAAAATACTCACTCAGCGTCTATATATATTTTGAATACCACTATTACAGACCACAAAATGATTTTCCTGAAACTAACAAACATGAATCTTGAAATTAATACTTCTAAAACAAAGACCTCTGTTTTTTATTTAATTTTTTGCATTCACAATGCAATATTTCTATAAGATATAAAATACGTGTGTAAAAAACAACCACGCCTCCGAGCCCTCAGATGGGATTCGAACCCACGACCTTTCGCAATCCGGGCGACTGCTCTGACCGCTGAGCTACCGAGACGCTGGCAAACGTGTCGAATTTTACAAACGTATTCCAACTTCTACTATGAGCTAGTATCGTTCCACCAATGTTGAACGCTAACTACCTTCAACATTGAAAGTAATATTTTTACAAATATTAAACAATCAATTAAGATGGAACCAGCTATAATTATGTTTTTTATTTAATTTTTTGCATTCACAATGCAATATTTCTATAAGATATAAAATACGTGTGTAAAAAACAACCACGCCTCCGAGCCCTCAGATGGGATTCGAACCCACGACCTTTCGCAATCCGGGCGACTGCTCTGACCGCTGAGCTACCGAGACGCTGGCAAACGTGTCGAATTTTACAAACGTATTCCAACTTCTACTATGAGCTAGTATCGTTCCACCAATGTTGAACGCTAACTACCTTCAACATTGAAAGTAATATTTTTACAAATATTAAACAATCAATTAAGATGGAACCAGCTATAATTATGTTTTTTATTTAATTTTTTGCATTCACAATGCAATATTTCTATAAGATATAAAATACGTGTGTAAAAAACAACCACGCCTCCGAGCCCTCAGATGGGATTCGAACCCACGACCTTTCGCAATCCGGGCGACTGCTCTGACCGCTGAGCTACCGAGACGCTGGCAAACGTGTCGAATTTTACAAACGTATTCCAACTTCTACTATGAGCTAGTATCGTTCCACCAATGTTGAACGCTAACTACCTTCAACATTGAAAGTAATATTTTTACAAATATTAAACAATCAATTAAGATGGAACCAGCTATAATTATGTTTTTTATTTAATTTTTTGCATTCACAATGCAATATTTCTATAAGATATAAAATACGTGTGTAAAAAACAACCACGCCTCCGAGCCCTCAGATGGGATTCGAACCCACGACCTTTCGCAATCCGGGCGACTGCTCTGACCGCTGAGCTACCGAGACGCTGGCAAACGTGTCGAATTTTACAAACGTATTCCAACTTCTACTATGAGCTAGTATCGTTCCACCAATGTTGAACGCTAACTACCTTCAACATTGAAAGTAATATTTTTACAAATATTAAACAATCAATTAAGATGGAACCAGCTATAATTATGTTTTTTATTTAATTTTTTGCATTCACAATGCAATATTTCTATAAGATATAAAATACGTGTGTAAAAAACAACCACGCCTCCGAGCCCTCAGATGGGATTCGAACCCACGACCTTTCGCAATCCGGGCGACTGCTCTGACCGCTGAGCTACCGAGACGCTGGCAAACGTGTCGAATTTTACAAACGTATTCCAACTTCTACTATGAGCTAGTATCGTTCCACCAATGTTGAACGCTAACTACCTTCAACATTGAAAGTAATATTTTTACAAATATTAAACAATCAATTAAGATGGAACCAGCTATAATTATGTTTTTTATTTAATTTTTTGCATTCACAATGCAATATTTCTATAAGATATAAAATACGTGTGTAAAAAACAACCACGCCTCCGAGCCCTCAGATGGGATTCGAACCCACGACCTTTCGCAATCCGGGCGACTGCTCTGACCGCTGAGCTACCGAGACGCTGGCAAACGTGTCGAATTTTACAAACGTATTCCAACTTCTACTATGAGCTAGTATCGTTCCACCAATGTTGAACGCTAACTACCTTCAACATTGAAAGTAATATTTTTACAAATATTAAACAATCAATTAAGATGGAACCAGCTATAATTATGTTTTTTATTTAATTTTTTGCATTCACAATGCAATATTTCTATAAGATATAAAATACGTGTGTAAAAAACAACCACGCCTCCGAGCCCTCAGATGGGATTCGAACCCACGACCTTTCGCAATCCGGGCGACTGCTCTGACCGCTGAGCTACCGAGACGCTGGCAAACGTGTCGAATTTTACAAACGTATTCCAACTTCTACTATGAGCTAGTATCGTTCCACCAATGTTGAACGCTAACTACCTTCAACATTGAAAGTAATATTTTTACAAATATTAAACAATCAATTAAGATGGAACCAGCTATAATTATGTTTTTTATTTAATTTTTTGCATTCACAATGCAATATTTCTATAAGATATAAAATACGTGTGTAAAAAACAACCACGCCTCCGAGCCCTCAGATGGGATTCGAACCCACGACCTTTCGCAATCCGGGCGACTGCTCTGACCGCTGAGCTACCGAGACGCTGGCAAACGTGTCGAATTTTACAAACGTATTCCAACTTCTACTATGAGCTAGTATCGTTCCACCAATGTTGAACGCTAACTACCTTCAACATTGAAAGTAATATTTTTACAAATATTAAACAATCAATTAAGATGGAACCAGCTATAATTATGTTTTTTATTTAATTTTTTGCATTCACAATGCAATATTGTTTGATTGCAATATTGATTGTTTAATATTTGTAAAAATATTACTTTCAATGTTGAAGGTAGTTAGCGTTCAACATTGGTGGAACGATACTAGCTCATAGTAGAAGTTGGAATACGTTTGTAAAATTCGACACGTTTGCCAGCGTCTCGGTAGCTCAGCGGTCAGAGCAGTCGCCCGGATTGCGAAAGGTCGTGGGTTCGAATCCCATCTGAGGGCTCGGAGGCGTGGTTGTTTTTTACACACGTATTTTATATCTTATAGAAATATTGCATTGTGAATGCAAAAAATTAAATAAAAAACATAATTATAGCTGGTTCCATCTTAATTGATTGTTTAATATTTGTAAAAATATTACTTTCAATGTTGAAGGTAGTTAGCGTTCAACATTGGTGGAACGATACTAGCTCATAGTAGAAGTTGGAATACGTTTGTAAAATTCGACACGTTTGCCAGCGTCTCGGTAGCTCAGCGGTCAGAGCAGTCGCCCGGATTGCGAAAGGTCGTGGGTTCGAATCCCATCTGAGGGCTCGGAGGCGTGGTTGTTTTTTACACACGTATTTTATATCTTACAAAGACCTCTGTTGATCTGGTAAAGGCTGCTGAATCTTTTAAAGGATTGGATTTTCATAGTATGCAGTTGTGTGATAATCCCATTACACTTACTGATTTGTTGATTAATCAAATAAAGCAATGTATTTCGGCAAATACAATGACTTCAAAAATTCCCAGTAAAAATCGTATTATAAAACCATGGATAACGGTGGGTGTCCTTCGTTGTATTAGAAACAGAAACGATATGCAAAAAAAACTTAAACGCGACCCTAATAATGAAATCCTCAAAATTACATACAGACGCTACAGAAACCATTGCAATGCCTTAATTAAAAATTTGAAACGAAGTTATGATAGAGATCAACTACTTAAAAATAAAAATAATCCTAAACTACTTTGGAAATCGATTGATAACATAACACATAGAAAAATAAATAAATCTCCAAGCAAAGAACTGCTGAGCTCTAAACCGACCCCTAAGGAATCTGTGGACTTTGTTAATTCATATTTCGCTAATATTGGCAAAACCCTCGCTAATAACATTTTGCTGCGCTCATCAAATCGAAACACAATCTCTGATAATTCGTCTAGTTCTCAGCAGACCTCCTCTTTCGTTATATTAGAAACTGACCCAGATGAAGTCTACAGAATCTTAATGGGACTAAAATCTAATAGTGCTGCGGGCTGGGACGGTATAGGAACCAACTTTTTGAAACATGTTGGCAAAGAAATAGCACCCGTTGTAGCTCATCTAGTTAATCTTTGCATAAAACAAGGCATATTTCCTGCTGCACTCAAGCATGCCATTGTCACTCCGATACATAAGGATGGAGACAGAGATGAAGCAAGTAACTATAGACCTATCTCAGTACTTCCGGCTCTTTCAAAAATATTAGAAAAAATTATAAATTGTAGACTAATTGGTTTCTTAAATAAATATAAAGTAATATCTGACTGTCAATTCGGCTTTAGGCAAGGCATATCTACGGAGGACGCTATAATTTCTTTAACATCTTACATTTCGGAAAAAGTTGACAAAAACAAAAAGTGCATTACAGTTTTCCTAGATCTTCAAAAGGCTTTTGATACAGTCTCTGTCCCCACCCTTATCCGCAGACTAGAATCAATAGGAGTCAGGGGCATCCCTTTGGCTCTGCTCAATGACTATTTGTGTGATCGTCGGCAGAGTGTTAAAATTGGAGAATACCTCAGCGAATCCGCTGATATTACATATGGCGTTCCCCAAGGCAGTGTCTTGGGGCCAACGCTTTTCCTAATTTACATAAATAACCTCTGTAATTTAAATATACCTAATGGAAAAATTTTTACATATGCAGACGACACTGCTATAGTTTTTTCGGGCTCAACGTGGGACAAAGTACATACGTTTGCTCAAAACGGCCTGGCCCAAATAGCTCGTTGGTTAGATAACAATTTGTTAACTCTAAATGCTTCTAAGACAAATTATATATGTTTCACAAATTACAATAGCTCTCAACCGAATCCTGACTACAAAATAAAAATTCATGTATGTAAAGATGTCACCAATCAAAATTGCTCATGTTATAGTATCAATAAAATATCGCAAACTAAGTACCTCGGAGTAATGGTTGACCAGCGCCTCACCTGGTACGCTCACATTGAATTATTGACAGGTAGACTTCGCAAACTCTCTTGGATTTTTAAAACTCTCAGATACGTGGCCGATGCAGTTTTATTAAAACAAATATACATATCGCTAGCCCAATCTATACTAAATTATTGCATCACAATATGGGGAGGTTCTACGAAAACTAGATTTTTGGAATTGGAACGTGCGCAAAGATCTTTACTTAAAGTAATTTATCTTAAACCTTATAGGTATCCAACGGATAGCCTATATTCTCAATGTGGCATATTGTCAGTGCGGAAGCTTTACGTTCTACATGCGATCCTGAAACTACATAGTAAGCTACCTTACAATCCC
This sequence comes from Calamotropha paludella, assembly GCA_927399485.1. Lineage (NCBI taxonomy): Eukaryota > Metazoa > Arthropoda > Insecta > Lepidoptera > Crambidae > Calamotropha > Calamotropha paludella. The sequence continues at coordinate 389,156 of OV656820.1, forward strand.
AATAAGCAAAATAAAAAAAGAAGGATACAAAATTTTGCAACTGTAATTCAATTGAAGACTGCATATGCTAGCAGACAATTTACAAGTCAATCAGCTCATATCTATAACAAATTAAATAAAATTCTAAATTTTCACCCCGCAACGGCACATAATTGCAAACACATACTACAGAATTGGCTTAAAAGTAAAAACTATACTGAAATAGAGAACCTTATCCTATAACAGTGAGTTATTCACTCATTCAATCATTTATTTTGTTCTCTTAAGACAATAGCTTTATGCTATGAAAGTCACATTTTATCACTCCTACAGACTCAGAAAACACATATTGGCATATCAACACACAAAACATACAAAAACACACACACACACACGCACGCACTCGCTTCCACACGCATCCACACACACACACACACACATGCACACGAACACACACACACACACACACACGCGCACACACACATGCACATTTACAAGCTTAATTTAATTTAATATAATGTATCTTTTGTTAATTTTAAGAAAGAGCGGGGTCCCCAAACACAGGTACTATACTTAAATGGGGACTCTAGCCATTTGTTTATGAACCTTTGTAAAGATACTGAATAAACATTTTCTGATTTTTTCTGATTTTTCTGATAAACATCATTATTTACTTGGTAAATAAATTAACAACCATTGGTGCAACGGTAGCGTGCCTTTTGCAGTGACGGTTTTGGGGTCGAGTCCCGGAACGGGCAGATGTTTATGTGATGATTACGAGCATTTGTAGGCGCAGTCATGGGTATATAGTAATATTAAACATCTGTGTATCAAATATGCATATGTAACAATAGCTTAACACTGCTTACTATGAGCTATGCTAATTGGTGTGAAGGTAAAAAAATAAATTATTAGTGGTAATTAAACTTTTCAAATTAATTGTATGTATAGGATTTTTCATTTAATTTCAAAAACTAATTTTGAACATTTGAGATAGACTTCATACTTAAATTGGGATATGTGTCGTTGGAGGGTCAAAGATATAAAAAATCGTCGCAAAACTAATAATTCATGTTTATTAGTTGTCCTAGAAAAAAACTATACAATAAGACTTATCACCCAATGGCTGTACAATAAATCGCATCCGATAAAATGAAAAGGCTAGTCGAAAAAATCCAAGTCGTTTATCGCCGATAAATGGTGATTTTTTACCTCGACGGAGCGTGCTAAAAGTAATGACAGCTGGAAACGGCGTTCGTTGCCCGATCGGCGGTGGATGTCGGGCCTTGTAATTAATCTAATAACCATTTATTAGAAAGCGTGATCTGGACTGTTTTTTTTATTAGCGTCGTTTATTTAGGTTGAATAGTGTATTGTTTAAGTCTTATTAATGAACAATTACTTACACGTTCTTTATGTAGAGCAAAAAAATTATAAAACATATCGCTGACACGTGTACAGGTTTGCGTAAAAGCGGTTGTGGTTAAAAATGAATAATTAAAAAAACGTCATTCAAATGCGTTTGAAATAAGTTATTTCAATATTTCTACCTACCACCCATTCAGGACGTCTTCTAACGGACATTAAGGACGGGCGTAAGAAACTCGTCAGCTTTAACAGAATTACCATTCCCTCTTTTGCGTATGTTTTGTTGGTTGTCCTATTTATAAATAAATAAATAAACAATAAAAGTAGTCTTATTTCTCATATCGTTAATTACTATAGTAGTTGAGTGGCTCGCGCATCGGTTTTCATAGTAACGTCAGTGCGAGGTTCCGGTTTCGTTCCTCGGCCGGGTCTATGTAGAACCCGTCGTTGTTTAAGGTTTCCATAACTCAAGCGCTTTAGTTACTTAACTCGTAACCAATGAGAAGATTGAGTCTTATCAAAATAAAAAAAAAATAATCATCAGATTTAGAACTAACGTGTTATATTACAAAGACACCAGATAGAACTTAACGTGACGTAAATGATTATATAGAATGTTATAAAACTCAAAGTGATGCGTGATCTGATAAAGGAAGTTCGTACAACGTGTTCATACAGCAGCACGTGACTGCAGCGCGTTGCGGATCAGGGGCGCTATTGCGAATCACTCGAGACTCCATTTCTGGCGATACAGGGAATAAAGAAGACGGTAGGCGAATTTCACATGCGGACACAAAAGTTTAAAAAAATAGGGGCTCAGGACTCTTAATCTTTGAAGTGCACCCGCGAGATGTTAAGCTTTTGATTAGAACATAATATATGTACACACGCGCATATGCAAAGGTGCATCTATCTGTTTATTTCGTCAATGATAAAGCGAAAATATAAAAATTAGGTACCAAAAAAGAAAACGCTTAAAAAAACAAACTCTTAATTTTGCCGGATTAGTGACGCGTGCAGTTTTATTTTTTATATTTAATCCTGACGTTTCGACTCTTTTACAGAATCCGCGGTTATAGGATGACATGACATGGCAACAAAATTAATTGCGTCATTATTACGGGAAAAGTGGTTTTATTTATTTTTTAGTTTTATTTAAATGTGAGATAGGTGCGGAAGTGTACGAACTAAATTCAAGTCTTTTCATCTATGTATTAGTCCGATGATTACCTACAAAATAAAAATGAAAGGTAAAAAAATGAAAACATAAGGCGAGTGATTCTAAAATAGGGTTCACTTGACTAGAGACACGTTTCGGGGGGTGCTGTGGTACCTACGTGAGTGGGGAAATATCAACTCGTTTCTCTGGCAAAAGTAAAATGGCGTCCTGGTGAATGTGGCGTCATATTTCAAGTTAAGGTAAGGGTTTCCTGTTAAAAGCTTATTTACGTAGCAGTAGCTTACGTGTTTGTCAATTTTTTTACACCGGTAGAAGCAAAATTAAAAGGGGTCCTAATTTCGAATTACTCGTTCGAAGTTTTGTCATAGTATACGCCGATTGACGTTTATTTTCCATATCGTTGAGTCTTTTTTTCTTCAATATTGTTATAATAACGCGAAGTTATGCTTCTCTAACGAAAGATAATATTTCACACAGTATTACTACTACACTATTTTTATAACATTGTTTTATAATAATATTTCTGACATTCACACCAAGCCTAGCCCAAAGTAAACACGGATAGATGTACATATTAAATATATATTTTATGTAATATTCATATAAATATACATATCAAAATACCCATGAGTTAGGTACAAATGCTCGCATTCATCACACAAACATCTGTCCCTTCCGGGACTCGCACCCAGAACCGTTGGTGCGAAAGGCAGGTGCATCGCGAGGAGCTGTACTTAGCTCAACGGCAATCTTTTTGAACTAGATGACGATGATAGTGAACAACGTTCAACATCGTATCATTGACAAGTATAATGCACATAGATCATTGTGGACTTGTTGGGCATACCAACTTGACATAATAATTCATTTGAACGGACAAATAGTTATACAGAAGTTAAGATGACGAATGAAACTTTGTAGAAAAGGAACATTAAACGATATAGGTATGCCCTGAACGAGAGAAATCAAAATTGCTTTCAGTAATTTATTATGGTAATGTCTTTAAGAGTACAAAAACAAAACAAAAGACAATTCGTATACACATAGACTCACAATTAATTACTTTCCTCAATCAGGTAATTCCATAAAAGTATCTGTGCCTTATGAGGAGGCAATTTCAAAGTGGCGTTGAGTAGGTTATCTCGCCAAAGCTGGATAATAAATTAGAAGCATTTCTAACGGAGGGTCCATAAAATACCCAAAACTAATATTGTGATTACTTTCAAGCAAGACGGCGGCTGGGGTCAGAGCCGGACGCGTTAATGAGGACATAGCTCATTGACAATGACTCTGAGGTAACAATTAAGTGTTGAATAATCCAACTTCTCTCAATGTGGAGGTGGAAATCTACTTCACTGTAACGAATTATCTTTCGAACTCTATGTTGTTAAAATGAAAATTGTTTAGGGGTATCCAGAACATAATTATTTTAATAATGTTTCATTTAATCATATAGTTCCTACACCTTTTCAGGATCTGTGTTTAATGCATGGTGGGCAAAGATTAAATAGATGTATTTTTTTCATTATTAATTTTAACCGTTTGTACAAGTTTTTATTTACTTTCCCCTGTCCCGGTGTCTGTAATGAAATCTTGTAAGTTAAATTTGACCCACTCCCGGTTTCCGATTGAGCTGAAATTTTGCATGCTTATATATATAGCGATACAATGCAATATTATGATGACTTAACTCTAGAATGTGGTCATAGCCACTCCGCAATAAACTGACACAACCCCATCGAGTTTGTGCCAGTTTGATTCGTATTGATGTGTACTTTGATCCTAGATAATATCCGTATGTAACCCCATGAAATTTGGAAAAAAATAATAATGAAAGCTTGTTGAAAAAAATTTTTCTTTATTTCTTTTTAATGCGATTTTCTCTAGAACTAACAGTAATATTTAAATAATATATATTGCATTTGATAGCACAGTTCTTGAGAAAGGCTATGGTTTATTTAAAACTTCTATAGAACCCTGAGGTGCCAAGCGAAAAGAAGAGGAAAACACTTAATCGAAGAGTGAAACTGCTACGTACCTACGGCTGTAAGTATTTTATTATTGCTTGCAAAAGCGTGTAATGAATAATAATAGTGTACGGGATACCTTTGCATTTGTTTCCGTCCATTATGTAGTCGACTTATAGTACAAGGCCGAGCGTTATTGGCCTAAATGGAGTCAGAACTCTTAATTTGGCACGAAGAGCACATTGTACGCGGTTCACAGAATATTTTAATTCTCGGCGAATGGGAACGGCCGGCGATTTACTTTCGAACTTCCATTTAATGCTCGGCGTGTTTCCGATTTATATGGAATTTGATGTCTTTTATAATCTGTATTGTGGGCACACGACACATTTTATTCAATAGCCCGTTCATTATACTAGGTTCACCCTTCGAGTTGCATTGTTGCCGCAATCTGCATATTTATAGCAGCTGTGTTTTACAAACTTTCATTTAACTTAAAATGATGGCTTATTGGAACTACTGGTACGACTGTTTGGTGCAACATAGCGGTCCTGCCTTTCGCACCTAACTGTCCTGGGTTCGAGTCCCGGAAGGAGCAGATGTTTGTGTGACGAATACGAGCATTTGTAACTTAGTCATGGATATTTATATATATGTCTTTAAATATAACATATCTATGTATCATATATAATTGTCTATCCGTTACCCATAACACACGCCTTATAGTGCTAACTTTGGGCTAGGCTAATTGGTGTGAATATAAGAAAAAAAATATTTTTACTGGTGAGAGTTCTACAGAGACAGTGTTAAAAATTATAAATATTAATAATACAACCCGTTAAATGCTATAACAGATATGTAATTCAGAGAATGTAATTTTAGGTTTATTACTTTTATATTTGTTTAACTTCGTACATAACAAAATTATGATTGGCTCCGTCCTTACAGGTCAAATGTAAAACTGCATTAATATATGTGTGACTTTGAAATAAAGAATATGAATGTGTCCAGCTTAATTGTTGCGTAAAAGGGGACTGAAGATACTAAAGGTAAACATCATAGGGAGGTGTAGGCCACAAAGTCAACAGCAACGTTTTCCAAATTATGGATTGCGATTTCCCACCCGCTTGCCAAGCGTGGAGGTGATGACACAAACCTCCACGTTTTGAGGGATGCTTCTGTTTTTTGTGACTGACATTTCAAACATATATTTTATTTTTAAAATTTTAATTTAAAATTGTTCAATAAATTTTCAATTATTATTCTTGTTACTTGCTTTTAAAATATTTTATTGATAATTTTATGTCATTTATATTATGTACGCCTTAACTGTTAAAGAAAATAACACAAAATGATAATTTAATTTGTAGTGAATTAATATGTACAGAACAGCAGTACTGAATAAATAAATTGATAGTATGTAACTGAATTTGAAACATTTTCACCCGAAGTATTTCCAATAAATATTATAAGGAACTTTAGTTCTGTTCATTACAAACAATCATAATTTGTTTTCAAAAAAGCTTGTCCAGCTGTAATTCATCAATTTCTCTAGTCCAATATAAAACAAACGCTGTTCAATCACATTGATCGATTGCACCTTTTATAAAAATATTGCGCGAAAGGCTTTTAAAAAACAAATAAATCAACATGTCGTTGAAAATATTTTTTAAAACTAGTGCCTATTTAGTTCCTTATATGTTTATTATATATTTATATGTTTATTAAACTGTATTCTTTTAACTTGGGTTCAGAATAACCAGTATTCTGAACCCAAGTTAAGTAGCTAAAGTTATGGAACTACAACACCCAGGCTCGAAGCAATATAGAAAAGTTCATTGATTACATTAACCCGGCGGGATATAGAACCTGGGGCCTCGAAATGGCGTTACCAGTTACTTATTGTATAGTGTACCTACACGTATAGTTAGTAATAAAAAATGATAAATTATGATTTTTATATTTGTGCATGCTTAACGCTATATCATATGATTACTTTTAATAAATAAAATACTAGAAAATATCTCCTCGGCTCACAAGTTGGTCTCAGGAGGGACTCGAACCCCACGACTATCCGGTCAACCGCTCTCCCAATTGGGCTACTTTTTCTTTTTTTTTACACTGCAGGCCAGCGTTGCTTCATCAAAGAGAGAACATTCGAAAGAAATATTTTTACATTATGACCATTTAATTTATGATTTTCCTGAGAATAAATTGTGAGCCCAGTAGATTGTCTAGTACTTTTTCTATAAGATTTATTATATAAGATAGATAACCATTATTTATAATTTTTAATTAACAAATGTACATGTAGGCATACTATACAAGTATGGTTAATAAATGTATATCTCCTGAACTCCTGTAACAAATGCCATTTAATAAATATAAAAAAAACTACTAATTCATCTTCTAATATGGTTTATTCGACAAAAGCCTGTCCTGTCAAGCCTTGCCTGTGTCTGTGACAAAAGCCTGTCGCGCGATTTGTGTATAATAGAATTCAAAATTAATAGGTAGAATAATTTTAAATGTTTGTTTTATATGATTGTTGTCGCCATTAAAGTGAAATCCGCTTTCCGATAGTGCGGTCTCCGGCTTTATATGCATATGTATGTACATCCGCGTTGGGCCCTGCGGATGTGCGGTATTAAGAATCGCTCCTGTGTTATTACGTTGCAGCAACCGTCCCCAACGTATACGCAAGCAAATCCTGACTTTATTTGTAGGCAAGTAGTGCAACCGCAACTGCATTGCTAAAGTTGTGTTCGTGTGGTTAGAGCTGACTGCGGTCTGATGCCGAATATATGTTTAAAAGTACCGACCCGGTGGCGTATTGCCATACTGTGGCAGACATAATCTATACTTGATTACTTTGTGCTTATTTCGATTAAGAATATGGGTACTAATCTATACAGCAACTAGTCACCTAGTCGAAAATATTTTGTTACAATCACACCAATTAGCCTAGCCCACAGTAGTCTATACAATACTTAGATATTAAATATTTATGGTAATATATATAAATACCCATGACTTAGGTACCTTCTCAGGCTCCTCTTCTGGGACTCGGACCCAGGTGAGAAAGGCAGGATCGCTACCGTAACACCAAACGGTCGTCAATAATAATTAATTTAACTTTTAAGTTTAAACGTTATTAATGTTCTATTGTCAAAGATAACATCTTTTTTTATTAAGTTACTCAGTTAATCTGTCTAAATTTTTTAAACACATTATACAAAATTTAAATAAATTATTAATGCTTTTTTTAACAGCTTCGGAAATAGCCGTAGCAAATGATGGATTGTATTTGCTAATGCTTTCAAAATAATATTTCGACTTAACGGGTACGTTGCTCTACGATGACAACATGAAGTCATTAATGCAACAATTAATGCATATTATATTAAAATATTCGATTTTTTACTCCTAATGAACTATTGCTTATCTTTAACTGTGCCAAATTTTACTCTTCTCCTTCCGCGCAATATTTAAAAAAGGGGTACAAAGTTATTTGTATTACCTTCATATTATTATTGACTTAATAATATGAAGGTAATACAAATAAAAATTAAAATATAATGATGTAGCTAAATAAAATATCGTGAGTCCAGGTATCGCAATTATATTAGCTCAAATATGGTTTGGTTACTTTGGAACTGTAACTAAAAAGCGTGAGCCAAGCGAGCATAGCGAGCGTGACGCTATAACAGCTGACAGACCGCCCAATAAGCTTTACTGTTCACCCTAATTGCGTCACCCCGAACCCTATGACATTGTAGCTTTATTTGTGCTCGAATGTATTTTGCTTTACTACAAAAAACCAAAATGTACGATTTTTTTATAGAAAAATACTAGACAAAATCGACTCGGTTTCGAAATTATTCTTAGGCGGGAGAACTGAGACTTTAGTCGATATTTTTTGTATTTTACCATGATTTGGGAACAAATGCTTATGTTCATCACACAAACATATGCCCCTACCGGGATTCGAACCCGGGACCTACTCACTCATTATTTATTAATTACTACGTACAGTGTGTATGATTTCAGAGCAACTTCCGTCCGTATTACCACATGGTTTCGAAATACGCGGTCGGGTCTCGTGGACTGCATATCGTGAACCGACAATTGCGATTTCATGTTGCAGCGACAGTTGCACTGTATTATATTCAAAATGGTGTTTTTTTTCGATGTTTTTTCCGTCGGCTCGACGGAAGGGGATTTTTATTGCGAACATTTTTGGTGGCGCGTTGATTGATTGCGTTAAATTGAATAAATCTGGGGCGCAGCTTTTAAAAAACTAAAATTGGAGTGTTGACGCGAAGCTTTCAATTTATATGACTGTATAATACAGTGACTCGGTTGTTCAAATTTTTTACCAATGAATAATATCTGAATAACATCGTTGATTACAACAAAGTCAACAAGTGTCTGTTTTAAATACATAAGTACAAATTAATAATTAAATTAAGCTATAGAAAAAAAGGCTAGACTATTCAATGACGCGGCGGTTGGCTGGTATTCAACTTGAACCGGGAAATATTTGGCTTGGCGAAAGTCTACATACATATGTAAAATAAAATATATCTAAATTACTTCCGTAAAAATCAAGCAAAGGACACGCGCCACACACGTAGCTAGGAACCAAATTTTCTAAAGCAAAAAAACTAATCTGTTTAGGTTCTATCAAGTCAAAATATCATCATATCAGCCGTACGACGCCCACTGCTGGACATAGGCCTCCCCCAAGGATCTCCACAACGATCGGTCCTGTGCTGCCCGCATCCAGCGTTTTCCCGCGACCTTAACCAGATCGTCGGTCCACCTCGTAGCGGGCCTTCCCACTGAGCGTCGTCCGTGTAACGTATAACGTGGAGGAGTACTACCAGCAAATCATGCACCACATCAAGATAAGCCTAAGAAACATTAAAGGAATACATAAGAACAAAATCCTATCTGCAAGAGCGCTAGAACTCATGAAGGAAAGAAGCGAACTACAAAACAAGTCCAATTTAAACAAAACTGACAAAGAAAAACTAAAAAATTTGTACAAAAATACTAACAAAGAAATAAAAAGGTGCTACGATACCTACAGAAAAACAACCATACAAAAACACCTCAATAATACTAGATCTACCAAAAAAGCTTATAAAGAGCTAAATCAAGCCAAAACATGGGTTCCTTTCCTCAAGTCTGGCAACAACAAATGCAATTCTCAAACACGAAATATCGAAGCAATTAATGAGACTTAGACTAGAAAAAAGCCCAGGACCGGATGGAATTACCAACGAATACATCAAGGTTGCGAATACTCTACTACTGACACCAATAACTACCCTATTTAATAAAATACTTGATGAAGAAGCTGTGCCACATGAATGGATGGCATCGGAAATTATTCTACTATACAAGAAAGGCGACCCAGCTGATATAGGCAACTATCCTCCTATAAGTCTAATGTCTTGCTTCTATAAACTCTTTGCATCCAGTCTACTTGAAAGGTTAGCTCCAGTCATCGATGCCCACCAACCGATCGAACAAGCTGGTTTCAGAAGCGGTTTCAGCACGATGGATCACATCCAAGTGGTCGACCAGGTGATAGAAAAATATTTAGAGTTTAACAAACCCCTGTATCTAGCTTTCATCGACTACAAAAAAGCTTTTGACTCAATTTCACACCAGAGCATCTGGGAGTCGCTGAAAGCACTAAATATAAATGAAAAATACATCAACATCCTAAAAAATATCTACTCTAACAGCACCAGTAGAGTCAAACTGGATAGAGTGGGCGAAATAATCAACATAAAGAGAGGTGTCCGGCAAGGTGACCCGATCTCACCAAAATTATTCATAGCCGTCCTGCAACACGTGATGGGAGAGCTGCCATGGTGCAATAAAGGTATTAATATAAATGGGAAATTTTTAAGTCATCTCAGATTTGCCGATGACATAATTCTATTTTCGGAATCCCCTCACCAGCTAAACAAAATGGTAAATGAATTGAACCAGGCTAGTATAAAAACTGGTTTGGAAATGAATCTGGAAAAAACTAAAATTATGTCTAACTGCAGTGCAACGCCCATCTCAATAAATAACACTCCTCTCGAGTTTGTCAACCGCTACACATACTTAGGAAAACAAATCTCCTTTAGTAAGGAAAGAAAAATTGAAGAACTAAACCGAAGAGTGGCAATTACCTGGAGCAAGTTCTGGCACCATAAGGAAATACTAAAATCGCAACTTTCGCTACCGACCAAGAAAATAGTCATGGATACAGGACTGCTACCGTGCCTTACCTACGGATGCCAAACTTGGACCTTTGATCTTAAAACCAGGAACAAAATTCAGACTACCCAGAGAAGAATGGAGAGAAGCTGCCTAGGTATAAAACTGAAGGACAAGGTAAAGAACGTTGACATTCGAAAGAAGACCAAAGTATGCGATGCCTTAACTTTTGCAATGAAGGCTAAATGGAAGTGGGCTGGCCACTTAGCCCGTTACAAGGACGACAGATGGACTTTAAGGTCTGTCAAGTGGTCTGGGCCAAAAGGCGCCAGATCGAGAGGTCGACCAAGGGCCAGATGGGCAGACGCTATTGTAGCATGCGCAGGTGAAAGTTGGCTTGAAAGAGCTAATGACAGAGAAGGATGGCATTCCTTGGGGGAGGCTTTTACCCAAACGGGGTCCATGCATTAAATATTTAAGTAGTTGACACATTAAAACAAATCTCAATTAAAGTCAAATCTCAATTATTAGAAATCAAATTTATTTAGTATTTTAAATTGTAATTGAATATTATGTAAATAAGTCAAAATGTAAATAGATCATTCTCATGTAATATTTTATGTAATTTTGCACGCCAAATTATGGCAAAACATGTTGGTTTTATCATGTGTGTTATCTGTATTTACCATGTTTAATGCAAATAAAAATTCTTGATTCTTGATTCTTGATTCTTGATTCAAACTGTTATCATATTATATTATTGTTTATTATGTACTATGCATGGAATAAATAAAGCCTTATTATTATTATTTACTAGTTTATCATCAGCTCTTTATCGTGCAGTGCATGACACAACAAAACTATTTATTAAAACTATTTGCATACTAAAGCTCACACGCTTTAGTGACCGACTAAGTTCTACAAGTAAATAGTTTAGGAACTTATACTAGGATTTATAATATTGGTATTCAGCAATAAAACGTAATAAAAGGTATCATAATCTACTAAGAAGCCAAACTTCTGAAATTTTGTAACGGTAACTGACGTTTTGCAACTTATTTTATTTTCATTCCAAAGGTGGGAGATTGTTTAGCTAGTTCAATACGAGATTCCCTGATCTTGATGGTCCTGATACATAGCTGCTCTCAAATAAATGAAGATACCGCAGTCACTAAACTAGCGACACGCCAAGGCGTGAAGGTGCAAGCACCTTTACCAACTACTCTACACGTGTTTCGCTGCCAAACGAAGCATCATCAGAAATGTGAACTCCTACACCTACACTATAATTAATTTAGTCAGATTAAAGGCAGCCCTTTAAGAAATTAACATTTAAAAAAATATTGTAAAGTCAACCGTCATATATAGGTTGGAACCTTATGAATTAGAACATATGGCGTTACCATTTATACTGTTGTTTTGCGTTGAGATTTCAAAAAGGGAATACTGTTTTTTATCTTTCAACAAAAAGCAAAAAACTGACAATCGGAAACTGGGAGGTGGATCAAATTCAACTTGCAAGTGTTTATAACAGACACCGAAACAGGCGAAAGTAAATGATAGCTTGTAAAAGTCAGGTTCCGTGCTGTCAAATGTATTGTAACACCCAGACAAAACATTTTTAAAAACAACACTAGTATAATTTATGCGTTACAATACAAGAAGTAGCTAATTAACGTCAGTTCCAAATGTAGACCACAGCGACGCTCAGCGGAGCGTTGTTGCCGTAATGCGGGGTAATTTGGCCACCACGGTTGGCCACACTGCGTGTCGTCGACCACGTCTAATCACAGACGTATCAGGTGGAGATTATATGGGACTTGCCGGAACAGAAGTCCTTGAAAAGAGGAACTGAGTAACAAAGATCAGAAACCCTTTAGAAATGAAAAGCAAGAATGGAGAATTAAAATGCCCTTTTTAAAAATGTAGTTTGGTAGAGATGTCCTTAAAAAAGGCCAGGTCAAAGGGGTAATTAGAGATCACAGGTGGAAATCTGTGATAAAGTGTGAAAAAGGCGTGATTTTTTGTATGTATGTAATCTCATAGATATGGAGAGCAATGTATGAGTAAGTAAATAAGATGTTTTTTCCAGTGTTTTAGTAATAAAAATAGCAAAGTTATCGTTTTAATACAGTGAATTCTTTCGATATAATTTCAGGATCGTATCAATCAAATGACGAGGCCTCCCCCAAGGATCTCCATAGCAACTAGTTCTGCGCTGGCCTCATCTAGCTGCTGCCCGCTCGTCGGTCTCCACCAGATCGTCGATCCAGAGTTGCATGCCTACACTTCGTCTTCCGGTCTGATTCTCGATATCCGAATCACAGGATAAATAAAAATAGAATGTTTTTTTTCTATATCTACTCGGTTTTGAGTGAGTTGGTACCGTGGTTGTTTCAGAACACAAGTGTTTAAGCTACTTAACTTGGCTTCAAAACAAATTATGGGATGTTGTCTAATTTTTTTTGGATAAGGTAATTTTACTTATGAGAATGCGATATATAGGCTGTATTTGTGGATTGCGTGAAACATCTTGTGTGTGCTAGAGAATTTATTAATGATACACGGTATATGACTATTGTCATATATTCTAAAGGTGCTTCTTTAGTTTAATTTTTAATGATAATATTAATGGTTAAAAGAGCTGGCAGCTACTTCAACCAACGTATAAATATTTCTCACATGCACATCAATGAGCCTAGCCCAAAGTAAGTAAGTATGGGTTTAATCACCTGAACGAAATTATTTTTATTTTGTATAATTACTAGGCGATGCAGTCGCTAAGCATAAAGCTACGCTAGCACCATATATTGGAGCGGAGCGTAATACCTAAAAAAAGAAAAAAAAATATGGTGGGAATTTTCGCGAATTTCATAATTCGGGCTCCGTCACAATCTGGTCCTAAACCTGTTGACTCGATCCCACACAAAAAATATTAAAATCGGTTAAGAACTCGGGAAGTTATGCCGTAACAGATATTGCGCCATTGAAGCTGATCCATGGGAGCTTCGCTCGCTTAGCTCGCTCCGCTCCAATAAGGCTTGTGTAATGGACTCTAGGGTAACGGATAGACATACATATGTCATACATAAATATGCAATATTAATAGAGATATATATAAATACCTTTGACTCAGGTACAAATGGTCGTAGTCATCACACAAATATCTGCTCCTTCCGGGACTCGAACCCAGATGCGAAAGACTGGATCGCTACCTTTGTACCAAAAGGTTATTTACGATACAGACCATGATAATAGATTATCTAAAACTTGTAATGAAGATAAGTATAAATTCTATGGATCAGAAGTGTTATAAATTTGTTTGCTCTGTTAAATACGACCTCTTCCGATCGATTAAGATCAATGTTGAGTAATCATTAAATAAACACAACAATGTGCTGGTAAATTGTGTTCGGAATGCGTCGCGCCGCGGGCTATTACAACGCCATTTACGTTAGCGATGCATTACCGACGCTGTGCAATACACTTTTAAAGTTATAAGCGATGTTGTCATAACATATTTCAACATATTTAGTTTTTGTACGAAAAACGTTTTACATCTAAATTCAAAATTGTTCAACCTCCGTCATTATTATTTTGTTTAAAAAAAGACAAGTATTACAAATATATTCTAAAGATAAAAATAATTAACATTTAAAATGCATTCAATTATTTGTAGAAAGTTATTTTGATATTCACTTTATTGTGTGCCGATAGATGTCGCTGTATTGTGTTTGCATCGTGGTATGTTTACCTTATTAAGGAATCAAATAAGAGATTTTTATTTTTGTTGTGTCTTGTTAATTATATGTTTCTTTTATTTTAATAAGACATAATATATATAACATAAAGCCATGAATGGTGCAGAGGTAGCCATCTTGCTTTATGCACTGATGGTGCTGGGTATGAGTCCCGGAACTGGCTGATGTTTGTGTGATGAATACGAGCATTTGTACCCGAGTGAAGGGTATTCCAGCCAGCATTTTCGTGTAGTAAGAAACTGAAGGCGGATAAGAAATGTGAAGCAGTTCGCAACCGTAGATCTTCGTTAGCTGAACGAAGGAACCGGACCATTCCTTCTCATTGGTGCATTCTACGCCCATAAGTTATACTTTAGCGCTAAGTGAGAACAATGCGATTGCAGCGCCCTCGGGAGATGTTCAGTCGAAACTACAAACTCACATAGCGGCAACTTTGCTTAATTTAAAATCTTTTAAATTAACATTATTCTCTTTTGTGTTTCTTGAGCTTTTAACTGTTAAATCATGTATACTCCGATTTCATTGAAAAGATTAAGATGTATATGTCTAGGCAATACTGTACTTTACTAAGTTAATTGATATAGCTATAGGATTCTTACTTAAATCTCTAAGCTATTGCTGTTATTTTTTGTATCGTATGCCGTTGTCGCCTCTGATTAAGGTTCCACTTGGTCAAGTAATGATTAAGTTTGTATATGGTTTATAAGTGTATTGGAGCAACCTTGTTGGTGATCATTTTATTAATAAATTAATAAATTTCTGTTAATCGTAGGGGTAAATTAATAATAACAATATATCATTTACTTCCGATTTAATTAGAAACCAAAAGGTAAAATTCACATCAAAAAATTCAATTATTTAAACGCGTGGAATATAACTGGTCAGATTTGAACTCGGTCTCAGTGTATTTAAAGATTGCATCAAAAGTTTTTAAACAAACTAAAACTTTGAATTAAGTTTGTAGTTTTCTTTGTTATCAAGTGTTATTTGACGCCTTTTAGTACAATAGTAGCGATCCTGCCTTTCGCTCTAACGGTTTTGGATTTGAATCCGGAAGGTATTTATCATACAAACATCTGCCATGTAATGAAATGTTTCTATGAATATAACATATCTATGTATCACATATGTATGTCTATCCGCTACCCTAGTATCCATAACACAAGCCTTACAGTACTTACTTTGAGCTAGGCTAACTGATTGGAGTGAATATAAGCCTTTTTTTATTTATTTATTCTTATAAAGTTTGAGAAGCGAAAGGGTGTGGTTAGAATCGAGCATAGCCCCATTTGATTTTTTAAGAAACAGCTCTGGGCATAATGTGGGCATTGCCCCGCCATTTGAACGCCCGCAGGACAAGGGATGCCAATAATTATTCTCCGACGGGAACCAATTTGAATGATAATTTGATTCGCCGAGGATAGCTGGCTGGAGTTCCTTATAGTCACCAATTTACGTCACATTGCTTACTATTATTTTTAACGTGCAATTCGAGTTTTTTAAATCATGGTAGCTTTTCGCAGTAGCTTTTACATGTTCTCCATGGGTATAGCTGGCAATCAAGTACTGTCGAGCATTGCAGAGGACATCACAGGCCACTTAACTTGATGTGAAAGTGGAAAGCGTTTTGACGATTTGGTAAATATTTTTATTACCGTTAGCATAGATTTCAAAAATATTTCAAATTCCGTAAGCCATGAACATTTAAGATGAACCTTGTGGTGTAGGTAATAAACTTAATATTTCCATATCATCAAAAAATCGCGGCGCGGTTATTTTGCGGGTACGAGGCCCATTTTCGTTATGAGATCCACTAGATACGATAGCAATGCTGTATTAAAATGGATTACCTTAAAGTTTTGGCGTATTATACAGAGTAGCGAATACGACTGCACTCTAAGCTTTAGTTACGTATTGATAGATATCTTAGAGCATTGTTGAAGCACTTGGCTAATTAATATCTTGGCTAGAGAGAGTTAATTTATCATAGGAAACAACAAATTGGTTGCATTTTATAATTTTCTTTTAGATTGACCCATAGCAAATTCCTACGAATACAGCACTTATCTCTAATGCAGTTCTTTAATCTTTATTAGCGAGTCAATGCGTTTCGCGTCTCTTCCGAGAGATACCGGAGAAGTCCCGGTTGTTGTTTTTGTGCAATAAGGTTTAAACAAATAAATAAATGGTGCCATCGGAGTGGAACAGTAAAAAGCGAGCTAAGTTGGTCACTTAATCATTCCGCCAACCTAAGCCCGTACATTCTGGATATATATAACTGTCACCAGTAATTTTTTCATTTTGTTTTTCTTATAAATAAAACAACTTTTCACGGCTTTTTGCGCATAATTTGTATTTAATCCTGACGTTTCGACTCCTTTACAGGAGTGTGATCACAGGATGGTCTTAGTCATCACGGCTCCTGTTTTATTTAAATGTGTAAGAATTAAATATTACTTTTCCTGATTACACTTACACCAATTAACCAGGTTGGATATTTCCGCTCGGAATAATTCATTTATATCTTAAAAATTAAATTTTCGATTACGTCTGCACGTACAGGTGAATTAAAAAAAAAATCTGCACGTCTTAAGAATTTCGAGGAAATTATACAGAGCAGGAGTCCTGTGCAGGAAGTCAGCAAGAAGTTTTCTTCAACACTATTAGATACCAAACGCCAACTTATATAATGAAAACTTTCCAAACCATGGCAGCCAATAAATTGACGGAGGGTTTTTAATTTCTATCTCGTGAAATTGTTCTGGAGAAGATGCAAAGCCATATCAAGAGCTATATCAGTTATTGTGTGATAAAAATACCAAAAAGAGAAATAAGCGTGTTAGTTCCAATTTTGTGATATGCACCTCTATGGAGTGAAACTCTTTGCATGAATCTATGTTTCCTGACAAATACAATTTAGGGGTCTTCTTCTAGGTAAGCGCGTCATATTCTAGACCGCAGCGCCGCTAACCATCGGGCGAGATAGTGATCAAACGCCTACTTATTTACTATAAAAAGTCGTGGCAACATTTGTAAAGAAATATGAGAAAATGGTTATAATGGAAGAAATTAAGACGATGTATTAAACGGTAATATAAGCGGTAGGTCACTGGCGATACCAAGGCTTGGCACGTGCCTATACGACCTTACGGAAACTTTCAGGGCCTCTTTGAGGTAACTCGTATAGTGTGTATGTTAAGTTTATTAGACCTTCATGTTGAAACATTATACGTAAAATCCATACTTGGGTACTGTTCTATTTTATAATACGCAACACAATAAAAATATTACGTTCGATGTTGAAGGTAATTAACGTTCAACATTGATGGAACGATCTCATAGTAGAAGTTGAAATACGTTTATAAATCTTGTCGCGTCTGTCACCGTCTCGGTAGCTCAGTGGTCAGAGCACTCGCCCGAAAAGCGAAAGGTCGTGGGTTCGAATCCCACCTGAGGGCTCGGAAGCGAATTTTATATGTTTTTGAAATGTGGCATTCTGAATGCAAAAAATTGAATTAAATACATTATTCTTTATTATTTAAATTTTTTAAAAGTCTACCTTTGAATACCTGCATAAATTCAATCTCGCGATAAATTCAATACTTCTTCTACATATAAAAATAATTATACATTAAATGATTATAATAGAATCAGCAATCAACGAAATTACAAAAGGAAACCCAACCATTGAAGAGAACGCATCTAGGGATAGGTCCTCTATAATTTATGGCACTAACGATGTTGATGGACGACAACAATAGCTCCCTAGCCCTGGGCTCTTCGCTCCGGGTCTCTTCGGGGTAAACTGATAGGGTTGTCACACTCGGGTTTAGCCACTTAGATACAACCTTTCCTTACAATTTCCACTCTTAAAATAATCCCTAGAAAGTGAAACCCATTTAAACTCCTGGCACAATAAAACTTTATATATTTTTTAAAAAAGATCTCTATTAACCGGAATTTTGAGTTTTAATGTTCATAACCTTGAGAGTAGGTATTCTAAACCAAAAAGAATCCGTAAAAAGTAAAACTCATTTAAAGTCCTGACACAAAATAACTTAATATAAAAAATATTCTATATTTTCTCTATTAACCGTATTTTTGAGTTTCAAAGTTCGTAACTTCGAAAGTATTTTAAACAGATGCACTACAGTCAGAAATTATGTTATAACAAATTCTTTAATTTAGAATGCTTACAATTAGAGCAAATTCAAATGGGTAAACTCAAAATTCGAAGTTTCAGAGATCGATTCTTTCTCAGTCACATGCATCTATAACATAGAATACTTTTTGAGTTACGTAAATCGATGATTTTAATTTCGAAATTCATGGACACACTCGTCACCATTGTTAATTAAATTAAGATTGATTATCACTTAGTAAAACATAATTACATAGACTGTTACTTTAAAATAGGTAAAGGCCTAAAATTTTCAGTCAAACCAAAAACTTTACATGTTTTCTAAGCTTTAAATCTTAAAACGGACTGCTAATATTATTATGACAAAATGCAGTGGTGATAAATTGTATAGATTTGCAACTAGCTGAACCCGGCATGCGTTGCAATGCTACGTAATAAAACAAACATTTATATATTTATTAGGCCCAAAAACCGTCTTGGGCGTTCCCAGATAACTTTATCAAATTTAACCACAATCTGGTCAATAGTCTCGTAACGCGTATTGTCACAAACGTACTCAAGTAATTATATAATATTTTGATGTGTGGTAACCCTGAATAGAGCCGAATTAATTGTATGGCTATGGGAACCCCACTCGCGGGCGTCTGCTTTATGGGACTTACGTCTGGCTTTGGCAGACACCCAGCTCTGGCAAACGGACTGCTCGCTGCTCAGCATGTTTTGCTCACAGCTCTGAATATGACGTTTCAAAATTACCCCTAAGGCAAGAAGGTGAGCTCTTTGAAATACATAAAACGAAACAGAGAATACACTATTTTGGGAGAAGAGAAAATATAGTTTATAATAAATAACTTTTAATATTCATATAAAATACAAGTCTTAACATGTAGATTTAACATTAAGAATCATAGCAATATAATTTTCATATTAAAAAAATTAACTTTAAGCACTTTAATATTAAAGAATGATTATAATAATTCTTTCCTTAGCTATGTATTAGTATATGTTGTTTATGTAGAGAGATTTTTGTCATTGTGTATCAATATTATATCATTAAGGTTATGTCGTTACTATTACAACTTAAAGGATCACAGATTTTTAACTTAAAAAAAAATCTTACATATTCCAATCGATTTAATAAGTGAAAATAAGATATTTTATTTCAACTCTTACTAACACGGAAACTTTGTTTGTGACAACCATAAAATATTTTTTACATGTTTGTACTCAAAAACCATTATATTAAGAGAAATAAATTATGGACTTTTATTAATGAGTGGATATTGAAAATATCACAGTGTAATAATAATATGCTTTACATTTACACCAATTACCCTAGTCCAAAGTAAGCAATGCAAGGTTTGTGTTATGTATACTAGGGTAACAGATAGACATACAAATAGGATACATAAATAAGTATTTTTATAGAAATGTTTATAGATACCCATGGCTCAGGTACAAATGCAAATAAAGTCTTCCAGCAATTGGTCCTAAATTTAAAATAATGACAGTATGAAGAAGTGAGTCATACATGATTTAAATTATCTCTTTTATCGTACAGGCAGCAAGATAGAAATCTATAAGATTACTTTATCTTAAACATGATAAAAGTCTGAAGTGGAATATTAAGCGTTATAAAATTCCACTCCTGGGAACAGATTCTCCCTATTAAGGCACCATTAAAGAGAAATTAATCCTATCTGTGATGAGACTTGAAAATCTTTTGCTTCTTGCATCAATGTGATTTAAGTTGTAAAACTTTTGATAGAGTTCTTGTGATTTTATGATATTATCTTTTCATATTGTTACTTTGTGATAGTTTTATACAATTAAAAGTAACACATATATACCAAAAAGATTTATATATACATATATAAATTTCTTGTCATGATGTATGGTCGGGATAAACTCTAAAACTGCACCGATTTTGATCAAACTTCGTTACTATCTGTCATTTGATCTAACTTAAAAGATAGGATTTTATTATGATGATTTTATCATATTGATGTTTTCTTTTAATTTTGTTGCAACAAATTTTCCATGGTATGAAAGGTTTCATTTTAATTTATAAAAAAAACAAATAATGAAAATTATAATAACTGAGCCACAGCAACGCGTGGCCGGGTCAACTAGTTTATTTCTATATTTCTATTAAATACTTGTGATTCAAATAGGGTGCCACCTGTATAAGACATTAGTTTTAGTTTGATGCTGGTGTACCAGTGATGGCGTATGCGTCGAGTAGCTTATTTTCATTATCTTTAGATATCAAGCTATTAATGAGTAAAACTAATAAACAAAGAAAAATGGATATGGAATTCGGAACTAACACCAAATATACTTCATGCGACATTCTCCTTGCCATTGCAAAGTAGTTACTGATTAATTATTTAATTTTGTTAATTATGCGGATATGTTGTTTTAAGTATTAGTACTTTATACATATATAAATAGGATTAAATAAAATTTCTAAACATCTTTTTGACGTGATAACGTCTTATAAATTGGTTGCGGCTGGGAGTCACTTATGAAAAAGTGTAACGCTCGGTAACGTTACGATGAGTCACCGAACGAGAGAGAGGCCCGCCGAATGCCTTGCGTCTCTCTCCCACTCAACTATGATCGGTCTGCCGCGCGCATTGTGCAATTTAATTATATTCATATCAATAAATATTCTACCGAGAAAAAGACGTTGTCACGTAAAATCTTCGCCCGTAAAACCGACTTTACAGGCAAAAAAAAAAAAAAAAACCGACTTTTTTTTTAAATATTCGTTACATTTTCCATGATTGGATGCGAATGTGTCAAAACAAAATAACTTTTATAAATAGTCTTTTTCTGAAGAAATTAAAAAATACTAGCAAAATGGATCCGAGTCATAAGTGAATTCCCGACGGGAATCGAACCCGCAACCTTTGGGTGTACAGTTCCATGCTCTCCCAATTGAACTACAGCGTAAAAAGTAGAAAAGTACTAGAAAATCCTGACCAGTGTTCACAAAGCTCAGTAGCTCAATTGGGAGAGCATTGGGCCGGACTATCCATTAAAAATAATTTATAATAAAATAAAAACTGTTGTGTGTACTTATGTACGCACAAGAAGTTATACTTCTTTATCGTTACTGAACAAAGATAACTAATATTATAATTTTATATAAAATATTGTTAACTATCATATATAATGTAAAATCACACACACACACATTCATAATAAGCGGCCAATTTCATCCTGCTGGTTTATTCCATGTCGCTTTTGCGGCCAACTTCAACATGACAATTTTGTGTCACATCTTAAAACTTCACTCTCATCATTTTTTATATAACCCTCCTAAAGAAGTATAACTTCAAAAATATCTTATATGAATTAAATACGTTAATAAAAACTGCAATCAGACAAAATTTACCGTCATTTATGACTGTGTGTTTCGTAATATACGATGCGGGAAGCCAACGGTGAAGCATTGGATCTCCATTATTGTTCTTGAGGACAACCAGGTCGCCCATTAGCCGGTATTGTACTTACGCCTTAATCAACTGGGAACTCATTTATGGCGGTAACGATGCACCATTTATCACACGAGCCGTCATTATAATGTTTTGCCCAGTCATTTCATGAAACAATGCCATTTTCTGATTGATGCTCCGTCGCCAATCGTGCACTATATCGTCAAAATGCTTTTTATAACTCCATATAAAAACAAAGCGGAACTGACAAAAACTAAAGCTTCTTCGTTTTATTATTTTGAACACCTTTTTATTTTGTCCTCCATCTAAAACTCTGTAGGCAGTACGATACCCTCTCGAAGACTCATGGGCTTGATATATGTCTTGCTGTATCTAATTTATAAAAGATTTTTAAGGGAATTTCTATTGTAAACTTAACGCTAAATACTTGTCTTTTTATTTGATTATTGTACTGTAATTGTTTTATGAGATTATTAGTATAATTTATCCATGTAGAGTCACTTTGTTTTTGGCCTTTATCTTTATATATATATAATTCTTCTGTGAGTGTGTATGTCACTGAACTCCTCCTAAACGACTGGACCGATTTTGATGAAATTTTTTGTGTGTGTTCAAGGGGATCTGAGAATGGTTGAGATTCACAAATCAGCCCGGCAGATGGCGCTGCAGACGGTATCTAGGTTATTTATCTATACTGCAAAAATAACAGGCAGGACAACGTCTGTCGGGTCCACTAGTATATTACTGTCCTTTAATTGGAGCATGCATATTGTAACCGTTATCTTGATTCTAAGCATGTACGAATGTATGAGACCATATGGAGGAAACAGACAGAGTTATTTTTATTTATTAGGAATAATCAACAGTTACACATTTATAGTTAGAATAGGCAATTAAATTATGTTAAATACAATTCATGAATACCAGTACGGCAGCGTCATACACATAGAAATATACTTAGTATTATTCTAGACGTCGGGAATTGTTAAACATTTTATTAATTGTTGACGAAGGTGATAAATCCAGTTTGATTGGACTACAACAATATTGTAAAGAAATAAAATGTACACACAATATAATTAATGTTTTGGATATGTTACAGTCAAACCCCATAACCAGTCAAAACCACTTTTGACTGCAAAAATTAGGGCAACAGTACTTTTGACAAACGTCCTTAGCTAAAAACACTTTTGACTGATTTTCGCAGTCAAAAGTGGTTTTAACTGCAACAAACAGACAAAAGTGGTTGCGTCTGATTTAAAATTTACATTGTCAGTCAAAACTCATAAATAGTTTAGGTGGTTAGTTAGTTACAGGAAAATCAACAAAAAAGTGTTATAAAACAATTTTAAAGTTTAAAGTTTACGTGCTTTGAAATTCCATCGGCATTGTACGTGACCTGTGAATTGCAAATACTCAAAAATACGAGCTAGAAATTTCTTCAGAGATAGAAATTATAATATAGGGTTTGGTAACTAATGTGTCTAGCCCAGACGTGCCTATGTTAACATACCTACATATATAAATATTCTGGCATTGTTAAAAAACCGAAATTTGATTAATTTTCGCAGTCAAAAGTGGTTTTAACTAAGGGCAGCTGTCAAAACTACATTTGCCTAATTTTTGCAGGCAAAAGTGGTTTTGACTGTAACAGATATAATGTAACAATTTTAATATTAAACAGAAAAGAATATATATTTGCGTTTTTATTGTTTTATCGTTGTCACAAAGCGCATACCCGTTGAAGCGAAAATATTATGGACAGCAAAAAAAGTATTCTATAGAGTTATTGAAGATAAAATCGACTTTTTTATAGACTTTTTTCTACGACATCACGTTCATATATGTATTTATGCACATCCTAAATTTTATGAAACAAAAAGTTCTAAGTTTTACTAAAAAACAAAGCATAAAAACCGCTATTCTTAAGTCGTATTGTGTATGAATATCAAACAGTGTTGCCAGAATGTTACTCTTGTAACATTTTATGTTCCTTTTGACCTTCACGTGTCACCTCCATGTTACACGATTCTAATTATTACTTATACATATCTAGTAAGATTATTAAGTAGGTAATAAAAATTAAGCTATAAATACTTCGATTCGAAGATAAAAATAATTTAATTTGTTATTTAACTTTGTGGAGTTTTTTTTATATATTTTAAATGTTTCGTTTATAAATGTTTTGTTTGCTATCGACTTGTGTGATCTAACAAATAATTGGTGCATAAGTAAATATTTTAAGTGAGCATTAAGGGAATCAATTCACTTCAAAAAGAAAGTTCAAGCTAATTAACATTCAGCCCTAGAATTTGCTGTGTTGCGTTCTTTTTGCTACAAGTTAAATGTATTTTTTCAATATTACAGTCTTTTTCTATATAAAATAAGATTCTGTTAGTTTTTCCGGTCAAAATGTTACTTTAAAAGCTGTCCCGTATTACTTTTGACTCCCGCCTACTGGCAGCACTGATGAAATGAAATGAAAATAACTTTGTTCAATGCACCTAAAATAAGTTGTTTTGAATCGTCCAACATTTTTACCTACCGCACAATAAGGACGTCTTTTAACTGACAAGAAAAACGGGCACTAGAAACTCGTCAGTTTCAACAGAAGTAACGACATTTACTATATTACTAGCTGAACTAAAATAAATTAAAATGAAACCTATTCTATGTCCTAAGTCGAAATAAATACAGCAAAATAAAAAAGTCATTAAAATCGGTTGAGTACCTTCGTAGTTCATTGCGGTCAAACATTATGACAGGGAAACCACCACCAGTCACCATATATGTATAATTCACAAAAGCAATATTATTCTATCATCCCAATAATAGTAGTATTATAGTTTCATTACATCGTTAATTGAATCGGAATGAGCAAAGCTCCCATGGATCAGCTTCAATGAAAAAATGTATGTGACGCCATAATTCTATGAGTTCTTAGTCGATTTTCGTATTTTTCGAATCAACAGGTTTAGGACTAGATGATGACGGAGCCCTAATTTAGAAATTCGCAAAAATAAAAAAAGTAATATAATTTATTATGTATTTTTTCAATGCAATTGCGATGCAATTATAAGATGTTATAAGATATATAATTTTAATAGAGAATTACTGAAAAAAATCGACTCGGCTCACAAGTGACATTTAGCCAGAGAATTCACTTGTGAGCCGAGTCGATAATTTCCAGTATTTTTCTATTAAAATAATTTTTAAAATAGTTATGACCAAAAAACATTATCTCTATGGGATTTACCAATGAAACCAAAAGCGCTTTGCTCCAATATATGGTTACGACCTAGTTACAACAAAGTTAACAAGTAGGTATCTGTTTTTAATATAATGTAATTTTATTACCAACAGGATGCGAGCTAAGATCCTTGAAGACCATGCTCGACGGGGAATTGCCCTCTGGCGCGTTAATAAACGATCGCTACACGGAGTTACGTCACGGGCGTGACGTAGCATATGGCGCGCGCTCCGTCATTCGATGCTTCCTCCTCGCGCAAAAACACGAAACGTGCGAAATGAGAAGTTCCCATGCTCTCATAAAGAAGGACAGTATGTCAACTTAATAATACTACATATTTATTTAGTTCTTACAATTCCTTGCACATATATATAACGTTACTTTAATTGTATATACGATACGTTTATATTTAATCCTGACATTGCGATTCATTTACAGGAGCCGTGATTACAGGATGACTTAAGTAATGGTCATCATACATGAACTATTAATACCTTCCAATATTTTAATCGGTTTTTTATCTCCACATTTTATTTCGTTATTTTATTATACATTCGTTACTGAATAATACTGAGTCGACCACCAGTTAGAATATCACAAGATTAGAAAAAGAAATGGCGAAAGAAACTCGGAGAGGGATACCGACCTCCATATTACATTTATTATGTATTTACAATAAAAAATAAAGATGCCTAAAAATAATCCGATTTTAAAATTGCAATTTATTTAATTAATTAATTACATAATTTTTTTTACGTAAATATGTAATAAACAATTATTATGAGGTCGGTGCCAGCCTACCAAGTAACAAGTGATAATGTTTATTGTAAATATGGAGGCTGCTTCAGCAAATCAGAGGCAGCCGGAACCCGGCGTTTGAGATGTCCCTCGCCAGCGTAATACGAACATGGACCCATTTGTAACACGATCGGTAAAAGGTTAAAAAAAATCTTACATTCAATCTAACTAGCCTGGCTCAAAGTAAGCACTGTAAAGCTTGTGTTATGGATATTAGGGTAACGGATAGACATAAATATATGATACATTGATATGTATTATTCATAGCAATATATATATGAATACCCATAAATCATGTGCCAATGCTTGTATTCATCACACAAACATCTGCCCCTTCCGGGATTCGAACTCAGGACTCTCAGTGCGAAAGGCGTTTGGTGCAACATTAGCGATCCTACCTTTAGAACCGATGGTTCTGGGTTCGAGTCCCTGAGGAGGCAGATGTTTGTGTGATGAAACGAGCGTTTGTACCTGCGTCAAAGGTATTTATATATTTACGTATTATATATGTATGTATATCCGTTACCCTAGTATCCATAACACAAGCGTTACAGTGCTTACTTTGGGCTAGGCTAGTTGGTATGAATGTAAGTAATATTATATGTAATGCGTGAATTCGCACTAAGCTCTCTGCATGTGTTACTTTTCTATACGTCGTACGAATTTTCTTGGTCCGTATTACTTCTGATTTGACTATCCATGAAGATGTATTCTGATATACTTAAGGTTACTTTAGACTATACGTTATGGTTAAGATAGAAAATTTTTCATTATGATTGCATGAAAAAAGTATCTATTTAAAATAAACTTGAGTATAATTTCAAATAGCCATGAATCTTTTTTGGAATTATGTATAAATAAGCTATGTATCGGTAACTTCACATACCGCCGGTACATTAACTGTTCCACGCTACGCCGCATTGTGTCGGCGAACAGTCAACAGAGCTAATGTGTCGGCAAACGTCGCCGTTTCGAGAACCGGCTGTTGCCGACAACTAATTGCGACACTGGCTCCAACGGCACCCGCTATCCAACTCCTTAATCTCATTGCATAATCAAATAGAAACAGCTTACAAAAAGGAAGGATAACAGGGGACGCTTACCTGGCAGGAAAGGGAAGAGATAAGGTTCATCTACCCTTGCATATTATTCATAGACAAAGGGCGATGCTGAAGATTTTTTTAGTAAAAAGGCTTAGGTAGATATAAAAGAGTTTGAAGCCTAGTACTAACGAACCAAACAAACATTTCGAATCGAAAAAAATGGATTATTTTAATAGAAAAATGCTAGAAGAAATCAACTCGGTTCACAAGTGATTTCTCAGGCGGGAATCAAACTCGCAACCTATGGAAATCCGGTCTAATAATCTCCCAAATGAGCTACAAAGCCTTGTAAACACCAGTCTAAATGTTCCAGTACCTTTATAACGCTGTAGGCGAAAAGATACATTTTTACAAATGTTTGGAAAAGCGATTAAGATGAAACGGCCATTAAGTTTAATTATTTATTTAGTTATTGCATTTTTTAATGCGGATATAAGATAAATTATTTTAATGGTAACATATTTAAAAAATTGACTACTCTTTAAAAAAAGTAATTTTGATTTAAAATGGGACACACCTATTTATTATAAACTAGAGCCCTACCCGACTTCACATGGGTCAAAGAGAATGTATACATAACATACGACCTATGTCAATCTCGGATAACATACTTTTCAAATGGTGAAAGATTTTTATAATACTAGATTTAGTGGTACCGGGGTAATTTTTACCTACATTTAATTTGCTTGATGATAAACAATTGAGTAATTAAAATTTAAGATGGATGAAAAACAATTATAAATACTGTCAAGGCACAGTTCATAAAAAATGCATTGCTAGATAATTTTTTGGCGACTCTTGTTGTAAAGTGGATCATAAGTCTCGAAGAGAAGTCTTATTTAACGGGACAATAATGTACCCCGAAAGTTCATTCTAATTATTGGTAAAATATATTATACCCTTGTAGTTTTAGATTTTTTTTCTTACATACAAATGAAAATATAATGTCTATAGTCGGGAATGATACAACGGTATTTGTTTATTCGCAAACAAAGAAACATATTTTCATCATGCAGGAAGTGTATGTGCACATCAATAGTTTATGTATTCAATCTCTGATAAAACTAGCTATCTCGCTAAATCGCTATTCCAGAATATAGAAGCTGGTACTCAAATCCTGTAGCGTGGATCTGATACCCCGCAGAGATGATAAATCGGTCGCAACTCTCCGAGAGATATGAGCACACGGCCAGGTACGTGGGGTCGAGGTAAGTTCACGGTAACGCCGATCGCAGATAAAAGCCATTACTATCAGTATTTATCCTTATACAGGACTATTCGATTGTGCTGTATAAGTGCAACTGACAGACTTGTTACATTATAAATTATTTTAATCGAAAAATCATTGATGAAACAACGCTGACCCACAGCGTAAAAGAGTAGAAAAGTACTAGACAATTTCGACGGGACACATGGGTTCGGTTGGTCAATTGGGAGGGCAAAATGAGGACGTGTATTTAATTCTGAAACAAGTGATTATTGTTATTATTATTATCAATGACGATTTTACCGACATAATTGAGCGAATCAAAGTCAACATCAAATGCGTTGTTATATTTATTAATAAGTTTTCAAAATACGATTCTGCATGTTTTTTATTGCAATTTCGAACTCACATCGATTTACAACCATAAAAATTCCTCACGCCTCGAAACTTTGTCGGGTATAACGTACCACGTTCGTGTATTGGGTTTGCGATATCGTTCGCCGACATGATAAGTTGCGTCGGCAAGTGTCGGCGTAAGTAGGTGATCCTCGCCAAAGAGATATGACCGCCATTCGTTTGGCTGAGCGCGAGATAAGTCGCACGCTATTAATACTGAGTACGGGGGTTCTCCAGGGGTGACTACTAAGCCCGGATCTAAACTTCCAAAGTTCCATGATAACGGGAACTGGAGAGATTCTCGAGCAAAAACTTACGTACGTATACACGGGATATAGGACAACAAAAAGTAGGACAAGAGCTTGGATCAGACAGCTTAGCGATAAGGGTCAGCCGGTGACGGCGACTAACCGCCCAGTTACATCACAATTTCCGCAATAATGCGACGTCGATTGTGCAAATCGACCCTCGTTTTTTCACCGCTTTCCATCTAGACCTACAAATCTATCGTAGACAGCGTTTTTTATCGTAAAAAACTGGCTACCTGCGAGGCGGACACGCGCACCGAGGGTTCCGTACAAACTTTTAGTTAACTTAAGTTTATCACGGGAATAAAAAATCACATTTGTTGTATTTGAGCCCCTCTTAAATATTAATTTTATTTTGATTTAATTATTTATTTTTAAAGGGAATAATATAACTCAATATTCTGTGCATATTTCAAGCGTCTACCTGTTGCCGTTATCAATATCGAGCATAAAAGAGCAAAAAAAAAATCACGTTTGTTGTATGGGAGCCCCCTTAAATATTTATTTTATTTCTATTTTTTAGCATTTGTTGTTATAGCGGTAAGAGAAATACATCATCTGTAAAAAATTTCAACTGTCTATCACCGTTCATGAGATACAGCCTGGTTGACAGACGGACAGTGGAGTCTTAATAATAGGGTCCCGTTTTACCCTTTGGTTACGGAACCCTAAAATCTGGCACTTGAGGCCGACCGTAGCTTGGGGGGGGAGGTGTACTCCATCAGGCAGCCACAAAAAGTCATCAGGGAAGTGGCGGTTCACCAACCGTGCGTGTCGGATCATGCGACCGACCCACCCTTGGCTATATAACCCGTATAATTGAAGGTCTTCGTTGGTAATACAAATATGATCACTTTGGTCAGATAACGGAAGTGATGGGATTGATTTCTAGCGGTTGGCGACCCTGGCTCTCGTTTCGTTTAGTTTGTATGGTTGGTAATTTCGAACAAATTGAATAGACAAATTTATGAGTTAGGTAGACATAAGTTTAACACGCACATAGATGTCTACATAGATGAAAATGAGATATGTAAGGAAGGGAAAGATTGTCACTGCCATGGTATGTGACTATATTACTATATAATGTGTCTCAAAAATCCAGAGCATACAATATGTGACTAATTTAATGATTTTGGCGTTTTTAACTATACAAAAGTTTTAAGATTTTTATATAGGTATTTTATTTAAAAAAAAAATCTAGTGTTTTCTATTAAAATAAGTTATGATATAAGAAAACAATAGAAATCTATAGCAATTTTAAAACTAAATGACTGTTTCATCGTAATCGATTGCCCACACATTTGTAAAAATGTATGTTTCGCATACGAGAGGATGTTCCTGTGAAGGCTAAAGATAAAATTTATTAGCCAATCTTTAACTCTCCAGGTTAAGTTTTAATTGGTCCCTAGTTTGATTAAATCTATTAATGAATATACGTAATAACTGGACAATGTATTTTTGGTTTTACATATATTTCTATAAATATTACATATCTATTTATCATATATGTATGTATATCAGTTACCCTAGTATCCACAACCACTTCAGTGCTTACATTGGACTAGGATAATTGGTGTAAATGTGAGAAATTGTATCATGAAAAATCTATTGATACTTTTTGACAGCCATAGTCAAAGTCATTAATGAGTTTAATATGAGGGTATCTGTATTTATTTTGTGATTGTCTTTGCAATAAACCGTTGTTTGAGACTGACTTTTCTGTTTGTTCCGTAAATCCATATATATTATAATTTGTTTTATTTTTATTAATACTGTAAGACATATTATCGTGTTATTTCACGTGGCCTATCTCTGAGTGGAGATATCCGTTCGCTCGGCTTCGCTTGTGCATCGCTGCTCTTTGATATTTAAATCCGGGAGTCAGGGGCCCCGCGATCAGTTCCGCCCGATTCGTCCCGCGGTGCATTAGCTTCGCCCCGAGCGGTTCACTTTATCTGTTCGCCGCATTCAAAGGAAGGGTTGCACTGTATAATATTATGGGTTCGATTCTAATAACATCATAGTCTACGGTACATAACTCACCTCTCGTATACTTGGTATTTAATTCGTGTTTGAGCCTGACAATAACTTGTATTTTCCCATTAAAATTTATCACATGAGATAGTATTGCAAATGCACAAAAATATAAATTACAATTTAAACATTGAAATAAATATATCTTTCGAAAGCGAGAAGATATTCCTTTCATTAATGAGGCAACGCTGGCCTACAGCGTAAAACAATAAAAAGTACTTGACAATTTTAGACGGGCGCAAGGTTCGGTAGCTCAATTGGAGAGCAGTGGAGCGGATATCCCAAGATTACGGGTTCGAATCCCACCTGAGAATGATTTACAGTTTTATTATTATTCTCGCCTACCCCTCGTGGTAAGCTAAACGCTTGTATTACGAGTGAGTCCATGTCCGAAGTGCATCTATGTTTACTATCATAAATATGTTTTTTACTATTGAAAGTAACACAAATCTAAAATATACTAAAATATATCACACATATCTAAAAAAAATGTAAATTGATTGTCCTGTCATCATAACTCTATGATTATCCTTACAGATAAGATAGAAAAATAAACTCAAAAGCCTTGAGCTGGAAGGTGGCTAGCCTATCCGTTTTTTATTGGATACATTTCGGAGAGTGTGCAGCAGAAATGCACAACCTTATTCCACGGTCTCCATTTTATCATCGGACAACCAGACTTACAAATAGGCGCCACCATGATATGGTTGATATACCAAAGAGTCGCACTAAGCGTTCTGGTTCAAATTCTGTAATCCGTACCGCTAAAGACTCTTTGTCTGATTCTGTGTTTTCTGATAATTACAAGTTAGGGGTCTTCAAGTCACGAGTGAATTGCTATCTTGTAGACAGGCGCAGTCATCTTAGATTCCATCATCGCTTACCATCAGGCGAGAAAGCAGTCAAGTGTTTACCTATTTACAATACAAAATATAGTGTACAAATATCATTGGGTAAACACGCTGTAATCTTAAACTATTAGTCGTTATCAGATTTAAATCCAACCCTATTTCCCCGTCACATGGTTAAAGAGCTAGAATCATTGCATTATTATCGTAATTTATACTAAGACGGGCTTCATAGCTACAAACAACGTGGTGAAGGAGTACAAGTCTGTGCCTCCGCAGGTCCCTCGGTTGCAGCTCACGAGGCGTGCTTTTGTTTACTTCGTGCTATTTTTAAAACAACTGAAGCCAGATAAAACAATGGCGCATTGTTTCGTTCGACAATCAGAGAAATGTCAAAGTTGACGTTAAATTATTTTTTGTACGCGATTGTAATAATGGGGATTGTTCGGATTCAACAAAAAATGCAAGAAATGCAAAATGGTGTCGCGCGGCGGTGGCTTATTGTAGGTTCGCTTCCTAGCTGCGATAGTGTTTTTTTTTTCTCAGAGCTCATAACTTTACCAACAAGAAAGAAAGATAAATGAGAAACCTATGCCACATAACATCTTTGTACATATTTATATAAAACAACTTATTTAAGGGGTTTTTGCGCATAATTTATTTTTCATCCTGACGTTTCGACTCCTTTACAGGTGTGATCACAGGATAACTAATATATTTCCTACTACCTTCACAATATTTTTATCTGGCACTATGTATTAAAATTTATATAAATAAAAGTCAAGATTAGACGTCTCGACTAAGTATAAAATATAGACAAAACACCTTCTGCGCTATGGTCCCGTGTTTGAAACCCCGTAGGGGCATATTTTTGTGTGGTGAACATAAGCACTTCTTTTCGAGTCATGATCGTGTATATACTTATTTACAAGCTCAGCTCAGTGTAGGATTCAATTATTGTTGTGAGTTTCCCGTAATTCTTCTTTTACGTTAATGAACTGCTTGACCGATTTTAATTAAAATAAGTATGTTTGTGTGGCATCCACTAAGGTTTACATTTACAATTGGACCCGCTAGGTGGCGCTGTGTAACCTGACAGTACCTACAAGGTCTGCGGTCCCCTTGTTTTATATTAAATTCTTTTGAACCATTAATCGGAAAGTGAGTTTGTTTGTTTGTTCCGCTTTCACGCCGTAACTACTAAACCGATTGCTTTGAAATTTTGCAGACGTAAAGATAAAAGTCCGGATTAAATAATAGGGTACTTTTTATCCTGGAAAAAATTGATATTCCCGAGGAAAAACAAAAATATTGTTTGCTTGATGGATGGATTGTAGATGGCGCTGTGTGTCGTTTAAAACAAGGTAAAATATTGCAAACGAATATGAACATGTAAATTTTGAAGCTAAATGATACGAACTTGAATCCTCGAAAATGAGGAATTCTCGAGGGATGACGTACAATTTGTTTTATCGTCTAAATTGTTTTTTTTACATCTACTTATCCTGAAATCACTAAAGTCGACGAATTACTAATTGGTATAAGTATTAGTTACGTTATTTAGTTCTTGAGGTATGCGATATGTGGCGCTGGGTGTTTTTTAAAACATGGTAACGATGTGTTTTTTAAAATACATAAGAAGTGGAATGATAGCTTACGCTATTTAGTTCTTGAGGTATGCGATAGATGGCGCTGGGTGTATTTTAAAACATGGTAACGATGTGTTTTTTAAAATACGTAAGAAGTGGAATGATAACTTACGCTATTTAGTTCTAGAGGTATGCGAAAGATGGCGCTGGGTGTTTTTTTTAAACGTGGTAACGAAGTTTTTTTTTAAAATACGTAAGAAGTGGAATGAATTATATGAATTTTGTATCCAGCGTTACATCGCGCTTCTTAGATTTTTCCGTGGGAATGAGAAGTTTTCTCATAGTTGTGCTTTATACCGCAATATAACCGAATTCCACGCGGGCGAAGCCGCGGGCGGAAAGCTAGTGATAACTAAAGTGAATTTAGTTCATTATATTTCTTTTTAGATGTAAGAATATTGATGCGATTGTTGTTAGTTATTTTATCAACTATCTATAAAGATGTATTTGATTAAATTTGGATCAGCATTTTTCCAGACAACCCAGGTCTTAGCTTGATATTTTTTTAAACACGTAATTTTTTAAGAGACGAGGTTTACTTATTGTATATATTACAATCATCGATTAATAAGAAACTTTGCTTGATACATATTAACTGAGTTTCGATAGAATATTTCTTACAACAGCAGCTATCTGCCAGTAGAAATCCTATCAAAATCGGCACAGCCATAAGGAGGCCAAACCAACAGACAAATAATTAAGGCAAAAAAGCTTTTTTTCGTTTCCGTAATAAAGAACTTTTATTTTAATATGCATTTAGTCAAAGAAATAGCTAGTATTTTGTAATGAGAAACGGATACCTCAATTTTATATATTTGTATAAATTAATAACGTCATTTAAATGTCAAAACAATGAAAACAGGTTTAACAATGGAATTAGACATGATGCAGGCTTCGCGGGTTCAAAATTGCATCGGGAGAGGTATGGAATCGTGCAGGCGTAGAAATGACGGGCGTACACAATTGGCTCGATTTGTTCCGAATAAGAAAATTGGAAACGTGAGTGAATACTTGAGCTCGGGATTTAGTGATTGCGTGTAAGTTTTAAATGTGTGTGTTACTATCGCTTTCGCGTTGATATTTTTATAATGAACCTTAATTCTATAATAATAAATTAGGATTTTAAAAATCTAAACACAAAATCAATAGTAAAGTTTGTATTTGAACGCTTACTTATAACGCTTAATTATTTAAGTCAAACTGATTTAAAAAAATATGAAATAGTTGCAAGGAACGTATGCAGTCCGAACCAACATTATAAAAACCTCAAAATAATACGCTCCGCTCCAATATATGGTGCTAGCGAAGTTTTATGCTTAGCGACTGCATCGACCTAGTTACATATTTGTTTTTTAGCGATTGTTGGATACTTTTAAAAGTATTACATTCGATGTTGTAGGTAGTTGTACCTAGATCGTTAAGAGATGGCGTTGGCGTCAATTTAAGAAATACTTGGAAAAATTCGACGGATCTGACAAAGTCTTAGTAGCTCAATTGTTAGAGTACTTGCTAGGATAGCAATGGGAGGTGGGTTCGTGTCCCGCCTGACATCTGAGATAAATTAATTTATTTTTAATTTGTACAGACATGTCATTTACCGATAAAAAATGTATCCAATAGACATTAACTCACGGTCGCTCTTCTAAAATGGCTACACACTTCAGGTCTATATTTTTTCTTTGACTGTTCAGGTAAAATCACGCGAAGCCTGCAACTATTTCTCTGCAAAGTGTTAATTCTCGCTATCTTTACGCATTATACGGCACCTGACTGTTGCGATAGAGGCCTGCCTGCACCTTGCATCCACTCTAATCTCCGCTTCGCCGTTCATTAATTTCACGGCGCGTCGTACCCTCGGGGTGGCAGCTTTACGAAAGGATAGGATGTTGTTTTATGTATCTCTATAACAATTAAACAATACTCTGCTTAGAAATAAAATCTCGCGATTAACGGATACTTGATCGATAATAATATCGTCTTTTTAAAAATCTAGGTTGTTTGACTGTGAAGGAAAAAGAGAGGCCAGGATATAATTCGCAAGGCACGTGGTAGATACGAGTCTTTTTTTCTTATGATGTTTTTAGCGTTATTGTTAATATATTTGTTTACTCTATCGTAAATTTTGCGCCTTTTTATAGTCTATATAATATATGGTCAAACAGAAACTCTACTCTGTCATCATCACGTTAGCTTTGGTGTGCTCCATTTTTTTACACAAAATAATAAATAATCGTGACCAAACTTATGGTTTTAAAGTCTAGCAGAAATAATTATAGCTAAATTAAGTGATGCAATTGAAAATGTAGATTGTATCATACGGGAGCTAAATAAAATTATACAACAATAGCGCCATTTTGAATCCAGAATTTAGCAAAGGGTTCAAAAGGCGGTGCGTGAGGTGAAATATTATAAGTATGGTACCAGCGTTGCAGGTGGTATAAACTCATAACACTACGACTAACTTTAATATATTTTTAATTTTTAATTTATTTATTAATAAATAGCTAATGCCGAATATTTGTACATCGACCTATAGATAAAATAATCTGGACATTCTTTTTGAAAATCAAATTTTCTTACAAATAAATCATTCATACCTATTTATATTATTACCAAAAACTAAGACAACCTTTATTTCGACAATTGTTGCCATGTTTTTTTTTTAAATATCAGACAATATCACATCTCTGATACTCTGAACCCAATTTAAGTAGCTAAAGCACTTTTGTTATGAAATTCAGAAATAATGACGGTACCACAACACCCAGACCCGAGCCAATATAAAAAGTTATTTTTCTTCATTGACCTGGCCAGGGATCGAACCCAGAACTTTGAGTGGCGTTACCTTGAGAACCTGTGAGAGCTACTCGACCATGGACATCGCAAAATTTTATTTCTATAAGTTATGAATTAAATAAATTTAGTATTTAAGTCGGTATTTTTAATTATTTTTGTATTCAATAACTTCGCTTACTCATCAGATTTTACAGAATAGACGTAGATTTTGATTTTTTGTAACTTTCAACATAATGAAAAGTATTTGTATAAAACAACTTTTTTCGGATGTCGCGCATAATTTATTTTATATTTAATCCTAAAGTTTCGACTCCTTTACAGGAGCCGTGATCACAGGATGACTGAGGTTATGGTCGTCATATATTTTTACTTGTTGTTGTTTTATTCAAATGTGTAACGTGTGCGAAAGTTCTTATTACTATTATTGTATAATAAACTTGGGACCGGTTTCGCAAGATTCGGTTATTAACTTACTCATATTGATATACCTGTAAATTCTTTTTCACTTTTGAATTAAACCAGAAGCCAGTGCTTCATCATAGATTATGAAACAGGCACCTAGTGTCATAGTCTACATATTTTTTGGTGTCTATTTATAGAATAATATTGTCTTACTGTCTTGCATGAGGTGTTTATCTATAATTGACTGTGTACTAAGATAAATAGCAACATATGAACCAAAGCATATTAGCAGAATATTTTGTGCATAAGTTGTTGATAAACCAATAAATAAATAAATAAAAGTGTAACCACTAAATTTAATCGAAAGTATAAACCGAGTGGATCTCATCAATTGTTAACAATTGTTCAATTGTTAGATTAAAGAGCTCTTCAATTCGACAAGCTCCTTCCAAAAATCAACACAACCATTAATAAAAATACATAAAATAAGATTCACAAATCTACTTAATACATAATTGTTACATAAGTAAATACTTTTGTAAAATTTGATGGGAATTCTCATTTGAAAAGCTTCCATATTTTGTCAGGAGAACACCTTGAATTTCTTCGATTTGCGCTTTTTAGGTTGTTATATATCCAAAAAGATGAGCTAATAATTTTCAGTATGATTCATTTTTAGCCTTAGTGGTATTGAATATGTTTTTAAACAAATTAATAAATATAAATAGTAGACAACAACACATACAATATTTTGAACCGGTTATGTACGAGCCGATTATGTATGAGCCAATGTACTAAAGTTAATTTTCTACTAAGTGACAGAAGGGACTACCACAGCGCCACAAGCGCGTAAAAATGGAAACAAAGGTTGCGTTCCATTTCATCAACAGTTAGTTACCTTGGAACTATTTAATATTTTTTAAAATCAGTTTAGCATAAAATAATGGTGCTATGATTAAATAAAAGCGAAATAAAACTCAATCAAGTTTAGTAAATTTTAAATTTCCATAAGAATGAAAACTTTCAGAAAGCGCGCGCTTTAGGTTACTATGAGAAATTCCATAGAGCCAATGTTTTTTTTTCATAACTTTTTTATTCTTGCGAATTTTAAAATTGGTCCGTCCTAAAACTGTTTTTTCGATTCATCACAAAAAATACGAATATCGGCTAAGAACTCAAAGAGTTATGGCGTCACATACATTTCATTGTTAAAATAGAAATGGTATTATCAAGTGGAATTAACAGCTATTCAAACCTTAAGCAATTCGTTCAGGCTTCGTGGCATATTTCTCGTATATCGTTAAACAAACACCAGAGTCGTTCTAGTAACATTCATTTCGAATCATTACCGACCTCTGACGGATCTGTTTAACTTTGTTTAATGTTGCGGAATCTTGAAATTTCGCCACAGTCGTTTGCACACCGAATTGGATTTCGAAAGTTGTGGCGACTTTTCCAAGAAAGTTCGAGTTTCGCTTGTGAGTTCGACTTGTTGGCGACATTTAACTCCGATTCAATCGTAACTTCAAATAAGTCCAAACAAAAACATATCTCTAAATTAACTTCTAAAAGTTAAAGTTATTTTAAAATTTAAAATTATACACAACATACATAAAAAGTTTACAGTTCAACATGTTCCGCAGAGTCATCAGGATGTAAAAATAATGTTGACACATTGATTAAAAGATAAATTATTTTATCAAGGATTTATCTTTTGAAATTATTTATCTTATAAGAAAAAAATGCAAAAAATATATAAAATTATAAAACCTTTATTAAAATTTGAAATCCATCATAATATCAGTACATAAATTTTTAAAATTCACACATTGAATAAAAAACTTGCCGTTTAAGTCATGATATAATGGTAATTATAATGATTTTTCATTGAATCAATTTATTCATAAAACGACCATAAATATTTCGTTCTTTACAAAACCTATTGAGTCTTTCTGACATCAAATGTGTCGGTATTCGTACAAGTCAGGCTGAAGCCTTCATAAGCTTTCGCATCTAAGTTACTAGCAACTTAGGGAAAATAAATAAATGATTCATTTAGTTCCAAGACATGGTAAAATACACGTTTTGCGCATAACAAGACCTGGCGAATTTGTCGACATGCAAATATTTTCAAAATATTAAAAAAAAATCAATTTACTTATAAAATACAACTCTAAATCCTGTAAGTAGTATATATTAAGAAATAAATTATTTTAAACTAATTCCCGGTCACAATCTTTGACCGCGATGAACTCCGAAACTACCTAACCGATATCGATGATTCTTTTTCCTTTTGCTGGACTTTTTCCGATTTAGGATATAAGATAGGTTTCATTTTAATTTATAATAAAAAAAATATTGCAAATTATAATAACTGAGCCACTGCAACGCGTAGCTGGGTCAGGTATTATTATTATAAATTTAAAATTATAAAATCGATTACATCTCTGTCAAAAAAGTGCAGATCCATTCTAAATCAAGATATTATATATCAAATCCACAAAATATGTAATAATTTATTATACATTATATGTTAGGTATATCCAGTTCAAAAGAGGTGAATCTTTTATAAATATTTTTTCTTTTTAATGGGATCAGACTTTTCTACGCATATTGTATCGTAAGGCATATCTTGGACCATGAGCTGAGTCTCTACTTTGAACGCCATGTCGCCATCTTGTTCAATACTATATATAGTCGTTACAAATTTAAAATCTCTAATGTGTCATTTTGATCGAAAAAACTTAACCAATTGTTAAAAAGCATAATTATTCTCTACTTTATTTATTGTAATTCAAGATACATTTTTTCAATACGCTTTTATGACTTTCTTTATCCCCATAAAAATGACACAAAAATATTGTCTCATTAAATTATGCAAGAGAAACTTTTGCCATTTTTCTTTGATAGATACTTTTATCACATAAGAGATTTTAAATTTGCAACGACGACGTACGGTTAAGCCTATTTTGAAGCAAGGCTATTTCACACGTATCCGAATTATCGGACGATCGAGGAACGTCCAGTTAGCACAAATGGCCGTCGACCAAATCGATGGGACGTGCGTGCGAATAAAGCCGCTAACTGTAGCCTTGATTGGAGAAGCGATTTTATCTACAACACGCTGTTATAACCAATTTATTACCGGTTTTTACTTAAAACCATTGTGGGATTTGCCTGACAATCATATTGTAAATTGGGAAACTTTTTAAATGACTCATTATAATTCGCGGTTTACAAAATAGTGACAGAAAAAATCGACTATCTTGTTTATTCCATGTTGATTTTGTAATAATTCATAAGAAAGGTTATTTTATACAATTAACTGTTGCGTGTTTTTATAAACCTAAATTTAACATTGGTGTTGTATAAGTTTTAATTTAAGTATTAATTTTTACTTATAAGTTTCAACTTCTCAATATGTTGAAGTGTAAAGAAATTAAAAAACTAAAACTATTTATTTCTTACACATCCGGGCACATTTATACCTTTAAATAAAACATATTGTTAAGGTTTTCTGCGCATAATTAATATCAGTAAACAGTGAAACAGGAAATATTTTAGAAAAGTTAGGAACTTGCCCGATTAAAATGTTGTAAAGGTACTAGAAAATACATGACGACCATTGCCTTAGTCATACTGTTATCACGGCTCCTGTAAAGGAATTGAAACGTCAGAATTAAACACATAAATAATTTAAATTTAAAAACTGTTTTGTTCTTCAAATAATCTCTTGAATTGCGTGTTAACTAAAGTAATTAAATAGGGAAAAAGTTCAGCCAAATCTAAAGTGGGGGCAAGAAACTCTAACATTCCCCCAGCTTCAATGGCGATAATTAAGCGAGGGCTGACGGGAACCGATCCCGGGTCCGCAAGTGTGAAGTGGCAAGTTTCGAGTACATTGTTCTCTGTTGGAAATGCCCTACTCCGCCCTCCGCAAACACAGTGAGCAAATACTCCAGAACAATTCACCCTTTGCAGTTCGATAAGTCTTACACACTACAACTTTAGGATCAGATTGAAGGTTATCGCTTGCATTAGTAATTTGGTCG
Organism: Calamotropha paludella; assembly: GCA_927399485.1. Lineage (NCBI taxonomy): Eukaryota > Metazoa > Arthropoda > Insecta > Lepidoptera > Crambidae > Calamotropha > Calamotropha paludella. The sequence continues at coordinate 430,084 of OV656820.1, forward strand.
AAGCTTTAACTCGAATTCGTGTTGGAGTTGTTAGGGAGTCCAAACTTACCTGCATTTGTAGTTAAAGTACATATGTGAATTTAGCAGGAGAAGGAATACATCGGACGGTGGGGTAGGCTATTGAGTTGTGGCTTAGCTTGGGAAGCGTCAATGTATATTGCGTTATTTTAATGCGCGTGTGTGGGTACCGCCTGTGTGGTCGGCTGGAGTTCAGTCTCTGGGGGGTCGGTGTTTACCCACTGTTCCCATCATTGAACAGACACTTTGACGTTAAAACTCTCTATTGCGACAATATTTGGTTTCTGGAGCAAATTAAATAGCTGCCCTCATTATACGAAAAGGTTATAGACAATTTTAAGATTTTTTATGTTTTTACCATATTTGAGGAGAATCAAAAGGAGCTTTTGTGAGGTGGATGTCTGAATGTCCCCTTTTTGATTATATCGTTGGTAATAAGAACTGACGCCATGTTCCATGTACGAGAATGAAATACTTAGCGAGTTTACTGTCTCTCGCCGTATAATTATCTTCCCAGTGTATTTTAATTGCAACACTTTGAGATGGCCTCTATGACATTTGATATTATATCTTTAGAAAGTATAACAAAAACCGAATGAACCTTCTTGTGTTGTGTGTGTTATTTGAAATAAAATGGTGATGTTTTTTGTTGGCTTTTTGTTTGCTGACTATACAAAAAAGTAGCTTAAGTTACTCTTTATACCATAAGTTATATGCCATTGAAACTGCCATTACAATCGGATCGGCCATTTCTGTGATGAGTCAGGAAAAACAGACGAAAACAAGTTTTTGCTGTCAGAAATTTCATATATATTAAATGAAAAGCCATTTTTGCAATATTACAAATAAACAATTATTAACTTTTTTCTTATTAAAGTATTTAAGTTTTAGACTTTTATATATAAAGAAATTATTACAGGAAAAAAATCAACTTATGTCAAGAAAAAAATCGACGGGTAGCTGAAGTGAAGGTGACGTGGGTTCTAATCCCGCCTTCAACAAATAAATATTTTGTAATAAAATTTCTTTTAACAATCATTTATTTGCATAAATTATGATACTAAGATAATTATTCCTTCCACAATTGTAACTAAACACAAATGTGTTGATAAGGTAGGTAATAACAAAGCTACAAGATTAATACCCAAACGATAACCTCAAGGGGGAGAACGTGGCATATTCGTAAACAACGAGGCCGAGGGGTGAGGGAGGAATCCCTCTCGTCCTTTGACGTGATCACGATTTCCGGAATAACTTAATTATATTATACAATACAAAACACTCTATTGATAAAACCACATTGAGGATAACAAAACAGAAGGAAACTTAACATAGTGTTACAATGGGCGATCTTATGGCTTAAAGCGAGCTATGCCATACAACCTTTAGATGGATAGCGTAAGACGAGGTGTAAACTAGAAATTAAATTCAAGATAGGGTCATTTACAATATAAATATATACTTAAAAAATCCAAATAATATTCAACCGATTTTAATGATTTTTTTATCATTATGCTGGAATTGTTCCCACTAAGGACATAGGATAAGTTTTATTTTAGTTTATAACAAAGCAACGCGTGTCCGGGTCAGGTAGTACGTATATAATACCCACATACCCACAAACACACACACACATTGAATTAGTTTATTTATTTATTAATGCAAGTTTAAAGATCTCCAGTGCACATGCGTCACAAAAAATAATTAAAAAGAATGTCAATATTAATATAAATAATATAGGGAAAGTTAAAATCATGTCAAATAAAAATATTGAACAATCATAGTCACCAAAAACACATACATAGATATTTACGTTTATATATTTACAGCGCGTTGTTATGGCGTCACGTTTGTGTATAACAACTGATTAAATTCCTACGTCCGTCTATTACCTTGTCACAGCGAATATTTTACTTGTGAATTATGACATTGTAAATCAACGGTGTCCTATTGAATGACATAGCATTTTATGTCAAAACGTATCATTACATGATAGATAGATAGATACGTTTATTCCGGTTGTACACACATTAAACATTGCCATTATATAATTAAAGAAAATAATAAAATAAAATAAATGATTTCATGACACAACCAACTTTGACAGGTACCTGTGTGCAGCAGCAGGAATAGGGTCAAGGCTCGATGTAAAAAAATTCACCCGGGAATAGGTGAAGCACCGATTTTCAGCCATCACCCTGGCTGAGAGTCAGTGTCATATATGTGCAATTAAATTGTCAACATATTTATAAAACAACTTTTTTATGGATTTTTCTCATAATTTATTGACGTGACAACGTCTTAAATTAGGTTGCGGCTGGGAGTCACTTATGAAAAAGTGTAACGCTCGGTAACGTTACGATGAGTCACCGAACGAGAGAGAGGCCCGCCGAATGCCTTGCGTCTCTCTCCCACTCAACTATGATCGGTCTGCCGCGCGCATTGTGCAATTTAATTATATTCATATCAATAAATATTCTACCGAGAAAAAGACGTTGTCACGTAAAATCTTCGCCCGTAAAACCGACTTTACAGGCAAAAAAAAAAAAAAAAAAAAAAAAAAAAAAAAAAGAAAAAAAAAAAAACATTTTTTATATTTAATCCTAACATTTGCCGTGATCACAGGCCGACTAAGGCAATGTTCGTCATATATTTTCTACTACCTTCACAATATTCTAATCGGGCACGTTCCTGATACTTAAAATTTATATATATCAATTTTTTTTTAATAAATAGTAACAGAAATAAATTTCCTACTACGATTACATCGTAGTGAGAATATAACAACTAAATAAAATATAAAATAAAATAAAACAATTTGATTTATTTAAAATTTTAACAGTTAGGAACGTGTTCGTTTAAAATATTGTGAAGGTAGTAGAAAATATATGACGACCATTACCTTAGTCGTCCTGTGATTACGGCTCTTCTAAAAAACAACAATTATGAGAAGAAATATAAAGAATTTATGTGAATCGAAATTTCTCTTAATAAGCGATCTAACTCTCAAAGGTTTTGAAACGTCATTTATAAATATGTCGGTCTCGTACGTAAGTCAACAGCGCATCAACTTAATACAAAACTGTCACACTTGAGCATTTGATTTACAATTTAAATTCTAACATATAGAGTTCAGTTTCGATTGAGATTGTGGATGACGTGATGCTGTGTGTAGGTTAACAACGTGACGTTATTTCTCGTGCGTCACGTTCTTATATGTCGCTGTCTTTAACAGATAGGTACGTGTTAGCTAACGCACGTGAGAATCGGGGGACATATGGCCCAAATCAAATTCACCCGTAATTTTGATTAGTTTTTGCCGGCTACATCTCTACAGGGTTGCCTTACACCCTTTATAATAGCGTGCCCCATATTATTATTCATTAATATACTTTATAATTTTGCATCAAAATTAATGTTGTCTAAATAAGTTATATTTAGTATTTATTTAATAAAACACGTGCGTAATACTTGTCTGTATTATTATTTTTCCTGCAACCTCCGTTATCATTGAAATAATTTTCAAATATCGATTATGTACCTATTAGGGCTATGTTTATAAAACTATGTTGATTATTTAGAGATCACTAAAAATAGTTAAACATGTTTGAAACCACAAAAATGATATAAACCTTAAAAATTGAGATATTCTTTATGTTTTTACGTATTTTTTTATATTAACGTATTACTTATCAACAAACTTGACAACCCTACAAAGCAATCTCTAGGCAAACCTTACCAACCCTTTTTAGTAACAAAATACTATACAAATAATCGTGATTGGTTTGGTTAAAAATGTGATTAACGAAAAATTATCAAAAATTTAGTCGCGTAACATCTATTTGAATAAACAACTTATTTTGAGTTTTTTGCGCATAATATATATTAAATCCTGACGTGTACTTTACTTATTAAATTTTGAAAATTAATAATAGATTAATTTTCATTTAAATTAATTTTAACAATTAGGGACGTGCCCGATTTAAATATTTTGCAGGTAGTAGACGTTCACCACTCATAAATTAAGCGCAAAATATCCTAGATAAGTTGTTTTATTTAAATGTTTAATGTGCGTGGAAATGTACGAACTATAAATGGGAAAGATCTAGGCTATATCTTCCCTTATAAGGAATTGCTGACTAATCCAGATGCTGGACGTTTGGGGCATGTTATATTAATAAAAATATTTCTTACATTCACACCAGTCACCCTAGCCCAAAGTAAGCACTGTAAGGCTTGTGTTATGGATACCAGGATAACGGATAAACATACATATATTATACGTCGATATGTAATAAGTACAGAAATATATATTAATACATAAAAACATTTGCCCCTTCCGGGACTCGAACCCACAACCGTCGGTGCGAAAGGCAGGTCCCTACCGTTGCACCAAACGGTCGTCAATTGTATCGCAATGATTGTATCGCAATGATTGTATCGCAAATTGTAGTACGAATCGACACCACATGGCACTGTATTTGTTGTTATATGCTCGCTGGTTTAAGTTTTCCCTGGCAGGTACAACATTTTCTAACTTACGTCTCTTTAATTTATTTCTATGAGTATTCTGTATTCACATTAGTTACTCAGATTATGCATGACACGCACTCATTATGAAATTAACTATGAATTACTACTTTCTATTTTTATTTTTTTTCTCATTAAAACATTAAATTGTACCTAGCTGAAGTTTTTATGTTAGAGGAAATTGTAGAGGAAATAAAAGGTTATTTATAAATTCATTTTATATTAAACTGTTATATTTTTTTATATTTTCAACTTGTCTCAGGTGTCAGCCGGGAATAAAACCTATATCCCTCATTAACCGGGCGAGTACTCTTCGAATTGAGTTACTGAGACCTCGTCAGAGCCATCGAATTATTCCAAGTATTTCTTAAGCTGACGCCAACCCAGTTATGTTTTTATAAATATTGTAAAAAGACAGTGACAACTCTATACAAACCTTTATTTAATCTTAAATAAACAAAAATTATGTGAAGATAACATAAAGAATAGATATTTAATTTCACCATTCAACAGCTTGTAGTTATTCTTCTACCAAAACTAAAGCCCAGTAAAAATGAATAGGCAATACAAAGTGTAAGTAAATACAAGAAAAGTTTAAGAACCCGACGAACCGAGTCACCGTTGTGAATTATGAAAGGACCACAAAATATTCCATTCTTCGGAGCACGAAATAGCAAGCAACCCGCCCGGGGAGAGTGCATTCATTTATTCCCGGCTAAAGTGTATTTATTTGCGGCCAATCCCGGAATCGCAAGACAGATTAGTCGGGCCTCGTTTATCCCTGGCTGGGACCCATTCATTGCATTCCTGCTCAACAGAATTACCTCCTGGAAAATGTGGATGGCGACGTAAACATCATTAATTTCTTTGACGAATCTATTGCTAAACAAATTCCAGTTTATTCACATCAAGCCATTACCGCTCGTGGTAGTTAAATCAGAATAACAAATCGCGGATAGCTGTACAAGCGAATGTCTTTATCTTTAAGTAATGTGACTAACTTTAAAATGTTTCACGCAAACAATAGAGCATTGTGATTAAAATCCCCAGACACTGATAATGAATTATTTATGAACTTCAAGTATGTTCGGTGTGTTCGCAACGGGAACGAATTCACGTGGTGAAATTGGCTCACCCTTAAATAGATAGATTGCTTATTTTTACAAATGAGTAGCGGAGTAGCGTGTGTGCAGTTGAATGCCAACACTCCTTGGAGACACGAGTTAGTCGGGCGGCGGCGGTCGGCACGAGCGCACGTCCGCGCTCCGCAGCCACCATGCACTACTGCGCCGTCGACGGCTGTTCCAGTTCCAAAAAACAAAAACAGATTTCTTTCTTCCGGCTTCCCAAGGAGGAAGAAACGTAAGTAACCGTACCATCACATACTTTCACACTTACAGTAAAAAGGTTTGCAATCAATACCTAACAGACTTTTTGTTTCTTTCCAGACGCAAAAAATGGCTGCAGCTAATAGGGCGACCTGATTTAGCAAACACCCCACCAATGCCGAACAACCATTTCGTATGCTCTCTACATTTCGAAGACTCAATGATGATAAGCGTTCCCAAATTGAAACCAGACGCGTTGCCGACGAAATTACTGCCGTGTTCGACCCGTTTACTGAGTTACGATGAGAAATCCACACAAACGGACGAATTAAAGATAGACATATCGTCGGCACTTATCTATTCTACTGATAACAAGTTGTCGGGGCAAACGAGCACAGAGAATGCGCAAGCTTCTATCCCTCTTTCTCCAGTGACTAGGAAACGGAAACCTCGCGGGGACCCTAAAGACATAGAACAGAAGAGAAGAAAACAGCAGAATGGATCAGTTGACTTAGATAAAGAAGTCCATAACAAGAACGAGAAATTTCCATTTTAATTAGAGTCGATTTTGCTGTTAAATAGAATTTGCAAGATTACAAAAAAAATCGACTATAAATAATTGAGACTGATGATTGTTCCAGCAATAAAAACGCAATATAAAATTCCTTAGCTTAGTCATCGCTTCCTATTTAATAAATATGTATAAACTGTATAGCTTAAGTACTAGTTAATGTAATTCAGAATAGTAACAGTTCAATTTTTTATTGTTCCAATACTATACACATGAGTGATTAATAACAGAGGCTATTATTCCATATTGTACACAAACCCATTATTTTAATGACCAATTAGGCGGACAATGGGAGAGGATAAAGTACTAATAATTCTAGCGTTTGGCCATTGAATTGGCGCGATGGTATCGGGCTGGTCGCTCGGGCCACGTTTCACGGACGATTAATTTCGCGATTAAAATCCGGCGCCCGAGCTCCGCCAATCCACCCCCAGGCACGACGTCCAAAAAAAACAATACATTTCAATTTTTTTCTTGCCATTTGGCCGCACAATACATTTATCAATCCTGCAAGTGATTCTTTTGTCAAAGCAAAGGAAATGAATGGCGTTTTTTCTCCACAACACGACGGTCGAGAGTTTTACAACATTCCGCGCTGAATAAACAAGTCTACGATCGCTTCGGTGAATTCTGTTTTACCTGGTTATAACTTTCCATTTGTTTTTTTTATTGCTAAAAGATGTTAAGTGAATTTTGTAATACGATAATGTATTTCATTAGAACGACTCACATCATTATACGTTTAGCTGTCAGGCTGTGGCATTAATCTAATAAATAATCTGAGAGTACGACTTATTTGCAATGTATTTATAAAATTGTGATGCAACATAATTTGGGTATTCCAGACACCTGTGAATTATAATAAATCTTTATGTATAAAAATTTCCTGTCACATTGTTTTACCGCTAAGAACTCCGAAACTATTCAACCGATTTAGCTGTTTTTTTTTCATTTTGCTGTATTTGTCCTAAGTTTGAAACTTACGACACCGGATAGGTTTTATTTTAATTTACAAAAAGAATATATTAGTAATAATTGTAACTGCGCCACGGATCGTCTGGCCGGGTCAGCTAGTACATAAATAAATAAAGGCCGTTTAAGATCAAACTAGAAGAACAGACCAAAGGAATTTTCTTGTGCATATACACTCAATGGTCAAAGGTTTGGGTTTTATTAGCGAGTTGACGGCTCCGTTGGCGGCACATGTTTATTTAGAAACAAAAGGCCGCGTGTTCTATTGCCGTCGAACCAGAGTTTATTGGACAGTAAATATTTATTGCTTAAATAAATACTAACCGGAATGACTGTTTTCGTTATCCCATCCTAATGACTAGGTAACCGATCGCTGGTAATGAGCGGTAATAGATAGTCACAGTATTCCTTACATAGATCCAATTCACAGTAACTTGTTCGTCTCGATCGAAATCTAATCGCGTTCCGAATGCGGTGAGGTATTTTACAACCGGTCCCGTGTGATCGAGTGCGGCGTCAGCCATCACATCGATCTCTTCGATGAATTGACGAGTGTTTTATGTCTTTAGCGGGAACTTCGTTACACGTCGATTGTTGGCTCCTTAACTGCTTCTCGTCGCGCACCAATAGATGTGGATGTCTTACGTTTGCGTCGATCACTCGCTAAGATAAACCGTAATGGAATATTTTTTAACATCGATTACCGTCACTCACAAGGTTTGATTGACTCGGAAACAACTATACCGTGAAAAGAAACTGTTACAAAATTGTGATGAGCTCGTAGAAATTCAAGTAATTTTGTCCGTGCTCGATCAATCAAAGCAAATACATTATGACGGCCGCCGGTCGATCCTTTATTTGCTGGCTAAAAGGTTCCGTGTGGAGCGCCACCTACTTAGAGACAGCCCCATTACCGAGGCCTGGTATCTGATGGCAGGGCGTGTCTTCTCGGAAACTTACATAGTAACGTGAATCGCCGACTTTTTTCCCCGCTCGGATAAGCGGCGCAGCTGCCATGTTCCGTTCCGAAAGAAATAAGATATATCTGTTTAAAAGTAAGGATCTAGTCGCAGCGAGCGAGTCGAATGCCATATTTATAGAAGTCAACGCACTAAAAGATTCGAGGAATGCGAGATCAAAGTTTTTGTTCGAGTATTTCATGTTCTTTGGAGAGATTGGAGCTTTAGCGTTGAACCTATAAATTGAAACAGAATCGCATCTAGATAACGTGCAAATGTTTATGGAGTTAAAGTTGCCCTATCGGACGATAGGGGCTGACGTCACGTTCTGTTCGCGAGACAATGGCGTCGGCCTTATCTGCGCTATCTGGGTCGAGCGCTGTCCCGGGCACAGTTCGGGGAAACGACCCGTGCCGTGGAATCTTATACAAAGAGCTCACATCTTCCAAATGGGAATTCTCGACTAGGCTACTATGTGGACGTATTCATGCTTTTACAATGTTCCCCATACTTTTACTATGGGTAACCTTTATCTGGCAGAATCTTGTTGCGCAGAAAGTCACTTGGCAAACTAATCAAAAGGCATAAATTGAGACACATTGCAGGTTAGGTTAGGTATGGTATTTCTTTATTAATTACCAGCCAGCAAGCTATGTATGCGATCAAAAATTATGGTTATAAATTTCTGCGAAAAAAGGTAGACCCTTTTACTATTTATAAGCGCCCATCAAAATCGTATTTTTCCGAAGGCGGTCGTTAAGCTATGTCATGGCGGCTCGCCTACTGACAACTAGTTACTGGTTCCTGCCAACCAGACAAGAGATTAACGGATATACTTACAGACGTCAATTATAATAATGATTGATAACCATTCTCACTGCATGTAGTTTAGAGTTATTTCAATGAAATGTATATGAAAGCTAATTTTGATGTCATACACAATTCTCAGTCGCTGCCATTTTGATCTGGGAGGAGGTTGTTAATGTTTGTACCAATATATTGAATTACAAGGCGAGTGTATATTTGTGTATTCGATTTTCTAAGGTTTTCCTGGGGAATGGTAGATGGACGATTAGCGTCGTAAATTATAATCAAGCAGTGGGGTTCGCTGTCTGGGGATTTGTTAGATAAGCCTTCAACATCGTCCGAGCCGTCCGTGGGATGTAAGATAACGTCTGCCGGTACCGGGCTGCCAGCCAACTACTGCTAATCGATAATCCACTCTACCCTTATAGCAACAAATGCTATATCACCTAAGTCACAAACACGATCCGTCATTGTCACAGTATTTTTACAGGCATTTGAATCGATGAATGTAAATCCGAGCACGTTGCTAGTACATGTTTGGTACACAGTAATAGCATTGCAAATGTGAACATAGAAATATCGACCTTGAGGTTATCATAATAAGGTATCGGATTAAAGCAAGATAAGTAGCAAGCATAAACTTAAATGTAAGTTCTGCCCAAAGTTCTAAATCTATTTCTTTATCTATAACATGTCATTAAGTTAATTAATTTAACACAAATCAACTCCAAAGTCAATGTGAGTTCTTGTTTGTGAGTAGCAAAGCGAGAGGTCTTCAAAAAGTATATTAAATATACAATTTGACGAACGTTTGGTGGCTTTCGCACCGACTGTCCTGGGTTCGAATCCCAGAAGGGGCAGATGATTGTGTGATGAATACGAGCATTTGTACCTTAGTAATGGGTATTTTCCCTAGTATCCATAACACAAGACTTATAGCGCTTACTTTGGGCTAAGCTAATTGGTGTAAATATAAGAAATATTATATTACACTATTACATTTTTACATTACATTACATAACAATTCTATTAAATAAATTTTTGATTCAGTATAATAAATAAAAGAAAACAATTCGATGCTTCTTTGAAAACGTTATCCAAATATCAAAGTTAACAATCGCAGTCATAGCTTTCCATTATAGAAAAGTATTGAATTCGATTGAATAATATCGAAACAAGATGACACTCGCAGAGAAATGGAACGCTTTGTGAATGTTCCGAGAATAAAACATTCTGATTGAAATTTATAACAACGAGACAGACACAATGGTTGTTATTGGAGTCAGTTGGATGATTTAATAAAGTTCTGGCTAAAATCGATACGAGTCGCGGGGCGGACTAGCCCGCTGGAGATATATCCGATGGTAGTTGTTTTGCTATAAAAATGGATGTGATATTAAAAGTACATTTAAATTATTTTAATAGAAAAATACTAGGAAAAGTCGATTCAGCTCACAACTGAAATCTCAGGCGGGAATCGAACCCTTAACCTTTGGAAGTGCGGTCCAGTGTTCTCCCAATTAAGCTACCGAGCCTTGTGAAGACCCGTCGAAATTAGTACTTTTCGAATTTTACGCTGTTGCGTTGTCTCATCAGTGAGAGGAACATCCTCTCGTATTCGAAAGAAACATTTTTACAAATGTTTGGACAATCGATTAAGATGAAAAAGCCATTTAGTTATATAATTTCTACATTTATTTTGAAAAAATATTTAAAAAAATGCACAACAAAAATAATTATAAAGTGAAACTACACATCATAAAATTCCTTTCAATTTGGAGCTAACTAAAAAGCAGAAATGTTAAAATGTTTTTTCACTAAGTTCAATCAACAGCACTGAAAAAACTTTCATATTTAATTACAATTGATTTACAAATTTTAGGAAAACGCAGGCTATCCAATTAGACGGACGCTTGGTACAACGGGAGCGACCCTACCTTCTGCGCCAAAGGTCCCGGGTTCGAATCTCGGTAGGTTACATTTGTTGGTATGATGAACATAAGCATGTGTTCGTAAGTCATGGTCGGTTTTATACTTCTTTATGTATTCTTTACATTACTTAGTACCTTACTACAAGCTCAGCTTAGTTCGGGACTAGATAATTGCTGTGAGTTATCCAGAATTTATTATATCACTAACTGACCCGACCACGCATCGCTTTAGCTAAGTTATTACAATTTGCATAAAAAAATGTTTGCTTATGAATTAAAATAAACCCTATCCTATGTCCTAAGTTGAAACAATTCCAGCAAAATGAAAAAAAATCATCAAAATCGATTGAGTAATTTCGGTGTTCATCGCGGTCAAACATTGTGACAGGGAATTTTTACATATAAAGACTTATTATTGTACATTTTCTTTAAATACGACATCAAAAGACCGTTCTTTGCTATCTTTCCCTAATATTGTTCCTCGTTATTCTGTTGCCATAAGCCCGTGATTTGTGTGACGCTGTTGGAATCCGGATTACTGAGGGAGTTCCATCGGGCCGAATCCCAACGGTAATTATGCGTGGTCCATTTGTTGCACGTTAATTACTGACTCACGCGCATTTGTGCAATCGCGTCTCCCTGGTGGCTAACGGTCGGGACGTCACATACCCGTGCGTAATATGCAATCGTTGTTTTGGATTCAAAAATAAAAGATCTTATAGATATATTTGTTATCAAAGACAACTTACCGTGTTGTTAATAAAAAATCGAGTGTGTTTTAGACCACACGACTGAAGTAAAATTTCTTTAGCTCCATATATATATATATATATATATATATATATATATATATATATATATATAACGGCGAGGCCTCACGCCGGTCATCGGAATGCTCTTTATTATCCATGACGAGTTGCAGTGATCGTCAAAATAAGAGCGCGTATGGTTGAAGGATAGACTCCTTTATTATCTGAAACCACTTGCGGCCTAAAACCGCAAGTGATGCACGAGATTTCGATAGATGAAAAACGTGGTGATCCCCAAGATGGCGTGACAACCTCCTTGCGTGGCGGTCCAACGAAAAGTGACGTCCCGCTCGGTATAAACTATGAAGTAAACGTTATAGCTTTATAGCGTGCTAACGTCACTATAATCTGTTTCACGCTTATAGCATGCTAATTAAACGTTTTACACTTATAGCACGCTGACAGTCTGTGCTTCTCAAGAGTCATCTCAGAAACGTTTAGTGTTGCCAACTTGCAACGCCTCCTCAAAGTCACGCCATCTAGGATTTCACCCAGGTACTAACCTGACGTTTTCCATTTGATTTAATCGTATTTTGTAAACAAATGCTTACTGACAAACATTATTTTAAGCTTAACCTCTGGAGTTTAATCTAATCTTAGGTTTAATTTAAATAATCGAATGCTTCGACACGGCCATCCTGCTTGTTCACTCGTCCTCGAGTGACTCATCTGCAAGAGAAAGTCACAAGAGTAGTAACCGTTTCGCTCGGCTTTCCTGACAACATTTCGATTTCAGGGGAAACATGTTAAAATTAAAATTGCAACAGGAGCACAAGACAAACAGATGGACTGATTAATTAAAACAGTGCTCCTCCTCACCATATCATCCACTACTCTATGGCAGTAGCAGGCACTCTCCCCCTATCCATCATCGCCATCATAAGGTACACATCTTATGTAAGCATTCTTCGTCACCTTCGGCCAATAACGGAACACTTTTTTTTTTTTAAAACCATACCATCAGAAACAATTCTGACAGCGCACCCACCATATCATACCATCAGAAACCATTCTGATAGCGCACACACCATATCATACCATCAGAAATCATTCTGACAGCGCATACACCATATCATACCATCAGAAACCATTCTGACAGCGCACACACCATATCATACCATCAGAAATCATTCTGACAGCGCATACACCATATCATACCATCAGAAACCATTCTGACAGCGCACACACCATATAAACAGTGTCATAGACACTCTTCGTTATTTCCGAAGCATGACGGAACACAACAAAACTCTGTTTGTCTTATGCTTACAGAAAATAAATTTAACACTATCTACTTAACTTGAAGCAGAGCCCTGGTCTTCGTCTATAGTCTCAACGTCAGGAGGAACGTAACCTTCCGGCATCCATATAGACAGCTACGTAAGTATTTGCAAGGTCACCAAGAGCCTTTATTACAGCACGCTGAAAAACAGCAGGAGCATTGCGCAGACCGAATGGCATGGTTACGTATTCGAAATGACCCTCCGAAGTAATGAACGCAGTCTTCTTAACGGAATATGGATGAACTGGTACCTGAAGAGACAGAGATAGTGCCGGACAGTAAAATGTTCTTTCACTTCAAAAGCAACGACCCTGATCAGCGATTATACGTATGGGAGCACCTAATAATGCCCTACTGTTCTTTATTACTTTGACAACTAACTTATTAAACAAAACTAAGAACATTTAACTAAAAAAATTGTCAAAAGCATCATCATTTAGGTATACAGAAGTAGCTAGGCTATGTACCATAATCGTTCACAGCAACACTTCATTAATGCCATTTCTAAATTTAGTTAATTGGACACTCGAGTACCTCTATTTGCCACGAACTTCACAGAAATATAAATTGCTGTACTTGTACCACTCTGTACATCCACAACACCGTGTGTATCACCCATTGACTACACACTACGGTCCACCGGGACCACGACCTTTACCTAAGTCAAATGCACACCGCGTAATGACTCTAGGTACGGTCGACACCTTTACGGCTCAAGAACCCGCTCGAGTTCCCACACAAAAAGTAATTATCATTGATCAACATGTAACTCAACTTCAACTTCGACTGGTACATAACCCTTTGGCATCCTTCTCAACCGATCATATGGGTATTTGTAAGGTTAGAATTTACAGCTTTCAAAGTTTAACTATTACCATACGTAACGATACGGACGTATCGATAATATTTAGATCGAGGGTAGGTTCATAAAAAAATAAAAGAATTCACACTAATTCAACCAAAAATGTTTCGGCCGATCTTAATATAATTTTGCAAATAAAGGTCTTGTAAAACTTAAAAAAAATCTCAAATGGTTAATCGCTTCACAACATTATACCTGTTCTGCGCTGAATACTTGTGTTTGGCTTATACCGGTCATGACAGTAACATTATTAAAACGTTTACCAGTCAACTTTGAACAACACAATCCTTAATATACGAGCATTCAGCACCAACATCGTACGAAAAACAATATCGCTCACCGGAGTGTTGTAGGGTCCCAGCAGGTGCGTTCACAACGCACACGTCGACACGCTTCTCTCTCGATGAGTTGGTTCCAGTCCCCTTCTTGTTTCGCTCAGGGCAGCTCGACGCATAGTGGCCCTGACCCCGGCAGTGGAAGCAGGTGATGGAAGCAGGCTTCCCACTCTGGACAGGATGAGGCTTCTGGTGATGGCGATCCTCTTGCGTCTTCATGTCTCTCTTTGTACGGCAAAATGCGGATTTGTGTCCAGGTTTCCCACGGTTAAAGTTGCGCCTTCTTGACGCTGATCACTCACACACATGTTCGCGGTTGTAATCCAGGCACGAACGTCAACGTCTTTTTTTCCGGGATCAAAATCGAGTAGACGAAAATTGTTACTCGTCGTAGGCGTTTGCATTGCTTGCACCAAAGCCAAAAAGTTACGGTTTTGCTGTTCCATCAGTAACCGCCATTTTTCGTCGATCGTGTTATTTTCCGTAGCACTTGTCCCGTTATTAGACTGTCCAGCGTTTAATTCACTATTCACATTATGTGGCGCGTTGTGGTTGCATCCCACTTCTGATAACGGCGAGGCCTCACGCCGGTCATCGGAATGCTCTTTATTATCCATGACGAGTTGCAGTGATCGTCAAAATAAGAGCGCGTATGGTTGAAGGATAGACTCCTTTATTATCTGAAACCACTTGCGGCCTAAAACCGCAAGTGATGCACGAGATTTCGATAGATGAAAAACGTGGTGATCCCCAAGATGGCGTGACAACCTCCTTGCGTGGCGGTCCAACGAAAAGTGACGTCCCGCTCGGTATAAACTATGAAGTAAACGTTATAGCTTTATAGCGTGCTAACGTCACTATAATCTGTTTCACGCTTATAGCATGCTAATTAAACGTTTTACACTTATAGCACGCTGACAGTCTGTGCTTCTCAAGAGTCATCTCAGAAACGTTTAGTGTTGCCAACTTGCAACGCCTCCTCAAAGTCACGCCATCTAGGATTTCACCCAGGTACTAACCTGACGTTTTCCATTTGATTAAATCGTATTTTGTAAACAAATGCTTACTGACAAACATTATTTTAAGCTTAACCTCTGGAGTTTAATCTAATCTTAGGTTTAATTTAAATAATCGAATGCTTCGACATATATATATATATATATATGTATGTTACGGCTAAATGTAGGTGTGAACATAAACTTAAGATTACCCGGCTAAACCTAGGTTTATCTTCGAGGAGGTGTTAATGTTAGTTTCTTCTATCTTTAGCCGGCATAACTAATCTAACCTAACCTAACCTAACCTAACATGATATCGAACTTTAGCTGCTTCTCGAAGATAAACCTAGGTTTAGCTAACCTAACCCAACCAAACCTAACATAATATCAAACTTTAGCTGCTTCTCGAAGATAAACCTAGTTTTAGCCGGCTAATCTTAAGTTTATGTTCACACCTACCTTTAGCCGTAACATATTTACAAAACATTACTGGCTATGAGAGAAAGAGAGAAAGAAAATATGTGATCGCACCTCTCTCTTGCCCCTACAGTAAAGAAACGAAACGGAACTCTCTCTCTTTCCAACTTTACTAACTTATATCTCCGTCTCAACTTCCGATCGCCTCGCCCGATCACTCTTTTCGTAACGCTCTCGTATGCATTCACCAGCTTATTCCCAAAGTCAAGCGTGAGTAAAGAAGTTTTATTTCAAAAAGTCAACTGCTTTATAAACCTATTTGAAAGGGAAAAAACAGTTCATTAATTAAAATAGGTGAATGACGTTTTTAATTGTTCAAACCTTGTTTCCTTATACTAATTATAAATAATAATACTTCTTACATTCACAGTAAAGTAAGCACTATAAGGCTTGTGTTATGTTACTAGGGTAACAGATAGACATATATGATACATAGATATGTAATATTAATAGAAATATATGTATATAAATACCCATGACTCAGGTAAAAAATGCTCGCGTTCATCACACAAACTGCCCCTTCAGGGATTTGAACCCAGGACCGTAGGTGCGAAAGGCCCGCTACCGTTGCACCAAACTAATGCTACTATTAACTAACCTATGTGAACATAGAAATGCTATTAATTACCTACTGTGTTATTAATAAAGAAATCAACTACTCCATAAGTGTGCTATGTTAGGTATTGTGGTGTTCTGTCCCTTTCTTTAGAAAAGGTCGGAAAGGGACAAAACTATAAGGTTAAATAGAAATGGTTAATTATTCAAATCTTGCCGTCTTATTCAAATAAAACCTCTTAACGGATAAACGATGTATTTTTTTTTTAAACTTAATCCTGAGGTTACTTAAATCGTGATCACAGGAAGATTTTCAAAAGAAAAACTTGTCATAGTTCCGGTAAAAATGATTTTATTTAAGTATGCGATAGTATAAGAACTAAATATCTTGGTGTATCAATTTTAATAACGATACCTTAATGATCTCTTTAATAGGACGACTCTTTAAATTAGCCAAAAAATACAATAGAATACGAAAGTCACAAAAAACTAAGTGTTCAAGTGAGTTACGAATACAAAAGACTTAGTTGGGCATTTTTTCTTTGTTAAAATATACCACACAGTACAATGTAAAACTAATTTAAAATTCTAATACAAGGAGAATAAAAGAAATAATTATCGCAAAGATTTAATAACATATCTTGTATGAATAAGAAGCACGATAACTTATTAAAATTTCTTTAGCCCTGTTCTCAAGCGTTTCCAGCCAGACAATTTAGGTAGCGGATTTAAAAGCACTCGACTGTCTGAAATCACAGCCAAAAGTTGTTCGGGAATAAAAGCGCTGAAGCGGTTTAAAACAAAACCAGTTCAAGTCGATTCCAATTAGTTTTGTCTAGTGGTTTAAACTGCTTTTAATTCAACGTGCCAACACTTATTTGTTTTTAGTGAACAATTAAGATTGTTCATTCGATTGTGTAGTGGGGAAATGAAATGAAAAATAAATTTATTCGAATGCACTTAAAATAAGTTGTTTTGAATCGTCCAACATTTTTACCTACCACCCATTCGGGACGTCTTTTAACTGACAAGAAGAATGGGCGCAAGATACTCGTCATCTTAAACAGAAGTAACGACATTTACAATATTATACGTCGTCACCATACAGAATCTACAAAAAAATAATAATAGTAGTGTTATGGTTTCATTACATCGTTGATTACAACATAGTCAACAAGTATCTGTTTTAAGTTGTTCGGACGTAGATAAAATTTATATTCTCCAAAAGAAATGCATCAGACTCCTTACCAATATTGAACAAACAGACTCATGCAGACCTCATTTCATAAAACACAAAATTCTCACACTAACTTCTATATACATATTAGAAGCACCTAAATTTGTCAGAAAAGCCAAAAATTCACGTTGGCAACAGCATCTGTAGTTAAATGAAATGATCACTAAAAAAATAAGCATAAGAACCTTTTTCTATATTGCAATCAGTGACATCGAGCCCTCATTATATGGTAATAAATATTTATAGTAATTTACCGAACTGCATAAAAAACTTTGATACTCTTAACGTTATTTATTAAGGAACTAAAGAAATTTTTAATACGCAGTAATTTTCATAGCCTAAGCGAATAATTTGATTATAAATACAAATAACCAAAACCTATCTAATGGGACGCCGCATGTATGTTTTTGTGCATTTTTACTAACTCTGTACAGTTGGTTGTTTTGTATTCAATCTTTTAAAGGAGAAATTGTCTGCAAGTAATTTGAAATATTGCCTCTATATTCCATAAATCACTTGTGTCATAATGTGAATGTGGGAATATAACCCGGAACGGTGCGATCGAGTGCACGAGATCCCTGGTGACATACACCGTAAAAGTTGACCAATGAATGTGATTCCTTTTGACAGTTATAATACACCTTATAGTTATACCTTTAAAGACCATCTCATTTATCTCAAGGTTCATTATCAGATCTTTCTCTTTCAAGGTCTCTTGTTATATTGGTAGTAAAAAAAGAAAAAGGAAACTAATTGAGTGACCCATGTGAAGCCATACTCTGTAAACCTAAGCCATACTCTCTATTTCATCAATCAATCTTATTAGTAAATATCAAAAAAGGGTGCGTCCGAAAACTTAACGAACCTTGTCGCATTGTATAAAACGACGCGACGGTCTTCAAAAGAAACTGTTTCTGAACAGTTGAAAGGGGATTCCGATGATCGCCTGCGGACCCCTGAACGGCGGGGGGACTCGCAGACGAAGCGTCACCATGGTTCCGCGCGAGTGGTCTCGAGTAATCGCCTCAATCGATACACGCCGTTTTTGCATCGACAAAAAAGCCGAGCGGTCGATGCGACAGTGACTCGCCAGACCCAATTAATACGGTACTCATTATCTCCCACTTTTTTCACGATGTCAGATTGTAGGGCTGTTAATTGATTTTGAAAGAGCCAAACCTGCGAGGGGAGATAATTCCGAAACCGACAGTGGGACTTATTCAAATGAAACTGTCGGTAAGCTCTTTTGAATGTCTTTTAACATCGTCAATGCACGTTTTTTGCCGTCGTAATTTTTTCTGAAGCAGAATGAGCGCAAGAAAATGTCATTACAATGTCAATCAATCTTCAGCACAACCATAAGAAATATACTTTAATTGGTTTCGTTTGTTGGAATGATGAATACATTTGAAAACAGTTTTTACAATGGCTTTACAAGAAAACATAGTTTTAACAGATTAAATTGTATATGGACGATTCGATGCGTTGTTTAACCCTTAATTGGACTGAAGGAATATGTTCCCCACATTAATTTTTAAGGTTCTATGTGAGCTGTATGCAAGCTATTCCCACAATATGTCAAACACATATTTTTAGTAATATTATCTATGGCCCGGATTATAGATGCGTAAATCGGAACGCACCGTTTTACCGTCAATGTCAATTCATTTTTTCCGTTGAGGCCATTTGGTTAATCTGTGTGATTTTGTGTGACTGTCTCAAGAAAAATAGAAACAATGCCCAAAAAAAATCCGGTAAGTAGCCAGAAATTGTTGTTTATCGTAGATTTGTTGTTTCTTTACCTGATATAACAGTTTTTGCCGGGCATAATGTATTTACATGAGGTATATGGCTTTTACAAAAACGTGGGAAATATATGCCTAGAGCCCGTTTGCGACGTATTTATTTAGTTGGTTCATATTTTATTTTATTTCAGAACGTTCACTGACTGATGTTATCACCCTCAAATGTTACAATTGACTTTTAGAGAAGCATGTAGCCAGTCATCAAACCAATCCATTGATGAATCTATGATTCGGTTCAAGGGTAGAAGCTCGATGAAGCAATATATGCCTAAAAAAGTCGGTATACGGGCGAAAGTTTTACGTGACAACGACTTTGAGTGGTAAAATAATTTTAATGTGAATATTCATTCGTATAGTAGGAAGAAGGATGAAATAATAGTAACAATTTAAAACATTTATTTATACAAAGAATTATATTTAAAACATTAATTTATAGGCACGCGTCCCTTCCACTTTTTATGTCTGTCTCTCTCGCTCTTAGGCGGGCTAACCATGCCCGAGTGGAAGGGACGCGTGCCTCTCACTCGCTCTCATTGTAAGCGCATAACGTGAGCGGAGCGTAACGCAGTTTCTTGAAGTGTCACCCGGCAAACCAATTTATAAGACGTTGTCACGTCAAAAAACCAATAAAGAGAGGCTACAAGTCTTGGGCAAGATGTGATGCTAAAACGGGATTTCTTTACCAGTTTCAAATTTATACTGGAAAAGTAGGTACAGTCACTGAAGAAAATCTTGGATTTAGAGTTGTTTTAGACTTGTCTGAAAATGTACCTAGAAATACCTTACTGGCATTCGACAATTTTTTTACAAGTTTAGGTGTACTCGTAGCACTGCAACAAAGAGAAATTTATTCTGTGGCAACTATTCGAAGTTTTTCGGTTACGTTTTTGATGGAATCTGCAATCATCAATGCTTATATTTTATACATGACAAGCCACTCCGATAGGAGGAACACACACAGAAGTTTTAGATTGCGATTAGGTCGATCAATGATAGATACTTTTTCTAGCAGAACAAGACGACCACCAGTGTTCAAAAGCAAAAAGGGTGGTGTGTTTGGTGTACCCGATGAGCTTCGGCGTTCACATGTAGGAAACCATATGCCAAGATTGAATAAATTTAGAAGATGCCGTTTTTGCAGCACTCGTGCTAAAGAAATAAGGTCAAAATACATTTGCAGTGTATGTCAAGTGCCATTATGTGCAGCTCCATGTTTCGAAAGGTTCCATTGTAATTGATTCCATAGAAAAAAATATCCTGCACCAGATACATGAAAATTATTTCCCACATTTCACTATCCATAAAGGCCCTATGAAGACAGAAGGAACATTATTCCCACATATTTTTTTTGTTACTTAAAAATAAAAAAAAATAAAAAACTATAAAAAGTCTTCTTTATTTCCCTACCCACATTACTTAAATAACTGCATTTATTATATAACCTCAGTGTGGTGCTCAGGCCCAATTAAGGGTTAAAAGGCAAAGACCATTAGGCAAACTGACCTCTATCAGAGGAGTAAATGTTTCATTTCGAGAAATAATATATGTGTTGATGGTCAGCATGTTAGTTCCCATCGCGATGTTTCTCACAGCTCAAATGCTAGCCAAATCGATACTAAAGATAATTTCAAATTGAAACCTACAATAATTAACCGCTTCACCTCGCCCCGGGGGCACGGAGCGATCAGTTGATCGATGGATGATATTACGCCTACATGCTAAAAACTATCAATTGACTTTACAAGAGCGCAAGAAATGTTTGAGATCGTGAATCATGATTACGAGATGGATAGAGATAAACAGTGTCGATCGAAGCCACGTTCGCGTCAGTTGTAAATCCAAATCAATTTTAAAATTGTGCTTATTCCATAAAAGCATCATTAATGTGAAATTCAAGTCGTAATTTAAAACGTATTTCTCCATTAACGTTGTTGCGGAACAGGAAGTAATTTAAATTCGCGATTTGATTTCTTGATTCCAGTTCAAGGATATCTTTAGTTATAAGTTTTTTCGCATGACTTGATAATTCAGGTATTATCAACTCATTCGTTTTTCTTAAACAGATATTCAGTTGTCAAAATTCGTTTTTTGTGTTGGTAATACAGATCGTTGCTTCAAAGTATAAACAGAATGACCAGTAAAATAATTGTTACTGGACTGTTTGTTTAGTGTTATAAAGATTGATTCGTGACCCCGACCTCAAGAAGAGGTCTGTATCGCTTGGCTCGAAATGTTCACGCCGTGAATACTGTTGTTATTATGTGATGGATGGATTCACCAAAAATGGCGTCCATGTAAATCACCTGGACGTGCGTATTGCTAGATGATAACGACAGTCGTAGATACAATTTTTTGTGGTCTCTGGCAGCATTCCCAGTAGCCAATATATATGGTAAACGACAATTTGACGATCGTTTGGTGCGACGGAGGCGATCCTGCTGTTCGCACCGACGGTCCTGGTTTCGAGTCCCGGAAAGGACAGATGTCTGCGAGCTATTATACCTGAGTCATGGGTTTTTATTATATATATATATATATATATATATATATATATATATCTATGTATCATATATGTATGTCAATCGGTTAGTCTAGTATCCATAACACAAACTTTACAGTGCTAAATTTGGGCAAGGCTAATTGGTGTAAGTGTATGAAATATGATTATAATACTGTAAATCTCGCTAAATTCAACAAGAATGGAAGAGAACGCAAAACAAATCCGAGATCTACCGCTGTTTTGGTACTTAGCTTGGACTTTGTTATTTAATTCCTGCAAAAATACCAATATGACATAACGTAATATGTAAATAAACTCCCATCAAATTCAAAACACAGATTAAATTATTTTTGTCCTCGAATCTTAGTTGCTTTTTCTTCAAACAAGAGAGAAAGAGACAAAAAATTGACGACGGCTAATATCCAAGTGCACTAAGACGACGAGCGAAAACATCCTTTTCGAGATTATGTTTCGTTCGCTGGGAAATATTTGCGTATTTTTATTATTTCCTGATTGTTATTTAAATTAACATGTAGAGTCGTAAAATTTCGAGGTAACGTGAGAAGGTCAAAATTAACGTAAAATGGTATAAAAGTTACATTCTGGTGACGCCGGCCCCTGTACAAAATTGTGTTGCGTAAATTATTGGAAGAAGGTTAAGAAAACTGATTATGATATAAAAATAGCTGGATAAGAGAAAAGTGCTATTATATTTAGTTCTTACACTTTCATCATATTTACTTTTTACGGATTTTGCGCATATTTGATGTGATCACGAGGCCAGTAAGGGAGTCGAAACGACAGGATGAAATATATAATAAAATATGCCCAAAATCCGAAAAAAAGAGTTTAATTTAAAAGTGCTATTACGTTTATAATCAAATGTTTCACTGATTTTATTCATATTTTTATTTATAACATCTTGAAAAATATAACGTCCCAATACTTGAAGTTACTGAACCATTCACTGAAATAAAATATTCTATTAAATTAAATAAAAACCTTATTGGTTGTTTGTTAGGAAGTATAAGTTGATACACGTAACATCAATTTGAGAAGATATTACTTCCTCAATTTATTTAAATCTGAAATTACTTATTCCATTTGAGTGTTGGTTTATTTGAACCTGTAAGGCGTGTGGGTAAAGTACCTAGATTATTTGAACAGGTGTGTGGGAGTCCCAAATTATATGCTATTGTCTGATGATTGCTTTGTACGACAGATATGTACATCTCAAATAAAGTTCCTATGACAAGTATTTTATAGGGATTCTATGAGTAGACAAAAGGAAAAAAAGCACTTTTAGTTGATAAAAGATATTGCAGGATAATGTCATCATATTAATATGACTATGGATATATCGTTGGCTGTTAAGGATAATCGGAGAGTTTTTTGACGTGATAACGAGTCCTTAGATGAGCTCGGAGGCGTAGTTGTTTTTTAAACACGGATATATTACCTTTTATTTATACAAATATTGCATTGTGAATGCAAAAAAAAAGAAAAACGTGAAAACGTCTTATAATCGATGAACGTCGGCTGCATGCACGAAAAAGCATGACTCATCGTCACGTTCCGCCTGAACCGAGCGTGCAAGCGAGAGCGCGGAACAATTGATAGAGAGGCACGATCGGCCTTGTGACGCATCTATCTCTCTTCCACTCCATCAGCCGATGCGTCCGAGTAGAAGAGAGACAGCGGCAGCACACAACCTACGCGTGAACTGTTTTGTTAACTCCTTCTTTTTATTATACAAAATAATGACAGTTTAGTGATAATGATTCAATTCAATTCATAAAAGTATGCAATTCCTCATTAATGTTTTAAATAATGCATGTGCGTGAGTGTGCGTGCGTACGTGTCTGAGTGTGTGTGTGTACCGTGTGTGTGTGGGTATACTTACAATACTTTGCAATGGCATAGAGAATAACGTCCGTAGGTACTTGCTTAATAGAGAAGAAGTGTCAATGTGAATATCACACATGAGGCGGGTCGGCCCCTCCGGTGCGGTCACTGCCCCAGATCACTAATATTAGACTTAAAACTACTCACGAAAATATACCATCGTTAAATAAGGTCACGGTCTTTTATTTATTTATTTAAGAAAGCAACAGCTTCTCAAATGTTACAATAACATGTAACAATTTATTATATCGTAAGGGCAATAACAGGTTTCTTTTATAAATCATAAGCAAACCGAACAAACCGAAATCTAAATATAGGACCTAAATGCTAAGCAAATGTTTTTGATAATAATAATAATATATTTCAAACAAATATATCTTATTTTGTGATACTATTATGTACACTAGCTAACCCGGCCACGCGTTGCTGTGGTTCACTTATTTTCATTATAACATAAAATAGCCAATATTCTAAGTTGCAACAAATCCAGCAAAATGAAAAAAAAATCGGTTAAGTAGTTTCGGTGTTTATCGCGGTCAAATATTACAACGAATTTTTTATATAATACATACATATATGCATACATACCTCAGAGATACATACACATAGTTCCTAGATATAAATATGCATATAACATAAACAGTAACATCCCTCCAGACCGGGACAAATAAACACCACACACAAATATACACGTACACACAAATACTTGTCCCAATCGGTCTCATTCAACTTTTCCTTTGAAACGCTACACAGAAAGCTATTGAAGTTGGCTCTTAAAAGGTTTCTTTCAGTATAATCAAAAGGAATTTGTTTCACAAATCTGTCTTATTTTAACTGTTTTATTTTTATCTCTTTGAATTATGTCACTTTTTATAATATCTGTTAAGCCAATTGTTTAATAGCTAATAATAGTAACACCAATGTAGCCTTATTTTTTATTAGTTAAAGGTTCTTTTTTTGTTTTAATTTTTGTATTTCATTAATATATATGACTGACAGTAATGTTTTAATTCTTTCTACGATTTTCATAATATTGTAAATGTCGTTTCTTCTGCTAAAGCTGACGAGTTTTTTGCCCCCATTCTTCTTGTCACTGTAAAGACCTCCTGAACGGGTAGGTAAAAATGTTGGACGATTCAAAACAACTTAATTTAAGTGTAGTTAAAGTTATTTTCATTTCAGCTATCAATAATACAGGATTGTATAATTGCAGTGGTGTGCCAATGCGATTCTAAATGAAAAGGTATGTGTGCCCGCTAGCTAATTGTAATCAGTACCGGCTTGTTTTACAATCGGAGAACAATGTGGCATAAACCCGCATGACGGCGGCTGTTTTGTTCACGGCCAACTGTGTGGCGGAATCTCGCATAACTCAAACTACAAACATTGGACTGGTTTTATTTGAGTCTGTGCGAAATTAGAGAGTTTCGCCACCAAATGAAAGTGGCAACCATGTGAAAAATGGCATCTTTTGACCGATAAAACATAATTTGTCTAGTTTTTATTGTCCAGTCGTCATCCCAGTCAGTCAAACAAGGCTTTTCTAAGGGAACTTTGTATGAAGAATATAATATTAATAACGGATTTTTGCTTGATATTTAATCCTGACGTTTTGACCCCTTTGCAGGAGCCGTGATCACAGGATGACTAAGGCAATGGTCGTCATATATTTTCTATTACATTCACAATATTTTAATCAAGCACGTTCCTAACTTTAAAAATGTTATATAAATCAAATTGCTTTATTTAGTTATTAAATTCTCTCTAACGATTACATTGTATACTACTGAGTCTACTATCAGTTCGGAAATTGGGAGGTCCTTCCGAGAAGAACTGGCGAAAGAAACTCGGGCAGGGGGACCGACCTCCGTCTTACATTTATTATTTGCTACAATAGCTAACTACATGACAAGGTCTTGCAATGTCCAAAATCTATAAAAAAGTGTAAAAACTAAATACGAAGAATATAAGTTAATTTATTTATTTATGGAAACAAACAGAACTTATACTTATGTTGTATGTTAAATTAAATATTGCATTAGCCAAATAAGTTTCCAACTATGAAAAATGCATGCAAAAACTAATACTCTTATCCAATTAAAGATTATGATACAGTAAACAAAACAAAATAAATTACATTTTAAGCGTCATGTACTTTTCTAACCAGGGTTATATAGGATACATAACGATAATTTTGTGTGTTACAAGCTGTTACGAGAAATCGGTTCTTGGAGTAGTTAGTTTTGCATAAACAGAGCTTAATAATTAAAGAGTCTACGAGAAAGCATGTTAATTTGTAATTTATTTTTTTAATAATCTGACTTGTAGACATGGCGTTACAATTGAAAATAAGTATAAGTTGAAACGATAAACAAAACTATTTATTGATCTGAGATAAACAATAACTAATAAAACCCACAATAATAAGATGTTTACATGAAGTAAAATTAACTTTAAGAACCAGTCACTGCCTCATCTATACTTCTGTGGCATCGTACATAATGTTATAGGTACCAGAGAAGAGCTAGTTTTCAGAACGTCTTCACAAATTATATTCAAAGCCTTTCTACTACTTGAAACAAGGTCGTCTTTCAAATGACAAGAAGATCGGCACATTAAACATATCATTTTATAGCACTCCCTTGCAATTTTCATAAATTTTTAAAATAGTCATTGAAATAACTTTAGCTTAGGAAGCTCCTGAACACTACTGAATATGACAGTAACTTTATTTAAATGCACTTAGAATAGGTTGTTTTGAATCGTCCAACATTTTTAGCTACTGGGTACTCATCATTCAGGACGCTATTCAAGAAATCTTTTAAATGATAAAAGAACGCAGGAAGTTTTAACAGAACTATCGGTATTTATAATTTTACTAGCTGACCCGACCGACGATCGACGCGGTGCTGCTTAGTGTTATTAATTACAATTAAACCTATCTCATGTCCTTTGCTTTAACAAATCCAGCAAAATGAAATTAAAATTATCAAAATCGATTGAGAAGTTTTGGAATTCAAGTTTATAAGTTATATTAGATACTTCGTCACCAATACATAATCCACAAAAAAACAATTTTATTATATTATCAAAAAAAAAATAGTGTTAGGGTTTATTTATCTAAGTAGTTGCTTACGACAAAGTCTACAAGTATCTGTTTTATACAGTAAAAAGCGTCAGAATTCAATAAAAATACGAGAATAAAAGATATTCGTATTTTTATTTTATTTTATTATATTCTTAATAACAAAGTAAGTTACATGTGAACCTTTTTTAACACAATCAGCGTACTATAATGCTCGTTACACGTGCAATATAATAGATAAATAAACACATTGTTACCAAAACGAGTAAACCCAAACAAGAAGGATGACAGAACGACCATCTTTGTCCGTGGGAACCGTTCCCCAGAGTGAAACAGCACATGCAAACACCAGTTGTCATAATAACACGCAGAAAACCAGAGTCTAGGATCGCCAGATGGGCTAGACTTGGGTGGATTGTCCAGCAATTTCACACGTTGCCCAGTGTCCCGGTTTTAGGCAAAATGTCATAATCAAGATACATATTTTTAGTTCTCAAAACCACAGAGTTTAGCGACATAGACTTAGGATTACAGAGAATTTAGGATGTAACTTTAGCATGTTACACACGTAGCTACCGTAGAGTAGGTACTCATATGTATTTATCCGACGACCTCCTTCATGGTAACCACTCCGAGGTACCGGACACAATCCCCGGTCGGGTTAATGTACAAATTGAACTTATACTGCGGTACCATCGTTGTTTCTGAATTCCATAACACAAGCGCTCTAGATACTTTACTTCAGAACAATGCATGTGATTGCCCAATATTAAAAAAAATATGGTTGAATGTATTGAAGAGAACCAAAATATATGTAAGACCTGCATGGTTACCACATGACATGCAATAAAAATTCTGATTATGATACAAGATCCTCTTCGGGACGCTAAGTTAGCGTAGGTAAGAAAGTAATCGTATAGCTAGCGTTTGCGAAAGTTTTTTTTTTATTGCAGAAAGTTGGCAAACAAGCAAACTGCCCACCTGATGGTAGGTGGTAACAGTCACCTATAATACATGTGGCTCTTGTGAGATTCGCAGCAAAACTGCAACCCCCACAAGAACCACAGTGTACGTTGCCAACTTGTGACACAAGATGTAAAGTCACTGTACCCAGTAATTTCACTGCCATATCTTACCCTTCAAACCGGAACACAGCAATGCAAGCACTGCTGCTTTGCGGCAGAAATAGGTAAGACGGAGGTACCTAAGCAGACGACCCTGGTACAGAGTCTCCCTCCAGTATCATTTGATCTTAAGCCTAACTCCTTATCTCATTTGATCTTAAGCCTAACTCGTTACCCGCTGTACGATTATACAGTTCACAATAGGCGCTACTTGACTACGGATGTCGTACGACTCACAAATGTGGGTACTATGTGTAAATTACTGGCCGTAATAACCATTGACAGTTAAACTCCGGTGGCTTTTTACGAGCCGTTCAAGATTACTGCGATGGACGTTCATAAACGATCGCAATTCTGCCAACTTTTATGTACATACGGGTCGGTTAATGGCGGACCGTGTCGTCGGCATGTCGTGTTTCTGTCAAGGGAATATTGAACATTGTGTTTATTTACGGAAAATCAATATTCTGTAAATGTAACAAATATTATTATTATTATTTTTTTTATTTATTTAGAATGGGTTTGCTCTTGATCCCAATCACGCCCGGGGGCCATGACAGAATCCACGATGGAACGAGCTAACCCAGAAGGTGTCTATTCACCCTGGCTTTGAAAATGGACGGGTTATAAGTTCTCGGAAATACAGACGCAGGGAGGGAGTTCCACTCCTTTGCTGTGCGCGTTATGAAGGATGTTGAAAAGCGCTTGGTGCGACAGGTAGGAATATCAACCAAGAAAGGGTGGTAGCCTGCAGTGCGTCTGGATGTTCGATGGAAAAAAGGAGATGGCGGTATGAGCAGATGCAGCTCTTGAGCACACTCTCCAAAGTACAGTCTGTAAAAGACCGCCAGACAGGCAACTTTGCGGCGATGAGCTAAGGTGTGAAGCTTTGCTCTTCACCAATTTGTTGTCCCCCATGAGCCTTTCAGCTCTGCGCTGAATCGTCTCCAGTGCAGCAAGTTGGTATTTTGCTAAACTGTTTATTATTCTGTTAAACTTAATATTCAAATGGAATATTAATCAGTTTGTCAGAGACTGGTGCCTGAACAGTGAAATATAATAATAACAAGTTTAAATGCGCATTGTACTAGATTGACCTAGGAATCGCAGTTTTTCACTTAATTTGAACTAAAAAGAGGCCTTCAAATTATCCCCCATTGGGATCGTATCTGTTATCTCCATAATTGAAGGTCTGTCAGATGTCAAATGTCGTCTCGCCTCAGCAATAATTGGAGGGCAGTGGCCCATAGCGGGGCGCCTCTATGGCACTAGAGCGTAAGATAACCTCTTTAAACTAATGTAACCCTTATAATAATGGCATTAGAGTGCATCAATAAATAGTACCATATCAGGTACAGTGAACTGATTCGATTCCTAATCCTAAAACCGCCACGGAACTTTATCGCATTAACTACGAGAGAATTACGAAGTTAGTATTCAATATTATTAGGTTATAGGCGATAGATTTATTTTAATAATATTTTTTACATTCACACCGATTAGCCTAACCCAAAGTATCAGGAAGATTAGTCGAATCTTCCAGGAGTTCTAATACTCAACAAACGTGATTTCCATACCCTTAAAATGTTTGTTTTTATATTATTATCACTATAATATCTAGACTTATAAATAAAATTTAAGTTACCGTATATAATATGCGGTACACAATAAAAATCAGTTTTTAAATCATAGTTTATCTGTTTGTCAGTTGGTTCCGATTAATCTCGGAAACGCATGAATCGACTTAGGACGGGACTTAAACTGACAGCTAGCTGATGTTATAAAGAGTAAGTTTGGTTACTTTTCTTGTATACCCAGCATAAAAAGGCCGTTGTAAACGTACTTACATTACACTATAGCGTCCCCTCGAGCAAATTTTCACGTGTTCCGTTAATGGTCAACGATCAAAATAGAAAGTCATAACTGAGACCACAATATAACCAGTTGCAAGAATGTCCGATTCCAATACATCTGAATTAAACCAAATTGATGGAAATAGCTTACTCGGTGACCGTTTGAATATCTTCGCGTTAGTTTTACGACGTCGTTACCACTAAATAAAACCGTAAGACCCATTTTAAAGCGGATGATAATTTAAATTACATAAAATCATACGTCCAATAGCTGAGATAGTCTATTAAATTAACGCTAGTTAACTTTGAAATGATAATTATAATACTAAGCAATGCGTTTCTTGTGTTAAGTGTTAAAATATGGAACGTAATGAATGATATAAACTTATTTTAGACCAATTAACAATCACCCAAGTTAAAGCTATTCTTTCGAAAGAATATTTATAACACTTTGTTCAACCCCTCGTGGTGAGTTAATACACTTAACAACGTGTGGGTCTACGTATGTAGTAATACGTCGACGAGATTTGAATTAGATGTATTTGGTTTAAGATGACATTTCAACCGAAGGGCTACGGCTGCCTTAAGTATATAAGGATACTAGATGACCAGGCCACGCGTTGCTGTGTTATAAACTAAAATGAAACCAATCCTATGTCCTAAGTTGCAAAAAATCCAGCAAAATGAAAAAAAAAACATTAAAAGCGGTCGAGCAGTTTCAGATTTCATCGCGATCAAGTACATGAACTGATGTGTGTATATATATATTATATAGGTTGTCTAATGCGTTGGGGGTAAACACTGCACAATCACTTCTATTAATTTTAATCAGTTTCTAGGAAGTCCTGAATTTGTCAGTTTTGGCTTCAGTCACGGTCATTTGTAAGTGACTTATATGTTACAGCAATGTTATTTAAACAGATTACATGGATATACCTTTTTCTCAAGTAGGCCTATTTCGTATCTATGAAATGATTAGATTTGATTATTAAAATATGTCTAGGCATGCGCTTCACATTCTAGATCGCATCGTCGTTCCCCGTCAGGCGAGATGGTGGTCAAGCGCTTACCTATTTACTAACATAAAATTAAATTAATTAAGCAACACTGACTCTTACCTAAATATTGATGACGCATGCTGTGGCTATCTTTTAGTAATGTTGCGTGCATCTTATTACTGTAATGATTTTTTAAAAGCATATAAATATGTTAACTCTGTTGGTTGTTATATTTATTTAAATGGACCATCATTTTAATAAATATAAAAAAGATAAGTCTTGTAAAAATTACATCTTTTTAATTTATATTTTGTGAATAAATTAATTTCAATTCTATTATTATGTTATTTCACGATTATTCACATAGTCGGAAAGGCACAAGAATTTAATAAGCTTCATCCATGTAGGCGTATCAGATTTTTTGCTCTTTTAAATGTCACGTCTATATGCAGACTCTTTCTCTTCTGGCGTTGATAATAATAATATAATGTACTAAAAAGCACTGTTTTTCTTTATTTTCAAATATTATTTATTTACTGATACTAAATCAGTCAATTATTGATCTTATGTGGTTTTCATATTGAGTCAACGCAAATATTTTTTTTATCAACTTTAATTTGGAGGAAATCAGTTTATTTTATTTTCTTTATTTAAGAATCTCCAACAGAAAATACACAGTACATTCTTAGAAATAATATAAATGGCTACAATTTGCGTATTTCTATAACTATAGGAAGCCAATTCATCCTCAATATTTCTTACAATGGCAATGTAATCAAAGGGTATAAAAATAGTTTCTGGTTCTTTATGTAATGTTGTTCAAAATATGTGTTCTCAAAATATATAATAATACAAGTTAACCTGGCCACGAGTTGCTGTGTCACAAATTAAAATGAAATCTATCCTAACAAAACGAAAAAAACATCATCAATAGTTTTAGAGTTCATCGCGGTCAAACACAGGGACAGGGGGTTTTTATATATAAAGATGTTTGTATTCTTAGAGACAACTGCGAAAATCAGTTCTTGTTTACGATCTTATTTTTACATTAAGTTGTACTTTTATTTTTTTAACCGCAGAGGTAAACACATATCAAAGAGAAAGGAAAAAGTAAATTGAAATTATTATTTATTTCTTGTAATCTAACAGCCGACCGCAAAATTAACGAGTTTCTTGCGTTCACAGAGGGAAAAAAGAAATTCCAAACAATCCACGCAAACTAAATTGAAAGTTTCCAAACGAGCAAGGGAGTGAATTCATTAAGAGTTACATGAAATCCAATTAAGCGACAGCAAAAAATAAATTGGCTCCTTCGTAGAAAAATTACAAGTCACTAAGTTGAAGGTTCAATTCGGTGACTCATTTGAGAAATGCGAATTACAAACTTACGGAGTTTTTGCGAGTTCCCTGAAAGAATACCTCACTTGCTAATGCCCCTGATGCATCATGTTCAGCGGGGTTAGTTTATAGACGATTCCATTATAGTAAAGCTGCTAATAATAATAATTTCTAGCATATGGAAACAGAATAAAGTTTTTTAAGTTCTATCCAGTGCTATCGCCTTCCGAGGTTATACCACCATAGCCTCAAATTATTAAATTTAAATCATAATTGATACATTAATTACAGAAGACAGCCATATTGAATAACTGTCGCATAGTTCGGATTTTTTTAGAAATGGATGAAAATCCGGCAAATCAACTGTAATACAGCTCAATACCGGGAAAAATAATAGTTATCACTTGGTTTAGACCCATAGTGACTATCAATGCCAACATTAAAAGCAAAAAGTAAGTCTATGCGAGAGACTGGTGTCCGTTCTAGAAGATCCTCTATGACAGATCACCAGTCTCTTTATATCCGAACCGATGATTTTTAATAGTGATTTTAGACAAGAAATTGTAATTTTTTTGCTATCATATTTACTTAGTGGATAAATGTTTATTTGTTTATTTATTTTCTTATACAAATAACTATTATGAAGCCGAAAAACTAATATTGATGTATACGACCATTCCCGATGCTTGGACAGGTAAACAATATTATCATCGGTATTTTCTGCGTCCTATCAAAGGCATTTATTTCATTGCATTAGCCGTGAAACATTTTTTGAATAAATGAAACATTATGATGTCCTTAAATTATCATAAGACTACATATGTATATAGTCACATATCTCTTTAAGAATTTATAAAGTACTCATTAGCGAGGCTAAGACTTATTAAGGTCCAATTACTGTGGGCTGCTCCAGGGATAGATATTGGATTCATTACTATTGTTTTAATAGGTATTCCTGTAACTAAGAAACTATGTAATAAAATCTAAGACTGAATTACTTCCAATTCTTGTATATTCTTGTATAATCGCGAAACTTGGCAAATATATGTAGTTCATAAGACAATAAGGAACTATTGAGCTGGTCTAATGAGCTCAAAGATGGGAGACGAATGCCTGGAATGCTTACAAGGAAATCCATCAAGTTTGGGCTCATCTGGTTAGTCGTAACCAAACTTGTTCATTTGCCCTGACGAGGGAGACCTGATGGTACTGGAAACTGGCTTGTGTCATTTTTCATTTTTTAGTGCACCACAGCAAAGATAAATGCAAGATTTGACTTTTATTATTTGTATTAATGACCTTCCTTATTTCACAACAATTATTGTGAGTCAGTGCAGTTTGCAGATGAAACCTTTTTAATTTTAAAAAATCAAACAAATGCAGTTTGTATTTTTACGCTATAATCAGAGCTCTATCTAAAGTAGCGCATTGGAAAACTTACAATAACTTAATTCAAATAAAACTTTAATCTACTTTACCTAACGTGAGGCAGGTTAACATGTCAATAAATGTGAATGGCGAAGCAGTCGAACACTTAACTTAGTTGTTAGGTATTTCTGTAGATTAAAGGCTATGAGATTTCCATATCAATTGCGGCCAATACGGCCGCCATATATACGAGAATAAGGCTAATGACTGATGTAAAAACAGTAAGAACGGTTTATTTTAGATATTTTGATGGTATAATGACGTGTATGGGCTCGTCGGTAAAGGCTAAGGTGAACTTTTAGGGACCAAATAGATGTCCTGAAAAGGGCAGGTCAAAAGTACCCTTAACCGACGAACTTCTATGAAAGGTCTGATTAGAGTTGAAGCGAGGATCGTGGTAAGTAGAAACCTGTGATCTCTGCCTACCCCTGCGGGAAAAGGCGTCACTATATGTTTGTATGTTTAATAACTTATGAGATGTTATTGTTTGCTCAGCTGCTAATTTTGATGATATATTTATTGTTATATACTAGCTGACCCGGTATCGCGTTGCTATGGTAACGTTATTGATACAATGGAAAAAGAGCGGACAGACAAACACACAAACCACTGTGATCTTACATCACATATGCTACTATTTAAGCAGTACATGTTTTTAGTAATAAATTTTTCAAAGATGAGCAGTGCACGCCATATACAATTTACGATCCGTAGATCCGTAGATTTTGATAGCTATTTCATAAAATAAAAATACTAATAGTTTGTTTTCAACATATCTATGAATATACTATATGTAAGTAAATATTCTAACAATTTTATTAAAAGCAGTGATCTTCATACAATTAATAAAAATAAATATGAATAAACTTACTGTTCTAAGATTCAGGCTTCAAAACACAAAAGGCTCGTTATAACGTTTTGAAAAGTTTTAATTTGTCGTTAATAGTTTACTCAAGAACAAAAGCTATTATAAAATCGGTAACTATTGAAAAGAAAAGGTGGAATTAATGGCCTTGATTCTATTTTTGTAATGATAGTATAGTACGAAGTCCATTGATTATTATGGTAAATTTTTCTTATACGATTTAATAACGCAATCCCATCGAGTTTGGACTTTTCAACTTTCTACTTCGTTTTATTAACACAAGTAATAATAAAAACTTGTGTTAACAAAGTTTGTTTATAAACTTATATCTTGTTTTACTTATGACTTACCTTTAAATTACTCTGTAACAAGTAAATAACCGAAAACACAACTCATAGCGTGATACAGCGCGCATCGTCTGCGAAAATATCGCTCAACATTTTGTAGAGAGATAGAGTTAGTTATTTCCCCGGGACGTGTGCGTGACATGTCTTCGTGATATAACCGTCTTATGGCCCATCGCAGGGTTCGTCCGAAGATATGCCAATCTCGGGACACGTGCTGGCGTGCCTGTCACGTTGACATGAAGCTATTAGCTGAGCACGATCCCGCGTAATAATATCTAACATCAACTATCAAGGCAGAGTTTCGTGAGAGACGGATATTATAAAACAGAAATATATTTCGGCAAACAAAATGCAAAAAAAATGATATGCCTGACAAGGGTTGTCTGAAATAGATTGCTGTTTAGCAACAAGGCCGCCTGTGTCTATACTTTTATTTGTTATATTTTTTTTTCTCTGTATCCTATATGTGTGTTCAATAAAGCGTGATTTACATATCGCACCTTTAAAGACAAACCGTTCCTATACAAAAATATCAAATTTTACAGGAGAGCAAATATACGGTAAAAAATTATATCTTTTTGCAATAAATCCCTGCCTATGATGTTTTGAGACATTTTTGAGGGCTAGTATTACAGGTCTTTCTGTACATTATGGCACACAATACACAAAATCATGATTTATCAATAAAAACACATTTTTTATGATTTTGAATTATTATAGTAACACTTTACCATATTTTTTTTTTTCAATATAGTAAATTTCTATAAAATCAATGTGTAAAAAATGTATTTATCCGAAAAATATTTGTTATATAAGAAATTTATCCATAAACTACTATTTTTATATAAGTAATTAATAAAGTTTACACACGTTTCTTTTAAGGATAACGTTGGGTGAGATAAAAAAGCACCGAAATTAATGGTAATCATTTATTATTTAAAATCAAAAAGTAATTTCCATACATTTGTTTGGCTAAATTATTTGGCGGATTTTCTTTATAATTAGTTTGTACTTATAAAATCCCAAAAAGTTTAAGCTTAAGACTATTTAATACCGATCTTTGGAATCAGTGTCAATAAAATTATGTTATCAAAATAAAAATAAACAAAAATTCTAAACGTTAATTACCTTAGGCCTTAGTATCACATTTTTCTGCATGATACTCATACCCAAAAATAATAAAGGCAATCCTATTGTCATAATAATATTCAAAATAAACAGATAGTCTTTGTCACAAACATAAAACTATCTTTTAAAACACAAAAATCTTCTAAAATAAAACATCCACTGGATATTTATAACTGGATTTTTCCACTTATAAATAAATCATCCACTGGATTTTTATAACAAACAAAATATCTCATAAAGTATAAAATATCCAAAAAAAAAAACACCAGGCTGCAATCAATGCAAGAAATTATTATAATAAGACAACGCGTAACTCTGTGGTATTATATTACTGTCGATTAAGCTCTTTAAACCACTTTTTTTTCCTCTCACTTAACTTTAATCCAGATTGATACAAAGGCACCAGTTCGTAATTTTTAAGGCTTGTGCCAAGAGCCGTACGTGTGTATGTTGATGTTGTGATTATTAAAGTATTGTATTTCTTTAAAGTCTGTATCTACATATTTTTGTAGGAAATAAAAACTTGCTCTAAATCTTGATGTTTTTCAAACTTAATTATCTTGATATCGGCTAATCTAACTGTTTAACCCTGAGTATTTTTTGAAAATCGTCCACCACATGCCACTGTGGGATTTTTTATATCAATAAAGTCAGAAAAACACATTTCATTTCAGCCTATTGGACGGATTTTTGTTCCTTTGCGCTTTCGTTTATTCGGTATATTCAAGGTATCATCTATCCATGAATGGATTTCTTTGAATTTAAATCGCTAACCTGCTGCTTAATATTGTGGTCTCTTCCAACAGTTGGACCGAATTTTACACGTCTAGGTGGCGTTGGCAGTGAATAATCTGGATCACGATCTTCATCATCGGGGGAAAAATCTTTTCCTGATTTAGATGTGCTAGAGCAACATGATGAACTAGACGAAGATGAACTTGAAGTAGAATTTGACCTGCCTCTGTTACTTAGACCGGGGTCAATTATTTCTTCCAAACATCAAATTGGAATTCTTTCACTATCATTATCACAATACTCATATGCTGAAACATGATTAACTGACTGATATAGTTCGTGTGCTTGTAACAGAGAAGGAGATCTACAAGTTTCTGTTATACTAATAATATAACAAACTACAACATCAAAGTTTACTTCGATTTCCAATTGTATATAAAGTGATACTTAACGAAAATAAACTTTTTTCATTACATTTAAGACTATAGGTATTATCAATTTATTTTTAAACTGAAATGGTATTTCAACGAAATTTAATATTTTACCTATGTCATTATAGTGCAAATTTGCATTGTATGAAGTGATAAAACGCAACTATATGAAATATCCCGCAATTATAATTAAATATTTTACTAAGTTTACTCTTCATTAAAAATAAAACTGAGACTAAAGCAATAATCACTCTTTAGCGATAAATATTATTTTGCAAATATCCCCAAGCATAAAAGTAAATGGGTGTTATTCTAAAAATAACATTTTACCAATTAAAATTAATAAACAATTACCTTTTTCCTGACGTAAAGCCGTATTTATCTAAATAATCACACTTTTCTTTTAAACTTTTATCATCTCTCTTCGACAAACACGTTCCAACTGGTATAGACACAATATTGTATTAAGTAAGCCAACCAAATTTTGATTGGTAACGAAAAAAGATAACGCCATCTAGCGTATTTGAGCGGAACTTCAAAAAATGTTAATGCCATCTTGTAGCTTACGAAATTTTAAGATATATGGCATTGATAAACAGGTAACCGAAGTTATTTAGTTAATAAATAAAGAACCATAGTGGTATTAAATTATGTTTGACATTGATTTTAATATTTTATTGTTTGTGAATTCATTTTATTTTATTCTGTTATGTATAATTCATTGTCATTTAATTATTTATAAATTTTAATAATCACGTGTCGAAATGTTTTAATTGCATCGCATGCCTTTCGGGGCGTCACATGTATACCGCCTCATAAATGTATCACCACGATATCGCAATGTGACATGCAATAAATAATTTGAATTTGAATTTGTTATCACCCTATTTACTTACTTCAAATTGCTAAACTAGTTGTTTCATTACTTTTTAAATGAAAAAATAAAATATTTTTCATTTAAAGTTCAGTTAGACTCTGGAGCTCGCGAAAAGCGCAACTACTCCCGCTCCAGCACACAGAATCAAGGATTCGGTTAGTTTTAGTATTTATTGATGAAGTGTCAAATTGTATACCAAAATTTCTGTGTCAAGAAAGCTGTTATTTTTAAAGTCAACTAGGGCCAACCTCACAACAGTACGTGTACATACATGTATACAAAAAGATACGTTTCTGTCGTCTGTTCCCATCGTAATCCGTGTGCTAATCAAAACTGACACTTTGGATAGCTCGTAAGCGGATTACTCGCGCTTAACAAACTTGTCTGCGATCATTTATAGCTATTTTAAAATTTCACTAAAGCTTGACATCTGTTTTATGGGAACCTGTGACATTTATTTCTATTTATAAATATTTCTCTTTTAATATTTGGTAGTGGTCGCTTTTTTGATAACTTGGTTATAATTATAATATCATTGTTGTTTTGTAAGTCATACTTATGTATAATAAATAAAAAAAAATGTTTTATGTTACAAGTAGGCGCCAACATTATATGGTTGATATACCAAAGAGTCGCACTAAGCGTTTTACACACACACACACACACACACACACACACAAAACACTTTATTCATAACACTACATTGAAATAACAAGAAAACAAGAGAAAACTTAAAATAGTGTTACAATGGGCGGTCTTATCGCTCAGAGCGATCTCTTCCAGACAACCTTTGGATGGATAGGACTGGAAGGAAGCGTAAGAGACGGCGGTGTAAACGATAAATATATATTAACATATACATACATACATATACACACATACACATAAATACATAGCATACAAACACATATACCTAAATTAAAAATACATACATACGTATATAATACACATACATAACGTCTAGTTAGTAGGATACATCATCCATACGTTGCTCGCCTAAATTGACAGAAAATATTCCCTTACGAGAATATAGAAACCGGGAGGGAGTTCCAAAGACGAGCTGCTTGAACAGTAAAGGAAGAGTCATAGAACGTGGAAAAATTTCCACGTGGAATTTTAGTTCCAATTTTGTGATATGTACCGCTAAAGAGTGGAACTCTTTGCCTGAGTCTGTTTCCTGATAAATACAATTTAGGAGTCCTCAAGTCACGAGTGAAAGGGTATCTTCAAGGCAAGCGCGTCATATCCTAAATCGCATCGTTACTTACATTCAGGCGAGATAGTGGTCAAGCGCCAGCCGATCAAATATACATAAAAAAATCTTTTCTCTTTATGTACAATTTTAAAGAAATTACAGAGTTAAATATCTTAATAGCAATTTCACGAGTGGATAGGATAGGTTTTTTACGCATTAGCGCGGTTTTTACACGTAATCTAGTATTTCCATCAAGTCAGCATTTTTTTGGACGAATTGTGTAACGATATTGTGTAGCAGTCGACGAGGTCGCATTCTCAAACGGACGACTATTCAGCGGTATGTTATTTCTGTGGACCAACTATTCCAGTTATTCGGGAGAGAAACATTCGAGTGGGCTGTTGGTAGGGTTGCCAGGTAAAATCCAAAATTTCCAAGTTTAACATATTTGTTCTGCTGGAATTTTGCAGCTCAATGCAAACATTGGACGACCTCCGTTGTCAAGTGGGTCGCATACCGATTTTACTTATCACTTCGAGGTCCTGGGTTCGACGTCCCGACGGGTCGACGTAGGAAACGTACTTTTGTATATTGGCTCGAGTCTTGGTGTTGTAGTACCGTCGTTATTTCTGAATTCCATAACACAAGTGCTTAACTTAACTTGGGTTCAGAAGAGTGTGTGTGAAGTTATCTTATATCTATTTATACAACAACAAGGCAAAATATCTTTAAAGTAAACTAAACGTACTAATACCTCCCTATATATTTAGCATAAAATATAACTGGACCGGAAAGCTGTTTTATTACTTACATACATTTAAAATGCCACAATCAAATAGTAAATACACAATACTGATATACTGTTTCTGCGTGCGTTACATTATGTGATTAAATGCTGAATTTTAATCAGCGTTTTATGATATTTATACTTGATTTATATCCGTGTATATCCATCAGGGATATCAATAATTATTAATTTTATAAAAACACATTAACTCTTGCGTTTACTCATATTTTGGGAATGTGACAGTAAATGGGTCGTTTTGCTTCTACGAATATATTAAATTGGTGAAACTTAATATCTCGAACTCACCGCATTCGCACTTTACTTAAAATTTAATAAACAATAAGATTAAACGTTATAAATAGTTTCTTTTTATTTTTCAATTAAGACTTCTTAACTATTAACCAAATTTTGAGACTCCTGAATTTAAATTTACAAAAGTCTACAAGTATTAGCCAAATTTTCGATATTTTATTTAGTTTCATGTATCTATATCGTGTTATTAGAAATTAGAAATTTATTTTCCTTTAAATAGGGTGCACTGAAGGTATTTTTTTTATCATAATAATAATATTTTTACAGTGACACCTATAAGCCAAGCCCAAAGTATGCACTAAAGGTTTGTGTTATGGATACTAGTGTAACGAATAGATATACATGTATGAATAGATATGCATACCTTTGATTCAGGTACAAATGCTTGTATGTAGCGAAGCTCCCATGGATC
The DNA here is from genome assembly GCA_927399485.1 of Calamotropha paludella. NCBI lineage: Eukaryota > Metazoa > Arthropoda > Insecta > Lepidoptera > Crambidae > Calamotropha > Calamotropha paludella. Next base: position 470,880 of record OV656820.1, read on the forward strand.
AGCTTCAAAGTAGTGATGTAACGAATGTCATTTTTTGAACATTCGCGAATGCGAATATCTGGTACTGACATTCGCGAATGCGAATGCGAATATTTAGTTTTTGTTCAAAATTGGCGCTAATTGTCTATGGTATGGTGGCTGTCTCATTCGGATTGCCGAGTTGATATGAATGAACTCATCCGACTTAAGTATCATTCCGCTCGCGCCGTCTTTTTGTAAACAAAACAAGTGAGGTTAGAGTTTGAATAGTGATTTATTAACATGAGTAAATCAAATATGGACTTATTTCACACTTTGCGATGCTGAACGAGCTAGATGCAAAGTTTAGACTAATAATGTGTTTACGGGGTAAGTTATTTTATCTTGCATTAAAAAACATGAGAAATGAATGGATTTTGATTTTATGAACATACTATTATCTTCAAATTGTTTTTTTCTAATATTCATATTCGCAAAACATTCGCAGAGATTTTGCGAATGCGAATGTGAATGCGAATATGCAAAACTATGCGAATATTCGCGAATGCGAATATTCGTTACATCACTACTTCAAAGACGCAATATCTGTTACGCCATAACTTCCCGAGTTCTTAACCGATTTTAATATTTTTTCTGTGGAATCGAATCAACCCATTTGGGACTACATTGCGACAGAGAATTTAGAATTTAGAAATTCACAAAATAAAAAAGTTCGGACCAAAAATACTAGCTCTATGAGATTTCTCATTGAAACAAAAAACGCGCGCTTTTTGAAAGTTTTCATTTTTATGGAATTTTAAAATTTACTAAACATTATTGAATTTATTTTTTTTAGTATTACGCTCCGCTTCAATATATGGTGCTAGCGAAGCTTTATGCTTAGCGACTGCATCGACCTAAGCGTATAAAGAGAGGGTTTGTTATGTACATATAGGTATATTCTTAATTAGTCGGAAGATACACCCAGTATAGAAAATAAAGTAAATTATATACAAAACTTGTTTAATTGTTTATATTACTCCGTTGTACATTATATATCTTCATTTCTGATCTACTTATTCTATACGTAATTAATTGTGCATTTAATCTGGTTACAGTGGTTTTAAAATTTGTAATGTGCTCGGAAGTGTAACAAGTAAGTACTGAATTAGTGTAAGAAATAAATTTTAACAGATTGCCTTGTGACAACCCTAATGGCGGGACACTGAGCGTCACGTCGAGCCTGTCACGCAGCGCGATATTCGAACCTCCGTCATGAGTTTGGAAATTCACAAACCACTATTATTATCTCAAGTGTTCGGGCGTCAGGTGAAATGGATTTTATTTAAATCATATTTTTAGGAGTAAATATTAGGAAGAAACGGGGGAAGGTGGTTGCAGTCAATCGGATGGGATGTGGGCTTTCAACTGAGTGAATTCGAGACTACTCGTAGACATCATACCAAGTTAACCAAAAATGAATACTATTGCAAGGGCTTAAGATCCAAACTTGCTACCATTGTGTTTATTGCATTTTGCGTCACGTTTTTTGTTCTGATCCAAAAATTACGGAAATAATATTTTTACATGCACACCAATTAGCCTGGCTCAAAGTAAGCACTGTAAAGCTTGTGTTATGGATACTAGGGTAACGGAACATACACATGTAATATTCATAGAAATATATGTAAATCATGGGTATTTGTACTTAGGTGACTACACTTGACTTGCCCCTTCCGGCACTCGAACCCAGAACCGTCGATGCGAAAGGCAGGATCGCTACCGTTGCACCAAACGATCTTCAGACTTTGGGGTTTATTTTGATAACTTCATGATTTTTTATAAACCATCTTGGTAAGCTAAACGCTTGGGTTAAAGCTGACTTCTCAACTAGAAAAAACCGACTCGGCTCACAAGTAAATTCTCAGGCGGGAATCGAACCCGCAACCTTTGGATGTCCGATCCATGCTCTCCCAATTGAGCTACCGAGCCTTGTGAACACTAGTACCTTTCTATTTTTTAGGCTGTATGCCAGCATTGTCTCATCAATCAGAGATAAATATTTTCTCGTATTCGAAAGTTTTATTTTTACAAATGTTTGGGCAATCGATTAAGATGAAACAGCCATTTAGTTTTATAATTAACATATTTTTTGCATTTTTCAATGCTATCTTATAAGATAAAGGAGTAAACCTCTTTCAGGTGGTAGGCTTCGGCCGCGGCGTGTTACCACCCACCAGACAAAGACAGCACTGCCAAGCGGTCCCAACCGATCGTGTTCCAGTGCTGAAGTCTGGTGAAGCCATATTGGAGGACGGGTCAGTACAGTTGTGCTGGTTGCAATGGACGAATTCTTGGGATGTGTTAGGGCAATGCATCGGATATCCAGATTTGGAGAGCAGCGGGATCCGAGGCACGGTTCTTCCGCTGGCCGACCGCAGATAGTTAGGGGCCCGAGTAGTGAGCTAGCCACTCACAAAAGGCTGCCCCGCCATCTCGCGAAAAATCCTGGGGGTGCGCCATCGTGCCGGTTGGCGCCCGGACGGGAGGACCCGGTGGACACCCTTGGGGGGCGGGCGTCCCCGCGGTCTCCGGTTTGGCTATCCCGAGGTGTGAGGCCCTGACTCTTCTCATTTGTTTCGTAATCAGCATCTCGTACTACTTCCGTCCTTCGTTACCTTCCCTCACGACACAATGAAAGTTAGCAACAGGAAACCGCGGTCGCAAGTCCTCTCCTTCCTAGTGCACGTCTCTAATATAAGAGGTTTGCACTCTAATCTCGACCCCGTCCATCACCATCTTGAGATTAGAAAACCGCACCTGTTCTTTCTCACGGAGACGCAGATAAAATGTCCAACTGACGCGGCGTACCTGGCTTACCCGGGTTATGTCCTTGAACATTGTTTTAGGGCTCATGCGGGTGTTTGCATGTATGCACGCGATGACATTTGTTATTTGCGTCTCCGTGATCTTGAAGACCCCACCCTTTCTATCATTTGGGTTCTGGTGGATACAGGTTTAGAAAAAATTATCTATGCTTGTGTCTATCGCTCGCATAGTGGAGACGCGGAGACTACCAGGCTTATCGACCAACTTATTGAGAAGGCTGACATTGCCCAACAGCGATACCCATCCGCTCAACTGGTGGCTCTTGGTGATTTCAACGCACACCACAAGGACTGGCTGTTCCCTGGTGACCACGCTGGTCGAGAAGCGCGAAAGCTAGCCTTGACACTTGATCTCACCCAACTTGTCCAGGAAGCCACTAGAGTGCCGGACTCTGATGGACAGACAGCTAATTGCTTGGACCTTCTGCTGACGTCAAATCCCGACAGTTACTCGGTGTCGGTTACACCACCCCTTGGCAGTTCTGACCATTGTGTGGTGGAATCCATGTCGGTGTACTCTCCGACCGACCCAAGCCCAAAAGGCTCCCGGCGGGTTTGGCGTTTTAAATCAGCAGATTGGGATGAGATGCGTTGTTTTTTTTTTGCATCTTATCCTTGGCGGCAGGTTTGCTTTTCTTCTAGCAACCCCTCAGTTTGCGCGGATGCTGTGACCGATGTGCTTCGTCAGGGTATGGAGTATTTTGTTCCCTTCTCTGACATATCACTTGCCGGCAAAGCTCACCCGTGGCATAATGCCAAATGCCGTGATGCGGTGGCATCTAAACACAAAGCATATTTGGCCTGGGTTGAAGCTCGATCCCGTAAAGCTACTGATACGCGCGAAAAGAAGAAAGCCTTGAACAAAGCCGCCAAGTCCTGCAAAAAGGTTGTAAAAAGAGCTCGCTTCGATCACAAAGGCCGCATTGGGAAGAAGCTTGCCTCTTACCCTTCGGGTAGTAAAGCGTTTTGGTCCCTGGCTAAGTCGATCGAGGGTAACTTCTGCCGTTCCTCAGTGCCTCCCTTGCTGAAACCTGACGGATCATTGGCACACACGGCCGAGGAAAAGGCGGATATATTTGCCGAATTATTTGCCGAAAGTTCGCGTTTGGATCCTGGCAATGCTGTACCTTCCGGTTTGTCAAGATGTGGGACTTTTATGTCTGAAATTCGTATAAGACAAACCGAAGTCAGAAAGGCATTGCGGGAACTGGACGTGAATAAAGCCAGTGGTCCGGATGGTATACCAGCCATAGTACTAAGGACTTGCGCTCCTGAGTTAGCTCCGGTATTGACACGCCTATATCGGTTATCTATGGCTAAAGGACAAGTGCCAAAGTCCTGGAAGCTGGCCAACGTGCAACCTGTGCCTAAAAGGGGCAGTCGTGCTGATCCTATCAATTACAGGCCCATCTCGGTCACGTCCAAAGTTGTTGTTGTTGAAAAGACAAAATTTCTGGGTATTACATTAGATTCACGACTACAATGGGACCCTCACATTGAGGCCTTGTCAAGTAGACTCAGTTCTGCGGCATATGCTGTAAAAAAAATAAGGCTTTTAACTAATGTTGAAACGGCAAGGTTAATTTATTTTAGTTATTTTCATAGTGTAATGTCTTATGGGTTGTTGTTGTGGGGCTCAGCTGCTAATATTGAAAGCATTTTTGTATTACAGAAAAGAGGTGTCCGTGCAATATACAGCCTTCGGCCTCGGTATTCTCTCAGAGATTTCTTTAAGGAAATTAATATTCTTACTGTGGCGGGACAGTACATTTATGAGAATATAATTTATGTACGAAAACACTACAATACTTTTGTCAAAAATAGCGACGTACATTGCTTTAACACCAGAAATAAGAATAGACTTGCCGTTCCAAGATTTAGACTTCAAAAGACAGGAGGCTCTTTCTTGGGGAAAGGTATAGCACTGTTTAATAAAGTTCCACAAAGTATAGTAGATTTGCCTTATCATAAGTTTAAAATGTATGTTAAAAATAAGCTCATGTCCAAAGGTTATTACAAGGTCAACGACTATTTAATAGATCGCGATGCATGGAAGTAATATGTGTCATTTCAACATGACACTCTTTATTACAGGTTGTAACATACAGCATTAGCATTTTTTAAAACTAATTTATTACTGGTAGATAAGAGTATGACATGCTCTCTTAATACATTTCTTGGGTGGTGGCATGTGGTGCGGATCGTTACGTTCCCTAAGATATGGTTGAGCGAAGCGATGGCTGTATCATGCGTCATGCTCGTGAACGGGTGCTGCCTTGGGAAATGGGTCTGCTCTAACCTTCAGTATTCAGTATTGGCTAAAACTAAACATAAATCTTGTTGTTTTCTTAAATTTGTCGTTTATTCCCTGTATGTTATTGCAATGTTCAGGGATACTTACTTTAAGTAAGTACAGATACTTGTTGACTTTGTTGTAATCAACGAAACAACGAAATAATGATATCATAACACTATTAGTATTGTCATAACAAAATAAATTTGTTTTTTTTTTTTGTGGATTGTGTATGGTGACGACGTATTATATTGTAAATGTCGTTACTTCTGTTAAAGCTGACGAGTTTCTTGCGCCCATTCTTCTTGTCAGTTAAAAGACGTCCTGAATGGGTGGTAGGAAAAAATGTTGGACGATTCAAAACTACTTATTTTCAAGTGCATTTGAATAAGGTTATTTTCATTTTCATTTTCATTTTCCATTCTCTGCAAGATAATGGAACGTGTACTGAACCACAGGCTCCTGTCGTATCTAGAAGAAAATGACCTCCTTAGTGACCGGCAATATGGGTTTCGCCGGAACCGGTCTACTGGAGATCTTCTAGCATACGCCACTTACATATGGAGCGAAGCCATTGAGAGGCACGGTGAGGCGCTTGCCGTCTCTCTTGATATCTCGAAGGCTTTTGATAGGGTGTGGCATGAGGGCCTAATTGGCAAGCTTCCATCATATGGTCTTCCCACTGGTTTGTGTGTCTGGATATCGGACTTCCTGAGAGATCGGTCAATACGAGTTGTCATTGACGGCAGCTCGTCTGACCATTTGGCTATCAATGCCGGCGTCCCTCAGGGTTCCGTTCTCTCTGCAACACTTTTTCTGCTGCATATAAATGACCTGCTGTTGCCCGGTATTTTGGGGTACGCAGATGACAGCACTGTTGTAGAGACCTATATGTCTGATGCACGAGCCAGTGCTGAACAGATCCAGCGTCATAGAGAGGCGATGGTTAGCCGCATGAACCTATCTCTGCAGGCAGTCTCCGAATGGGGCGATGCGAATCTAGTAGGGTTCAATCCGGCAAAGACCCAGGCGTGTCTTTTCTCCGCTAAAAGGAGTCCTTTCAACTTGACTCCTACTTTCCGAGGTGTATCCGTGCCGATCACTGACCATCTTGAGCTTTTAGGTATGTCTTTGTCACCAACTCTCAATTTTGGCTCTTTCATTGAGAGCATGGCTCAAGTGGCTTCAAAAAAACTTGGCATTCTGGCGAAGGTGAGAAAATACTTCACACCGGAACAGTTGCTCAACCTATACCAAGCACAAGTTCGATCGTGTATGGAGTATTGTTCTCATCTTTGGGACGGTTCCGCCCGATACCAGCTCCAGACGCTTGAGTCCATTGAGAGGAGGGCAAAGAGGCTCATCGGCAATGAAGATCTTTTCTATAAAAAGCTCAAAAGCCTTGAGCATAGACGGAAGGTAGCAAGCCTATCCGTATTTTATAGGATACATTTCGGAGAGTGTGCAGCTGAATTGTACAATCTTCTTCCGCCGTCCCCATTTTATCATCGGACAACCAGACTTACAAACTGGCGACACCGTTATATGGTGGATATACCAAAGAGTCGCACTCAGCGTTTTGGTTCCAATTTTGTGATACGTACCGCTAAGGAGTGGAACTCTTTGCCTGAGTCTGTGTTTCCTGACAAATACAATTTAGGGGTCTTCAAGTCACGAGTAAATAGGTACCTTCTAGGCAAGCGCGTCACATCCTAGATCACATCGACGCTTACCATCTGGCGAGATGGTGGTCAAGCGCATGCCTATTTTCTAAAAAAAAAAAAAAAAAAAAATATTTTAATCGGCTGGCCTACAGCATAAAACTGGAAAGGTACTAGAAAATGTTGACGGCTGTTCACAGGGCTCGTTAGCTCAATTGGGAGAGCCTACCGGACTTCCGAAGGTTGCGGGTTCGATTTCCGCCTGAGAACTCACTTGTCGAGTCGATTTTTTCTAGTATTTCTAATTAATGAAATAAATTAATATCGCGATCTAATACCTAATTCTGTCACGGATGTCATATTTTTTAACTTCGCCGGTCGCCGATAAGTCTGTGGGGGACACAAAGCGATCGATTATAAGCCGGATATTGCTTTTGTGTCCTTATCGCCCTGGACGGAGGAAGTGCCCTCCCTATCTCCCCCTCTCCCTGGTTACTAACACAGGCGGATATTATATTTCATAGAGCAAATACGAAACATTCAATCTTTCTTGTATTTCTCGCATTGAAATGGCTTAATGATAGTTTTGTTGACTTCGACTAATTCGTTTTCTTTGTCTTTGAAATGTACAATTGTGACTTAAATACATCTTTATAATAAATAGTTTGAAACAGAAGATACTTTCTGAGCATTAAAAATGTCGACGCAGCCGCTTTTGCCTTTTGGGTGATTTATACAATTATTTTATTTATTTATTTAAATTTTGTTGCACATAAAAATAAAACAGCGGACTTAACGCCAATAGGCATGTTTTATGATTTTTATATATATATCTTTAATTTTTAATGCAAATTTTTATTATAAATTATTTTAATAGATAATTGAGAGAGCAACGTTCAAAGGTTGCTGGTTCGATTTCTGCCTGAGAATAACTTGCGAGTAAAGTTACTTTTTCTATTATTTTATTATACAAAAAATTTTTGTCATTAATAATAAATAAAAGCCTCACTATTCAATGTTTTAAAAAATTTTTTTTGGTAATTCAGTGACAGCTTAAGAAATATTGAAAAAAAAATCGACGGATCTGTCAAGGTCTTGGTAACTTTGTTAGAGGAGTACTTTCCGGGATAGCGAAAGATGTTAGTTCGAGTCCCGCCTGACACCTAAATAAAGTTAATTTCCTTTCGAAAAATAAAAAAAAAATAAGTTCTTTTGGTTAATTTAATATCTAAATCATCATTTGTTTTAATTATTGCATGATATAGTATAACCGTTACTAATTATATTATTAAAGGCACTATGATTTTTATGTAACTTTTGTTGTGGGTCCGCTATTTCGGCGCAGTTGCGTGCTCCATCGTCACGGCAAAACAGTTCTTCCGTTCCAAAGGGGTTTCTTACAAAATCGGATATAAAAAAATGTATTCAAATTAGTGTTGTAACAATGAAAATTAAGCAAAATGTATATAAGAACTATAAATAAAAATAAACTATCAAACTTCAGATTGCAAAAAATCAGAGGATCATTTTTAGGATTTTTACTTTTTAAAGGAGTTTTTTACTTTTTAAAGTAAAAAATATTGGATAACTTGGAAATGTCGTCTACTTTGATAACTATACTGCTAATTAATATTGTAAAGTAAATTTTTCTGTTGCATTTAAATTAGCTGGAAAAGTTTTCTTAAGTTAAAAAATCTGTAACATAAATAGCCATTGCGGAGTTTCATGCAGCTTCTTCTTTGTCAAAGTTTCCCGTAAGACTTACAAAGCCATGGCATAGTTGACTTCCAATAAATGCATTGTAAATGCTCATCTGCACTAATATTATAGAAAGAAAAGATTTGTATTTTTGTACGTTTGCAATGAATAAACTCAAAAACTACTAAGCCGATTTCAAAAATTCTTTTACCATTAGAAGCTACATTCACGCTGAGTAACATAGGTTATATTTAATGCTAGAAAAAATTTAAAGAATTTTGTCCACCCGTGCGAAGCCGGGACGGGCCGTATTTAATAAAATCGTTTTATCTTTTGTCATATCTTTATCTTTAAAAAAAAACAACTTTTACTGGAGAAATAACTGGTTTCATTTTATATTTTAACATTTATTCCTGATATTTGGACTCCTTTACAGGAGCCGTGATTACAGATGACTAAGGTAATGGTCATCATACATGTAAATATTAGTAATGTAGTAATCGGGCCTATATTATAACTAATATTCCCAACTATTAAATTATTACAATTTACAAATTTATTAGGCGCAAAAAAACAAACCGCGTCCTTTTCCCGGTAAAAGATTTTTTTTTATTTACGATAGAAGCAAAAACATAAATACAATTTTTTTTAATTAAAAGAGGGTGAGAGTAGATACTTTTTAAAGTCGCGTGTTAAAAAGGCGACATGCAATTAAGCCAAATGGAGAAAAGGCGCAGGGCAGGCCAATTACTGTTTGTACGATCCGAATGCCAAATGCCACGGGGCAAGCCAAGCTAATGAATGACGCTGGCAATACTGCCAAACCTTGCCAAACTGGGGCATGTGGTATATCATTAACATAATTATAATATTTCTTACATTTGCACCTATTAGCCTAGCCCAACGTATGGCTTGTGCTAGTAGTATACTAGGGTAATAGAAAGACACACATATCGACGGCGAAGTGCCAATACCTCCTAACAGAAATTCGTTTTTTTGTCATTTCGAATTAAAATTCGTTATTTGCATGTTTTAATGATATTTCCTAAGCGTATTTTCAGTTGCAAGCGCGTCAAGTTAAAAAATAAATAAACAAATTTTTCAAATAATTTTTAACTTGCCAAGAAATTAAACGTTTCATTTCGCTTGTGTATTATTTTGAATTTAGCAGTTAGAAGTTATTGGCACTTCGCCGTCGATATATGATACAGAGACATGTGATACTACTAGAAATATATATAAAAAGCTATGACTCAGGTATAAATGCTCGTATTCATCCTACAAACATCTACCCCTTCCACGGTTCTAAACTGTCAATGCAAGATAGAGGTCAATTCGAGTCACTATTTAAAAAAAATCTATCACTTAAGATAACTACATTAGTATTTTTATACCCTTGTGAAGTTTCCCAAGCCTAAAACGTAATACGAGAACACAGCCCTCGCGCCAGCAAAAAAGTTACCGTAACACGCCGATACATCGTTTCCCAATGGCATTGTAACTAACGTCGATTCATTAGTCAAATGAAATATTTATACTCGATGCTTTAATTCACCATTCGATCGGCTCCGATCGACACGGTACGGCGAATGTACAACCGACCATACATCAACGTGACGCCAACATTTTTTGAAACAACATTGAATTGTGCGCGTTTGAATTAAGATTGAAAATAGTTTTTTTTTATTGTGAATAGGTCACTGCTTGACCGCTATTTCGCTTGATGGTAAGTGACGATACGATCTAGGATGTAACGCGCTTGCCTAGAAGAATGACTCGTGACTTGAAATCCCCTAAATTGTATTTATCAGGAAACACAGACGCAAAGAGTTCGACTATTTAGCGGTACGGATCACAAAATAGGAATCAAAACGCTCAATGCGGCTCTTTGGTATATCAACTATATAACGGTGGCACCTATTTGTAAATCTGGTTGTCCTATGAAAATATTGGAACGGCGGAACAAGGCTGTGCAATTCTGTGGCACAATCTCCGAAATGTATCCTAAAAAGACGGATAGGCTAGCTACCTTCCGTCTATGTATAATAAAATAATAAATAATAATAAATATTCCTTACGTTCACACCAATCAGCCTAGCCCAAAGTAAGCACTGGCACTGTAAGGCTTGTGTTATGGATACTAGGGTAACGGATACACATACATATATGATACATATATATGTAATATTCATAGAAATATATAAAAACACCCATGACTCAGGTACAAATGCTCGTATTCATCATACAAACCCGGGACCGTCGATACGAAAGGCAGGATCGCTACCGTTGCACTAAACGGTCGTCGTATAAGGCTTTTTAGTTTGACGATATTTTTGAATAAGAAAAAACTATTTATGCGTGTACCTTTTGTAAGTGGCAAAGATATTTTAACGACGATCTCCGTGCTCGAATGGCCTGCATATCGATTTTCATGGTAGAAGCTACTCCGAGGTTTCGAGTTCGATCCCCGGCCGGGTCAATATAGAAAATGAACTTTTCTGTATTGGCTTGCGTCTGGGTGTTGTTGTTTCTAAAGTCCATAATACAAGTACTTGGTGTGATGTTTTCTAATATTAATTTTTTTAATATATATTTCATAGAATACAGAACTTATTGTACCCGTTCTTCTAAAAGCCCCGAGCGGGTGATAGCTAAAACAATTGGGACAATTGAAAACACCTTACGTGTATTAAAATAAAGATTATTTTTCATTTGGTTTCATTTCAAAATAATATTGCTACAGACATGTAATTTGATTTACTTAACAAAATTATTCGAGATATAATTCAAAATACTATTACTTGAAGAAAGCCGTAAGTTGGATTTGAATGCCTTTCATGAATTGATTCACATCAATTGACCTGGTTCACGTAAAACAACTCTCGCTTGTAACATATTAACACGATAAAAGAAAGAAAACGTACAGCGGTGGCAGCGGTGGCAGGGGTTTTCTTTAGTAAAATTATATGATCTTGTCAACATATATCATCTATTTCTTGCAGATATTTCACTGTTGAAATGAATAGAAAAAAACTGTAGAAATATTTTTTTATATAATAATAGTATTTTAATATAATTCAAAATGAGTTGTTCTGAAATAATGATCTCCCATCCTCTCCACAATGCTTTCATCCATAAGTCCGACTGATAGTTATGTTCCTACAGTACAGATATATGGGCGACCGTTTGCTGCAACGGTAGAGATCCTGCCTTTCGTACCTACGGCCTGGGTTTGAGTCCCGGAAAGGGCAGACGTTTTTATACAAACATTTGTACGTTTATTTAGTTATTTGCTCTAGCTTGTGCCCCCAAAGTAATGATGAAGTGTGTTTTGGCCGCAAGATAAAAAATTCAATTTTCAATAAGTTGATTCAACGCAAATTGTGCTACAGCCATTTATCCAACTATGTTTGCTTATACTCGGTACACACTACACGAAAGGAATCTATGTCAACGTGACGCAGAAATTCATGTGAATTATATTAATAAGAATGCGATAAACGAACAAGACATCCATTTTGGATTTCAACGCGAAACGAGGTACGCTAATATTTCTTTTTACGTTTAACACAATGTTAGTGACTCGTGTGATAACAGCGTTGTTAACTGAAAGGCTATATGTTAAAAACCTGTCATCTAGGGTTATAACTATAAAGATAAAAATCTTTAGAATAACAAGTGGTTTTACTGTATTTAAAAGCTATTCACTCATTTGGGATAACAAACAGCATGCACAATCTATAATCTAAAAACACTGTTGTTTGTGTGTTTGTCTGTCCGCTCTTTTTCCATTGTATACGCGTTACCATAGCAACGCGTTACCGGGTCAGCTAGTATATATTAAAATCATAATTGTTACAATAAATATTGTTTATAGTGAAGCCCACACTATTATCTGGTTGCGTTAGGATTAAATTTAAATGTGCCGCGTTATTTATTTGTATGTTTTTGTAATTTTAATTAGTTTGGTCGACACACCTAGCCCCACCTCCATTTACTCCATTTCCTTTTCGCACATACCTTGTCTCGCATATTGAAGAGCGAGACGACCGCGCCATCTATTGGTGGCAAATCATACCGCAATGTGGCCAACATGCGGGAAACGAGCCACCGCCGAGTTTCGCAATTTTAAATTGAACTAGTGGCCTATCCGCAAAACCCTACAACAAACTATAATTTTATGTGACGGTATCTTCGTGTTCGTAATGATAAGGAACAGCTGAGTCCAGGGAGGGCCCCGGCAGCCTCCAGCATCTCCCACCACGTGGCGGTCAAGGTATCGTGCCCGCTGCATCTTCCTTTCATATTTGTTGTCGAAATTAATTTTCTCATACCGCAATACAGTCCACTAATTTTGGATCGCCCGCACAACCATTATTCACAAGTTGCCTTTGAAACTAGCTAATCTTTTACACATTTAAATATGCCTATGCTAGTATATAAATAAATATTAAATATAGAGTATACGCCAGGATTAAATATAAAGTATATATAATCCGTGAAAAAATATTTTATTTGAATAACTAAAGCACTTATCTTATTGCATTCAGAATTAAAGAAGGTATCGCAATACGCAGACCTGAGCCAAATATAAACTGCCGGGTATCGAACCCGAGACCTTGGAATGACGTTACCGTTATGCGAATCACTCGACCATGGAGGTCGTCGGAATATTTATGTATCTCATAAAATAACCGATACTTGAATGGGAAAGAGTAATTCCGCTTCTAATCTTTGATATAGCTTTGATCTTTTTAAGTTTGTGTTATATGTAGAGGTCACCCCCAAAACCATGGAATATATTTGAAAAAACTTTCACCATTTCTAAACTACAATACACAACATTTGCCATGTAAGTGTAATGTGTAATTATTTGTTTTTATTTACTATTACTGAAACTCCGATATCAACAATAGTAAGAAACATGGTGAAAGTCCCGTTTTGAATAATATTAATGCAAGTTTCAATAAAAGTTAAAAACAATAGATTATGCATTAGGTACTTATTCTCGTTTCATAAATATGGCGCGTACATTTGTAATTAATCCATGAATATTTATATACTGGTACACTTATTAATGTATTCTGTCCGTTATAAGTATCGATAGCGGAAGTTCTGTTATGTTGACAATAATTTTAATATTATTTCTTTATTAATTAATATTATCATAAATGTATAAAGAGGCACATACTTTACTAACTTTTTTAATGTAGACTGCCGATTAAAAGTTATATTTCTGTCCCTCGGGAACAGTATTTTTTTTTGTGAATAAAAGGTACCCTATGTACTTTTTTGTACCCCTGGCAAAGTGTATGTAAAATTTCATGATGATGGATTAAATAGTTGAGGTGTGAAAGTGTTATAGACAAACTCACTTTCGTATTTATTAAATATAATAATATAATAACTAATAAGTTATGACTATAAGGAGCGATATGACACATATAGCCTATCATTACCGCAATCACATGTTCTTACTATATACCAAATTTCATTTGAATCGGTCAACCCGTTCTTGATTTATTGAAGGATACACAGATAGACAGACATCCGGATAGCCTATCATTTGCACAATTGCATTTTCCAATCATACCAAATTTCATCAAAATTGGTCAATCCGATCTTGACCTATAGGAGGACATACAGACAGACAAATATTAAAAATATCGTAGAATGGTATCAAGAAGTTATAAAATGCATAGTTATCCTATAATTTATGCAAAATATAAATGTAAAGACAGAGCCTACAGATTTATATAGCAGTATAGATTAAGTAGATTCCACACAAGATTTACGTGGTAAAATTATAAAAAACACATTTAAATATATTAAACTAGAAATAATGCACTTATAACGTCAACCATATTTTTTGCATTTTATTGGGTTTAGAAATTGACAGCCCTGAGGCGCGATGGTCCTCGGACGCCAAGTTATGGAGAATAGGAGACCGCATCAAGGCTGGTTCTATACTATAGGTGATTCTACAAGACAGAAACTCACCTCGTACCTAACAATTAATTTTAGGTATAATTCATTTCTAATAATTCCTAACATTAAAACAACAGCCAGATATAAATACGACCAAAAACAACACAAAACGGTCTTCAAATATTAATAAATTGTTAGGATTAGCCATCACCGTAATTCCCTATCATAACCAGTATTATTTATGGCGCCTACCGATAGTATGTTATACACAAACGGCTCCCGCAGGTCTCCGTGAAAAGCAAATTGACTTTTATTTACGAGCAACCATCACTGATATTACTAAGAACCCTTTCTCAGCTATATTTGAACATTTATTTTATAAAAATAATACGCTTTAGTGCTCCCAATAAAAAGTCCGTAACATATCGGTAGAGATGTTATCGTTAACTTAAAAAAATTGAGTTCGGTCCAAGCCTACCATTTTTCGTCACACAAACATTTATCTTACCAAGATTGGGCAGGCTGGGCGGTCATTCGTCGTTTCAGCATATGTCGTCCACTATTGCTGGCAACAAAGGCCTCCACCAAGGGTCTCCAGAATGACCGGTCCTATGCTGCTCGCATCCAGATTCGTTCCACTGAATGGGAGCCTGCTCTGCGTCTTCTGGTCCGTGGTCGCCACTCGAGAACTTTTCTGCCCCAACGGCGTCTATCAGCTATCAGCTATGTGCCCCACCCATTGCAATTTAAGTTTGTCAATTTAGCATATCTTTTCTGATTCGATCACGTAGGGAAATTTCAAGCATAGCATGCTCTATCGCCCTTTGCGTGACCTTGACCTTTCTTAAAAGGCCCATAGTATGGGACCACGTCTATTCTCAGCTGGTCGGTAGCTTTCTTCTAAAATAGGGTAGAAGTTGCCATTATCTCTATTACAGACTGGTAGAAAAAGACTATAATTCGGAAATCTCTGCTGCCTGTTCTCTGTGCCAGGGATGGTGCTATTCTACTACCCATAACATCACGAGAGGTTAAATTATTAATAATTGTTAACCCTTAACAGGCCGAGTGCGGTCACCATGACCGCACTAGGTGGCAACACTACCAATTTTATACTCTTCCAATATTCGATGGTACTCGCCCCTCCTGGTACCCTTGTAACTCAAGCGGCTAGTACAAGGCGCGGCTTAGTAATAGTCGCACGCGTCTTTCGTTATGAGTATTTACTGTTTAAAAGTTTGCAGCGGTCACAGTGACCGTACCCGGCCTGTTGTGTGATTTTATTAAATATATTCCTCTCGGTGCAGTCGACATTTTCCTAACAAAATGGATCATATTGAACGACAAATACAAGAGTTGATGAATCTTCAACTCAAAAACAACGACCTATCATATATATTTTTGTTGTAGAAAGCCGATATGTATCGAATGTAGCAAAAGATGTGCTGCGATTGTAGTGAAAGAAGAGCATGAATGACGGTTGACAATTTTTCATTTGTAATATAGTTTATGAATATTTTTTATTTTCTCTATGTTATATGATCTACTAAGACACCAAAACCAAATTTTTTTTCCAAAAATTACTTTAGATTTTTTTTTAAGGATTTTTCACAGAAGCTTAGAGATTTTGTTTAGTTCTATCTTTTAAGTAATGGTTTTTTTTTTATTTACCAATAATAAAAGTTATTTTTCGCATTTTTTTTATTTTCTAACTTAAAGTAAATACCATCAGTAACACTGTGTATTTTTATATATTTATTATTCGGATAATAACATAAAAATATTATACCTACTGTTCACGACGAAACGATTCGTTTATCTGTATAATAGCAGCGTGGTTTTAGTCAGTCTAGCCTGACATAACACCTTAGATGTGCAGCTAGCCATAGAAGGGTTTCCACGTTAAAACAAACAAAAAAAAAAAAATGTATAATAGCACCTATAACGTAAATTAAGTAATTCATAAATGATTAATGTGAAGTTCTGAAAATAGTGTAGTTCAAAACGCATGTTCGCAGATAGCGGGACTTGCTCTTTATAGGTGCGCCAATAGGACGATCGCATTTCTTCCTTTCGTCAAGTGTGTTTTACGAGATTAAGAATAGTTTATTTTAGTTACGTAATAATGTTTAGATTGTAGTATATTTCTCTAGTTAACCTTTATTAATAAAAATATGATGAATGGCCTATTTATTAACCTGAAATACATAGAAACATCCCGCTCACCTTCCGCTATGCGACTGCGGACGACAGAGGCGAGCGGGGCAGTTTATATATGACCGAGGCGGGAGGCGAGGTAGAATAAAAGAGCGCCCGCGCCGAGAGCGGCGCCACTCGCTTCCCGCTCTCCCTATGATGAATATTGTATGTTATTATAGTAAGTATAAATAATATTAACTAGAAAATAAGTCGTAGTCATAAGAAAATATGTAAATAATGACATAAATAAAGGCGAAAGCACTTGCGGGGGTGAGGTTCGGAGGCCCAAAATGGGTTGCCCCACCTTGGATGGGTCACCCAAAAATATCGAATAAAAGACGGGCTCAAATCAATGCAAAATCACTTCCGACCGAGCTTCCAATCCAGCATTGAAAACAAGCAAAGAAGAAGAAACCTGAAGCCTCCGAACCTCACTGCAAGCTTAAGAAAATCAGCGACTTTTCCTTGCCGAAGCTACCCTGCTGACGTCACCATCCCTACGGCGCCATCCGACATTACCATCGTCCATCACCACCCAAGTTATACAGTCCACCCTAGTGGGGTCTATGCCCCACACCTACAGTACATGCGGTCACGGTGACCGCACCCGGCCTGTTATGTTACAAAAACACCACCCGGCCAGTTGAGGGTTAAACATTCTTTTCATATAAAACATGAAACTTTTGTACGCTATACTGAGAGATTATTTTAATCTCCTAACACTGTAAACTATAGCTCATTATGAACTAAAAAACATTTTTTATACTTAACAACGACGCGATCTAGGATATGAAGTGCATGCCTAGGGATATCTATTCATTTGTGAATTAAAAACCCCGAAATTGTATTTGTCAGGAAACACAGACTCAGGAAAAAAGTTCCACGCCTTAGCGGTACGTATCACAAAATTGGAACAAAAACGCTTAGTGCTACTCTTTGGAATATCAACCATAAATTGATGGCGTCTTTTTGTAAGTCCGGTTGTCCGATGAAAAAATAAGGACGGCGATGAAACAAAGTTGTGCAATTTTGTTGCACTCTCTCCGAGCATTACTTTCGTGTATGCTCAAGGCTTGATCTTTTTATAAAATAAAGTTGCCGAAAAGCCCCTTGGCCCTCCTCTCAATAGACTCAAGCGTCTGGAGCTGGTATTATGCAATGCAGTGTTTATTATAGTTAATATAATATTATATAACATATGCAGAAGTTATGTGTATATACGTGAACCAATCCTTCTGGTTTCTTGTAAAGTACCTATGTCGGCTTGCTGTACCCGAAGCAACCGCATAGGGGCTGAGAGCGTGACGGAAGTAGGACGGGAGTGGGATGAGAGCTGGGCTAGAGTGGGAAGGCAAATAATGGTCACAAACGCGCCTTTATGCTCGGCAATGAAAACGCAAATGGTAGTGTTTCCTTCATAACGTATTCATACGAAATGAAGACATTTTTAATAAAAACAAACAGTATTATGCAAAACTTTGCAGTTTCTTAGAAGCAGTTAGTCTTAACGACTTATTTAGTTCTTTCACACTTTCGCGCATTTAAATAAAACATTTTTTTATGGATTTTGCGCATAATTTATTTTATGTTTATTTAATTCTTTACAGGAACCGTAATCACAGGTTAACTAAGGCAATGGTCGTCATATATTTTCTACTACCTTCACAATATTTTAATCGGGCACGTTCCTGTTTATTTTTAGTGGCTGATTAAAATATTGTGAAGGTAGTAGAAAATATATGACAACCATTGCCTTAGACATGCGGTGATCACGGCTCCTGTAAAGGAGTTGAAACTTCAGGATTAAATAGGTATAAAAGAAATTATGCACAAAATTCGTAAAATAGTTGTTTTACTTAACGACTTAGCTGTGTAATGTTTGGTGATTCCGCAGATAATTAAGGATTATAAATTCTATGAATAAAAGAGCACGTACCGATGTATCGTTTAATCACCACATAGCCTTGTAACAAAATGACAGCTGTCATAGACTGCCAACCCAGATTATATCGAGTGCACAGCACATTAGCAGTTGAAATGAGGAATATTTATTAATTATCTACTAAAAAATTCGCTTTTGTGTCTATTATCGTGTAATAACTTCGATAACTGTTAAGCGTTTACGTAAACAGGAAGTTGGTACTTTTCATTCGATTGAGAATCTATCAGATAGTTAACTTTGTTGTTAAACTGTGATTAATTAGTATTTTTTTTCTATTGCATCCGATGCACCTGCAGTTTACATTTGAATTGTGAATCAGCAATTGATTTATTAATTAGACTTGCGGTATCCGCCGCTAACATTCCGTTTAGGCAAAAACAAAATTGTAATTACGAAGTGTCCGATTTAACTTAAATGTTTACAGGATTAACGCTTCAATTCGTAGATAATATTCATGTTTACTTAAAACGTGCCGTAAAGAGGGTAATCTCCGTTGTAGAGCAAACACTAATTAAGTTAAACAAATGATTATTAAAACAACTTTTTTACAGATTTTGTGTGTAATTTATTTTATATTTAATCTTCAGTGGTTTATTGCTTGCCTGTTGTAAAATCCTGGCGCTCCCACGTATGTCAAAATTAGGAGTAATTCGGATACGGAACTAAATATATGATTAATAGCTGCAATAAGAAGAAAAACCAATGTATAGTGAGTAAAGCGTAGTTTTCGTTTGTGCGGCTAAGGACCATCCAGAAAGTACCTTAGAAGGGATGGTGAAAGAAGTTTTTAAATCAGAACAATGATTTAAAATAAAGGATCTAAAAATACTACGCAAATAAAAAGTATACTAAAGAAATATTACTTAAATGGTAAATATCAAATCCCAACACCAGAGGGTGGTTCCACATCCAAGCTAACCAAGTAATAATAACAGGACAAATTATGCCTTCACAATCTTTAATTGTAACATTCTGCCTGACTGAACAATAAATAGGTTTTTTCTTAGAAAATGAACAGTTTGAATTTTATAACTTTTTACCCAATATACGTAGATATATAAATATTATAAGGCCTTTTTCTAAAAATAATGATAACCATTAGTTCAAAATAAACTTGCTGTCAGTGTCAGATTGCGAAAAGAAGGAAACTTATTTTGCTGTTTATAAGGTGCCACACCATGTAACTAAATTGCTTTATGCTGAATATAAAAAAACCTTAACGAGCAAAAGCTATTACAGAATTGATGATTATATTAAGAAGAAAAATGCGGGGATATAAAGGCATTTACCTCAAGAACCACAATGCTAATTAATACTTTAAAGTAATTTTTTCTGGTGCATTTTTATTAGCTAGAATAGTTTACTTAATGAAAAATATCTATAACAAATTAATAGGAAAAAAAGAGAGCCCTTGCCGATTTTCTTGGGGCTTCGTCTCGGTACAAAGCCTGCCTTACTTATGAAGTCATGGCATAGTTGTTGATTTTCAATCAATGTATTGTAAATGCTCATATAGGTACCTGTATGTTGTCATGGGGAACTCCCATGGATCAGCTTCAATGACGCAATGTCTGTTACGCCATAACTTTCCGAATTCTTAACCGATTTTATTTTGTTTTGTGTGGAATCGAATCAACACATTTAGGACCAGATAGTAACAGAGCCCGAATTTTCAAATTCGCAAAAGTAAATGTTATGACCAAAAATCATTAGCTCTATGGCATTTCCCATTGAACAAAAAATTTAGTAAACATTTTTTTTTTTAGTATTACGCTCCCGTCTAGTATATGCTGCTAGCGAAGCTTTATGCATAGCGACTGCATCGCCTAGTTACTTAGAGCACCAAAGATAGCTTCTTATGCATCCAAGTTTATTGAGAGTAATATGGTTTCCTTTTAAGGAATTTACTTTAGCTTACAAATTGCGTCTCGTTCGCCCCGGCTGTGGCCCTTCCACCCCCAGATGTCTGTCAACGTCGTTTTATTTATACTTTCCATCGACGTTAATGCGATATTAGAAACTTCCCTTTGACGTTCAAGGGCGATATTCCACTAAGAAGGCCAAGCGATGTGTGGGCTACTAACAAAAAATATTTTACTTAACTAAATACATTACTATTGCAATTACATATAAATATATAATAAGTGTGTGTTTAGTTTGTAGCCACACAGTACACATGTTTGTATGCATTAACGTTGCACCATATACCTATGTATAAATTCTATAGACGATAACCTGAATGTATTTATCCTATACTTTGAAAGATAAAGTTAGTTGTCATTGCGCGCTCGACTACCAAATCCTTTGTTTCATTTTCATACCTTCTAAACCCTAAAAGGTCACGACAACATACCGGGTAGATAATTCAAACCACTAAACAAATTTTCAAAATAAAATAAATCTCTACATAACATTTTAGGAAGATACCTAGTTACCTAATTTTCTATAATATTTATGTATTATGTGTGTTGAAAGCGATCCTTAAAAAATAACACCATTGTTTTCAATAAAAAATGGTCAAACATTGTAATTAGAAACAAGAATTCAATAACATTATTTGATAGCGCTACAGAAGCAAAACCTAATTATATTGAGTAATAAAAAAAATGGAGAATGTCTTGAAAGAAGGTCAGGTCAAAAGTACCCTTAACCGACGAGCTTTTATACATAGGCTGATGAGAGTTGAAGAAGCGAGAGATGTATTTCAGGATCGTGGTAAGTGGATATCTTTGATCTGTAGGCAGATCGGGAAAAATGTGTTATTTTATGTATGTATGTAAGGAAACTAATTTGTTCTTTTTTCTTTCCAAGGGAAAATATAAAAAATACATTTGGTTTTCATCGGAATTAAAGACTATATATAGCTATCGCTTATAATATGTCAATAGTGTTATTGGAAAGCAACCTTTACATCGAAGTTTTCTAAATACACGTCAAAAACACGCCTGTTCACGCATTTCTGAAGCCACAGCTTATACCGCATTGTAGCCCTTATACATATACAAATAAGGCGGGTCTACTGTTGCATGTGTGCAACGCGGGTGACTGCGCTCGTATTGGCAATTAAGTGTCATTACTAACTGCTGTATGCGTCGGACACACGGCGATAGAGAATAAACAGGGGTGTGCTCCACTACGAGCGCAGTATTTCACCCAGTCGTAGCTAATATACATACAATTAAATAAAAAACGGCAATTTTAAAAAAGTAAAAAACCCGACTGCGTTTCTGTACAATTTGGAAATATAAATCCCCTATAACAGGAAGAAAAATGGTAGCAGTGGGTCCCGACCCATTCTAGAAAGTCAGCCGTCTAGTCAGTAGATTGGAGTAATATGCAACGTAATATAGGTATTTGCACTCAGTTCACTAAGCCTTCATTTCTGGAATGGGTCCCGACTGCTACAACATCAAACCCGTTACCTCGGACATCGTCAATATATGTCCAAAATAGAAATTTGTTTTTTAAGCACGCAGTGTATTAATTTTTATGTATAAATAAAAAATTGGTCTTTGGTAAGTGTAAATTATTATTTGAAATGACGGTAACCGTTTTAACTTATTCGGTAAAATTGTAAAAGTAAAGATAAAAAGACAAACTAAGCAATTCCAGACAAATTTATTGGAAATCGGACAACACAATTTTATATCGAGTTTGGCCGAGAATAAGTTTGGTTTCGCAAAATATCAGGCCTGCAATTGTTTTGACACATCGTTTATTAATCCTAGATTTAATTAGAGTAAATCTATGCAATCAAGGAATAGAAGAATCAAGAAAAATCCTAGACGAATAAAAGGTACATTTATGACACATTTGTAAGTTTGGTAACATTCAATAAATAATAAATAAATAAATACTTCTTCTATTCACATCAATTAGCCTAGCCCAAAGTAAACACTGTAAGGCTTGTGTTATGGATACTAGGGTAGCGGATAGATATATGATAAATAGATATGTAATATTTGTAGAAATATATATAAACATCCATGACTCAGATACAAATGCTTGTATTCATCTTAAAATATTCGCTACTGTTGCACCAAACAATATAACCGCCATCTGTTGACTCACCGTCCGCTGACTGTTGATGAAAAATATATTAATACATCTCCCTCTCAACTTCCGTGCGCCTCCCCCGATCACACTTTTCGTAACGCTCTCGTCACGCATTCACCAGCTTACTCCAGCGTGCCTAAAGAAGTTTTACTTTAAAAATACCCTTCTCACATACTGGCGAAAATAAGCTGATCTCACGAATCAAAAGGTCACGAAATATTTGGATTTAATTTATTTTTTTGAAATTTCTATGAAATATAAAATATACCTGTAAAAAGCAACAACGCCTCCGAAAGAAGAAGAAGTCAGTTGGGCATTCCCATTAGTCCTGCCAATTGTATATGCCCATCGATAAAACAATAAATGTTATTTTATAGAATTCCAGATCGACCTACTGGTGGGTGGGAATACAGGAAGAGGCATACAACAAGACACCATATTTCCGTGCAAATAACACGAAATTGTCCAGACATAATCGCAGGAACGATGTCGGTGGTAAGTAATAGGCCTACCTACCCATTATCAGTGGTCGCACACTCCCCACCCACACTTTGATGCCACGCAATATTTCAGGGGTGCGGAGTGGAATAAATCTCGCAGATAGCGCTAGAAGCCTCACAACAGGGCTTAGAGCGCTCCCAAGTATCGCGTACAGAGAAATTGTTCAGATTTTAATGCGACTTTGCGTCTGCACTGTAAATGGAATTACTGTGCAGAGACCTTGTGTTATGGCTTCAAACGTCTGTTGTAATAAAGGCCAACAGTGGCTCGTAATTTTCTCATCTTCATCTACTTTCAGTAATATAGTTATCCATTTAAAAAAATGTCCGTTAAAATTTTCTTCAGTTGGTCACAGTGATTTCACAGGGAGAAATATGAACTGGCTTTTAATATTTCTGTATTCCAGCTCTTCGTTTGAATGGTAAAAAATTAGACTGCCATTTTTACTATTTCTATCTGCGATGAGGTTTATAAATAAATAAAGTGAAACTTATAATGCAAGATCACATAGCCAGTTACGTTTCGTATATCTAATATATCTATATATATAAAGATGGTGCTAAAGAAGTTAGTTTTTGAGGAGGCTTCAGCAGTGAACATTCCATTGCAAAGGTGATGATCTAGCTGATTGCCGAATGATGAATTGTAAACTGCTTTCATTAAAAATTAAAAAAAATGTAGGAGAAACTCTTCAGATTATATATACTCGATGATAAGGATACCCCCGTGTGAGATATAAGCATCGTGCCATACAAGGCAGACGCTCCATAATGAAGTCATTCGTGGAGGCTCGCGGGGCGCATTCAAGGTGCAGCTGCACTGCAACTACAATGCAGACAAGTGGAGCTTGTAGGGCTGCCACTTTCACGATTTGTCATAATAATATACAGGTTAATTTACTTGGCAATATTTTATTGGAGCGAAGCTCCCATGGATCAGTTTTGATGACGCAATGACTGTTACGCCATAATTTCCCGAGTTCTTAACCTATTTTCATAATCTTTGTGTGGAATCGAATAAACACATTTAGGACCAGATTGTGACATTCTGAAATTCGCAAAAATAAAAAGGTATGACAAAAAAACATTAGCTCTATTTCTATCTTTATCTTTTTGAAAGTTTTCATTCTTACAGAATTTTAAAACTTATCAAACATTATAGATTTTTTTATTTTTTTAGTATGGTGCTAGCGAAACTTTATGCTTAGCAACTGCATTAACCTAGTTTAATAACATACAAAGTCGTTTTACATGTGCTACTACCCTCCAATATTTTAATGACGTGAGTAATTCAAATGCACGGTAGGCTCGAAAGTGTGAGAACTAAATATTATTTTACACCGTAGTCGTATTGCCAATAGGAAAAGATATTAAATACTTTACTACCTCTTATGATATTTTTCATATTCAGAGGAAAATCTTCATACTATGTATAGTGGGGCTATAAATTATATTTAGAACTGTGCAGCTTTTCTAAAATACAAGGAAAAAAAAGATTAAATAAGAATATATTTTGAAGACAGGTTTTGTAGACATACCAATGAGAAAGAAATGAAGATTACCAATAGAAGTAATTTTTTGTTTTATATGTGTATGTCCTTTTTAATGCCATCTCTAACTTAATAACAAAAATAATGCATATAATTTCTTAAATTGTGAAAGTATCTTTAACATTTTCTGATTGTTTTTAATTTTTATTTTTTTCATCCACAAAGCCATATATTTTTTTATTTCGAACTAGATGACTCGGCCACGCGTTTCTGGTTTATTATAAATAAAAATGAAACCTATCCTCTCCTAAGTCGGGGCAAATCCAGCGAATTAATTGTTGGTATAACCCGGCTACGCGTTGCTATGGTAACGTTAATTGCTGGTATAACCCGGCCAGTCGTTGCTGGTATGGTAACAAACACACGAAGTCCTTCTTTTATATAGTAGAGATGGGTTCGCTCTTGATTCCAATCAAGCCCTCAGGTAGGATTCGAACCCACGACTTCTGGCTATCCGGGCGAGTGCTCTGACCGCTGACCTGCCAAAACGCTCAGACGCTTAATGGGTTTGGAGGCGTGGTCGTTTTTTACATGCGTATTTTATATCTTAATTAGTTAGTAGTTAGTTGAACTTCTGCTTTAGAGGTAAAATACCTTACGTGATTAATTTAATGATTAATATTTGTGATGTAGGTAGGTAAGTAGGTAACACATAACATTTCTCATAATATTATGTTTTAATATAGTATTATAATATAGAAATGCTATAACACCATATGCTATGGAAAGGCAAATTCTATGGTATATTCAGCAGTAGATGCATATTTCAGCCTACAATTTTTCGTATTAAGATAAACAGAAATAAACTTAATGTATTTTTATAAAGCGTTTGCTTGTACTGGACACATTTTTTATATGAGTACTAAGTATTTTTTATAAAATTTCTGCCATTTAATAATAAAAAAATATATTTTTTAGATAAAGGTGGCAACCCTAACACTTGAAGCCAGCCCTTACTCAGTGCAGTCATTAGCGAAAGCGGACAGTTGGCCGCCACGATAGCGCACGCAGTCACAACTTTATGATAGAAAAAATGATAAACCAACCCGTGAGACATTAAACACTTGCTCAGGACATTGACCTTCACTGTCTGGAATTTCTAGAAATTACATAAAGCAGCTTTTCTCATTTAATTGTATAATTAAACAATTGAAATCGTGAAATCAATTCTTACAAAGCGTTTTATATGTTCGTCACTTACTTTTCTTCCTTAGAGATTATGAATTGAAAATTGTTCTATTTCAAAATCAAATCCTTTTTTTTCAATTTCCATAAATAGTCAATATCTATTCTAAAATTGAAACACTTTTGCCAGTGTAGATCTTTCTGTAAATTCTCTTTCGATTTAAAAATTAAATCCTTTATGGAAATAAAGAATAAATCATTTTCTATTCAATCAATCGACGCAGGTGTTGTACCCAATCCGACATGTAGAAGGGACTCATCTAATAATCCCTTATTAATTTCGAGTCAGTACGTAATTCTTTCAATATCGGATGCGTTGATTCACCGGGACAGTAGGGATCGTCTCATATTTCTTTTTTTGTTGTCTGGAAACCATAAAAATGGCCAGATGATCAATTTCATTCATTAAAACCTCTTTGGTCAAGATAATTTTTTATCTGTTACACTTGGTTTGCCATGATCTTCTTTGAAAATTGATAGGATACTAATAATAATAATATTTCCTACATTCACGCCAATTAGCCTTGCCCAAAGTAAGCACTGTAAGGCTTGAGTAATGGACACAAGGGTAACGGATAGATGACTTAGGTATAACTCCTATTGATCACACAAACATCTGCCCTCCCTGGGACTCGCACCTAGGACCGTCGGTGCGAAAGGCAGGTGGATCGCTACCGTTGCACCAACCTAAGGCTAAAGTGAACAGAGTGATGGATAGACCAAAATAAAAAGGATGGCGTAGGATTAATGAAGATTAAATGCGCACACACCAAAAAAGGAGTAGGATTCACGAGAGATAGCAGAGAGATATAATTGCCAACAGATAATAATGACACTCTTTTACACATTTAATTAAAACCATTTTTACCTGATAATGTACGTTTTTATTCTCATTTTTTTATATTTCGACTTCATTACAGGAACCGTAATCACAGAATGACTAAGGCAATGGTTGTTATTATGTTAATTCATGTGCTATATATCATAAAATAAAATTTCCCGCCCGCCGCTGCTATTTTTCTGTCTGAATTCTACAGAACTCAAAAACTACTCAGCCGAATTTCGTACGGTTTTCACCAATAAACAGTGATTTATGGGGAAGAATTGTGTACAATTTATAATAGTTAAGTATAAATTTGCTGCAACTCAAGGTTTTTATTAATTAGTATTTCGCGTGAATTACTAATTCCTATACCACCCTATTTACCGCCTAATAACCAGCCTAATTACCAGCCTATTGCCGATAGGTACATAAAATACATATACACAAAAAACAGGTCTATATATTTATAGCACTCAAAAAATCCGTAATCTAACTATTTTACTAAAGTCACAGCTACCACGTTTTATTAAAATTAGGCGATCAAAACACGGGTTATATGATAAAATTCGTATGTATCCTTAACCAACTAAATAGCCATAATCAAGGTTGATTACGTAAATTAAATTCCTTTTGAAATTATTCAAATCGGACCTTTCGTTAAAAAGTTACGACGGGTATAGCAATGGGGGAATAGTTCTATGCTTACTTTTATAGTTATCTAAATAATTTATTTACGTATATCCTAAATAAATTAAAAAAACACCATAGTTTTTTTGCATTTTTCCATACTTTCATACTTATAAATGCGACATTTACATTTTCACGCCTCAACTGTTGAACCAAATGTGATAAATTTGCGCATATTTGATAATAAAGTTAATATTATTTCCAAAATTTTCACGGGAAAAGTAATTCTTTATATTTATAGTAATACAGTAGTCCATTACTCATCGATAAGTTGATTGATGGACATATACTTCATTATCCGGGATACTTTTATCCCGGAAAATGGAAGTTTTCCCTTGGGGAGCGCGATATAGACTTTCGGTGACAAACCGTACAGGCTAGTATTATTTAGTTATACCATTTTAAAATAAACCTAAAAAGAACCTCTCAGGACCGCAACTTTTTTTATAATTTTGTATTTAGCATTTGAATAGAAAAATGTGTTTTTTTAATTGACTTCAAAGAGGGTATTATCCATTCGACTCGTATATATGTAATGTCAAAATTACATAATGTTGATCTATACCAGCTTCTAAATATGGGTACGAGTGTTGCGCGCGACGGCGTAGGAAGCGTACGTGTCTGTTATCGCTCCATTTGTGCGCGCGGCCTTTTATTCTTCTACCCTCAGTTATTATATCAAGTAACAATATGGAAGAAACCGACGATGAAAATAAAAGTGATTCAGAAATATTAGACGAGTGTGAACGAGTATTGGAAGAGATGAGACACCCGGAAGAGACATTGGAATGGGACGACACGGGAATTGAGTACCACAAAACAGCCAGAATTGTCGAGAAAAGAGTACGAAAAGAAAGTGAAGAAAACAGTGAAGATGGGTTTGTTACAGTTACTAATAGAAGAGCAAAAAGGGTACTTAGAAGTAACTCACTGATACTACAGAGTAAAAGTAACACTAACATAGCACTTGAAGATGAAAGTGGAAATTCCTATGAAGTTTCCGTTACATCACTCACACAGCTGCCTAAACAATTTGCGATGGCGAAACTACTTATGCAAGAAAAAATTGAAAACATACGCCGTATTAAGTATAAAAGCCCTTTTAAAATCCTGGTAGAATTTAATTCAAAAGAACAAGCTGAAAAGCTACTTAACTGTTCAAAATTGACTGATTTAGGAATCAGATGCCAGTTGACTACTGAAAATAACCTCTCCTATGGAATTATTAAAGGCGTTGACTTGGACATAGATATAAACGAGATTAAACAATCGTTGAACAGTATTTACGACATTGTATCAGTTCTAAGGCTCAAACGCCTGAATTTTGAAGGAAAGTGGGTAGATACTTTTAAGAATCCCACCTTACCTCCGTATGTATATGCATACGGGTGCAGGTTTAAGGTGGAGACTTACGAATTTCCTGTTACCCAGTGCTCCTTATGTTGGAAATTTGGTCACTTTGCCAAGTTTTGCCCTACTAAAAAAGTATTATGTCCAAAATGTGGGGAAGGCCATGACAATTGTGAATCCTTGAGTTATAGGTGCTTAAATTGCAAGGGGCCACATATGTCATTGGATAAGGAGTGTCCAGTATTTAGAAAAGAAAAAAGGATAAGAAAAATAATGAGTACACAAAATAAAACATATAGGAAAGCTCTTCAATTTTATCTTGAGGAAATAGCAAGAGAAAAAAGTCAAATCGAAACTGAAAGTGGCAACTCAGCGACAAGGAGCTCTGCCGTGCCAATTATAGACAGTAAAAAGACGTACAGTGCTGTGTTGAGAACACAAGCAATGATACACAACGAATTACCTCGATCTACTCGTACGGAAGAGAACGAAGAGGAGACATCTTTTGGGAGTAGCAGGAAACAAATTAATAAAAAGAAAAACGAAAAGAAGAAAGATCAACAATCCCAGGTCATGACACAAGTTGTATGCACCAAAGAATCAGACCAAGACGAAGCAATAATTCAGAATGAAGAGCAAAAACAAAACAAACAGGGCTTCAACTTCAAAAGGCTTATGCTGAAAATAAAAACAATTGTATTTAAGGACTGTAGTATTGAAGAGAAAATAAGTTTAATTGTGAAACTAGTTATAGAAGAAATAAAGTCTTATGTAGTCGATATCTTTTGTAGGGGGGAGACAGTAGATAAATTTTTAAAAAATATTTTCAATGCATAAGAGTCCTTCTAAACTGCCTTTTATAAACATAGTTCAATGGAACGCACAATCTATTAGACCCAAGTTAGTCAGTTTTGGGGCATTATTAAGTCAGGAAAAAGTTCATGTGGCTATCATAAGTGAAACGTGGTTAGAAGCTGACTCACCTATACATCTTAGTGAGTACAATTTCCACAGGACCGATAGAGACGATGGATACGGAGGGGTTGCAATTATAACCCATAAATCACTCAAAGTTCAGGTATGTCCAACTAAATTAAAAAATCCTTACTTAGAAATCATTAAAATTAAATTACTTAACTGCAGTGCCTTAGAATACATCATTTCAGTGTATTGTACATCATCTGTTCGTACTTCTCAAGCGGACTGGGATGAATTATTTGGGTTATGTCCAAAAAAGTCAATAATTGCAGGAGATTTTAATGCACACCATTCAAATTGGTCGTATAAAACAGACAGTCGAGGTTCCTTGTTGATGAATTGCGCTTTAGAAAATAGTTTTATACATCTAAACAGTGGTCAATTTACTAGGATTAAACTAGTTAACGGAAAATTACAAGAAAGCGCACCAGATATTACTTTCTCATCAGCTGATATTGCTATAAAATTTGATTGGCAAGTATCACAAGAAAGTTTAGGCAGTGATCACTTAGTAATAAAGATAACTATGAACTACGAAACAAAATTGAAACATAATAAAAGACGGAACTATAAAAAAGCGGATTGGGAATCGTATAAAACATATTTAAATTCTACACTTAAAGATGACATTGGTTTAAACGACTCAGTGCAGTTTAAATATGATTACTTTTTACAACAACTTAAAAGAGCTGCAGATGAAAGCATACCTTTGGTAAAAATAAACCCCAACCCTGAAACAAAATTCAAACCCAAACGTTACTGGAATTCTTCCCTATCTAAAATTGTAGCGCAGCGTAGGTTAGGTTTGAAGCTTTTTAGACGCAACCCGACACCCGATAATCTAAAACGACTTGAGGACAAAATTTACGAATGTAATCGTCTAATAAGCCAAGCAAAATCACAAGATTGGCATAATTTTTGTAACTCTTTTGACGAAACTACCTCAGTAATGGAAGTATGGCAGCGAATAGGTTGGGTGAAAGGATTTAAACGTTGTGTGTATAATGCATCCGATGAAAAAAGGAATGAACTCTTAAAATCCCTTGCTCCCGACTCTGCGTCGCCCAGTACACCTAAATTTGAGTATAGTAACGAAGGTCTAGAATCAAAGTTCACTATACAGGAATTGGAACATTGTTTCAAAAAGAGCGACACAGCCCCCGGTGAGGACGAAATTACCTATTCTATGTTGTACAACTTGCCTAAGATAGGAAAAATTTATCTTCTTAACCTGTATAATGATATTTTTCACTGTAACGTAATTCCTACACAGTGGAGAAACGTAGTTGTAGTTCCCATCCCAAAATCGAGCGACATTCCTAATACCACACCGAAGTTAAGACCTATATCACTCATGTCCTGTATATGTAAAATATTTCACACTATGCTAGTTCGAAGAATAGAGTGGTTTGTGGAAAAAAATAAAATTTTACCAACGTACTCAACAGGTTTTAGCAAAGATCAATCAACTTTGGATTGCTTGGTGCGTGTTATCTCATACATTCAACTCAATTTTGAAAAAGGAATTCCAACTGTTGCATGCTTTCTTGACATAGAGAATGCATACAACAATGTGTCAGTACAACAAGTTGCGAACATTTTACATGAATTACGAATAGGAAAGAAAATTTGTACATACATCTGGTCCTTTCTGAATGAAAGGTACCTAAAAATTAAAAATCAACAAGGTGACAATATTACAATAAGAAGAACGGGTAGAGGCCTAGCTCAAGGAGACCCACTATCTCCCCTAATTTTTAATATCGTCACATATAAATTAGCTCAACAAATTCAAGGTGTACATTTGTGTCAATATGCAGACGATTTTGTTCTTTATAGCAGTGATAAGAACCTTAGAACTTGCCAAACGAAATTACAAGCTGCATTAAATGAAATAGTGATGCAATTAGATAACATAGGCCTGGACCTGTCAGCGGTTAAATCGAAATACTGCATTTTTGGAAGAGGCAGAAGTAAAAAAGAGGTAACTCTCAAAATTAAAGAAAATCAATTAACATCTGCGCATTGCATAAAATATTTAGGCATATGGCTTGACAGTTCCTTATGTTGGAGTAAGCATATTAAAGAAATAGCAGAAAAAGTGTCAAAATTTTTAAATATTTTAAAAATGCTGGCTGGTTCAGGTTGGGGCATTCATCCCAAACACTTGAGAAAACTGTATATTGCACTGCTTAGAAGTAGGTTTGATTATGGTTGCTACCTGTACGACAGTAGCGCAAATACTCACTTATCTAAGCTAGATAGGATCCAAAACCAAGCTTTGCGTATAATTGGCGGATTTATTAAGAGCACCCCTATACATGTCATGGAGTCCGAACTTTGTATACCCCCACTCTACATAAGACGAAAATATTTAGCCTTTAAATACTGTCTCAAATCAATGACATATAAACCCACAACTGACTTACTTGAGCAATTATCATCTTCTTGTCAGAATAGATATTGGGAGAAAAAAAGGAAACCCCTGCTTGCTATTACATATAAAAAAACCAAAGACCATGAACTATGTGCGACATTTCCTTTAGAAATGTTCTCCCTCGATACCTGGGTCACTAATATTGACACGTTCACAGTTGTAATATCTTAATTGTATAAATGAAGCAAAACATTGTTTAGAACCTAATTCACTACGACACAATGTTTTTAACGAATTAGCGGAAAGATATGACGAGGGTTGGTGTAAAATCTTCACTGATGGTTCTAAAGATTCGAGAGGCAGTGGTGCAGCATATTATTATTTTAACATGAAAGATATAGGTTCATTTAAAATAACCGCTGAGGTTTCTATAATGACAGTAGAACTTGTTGCTATATATAACGCACTCTTACATGCTAAAAACAGAAACCTTACAAAAATCGTCATTTGCACAGACAGTAGGAGTGGGTTGCAGCACATTGCTCGGTGCGCCTCTGGTAGCAGAGGCGCACCGATAGCATATAGTGTGCTACAACTCATTCATGAAAATAACATTAGGGGCCATCAGATAAGGTTGCAGTGGGTTCCCTCCCACGTGGGCATTAGGGGTAACGAGGAGGCTGACCGACACGCTAAACTTGCAATAACAAATGGTGTAGAAATTCAAGTTAAACCTTATCGTACAGAAATTCTCTCAAAATTTAAAAAAGAATGTCATAATTTATGGAAAGAATATTTTAACAAAACCTCTTTAGAAAAAGGAATCTGGTACAAAACAATGCAGAGTGAGCCTCCTCGTATTCCTTGGTGTGCAAATACTAATTTGTCTAGAAAATACGTCGTACTTTTACACAGACTACGGTCCGGCCACATTCCATGTAACAAGTTTGCACATTTAATGAGAAAAAGTGAATCACCAAACTGTGACGCGTGTGGTAAAGTGGAGGATGTGCAACACTTGTTGATGGAATGTGTCAAAAACCAAAGCGAGAGACAGCGACTTGTTCGTCATTTAGACCTGAAGGCATCTGATTTGGGAGCTTTCCAAAGTATTTTGGCGGATCCCGCATCAGATGCGGCCAGGCTTGTGTGCGACCTCGTTCAGTTACGTCAATTACATTTATGATGTGCTACTGAAAGGCTTAGGGTACAATGGGACTGACGTACTCTGTGTAAAAGTCCCTAAATTAAATAAGAGAAAAAAAAAAAAAATATGGGTACCATATTTCATAAGTGTATGTATGTATGTCTGTCTCCATATATTTCAAAAACTATAGATTCGAAAGGTCGATTTACAAAAAATCTCTTTTAAGAGGATTAGATGAAGCCCAACTTAGGGAACTGTACATGGTTACGCCACTATTAAATTCAAATGTGCCGCGTTATTTATTTGTATGTTTTTGTAATTTTTATTAGTTTGGTCGACACTCCCAGCCTCACCTCCATATATTCCATTTCCCTTTCACATTCATTCATTTTTTCATTTTGCTACTGAAGTGTCCATCAGCCGAGTTGTATATAAGATGTTGATATGTGATCAGGGCGAATACAGTTACAGGTTCGAGCGCCTGCGGTGGCGCGCCGATCGCAGTTCCCATCCTCATGATGCAACATATCTACCTAGTAACACAATCTCTCTCAGATCATTGAGCCACAATGTAATGAAAATGGTTTTCTTATAATTTCTAACTGCACAGGCATACTATACTTTATTTTGTGACGTACCTTCATGGTCCTGGGTTCGACCCCCGAAAAACGAGCTTTTGTATATTAACTCGTGTCTGGGTGTTGTGGTACCGTTGTTGTTTCTGAATTCAATAACACAAGTGCTTTAGCTACTTAACTTGGGTTCAAAAAGAGTGATGTCTAATATTTATTTACTGTATTAATAGTTCCCAATTAATTACTATTCCCGTGTGTTCATTGTGTTAATTTATATATTTTGTCTTGCATTTTCAACTAGTTTTATTTCAGTCTATATCTTTAATCGGTTACAAATTTGCATCATCACGTTTTTTAAGCTTATAATTGAAGCAATTAATTCGCACAAGTACTAAATGCATTAAGTATTTTTAAACTACAAAGTACGAAGAGCAAAATTATTATTGTTTAAACAGCTTTTTTAAATGTATTTGTAATATGACTGTTAACCCCTCGTGTTAAGCTAAAAGCTTGTGTTACGTCCATAGTACATCGGCGAAGATCAAACTCTGTCTTCGTGGATTAAATTTGACATCTCAACCGATGAGTTGTATCGTTCATATTGAAAAAATAAAATATATTATATTAACTAGATATTACAAGAAACATTTACTTAAATATTATATAACTATGTAATACATAAAATAAAAGAGAGAAAAAAACAGTCCTTGCCGAGTTTCTTGCGGCTTCTTCTTGGCACAAAGTCTCTCTACGTAGGAATTGTCAAGTCATGCCGTAGCTTTGACGTTCAATACACACATCTTTCATAATGCGCACAACAAAGGAGTGGAACTACCTCCTTGCGTCTGCATTTCCGAGTACTTCTAATCCATCCGTTTTCAAAACCAGGGTGAATAGGCACCTTCTGGGTTAGATCGTTCGAATAAAAAATATTTTATCTTATCTTTTATCAATAAAATATACTATTAAACAGACAGATATACGTAATTTGACACTATAATACTACGGATAGTTGGTGTAAGATGCGAGATTTATTATCAGCTCATGCTAGCCTCTTTATTCTTTTCCTATGGGTGAAAGTGTCGTTTGAGGACTGTCTGTTCATCAAAGAGGATTTCTCACTGTTATGTATCGCTTTACGGTGCTGACTATACCGCTACTGGATACCTAGCTTTTGTCTCATGTTTCGCGATTTTATAGGCATATGAATGTACGTATCTGTGTTAGTCATCCTAGGTGTTTTGTCAAGACTGTAAAACTTCTATTCTATTAATTATTCTTTCGATGAAGCTTTTTCTTTAAGGGTTTGCTCTCGACCCCAATCGAGCCCGGGGGCTAAGATAGGATCCACGTTAGAGCGAGCTAACCCAGTAGGTGCCTATTTACCCTGGCTTTAAAAAGGACTGGTTCCAAGTACTCGGAAATACAGACGCAGGGAGGGAGTTCCGCTCCTTAGCTGTGCGCATTAAAAAAGATGTTGAGAAGCGCGTAATGCAATTGTTTACTAAAGATATTAAAATTAGTTCAAGATCGTCATAGTAAATCAGTGGAGCGGAAGCTAGAACCCAAGCGGAGTGAGTTCGATGCTCGTCTATGTACTACGGACGTGGATCCACTCTCGTTATACTAGCATTTAACTTATATGCCGGGAACTATAATGTGCACGGAAGTGTAAGAACTAAATGTTCTCCAAAAGATAAATTTCAATTGCAGCATAGCGAAAATATAAAATTCACAGTAACACAAGACGTAATATGCAAGAATCGTCATATCACCTTTTTTAAAGATATTTGCTAAACATCGTTTTATTAGCAAAGAAATGTTCAACTTTAAAATTACAAATACGCCATAAAATTATGGTACTCAAACAATTTAGTCGCGTATTCTGAATGCAGTTTATAAGTGTTAACGTAATTAAAAATAGCCGATAATGACTGTGGGGATTGGGTGATGTTTGCACTAAAGTACCGGTTACTTTTTGCACCGATAAACTTTGGAATGTAAAGGACAACTTCGTTTTATATGCTTCACCTTTTATTAACACTAAACAGAGGCCCATACAAAGTAAAGTAACACAGTTTACAACATATGGTTTGTCTCGATTACCATATAATGTTTGACCGCGATAAATTCTGAAACTATTGAGCCGATTGTGATGATTTTTATTTCATTTTGCTGGATTTATTTCAACTTAGGACAAAGAATAGGTTTCATTTTTATTCATCACCGAAAAAATATACAATTTATAATAACTGAGCCACAGCAGCGCATGGACGTTTCAGAACATGTGATTATAGATATGAATTTATATCATTTTAAAAATAGTTAAATTTGTCGCTTATTCTCTGTATATTATTGCAATGTTTAAGGATATTTACTCGTTGACTTTTTTGTAATTAACGATGTAATGAAACCATAACACAACTATTATTGTGATAATAGAATAATATAGCTTTTTGTAGATTATGTACGGCGACGACGTATAATATTGTAAGTGTCGTTACTTCTGTTAGAGCTGACAAGTTTCTTGTGCCCGTTCTTCATGTCAGTGAAAAGACGTCCTGAATGGATGGTAGGTATTAAGCATTATAGCAAATAATGCCTAATTTGTTTATGATAAATTTTAATAGAAAAATACTAAAAAAGTCGACTCGGCCCCCAAGTTATTCTCAAGCAGCACTTATTCTAGATTACTAGACTATCTTTCTAGTCTTTAGGTATAAAAAATATCATACAAGATAGCATTGAAAATGCTAAATATAAAAAAGGCCCTTATCCTTTTTTCTTACCATTACAGTGTTACAGTTTTTAAGTAAAAAAATGGACTAAGGAGATATAAATGAACAAAGTTATTAGCAAAGTCAGGATCATTATTTTTTCTCTTATCGCATGTAAATCATTATTTAACAGTTATGTACTTTAAGTAAAACTTGATTTGTGAAACTTAACTGTGTTATAAAATGCTGTTTAAAATTAAATGTAAACTTTTGGTCACTTTGTTCGAAATTTGCAATAAAAAGCAATAAACACCTCTCCATAAGAACAAACGCAATTATAAGATTAGGCATAGTTTAAATGTCTAAAGCACTGAGCGAGGCCGATGACGAACCTCCATTTTAGTTCCCTAGAACCATAAAAACAATTCCCACAGTCGCGACAAATGTTTGTCCGGAACAGCATTAGTCACGGGAGTGGAACTCGCAACCCAGCTAAGCTCGTCACACCACTTTTCATTCCACAATAATGTATTTGTCTCGCTTGCGTATTTATCAAAATATCCTTATACTTGTATAAAAACAAGCTGAACCACGCGTCACTGTGGCTCACTTATTATAATATATGGCATATATTTTTTTGTTATGAATGAAATGAAACATATCCTATGTACTAAGTAGGAAAAAAACCAGCTAAATGAAGATCGGTCGTGTAATTTCGGAGTTCTTTTCGGTCAAACACTATGATACTTAATTTTTATTATTTTTTCATTGTTTTAGTATGGTTTATAATGTATTTGTTTTTGTTCCAAATAAAATAACTATAAAATAATGCAATGGACACACTAATTTTGAAAATGTATAAAATTTATATACCAACAGATTACAGAAAATAGGATATCATAATAAAAAAATGACAGCCCCTTAAAGATTGATTTTATTTCGTTTTTAGTATTTGTTGTTATAGCGGCAACAAAAATACATTATTTGTGAAAATTTCTACTGTCTAACTATCGCGGTTCTTGAGATACAGCCTGGTAGACGGACGGACAGACAACGAAGTCTTAGTAATATGGTCCCGTTTTTACCCTTCAGGTACGGAACTCTAAAAAAACCATGACTAAAATGATTTCCGAAACTATTAACTTATAAAGATTATTGCAATCATACTAGTCTCATTAAATCGGTTGCAGACAAAGATGAAATATTTATTTTGAATGTGAACCGTACCTTCGTCAAATTTGTGCATATAAATTATATAATTTTGAAAAACTATTAGGCCATAGTCAAACCTACAATTTTATACCCATATTGTAATAATTGTAGAAATATTTTTATGTTGTGGTTTTTTACGTTTCTCACAGAAATTTCGCCAATGTCCTGTGATGAGACATACACAAAGTAATGCGTCAAAAGTACCCAAAGGCTTATATAAATGTTGTTGGCTACTTTCTTTCCTGATTGAACTCTTTTTGGGTCCTGAAAACAACATGAAGTAATATTGTTTTATATTTAAAAATGGCGCCATACATCCGCCATATTGTTTTTTCTATATATAGATTGTATCACTCGGGACATTTAACAAACAGAACAAACAGAAATCTGTACTGGCAATTTAAATTTATGGTGAATTGAAAAAAAACCTTTTAAGATACTTCTTTTTTGGGTATCCCCTAAAAAGAAGGTGTATGTAAAAATTCTAAAGAGAATTAATTCCAGTCCGATGGTTAGTTCGTAATAAAAGCGTCAAATATTATTAATATTCCCGTCAACCTCTCACGGTGAGCTAAGCTCTTGTATAACGAGAGGGTTCTGAGCGAGGTCGGAACCCGATCCACTCGATTCAAAGCTGACATCTCAACCATTGGGTACAACTTTAAACAGGTTAATGACGATCATTGTACCATTACCCTTTCATTTATGAAGATCCTTATTAGAAGAATAGTTTTTTCTCTCTCTTTTTAAAATATTACTAGAATATCTCCCGTGTAATTTTAGTTTAAATTAAAAAAACCTCGCAGTTAAATACTGAAATAAACAAATATATATAAGTTTTATATGTTGTCTTATTTTCTATTCTAATTAACTAAATAATTAGTTTATATCATCTACAAAATAAAAAATTATTAAGGTTTAATCCTGTGCTATCATAAGTGTACTATTTTAAAATTCATTAAAAGATCGCAAAACTGTTATTATTAAATTCCACTAATAAGAAAAAGAAAAAAATACCATAAATAACTCAACTAATACTCATAATAATATTTAAGTTAATTTGACTCGTATATTAGTAAAGCTACTTCAATTTAATTTTAATATTTGTACCCGATAAATTTTCTATTCAGATTTTGACCGAGAAATTCGATAACGATTTCTTTGTAAGACATCAATATGATTTTTTTACGCGTATTCAACATGTGTCGTCATACATTCAATGTAATAATTAACAGTCAATAGTTCGCATCTGGAACCCATTGTATGTCCATGTATGAACGTGTATGGGCGAAACATCACAATCTATTCAAGAAACAAATGTTTTCTCAACCATCTGTAAAATCATCGACCGAAAGGGTATCGTGCTCCGTGTGAATAAGGTTGACATTCGTTTGGCATCAAACAGCGATATTGCTTGGACGTGACAGGCGACTTTCAGTTCGCTCGATTGCACCATTTGCCGACATCTGATACTTAGTTGAACGACAAAAACCATCTTAAACCGTGCAGCTGTAATAATATAGTGAAGCAAACGATATTTTGCAAGCTATGGTTATGAATTATGATAGAAATTCTACGTACATTGTAATAAAATCACTTTAATCGGATATTTTTGAAGTAAAACTACGTTTGACTTGGGGAGTAAGCTGGTGAATGCGTGACGAGAGAGTTACGAAAAGTGGGATTGGGCGAGGGGGACGGTAGTTGAGAGGAAGATGTACTTATATCGTGAAGACAGAAAGAGAGAGAGTTACGTTTCGTATATTACTACACTAATCTCCTGACAGTAATCTCCTACAGACCTCTCTCTTGGCCCTGTAGGTGCAAAAACACATTTCCTTTTTTTTCTCTCATAGCCAGTTACGTATCGTATCTCTAATAATAAAAAGAAGAAAGAAGTTTTACTTCAGTCGTATGGTCTAAAGCACACTCAGTTTTTTTATTTAATCCTGACAACTAATATTTCGACTCCTTTGCGTGGTCTTGATCACAGGCTGACTAAGGCAATGGTCGTCATATATTTTCTACTACCTTCACAATATTTTAATCGGGGGGTTTCTAACTACACTTACATGTATACAACCGAAAGATAATAGTGACTATAAGGTGGATCACCGCTTATCTTTCTAACCGTTTCCAGTCATTATTGGCTGTTTCAAGTCCGATTACATAACAATCCCTCCGTTACATCAAGGATTCCATCTTGGACATTTACTTAACTGTACTTACATCTACGTTTCTATCTTATTCGAGCCCCAGGAGGGGCTTATGCTTGTGTGATGAATACGAGTATTTGTACCTGAGTCATATTTTTGAAATCGTAGATAATAATAATAATATTTCTTACATTTACACCAATAAGCCTAGCCCAAAGTAAGCACTATAAGGCTGGTGTCATGGATACTAGGATAACGGATAGACATATATATGTATATGTATATATATACATATATATATGTCTATATATATATATATATATATATATATATATATGTATATATATAATGTTTTATATATGAAAAAAAAATGTTTATGAGGGTGGCTTCGCTCAGTGACTACGAGCTCATACAGCATGATTAGGATGGCAGCAACAATATTAATTTGTCAAATTCTGAACTCCTTTGTACCGTACAAGACAAACACCTCTACAACTTGTTGCTAAACACCATACTGACTATGGAATAAATGCTGTTAGTCTTGTCTATACTTACATTTATACAAATCAAAATAAAAGCTATTTTTCGCATTTTTATTAAGTGGTTTTTTATATTTAAGATTACTGTAAACTTTTGAGTTTACCACCAGTTCGGAAATTGTGTAGCTCTTCTGATAAGAACTGGCGCAAGAAACTGTCAGGAGGAACCGACCTCCACCTTTTTTTATTATTTGCAAAAACATCTAAGGACATAACTAGGTCTTGCAGTGTGTCTTTGGCGATATTAATTTTATTAATTATGGGATCCAAAGGTGGAACAACCTTCATCTCTATTGAAATCAGTGTGTTTTCTAATTTGTTTAACGTTACTGCCACCGACAGTATATGCACGTACTTTACCCGCAGCGATCCACTATGAGTACATATTATAGTGATCCACAGAGCGCTCTTCTCAAAAATTTTGACCTAAATGCCTCAACTGATCCGGCTCAAAGGACCAAATAAAAAATGCAAGTATTTCAAGACCTGGTTTTTGGCGCTGATATTTAAATCGTACTAGATAGCCCTGGTACTGAATTATGCAAGTACGACTCATGCCTACCATATGTTGGGGGGTTTCTTTGAGCTATCATAGCTACCATAGCGCCGCTTTGAAATTTCATAAGGTTAAAAAAAATAAAAATAGAAAAATCAAATTTGTTTTAAATTGGGTAACAATATAATATAAAAGGAAGGACCTAATGATTTTCTTGAACTACAAAGATAGCGCAATTTAGTCGACTATTGGCGCTATCTAGTTTTCTACATATGAACTAATAATATATAAATTGCATCTTTAATACTTCTCGAATCATTCTCGGAACAAATCTTTGTTCTCTAGTTTTATTCTTAAAGAAAGAAGAAATAACAATTTATAATACGATTTTTACACGACACATACGTGTCCGTTCGAGTGTCGTGTGGGCGTGAATATTCGTGTCTGGGTGTTTGTTGAAGTCATTAAAAGTCAACTCGACATTATTGAAATCGCAGGCGACTCTATTCTCAAATGAACGGTTGCTTTGAGTAACGCAGAGGGCTGCCATTTAAGTGAAAAATTAGCGGGACAACTTAGAGTGCAGATCAAACGTTCAAATGCTGTGTACACTATCTATAGATAAATTGATTAACTTACTTTCATTTATATAATAATCTGTCAGTGTACCTAAAAATAAATAAATATAGGCGTAGTATTGCGTGTCATTTGTATAAAAGAGACAGAAGAAATTGGGAATTTGATAACTAAATAAAATGCAAAATAAACCAATTTGATTTATATAAAATTTTAACAATTAGGAACGTACCCGTTTAAATTATTGTGAAGGTAGTAGAAAATATATGACGACCACTATCTTAGTCATCTTGTGATCACGGCTTCTGTAAAGGAGTCGAAACGTCAGGATTAAATATAAAATAAATTATTCGCGAAATCCGTAACAACATTGTTTTATTTAAATAAGAGTTGTTGTAAATTTTATTATTTATTTACAAATTAAAAATATGTCACTGGTTACAATTAGAACAGAAATTATTCCTTCGGGTTAATATAAAAAAAATGGAATTCTAGCTTAGCAACATTCAGGAGCAACCCTAACTTTCGCGTTACAGCACTGTAGAAGCGATACGGTCGCAGCATAGATTTTGTATCGTTTCCATCACACTGTGGTTGGAAATATCTTTAATATAAATGGATTTTACAACTTTCAAAATGGCAGTTCGTTCTTTGGATAGTCTGTGTGGCCACTCGCAT
Organism: Calamotropha paludella; assembly: GCA_927399485.1. NCBI lineage: Eukaryota > Metazoa > Arthropoda > Insecta > Lepidoptera > Crambidae > Calamotropha > Calamotropha paludella. The sequence continues at coordinate 513,049 of OV656820.1, forward strand.
TCCGTATCGTAATATAGTAATTTATGAGACACATTTTTGCATTTTACAATTTTTCTAGCGGAGTCATAAATAATCATTCTATTTCGACAAAAATAGCTCATAGTTTGCACGATAACATTTGAAATGTAGTGTTATTATGTTACACTAACACGCTAGCCAACCTAATAAATTTAAATAAATTATGTTACACGACGGAAAAATTAGCGAAATAATTACTAATATAATTGATTTACTATCATAAACTGTTTTTTGTTTCCCGTTTTTTTAAACACATAATACTCAAACAAAACTTGTTAGTTTTTTCAACTTCCTTCTTGTCAAAAGATTTCGAAATGAATCGAATGTGGTAAACAAAATATGCATAAAAATCCATTTGAGGAGCCTGTGTGTAAGTTCTCAAGTGTGCCCACGCTACCATTGGGTTTGAGTTAATATTTTTATAATAGACCTTATTACGAAAAAATAAGGGCCTAATTTATTAACTGTAACGTGTTTAGTGGCCGACACACAATGTTACATGGAAACTCATTAGTGTCGTGTAGTTTTAAAAATGGAATGAACTTTTTCACCGAAGCACGACAACTAAAGAGGTTACTCGTCACAGATTTTATTTAAATTTCGAATTGACTTCCGAATAGACAGCTAAAAAGAAAAAAAAAAGTAGGTTTTTTTTTTTTTTTTTTTTTTTTTTTGCCTGTAAAGTCGGTTTTACGGGCGAAGATTTTACGTGACAACGTCTTTTTCTCGGTAGAATATTTATTGATATGAATATAATTAAATTGCACAATGCGCGCGGCAGACCGATCATAGTTGAGTGGGAGAGAGACGCAAGGCATTCGGCGGGCCTCTCTCTCGTTCGGTGACTCATCGTAACGTTACCGAGCGTTACACTTTTTCATAAGTGACTCCCAGCCGCAACCAATTTATAAGACGTTATCACGTCAAAATAAAAGCCACTTGACGCGCGACAAAATATTGTATATATATTTCTAAATATTTGTAACGATGTCGTGTGTAGAAGATCGGAGTCTGTTATAAATCTTTGTAAATTCTTCTGCGCAATCAGTTAAATCATTACGGTGATGCGGAAATGTGTGCATATTATGTAGAATGTGAATTTTCGAACTGTTAAAACCGCGATTTCTCACGAATGGTGAGTCGTAAGAAAGAAGTGTCTAACCATTTTCCAGAGAATTGTATAATCTACAACTTTTGTTTAGCCTATTTTCAAATAAAAGTTACCGTTTTGGAGAAAAATTTAAAAAAACCTTAATTTTGTACGTTTGACTTTGTATAACATTTTTATAGGGATTTTTGACTGGACTAATATATAGACGCGGAAGTATATAAACTGACTATCTAAAATCGCTTTTTCTTTGTTTATATAAAGTGTTTGTATTTCTATATATGGTATTACCGTCATCTGTTTTCGGTCACTTTTGATAAATCGAGTGTCAATTGATCCATCATTTTTAATTATATTAAATGTAATATAAGTATGTGTTATGCCCTTGCAGGGCATCAAATGTTTTACTTAAAACTGCATACTTCAATACTGTTATGTGACTTGCAATTAATATATTATTATTGAGAGGTATTTTATAGTTTTTTTTAATATATTTACCTAATGTTGCAAAGAGAGACAGTTTAAACATTCATTATCTATTTGAAAAGTACATTACTCCAGACGAAAAAAGATTGATACAATCTATAATATATATATATATATATATATATAGAGTTTGACATTAATACCACTTACATCATAAATAATTATTGATTGACTTGAAGTTTAATTAAAATTATTTTATAATTATTGCGCTGTTCCATCTTTGCCCAATTAAATTATGCACCCCACCTCAACCTTGATCCAACCTTCGACTGGCAAAACGTAGAAATCCAGGGATGTTGAACGTTCGCGTAGGTGGTATTTGAATTATAATATTCACTTCAATATATTTATTATGTAACTAAGTTCATTAGATATAAAATACGCATCTAAAAAACGACCACCCTTCCGAGTCCTCTGGTAGGATGCGAACCCACGATCTTTTGCTGTCATGATTTACAAACGTATTTCAGCTTCTACTATGAGCTAGTATCGTTCCACCAATGATGAATGCTAACTACCTTCAACATCGAAAGTCATATTTTTACAAATATTAAACATTCGATTAAGATGGAACCAGATAAATAATGTTTTTAATTTTATTTTTTGCATTCACAATGCCATAATTTTAAAAGATATAAAATACGCATGTAAAAAATCGACTCGTCTACCAGCGTCAGAGCACTCGCCCGGATAGCGAAAGGTCGTGGATTCAAATCCTACCTGCGGGCTCGGAGGCGTGGTTGTTTTACATTACACAAATCTAACTTCATTGTTACATTAAATAAATGACAGGTAAATTGCGTCACCTATCAATATGCGATTCGTATTATAGTATAAAAGTGCTTTCTCTAACTAATTTTAATAAGTTATTACATACACACACTACAGAATAGTGATTACAAAATTATATCTGTTATGACAAATTTGCACGCTATTGTTAAAAGCTAAATAGACAATAAATAACTTGTAACATTACTCCATATTTTACTGTACCCCATTCAAAAAAAAATAAAAATTACTCTAGTTCTTAGGTACTACGCATTATTTTCAAGCCGGGCGAAGACAGGGCGTTCCTCTAGTGCGCATTGAAATAAAACTGTAGTCATTAGTAACACATGATTCACAGCATAGAGGTTAATGAATCCCATGGGCAGCCATGAATGGTGGCACATGGTGCGTCGCCCGATAATGGAGCCGGCGAACTGTTATCTGCCGAGTTAGTCAAATAAAACTTTGATAAAGGTTATTGTGTCGGATTAGGTATGTGTGATTGTGATCGCTTCATATTCAACTCTATCTTTATACATATGTATCGAAATATCACATGAATCGCTAACTGCTGAAAGGAAAATGTCCAACTTCTTCAAAAATTGTTTTTTTTTCACTAAAACAGCTGATATATGCGGGACGCATCGTATACTGTAGAAAGGGATCATGTCCCACTAAATAGCATTGGCAAGACGTTGCCAGTCTTAAAATAGCCGTTTACTGCAGACAGGGAACTTTAATTTTAGTTTTATTAAGTTTTTTGTCTCTCCTGTAAAAAATGGAAAAGTGGACATGTTGCCTTTCTGCAGTTAGCGATTCACATACTAATCTTAAAAAGAAAAGTATGAATGATACAAGTAAGGGCCACAAACACCCACACCCGAGTAAGATTCTTGTTCCATCAACAAAATATTCCGAGAATCGAATCCACAGTCTTGTACTTTATCCATCGCGGGCGTTACGACACTAACATACATTCAAGGTTCAATAAATATTGTTGATGGGTATTGAATGTTATTGAAAGACTATTATGACCTTCATGGTTGAGTGGCTCGCATACTGGATTTCACGGTAAAGTCCGGGTACAACGCCCGGCCGAGTCAATGAAAAAAACTAACTATTTATATTGGCTCGGGTCTGGGTGTTGTAGTACCGTCGTTGTTTCTGAATTCCATAACACAAGTGCTTTAGTGCAGAAGAATGTATATTGCCTAATATTTACTTTATACACAATCCATTTTAAGTGTTAAAATTTAAGTAATAGAAGTACTCTACTTTATTTTAAACATTCACAATGCCGTATATCTTTAAGATTTAAATACACCTATAAAAATTAACCAAAACTCCGAGCTCTCAGGTGGGATTCGAACCCACGAACTTTCTGTACCCGGACGAATGCTCTAACCACTGAGCTGCCGAAACCGCATTTTAACTTCTTCTAAGAAATAGTAAAGTTTCATCAATGTTGATACTGAATTACAGAATATACAGACATTCTTGTGTGGTTATAAAATTAAAACCACTCAACATTCCTGTCACATCCTTTGACAAATACAATGTAATATTATCATTACTCTTAATGACAACACTAAGAAAGACTTAGTACGCAATAAAAACATCGTTAAGCCGCCGCCATTTACAGCAGTCGTTGCTAACATTACGACTTTAAGTAATATTATAAATTAATTCACGTCCCTATGTGTCGAATCGAACGATTAATCGATTCGAGAGAGCTACGGTGTTTCGCGCTCGACTCGAACTCGAACGTGGTCACGGAGGCACAACACTATTTATACATACATATAACACGCCTTTTCCCGCTTTCCACGTCTCTCGCTTCTTCAAATCTCATCAGTTCTTTCATAAAAGCTCGTCGGTTTAGGATACTTTTCACCGACTTTCACTATTTATATACAAATTACCCCAACTGATACTGGGCATAATTCTTTCCCAACTTTTGCTTTCATAAATTTGTCGTTTATTCTCTGTATATCATTGCAATGTTTAAGAATACTTAACACAGATACTTGTTGACTTTGTTGTAATCAGCGATGTAATATAAGCTTGACAGAATAATATTGTTTTATTTTGTGGATTATGTATGGTGACAACGTATAATATTGTAAACGTCGTTACTTCTGTTAAAGATGACGAGTTTCTTGAGCCCTTTCTTCTTGTTAATTAAAAGTTTAACTGAATGGGTGGCAGGTAAAATGTTGGACAATTCAAAATTACTTATTTAAGTGCATTTGAATAAAGTTAGTTCCATTTTATTTTCATAACGATGTAAATGCTGTTAGGAGTATGTTACATCACATATCACATGGACCAACACAATTTGGTAGATGTTAGCGAATGCAGATGCAGCAAAAACCATTTAATTTTAAGCCAGAACTTAAAAACCGGTAAATTTTTTGAACCGAAATGGTTATGTATAATTTTTGTAAGCGGCGCACGCATCTCGTGTTTGTTTTGTGGCGTTTTTTTCGTTAACACATGGCACGCTATGTATGCTATAAGATAATGAATTTGCGGTCACCCATCTAAAGCCCTCCCTTACGACATTTACTTTATCTCGTAGACTAACCAATGTGCCTTTTAGTTCTGAATAATATATCAGAATGAGTCATAATCCACTTTATATTCTAAAAGATGTCGTCGCTTATAGATAAGTACTTATTATAAATTTTATATACAATCTTGATGCATACTTTATTAAATAATCAAACGAATTGCGGTCACAGATAAGAAATGCCTTAGAATATATTGGGTTAATAGTTCTCGATAAAATTAAATGGAATTTTGGTCGAAAGGCAAATATAATAACTACTATAAAAACAAATGATAAATGTTTTTTAGTGGGTTCGCTGCATATCCCAATCAAGCCCGGGGGCCAAGTCAAGATCCACGATGGAGGGAGCTAACCCAGAAGGTGCCGGTGAGTTAGTTTAATCAAAAAATCCGTGAACACACCAAATCACTTTATCACCACTATCAAAACTCTCTCGAGACATGTAGGCAAGCGAAATTATCACTACCGCGAGTAGACGCTCGTCCCTCCAGATCTATATTAGAGCTAAGTAGACCTGAACTGCGCTTGATCATAGGCGGCATTATTGATCACGGCAACTTCAACAAACATGTTTTTAATATAGGTGTTACTGACAACCCTTTATGCAGAGGATACATGGAAGCTGAAGGAATAGTCACCTATGTTCTGCTGGAATGCAGGGAATAGCAGACATCTTGGCTCACCGGGCAGCCTCCCAGAAGTTGTCACCAAAGTGATCGACGCTTGGAGAGTTACTGGTAGAGCTGGGATGGCTGGAATAAAACAAGCCACCTCCAGACGCAAAACAGGCATACAAGACGTCGAGTTGCGGAAATTGCCCGTATAGTAGAAGAAGAAGAAGTTGCCTGTCTGTCGGTCTTCTACAGAATGTATTTTTGAGTGTGTGCTCAAAAGCTGCATGTGCTCATACCGCCATCTCCCTTTTTTCATCGACCCTACCCCTTTTTGGTTGCAATTCCTACCGCTTTTCAACATCATTTATAATCAACAACCATGCGCCTGTATTTCCGAGTACTTATATTCCGTCCGTTTTTGAAGCCAGGGTGAATAGGCACAAAAAAAATCAAAATAACTTTTTTCATAGGCCCTTGCGGGCACTTAAAATCGTCAATTTTACAAAATCAAGATAATATTCTTCTATAATAAAGATAGCCCGTGCGCTAGCGGCAAGTACATCCGCGGAGTTGATGCCGCGCATGTAATCGCCACGAGCGACCCGATTCCGAACGTAGGGGCTAACATGAGAAGAATCGGGCAAGAAACTCATGTGCCAAAACTCTCTCTTCCATGATAGAACGAGCACCTTCTGAGTTAGCTCGTTCTATCATGGATTCCGTCTTGGCCCCCTGGCTTTATTGGGATCAAGAGTGTACCCATTCAAAATAAATAAAATAGATGATGACCATTTGTCCTAACGTGAACACATCGATGTGGTACCCTTGACTCCCAGGAGTAAGGTTATTAAAAACCTGACGATGTGAAATAATGCAATAGTGTTGTGTATCCGTGACCACGGGCGAGTCGAGCGCGCAAACTCGTTTCTCTCGAGAATCGATTAATCGCTCGATTTGACACAGATGCGAATTAAATTATAATATTTAACTCGTAGCAACAGCTGTGAATAGCTTCGATTTAACGATGCTTTTATTGCGTATTATAGTCTTGGCAAGTGTTGTACTCACGGGAAATGACAATATTGCACTCATGTGGTATACCTACATAGATGGAATTACAAAAATAACAGAACCGAACATGAACCCTGTTAGGGTGTCGCAACATTATAATAATTTTAATAAGAATAATAGTAAAGATACGATTAACTGAAATATGAATAACCAACATCTAAAAAAAAATTCAGTCACATTAAATTATAATAACATATCAGTTTGAGTTCAGTGAAAAGACAAAATAATTAAAACTGAAATAAGGAGAAGTATTTAAGAAAAAAATAGACAAATCGAGCAATTTGAGAGCTATTTATAACAAAAAAAAAGATTTAAACTTTTTGAATGCGTTAAGCATTATATAGAGATTCTAAATTAAGTATTTTATAATTTGAAGAGCATTTTAAGCACAACGAATGTACTGCAGCTGATGTACTGCGAAGCTTGAATTTCAAGATACATATGAAATGGCCTATTTAAATCAACTGATTCATTTACCTAAGTAACTACAGCAGTTCTGTTATCGAATTCAGAAACGAGGACGATACCACAACACCTTAACCCGAACTAATATGGAATAATTAGTTTTTTGCATTGAGCCGACGGGGAATCGAACCCGGGACCTCAGAGTGGTGTTCCCATGCGATATGCGAGACTCTCTACTACGGAGTTCGTCAAATGTTTTAAATTATCCTAATAACCGGATGAGGTTACTATTTATTTAAAACATATACTAGATCTGCAATGCAAGCTGCTGTTTGCAAATACTGAGCGATGCACTACCTTACCTAACCTCACCACCTGACCCTACGTAACCTAACCTTTCAGGTCGCGCCGAGCGCTTTGATTGGCGCCATTCTCATCTCATTGGATGAGTTTTGGCGCTAAATTTCATCAATGTAGTCTCAGCGGTTTGGCTGTGATCAGCTTTTGAATTTTTCTTTCGGTGATTATTCCTCCATGGTAAAGTCTGTATTTTTTTTACATAGCCTATGTCCGTCAGGTTATAATCATGTATGTTCATGCCAAAATTCCTTCGAATCGGTTGAACCGTTAGGTAGCAGGTGGGAGATAAGCGAAATTTGTGCGTTGCCTAAAAGAGAGCTTCACTCTTTCAGAGCTTCGCTCAAAAATACTAGCTACTCTAGCACTAGCTAAAAATTACACCTGCCCTATATCCTAAGTCGGAACAAATCCAGCAAAATGCAAAAAAACATTATAATCTGTTGCGTAGTTTCGAAGTTCATCGCTGTCAAATACTGTGATATGGAATTTTTTATATATAAAGATTATATTTATTAAATATCGACTGTTTGGTACAACGGTAGCCATCTTGGCTTTCGCACGCAGCGGTCCTGGTTTCAAGTCCTGCAACATATTTTAAATAATGTTATGTTCCTTATATTTTTAACGAGTGTAATAAAAATTTAAATTACAAATACTTCTTAAAACGCTACACTGAAGAGCCTCAAGTTATCGTGTTCAAGAAACAAGTTTGTTTTGCCAACATATTTGCAAGTAATAGAACACGGACCCTCGCTTCGCACAGCCGGTTACCCAACACCATGTGAAAGATACAAGCAACGTTGTTACCACACAAGTAGGATGTCGATTCTTAATAACATCCAACCATAATAAACTACCGGCATTTACTCACGGTATTTCATTACAATACAATATTTGTAATACGCTCTTGTTATTTATTTTTATTTACTTTAGTACATTGTCACATGGTATGTTGACATTATTACAAAAATAAATAGAAGAAAAAAAAAGATTTTTAAAAACCACGTTTTCGTAAGCGGACTAAAAAGACGAAAATATTTTTTTTCCCAGAATTATGATGGAAAAATCTTTTCCCGGAATGATAAAAATTTCAAGTTCTATGATGACTAAAAACGTGGGGCGGGCGGTTTTCAGGCTTAACTAATTCAAATTCACTTGGTGAATTCGTTTTAAGGCGTTTGGCTGAGAATTTTAGTATTTGCAAATAACGAGTTAGAAAATGATTGAATTAAATTAGTGAAGCCTGTAAACTGCCCGCCCCACGTTTTTAGTTGAACTGTCATCCATGATCTACGTGTGGTAAATTTTTGAGCTCTTTAGGACCATCAGAAGTGGTCTCATTTTGAGTTATAAGATTAGAAAATTTTGCGGACAGACAGAAGGACAGACACGAAGGAAAGCAAGTTAATAAAAAGTGGTAAATTAATAAATAAAAATGGTAATTACATTTTTGTTGTACATGTGACACCCTGTAAGGTGTTAGCAATTTCCAGACCTTATAATACTCGTATAATAACATAATGTTTTTAATTTTATTTTTTGCATTCACAATGCCATATTTCTATAATATTTATAACAAATATTACTTTCGATGTTGAAGGTAGTCAGCGTTTAATATTGGTGGAACCATACTAGCTCATGGTAGAAGTTGAAATGCATGCTATCGTCTCAATAGCCAAAGATCGTGGGTTCGAATCTTACCTCCGAGGGCTCGAAGGCGTGGTCGTTTTTTATATGCGTATTTCATATCATATTATAATATAAAATTACAATGACATCGAGTTTAGTTTATAAATTAAATATACATTATTTTATTAGATATAGTGATAACTTAACTTTTATAAGTTTGCAATAGAATGAACTAGATAATGATCATATATTTTTTTTATTTATTAATCATATACCTACTTATTTTTAATTTATTCAATCAGATTTATCATGGAAATATTATTAAATTATAAAAGCATTTACTCAGAAGAAAGGTGTATTTCTATGAATATTACTTATTTATTTATCGTATATCTATCCATTACCCTAATATCCATAACACAAGTCGTACAGTGCTCACTTTGGGCGAGGCTAATTGGTGTGAATGTAACAAATATTATTATTCTGATGCCCTAGCAGGGTACTGGTCTTGTGTTGTCCAACACATTTGTAACCAAATGATAGCAATAAACTCTTTGAATTTTAACTATCGTTACGTTTTAGTTGTCATATAGACTTAACCTGACCAGTTAACAGATGATTGAGTGATGTCTAAAAGCGAAACTGTGTCGTTCCCTCCCCACATCAGCAAGTACGCACTCTTGGTCGAGTGATCGATAACACAGTGATGATGTATCGCTCACGTGAGCACTCGCTCATTCATAATCGTATCACTCGGCTTCCCTGGCGACACATCATTATAGCGAACTGCTCTATATTTGAACTCCCTCCCTGCCTCTATATTTCCGAGTACTTATAACCCGTCCGTTTTTAAAGCCAGGGTGAATAGGCACCTTCTGGGCTAGCTCGCTCCATCGTGGATTCTGTCTCGGCCCCTGAGCTTGATCGGGATCAAGAGCGAACCCATGCAAAATTAAAAAAATTCGAAATATGCTGACAATTTTGTAATAACAGATCGTTTGGTGCAACGGTAGAGATTCTCGCACCAACCAGATGTTTGTGTATGAATACGAGCATTTGTACCGGAGTCATGAGTATTTATATATTTCTATTAATATTACATATCTACGTATCATATATGTATATCTATTTGTTGTCCTAGTATCCATAACACAAGCTTTACAGTGCTTACTTTGGGCTAGGCCAACCGGTGTGAATGTAGGAAATATTATCTATATTTATAAAAAAATACGTGTCACAGAGTTTGGACACGATGAACTCCGAAACTACTCAACCGATTTTGATGATTCTTTTTTCTTATAACATAGGATAAGTTTCATTTTAATCTATACTAATATTATAAAGCTGCAGAGTTTGTTTGTTTGTTTGAACGCGCTCATCTCTGGAACTACTGGTCTGATTTGAATGATTCTTTCAGTGTTGGGTAGTCCATTTATCGAGGAAGGCTTTAGATTCTAGAACATCACGCTGCGACCAAAAAGAGTGAAGCAACAGTGAAAAATTATAATAACAGAAATTGACGCGGACGAAGTCGCGAGCAACAGCTAGTTTATAATAAAGCAACGCGTGGCCGGGTCAGCCATTATTGTATATAAATATTACCGTTAACCCCTTTAGGTAATCTACATCTGCATGATATGAGTGGATCCACGTCTTCCTATATAAATATAAAATATTCTTTAGATTTATGTATTATATCTAGATTTTTATATGTAATGAAATTATTATATAAATAGAATAAAATCAAATTGTCCCAAGTATATATTGATTGTCCAAATTGTCAAGTGATTGGACAAATTGTCCCATGATTATATGATACTTTGATTTTAACTAATTAATTGTTTTGATTAATCCATCATTTATTTATTATTAGGATTGAAGAATACTCACGATACTATTTAAAAATTAAACAATCTCTTTGTTATTTATTAACTGTAAACGACAGCAAAACCAAAGTCATTTCTATATTTCGACGAGTTTTAAACTGAAAAAAAAGTAATTACTTAGTAATTTTAGATAAAGCTAGAGCACTTAATCGTTAAATTATTTTCTCTGTGAAAGTATTGGAAAAACCAAACGATTCGGATTTTAAACGAGGATAAAATTGATCTCTTAGAAGATTATCGATTTATTTTTTGTTGAACAGGTACTTTCCAAATTGTGTGTTTTATTGGAAACAACGACGGGTTTAGTTGGTCAAGTGTTTTAATTAATTCATTCTGGAAATTTCCTCTTGGAATTGATTCAGGGTTCTAGCAAATTCGATATATTATATCAAATAACAAAATCTCTTACATTTACACCTATTAGTCCAAAGTAAACACAGTAAAACATGTGTTAAGGATACTAGCGTAAAGAATAGATAGACAATCGTTTAAGATACATATATATTTAGTATTCATAGAAATACCCATGACTCAGATACAAATACTCGTTATGCTCGTATAATAATCTTAATTGTTTATATTATCTATATCTTGTTATATTAATTATGGCGATAATATCTTTATAAATTTCTTTTTAATCTTTGGAATGTAGTATGTATTCACCTATTTTACCTGAAATACGTCGTAGCCAGGGCCGGCAAGAATCATAAAAAAAACTTTGGAGTAAAACTTGAGAAAATGGAGTATTTAGCTATAGATGTCTTACACACAAGTGCAATCGTTTGATATATATTTTATGTATTTGTTCTATATGTGAACTTCTTGTCAATTTAATAAATAGTGAAATTAATAAAAGTGTTCTAAACTAAATTAATGAAAAGTAACTATCTAATAGTTAGTAATAATATTTTTTACATTCACACAAATCACTCAGCCCAGAGAAAGCATCAGAGGCTTGTGTTATGTATGGCTACTATGGTAACTGAGAAATATACATTATCATCTGAGCTGAAAAATGTCCACGGCTTTACGGAAGCCTTCTCAGAAAAATGGAGGGTTTTTCCACAAAACCTTCAGTATTATTAGTCACCTTTGACGATGCCCTTAAGAGTGAAGCGTCGGTGCTAATAATAGATAATAAATTTCAAAGTAACTATAAGCAGACAAGTGATGAATTAATTTTACTATAAAATACAGACACAATAACGTATACATAATATCCGTTTTTTATAGGATACATTTCGGAGGGTGTGCAGCAGAATTGCACAACCTTGTTCCACCGTCCGTATTTTTTCATCGGACAACCAGACTTACAAATAGGTGCCATCATTATATAGATGATTTACCAAAGAGTCGCACTAAGCGTTTTGGTTTCAATTCTGTGATCCGTAACCGTTAATGAGTGGAACTCTTTGCCTGAGTCTGTTTCCTGAAGTACACAATTTAGGGGTTTTTAAGTCACGAGTGAATAGGTATCTTTTAGGCAAGCGCGTCACATCCTATCATCGCATCGTCGCTTACCATCAGGAGAGATACCTGTCAAGCGCTTACCTAGGCCTAAACTAGGTGATAATGTATCCTGGTCTTCATCACACAACCAATCATCCCTTTCAGGAATCTTTCTTAAATTTTTCGTTTATTATCTGTATATTATTGCAATGTTTAAAGATACTTACTTAAAAAAGATACTTGTTAACTTTGTTGTTATCAACAATGTAGTGAAACCATAACACTACATTTATTGTGATAATAGAATAATATTGTTTTTTGTGGTGACGACGAATACTATCGTAAAAGTCTTTACTTCTGTTAAAGCTGACGAGTTTCTTGCGCCCATTCTTCTTGTCAGTTAAGGGACGTCCTGAATTGGTGCATTTAAAGTGCATTTTAATAAAGTTATTTTTAATTCTTTTCACTGGAAGCCGAGATAGTTTGGCTTCCCAGGTAGAACTTTCTCGCTGGACAAAGCCGGGCGTCATAGTTTTACAGTCAGTCTTTGTTTTCAAAGGTAGTAACTTAACATTGTTTAACTCACAGTGCTACAAGGAAATAGTATAAAAAGTTCACGCTCTGATGGTTTGTTGATCTATTTAAATAGATGTAAAGTCAAAGCCCTGGTGATACACAGTACGATGACGGAGGACACAACATCCTGCACTACAATACGCACAGCATCCGCTGTACGCAACAATGTCGTCAATGCAATCCACGCACGCATGTAAAAACTATATCTATCTATCTAAACATACCTCAAACCAAATTCGAACGTATAACCCATTGCTGAAGGCTGAATTTCCATCACACGGTTACCGTAAGCTACTTCACGCGATACACCTGTCACTGTACGGACAGACAAGAGATGTTTTAACGAGAACTCATTAAAATTGATATTAATCGACTCCAATTACTTAATGATAATGATGCGGCATCGTAACGGTCTGTACGCTTTCCTGGTGCCGAGGGAAAAACTGGCAGTGCTATTTCTGCTCAGACTTTTTTCATAATCATTATTACGTACTTATATTACATTAAAAAAACCGGCCAAGTGCGAGTCGGAACCGCGCACGAAGGGTTCCGTACAAACCTTTAGTTAAGTCAAAATAATGGTTCACGGTTCATGCATAAGGTTTATGTTTACGAAATTAAATGTTTTTTATATATATTTGAGTTGATTGAATGAAAGGTAAGTTGCGATTTATGATTTAGGATGTATTAAAAATAACTACTTACTAGATCTCGCTCAAACCAATTTTCGGTGGAAGTTCGCATGGTAATGTACATCATATATTTTTTCTAGTTTTATCATTCTCTTATTTTAGATGTTACAGGGGGACACGTATATTACCACTTTGGAAATGTCTCTCGCGCAAACTATTCAGTTCGGAAAATATGATATTAGAATGCTCAATATCATTTTTGAAGACCTATCCATAGATACCCCACAAGTATGAGTTTGATGAAAAAAAATTCTTGAGTTTCAGTTTTAAGTATGGGGAACCCCCAAAATTTATTGTTTTTTTTTTCTTTTTTTATATGAAAATCTTTATCACAGAATACATCTACTTACCAACTTTCAACAGTATAGTTCTTATAGTTTCGGAAAAAAGTGTCTGTGACATACGGGCGGACAGACAGACAGACATGACGAATCCATAAGGGTTCCGTTTTTAGCCATTTGCCTACGGAACCCCAAAAACCGGTCATGATAAAATTCTTAAGTAATCTTATTTAGCAAACAAATACTATTGTTTTAGTTTCATTTCAATTTATGTTTATATTTAAAAATTATGTTTCCGATTTATCGATCAATCAATTTATTTGAATAAAAAACAATGTCACAATATGGTTGGTAACAAAGAAACGTAAATTAAATTTAAAAAAAATGATATTTGCTGTAAAGTATTCTTCTTACTTTTTGATTACTGAATGTAAAACCACAATTTTGTGTACCAAATTAACATAAATATATGTTAAAATTTTATCAAAATAGAAACAACGCAAAGATCAATTTAGCCATTATGTATCTGTGATCAGCAATAAAAATAATAAAATTGCGGCCGAGATTAATTAGGCCGAAATACCATTAATGCCATCTGTGCAACCATAAACAAAAATAAATAAAAATACTTTTCTTATATCAATAAAAGGGTCACAATAACTATGTCATTTATTCTATGGAGATTGGGAAATACTTTCTTTACCTTTACTTTACTTACTCATTCTCACAGAACGTACAAATAGTTCTCTTTTAGTGTACAGTGTACCATGTACCATACTATACAGTTATACGGAAGATATCACTTGTAAATATATTTATATTTTAATATATAATAATATAAAACACTTAATAGATTACACCACAAAAACAGAGGGATAAAAAACACAGATAATTGCTTAAAACTGACGTGTAACAATCGGCGGCCTTGTCGCTAAGAGCGATCTCTTCCAGACAACCTTACGATGGAGAGGATAATAAGGAACTTAGAGCTATGCCGGTGTAACTTAAAAAAAAAACGAAATAATTAAGGAGAATTACTAATAATTAAAACAATAACGAGCGTCAAAATACCTCTGTAATCGTTTGATCTCGATTCCAAAATTACACAACCTAACTTCAGATTGTGTATTATATTCCATTATTGTCATTAATTTAATAAAAACTGGTTATTTCATGTGCAAAAAGGAGATTATATCATTCATTCTTACGCTTTGCTTCTCACTGTGTAAGTGTACTCTTTTATTTAATTACAATGCTTCTCGACCATTTATATATTTATTTAGAATGGGTTCGCTCTTGATCCCAATCAAAGCCGGGGCCAAGACAGGATCCACGATGGAACGAGCTAACCTATAAGGTGCCTATTCACCCTGACTTAGAAAATGGACGGGTGATAAATACTCGGAAATAAAGACGCAGGGAGGGAGTTCCACTTCTTTGCTGAGCGCATTATGA
This sequence comes from Calamotropha paludella, assembly GCA_927399485.1. Lineage (NCBI taxonomy): Eukaryota > Metazoa > Arthropoda > Insecta > Lepidoptera > Crambidae > Calamotropha > Calamotropha paludella. The sequence continues at coordinate 528,419 of OV656820.1, forward strand.
ATTATGGTAAAAAGCGCAACGAAGGTCCTGGGTTACAGTCTCGGAAGGGGCAGATGATTGTGTGATGAATACGAGCATTTGTACCCGAGTCACGAGTGTTTATATATATTTCTCTGAATATTACATATCTATGTATCATATATGTATGTCTATCCGTTACCCTAGTATCCATAACACAAGCCTTACAGTACTTTGGGCTAGACTAATTGGTGTGAATCTGCGAAATATTATTAAACATTATTATATAAAACCAGAAAACGCAGTCGACTTCGCCTTTACTCAACTTTGTGTTTTGCAATGTTAAAATAACATTATAGCAATTAAAGTGAAGGTCTATTCAATTCTTTTTACTCGTTTTCAGAAATGTCGGTGTGAGAGATAACTTATCTGCTGATCAGCAGGCAATTAGCTTGCCATATTATGCTGTAATGGCGGATTCCGTAAATAATTAAAAAGTACGAAGTAAGATTGATGAAGACAAGTAGTAGAATACAAGTAACACATATATTAAACATACATTTTTGTTGGTTTCTTAAATTTATCGCTTATTCTCTGTATATTTTTGCAATGTTTAAGGATACTTACTTAAAACAGATACTTGCTGTATTTGTTGTAATCAACGATGCAATGAAACCATAACACTATTATTACTATGATAACAAAATAGTTTTGTTTGTTTGTGGTGACGACGCATAATATTGTAAATGTCGTTACTTCTGTTAAAGCTGGCGAGTTTCTTGTGCCCATTCTTCTTGACAGTTAAAAGACGTACTGAATGGGTTGTAGAAAAAAATGTTGGAGGATTCCAAACTACTTATTTTAAGTGCATTTGAATAAAGTTACTTTCATTTTCAATGCCTTATTATGCTGCAATGTCGGATTTCTTAAATATGTACATAATACAAAATAAGATTGATGAATACAAGTAGTAGAAATATATAAATACAAGTTTCGAGGAACTTTTAAAAGGATATAAATCCATTGGAATTAATTTATAAATAAAAAAATGATTATTATCTAAGTTTATAATTTTATTGCAAGCGAAAACATAGCACTAATAACCAAATGAAATGTGTTTTTAATTTGATTTATCTACGTTTGCTGCAATATAACAAGACAGTACAGAACTCGGACAAGGTACCGACTTCCACCTTACATGTTTTATTGAGAAAAAGAACTCGCTACATTACTTGGTCTCAGTGTGTTGTTGTTTGAGATATTATTATATCAATTATGAGATCTCAAGCAGGTGGAACGCTCATACCTTCATCTTCATCTATATTGATATTAGGTAGTATCCTAATTTCAATAGCAATCGCAATTCAAGGAACTGTAAAACCTGACACAATGCCTTCACGAACATGGAAATATTTATAAATAATAAAATAAAAATAATTTATTTTCACACATAATCCATAGATGTTAGTGCCAATTTTACTTAATTTCTATATATACTTGGTTTAATTTAATTTAAGTATGTACCGGTCTTATTTATAAGCGATAGTTGATAGTGGCAAAATAGAAAATGTTATAAAAATGAGCTCAGACAGAAATTGTGAAAGTATGTAAATTTTATGTACAAAATAGTTTATTATTTTTTATATAAAAATTGCTATGCTATAAAGGGACTTGTTTATGTTACATTTGGTTGATTAGGAAAAACATTGTAAAGATAGACAACAACAAAATTCTATTAAAATTACTTACTACTACGTTTGATCCCGGGTGGGTCAATGTAGAAAACGAACTTTTCTATATTGGCTCGGATCCGGATGTTGTAGTATCGTCGCTGTAACTGAATTACAACACAAGTGTATTAGATACTCAGCTTGCGTTCAGAACAATGTAGATATGTCATGTTGTCTGATGTAATATTTTATTTTTATAATTAGCCGACTCGGTAACGCGTCGCTATGGTAACGCGTTGCTATAGTAACGCGTATACAATTGAAAAAGATCGGAAAAAAGAGCGGACAGACAAACAAAACAAGCAACAAATTTGTGTTCTTAGATTATAGACTAGCTGACCCGGTAACGCGTTGCTATGGTCACGCGTATACAATGGAAAAAGAGCGGGAAAAACAGAGGACAGACAAACACAAAAACAACAAATTTGTTTTTTTAGAGTATATATGACCATTAACTATTTTACTTTGTTCTGGCTTTAAATTATATTACCGTTTCAGTAAAATCATTAAAAAATACTACAAAACATTAACTATACGAAATGATACAATAATAAAAACGCTATGTACAACCCCTAGGTTCAGCACAAAAGTAAGTAAAGTCGTGAGGCTACTTACATTTTTTAGCCTTTTTTCTTTTAAGTTGAAACATTTTATCGCTTTGCTTTGATGTAAAAGTTATTATTTATATTGTTCCTTAATAACACGAGTAATTCTATAGAAACGTAGAAATAATGAAGCACTGTTGAAGGCACAATGAAAACAGTCAGCCATTTTGTATAAATGCTACCGCATTGGTGCATATGGATGTGGTTTGGTAAAACCTCCGTTTTTTTAATTTATTCTTTTGTTTTATCCTAAATTTAAACCGTTTGACGGTTTTTTGATGTCATATATTATGATGTCGTATATCTAACGAATGTCGTTTAAAATAAAATTAAAATAACAATTTTTCTTAATTTCTATGATAGTCACAATTTAATTTAATTTGGCGAATGGCAAAAGCACTTTTTACGACTATCATCCCGGCCCACACAAATAAAAATCTCATTTCTAATCCACCTTTAAAAGACTCTCTAAATAGTTCTCTAAATTTGCTGCAGTATTTATGTGCAATCGATTACTTTCACTATAAATGAAGCATAAAATGCAGATCGTTGCAAGTGGGTCGTTGTCGTATTTTGTCGCGACAAAACGAAACTCGTCAAAGCAAACACGAATATTCTATAACATGCTCCAAATATTTTAAGGAGTTTTATGATTCTTTTTCGATTGCTGTTTGTTGGTTTCGCAAAAACTTGAAAAGTCGAAATGATTTACCGTATTGTTTTGTATGCATTTCAAAGAAGGTTTATATATGGCCAGTAAAAGGGACTGATCATTGTGGAGATCCTTGGCCTTCGTCCAACAGTGGACTTCATTTGGCTGAGAGGACAGTAAGAAACACCGTTGCAATAACGCGATGGGCGCAGCTGTCATTTTATATGAAAATCCAGAAAATAAATACTTATATTACTAAAATATACCAAACAATACGTATATATTTCCTTAATTTAATGGTACATTAAGTATGTATTTTTACTGTTAACGTCTGTTTTTTAGGGTTCCGTATCCAAAGGGTAAAAACGGGATCCTAAGGGTAAAAACGCGAGTAAGACTTCGCTGTCTGTCCGTCCGTCTGTCAGGCTGTATCTCAAGAACCGCGATAGCTAGACAGTTGAAACTTTCACAAATTATGTAATTCTGTTGCTGCTATAATAAAAGCAGCAACAGAAATTAACAATTACAAAAAATACTAAAACAGAATAAAATAATACTCAGTTGTATTTTTACTCTAATTTTTATTTTTAATAAAATTACATTAAAATAAATATTTAATGGGAGCCGCCCCCCATACAACAAACGTGATTTTTTTACTTAACTAAAAGTTTGTACGGAGCCCTTGGTCCGCGAGTCCGACTCGCACTTGGCCGGTTTTTTTTAACATTAACTATTAATTCAGACAATATAATTATTCACAACTCATAACGACCATTTTAAAATGTTTTTTATTAAAACAAGATCGTTATCCTAAATAATAATATAACTACAAAAGTGAGTTTGTTTGTCTGTTAAACTTTCACGGCTGAACTACTCAACCGATCACCATGAGAAAGTACTGTTCCCGAGAGATATTAATATAACTTTTAATTGGTAGTGTACATTAACGCGACCAACGCCGCGGATAAAAAATAATATTTTTTTCAATTATTTTTTTTTTACTATAAAAACTGGCTCTTTCCGTGGCGAAAATATCGGAGCCTCTAAAATCAAAACATGTTTTAATTAATACATATGTCATTATAAAAATATATTTATTTTTATTGTTTTTACATTCCCTTTAAATGCTAAAGTTATTTTAAGAACTTGTAGTGTTATAAAAAAGATAGCAAGCACGTCGTGGTTGTGACCACAAAGTATTGACCACACGTTTTACGACCACACCACTGTGCACTTCGCTCGCCGCCATTACGGGTGTAATTACAGGTCCATCAGTCAAATGGTCGACAATGGCGACTCATCAGTGTTTATGGCCAACTAACTACACCTTGTAGAGACTCTACAAGACGTAGAGACTTATTATGCTGTTAAAAAGTTAAACATTTAAACAGTTACCTTGATTCACTGTATACTTTGAAACGAAAACTAAAAGAACTTTATTTTATAACATTTTGCACCGACGGTCCCGGGTTCGAATCCCGGTAAGGGCACATCTTTGTGTGATGAATACGAGCATTTGTACCTGCGCCATAGGTATTTATATGTATTTCTATTAACATGACATATTTAACTATGATTTTCTATCCGTTACCCTAGTATCCATAACACAAGCCTTATAGTGCTTACTTTAGGCCAAGCTAATAGGTTTGAATTTAAGAAACATTATTATCCAAAGTCCTTTATTTTATCTTAGAATAGAATTTATCTTTTACGAAAAAAAGCATCGTGCGTCCGACAAAAGTTCTTTTATTTAAACATTATAATATCTTAGAAACCCTCACTGTCAAACTGTAAATAAACTCTGAGCAAGTAATTTTACATAAAAATGTCAATAGTCAAAATATGATATTTTTTATTTAAATAAATTATTTACGAATATCAAATAAATATCATAATTTGGAAGTGATAAAAACACATTGATTGAATAAAATTTAAAACTTATTTTCATTATGACAGATTAAAAAGTGCTTAAATCGGTATAAACATTCCACAAAAGGCAAAAAGGGCATCGACATTTGTGATTATCACAAACAAAGATTTATTGACCTCCCCAGATGTTTAGCATTTGATAAAATTTAGGAAATAGGTTATTAGATCTAGCTCAATGTATTTCGAATACTTTGAACTAAGATTTCGATAAGATATCACTGCGGTTATACTTCAAAGAGACTATTAATGATTTCAACGTGTATCCTTTTAATTTGCGTTTTTAAATAAATGTTTAGTATAAATAATTTTAAAAGCAACCCAGAAAAAACGAATCGGCTCACAAGTGAATTCTCAGGCAATTAAGAGAGCATTAGACCGGACTGCCAAAGGTTGCGGGTTCCGTTCCTTTGAATTCACTTGTAAACCGAGTCGATGTTTTCTATTACAATAATTTATCTTATAAGATAGCATTGAAAAATTAAAAAAAATATATAAAAATTATAAAACTATTTAGTATTTATACTGACGATCGTGATCAAGTGGCTCGCATATCGGTTTTCATGGTAATTCCACTCCGAGGTCCCAGGCTCATTTCCCGGCCTAGTCACTGTAGAAAACGAACTTCTCTATGTTGGTTCGGATCTGGGTGTTGTGGTACCGACATTGTTTCTTGAATTTCATAATACAAGAGCATTAGCTACTTCACTTGGGTTCGGAATAATGTGTGGGATGTTGACTAATATTTATTTTTTATATATAAAAAATAATTGCTAGTAATTAATTGAGGAAATGTCCTATTATTTACTCTTAGTTAGTATTTTAGTAATAATTAATAATAATATTCTTACATTCACACCATTTAGCCTAGCCCAAAGTAAGCACTGCAAGGCAAGGCTTGTATTATGGATACTGGGATAACGGATAGACAGAGCTATGTAATTATTAGTTCTCGTCTGAATAGCGACGGACGTGGGTTCGAGTCCCACCTTGATATGAAAAATTCAAAAGCTAAAATACATAATAGTTTGTTTTTATTTTTTGCATTCACAATGCAAAATTTCTATAAGATAAAAAACAATTGCGACTCCTAGCCCTCAGATGGGATTCGAACCCACCACCTTTCGCTATCCGGGCGAGTGTCCTGACCGTTGAGCTACCGAGACGTTGGCAGTCGTTTTTACAGGCGTATCTATCTTACATATAATAGTTTCCCTTCAATGTATGGCAATCATACAGAATTCTCAGCCTTCCCAGGCTCCATTATGTCAACTCTGTTGTTAACAATACAGACTCAGTATTTTCTTTATTATAGAGAAGAGAATTCTATTCTTATTCTAGAAAAGTATGGAATGGAATAGAATAGAAAAGTTCTTTATTGCCATACTGGATACAGTTTCCAGATTGAAATGCGGTAGGTTAACATAAGTAACAACAGTGTACCCTCGACGGGCATGCAACATCTAAGTTCCTTACAATATATTTAGTTAAAACTATTTATGATACATTTAGTAAACGACATTTAAAACTAAAACAGTTAAATAAATCTGCACTATGTTAATAAAACAAAGTAATTCGCATAAATTATTGTAAACACATTGACCTTACGAAAACTTTAATATAAATGTTCAGCGTGATCTAAAATGAATGTTGGCGCCATCTATAGGTACATTTTTACACTAATAAAATTGACAGATGTGTCACTTGTACAACAGATTTTTTTATAGATATTAAGTACCAATATAACGCGCGAATTAAATAAGGTTTTGAATGCATTGTATTGCAGACATTGTATCGATTTAAAACTAGTGCACGTCTCGTCTACATCTTAATGTACCTTGGAGACAGGATGCCGCAAAAGTTTTGCAAACTCCAAGCAATAATTTCGTGTGACACACAACATAGTTTATTGCGTCGAAACCAACTTAATATGGTCTTGTTCCTGTTTTTGATGGTGCAAAGTTGTTTAACGACTTTACTTTTAAAACGAGCCTTGCTTTTCTGAAAAGGTTGGATGCTTAACGACACGAAGTTAAGTATTTTTAAAAATGGCTGATGGATTGTGTAAGGAACAAGGTTGAGGAAAACATTTTTTTGAATTTTTAACATTGAGGATGTAGGAATGACGATTGTTTATTGCAACGGTAGCTATCCTGCCTTTAGCACTAGTCCTGGATTCGAGTCCCAGAAGGGGCAATGTTTTTGTGATGAATACGAGAATTTGTATCAGTAATGGGTATTTATATTAATTTCTATGAATATTACATATCTATGTGTCATATATGTATGTATATCCGTTATCTTATTATCCATAACACAAGCCTTACTGTGCTTACTTTGGGCTAGGCTAATTGGTGTGGATTAAAGAAACATTATTATTATTATCAAAAGTGCTTTATCTGATCCTAAGTCGGATATAGCAAAGTTATGTAGCTTAGTGTTAATTAAAATAAATATGTATAGGTTTAGGGCACCATCTTGTAATTATCAATTTTGGTATTAGATTTGATGGGGTTAGCATATCCAAAAGGACTATATCCATAACCCCGTTAAAAAGTATTTTTAAAACTGCTATTAAAATGCAACTTGGGACCTCTTTCTTGGTCGTTACAACATGTTTGCGAAGCTGCAACATTTTCATTGGCTGGTGCTGACTCAGCGGATTCCCAAGCGGGCAGTCTTTGATGTGAACACGCCATGCGCATTCCCAAAGTAAATAAACAAACATCATTTAAGTTCTTGCGGCGCATCATCACACCCTCGAGGATATCCATCGTAGTTTGTTAGTAACTTACGTGCATAGCAAAAGGGGAGGTGGAAAAGAACGAGGCATGTCGTGTCTGTGGATGATTTGTTTGTCATGATAAGTGGACAGTTATTTTTATTTGTGTTAAGGCTTTTTAGGTTTCCGCACCCAAAGGGTAAAATGGGACCCTATTACTAAGACTCCGCTTTCCGTCCGTCCTGAAACGTGATAATTAGACAGTTGAAATTAACACAGATGATGTATTTCTATTGCCGCTATAACAACAAATACTAAAAAACAAAATAAAATAAATATTTAAGGGGCTCCCATACAATAAACATGATTTTTTTGCTCGATCGGCAACAGGAAGACGCTTGAAATATTCACAGAAAGTTCAGTTATATATTCACTTAAAAAGTAAATAATTCAATTATAATTAAAGATCACAAAAAAATACTTTTTGCGATTACAAAGTTATATGTAGTCGGTAAATTAATCGCGACCTATGTCGTTGTATTACGATTTCGTTAAAGCAATGTTCGATACTTTTATAATTTACTTAACTAAAAGTTTATACGGAACCATTCGTGCGCAAGTCAGACTTGCACTTGTTTTTTTATCGTGAATAGGAAAGCTCTTTACCGTTGTCTCGCCTGATGGTAAGCGACGATGCGATCTAGGATGTGACGCGTTTGCCTAGAAGATACCTATTCACTCGCGACTTGATAACCCTTAGATTTATCAGGATACACTGACTCAGACAAAGAGTTCCACTTTTTAGCGGTACGGATCACAAAATTGGAACCAAAGCTATTAGTGCGACTCTTTGGTATATCAACCACTAACGACAATTTTGAACATGCTAATGCTGTTAGCGATGTTCGATTTCCTGTTTTTCAGTGGCTTGTTTACCACTTGCTGTTCCAAGTTTTAAGCTTCAAAAAAACAAGAGCCTTTTTTGGGTCCTTTACTTAAAAATAAGCCTCTTTTTCTTTTTACTCACTGAACTGTCCTTTGTAATGACAGTACATAATACAGTACAATCGGCAGTATAAGAAACTTTTTCTCAAATGTTTTATCACTTTATAATATATTACACATAGTTAAAAGAAGGAAAAACAGCCATTGCCGAGTTTCTTGCGGCTTCTCCTCGGTACAAAGTCTCCCGACGTAGGACTTACGATGCCATGGTGTAGTTGTTGACGATCAATAGACGCATTCTAAATGCTCATAGTTTAAAGAGCAATTTATCTTTCATCTTAATGTTATCTCTTACCGATTTTCGTAGTGACGACACTTAGAGGACCCAAGTTCGATCCCCTTTTCTACATTTGTTCGGGTCTTGTTGTTGTGTTAGTGTTGCTTCTGATTTCCATAACACAATCGTTTTAGACTCAACTTGGGTTCATAACAATGTACGTCTCCGTCACATGTGATGTCTTGTCTTACATTCACATCTATTATAACTTTACGAGGAGAGTTAGTTGGTTTATAAGATCCACTGAGAACAATACTTAGATTACACCTCCAGAATGGACATTATATATATTTTATCCCGGGAAAGGCATAATTTGGTAAATTAGAGGAGCACAGCTTTTCAAGTCAATCAAAATTTGTTTTCACATTACAATTATGATGTGAAAATAATTATGATGTGAAAACCTTTAAATTAACAATAACTTGTATTGTGAAGAAGCAGCTAAAAGCAAGAATTCTAAAATTGTAATATTTTTATACAAAACTAAAGTAATTGAAAGAAATAAATATTTTACTTATTTAGTTCATACACTTCAGCGTCAGACATTTAAGTTTTACCGGATAAGTGTTTATTTTATTTTTATTCAAATATAATCCTGACATCCGTGAAATAAAGGTTCTATAAACAATAAATTATTATTAAGCTTTTCATAAATAATTGCTTTCATTTAATTATTTCGGTTGTAGGTAGGTAATATAAAAAAATTAAAAAAACTTTAATCAAATACACTTAAAATAAGTTGTTTTGTAATCGTCCATTATTTTTACCTACCACCCATTGAGGACATCTTTTAACTGACACGAAGAACGGGCGCAAGAAACTCGTCAGCTTTAACAGAAGTAAAGACATTTACAATCATATACGTCGTCACCATACATATTCCATAAAAGCAATATTATTTTGTTATCACAATAATAGTAGTGTTATGGTTTCATTACACCGTTGATTACAACAAAATCAACAATATAGATTTATAATTATCTTGATGAATGCTGCTCTAGAGCCATTGCTTGGTTAAATAGCATTCCTAACCGGCGGCAGCGTTAATGATCGCCAACTGTAGATATAAACTATCTTAATTACGCGTTACAATCGTAAAGCGTACATTGTTCATAGGCGTACACGTTACGTTTCCGACTACAAAACAGGACATAAAACAGCTGTATCTAAGACGACTTAAAGTCGTAGCCATTAAGAAGCGAGATAACGTAAAATGGAAATGCCGCGATATATAAAAAAAAAGAAATAAAGTAGAAAAACAAATTGAATAAAGGTTTGATTAAAGAACATATATTCTTTATCTCAATCGCCCATATAGTAGAAGAAGAAGATATATGTAGGTATGTAATTATATTTGATAGCCAACTTCATGCCGTAAAAGTGTGAACGCATTTCTCAATTTGCTGTCTCCTAAGCGCAACAAAGTATAACATAAAAAAAAAATGGTTGCCTGTAAAGTCGGTTTTACGGGCGAAGATTTTACGTGACAACGTCTTTTTCTCGGTAGAATATTTATTGATATGAATATAATTAAATTGCACAATAGGAACAAGGAATTGAATGAAAATAAGAATTGCACAAATTTTAAGTATAGAAATATATTTTGTTTACTAAAACATTGTACATGTAAACTTAAACTTAACTAATTCCTATTTGAGTGATTTTGTTGAGGATAAAAAAAACTATAAATCATTATGTAACAGGATGTTTAAATATAAATGCCTGTAATATATTTCGAAAATTAATAAATGAATAATTTGGGTTATATAGGAAATATATCTACTACTATTAAATATTTATATTATAAGTGATTTATACATTAATGATTTAAATGGAACAATCTTGGATGGTTATCAAAATTTATCGATATAAACAATTTTTTTGTATTATATATATCATAAAGAGTTTACAATTTCATATATATACTTATAATATTAAAAATCAATAAACTTTTAAATATTGAGAAAACATTCGGCGGGCCTCTCTCTCGTTCGGTGACTCATCGTAACGTTACCGAGCGTTACACTTTTTCATAAGTGACTCCCAGCCGCAACCAATTTATAAGACGTTGTCACGTCAAAAACTCTTTTCTTAGAATGCATTTGAAAAAACTTTGTGAGTTGCAAAGTGTTCCGAGAAGCTGTGGGGACACACGATATTGCAAGTTTTTGCGGTGCGGACGCATTCCCATTATCGACACAATGAACGATTGAGAATCGAGTCGACAATCGATTGCTGTTCCCGCGATTGTTCTCGATTGTGTCGATGTGAGCCGAGTTGTCGTAATTGATGAACCCTTATCTTCTGTGAGATCGGTAATATCAGTAGCTAAATTAAGACGTAAGCTCATTGAAATTAGGTCGAGTATGTTTCTGACTAATTGCCTATTTATTTGCTTAATAACAATATTATTAATATTTCCTACATTACACCGATTAGCCTAGCCTAAAGTAAGCACTGTAAGGCTTGTGTCATGGCTACTAGGGTAAGGGATACACATACATTTGTGATACATAGATATGTTATATTTATATAAGTATATATAAACACCCATGACTCAGGAACAAATGTAAATTCGTAATCGTATTCATCATGCAAACATTTGCCCATTCCGGCATACAAACCCAGGACTGTAGGTGCGAAAGACAGGATTGCTACCGTTGCACCAAACGATCGTCATAATGACGCTTTAGTTGCCATATTTTTGAATATTCAAAGGATTTACTAATACTGTTGTAGAAACTTAAGCCCAATAACATTTTTTTATATCATTCAAAGCATGTATTATTCAGTATTAATATAGAATATTACTGTTTTAATATATTCAGATTATTCTCAAAATATTCAGCGTAGTTTAATCCCAGTTTTGTAGTACAAATAAACTAACTTCATTGAATGTACCGTGACTCGATATCGTGTCATTGAATTCGAAGTAAATTTCGATTTAATTCAAGTGAAATTTTTGGTACCCTGCGAAACAGCGGTTTGCTCATTAAGCAAGCAAATAGCTGAGATTCTGCTGTTCTGCACCGCTTCGGCGAAAACACAATTTCACGTTAACTTTTAGTAACAAATCCTTATCTTTAATTTGTCATTAATTCTCTGTATATTATTGCAGTGTTTAAGGATACTTACTTTATACAGATACTTGTTGACATTGTTGTAATCAACGATGTAATGAAACCGTAAAGCTAGGTTCACATTATTGTGTCGGGGTGTGTCGTGGCGCGCCAGAAGGCAATCGCTTACGTACATTTACTATGACTAAATTCACATTAGTAGGTTGTGTTGTGTTGTGGCGCGTTGTGTCGCAGTCAAATCGCTCGACGCTCGGTTGCGCCAGAGAGGTGGTGGGGGATCTGTCGCGCCACACTAGTGTGAACGTGATCAATTCTGTCATTACGACGCCTTTTGCGAGCGAGGCAACCTCAAGCAAAGAATAATATTTTTGTTTATTATTTAAAATGTCAGATGAACTTATTGAATTAGTACGGCAATACAAAGTTCTTTATGATACGAAGTGTGAAGAATATAAGGATCAAAATATCAGGAATAGTGCTTGGGAGGAAATATCAAAAACATTAAATAGACCAGGTATGAAACTGAATATCTTCATCGAAATCGCTGTCAGAGTCAGACGATTCCATTTTATACACGTGTTCAATCCACAACTCTTGAAATACGAATGATCTAAAAATGCGTCATATTGCAATACAACACACCACATTAGTATGAATACTCTGCGACACAACAGACGGCACCACAACACACCCCGACACAATAATGTGAACCTAGCTTAACACTACCATTATTGTGATAACAGAATTATTTTGTTTTTTTTTTATGGATTATTTATGTTGATGACGAATAATATTGTAAATGTCGTTACTTCTTTTGAAGCTGACAAGTTTCCTGCGCCCATTCTTCTTGTCAGTTAAAAGACGTCCTGAATAGGGTGGTAGGTAAAAATGTTAGAATCAAAATTACTTATTTTAAGTGCATTTAAATTAAACAACATTTAAAATAAACATTTTATTATTAGTGAATATTCATAATTTACATTTTAATGAAACTGTTTAGATTTTATTTACATTCTCTGCTTTCGTAGGTATGAGCGGGTTTTATTAGTGTTTTCACCGTGCGACATGTAAACCATGCAGTAATTTGAGTTCGGTCGACTTGGACGGGCGCGGCGCGTAAAAATTCAGTGCTCGCTTGCATTTTTCTTAACTGAGGGTAAAAGAATATTAGGGAGGCACGCATACACACACACACAATCACACTTTGTTTAATTGTTAAATTTAAGAAAGTACGAAAGGTATAGAAACTTTGTTTATTCATAAATAAATAAGTTATTTTATTTTAATTCCATATTTTTATGTTTGTCTGGTTTTATTATGTTAAATATTTAAATAAATTACTTTAATTAAACTAAATCAACATATTTTAAGTGTTATTTATTTGTAATGTAAGCATGTAACTATTAGATTTTTACATAAAAGAAATTATGACAAGAAAAAAAATAAAATATCTACTTTCAGGCATCAGGCGGGATTTGAACCCACACCCCTTCGCTATTCGGGCGAATACTCTTCCAATTGACCTTGACAGACCCTCAAATTCTTCCGAGTATTTCCAGCGCCATCTTCTCATGTTCTTTAATGACTAAATACATCATCGTATGTTATACTTTTATAAGTATCGATTATTCGATAAAAAAGAAACAATGAAACCGACCGTTTGGTACGTAACGGTAGCGACCGCACCAACAACGGTCCTGGGCTCGAATCCCGGAAGGGGCAGGTTTTTATGATGAATGCATTTGTACTTGAGTCATGGATGTTTACATATACTTTGATGAATATATCGTATCTATGTATCATATATGTATGTCTATCCGTTACCCTAGTATCCATAACACAAGCCGCACAGTGTTTACTTTGGGATACCTCTTCGCATTTCAGGCGAATTGATTTCTCGTTAAAAAATCTTAAGACACATTAAATGTTTGGAAGTGTCATTAGTGGTGTTATAATATTGACTTTATCTATCATACATGTACAACCAAAAATAAATTGATAACTACGTGTCAATAGACTAATTTTATCGATTGCTCAACTGTCATTTATATCGATAATAATGACAGCTATCAGTGGAGGAATCTTTCAGATTGATAACGATCGAAACGAATAAAGTTATCGATCATTGATGAGGCGCGCGCGCATGACGAACACTGGATCAGCTGACTAGGTGAATTGACCTCGGCCGCTACGGCTCGAAGGTTGCTCTGCTTCAGTAAAATAATTATAAGACCCAAGTTAAGCTAAAGCACTTGTGTTATGGAATTCAAAGAGAATAACAATACCACAACACCCAAACTCGAGCCAATATATAAAAGTTCATTTTCAACATTGACCCGGCCCGGAATCGAACCCGGGAAAACAGGTATGCGAGACACTCGACTACTGAGGTCGTTCAATATCATTTAAAGCACAACTACACTAGTATTTTTGATCGTATTAACAGAATTTATACACATTTACCTTGTAAAATATTGTTCAACCTAAGTTAAGAACAAGTGTTACATGTTGAAAATCTTTTATTTAAAATCAATTTAAACTTATTTAAATATTTGTGGATAACGATATTGACTTTTTTAATACTAAAGAATCGATTAATGTTACTATGTGTATGTATTCTACTTAATCAGTTGTTTGTTATCTTAAATAGAAATAAAAAAAAGAGTGTAATTTATATATATTAGATATACGAAATGTAATTAGCTATGAGAGAAAGGGAGAAAGAAAATGTGTGTTCGCATCTCTCTCTTGCCCCTACAGTAATATACGAAACGTTACTCCCTCTCTTTCTATCGGCACTAACTTATATCTCCGTCTCAACTTCCGTTCGCCTCGCCCTATCACACTTTGCGTAACGCTCTCGTCAAGCATTCACCAGCTTCCCAAGTCAAGCGTGCGTAAAGAAGTTTAACTTCAAAAATATAGTCAAAATTTATAATAAATCGTTCAGTGATATCGATTTAATTAACTATAGTAAAAAAACATTCTAAAAAACTTTGTTTTTATGTAACATATTTAACTTGTTCGAGTACTCATCTTTTCTATTTTATATATTATTCAATTAAAATATGTCTACAATTCTATATTTGTATATTATATTATTTAAATCATATTTATTTATTGAACATAAAAATAATTGTTGCTGGAGATGTAATATCTTTCATTAATTTCAAAATTTCTGTCAATATCTCTTCATTTGTTTATACTATGAATAACAGATCTAGCCTAAAAAATGAACTCCAATAGTTGTTAAAATACATAAATAAGTTGGTTGTTGATATTCTTTTTCAATAAAAAAAAGAAAGCATGTGTGCAATTCACACGTGGTAGAAGTGAAACTTCTAAAATAATACGTACACGTATACAAAATACCACGGTTGTTGTGATGCCTTCTCTCAAGCTTTGTTCTACGCATGCGCACACAAACACGTAACAACACACGTATATAATGCTTCCTATCTCATTTTCTCTTACATTAAATCTTATGAATTTATATGTCTGTCTGTTTTAACTGTCGCTTTTTCGTTTCATCGACTTTCAAATCACAACGACGCTAAAGAAGTTTTTACTTCAAAAATTGAAATAAAAAGATGGAAACCTTCCGTTTACTAACGATTTCAGAGGTCTCACAAGATGACAGAAAAATAACATTATAATAAATCTGTTCGGGCTGCCCCGATAAATGATAGTTATGGTAAAAATAGTACACTGTATAAAATCCTTAAAATAACTATTGATTTAAAGAAATACGTTATGTAGCGCACGTGCACGTAAGGTTGATGAATGCGGACTGCTTGTGCAATAGTTGAAAATAGGGCCAACTTATAAAGTGCTGACAAGGGGAAAATGCATTGTACATAGCTAACTCGTACATAATCTTTATAATAATAAAATTTCCCACAATCACACCAATTAGACTAGCCCAAAGTAAGCATCTTAAGGCTTGTGTTATGGATACTAGGATAACGGATACACATACTTATACGATACATAGATATGTAATATTCATAGAAATATACACCCATGACTCAGGTACAAATGCTCGTATTCATCATACAAATATCTGCCTCTTCCGGAATTCGTACCCAGGACCGTCAGCGCGAAAGGTAGGATCCCTCCAAACCAAACGGTCGTCAGTTTATGTCATTGTTGTATAATGAAAGGAGATCACTGCCCCCACCGATTCACATAACATAACAAAAACTTATTCGATCAATTTTAAAATTAAAATGAAGTAGAAGACATTTCAATCAGACTGGCGAGTGAAATGACCTCGATACGGGTGGCTCGAAGGCTGCTCCACTTCGTCGTGTTTATACGCAGTGAATGACGTTATCAGATGTTTCAGTTAATGGGCAACGTGACGTAAAAGAATTCTATTTCTTTTTGTGTAAGTTTTTTAATTATTTACTAGCTGACCGAGCCACGCGTTTCTGTTTCAATTATGTACGTTATTTATATATATATATATATATATATATATATAATTTATAAATTAAATGAAACTTTATAGTAATATAAGTTATATGTATGAAATATTGGAAACTCAATAAACAAGGTACATGGTAACAATCCCGTAAATAACTTATATTACTAATAAATACTAATATTTAAATAGAAAATGCGTATATTATTTATAACATTCCTTCATTTTCATGACAACGTCATTCCAATCGCTAGATTAATAAACAATGTAGAGTGAAAACCTATCAAGAAGTTTGTGTATATATATCAATTACTATAATGTCACTGACCATGAAAGTTTAAAACAATATAAAATCAAATCTATCCTTATCCTAAGTTGGAACAAATTCAGCTAAATTAAAAGGAAATCATAAATGTCGGTTGAGTAGTTTCGGACTTCATCGCGGTCAAACACTGTGACAGGGAATATATATATATATATATATATATATATAAGTAAAATATAGTAATAAAAGCAAATAATGTCAAAGGACAGGTAGGAATGGCAACCAAGAAAAGGTGGAAGCCGGCAATGCGTCTGGATGTCCGATGGAAAAAGGGAGATGGCGGTATGAGCAAATGCAGCTCCTGAGCACATTATGTAACGAAGTTACGGATTTAAAAAAAAATAGGTCTTATTGAAGCAGTAACGACGAGTCACTACAAATGTTTAAGTAAATATACTCAGTTAAAGAATTATCAGTAATTTAAAATATGTATCGCTAAATGGATAACTATTATAAGAACCATTATGTGTACATAATAATAAGCGTCAGATGTCAAAGGTTTAGTAATTTCCTTAATGATTTGCTGTGACAGGTCACCTTCTTACGTCATGTGTCGCCTACATTCTCGATTTGTTGCTGTTTGATAAAAGCTGACCTACTGACATAGCGGTAAACTATGTAAGTAGACTAATACTGTCATTTGTATTATCATTTTATTACAGAGATAAAATTGTTATATTAAGCGATGAATTTAAAATTATTGACAGAAAATTTTAATTTTATGATTTTATAATTTTTTGCATTTTGCAATGCTATCTAATATGATACATTATTTTTAATAGACAAATACTAAACTCTATTAGGAGTGTATTGGACCGGACTTTCAAAGGTTGCTGGTTAGATTCCCGCCAGATTTTTTATTTGTGAGCTGAGTCGATTTTTACTAGTATTTTTCTATTAAAATTCATTTATCAGAAAATTTAAAGCCACACACTTTGTGTATTATAAGACTGTTATACATGATAACCTTTTTTTATGTCGGTTAAAGTGATAAGTTACTAATAGCATTTAAATTAAAGCAGCTTGGATAATACGCCATTGATATTTAAAGTTCGCATTGATTCCTCCTCTAACATTCAACGTAGCAAAGTGGTTATCTGCGAGCCGCTTCTCACCCCCCCACGAACTTTCAGTGACCAAATATAAGACCTGAAAAATGGCCACATCTTAACCGACGAGATTGTATTAAAGGTCTGATGATAGTTGATGAAGCGAGTGATGATGTCAGGATTGTGGTAAGTGGAAATCTGTGATTTCTGCCTACCCCTGCGGGAAAAGGTATGATTATAATATGTTCTAGCTGACCCGGTAACGCGTTGCTATGGTAACGTCAATTAATACAATGGAAAAAGAGCGGACATACAAACACACAAACAACAAATTTGGGTTCTTAGATTATAGACTAGCTGCCCATCCCGGCTTCGCAATGGTGGACAGAATTCTTTAATTTTTTTCTATTATTAAATATTTTTCCGTTAGCGCCATTTAGCGTTGGGTAGACGAACTACTTGCGGTTAACGCGTTGCTATGGTAACGTTATTGATACAATGGAAAAGGAGTGGGAAAAACAGTACTTTTATGCAAGTATTTTAAAAGTCTGATGCTTCACGCTAGCATTTTATTGCATTGAATTAAACGTTAATTTCCTTGAAATGACTAATATTTCATACTTAAAATGAAATCTGTTGGATAGCAAATTTCTGATCGAACCGATTAATCACCGAAAAAACCGTAAATTGCCAATTTTAATTTGCAGTGGTTTTTAAATAATGACAATCAATAAATGTTACTTTTAATTAATATATAAATTTTGTTATTTAACATTTCAACTGCTAGATTTTCAAAATCAAATATCTCCCAGGTGTAAGGCGGGTCTCAAACCCACAACCCCTCGCTATCCGGGCGAATAATCTTTCGATTAAACTACTGAGACCTTGACAGACCCTCTTTTCTTGTTCTAGGGACTACTACCTGTATTGAATAATGCGTGTAGATTTAATGGTTTCCATGATGCTGGATTGGTCTGCTCAAAAATATAAGGTTTTTGCTAAGATTTTGACACTATATGAGAAATGCGGTTATTAATTCATGTGTCATACACTTAAGTGTAATGGTTGATGCTTTCCACTCTGTCGGACATATAACACACGGAATCATTCCAAAGATAACAATCCACTTATAAACAAAGTCGTAAAACTTGGTTTTGTCTTCATATTAGTAATTATTATATTGTCTTCTCTATCTTTTACTTTGGGATTTGTGATCGAACATGTGAAAATATTAATTCCATCTTACTCTAATCTTTATGACTAAATCAACTTGAGGCTAATATTGGCAAAGTTTAAGCTGCAGCTGAGAAGGGCTCAGCTAGGAATAAATAAGGGAGAAGAAAAATAATAATCATAGTATTTCTTATAGATATTCACATCAATTAGCCTAGCCCAAAGTAAGCACTGTAAGACTTGTGTTATGGATGCTAGGGTAACGGATAAATAGATATTTAATATTTATATAAATACCAATGACTCAGGTACATATCCTCGTATTCGTCATGCAAACATCTGCCCCTTGCGTAACTCGAACCCAGAACCGTCGTCGGTGCGAAAGGCTACCGTTGCACCAAACGATCGTTTGTACAATTGGAAAAGTGCACTTTTTCAGATCCATATGGGCTACATATGTTTAATCCGGGCGAAGTCGAAGGCCCCTACTAGCTACGAAATACAAGAGTGTTCATTATTTACTTATGCCTCATATCCTGCGACCGGTTGTTAAGTGGTTTAATCAGAACTGCAGTTGAGCGTGTGCGCAGTCCAATGCACCAAAGCTCCGAGCGGGCGGTGCCTTTGATGCATTATCGGGTACCGGGGTGGCCAATCTTTAGTCTCCATAGCAACAGCGAGAGGATAAGGAATGGGGTTTTTAATTTTAGTTTTAAGAGTAAATTTGAAATGAATAAAGACGTTTGACAAAGATTTAGACTTTTTTTATGTTAAATAAAAAATTACAACAGGTACCTTCTGGGTTAGCTCGTTCCATCTTGTTTTCTACCTTAGTTCCCGGGCTTGATTGGGATCAAGAGCGAACCAATTCCTAATAAAAAAAAACCATTTTACTGTATTTTATATCTGTGTCAATTATTTGACAATTTCTATTTTTTTTTTTGTTTTAATTTGAATATTTTTTTCTACTCCACAATTTTATCTTTTTTGACTATGCTATCTAAATATATTCGTTTTGACGCGATTTCTACAATTATTTAATTAATTAATAATCTGATATTGCAAACTACAATTGCTTATCATTAATACCTTAGTTAATTCATAATTCCTGACCCTGCTTTGGAGAATTACTTTATACACTTGCATTGTTTTAATTAATAAATAATAAGAATAAACCACTGCCTCGTGTCAGAACGGTTGGGCATCCATTTGCGTTCCATATCACAAATATTTTAGTCGCTTTCAATATAACAATGTTAAACCATTGAATAGTTAAACTTCGTAGCAATTCCAAAATGCAATAGCGGTACTTTTTTATTTCATTAAAATCAATTCGGCTATTCGCAACGCAAAGGCACTATTATCATACAGCCACGATACCTGCATAGGTACACAATAAAAAATATTGATTTTGCCAACGCCAAGTGAAAATTCAAAATAGTCCTAATTCTACTATAAAAGAAGTCTTATCATTATTTGAGACTACGAAGTCAAGATTATTAACACTTCTGTGTATTCGTTTTTGAAGAAGCCATGAACACAGATGACATTGTTGATAATGATGATGTATTAAATGAAAAATTAATTATATCTTAGTTGTTGTCATAGCAGAATTTATACAGATAACGTACAGTAACTGATAGAAATGATAAGAGAATGTTTGTCAAAAATCACATTGAAAAGATTACATTAAAACGCTATAAGTTGCTAAAAATAACATGAAAAAACGTCATGATGACTAGTTAAAATGGCGACCACCCTGGATGTAAGGTCGTTGTACCGTTCAGTATTTTTATTATTCTATTGATAATATTAAAACTATTGACAGATAGATTTATCAAAATAAAAATGTGTTATTTGTCTTTCTAAAACCTTTTCCTTCTATGATAAAAAAGCACATATTGTCATCAAGTGTTACCAGCAGCAAAATATTATTCCTAAAATCACAGTTTACTTTTAAAAATAACAGCAAGAATTTTATTTTCTCACTATAAACATCGTAGAGTATCTTAGATATAAAGTTACTGGTTTGACTTCTTGGCGGGAGCGGGAAGCGTGACATTGGTGATTTTATTAATCTTGTTAAAATTTGTGTTGTTGTGGATATCAGAGCGTAATAATGGTGGATTATTAACCACTAAGTGTTTGTGAGTGTAACAAAGCAGCGGATGTTGTCTTTTCCTGCTCGCTCAATAAGTCCACGGGGCGGTTTCAGTAAAACGGTATTTACTAAAACCTAGGGGAAAAACATATTTTACTGTTTATTCATCATCATCAAATTAAGAAAAAAAATAACTCAAGAACTGGCAATTATATTTACTTGACACTGGCTAAATGCACAAATCGTGCAAGCCACAAATAAAGAAACAAAAATTACTGGTTTAATAAAAATATAAGTTTAGCTAGGTTAATTCAAACTTACCTGTTTTCGTGTGTGTGTGGTATCGGGTGCATAAGGTGTTAATTTAATGCATACTGTAAGGCATACATATGCACTAAATATAATTTATATGTGCTACATTAACTTTAGCAAAATAAATAAATATAGTGTCCAAAAATGGCAACTTTAGGTAAATTAATGCAGAAATAACAATTTTATTTGAAAAAATTGTGCGTTGACACGCTGACGCTACGACGCGTGCCTGGAGATTACTTCTTAAACGATCATGTTAAAATATATATAATCGGCAAAGAAATTAAATGAATTCATATATTTATTCATATTAATTTGATAAAATATATTACCTAAATAATGGCATTATTATTCATTTTTTTTAGTTTTTTTTTAATCATTAATGATATCTGACATGTATACTGAATGCTATAGTGAGGAAGAAAGAGAGAGAGTAAATGTGTACTTGGAACTTAGGAGCGGGGAATATATTAGGCAGAGGAAATGTGACCCTTCACTTTTTGTTAACGTTTGATTTTACTACCCATCTATTTTTCATACCATGCGCTATATATCCTTCGATTCTTAAGAAGTTAAACTCCAATAAACTACAAAAAAAATAGTTTATATGCTCTTTTGGTGATTAATTTTGGTTTTGGAGGTTACTACGTTTATGCTTTCTAGCGTAAATATGTTTTACATACGTGTACAAGTATGTTTCTACACTGTGCCATAAAACATTTGTAACAAAATCTATAATATTATGATAGGTAGTTAAAATGGAATTAAGTTTGTCCTCATCGAAAAACCCAAATTGGATTGTTTTATTTACCAGTGAATTCCCAAAGTTGAAAATAAAGTTTTGGCGTAATTTCGAAATATCACCGGCCAACTTCCTTGAATCAGACTTTATTCACTCTCGATCGCCCGCATTGTCACGTTTTCCTCAAATTCACTTTCTAATCCTCCGAGAACTCGATGTTGTTATCGAATTCCGAATCGATTACTGTAATCCCCCGGTATTGTTTTGATTATTCAAAATAGCTTCGATCCCACGACCCGCGACTAAAATCCTTTATTCATTTCTATATATTTGTTCTGTCATTGTTTTTGTTTCTGGCCCCAGGGGGCAAGAACAATAGCTATGTGAATTACAAAATCGTTGCACTATGGCTTTCATATTATTGTGCGTTTTTTTCTCTTCACCTGCAGGTGCTGTGGGTATAAAGTGCTTTTGTTCATGTTTCAAAAGATAAGTTAAAATACATATAATACCAGATATTATCGCATTTTAAATACAAGGTTTTTGGTCCTAGCTGTCCTGGAGTATTTTACAACACTAATTTTTTGCCAACTGTTTTATTCAAAATAAAATAGAAATAGACAATGTTATAACTTATAACATTGGCTATATGTTAGTGAATGTTTTGTCAATTGTGGTCCAACCGTTTTGAAGATAAGCTGGAACAAACAGACAAAGAAGAATAAAAAAAAAGTTTATTCTTCTGAAACGCTTTAAGTAAAAAAGGTGTTTTTGACAGTACAAATAGACACATCAATTTCACAGTCAAACATACACTTACAAATATATGTAAATAGATTGAGTATTAAAAGTTTCTAATAAGTTTTCTGAGAAGATGATTATTGTTTCAACTGTGCTAAAATAAACTAAATAATATGTAAAATAAAGCAATTTGATTTACATAGAAAACTACCATCACGAATATGGACCACTGGGTCGTCATTTATTACTACCTTCACAATATTTGTTAGGGCACGTTCCTGTTAAATTTTTGTTAACTAAGGCAGTCCTTAGTCATCCTGTGATCACGGCTCCTGTAAAGGAGTCGAAACGAAATAAATTAATATAAATCAGTAAAAAAGTTGTTTTATTCAAATCTGTAATGTGAACTAAAAATAAAATAGTTACTATGGATTGTTATTATCTGTATTATTGTTATCAACGACATATTTTATTCAAATAGAAAGATAAAACTTATATATTTCTTTAATTACTTACTTTTGTTTATTTAATTGACATAATTTATATAACCAGATCAATACAGTAGCGATCCTGCCTTTCGCACCGACGATTCTGGGTTCGAGTCCTAGAAGGGATAGATGTTTGTGTGATGAATACGAGCATCTGTGCCTGAGTCATGGGCACAGTCATATTTATATATATTTCTGTGAATATTACATATGTATTTATGTATGATACATGTATGTCTATCCGTTACCCTATTATCCATAACACAAGCCTTACAGTGCTTACTTACAGGTGTTTAATTATCATTCGTAAGTTGTACCAAAGTTGGTCCTACAGTGAAAGGTGTTTTTAAGATGGGTTTACGTTCTCTCCTTAAAGGGACCACGATTTTTAAATTATCACCTACCCTACTTTACGGTTGCCGAAAATTAAGATATTGATTTTCGAATCCGATCGATTACATTCACTTTTAATGAGTCGCAAGCGCAATGTCTGCTCAATTTTTATCGATGAGGTTTACGTGCGAGTTTACGTTACAAGTAGCTAAAGCACTTGTGTTATGGAATTCAGAAACAACGATGGTACCACGACATCTGAGCTTATGTAGAAAAGTTCGTTCTCTACGTTGACCAGGCCGAGGATCGAACCCGGAACCTCGGAAACTGGGCGAGCCACTCGACCACGGAGGTCGTTCATTTAAACATCACTTTATAACAGTAGGACACAAGATGTTTCTCTGCTATAAATTCTTGTTTTCAAGATATTGAGATAAAACGCCTACAAACTGTATACAATGTACACAGGTTACAGTACAGGGGGAGTACACTGAAAAAAAAAAACAAAAACTTAGCACTTGATAATTTAAACTTTTGATTATAAAAAATATATTAATACCATAATAAATTTAATAAAATGAACTAAAATTACCACTAATTAAATAAGTTTTTTTTATCAACTAATTAGTTGATTGATAATGTTTTTTCTAATAATGCACAGATATTAATATTTCTTTTCAACTTTCATGCAAATACAAATATATGTATTTACGAATCAATTTTACGGTACTTAAAACAGATACTTGTAGACCTTGTTGTAATGAACGATGTAATGAAACCATAACACTACTATTATTGCCATAAGAATCATTTTGTTTTTTTTGTGGATTATGTATGGTAACGACGTATATTATTGTAAATGTCGTTACTTCTGGTAAAGCTGACGAGTTTCTTGCGCCCATTATTCTTCAGTTAAAAGATGTCCTGAATGGGTAGTAGGCACAAATGCCGGACGATTTAGAATAACATACTTTAAGTGCTTTTGAATAAAGGTATTTTCATTTCATTTAATTTCAAGCTTTAACATAACACTAAGTATCTGGTGTCCCCTTTTAAACAAAACAATGTCTGTATAAGGGGCAACCTTCCTCCATAGCGAAAAAGACTTGTAAAGATTATTGGCTTAGTCTAAAATTAACTTTTAAAGTTCAGTTAGATACATCTTATTGTTTCTAATATACTTATTGATTATTATTATTTATTTTCTAATTATAAAATTCGAAATTTAACTAAAATACGTAATTTAAAATGTAACATGCAAGAAGTGAATGTGTATATTTTACGTAATAAGTGGTAAGGCACTGATATTACTTGAATGAATTCTCAACACGCATGACACTTAAATGTGTTACAGTTTCTTCAATGTCCAAAGTTATTATTTTTATTGAAAATGCAGCATTAAAACAACTAATAACTAGACTCAATAAGTTTCAGATTATAATAACGATTTATTATAATATTTTATTCACTTTATTATTATTTCATTTTTAAACGGGTGATTTTGTAAAAAAGTTATGCCAAGATTGTTTACAAAATAGGACAAGTTAGAATGAACAGATTTTATACTGCTAAGTTGCACAGACTAAATCCCATAAAATTCTACCTAAGTCTATATCGTCTGGATCCATTATGGACGTAACTCGTTAATTACTCAGCGACACGTCAGATGGCATAACGGATTACTTCCGTTTCCGAGCGTACCCTGAACGAATTATACAACTACACTGATTGCTTGATAACCCTCTTTAACATCGGCAACGATAATTTAAAATAAAGTTGTTTTTGCACGGGAATTTTATACGCGTCTATTTCTTGACTGAGTGGCTAATTAATTCTTCGTCTAATGACGTCAGATTTTTTAAATGTAGTAGAATGAAATGTTGATGTGACAAGCGATAAAAACAGAAATTACTTGTTCAATAACCATTTAAAATGGCAAGAAATCTCTGAACTGAAGTTGCGTTTGAATACATATAATCAAGCTTTTTTCGCGTATGTTTTTTATCGTGAATAGGTAACCGCTTGACCGCTATCTCGCCTGATGGTAAGCGACGATGCGATCTAGCATGTGACACCTAAATTGTATTTGTGAGGAATCATAATTCATTTCTGCTATTTAAACAATCATAAATATTCTATTATGTAATGTTATCATACCTTATATTTTGATTAATTAATAACTAAGTTCTTTAAAATTAAATGCCTCCAATGAATATTTGTATATTATGTTCCATCTTCTTACAATAAATTAGTAAAATATAATGGTTAAAGAACTTTATTAATTTCTCAAAAGAATTAATTACAAATTCACTTACTGAGAAATACATTTTACATTTTTGTTAACAAATATTACACACAACAGATGAGCTTACATGAAATATATAAAACTAAAGATAAAAACACACAAAGGGTACAACTAAAATAATTTCTAATGAGCGTCCGAGATCGCGAGTCACCAGTCACCTGAACATAGATGTGTAAAACAACTCCGCGGTACATTGGGCGTGGATGCCCATTTAATTATTATACTTCAGATGCAGTATATATATATAAACACTTTACAAACTTTGATATATTTTCACCTGTCCTGAAGCGGTAGGGCTTCTTCACGTCACGTCTTTAAGCGATTCAAGTTTAGCTGTCATATAGAGACGCCACTATAGACCGCGTATAGCGGTGTTTCACTTTGACAATCGAACTTGCATCGCGCTAAAAGATAATGGTAGGCCCTCTGGTGTCCGTAATGAAATCTTGCGAGTTAAGTTTGATTCACTTTTCGTTTTTAAATTAAACTGCAATTTTTAATGCATATGTGTATCGCGTGACAATGGAATATTATTATGACATGGAGCTGATCTGATGCTGGAACTTGAAGGTGGCTATAGGAACACTGCGATAAAACGACACAACCCTATGGAATTTGGACTCGCTTGATTCGTATTGACGAGTACTTTGATCCTATATGATAGCAAGGGTGTGCAAGTTTGCGCTTTTTAACTTTGTAGTTTGTTTTATTAAAAAGTAATAAAAAAAAATTATTAAAAAAAACTTATATCTTGTTTTATTTGGTACTAGTACAAAGGACATCAATAAACAAAACAAAAACAGTAAAAGTAAGAAAAATTGCGTGCTGTGTGCGGCGGCAAAACTAAGCGCAGGCCATACACTGGGGGGAAAGTCCTGCAAAGCCCCCCGGTTGCAACCCGAGAAGCAAAAGCAGGCGTCCAGGGCCCCTCCGCCCAGAGCTGAAACCAGCCTACCAGCGGAGGCCATGGAGACGGCTGCCACAGAAGAGGCGGCTATGTGTAGCGGGGCAAGCTAGGGTAGCCTAGGCAAACCCCGCTGAGAGGGCCGGGCGGCGGAAACGGGGAATTTCCGTCGTCCACATTAGGGCCCTCGTGGTGGCAGGGCGCGTTTGTGTTTCGGCGCGCCCGCACCGTTGGAGGAGCTTCTGAAGCTCCAATAAGATGGGGTCTTCCACAGGACCGCCGGCGACGAACCGCGGTAGAATACTCCGATCCCGTGGTTCGCCGCACTAGCGGCAGATGGAACACCCTTAGGTTTTTAGTGGACACACCACATAACCACTCAGTCTCCCCGTGGCTGGGTGGTATGCGAAGGCAAAAAAGGCATGTTTAAATTTAAAAAAATTAAAACAAAACTGAATTTGCGGTGCAAAATTCGATTAAAATCCAAAGCAAATATATTAACTGTTCCATTGTATTGGTTTCGTTTTAGTGTTATTGTCGCTTTGAGTCAGCATTGCATTGAAAAATAATCATTGTTTGTCGCTAATGAGTTGCACATGCATCAGTGCAGTGATCAATGCTTTGTTACTATATCGCATTAAAGTTACGCAACTGTATGTATCGTGGAATAAGAGCAAATAACATTTGGGGTATGATTTTAGCAAGATGACAAAATTGAATTGCTTGGACAGACCTCCTTCGTAAAGTAACACAATAAAATTATATTTGGTAAATTTACACCAATCAGCTTAGCCCAAAGTAAGCACTGTAAGGCTTTTGTTATGGATACTAGCAAAATTTTAACCGATAGGCTGTCAGCGCCTTAATATCAGATCTAGAAAAATAGTTTTATGTATAATTTAATAGTATTTTCCTTATGTGTTTAAGATTGTTCCTTAAGTTGTTTATACCTAATAGAAGGCAAATTAAAAGGCTGACGATGATACTCATTAACGTGTATTTTATAGTTACTATTGACTTATTACACCTTGTTAACTTGAAAAGAAAAATGTGCCATTTTTTTTAATGGGTTTTTGATTCCAATCAAGTACGGGGACCGAGACAGGATCTACGATGAAGCGAGCTAACCCAGACGGTGTCTGTTCACTTTGTCTGTGAAAATAGACGGGTTATAATTACTCGGAAATACAGACGCAGGAAGGGAGCTGCACTCCTTTGCTGTGCGCATTTTAAATGATGTTGAGAAGCGCATGGTGGGTAGAAATAGCAGACAAGGGTGGTAGTCCACAGTGCGTCTGGATGTCCGATGGAAGAAGGGGATGGCGGTATGAGCACATGCAGCTCCTGAGCACACTCTCCAAAGCCTAGTCATTTATGAGAGATTACAGGATGAATTAGAAATGATTATATCTACCACTTATCTAAATCATACGTTTAGATAAAAAAGAAATGTCTGCAATTATTGTTAGAATCAATTATCACTCGCTATCTAAATCATTGATAATTATAATTTTGCAAATAATAAATGACCATTATCAAAATTCCATTAACAGGATATGATGACAAATGAATTGTTGAAAATAATCTCATCTAGATTATTGATATTGAGAAAGTTCCTTCTAAGTTTAAAAATTATCTATAATAATAATAATAATAGTTTTTAGTACATTCACACCAATTAGCCTAGCCCAAAGTACTGTAAGGCTTGTGTTATGGATACTAGGGTAACGGATAGATAAATATACATGATACATAAATATTTGTGCGGTAACGGTAGCGATCCTGCCTTTCGTACCGACGGTCTTGGATTTGAATCCCGGAAGGGGCAGATGTTTGTGTGACAAATACGAGCGTTTGTACTTGAGTCATTGGTTTTTATATATATGAATATTACATATTAATGTATCATTATATTAATGTATTATTACATATTAAAACTATACTACCAAAACACTCGAGGATTAAGAACTAAAACTAGCATATTTTATAGGAATTTAGCAATTTGCGATTTTGATATTATTGTACTAACTGAAACTTGGCTTAATAGCAAGATATTTAGTGCTGAATTGTTTGATGATAGATACAATGTATTTAGAAGAGACAGAGAGTCAACCCGTTTTTCTACTGAAGAAATGGGCGGAGGTGTACTGATTGCAGTGTCAAAAAGTATACAAGCTAAAGAAATCTCAGGGTGGAAGAGTTCATGTGAGGACTTGTGGGTAATGGTAGATATAACGGTTGCTGGTATAGTTAAGCAAATAGCATTCTGTGCTGTATACCTTCCATCACCAGTGAACCATCACTTATTGGACAGTTTTTTAGACAACTGTAGCTCGGTAATAGAGAGGTTTGAAGGACATGTTTGTATTATTGGGGACTTCAATATGCGTAATATTAATTGGCAACTTGTATATGACATTGATGTAAATTATCAGGCACCTGTACTCGATCAAAAATTAATAGACTTTGCCTCCCTTAACAATTTAAAGCAATGTAATACTATCACTAATTATCAACATAAAATATTAGACCTAGTGTTCACCGACATGGTTAATTGCAGGGTTTGTGAATCACTGGATGTACTTAGCAAAATTGATGCTTATCATCCTCCAATACAAATAGATGCACATTTCGAAAATGTTTCTCAACTGCGATATAATGATAGTTCTGCTAAGATTTATAATTTTTATATATTTTATGCATTTTCAATGCGATCTTATAAGATAAACTTAATTTTCATAGAGCTGATTACAATTCCATTAATGACTGTCTTTCCAAAATAGACTGGGTCACCCAATTATCTCACTATGATGACATTAACCGGATGGTCGCGCATTTCTATACGATGATCAGAGAAGTTATATCTAAATTTGTGCCGCGGAAGGGAATGCCCAAATCTGAAAAATTTCCGCCTTGGTTTAGTAAATGTTTGATCAGTAGACTGCGTGAAAAAAATAAAATTCGAAATAGATATAAAAAATACTGTAACCCCTTGGACAAGATTGAGTTGGGCATTTTGTCTAAGCGGTGTCAGAAGCTTGCTGTTATCTGTAACAATACATATATGAACAACATGGAGGATAGAATATCTAGAAATACTAAGGCCTTCTGGTCTTTTGTCAAAAGTAAGCGAGGAGGATGTAGCTCATATCCGGCTACTATGACGGATGGAGAGATGACTGCAAGTGATGGTCCGACCATTTGTAACCTTTTTGCAAGTCGCTTTGCGGAAGTTTATACTACAAATACAAAACGACAGGACCCGCCATGTGCTGAAAGTAATTATATTTGCAGATTATCTTTCGGTGATCTGTGTTTTCAACTAGAGGCAGTAGTTCGTGCATTAAAATCTTTGGACATAGACAAAGGCTCGGGGCCTGATGGTATTCCATCCATTTTTTTGAAGAATTGTGCCTCTAGTATTGCTTTGCCTTTGTGCTTCATATACAATGCATCTCTGGCTTGTGGCATGTTTCCTGATGAATGGAAGGTCGCTAAAGTAGTTCCAATATTTAAGTCGGGTGAAAATGAATTAGTGACTAATTATAGACCAATTTCTATTCT
The DNA here is from genome assembly GCA_927399485.1 of Calamotropha paludella. Lineage (NCBI taxonomy): Eukaryota > Metazoa > Arthropoda > Insecta > Lepidoptera > Crambidae > Calamotropha > Calamotropha paludella. The sequence continues at coordinate 558,837 of OV656820.1, forward strand.
CTCTATAATGTCCAAGGTTTTCGAAGGTCTGATTTGTCCGTTTATTTCTGAACATGTAAAGCAGCTAATCACAGATCATCAACACGGTTTTGTGAAGTCAAGATCAACGGCCACTAATTTAGTTTCATTTGTTGAGAATCTTGTTGAAGCCATTGATGCTCGCCAGGAAATTGATGTAATTTATACTGACCTTAGCAAAGCTTTTGACAGGGTGCCTCACGAGATATTAATTAGGAAATTGTCAAACTTTGGTTTTGGTGGAAGTATTCTTAACTGGTTCGAATCATACCTTCACAAACGACATTTTTTTGTTGTAGTAAATGGATTTCAGTCCCAAAAATTTTACATAGAGTCCGGAGTACCTCAAGGTTCCAATTTGGGGCCTATTTTATTTAATATTTACATTAATGACCTTGTCGATTATATATCATATTCTATCCCATACTTGTACGCCGATGATTTGAAGTTATTGAGAATAATTAAAACGGAAGTAGATATCGTACTACTCCAAAAAGATCTCAATGGTTTGAATCATTGGTGCGAATTGAATGGAATGCAATTAAATATAAATAAATGTTTTCATGTTAAATTCACAAGAAAACTGAACACTTTCAAATCTAGTTACTATATTAATGGTATAAAAATACAGGAAGCTAATCACATAAAGGATCTTGGCGTGATAATTGACAGAAAGTTAACCTTTGTTACCCATATAGAAAGCGTTGTAAGGAAAGCCTGTAAGATGCTCGGATTTATTATTAGAATTGGCAGGGGACTCCGCAGGTTGCAAACAAAAAGGTTGCTATACAACTCATTTGTCTTAAGCATTCTGGAGTACTGCAGCGTTGTATGGAGACCGCACTATGCATGTCATTCTTTGAGGTTTGAACGTATTCAAAAGAGATATCTTTGGCACCTAGCTTATTCAGCCAACGTGTATAAGAAAGGGTTCTCATACGGGGACAGACTGGAATATTTTAAATATAGTTCGCTAGAAAAACGAAGGATCATAAATGATCTCACATTTTTAAACAAATTATTTAACAATAAGATAGACTGTCCTAGCTTACTGAGTAAATTTAGTTTCAAAGTACCTCGTAAATTGCCTAGAAATCAAATCTCACCATTAGTTCCACCATTCCGCTCAACAGTATTGGGCTCAAGTTCATTTGTCCCCAGAGCGAGCAGACTTCGGAACTGCTATGGAAATGCTATTGACATAAATGCTGTAACTTTTTATACATTTCGTAAGCATTTGCAAGAAACCGTCGTTGATTTATAGGATTTTGATTATTGTTATTGTTTTATTGTAATTAAGAATTATTTCTATCCTCAAGTGCAATTGTAATTTCGTTTTTATGTTACTCGTAACAATATACTGAGCATGTTGTGTTTGCCTTTAATTAATTGTGCATTTAGCTATAGAACTGAGTTACTCACTGTTATGTAATAAATGTATAATTGTAACAATTGTTGGTAAACCAAATAAAGAAAATAAATAAAATAAATAAATAAATCATATATGTATGTATATCCGTTACCCTAGTATCCATAACACAAGCCTTACAGTACTTACTTTGGACTAGGTTAATTGGTGTGAATGAAAGAAATATTTATTATTTTTTGTAGAAATATATATAAATACATTTATAATACAAAATAATACAATTACAAGACTCAGGTACAACTGCTGATACTTAGCACACAAACATCTGCCCCTTCCGGAACAACCGTTAGTGCAAAAGGCAGAATCGCTATCGTTTCACCATAGGGTCGAAAATAATCTAACTCATCTATTTTACCATATTAAATTGGACTTTATTTAAACTACTTGTTATATATTTACTTAGTAGTTTAACTCTTGTATTTTATATACCGGCCATATTAAACCAGTTCATTGATAGCATTCAGATGACTGACAATCATTCACTATTATCTCTCTGAACTGGTGACCTAGACACTTAATTATTAGGTCTCATATCGTAATTCAATATGAAGACCAAGATAACATTATTTAAATATTAAGAAATGTCTAAAAGATATATTTTAATCATAACACTAATGATTGGTAATTAATTATGTATTACTTATAAAAAAATTGCCATTTTTTTTTTAAATATACGTGTATTTTCATTAGGCCTGTCGTTATATTTCTTGGCAAATACTGATAATCAGTGTTTTGTTCTAAAGTAAATGAATCACTTAGTTTTTTTTTTCCATTTCCATTTATTTCTGAAATAATATGAGTTTATTTTTGTATATTCAAATCTGTTTAGTTTTAGTGTACTATATGCTATGGAAATCAACAACTTATCAATCTATCTAAAAGCATTCAGTATCTTGGAAGTTCTTACCAAAATATTTTAAGCCTTGTAAAATTTTAAAAACTTTATTAATTTTTCGGTGTTATTTTAATTCCTACATCTTAACAAGATAACTAAGGTCTTGTCATTTAAGTATTTTAAAGAAAATAAATTAAATATACTTTAATTTTTGGAACGAAGTTCCTTATGGGGCGTTGAGGAGGGTTACCCTAGCCGGGAGAAAACGTCCGTAGCGTTAAAATAAGCGTAAGATTTTTATGTATAGCCTATGTCGGATGTCTATACAGTGTCTTATGTATAGTCCACGTGATGACTGTTATTATATATTTTTATAAATAATTGTAAATAGAATAAAGGTGTCCAGACAATTTTGTAAAGCAGTTTCTTTGCTTTTTATCGATAAAAAAATCATAATAAAAAATGTATACCTGAATAATTATGTTTTTTATTGAACGCGAAATTGCAAGAACTAAATAGCATTTCTAATTAATAAATGAATAAGTTTGACGAACCCCATGTTCGAATCATCCCTGGTCAACGTAGAAACCAAATTTTCAGAAACAGTCAACCTATAATTTAAAAAACTGGTTGGTTGCCTGTAAAGTCGGTATACGGGCGAAAGTTTTACGTGACAACGACTTTGAGTGGTAAAATAATTTTAATGTGAATTTTCATTCGTATAGTAGGAAGAAGGATGAAATAATAGTAACAATTTAAAACATTTATTTATACAAAGAATTATATAGGGTCTTTCAACAAGGACGGGTCGATGTTGTAATTGAATAAAACAAGCTGTTTGTGAGATATTAACGACTTTTTAAATTTATTTGAAAGGCCCATTTATGGCATATGACGTCGTTCAAATGTCCGCAGCGGCTTCGAACAGTGGCACGGATCCGAGAGGTCCAATTTTCAATGACTCTGCTGCATAGAACCGGCTGAATCTGAGCAATGCCTTGCATTATATTCACTTTCAGGTCATCGGTCGATTGCGGCTTATTACATTGACCTGCGACTTCAGAAAACCCCACAAGATAAAGTCTAGTGGAGTCAAATCGCACGATCTTGGCGGCAAATTCACATCACTTCTGCGAGAGATAACCCTATTATTTTACGGCCAAAATCGGGGTCCTCTTCCAAACATTCCGAAGTCCACTGAGCGAACAAACGGCGTTGCCTATGGTCATTAACTTTGAGCTGCTGGGTCAGTTGGATCTTCTACGGGTGTTCGAGTTCTTGTGCACGGCGACAAATCGACTGCCTCGGAGTCTCCTGCACATTGACGGACAGCGTCGATGTTATCGGCCGACCTGGCGTTCCATTGACGTAAGGGTGTTGGTTGGTTGTTTACCGAACAGGTTGGTTGTTTACCGAACAGGTTGGTTGTTTATCGAACAGGTTGGTTGTTTACCGAACAGGTTGTCTTGAATTTGGCTACCAAACGTTGGAGAGTCGATTTTGAAGGGCTACCGCGTCTGCCGTAAAATGACGCAATGAGCACAATCGTTTGCACTAATGAACTGATAATATATTGATAATAAAGTTTTATCATTTGGACATGCTGCTCGATCGTGTAACTTGCCATGGTGATTTGGCATCAGTGACTGAATAAAATACAACAGATTTGACAGATGTCCTCAAAAGACCATGGCCGCCACACACTGTCAACATCTACCCGTCCTTGTTGAAAGACCCTTTATTTAAAACATTAATTTATAGGCACGCGTCCCTTCCACTTTTTATGTCTGTCTCTCTCGCTCTTAGGCGGGCTAACCATGCCCGAGTGGAAGGGACGCGTGCCTCTCACTCGCTCTCATTGTAAGCGCATAACGTGAGCGGAGCGTAACGCAGTTTCTTGAAGTGTCACCCGGCAAACCAATTTATAAGACGTTGTCACGTCAAAAGTATAAGATTAGATGAACAGGCCGTACACAGTCCTATGTTCCTATATCTGTACATACTACGAAATCTGATTAAAATAATGTACGCAAACGTGTTAAAAAAAATTTAGCCCAAACTTCAGTTTATTGGGCTGTACAGTGTACAATTAAACAAATAAAATTAAAATTGCACACGAATTCATTAATTAAGTAGCTTTTTAAGTTTGGTGATGGTATCCTTGATTTACGATACAAGAATTTTGAGCACTGGCAATATTAACCTCTTCATCTTTTGTCTATGTGCATCACTTCTATATCTAAAAGTATTTTTTATGGAAATACAATTTTGTTAATAACCAGTTTGTTTAATTATACATACAGTTTTCCAAAATTTTTACTACTAGAATTTATGTAAACCTTAGTACTAGAGGTTGTAGAGAAATGAATAAAATTTTATATCAAAAAGACGGCGGCCATTTTAATTAGCAAGAAACATTTTTCATAATAATGCACAAACATAAATAAATTTCTTTAACTTTTTGTCAGCACTGCTAAGTTACACTGACTAAATCCTATAGAATACCATGGATTTCAAATAGTAGTTTAAATTGGCAGAAAATTAGCTTATATTAACAATTAGATCCGGTAAGAACTTTACATAACGATGAACAAAATAAATACACTTAATTAAGTGGACAAATTGAGGACGTGTATCATCTTTTGATGGAATTTGAGCGGTACCAAGCTCAAAGACAACTAATTTTAAGTGCATTTAGAATAAATAGACTGGATGTGGGGATTGTTCAGTGCATTTTGAGCAACCCCCAACCTGAGGCTTACATAAATTATGTAATAATTATAAATTCTATAGAAATCTTCCTAACCCACATCGTATGAATCCACCATTACTTGGCCAATCACCATTTAAAAACCTAACCCTTTCCGCTTTTATCCGGACGCTTATCAACGCCATATATATGTGTACGTATGTATAACGTTATATATATTTATTTGAATATTATTTATTGACATTAACGTTATATGACTAACACACTGTCCTCTCTGTAAAAACAGGAAATTAAAATTAAACTGTAATATTATATTGCGACCACATTTGATAAATAAAAATATGTTTGACAAATAATAAATATATATATATATATATATATATATATATATGTAAATATGTATGCCAAGTACCGCCTGGTTCTTCAAATAATAAGTTTTATGACTATTTTTGTTTTTTTTTAAATCAAGTTTTATTGAGAATATAGAAAAAAAAACTGGTTTGACAAATTTGAAAGGAAAATTTAATCTTATCTCTTATGGGAATCAAATTCAGAACTAAAACCAACTACTTAGCTTACCTGTTGTAAGACTAAAAATAAACTAAAGTCCAATTCATTCTATAAATAAACTGTTAATTAGCGTCTTTAATGAACGACCTTTTCGTGCAACGGTAGAGATCCTACAATTCGAACCTACGTTCCTGGGTTCGAGACTCGAAAGGGGCAGATGTTTATGATGATGATATATATTTCTATAAATATTAAATAGACATATTTGTATCATATATGAATGTCTATCCGTTTTCCTAGTTTCCATAGCACAAGGCTATAACTATGGGCTAAACTAATAAATAAATGAATATTTCATACATTAACCTACCACCAATTAACCTAGACACAGTGTAAGGCTTATGTTAAGGATACCAGGGTAATGGATAGACGTACATATATGATACATAGATACGTAATATTTATAGAATTATATATGCTCGTATGCGTGATACAAGCATTTACCCCTTCCGGGATATGAACTCAGGACCGTGTCGGTGCGAAAAGTATCACTATCGTTGCACCAAACGGACGTCTAATTGGTGTGAATATAAAAAATATCATGGCTTTTTAAGTCCTTTTATAAAAATTAAAATGGATATTCACAGTTTATAAGCTAATCAAAATGAATGTTCTTAAACTTCCCCTCGCATTACACATTAAGATAAAAATAAGGTTTTCCGGTTTTTGCGCATTTTAATCCTGACGTTTCAAATGCTTTACAGGAGTCGTGATCAAGGCATGATAGATTTTTTTTATACTCTCACCGATTAGCCTACTCTAGAGTTAGCACTATAAGTCTTGTTTTATGGAAACTAGGAAAACGGATGAACATAGTTATGCTACATAGATATTTATTATTTATAGAAATACTGTTCATGTTAGGAAAAATGACTTTACATTGATTTCTCAAAATATAAGAAGTATATATTGCAACCTCGATGATTTTATATTAGCTTTGTCTAGCTTCAGTTTCAATATTGATGTTATTGTACTAACGGAGTGTAGACTTAACTGTAACAAACCTTTTGCCCGTACTGCCAAACTATTGCTCCTATTATACCGAATGTAGGCTAAACCAAAACGATGGTGTAGTAGTGTATGTAAAGAATGCCATAAAACACAAAATTAAGCATTCTGTATCTAAATTTAAAACATCCACGAACTTTGACAAAGCTCTAGATCACCTTAAAAATCAAAACTTAGAAAAACTACTACAATATGATGACCCCGATTTAATAACAAATCAGTTGATTTGTACTCTTACCAACTCATTAAAAGAACATACAGTAACCACAACTATACCTAAAAAATATCGTATCTTAAAACCTTGGATTACACCTGGTATATTGCGCTGTATAAGAAACCGCAATAAGCTACAAAAACAAGCACGTAATGAATCTCATAATTAAATAATCACAATTACATACCGGAGGTATAGAAATTATTGTAATAATCTCATAAAACGGCTTAAAAGAGACTATGAGAGAGGTTTGTTGGCTAATTCTGTCAAAAATAACAAACAACTTTGGACAAACATCAAAACTATTACTCACACTAATAAACACAAGACTTCAAATACAGAACTTCTCAATATTACTGATAACCCGGTAGCCTCTGCAAACTACGTAAACAACTATTTTTCTAATATTGGTAAGCGTCTTGCGGAACAGATTGAATATGTAGAAAGTGACTCTAACTCTTATCTCCAAAACTTACCTAGACATCCGAACTCCTTCGTACTTTTGCACACCGATAATTATGAAGTTAATAATATCTTGATGAAATTAAAATCAGATAGTTCTCCAGGCTGGGATAATATCTCGACTGCTTTTCTAAAGCATGCAAAAGAAGTTATCATTCCTATCATAACTCACTTAGCAAACTTGTCGTTCGATAAAGGAACATTTCCAGCTCCTCTAAAGCAGTCGATCATTACTCCGGTTTACAAGACTGGGGATAGAGATGACGTAGGAAACTATAGACCTATATCGGTGCTGCCTGTTTTATCCAAAATACTCGAAAGACTGATAAATCTTAGATTAATTGCCTACCTGGAAAAGTATGAGATCTTGTCTCCTTCCCAGTTTGGTTTCAGACAAGGAAAGTCGACCGAAGATGCAGTCTCAGCTTTGAGCTCATTGGTAGTTGAGGAAATGGATAAGCATAATAAATGCATGGCAGTATTCCTGGACTTGAAGAAAGCGTTCGATACGGTTTCTATCCCCATTCTTGTACATAAGCTGGACAAAATCGGTGTCAGAGGTGTTCCACTCAAATTACTCTCGGACTACCTTGCAAATAGGAATCAGAAGGTAAAACTGGAAAATTGTACAAGTGATTGCACTAATGTATCGCTAGGTGTCCCGCAGGGAAGTGTACTTGGCCCCACTTTATTCTTAATTTATCTCAATGATTTGTGTGACATGACCCTTGAAAGTGCCAAAATATTCTCTTATGCGGACGACACTGCCGTAGTTTTTACTGGAAGATCTTGGGACAGTGCTAAAAAGAATGCAGAGAAAGGCCTTGAGCAAATAGGAAAATTTCTGCAATATAATATCCTTACACTCAATACGACCAAGAGTTGCTACATATGCTTTAGCATTTATAACAACACTCAGCCAGAAACGGATTTTGTTGTGAGGATACATCGTTGCCGCACCACAACAGATAGACCAAACTGCCATTGCCCCACTATACAAAAAGTACCCGAAGTTAAATATTTGGGAGTGTGGCTGGATCAAAGACTCTCTTGGTATCCTCAGCTTGAACGTATTATTCAGAGAATAAGAAATCTCACATGGATTTTTAAAATGACACGTTGTACCTAAAACAGATTTGGATGCGGGGACTGGGGACAGGTGTCTTTTAAGGGATATATATGTATCCCTAGTACAGTCTGTTCTTGCATACTGCTTGCCTGTATGGGGAGGTGCAACCAAAACGCGTTTTCTCGAGGTGGAACGGGCGCAACGTGGTTTGATAAAGGTGATGTATTTTAAAAAAACAAAGGTTTTCAGCAAATGAACTTTATCAAACTACCCAAATTTCGTCAATCAGAAAGCTTTACATTGTACAGACAATTCTAAATAAACATAAAACCCTGAAATTTGATCCAACTAATGCTGTAAGAAGGAGGCATAAGCTGGAAACCTTCAAATGTAATTCTGTTTTTGCTTCTAGACACTATAAAGCTCGGTCTGCCTTCCTCTACAAAATGATTAATAAAAAGCTAAACCTATATACGAAAACATATCGCGACTGTAAGAAGTGCTTACAAAAAAGTCTAGAAGATAAAACCTATAATGATCTTGAGGCATTACTAGTTAATATTAAATAGGAACATAAACACACCCACTCATACACACATACACACACAAACACACACACACACACATACACACGCTCATACACACAATATGCACACTAAAAATGTAAAAAAATAAATAAATATAATAGTTTATAGATTTAGATAATGATTGTCACTTTTATTCGTTCCTGTATTACATTAATATTTAAGTAGCTTATCTTTAAAACATACCTATAGCTTTATAAATCATTTTACTTTAATTTAAACTTAGACTAGATTTTTACTGTACATTCTTCTTAAAACTACCTAAATTAATGGAAGAACGCTGCTCCCTGACACAGGCTCAATAGCTTAAAAGGGCGCTACGGTCACTAATATAATATAATGTACCTTTGGTTAGGAAATAAAAATATTATTATTATTAAAAATATTATTATTACTATACTAGTTGACCCAGTCACGCGTTGCTAAGGCTCAATTATTATTATTTGCATTTTTTTTATTTTAAATTAAAATAAAACCCAACCTATGTCCTAAGTCGGAAGAGATCCAGCAAATAGAAAAAAAAACTTTCAATAATAGAAAAACTCAAACACTATGACAGAAAAAAAATCATATATGTAGATATATCAGTATCTATGACTCAGATACAGGAGCCTGGCTCCTGGAGCCAAGGTCACGACTCCTGTTAAGAAGTCGAAGCGTCAGGATTAAATATAAATTATACACAAAAACCGTAACAAACTTGTTTTAATGAACTAAACAGACTTTCGTATAGGTTTAATTAACAGGTAACAGGAGTACATGAATCGGTATGTCATTTAGTCACAGGAAGAACCCGGTAAACGAAAATAAATGTCGCACACGTTGGCACAGATATTATTTTTAAAGGTGCAATCAACACACGGTTTTGCTGAGTGCCGACAGACGGTCATTTGACGAGACTGTCATTCGTCCGGGTGACAAGTCTTAGTAATTAGTTGCTCGTTATCATTAAATCTTAATTATATGTGTGTGAATGTGCCCACAGATGGGATTTGAACCCACGACTTTTCGCTATCCGGGCGAGTGCTCTGACTGCTAAGCTACCGAGACGCAGGCAGAGTAGTCGAAAATTTACAAACGTATTATCATTCCACCAATGTTGAACGCTTACTACCTTCAAAATCGAAAGTAATATTTTTATAAATAATTAAGATGGAACCAGCAAAAAAATTATTTTATTTAATTTTTGTATTCACAATGCATTTAGCCTGATTTCTTTCCGTATTACCAACGTCCTCAAGATCAAAATCTTTAAAAAAACGCCTAACTAAGCTTAAAATCAGAAATTTTTCGAAACGGCCCACTGTCAATGTGTGTTTAAGTTTATAACAAATTACTTAGAAATATTAAAAAAGAGATAACAAAATAAATAATTTTAAAAAAACCTTGTTATGAATGTTGTTTCTTCAATGCAAGGGTTTTTAAATGGATAATGTTATCAAATCATTAATAAGCAATCTCGTTAAGTCAGAGGATGGTGCTATCCTACTCTGCTATACATCATACGTCAAGAATCAGGTTAGCAAATACAATAGACAATAGATACTAGACAGTACATGACAAGCAGAACTTAAAACATCACTCTCTTTAAAGTGTAAAGGATAAATGAAAGCAAGACGTGTACCGCATGGAGTCTGCTGTAAGAGATTAAGAGTAGGGGTTTGAGGGGACCCTGTACAATAAATCTTTCTTTTTTGTTTTTTTTTTTAATATACTTTGAAGTTGACACAATTTTGAATTGTTTTAAATATAGTTCTGGGATTCGGATTTTCTGTCGTCGGCGTCGGTCTGTTGGCAGCTTTTACCTTGGTCATTCTGTGATCACGGCTCCTGTGAAACGTTAGAATTAAAAATCATTTCCACGCCTATTAAATTAAAAAAAAACAATTAAATAACACACCTTTAAACATCTGGCTCATTTTTTTTATATATATAATGGTGACGTTTCGACTCCTCAACAGGAGCCGTAATCACAGTGTAATGAAACATTGGAATTAAATGTAAAAAATTTAAATGCACAAATACAGAACCAGATGGTCAAATTGGTTTTATTTAACACTTTCAGGTGAGCAGCCCGACACATAAATTTATGTTAAATGATACACTCTAATTCCATACATAACTATTTAACGGACGTTTACAGACGTTCTGTATTTAATATAAAAATATAATGCGGCGCTAGAAACTTGGGAAATGAAAATGATTTTTTTTTATTTGAATGTTATGCAAATAAATGTATACTTTTGGTAGACGTCACTTCATGTACTCAAAAAATCTGTTGTCTGTAAAGTCGGTTTACGGACGATAATTTTACGTGATAACATCATGAGAAAACATTAATAAAAATTGCATACTTTTATAAATTGAATTGAATAATTATCATCGCACTATTTTTTTTTTTTATAATACTACTAAGGAGTTAATTCATATCACTTTTTAAACAGTTGACAAAACAGTTCGCGTGTAGGTTGTGTGCTGCCGCTGTCTCTCTTTTACTCGGACGTATCGGCCGATGGAGTGGAAGAGAGATGCGTCACAAGCCGAACGCTTAGGCCGATCGTCTTTCTAACGATTGTTCCGCTCAGGCAGAACGTGACAATGAGTCACGTGAGTTTTTCGTGCGTGCAGCTGGCGTTCATCAATTCATATGATGTTATCACGTCAAAAATGACGTTTAGAAACGATGCTCCACTTAAATAGTTTCACATTATTGAGATTTGGTTCAGCTGGCGACAGACCGGCGACAGATATCCGCGTAATTTGGCATGGTCCTTAACGTTACATTGTGCTTAACGACGCAATCTCCACAACGCGGTATAACCCTCGTACAAAGGCTCCGGGCAGGCCGCCATTATAGTACGCCATTAGATTACGACAAAAAGTAATGTGACTTACATACAGTCTTTGTGAAACAATGTTCCTTAGAAAGCTAAATTGTAAGTTTAAAGAGATATACAATGTGTCCCGTCACCAGTGTCGGAGCCTTTAATGGTGAGAAATATGGCAATTTTTGCAAAGGTTAAATTGCCCGCCAAAAATACACAAAAAGAATCTATTTGTTTTTCTTTAATTATTTTTTTCTATTTTTTATTCCATGACAATTGAAACATGTTGGCTGTGTAGCTGTTGTCCTGTGAGTGTTGTCTACATGTTTAGCTATCAAATGACACCTTTTTAATGTTGATAAGACATTTACATGAGTAGTGGTGGTCGAATTATTATGAGAGCTCAGGTCTTGGTTACCAAGAAAACAAAATGGCGGCCACTTTATAACCGTAAGAGAAAAACAAAATTTAAGGGGCAATTTGTCGATAAAAAAAGCTATATTTTACACTTTGATTAAAGGCTCCGACACTGGTGACGGGACACATTGTATAATAGTTTTATTTCGACAGCTTTCGAGAAACTTCGCTACATATTCTCGTCCAAAATGTCTCAAGACTAAAGGCTTATGTGTGTTGCCAGTGATGACGTACGGAACGGAGACGTGGTCCCTTACTATGGCCCTAATAAGAAAGCTCAAGTTCATCCAAAGGGCGATGGAGCGTGCTATGCTCGAAGTTTGCCTACGTGATCGAGTCAGAAATAAGGAGATCCGAAGGAGAACCAAAGGAACCGACATAGCCCACAGAATTGCCAAACTTAACTGACAGTGGGCGGGGCACATAACTCGTAGAACTGACGGCCGTTGGGGCAGAAAAGTTCTCGAGTGGCGACCACGGACCGAAAGACGAAGTGTAGACAGGCCTCAAACTCGGTGAGGACCCACCTGGGTGAGGGCAGCGCAGGCCCGGTCATGGTGGAGACTTTGGGGATTCTTGTCCAGCAATGGACGACATTTTGCTGAGACGACGACTTTTATCTGGTGGTCTACCAAGTGAGCATGAAGATTTTATTATCAGTGCTATCAGGAAAATATTTCGCTTCCAATCAACGAAAAGAAATAAAAGTTCAATCCAAGTGTCAATATTTTTTTAATCAAAAGAATCTGCGCCCGTTTATGGAAATCACAAATCCAATTTGCTTGAAAATAAGAAATGAATCAAAGAGTGTTTATCTTTGAAAATAGCACAAAAAGCTACTGACTTAATTGACATTAAAGAATTATGATGATTCTTACGTCAAGTGATTTGTCTTAATCTTTCGAGTGTCACTAAAGACTAAAACGTAGTGATTCCTTGCTCAGTGCTAAAGACATGATAGTATGACTTTTTAATATGGCACAAACCAGACTTGAAAAAAAAGTCTAGAATTATTTTTTGAGAATTTGGAAATGAACTATATCGAGTGGGTTATCATTGAATAGGGATGTGAATATAATATTTAGGTATCTTATACCATTTCCCATTATTGGAAAGATTTGAGCCGGTCTAGACTTCTTTTGGGACCCGATTATTTAAAATCGCTATGAGTACATTAGAATAATTATTTGTTTCATGTTAGTATCTATTCTGAATTTGTAGCCATTCAATATTACTTAACTAATTTCTATAATATAGACTTGTTTTTTTTTTGTTTAAAATTTTTTTTGGTAATATTTTTCTAAATAAAATTAAACACAAAATTTCCAAAGCATAATGTAATAAGAAAATACGTAAGATATTCATAAAAATATACAATTTCCTATAATTATATTTACTTGTTCTGTTTAGCACACATAAAAGTGCCGCCCACACATTTTTCCCAATAGTCCAATGACTCACGGTCCACACAAATTAATTCTTTTGTTCCACTTCAAATAAAGCTGCGTTCACAACAATACGCCCGTTAGCTTCCTAACTGGAGGACCAACAATGGGGAATTATTAAACCACTTGGGTCACGTCACGTGGACATCTATTCTTTGTTGTCTCCTGATTACATTCTTTTTTATAAAACCAATTAGCCTAGCTGAAAATAAGGCTTGTACCTATTATGAATACTAGAGTTACGGATAGACATACATATATGATACACGTATAAATTCCCATGACTCAGGTACGCATGCACAAACAATTGCCCCTGTACAAATCTGCACCACCTGCATTATAATTTAAATTAGTACTAGCTGAAATAACCACACGTCGCTGTATTATAAATTAAAATGACCTCTCTTATGTCCTAAGTCGGAGAAAATTCAGAAAAATTAAAAAAAAAACATCAAAATCGGTTGAGTACTTTCGGAGTTCATCGCTGTCAAACACTCTTACAAGGAATTTATATATATGACCCGGCCACGTGTTGCTATGGCTCAGTTAAGTAATTTGGAATATTTCTTTATAAATTAAAATTAAACCTATCCAATTTCCTAAGTGAGAACAGTACCACCAAAATGAAAAAAAAAACCATCAGAATCGGTTAAGTAATTTCGGAGATAATTGGGGTCAAACACTGTGAAACGAAATTTCTCTGTATATAAATTATGGAAGTATTTACTTCCGTAAATAGCATTTTAAAACAATAACATTCTAATAACAAAACTGAGAGTTAAGTTCAAAAAGGTCAAGCAGACATTTAACTGGCTAAAAGATCACTTTACCACTCTCGAGCCTCTCTGATGCAGTCGCTTAAAAGTCATTGTGCAGTGTGACCTCTTCACCGCATTATCACAAGTTGCTGAATGCATATAATATTGTGAAAGAGCTGAATATTTCCAATTCACCATAAGGTAGCTGCAATAAACTGCAATTGTGTCAAATTGGAGAAATTTCACCAACTCACTATCTAATTTAATAGATTAGTTATTATTTTAAAATATCTAGATCTCATCACTTTAATGAAAAATTGTTTGATAGACAACATAAAAACAAACACTAGATAAGGGATAAATTCTGCTACAATGCAGTTTTATAATGCACGTGTAAAAAATGCAGACGATAACATTTGAATGCGTTTAATCTTTAAAAAGTAAGTTACGTTAAGTAAGTTATTTTAATAGAAAAATACTGTAAAAAATCAACTCGACTCACAAGTGAATTCTCAGGCGGGAAACGAACCCGCAACCTTTGAAAATCCAATCGAATGCTCTCCCAATTAAGTTAAACTAACATTGAGAAAATGCATAAAATATATATAATTAAAAAACATAACGTAGTCAAAATAAGACTAAGGAATTGTGATGATTGTGCTCGAATATAGCGTTTAAACCTCCTTGACATAATAGCCTGTATGTATATCTCCATATTGTTTTGTTCGAGGAGAATAGAAATTGTAATGTCACCGGCGCCTGCGCAAATGAGCGGCCTGCTTACATGATCGAACGCAATACTGATCGGTAGGGATACGATATGAAACTTTTGATTTCCTAACTTAAATTTCCGCGCATATTACACATTTGAATAAAACAACTTTTTTACGGAATTTGCGCATAATTAATTTTATGTTTAATCCTGACGTTTCGACTCCTTTACAGGAGCCGTGATCACAGGATGATTAAAGCAATGGTCGTCATATATTTTCTACTACCTTCACAATATTTTAATCGGGCACGTTCCTAACTGTTATAAATCAAATTATTTTAATTTACTTAGTTATTAAATTCTCACTACGATTACATTGCATACTACTGAGTCTACTATCAGTTCGGAAATTGGGAAGCCCTTCGAGAAGAATTGGTAAAAGAAACTCTGACAGGGCAGATGGAGGTCCCATTGCCTTTGCCATTGCTTTAGTCATACTATGATCACGTCTCAAGTAAAGGAGTCGGACGTCAGGATTAAATATAAATCCGTAAAAAATGGTTTAATTCAAATTCATTACCAGCCTTAAAATGTCGAAACTTTAATTCGATACCCTGTAATAATTTGAGTACTTCTGAATCAAATCAATTAAGCAACTTGTTTATTAGAAGTTTTAATGCAATTGCGAATATGTATTGCACTCTTTTATAAATATGCGGCGAATACTGTAATGATGAAGAGTTTTTTTATAAAGTTATTGACCTATTCACTCGAGTTATTACATTCAGAGAAAGAGATAAAGATGCATGCTACCGGCATCTAAATATATAAATCGATACTTACTCATATTGATGCTTTAGTTTCGATACTTTTACTCAATACTTTTAATTTGATACCACTACCAAGAAGTTATCGATATTTTTGGTTTCGATATCGAATTCGTACATACTGATACTTTTGCTCTTTAGATATTTTTGTTTTAATACCAATACCAAGAAGGTATCGATACTTTTGATTTCGATATCGTGTCCCTGCTGATCGGCCCCGTTTTAATATTGTTTGTTCCAACTGTAGCACCGCTGGATACTGACAGATACCTCGTGAGATATGTAAAATGTACTTGATACATAATCAAGCAGATTTCGGAACGAGGTAAATAAACATGGTGAACTGATATTTCCCTGTTGTTTACGTCTACATCAGGTATATTTGAAATGTATGTTTTTGTAACATAAACTTCAAATCAGGATTTTTTTTAAATATTTTTTATATATTTTATGCATTTTCAATGCGATCTTATAAGATAAATTATTACAATAGAAAAATACTAGAAAAAATCGACTCGGGTCACAAGTGAATTCTCAGGCGTGAATCGAACCCGCAACCTTTGGAAATCCGGTCCAATGTTCTCCCAATTGAGCTACCGAGCCTTGTGAACACTTGTCGAAATTTTCTAATACCTTCCTGATTTTACGCTGTAGGCCAGCATTGTTTCATCAATGAGAGGAGGATCAGATACGAGAGGATGTTCAAATCAGGACTTTAAATAGGCGCCACCGTTATATGGTTGATATATCAAAGAGTCGCACTAAGCGTTTTGTTTCCAATTTTGTAATCCGTACCGTTAAGGAGTAGAACTCTTTGTATGAATCTGTTTCCTGACAAATACAATTGGGGGGTCTTGAAGTTACGAGTGAATAGGTATCTTTTAGGTAATCCTATATAGCATCGTCGCTTACCATCAGGCGAGATAGATTTTTTATAAATTGCAAATTAGTTTTGTAAATTTAAATTCAGGTATCCAATAATTTATTTAATAAGTTTAAATTGGAATGGCATTGTCATGAAAAAGAACTCACTTATAATGTTATTTTTAATCATTTTTAAGTAAATTTTGCAGATACGGAGTACCAGAGAGCGAGACAATCAAAAATTTTGTAGAAACAAAACGGTCCATCTATCGTCGACGTTTCGCGTGTGAATAAAAGCGAGATTATATGTGTGTAAAGTTAATAAAATAATGATATTGACAACGTAGCGATCCTGCCTTTTACACCGACGGTCCTAGGTTCGAGTCCCAGATGTTTGTGTGAAGAATACTAGCATTTGTACCCAAGTCATTGGTATTTATATATATTTCTATTAATATTCCATATCTATGTAACATATATGTATGTCTATCCGTCACTCTAGTATCCATAACACAAGCCTTACAGTGCTTACTTTGGGCTGGGCTAATTGGTATATATGTAAAGAGATGTTATTTTATTATATATTATTATTTAGCAAGGATATATATCAAGAAACCATGGTTTAAATATAGATTGAAAAATATTATCTCTTAACGCGAAAGAGGACTAAAGCCATTTTATCTATTTATGTTAGCACAAAACAGCCATAATGTCCAAAAGTTTGCGAACGAAACGTTTTGCGAATTTGCGAAAAGCTTTACCAAATTAACCGTTTGATTTATTCTTTTTAATAATAAGTTAGTAATGACCCGCTTGAACAACATAATAGATTGTAATGTTTGTATTACCTTATGACAAAACAGTTACACTTGACTGTAAGTTAACTGTTAGATTTTACATATAAAACCTGAATAAGCAAAAAGGTTTTCACGCTTTAATAAAATGTTCAATTCCTTTTTTTAACTTAACATTTTTTTAACTGAACAAACTAATGTTTGCAAAGTAAGAGCAAAAAGTTAACTGAATAATATTATTAACTGATCTGACCATGCTTTGCTGTGGCTTAGTTATTATAAATTGTAATCATTGTTTTATTATACATTAAAATGGAACTTGTCCTATGTCTTAAGTCAGAACAAGTCCAGAAGAGTGAAAAAAAATCATCAATAAAGGTTGAGTAGTTTCGGAGTTCATCGCGGTCGAACATTGTGACAGGGAATGTTTTATACATACAGATTATACACATAAGTAGGTAATACTCATATCACACAAATTCAAGTATAAATGCCGTTTTCGTGACTCGAATTTGGGACTTATTTAGGAAGAAAACCACTCACGTCTGTCTGCCTTTATTTGATGATATCACAATAATAATAATTCCTAGAAAAATACACCTAATTTTTATATATTTAATGTTTAAAGTTAATTAATTTTTACTTTCGCAATATAACGCATGTCGTGGTAGCTTGTAATAAAAACAGCACAGCATATATCAAAATACGCTATGCTTGTATTGTTGTATATGGTGTAGGTATATTTTGTTAGTTGTCCTCAATTAAAAAAAAAATCTTTGTAATAAGTATTTTTATTATTTGAATCAAACAAATTTTACGTTTCGACTTTTTACAACAGCCGTGATCACAGGATGACTAAGACAATGGTGGTCATATATTTTCTACAACCTTTACAATAATTTTAATCGGGCACGGTCCTAACTGTTAAATTATGAGCAAAATGCGTAAAAAAATAGTTTTATTCAAATGTGTAATGTACGCCGAAGAACTAAACATATTGTTACTACCTAAACTTTCATTAAAGAAATTATCAATTATTTGACAGATAGCTAATTAAATGAGATATGAGAAGATTTAATTTTGTTTTAATTAACCACTTATTGCGAAATGAAACATGAAACTCTTATACCGAATGGTATGATGGCGTGACGTCAGACGCCCGCACATACTGTACACACATCTGCCGGTTACCCAACACCGGGTTCGATTCCCGCGTGTGGGAGCGGATGCAGAGCACAATCACATAGGACTTCCATTAACTCGAACTAACTCCGTGGGGGGCTGCCCGTGACTACGAACACTATAAAATTCTTTAACCACCACGTAGGGAAATGTACATTGCTGAGTTTACCCTGCGTTCTCACTCGGTGCATGAACGAAACCGACAATGTACGACGTCTTTAGTACGCGCGCCACAATGTCTGCCGTTATTACATCCAATTACCTCACCGTACTATGAATGGTATAGATTGCTGCTTTTCTTTCGAAGCGCTTCTCGTTTATTGTTCTTATAGCGCATTGTATCGTGACCTAGTTACACAAGGTCAGTAACCAGCTCAAGAGAGTTTGCTATGCGGCTCGGGAGTATTCTTGACGAGTTTTTTCACTAACAAAATCACGTTGGAACTGTTCAAAGTTTGTTAGCCAGGTGACTTATCTAGTGCGTAAGGTTTATAAATAGTGTCCAAGGTTCCAGCTGAGTTCATTAATCTCACGTTGGTTCTACAGTCTCGTTTACACTTTCGTGTAACTACTGAGCGTAGTATATTCATTTATATGAAATCAATGGTTATTTTGATGAAATCCGTGGAGTGGCTCGTATCCCGGTTTCCCACTCCACTCAGAGATAACGCAACTCTAAGGTATCGGGTTCGATTCCCGGCCGAGACAATGTCGATAAAGAACTTTTCTATATTGCCTCAGCTATGGGTGTTGTGGTATTGTAATTGTTTCTGAATTCTCTAAATATCTCATATTTAGCTAAAAACTCGAGTTTTTTACATTCAAAAGAGTTAAGTTATAAAGTGGTATTGTAGCGACCGCGACGAACTCTGAAACCAATTAACCGATTTTGATGATTTCTATTTCATTTTGCTGATTTTGGTTTAATTTAAGACATAAAATAGATTTAATTTAATTCATAACCAAAAAATATGCAAATTATTATAACTGAGCCACAGTGACACGTGGCTGGATCAGCTAGTATAGTAAAAAACATTACAAAAATGTTTGTCACATTGTGTATGCATCTTTTCTTAGTTATCAACTTCCTTCTTTCAATGTATAAAAGTAGTGGGCGTTTACGCACTCAAGTAAATGGACAATAAAGCATTGATTCATCCCTTTTCATAGACAGATAACGTTTTAAAAGTACCCACTTTCCAGTTTGAGTGGTCCATAAAGGTTTGCCGACGCGATCATCTAGTCCGAGCCGGACGGCTCCTGGATACGGCATCCGAGCGAAGCTTCCGGCATCCGCACCGGAGCGGTAACACCGAGCCTGATAACAACGTTCCTTGATTTAAATACTGCTTTGTATATTAACTAGCTTATATCAATACTATAAGGATGCTTTCACATCACACTTTGACGATCGGATAGCGTAACGGTAGCGATCCTTCTTTTCGCACCGACCGACGATCGCATGTTCCAGTCCCGAAAGAGGCAGGTGTTTTAGTGAGTCATGGGTAATTGGTGTGAGAGTAAGAAACATTATTGCTACATTATTATTAATATTACATTAAGAAGATGTTTATCACGCTCCCATTTTTTTCAAATTATTTTCAAATATATAATCTAAGATCACAATGGTTTG
Organism: Calamotropha paludella; assembly: GCA_927399485.1. Classification (NCBI taxonomy): domain Eukaryota; kingdom Metazoa; phylum Arthropoda; class Insecta; order Lepidoptera; family Crambidae; genus Calamotropha; species Calamotropha paludella. The sequence continues at coordinate 579,193 of OV656820.1, forward strand.
TGTGTTTGTCTGTCCGTTCTTTTTCCATTATATCAATAACGTTACCATAGCAACGCGTTAACCGCAAGTAGGTCGTCTACTGGACGCTAGATGGCGCTAACGAAAAAATATTTAATAATAGAAAATAATTAAAGAATTTTGTCTACCCATGCGAAGCTGGAACGGGCCGCTAGTCCTAACTAATATTATAAAAACGAAAGTGACTTTGTTTGTTTGTAACACTTTCACGTCTTAACTACTCAATCGATCATCATGAAGTTTTGCATACACTTTTTTAGGGGTAAATGTAAGGACATAGAGTACTTTTAAAATAGAAAAAAAGTATTCTTCCCGAAGGATAGACATATAACTTTTTATCGGAGCGAGTAATAAATAAATTATACGCTGATAAAACGTTAATAATATTCTTATAATCATAGAATATTGAACATTTTTGAATTCGCAATGTATTGATTCTATTGTGGTACAACAAACTCCTCTGACCCCATAACTATGCCTAGAATTATTGTTATCACATAATTTTACTTGATTGTGTATGGAATAAAGATATATTAGAATATCTATATTCCATAGAATAGAATAGAATTCCCCTGATTCTGAATCAGGGGCTTTTAGGTCGACAATTTTGTCGTACATTCGTCGCGCTTTTTAAAGTTATGAATTATTTGTTTATTTAAATTAATTACCTGTCTGTCGGTCTTTTACAGATTCGGGGACTGTTCTCAGGAGCTCCATGACTGCCATAACTCTCTTCCTTTGGGCATCCAGACGCACTGCGGGCTATCACTCTTTCGTAGTTGCTACACCTAATTGTCGCATCAAGCGCTACTCAACATCTTTTATAATGCGTACAGCAAAGGAGTGGAATTCCCTCCCTGCATCTGTATTTCCAAGTACATATAGTCGGTCGAAAACAGTAATGGAACATTTCATAATAATTCGTCCCATTTCCAAAACAACTTAAAGTTTGAAAAAGATCTGTTATTGATTACTTTAACTAATGAAATATAGACATTATACATATAAAGGCCGATAGAATGTAATATTCTTTTTATTTATCAATTTTAATTGTTCATAGTAACTCATTTTTAAATGTTCAATTACCATTTCCGTTCGGCGATATTATCTTCAGAGTCAGGGCGAAGAGGCACCTTCTGGATTAGCTCAATCCATCATAGCTTCTGTCTTGGCGCCGAGCTTGATTGGGATCAAGAGTAAACCCATTAAAAAAACCTAAGTAATGACTTCATGTCTAAATTTAATGTCAACATTTGTGTTCAGTTTGCAACACATTTGCAACGTGACGTAGCAGTGTCAGCGCCGTCCGGTTGGCCGTAAAGCCGCCGTCTGCTCCGGATCGGAAGCCCGCATCGCTGTCAGTGTGTAATGGCCCTAATGGAGTTCCGCCATTGAACGTGATGGGCCCATTCAACTACAATTGGACTCTCGCGACCATTATGAACAGATGGCGCAGTAGTTACGCTCGTGTGAGTATTACCTACTTCAAATATTCACTAGAAGGTTATATCTATCTATCTACCTTATATATATAGTCTTATATAAAAGAAATCTTATATAAAAATCACCTGTCACGATATATGTTCGCGATAAACTGTGAAACTACTGAACCGATTTTGATCAAACATTGTAACTATCTATTAACACGTTACGCCGCGGTAACGGCATATAAAGTAAAGGTGGAATTCATATTATGACAGTACGGATATCGCCGTTTTCACGAAAATTAATCTAAAAATTACTACGGCAACAACCGTCGATTTTACATTAGAGTGTCATAGAGAGCAGTCTTACTGTCATTCGGTAAAGGAGGCTTGTGTTCCTAGTGTCAAAAACACGTGTACACTAAAATACTGTGAAAAACAGTACGGGTATAGGTGTACGAAACATTTGTATGAAGATTGTTAGTGTCATAGTGGACTGGAGTACCGCGTCGTAACGTGTTAATTGATCTAACTTAAAAGATAGGATTGGTTTAATTTTCATATATAAAACAGCAACCCGTGGCCGGCTAGCTATTTATATAAATAAAAATTCCCTTGTCAGTGTTTGAACGCGATAAACTCAAAAACTACTCAACCAATTTTTAAGACATGTTTTGCATTTTGCTGGATTTTTTCTAACTTAGGACATAGGATATATTTAATTTCATTAATAATAAAGAAAAATATGAAAATTATAATAACTAAGCCACAGGCGGCGCATGGCCGGGTCAGCTAGTACATTATATGTATATTTAAATGTTATACAGTCGAACCTCTATAAGTCGAACATTAAGGGAGACGCCAAAAATTTCGAGTTATAGAGTTTTCAACTTATGGAGGATTTCGACTTAAGCGGATTTTGATTCGACATAAAGAGTTTGAGGTTTATTCTTATAAATTTTGAGTTAGAGAGGTAAAATAAATAAAAATTCAACTTGCAGAGGTGACAAACATACATATTTTTATTTATTATAAATCAACATTATTTCAAATCATTTTAAAATAAAAAATATGGCATTAAAAAAAGTCAGTATTTTTTTTTTGCTTTAGATAATTTGGTTGTTCTCTATCTATAGCATTGTCTAATCTATAAAGAGCAGAAAATTCTTCTTCTTCGGAGTTACTGGTCTGCTCTATAAAATTACGTAAGGTATTCAATGCAGTTCGCGCCTCTTTGATGGAAACCCATGGAGCGCATGTACTATTCACGTCTTCTATGTCATCTAAATCATAAGTATCGGTTTTCTGAGCTACTGAATCGATAATTTCGTCATCAGATAATGTCCCAGCAGTCATAACTCCATCATCGCACGAAACAAAGTCCTCAAAGGATATTCCTGATTCAGATACCACTGCGTTCCATTCTGCAGGAGGTGAAATAGAAATATCGGTTTCAGCTACTACTGTTGATGACGATGAAAAACCACAGTGTACATAACAGTTTTTTATTGTAGTCGCAGTAACATTTCGCCAAGCTTTATCAGCCATTCTCATGGCTTGCAATACATCTATAGTAGAATTCTTTTTTTCTTCCATATTATCCAACATGTTCCTGACAACTTCTTTTCGATACAATGACTTGAAGTTTTTAATGATACCTTGGTCCATAGGCTGTAATTTTGATGTGGTATTGGCAGGCAGGTAATGTATTTTAACAGCTTTCATTTGTGGAATATCATTGTGAGCTGTACAATTATCAAGGAACAACAAGATTTTTCTTTTTTCTTTGGCCATTTTCTTATCAATGCTTATGAGCCAGTTTTTGAAAATTGCAGAAGTCATCCATGCTTTTGTATTCGCTTGATATTGCAGTGGTAGTGATTTACATCTTGAAAAACAACGAGGTTTTTTAGATTTGCCGATGACTAATGGTGAGAGTTTTTCTGTGCCCGACATGTTTGCTCCTAGCAGGATAGTCAAACGTTCCTTGCTATGCTTCCCACCATGGCATTTATCATTTTTAAAAGTTAGAGTCTTATCAGGAAGACATTTAAAAAACAGGCCTGTTTCGTCAGCATTGAAGATATTGTCAGGTTCGTAACCATGTAACAAATCTTGCAATTCACTTTTCCATTTGTTACAGGTTTCAATGTTGACACTTGCACTTTCCCCACAAACTTTTTTAAAAACAAGATCCTGTCTTCTTTTGAATTTTTCTAACCATCCATTACTGGCTCTGAAATTAACGACTCCCAATGATTTAGAGAATATTTGGGCTTTTTCTTGTAACAGTGGTCCACTAACACTGATATTTTGGCTGCGACACTGCTCAAACCATTTAAGTAAGCACTCCTCCAAGCCCGGATATTCTGCAATTCGTCTTCTTTTGCAGGACAAACTTTGACCGTTTTGTATTTTTTTCATGATGTCTGATTCATTTTTTATTATTGTTGAAAGAGTACTCATTGGCAGGCCAAATTGTTCAGCAACATCTTTTTTTTTTTGACACCTCTTCACAGCTTCGAGCACTTCTAATTTTTCAGCAAGACTCAAAGTTTTTAGTTTACGTTTCACAGCACTCATGTTAACTGTTGTACTAATTGATGTGTATTGCAGTAGAACCAAACTACATCTGACAGTATTTAAGTCGAAAACAAATGACTTGCTTAGCTAAATTTCAAAGGAAATCAAAATTGAACACCTGACACCAAGCAAGCAAACACGTGTGCGTGAGTCATAAATTTATTATCGTATACTCCTAAAATGTTTTCAAGTGTACACAATAGTGTACACTCACATTGTCGGCAAGTTCTTAAAGTCGGTAACTTATTTTTGTTCGAACAATAGAGGTAATAAATTCCAAATGATCAAGTTGTAAAGGTTGTAAAATAAAACGTTGCTATGTTCGAGATACAGAGGTCAAATTTAATTTTTCGAGTTATAGAGTGAAAATATGTACCAAAATGGCTTGGAGGGACTCGGTGATTATTTCGACTAACAAAGGGTCAAGATTTCAAGTAATGGAGGTTTTGGTGTTTGAAGGGAAGGGAACAAAACATTTTTTCGAGATTTGGAGGTTTTTGACTTATCGAGGTTCGACTTAACGAGGTTCGACTGTACTTGATAATATGAAAATGAAGTACATTTCTCTTTATTAAGTGTTCTCGTGTTTTAACTATTAAGATTAAAAATGCTGAACTGCAGTCCATACTAGATGACTATTTAAGTCAATAATAAATTACAACCACATGTAAAAAATATTGAAACCCTCAATGCATTTCAAAACCGATTAAAAGATTATTTAATTGATAAATATCTCTATTCTATCAATGAAAACTTAAATAAAACGTTTCTTAATTTTATTTCTTAATTAAATATTGATGCGACCATCAGTCCAAATTGAAGTGAATATTTTTTCAACTTTCTAATTTAAAAATAATATCACACATACGGTTCTATACGTCACTGATACACATGGTGTAATATTTCAGGGAGGCATTCGAAAATTCAACATCCTATTACAACGTATAGTTCTTCTCGACTAAACAAATAAAATTATTTGAATAAACTACAACTTTAAACTTCTTTTAAAGTAAAAGCACCTAACAGAAAATACACCTAATCTACATCTTTATTTTGATTAAATAAAGATGTAGATTAGGTGTATTTTCTAATGCTCAGTTCAGTTTTGACAAAAATTACATAAGGGCCGTAAGTAATTAAAACATGGGCAGCCCTCGCCGTATTTTCCGTGTCGGTAAAAGGCGACTAAGATTTTTAAGTTCCATTTATATTTTAAGACCAGTGTACAATTACCAAGAAGATCAAAAAATGTTTATTCCTTACAATAGAATTTACATAAAACATAGTACGATCTTCTTTTGAGTATTTAAATACTTGTGCTGATTTTACAATTGAATTTTTAAACATATTCATGACTATCGCACATGTGTTTTTGATATTTCTTGCGTAAACAATGATTAATTAATTACACAAACTGTGTAAAGATATTTTTGTTGAGAATGTTAAATTATTTTGACGTGACAACGTCTTATAAATTGGTTTGCCGGGTGACACTTCAAGAAACTGCGTTACGCTCCGCTCACGTTATGCGCTTACAATGAGAGCGAGTGAGAGGCACGCGTCCCTTCCACTCGGGCATGGTTAGCCCGCCTAAGAGCGAGAGAGACAGACATAAAAAGTGGAAGGGACGCGTGCCTATAAATTAATGTTTTAAATATAATTCTTTGTATAAATAAATGTTTTAAATTGTTACTATTATTTCATCCTTCTTCCTACTATACGAATGAATATTCACATTAAAATTATTTTACCACTCAAAGTCGTTGTCACGTAAAACTTTCGCCCGTATACCGACTTTTTTATAATCTATGACTCATAGTCTCGTTTCTGACAAATTTGTTTCTGAAGAATGTTGTTACTCCTATAGTCTCAAAAATACCTTTAGGCAAATAATAGACAATAACAGTCTATTATTTGCCTAAAGGCTTGTGAAATGTCCTGAATTTTACTGATGCATTCTATAAAAAACAACAATCTCAACATCTTTTATAATGCGCACAGCGAAGGAGTGGACGCGTCTATATTTCCGACTTATAACCAGTCCGTCTTCAAAGCCAGGGTGAATAGGCGCCTTCTGGGTTAGCTCGTTCCACTGTGAATTCTGTCTTGACCTTTTGGATTGGGAACAAGAGCGAACCCATTAAAAAAAGATATGTTCCTAGAACACTCTATCAAAGATTCATCATAATCTAATCAATGGTTTCCGAACGCATAGTTAACAAACAAGCGAACTATAATTTTTATATGAAGAGATTGATGTTTTTGCTAGAATTATTTCAAAAACTACAAATGATACAAATATAATTCTTAGACTGGTCGATAGTAAGTTTTTTAACCCAAATTTTATACAAAGCGTAGTAACATTCATGCCAAAAAAACGTTACGGCATAAAAACAAATTAAACCTTCCAATATTCCGATTAACCATGCACTCTTCAGGCCACTTGGTTATGTCTATGATGATATACAACAAATGAGAGTAATTACAATGCCTTTTCAAATAAGTTAAAATAATTTCTTATTGACAAAAGCTTTTATTATTGGAAATTTAATATTAATAATAACGGTACATAATATTATGAATATTAAATGTGTAATAAAATTTTAAAATCGATCCCCTGAGATATAGCTAAAAAGTAAAGCAAAGCAATTTTAGCAACAAGCACATCGCAGCAACACATAACTTCCCTTATCGAGCAGACTGTTCAAATATTAATGGAAATATCAAATATTGATAGAATACATTTCTTACTGCTTTATATAGCTAGTGTCGATTCGACTTCAGATAATTCAATAAATATTTATAAGGCATTTTACGATACAGACGCAAATCTCGTGTGTGCCCTTCCTTTTTATTTTATTATTGCGAGAATGCCACGTGATCGCGTGCTACGGTATCGGATAATTTCGAAATCGAGATGTATGCGAGTACTGTATCGACTTTCTTGGAGCGAGGATTCAGATCTGATGATTGCAAGATAAAGCCTAAAAAGGGGGTACATTTTTTACCTTGAATAGGTAAGCGCTTGACCGCTATCTCGCCTGATGGTAAGCGACGATGTGAGGTTAGGATGTGACGCGCTTGCCTAGAAGATACCTTTATGGTATACCATACCTAACTCAACACGTACTTATGACTAACAAATAAATATAAAAATATTTATCTAGAGTTCGTCCGAACAAAAATTTAAAAATATATGTATAGACTGTTTAAAATAAAATATAATCAAATGATTACGATAATAAAATGTACAATAATAGTTATTTTTGGATACTAGCTATGTTGTCATATTTCCTTGGCTGACAATCAATTGGTAAGGTGGAAATTGGGCCGCTCTTCCCCCTCTTATAGGAGAAGAGGGTACTAAGAGACTGACAGAGTCGTTAAAATAGGGTCAGACCTAGACTGACTGCGAGCGGGCTTAAGGGGGATGGGGCTTGCAGTAATATAAGTAGCCTCCTGCCCCCGGCGAAGCTGGCCGACGTTGGATGGGTGGTCTACCGTCGGCATTGTACTTTTTTTTGTGCCCTGGCAACTTGGGCACCCTGCGGACGCGGGGGGGATGTGGTGAATCCTACAAGGATACTCCGGGCCGGCTTCGGAGTTATGTCAGACTCGTAATGACTAAACACCACCTAGAAAGTGCCATAGCCTATAGGAAGGCTGTATAGGCTTCATCTCACTCCCCGCGTCTGTATTTCCGAGTACTTATAACCCGTCCGTTTTTAAAGCCAAGGTGAATAGGCACCTTCTGAGTGAGCTCGTTCCATCGTGGATCCTGTCTTAGTCCCCGGGTTTAATTGGGATAAACAGCGAAACCATTAAAAAAAAAACTAAGCTACCGTCTCTGGGGAACCATGGCGGCTCAGGGCCTTGCACGTCTGTGGGGATGTTCTTTATGTACCCAAACATCCCCCATAGTGAGGGAACCTCATGAGACAAACCGTCGTGGTCAATTGGTGCTGAGTGCTACTTACGGATTTCGACGGACTGGAGAAGTACTTCCAAGAGGTATTAGTGCGGGATGGAGAAGTCCCTACACATAACCGTCGTCCACTTCCCTTGGGTCAAAAAAGGGTAAAGTAGTCGGAGATGTCAGCTTTAATCCACGAAGACCGAACTCGATCCTGCCTGGAGGCCAACACAGAATTTACGATGGAACGAGCTAACCCAAAATGTGCCTATTCACCCTGGATTTGAAAATGGATCTGTTGTAAGAACTCGGAAATACAGACGCAGGAAGGGAGTTCCACTCCTTTGTTGTACGCATTATGAAAGATGTCGAGAAACGCTTGGTGCGACAGGCAGGTATATTATTATTATATATCTTTATTGTATTTTTAATATCCTTTAATGAAAAGATATTTATAGGTGATAATCTTCCCGATTTTCAAATCGGTTCCGTTAAGTGTATTAAGAGTTTTATCTGGGGAAATCTTGAGCCAATAAGAGGATTAGCCGTGAGGGCCTGCTTGACAGCAGGGATTAGTGTACCTAACTATTATATGTACGTACTTATACGCAAACATTGTCGATGTCTAATCCACGTACTACCAACAACAAAAGTTATACACCCTATTACGCTTCCAAGCTAAATTTCGTTTAAACAAAATGGATCAAATTTTGATATAATTTTTTGTATTTACCTACAATGCTATCTCATTTGATACATTTTTAAAAGAAAAAATATAAGAATAAATCGAACTCAGCTCACAAGTTATTCTCAGGCGGGACTCGAACCCGCAACCTTTGGATATCCAGTCCACTACTTTTGAGCCTTGAGCACCTTTCGTAATTTTCTAGTACTTTTTACTCTTTTATTACTCTCTAAAGCTGCTTGATCAATGAGTGGGTCTGACATCAAAAGGTTAAGTCCCAACTGAGAATAACATGTGACCTGAATCGATTCACACCTAACCTAACCTAAGGGATTTACCTTCGCCTTGACAAACAACTACTAAATCGGCTGTGGGACATATTGCCCATCACCTCATTTCTTCCTTCCTTTCCTATATATCCTATAGATCTATGTTTCACCTTCTAAGTACTATTTCTGTCCTCTAATCTCTTGCCACCTCAAAACCCCTCTACCCCTGTATGTATGGTATGGCATGCTCGGGAAGGAGCTTTGACACACTTACCAAACAACTAATGTGGCTAATAGCCGCTGCGAATCAAGAAAATTCTTAAATAAACTCAAGTAAGAATAATAACAAATGTAACAACTGAGAATTTAAAAAAAAACCTAACCTAAGCTCACGACGGATGACGCCCAGTGGGTAGGCCCGCTACGAGGTGGACCGACGATCTGGTCAAGGTCGCGGGAAAACACTGGATGCGGGCAGCACAGGACCGTTCGTTGTGGAGATCCTGGGGGAGGCCTATGTCTAGCAGTGGGCGTCGTACGGCTGATATGATGATGATGAACCTAAGCTACAAAAATACCTAAGTTACCTTAGTTATCCTGTGATCAGGGCTCCTGTAAAGGACTGGAAATTAAACACTTCGCTCAAGGGTAGCGATCCTGCCTTAAAGCACCGACGGTCCTGGGTTCGAGTCCCGGAAGGAGTGTATGCGATGTGTGTGTTTGTGTGATGAATACATTTGTACCTGAGTTATAGGTAATCATTTATATTTCTATTAATATTACTTATTTATGTATCATCTTTATATAAAAAAATACGTGTATAAAAAACCGAAACTACTCCGACCGACTTTGATGATTGGTTATTTCATTTTGCTGGATTTGATCCAACTTGGGACATAGGATAGATTTCATTTTGATTTATGTCACAGCAACGCGTGGCCGGGTCAGTTAGAATATATATGTATGTATATCCGTTACTCTAGTATCCATAACACAAGCCTTAAAGTGCTTACTTTGGGCTAGGCTAATTGGTATGAATGTAAGAAATATTTATTATTAATGAGAAGCTTAATTGATGACGATTCAATTGTATCCACAGCTTGAGAGTAAAGAATGTTGATTCTTACAGCGTCCTCTTTAAAGGATGGGTTTTCGAAGATACGATCTTGAATGCCGACCATCTGCGTTTGTAGACTGTAAGATCAAATGGCTCGAATGCGTACGCGCACATCCGTGGCGTGAGCCCACTTACAATAACCCCAGTTGCTTACAAAGTAAGATAACACGAATAATTTAATACAACCGATAAATAACCTTAAATCTATACACATAGAATACAATTTAGAGTGGTTGTGCACTCTTTGTTTTCCCGTTGAAACTAAACCTGAATAGATATATGGAAAGCAATTGCGGAGTCAACAAATGCTTTACATAATTGTATATGCATTCGCTGTGAGTATGAGGATTCTGTTTTTGTTGATTCGTGACCCGACTTCGGTTTGTACGTACCAAATATAGATTTGTACACGAGGACTGTTATTTTGCAACATGTTTTTGTATGTATAAAAAGCTGACGATTTACTAGGTAAACTGTTATGTGAGTAATTGGAAATCGCCTCGCTTTCCGGGCGAGTAATATTGAACTACCGACATATAAATACCTAGCAGTTAAGTGCTTAAATAATAAAACAATATATATAATTACTAGCTGACCCGGCCACGCGTTGCTGTGTCATAAAATGAAACCTATCCTATGTCCTAAGTTGGAACAAATCCAGCAAAATGAAAAAAAAACATCAAAATCGGTTGAGTAGTTTCGGAGTTCATCGCGTTCAAACACTATGACAGGGATTTATATATGTGTGTTATGAATTTGATATATTTGTAATCTTACACAAAAGTTTGCTCATAGCTTCAGAATTTATTTGTGTTTGATAAACAAGTTTACATACCTCAATCGTTCGGTGGTTGAAGTGTTTCGTGTGTGATAAATATTATTCGCTGGTGGATGTCATCAGTGACACAATGGCTGAATTGCTATCGTTGGGATAACTTCCATTGTCCTCCTACCACAACATCCAGCTACCGATCTCAGTGTATGAGAATCTGCCACATTTTTGACAGTAAGAATTATAAATTCTCCTGTCAAAACAAAAATGAAAACTTTCTTTTTTATATTAAAGATACATCAGAAACTCTTCAGCCAAGATCGGAAAAGAAAACCCACACATCAGAAAGTTTTTTATATAAAAATAGTTAAATTGCACAGCCTTGTTCCGCCGTCTCCATTATAAAAAGTGGAACTCCTTGCCTGAGTCTGTGTTTCCTGAAAAATACATTTTTTTATCGTGAATAGGAAAGCGCTTGACCGCTATCTCGTCTGATGGTAAGCGATCGACGATGCGATCTAGGATATGACGCGCCTGCCTAAAAGATACCTATTCACTCGTGACTTGAAGATCCCTAAATTGTATTTATCAGGAAACACAAACTCATTTAGGGATTTTCAAGTCACGAGTGAATACGTATCTTTTAGGCAGGCGCGTCATATCCTTGATTGCATCATCGGTTACGATCAGGCGAGATATGAGTCAAACTCTAACTTATTTACTATATAAAAAAAGGTTATATAAATGTAGAAACATCTGTATTTATACGTAGCCAAGCAATAAAGTCTAAACTTTGCTTCACTAGATAACGCAAGCAATAAAAAAGACAATTCCACCCAGATGGTGGAGTAGTTGCAGCAACCACATCCGTCGAAGAAATACTTTTTTTATATTGCATCGTCTGGGGTTTTCATGGCTGTCACAGAACGCGCGTAACACTACCCGTCTCCTTTATTCCTGTGCAGTGCGAAAAGGATAGCGATATCATCGAGTAAATGACACTGGTGAGTTAAACGAAGCACGTCGCATCTCGAGTTACAGTAAAATGCACTTAACGTGTGCAATCTTTCTTCTAATGCACGTGTTACGAAAATCTGTGACAAAATTGTTGACATCGAAAAAAGCAATATATTTGTAACATAGAAGATAGTGCATTTATAATTTTTTTTTTTATGTATAACTCATGTCATGTGATATTTTAAAGGAAAGCAACATTTATTTGTACTCATAGACACAACAATAAAAGATGTATATAAAATAAAAAGAATAACATAACACACGTTTCCATTATAATTAACATAGTATATATGCATGCATGCGTGCAACATGCATTTATATATGCACGTATTTAATGTTTTACAAGGGAAACCTTCATCTAAAGGTAGCCTTACCTTTAGCTGAAAGCAAGAATAAAAATAATGTATAACGTATTTAGAAACCAACAGCGGTTTCTGAAATTAACTAAAAAGAAAGAAATTTCTTAATATCTCAATTAAGCGGTAATTTTACTTAATATCCTGCTTCTGAGCTACTTATCTTACGACAAGATGACAATAAAGAATATGTACTTATCATTTAACATACTCGTAAAGGCGTGCTTGTAGATCTAATATTTTAGATTTCTAGTACTCTATTCTTGAACATATAATTGTTGATACCTATAAAAAAACATTTTTTTAATTTTTGTGTCCTTATCATTAAGCTTAAAAGCAATACGGATGATTTTTTATTCATATATATTTTAATATACTACACGATTTTTATTAAATAACATCGAAGAGAGCTCAATCTAAACAACCAAATTGGATAATAAATTAGTCCAATTTACACTATTTTTAAATTAAATTCAGTTAATGATTTAATCCACTAGGTAGCAACTCGTAAGCCTAGCTGTTTCACAAGCTCGACAAAAGACGCATTTGCGATTCTCACTTGAAATGGTACACGTTAAAAAAATGTTCCTTAAATAAAAACCAAAATAGAAAATAACTTAGGACATACTGGTAGATAAATTATTGCCCAGTCAAAGGAGGATAAATAAAAACGAAATCATAATACTGATATATGTATATCTTATATAAATTCCCTGTCACAGTGTTTGACCGCGATAAGCTCCAAAACTACTCAACCGATTTTAATGATTTTTTATTGATTAAGCTGGATTTGTTCTGACTTAGGACAAAGGATAGGTTATATTTTAATTGAAAGCTAGTTTTATATAAATATATCGCCATCTCCTTTTCTCCATCGGACATCCAGACGCACTGCGGGCTACCACCCTTTCTTGGTTGTTCTGTCCCTGTCTGTTCTGACCCTGTCCCACCAAGCGCTTCTCAACATCCTTCATAATACGCACGGTAAAGGAGTGGAAGGGAGTTCCTTTGCGTCTGTATTTCCGAGAACTTATAATCCATTTTCAAAGCCAGGGTGAATAGGCACCTTCTGGGTTACCAGTCTAGGTTCCTACTCCACGTAGATCCTGTCTTGGCACGAACTTGATTGGGATCAAGGGCAAACCCATTGAAAAACACCCTTAGATAATAAGTTGTTTTATTGAAATGTGTAATGTGCGAGGAAGTTGTAGAATAAAAAATAAAAGAATAAGGGGGACCAAATTAAACTGACTTACTGTTATGTCTTGACTGTGTTCTCTGGAACTATTACGCACTAACTCATTCCCGGCTGCGGACAAAAACTATATTACCAAAGGACGTAATCGGCGCCGACAGATGGCGCTCTAACCGACCGCTATAATGCTCGAGCACCAGATTACATTGATGACACCAGCGTTCTGGCAGGCTACTTAAATCTTACGCCTAATGTTACTTGTTTCTGTAACACAAGTATTTTTTTCTTTACCATAGAATCTATGGTATAATCTAGCTATCTATGGCATAAGTCACCAGTTATTAGTACGTATTTAATACCTAAATTGTAAACAAAGAAATGATTTTGTACATAAATTTTCGCATTTATAGTTATGAATTTTACATATATGTAAACAGGCGCCACTGCAATAAATTATATGTCGATAAATAAAAGTATTTTTTTTTTAAATCGTCATGTTGTGTAGCGAAATGTTGCCGGCACGTAAACTACATTTTAGATATAATATCACATTAAATATCGATACGAATCGATTATGAAGAAAACACATTTAACTGAATAAATACCAATGACTATAATTATATAAAATACTAGCTGTCCCGGCCACGCGTTGCTGTGCCGACTGCAGTGCCATCTGCCGGAATGATTTGTGAATCTAAACCATTCTCAGATCCCCTTGAACACACACAAAAAAATTCATTCAAATCGGTCCAGCCGTTTAGGAGGAGTTCAGTGACATACACACTCACAGAAGAATTATATATATAAAGATAATGAGAACATGTTTCTCGTTATATTTTTCACACCACCTTGAGCATAGAACCTGGAGGAAGTCTTAATTTGCCTCACAGTATTTACATAATATTTCTTACATAAAAATGTTTAAATTTCTACACTTTCTAATACAATGGCGTCCTTTTAAATATTTTATTTAGATATCTTATACACTATTATTATTCCTAGTTTTGCTGTCCATCCTGCGGCCAAGACACTATGGAACGTAGGCATTCCTCTTTGTGACTACTTTTTTATGAGAAATAAATAACTTATTATTATAATGAGACAAATGAAGAAAGTGTCAGAAGTTACAGTTAGCCGATGATATTTAACCAAAGATTTATTTTAGCAAAGAATTTAAAATTTTAATTAAAACTCAGTTATGCAAAAACGCTTATTACAGTGTTAAAGATTTTTTTAATGATAAGGCAGCGTGGACCTAAAAGAAATGAATTGCTCGTTCTCTGAATCGTTTTGTAATATACACAATTTGTAAGACATTTGGCGATTTTATAAGAGTTTTGGCACATGAGTTTCTTGCCCGATTCTTCTCGTGTTAGCCCCTACGTTCGGAATCGGGTCGCTCGTGGCGATTACATGCGCGGCATCAACTCCGCGGATGTACTTGCCGCTAGCGCACGGGCTATCTTGATTTTATTGTTATTTGTTATTTTGAATATCTCCTTAATTTTGTAAAATTGACGATTTTAAGTGCCCGCAAGGGCCTATGAATAAAGTCTTTTTGATTTTTGATTTTGAATTGAACAATGCAGGAGGGTCGATAACGCGGGTTTTCGACCCCTTTCAATTTTGACTTAAAAATTCCAAAAAAAAATTTTATCTACTATTGGACTAACGAATCGATTACAACCCAAAGGAAACCACCCCCTCCCCCCTCCTAAGAAGAAGAATAATCATATATGACTTAATACATTAAAAAAAATAATTAACAGAACAGCCCTGGAACCCCGGCAGCCTCCAGCATCTCACACCACGTGGCGGTCAAGGTATCATGCCCCCTTCAACTTCCTCTCATATTTGTTGTCGACATTTTAATATTCTAATAATAATATTATTTCTTACATTCACACCAATATGGATAATAGGGTAACGGACATACATACATATATGTAATGTTTATAAAAATATATATAAATACCCATGACTCACGTAAAAACGCTCGTATTTTTCACACGAATATCTGCCCCTTCCGGGACTCAAACCCAGGACTGTCGCTGCTAAAGTTTGCTAAAGATTGATACCGTTCCACCAAACAGTCGTAAATACCACAATACAGTCCACCAATTTTGAATCAACCGCACAACCTCAAAGCATTATAAGACATAGTCACTTCATTTACGATAAATTAGTACCCGTCAGAATGGCGGATGTATGACTTCCAAATGAATCATAAAAAAATTATATAAATGTACGGTAAATGTACGTTTTTGACGATGTTATTTGACGAGGAGCCGCCACCCTGACATAATACTGGTGGGTTGTTTCCAATCAAACTAATTTTTTCAATCAAAATAAGAAATAAATGTCTTTATTTTGCTAATTCTTATCAGAATGTAAATTAAAACTGAATTAATTAATTCTTAGCAAGATTTAATTAATTTTATAACATTTGACAAAAAATAATACAATAGGCAATCACCATTTCGCAGCTTTAATAGTATAGGGGCACAATTCGAAAAAGATGATTGTTGGAAAAACACCTTTAAAGATTTTTGAGCCCCTGTATTGTCACAAAATCGATCATAAGTAAATTAGTAAAATAAACTAGTACTAGGATAAATTTAATATGCTAGAAATATTTCGTGCTTAGTGAACATGCTCTTATGATGTTTTATGATTTTGCTTTCAATAGTTTAATTTACTTATGACCGATTTTGTGACAATACAGGGGCTCAAAAATCTTTAAAGGTGTTTTTTCAACAATCATCTTTTTCGAATTGTGCCCCTATACTATTAAAGCTGCGATTTCTGAACTTCTATTTAATCTTGGAAGAATAATGACACATAATTCAAAGTCAATATAATTCGAAAATACTGTTTATGAGGAAAATGTATAATTACTTCAAATCAATTTCACGGATCCTAAGCATATACATGGTGTTCTATGCAACAGTCGATATCGTGTGTAGCAAAGGCGTTTGCCCAAGGGGGCGGATTCTCCACGGCACGACAGTCCCATTTGCGTTGCAAATCATTTCTCAGACCGCTGAAGTGATGGCTAGTACTCAACACCCGTGAGTTATTGCCGCAGCAATATTTCAAATACATTGTACAGCTTATGTACTACTGACATTTATTTGACTGAATTTGTTTTGCTCAGATATAGAGAAACCTATTCAATTCTTTGTTCGCTTCAATGTATTGAGAAACGTTTTCAGGACCAAGAACGCCTTGGTAGGAACCTAGTTTATTGTTGCTCAGAAATCAATCAACAAAGCAGGGTTATGTGAGAAATAAAAGTGTCTACGAAAACCTTTTAAAGCGTCTCGAAAAGTTTTGAAAGTGCGTCAGTAATTGGAGTATTATAGATGATGATATGATCGAATCATCTATACTTTGTCCAATGTAGGATGATACTTTTGACAGTTGACACCTATACAGAGGGTATAAAGTTGCTATTGCAATGTCAAGCCAAACATAAGGAAACAAACGCAACCTTAGTACGTAGCAATAAGGAAGTGACACCTGTCAAAAGTATCATCCTACATTGGACAAAGTATACAAAGTCAAGTCGTGATTCTTGTTGGGTTTTTTTTTTCAGTAATGTAGTGTTTTACAGTACTTTTAAAAATCTACCATATTCAGGATTATACGGGTATTAACGAACATTCTGTATACACTTTAATATCAATGTGCGTCCTCTCGTGACGTGATAGTGATATTAATGAACGCTGATGTGAACTCCCACAGTAAACCGACTCGGAGGCTCTGAAGGGTCGGCAGCGCCTTTTTTATTCTGCGCACACAGATTAAACATCACAGCATTGGCAAAAAAATATGGTATTGGCTAATTCGATTAAATAGATCTAAGTATTAATTCACACTAGAACAGCTATTGTAAATAGGTTGCGTATACCAAATAGGAGACTCGAGTTATATTCCAAAAATGCATATTGTATAACAATTACTATTCTTGACAAATTGTCAAGTAAGTTGACTCGAGTGTCTTATAATACATTTAAAATTGATCTGTTAATCTTTTGAGTCAAATAAATTAGTATTATTCGCATATGAAAATAACATGACAAAACAAATCAATCCAATTTAAATTCCATGAAAAAATTATGTTAAAACGTAAGAAAATAAGAATTTCAGTATGATAATAATGAAATAAAAAATATAAAGAAAATCTACTTCAATGTTAATTAAATTAAGTGTTCTGTGGGTTTACGCTTACCTAGTTGTAACTCCGCATATGGATAAAGTACTTCTCATCGTTGTTTATAAAGCGCACAGCTAAGGAGTGGCATTCCATAGCTGCACCTGTATTCCTGACAGCATATAACCCGGAATTTTTCAACCAAGAATGTATAGAGTTTCTGATGAAGCTACCTTAAACATAAACATAATACTCAACCGATTTTGATATCATTTTTTCATTTTGCTGGATTTGTTCCGACTTAGGACATAGGATACGTTTCATTTTTATTAACAAATACCTATGTTCTTCATATAAACATTTCCCTTTACCAGGATTCGAACCCAGGACCTTTGACGCAGAAGATAGGTTCACTACCATTGCACCAAGCAGCCCTCAAAATTAATTAAACACTTCCAGCCAGTCAGCATACACTTGGCAAATAATTGTATTCAATATTTTTCCTTTCTTGTTTTCATACTTTGTTTTAAGTGGCTATATAGCACGCCACCTGAGGCGTGGTTGTTACAAGCGTATTTTATATGTTATAGAAATATGGCATCGTGAATAGAAAAACATAAAATTAAATACGTCACTCTAGTTATATTTTGTAAAGAAACGACGAATGCTGTATGTACCTGTAATAGACATGTAATTTAAATCAAAAACTATTGGAATGTATGTTCTGTTAGCGACGTAAAATCACTGTTTGTATGTCTCGATATAAATAAATAAACTATAGTTCAAAGAAATAAATTTTGTGATCACCTTGTCAATATTGCTTAACTGCAAGCCGAAGGAGCTAACCATTGCGCCATCAAATATAATTCTATAACAATATACAAGCTTAGAACACATACAATCAAACTAAAACATAAATAGAGGAACCTACAACAATCGTGCACAAAATTGATCTATATTATTTAATTAAACAGTTGAAACTTTAATGAAGTATTTATATAATGAAAACAACGAACAAGTTAAAGTTTATTTACGGTATATATATGACGGAGGGTCGAGCGGGGTAGGTGAAGATTCGGTATTTCTTACAGACTCGTTCATAATATTTTATCAAAATAAAACTTGGTTTACACTCTTCAGGTATATTAAGATTAATTTAAATTACAATCAACGCGAAATTAATCAACACAGCTCTGATGAAAAACGATTATGATTTCGGAACGTGGTGAGGTCGGAATGAGGTTAGAAACACAACCGCGCTGTTCGGCGTCACGATCAAAAGTGAAGTCTGGGCCCGCCAACATCAACTGTCAAAGCAACTGTCATCCAAGATTTTCCCGCGCGTTTCGAGCGCCATTTTTTGAAGTGACCGTTGGTAGTGTTGCCAACGGCTCTCATCGGTTACCCGCTCAAACCAGTGTTGCCACAACCTCATTCCGAATACACCCAAATCTGTTCAGACTTGACGTTCCGTTGTCCGCTCCACGACACGGCCATCTTGACAAATCACACGTCCCAGTGTGATGACCCTGAAAAGAAAGAAATTCAAATGCAGTATCACAGCGTGTTCTCCCGTCTCGGCCTATCCTGATCAAATTTCGTCTAGATGATAGGCTTTCATTAAAACAACTTTATTTAAGGCGAATGCTAAGTTTATTTACCAACAATTCCATTTTACTGTAAATCACAATTTAGGTAAGATTTAGAATAGTTGAACAGAAACCAATGACCAGTATTCATTCAATAGGTAATCATTACTTCCTCAAATGGTAATCATTCGATTGCATAACTCGTCAAGAAGAGGCCTGGAGCTTTAACTGTCGTCATTATCACCTAATTCGAGTGACAACAACTCATGCCACCTCCATCGAGTGACGATATCCGGTCGTCATTATCACCTAAATCGAGTGATAACAACTCATGCCATCTCCCTTGAGTGACGATAACCTTGCCAACCCCCTCGAGTGACGATAACCTAATTTGCTTCCATCAAGCAACATAACAACCAATAACATCACCCTAATCGAGTGATGCATAACCAAACAAAGATATCACAAACAATGTTGAATAGTGGTCAATTAGTGTCTCTATCTACATCTATTACATCATCATCATTGTCATCATCAGTTTCTATCATAACATCATTACTGGGCATTTTTCGCAAACGATCGTGGGCGTACTTATAAGTGCGACGAGAATCTAAAGCCTTAAGTGTGTACCGATCATTCTTTAGCACTTCAATAACCTTGAACGGTCCTTTATATTTAGGGTCTAGCTTTGTCTGATTTCGTTCCTCGTTCTTTAGTAAAACGAAATCACCTACGGAGAATAGGACGACCTTAGCTTTTGATTGGTCAAAGCGTGTTTTGTCATAGTCAGCTGTTTTCTTCATATTGGTCACAGCAGTCGACCTAGCCTGTTCAATATCAACTGTTTGCTCTACGTCGTCAGCCAACATAACATCTACAGGCCTAGTCACCTTGCCTATGAGCAATTCCAACGGACTTGATTGAGTCACACGATTGAATGAGCTATTTAGGGCTAATTGCACATCGGGAAGTGCATCCTGCCAAGACCTATTAGACGTTTCGGCCGCAGTGAGCATATTCTTTAGGGTCGACATCATTCGCTCTACTTGGCCATTAGCTCGTGAGCTTCCAGTGGCGATCAGATGCAACTTAATTTTATTCGAGTTGCAGTAGTTACGGAATTCCTGACTCGCAAAGCA
Source organism: Calamotropha paludella (assembly GCA_927399485.1). Classification (NCBI taxonomy): domain Eukaryota; kingdom Metazoa; phylum Arthropoda; class Insecta; order Lepidoptera; family Crambidae; genus Calamotropha; species Calamotropha paludella. The sequence goes on from OV656820.1 coordinate 599,426, forward strand.
GCGACCCTGATCTGCGATGAGTCGCGTTGGGGGACCGAATAATGACACGCTTTTTGCCACAGCTTCAATACTGGTAGCAGTGTCGATGTGACGAGTGTGATGCAAAATAACATACTTTGTGAATGCATCTATGAGAACAAAGACGTATTCTTTTGCATCACTCTTCCCGCTGAGCTTGCCAGTAGCATCTATGTGCACCGTGTGCCAAGGGATCGCTACTTTGGGTATGGGAAGTAGTTCTGCCTGAATTTTACCCGATTGAGATTTCGAAATTTTACATGTTACACAGTTATCAACAAACTTCCTTACAAATTTTGACATTTTCTCAAACCAGTAAAAATCGTACATTTTCTCGAGAGTTTTCTCCCAACCCAAATGTATCAGTCCCTCGTGCACATTATGAACGATAGACCATCGTAGCGACCTAGGAATTACAGGTAAGCAACGAGTTTTTCCATAACGCTGTATTCTGCGGTACAACATACCGGAACGAAGTTCGTACGTTATAGCTACATCAGGATTTAGTTTTTCATCAACAAGATAACCTACGAGCTTTACGATGTCACTATCTCGCTGTTGCTCTGCTAGAAGCCAATTTTGAGATATCTCAGTGACATAGATCTGTTTGGGCTCTACCTTATCGAATATCTTACTGGTCGATGTCGAAATCGAAACTCTGAAGGAAAGCCCACCATCTGTGGACTCTAGGGGTCAGATCGAGCTTTTTACGTGCCGACTTCAGTGAGCTACAGTCGGTGACTATAACAAACTTCCGGCCATGCAGGAAATGCCTGAAATGTTTTACCGCATTCACGACCGCGAGAGTTTCCAACTCGTATGAGTGGTACTTTGACTCAGCGGTCGTGGTACGGTGGCTGTAGTAAGCAACCACGTGTGACACGCCTTCGACTTTCTGAATTAAGATGCCACCATAACCTACGGCACTAGCGTCTGTATGAAGCTCGGTTTCGCGATCGGGGTCGAAAATAGATAAAACGGGTTCTTTAGTCAAGACAGAGACTATACGACGCCTTATTTCCTCATGTTCCGGTTTCTGACGTATGGATGTATGACGTCTGTACACAGTCTGGTTTGGATCTTTCAATCGTATCTTCATAGGGTCAGTATCAGCGCGTTTAATAGGGACACCGTGCGTAAATGAACTGTCAAATGATTTTAAAAGCTCTATTAACTCGTTTCTGAATTCTAAGGGTACATCGGTGTCAAGAGAGTCAAAGTCAATGTTAGGTTTGTCAGTGTCACACCTATTGACAATTTTAGATCGCGTAAATGACAATCTGTCAGCTGACATATGTACTGCGATGCCTAAAGCTAGCATCTCGCGTCCAAGCATGATATCATAATGCAGACAATGATCGGGTAACACGTGAAAAACTACCTCCAAGGGAATATCATCAATCTCAATTTGAGATGAAATTTGAACTGTACTACAAATAGCAGTTTGCCCTATACCAGTCAACGTAACGACATTATTCACGCGTTGCCCACGAAATTTGCATGCTACAGATTCTCTAATTAAAGAACACTCTGCTCCAGAGTCATATGTAAAAGGAAACTGCTCACCGGCATGTTGCAGCATCCCAGTAGGCGTGTTGACCACGCAGACGTTGACCCGCTTCTCCTGCGACGATCCCGTTGCGCCGCTGGTGGTGCTCTCCGCTGCTCCGCTTCTCCCGCGTGGACAGTTCTTCGCGTAGTGGCCGACGGAGCCGCAGCCGTAGCAGGTGACGGAGGGCGCCGTCGATGTCTTCTTAGGAGGGATGTCACCAGTCAAAGTCTTCGATCTAACATCATGATGTGTTGTTCCTTTTCTTGAGCGACAGTACATCGCTTTATGACCAACTTTTCCACACACGTAGCATTTGACAGGTGGTGCTTCACTATTTTGACGGGATCTCTTGGCATCGTGGGTGTGATCGTTCTGGCTAGACGACTTCCGCTTCATAAACGATGTAGCCTTCAGTTCTTGCTGCATACGGTTCCTTGTCGTAATATCTTGCGTAAAAGATAACCGTTGGATCCGATGTTCAAATTGAGAGATGTGTGCTAAGATGGTCGATACAGCAATCTGCTCCACGGAGAGGTCTTTCCATTTAGACATTACGGATGACATCAACGAAGCCGCGTAGGAAGCCAAACACTCATTGTCTTTAGGTCTACTATTGTGCAAATTAATCAAAAATGCAGCAGCAGTTTCAGCACATTCGTACCTTGCAGTGAACAGGTCCTTAAAATTTGCCCAGGTCATTCCGTGAAAGGAAACTTGCGACAGCCACGCGGATGCTTGGCCTTTCAGCGCGCGACTCAATGCCATCATAAGTTCCGGTCCTTGTAGATCTGGATTCGTGATGCACATGTCCGCCGTAGTAACCCATGCGCGTGCGTCTAAGGTTTCTTTGTCCGGGTTAAATTCCGGCAACTGGATGTCCTTTTTCGCAGGCGGTACCTTCATTGCTTCAATCAACGCGAGAAAGTTACGATTCTGCTGTTCCATAATCAACCGCCATCTTGAATCATCGTTACTGTGCATGTCACGTTGATTTTCTTCATTGTTCATCAAACACATGGGCACGTCACGTTGATTTTCGTCATGGTTCAATCCCACTTCTGATGACGGAGGGTCGAGCGGGGTAGGTGAAGATTCGGTATTTCTTACAGACTCGTTCATAATATTTTATCAAAATAAAACTTGGTTTACACTCTTCAGGTATATTAAGATTAATTTAAATTACAATCAACGCGAAATTAATCAACACAGCTCTGATGAAAACCGATTATGATTTCGGAACGTGGTGAGGTCGGAATGAGGTTAGAAACACAACCGCGCTGTTCGGCGTCACGATCAAAAGTGAAGTCTGGGCCCGCCAACATCAACTGTCAAAGCAACTGTCATCCAAGATTTTCCCGCGCGTTTCGAGCGCCATTTTTTGAAGTGACCGTTGGTAGTGTTGCCAACGGCTCTCATCGGTTACCCGCTCAAACCAGTGTTGCCACAACCTCATTCCGAATACACCCAAATCTGTTCAGACTTGACGTTCCGTTGTCCGCTCCACGACATATATAATAAATAAATAAATAAACTCTATATTTTCTCACCACAAACTCTTACTTTAACACTTAACATTACTAATCTTAGGCTAATTTGGTGTGAGACTGATGCCCGAAATAGGTAAATAGAGATTTCCCTTTAGCACTGGTCATCAGGCTCCCACCATCTTGGAAATCCGAGACAATCAAAATTTAGTTACAAATATCAGATGGTATAACTAGTTTATAATAAATTACAGTAACGTGCATTACAGATAAAATATAAAACATATTAAAACAGTTTATACAAAAGATGTCTAAAAGTCCAGATAAACAGCAAAAAAAAACGAGTTTCCTTTAGACCCCACGACTGAAGTAAAACTTCTTTAGCTCCATCTTTATATATAGATTTATATAAGATATAGGAAACGAAACTGACTATGAGAGAAAGAGAGAAAGAAAATGTGTTCTCGCACCTCTCTCTCTCTCTCATATACGAAACGTAACACTCTCTCTTTCTATCTTTACTGACTTATATCTCCATCCAACTTCCGTCGCCCGATCACACTTTTCGTAACGCTCTCGTCACGCATTCATCAGCTTACTTCCAATATCAAGTGTGCGTAAAGAATTTTTACTTCAAAAAAAGTATTTAATGAGACCTAGTCGAAAGACTTCAGATAATCGATGAATGATTTGAACCTTGAAATATATTGACTTTGGTAATGAGCGTTATTGCCAAATTCAAGAATACGACGCCATTCAATACTCCCTGGTATTTGAATAAAACAATTAAAAAATCAAATAAAAGTTCATTGTTTTATTTGATTTATATAAATCTTTAACAATTAGGAACGATTAAAACATTGTGAAGGTAGTAGAAAATATATGGCAATCACTGCCTTAGTCAACCTGTGATCATGGCTCCTGTAAAGGAGTCGAAACGTCAGTATTAAATGTAAAATAATATGCTCACATTCCGTAAAAAAGTTGATTTATTAAAATGTGTTATAGACGCAGAAGTGTAAGAACTAAATACTCACTGCTATATCAAGCGGGGGAGTTTAGTGCGTTTAGAAGGTGAGTCGGCTTTAGCGATGCGATGACACAAAGCGCTTCCCACGAAACTCCGATTGTCATAATTCATAATATGGACGTCATTACCGTCTACCCGCGAAATGTTACTCGCCTCACAGTGTACTTACCCGTGCAGTATCCTATGAGAAAAAGAAAGGAAGAAAATTTGTTTAATATGCCAAAAAATTATACATTGCGTAGGCATAATAAATATTATGGTGAGAAAGAGACTGATTATCAAATGCGATTGTGTGCTGGTGTAAGTTAGTACTTTCAAATAATAGTAATAAGACTTTATTTGCTAAAAACATGGTAAACATAGTAGGTACATTTTTAAAGAGCTCATGTTGCTTATATACAGCATGCAAAAACTAATGTTGTTCAATCTCATTAGTTAATCATTCATATTATTAAGAATAAAATCAAGTTAATTTATAAAGTATATTATCTCATTATTTCGTAACGCTTTAAGTGTCAATTCTTTCGTTTAACTACATACATTTAATTTTACCTTACAAGTACACGATATAAACTAAAGATATATTTTTAAACAATCTTACAAATGTAACATGAAACATTTTTAATATATTTAATCAACATTTATTCACCATGTGTTATATTTATTCAAACCACCATCTTCTTATACTTTTTTTTCCACAGAATACAAACGTCCGTCAACCATGAAGCCTATTGATGACAAGTTGTGGAAAATAACACAGTACAGCTCCTGAAATATACCTTTATACTTCTCTTAACATTACAATGTCTCGGTTTTCCGATGACACTTTCACAATATGACCGCCTGCGCTCCCCCACCCACTGTGTAAATATATGAGTAACATTACTCTTTATAATTTTTTAAATTAAAATTATAAAATATAATTTATATAACTCGGTTCACAAGTGATTTCGCAGGCGGGAACTACTATGAACATGATACATATAAAACTAAACGGGGACATTATGTATCAATAAAATTATTTAGTTTTAGTGTTGTTCGCTAACACTTTGATCATAAACAACACTACAAAAAACAACAGTGCTACAGAATATCATTAAAAACAACATGACAAAAAATGAACCTAATGTCTGACAATTTCTTGATTTTTTGTTTTATTTATGTGAATTCTTATTTTTTGGATCACATATTAATATTCATTTAAGACGTAAAATTAATTACTCTCCTGACTAGTATTTATCCATATTTTATTGATATAATAAACATAAAAATCATACTACAAAAATTCAAGGTATTTAGTTCAATTAATACTTTCTTTTATACCATTACATTGTCATCAAGATCTTTGATGATTAAATCGAATTTAGACAGAATTCTCCTAAAAATCATTTTTTACTTAAAATTATTATAGGACCAGATTTACAAATAGGCGTTTCGGTTCCAATTTTGAAATACGTACCGCTAAAGAGGGTGTACGGTTTACCAACCGCACAATTTAGGTCATATCAAAGTACACTGTCTTGCGTGTCAGCATTTTCCGCGACAATGCAATTTTAATTAATATTATATTTAGTTAAGCGTAAGCCACCTCCTAACTAACATTAAACTATTACTTTTTGTAATTTGTGAACACTAATAAAACTATTAACCAGTGACGTCGTTTAACTCAACTATTAACTACTATAAGAGTGTGGGACAACAAACCCTACAGAGGGGAACTCTTTACCTGAGTCTGAGTTTTTCGTATAAACCCGTGGTCTTCAAATAACGAGTGAATAGCTGTCTTCCAAGCAAGCGCGCTGCATCTTCGATCACATCGTCGCTTATCATCGGGCGAGATAGCAGTCAGGCGCTTACCTATTCACGATAAAAAAAACATCTTATAGATCCCAAACTGCAGCTGCAGATGACATCATCAATAGATAAATAGGAACCTAATGACCTAATATTAAAAACTGGTATGGTAAGCTAAAAAAACGTGCACCACAAAGACAGACAAAACTGGTACTTATTCATATGTGCAAACGGTCGTTCAAAGTCGATATTACATCAAAAATCATTTATACCTTCTAAGTAGGGAAAAAACCGAATTGTGGGAAACTGTATCCTAAATATTCTTATTGATAATACTAAAGCTAATTGATTACTAGTTAAGGTAAATAGATATATTTATTTAATATAACTACATCGTTTGATATTTGAATTTTATTATTATCGTTAACTAAGAAAACATTATTAAGAACATTAAAAGTAAAATACTAGAAAAAATTTACTCTTCTCACAAGTTATTATCAGGCGGAAATAGTTTGTAAGTCGAGAAATTTTTCTATTAAAATAATTCGTGATTTGAATTGACAAGCAGAGCAGAAAAATCCTTATATATACATATTCTAACTGACGCGACCAGTCGTTGCTGCGTTATATATTAAATGAAACCTATCCTATGTTCTAAGTTGGAACAATTCCAGCAAAATTAAAAAAAAACCGGTTAAGTTTCCCTACCATTGACTAGGTAAACAACAGTACGTACACGTTCATATTATTTATAATTTAAGTAAAAATACAACTGAGTATTTTGTGTATATTCCAATAATATTGCCTACCTGTTGCCATTATTGATATCGAGCAAAAAAGGGCAAAAAAAGTCGCGTTTGTTATTTAAGAGCCCCACTTAATTATTTATTTCATTTTGTTTTTAATATTTATTGTTATAGCGGCAACAGAAATACATAATTTGTGAAAATTTCAACTGTCTTGCTATAGCGGTTATTGAGATACAGTCTGGTGACAGATAGACAGCGAAGTCTTAGTAATAGAGTCCCGTTTTACCCTTTGGGTACGGAACCCTAAAAATCATCAAAATTGGTTAAGTAGTTTGGGAATTCATCGCAGTCAAACACTGTGACAGCAAATTTTTATATATTGGTTGTACCATATTATATATTTTATATATTTTCTGCATTTTCAATGCTATTTTATATGATAAATTATTTTAATAAAAAAATACTAGAAAAAATCGTCTCTTAATGACAATTAATTGTGAGCCGAATCAATTTTTTCCAGTATTTTTCTATTAAATTAATTCATGATTTGATTTGACAAGCAGAGCAAAAAAAATATTATATATTTCAATATAGATATTAAATTTAATTCCAGAATAAAACCTAGATATTATTTAAATTTGAACCTTATAATCTTGGCTATTGACAAAGGCGGCCTCACACACAGTAAACGTGATCCAGCTACATAACGAAAAAAAATGATCGATCGTATCGATCCTTATTCCGATCTTGATCGTGATCTTCGTGACCCGTTCAGTCTGTATCAATAATTACTTCTATAAACGTAACATAATTGTGCAGCTGCAGGTAATTACTGTGTTTTGATATAAACCTTTTGGAATATACTGGAGAAAAATATTATTACGATATATCTATACACGCATTGATATTGTGTATTTCAATAAACGTAGGTCAATGTAATTTCATCATGAATATCTGTTAGTCATGGCTCAATGGCCATATCAAGGTTTTGATTGGTAAAATTTTAAATGTCAACAATTTCATAATATTATAATTAAATTAATAACTGTTTCTTACATTCACACCAATTAACCTAGCCCAAAGTAAGAACTGTAAGGTTTGTGTTATGGATACTAGGGTAACGGATAGACATAAATATATTATACTAGATATGTAAGATTCATAAAAAATATATATATAAACATCCATGACTCAGATACAAATGCTCGTATTCATCATACAATCAACTACCTCTTCGGGGATTCGAACCCAGGATTGTCGGTGCGTAAAGCAAGATCGCTACCGTTGCTCCAAACGGTAGTCAATTATTCTTAATTAAGCCTTGTCGAGCTCCAACAGATTGTGAAATCAAATGTTCAAGATATTGTATAAGGCACTAGTGAATAATTTGTAATCACTGTATTGATATGTTTACCTATGCTTACTTGTAAATTATTTGTACCTACTAATGATTAACTTCTTAGAGGACTGTGAGTACTCAGGGCCGTCTTTAACCTATTGGAGGCCCTGGGCATATAAGAAAAATGGGGCCCCTATGACTTCGATAGAACAATTTTTTATTGCTAGAATTGACAATAAAAGTAGATAAACAAATCAAAAGATAAATAGATAATCTTTAATTTAATGGGGGCGATTTTCACATATTTAAAATTATCTAAGCATGCTGAAACTCGATAGCCTTATTTTGGGCGAGAGTTGAGTAGCTTCGCGCATGCAAAAGCTAATAAGCAAGTCGATAATATAGTCCCTAATTGAGGTTCGATTTACTCTAATTAAATAAGTTTTTCAGTAATAAATGTTGGTATTGGTTTAATGATGTGGCATTAACTAGGGGCCCCGATCGATCGCGGGGCATTTGCCCCGAGTGCCCAGTGGGAATGAGGGGTCTGTGAGTACTGTGGACACAAGTATTCTGTAATAAATCTATAAAGGTACATAAAAAATCTCCGAAACTACTCAACTAATTTTAATTATTTTTTTACAATTTGCTGGATTTGTTCCGACTGATTATATAGCATAGGTTTCACTTTAATTCATTATAAACAAATTTGTTTGCAAATTATAATAATTGAGCCAGGCATTGCAGGTTCAGCAATAAATGTTTTATAAATATTTAATGTAATATATAACAAAAGGGAGAAAAAACAGTCCTTGCCGAGTTTCTTGCGGTTTCTTCTCGGTAGAAGGTCTGCTAAAGTAAGACTTATGAAGCCAAGGCGTTGACGTTCAATATGAAGTAAAAAATTAAAAATAAATTTATTTTATTTTTGAAGTGAAACCTTCTTTAGCATCGTTGTGATTTGAAAGTAGATGAAACGAAAAAGCGACAGTAAAAAGAGACATAAATTCATAAGATTTAACTTGAGGAGAAAATGAGATAGTAGATCATGTACGTGTGTTAATATGTGTTTGTGTGCGCATGCGTAGTACAAAGCTTGAGAGAAGGCATCACAACAACCGTAGTATTTTGTTTACGTGTACGTATTGTTTTTGAAGGTTTCACTTCTACCACGTGTGAATTGCACACGCGTTTTTTTATTTTATATATTTTTTGTATATTTCACTGCTATTTTATATGATACATTTTATTAATAGGAAAATACTAGAAAAAATTGATCCGCCTGAGAATTTCCTTGAGCCAAGTCGATTTTTTCTCATATTTATCAATTTATTTTAATTCCATTGTTATTGTATTTATTTTTTGTAGCAATTATTGTTTTATTATTGTCTGTATAAAAAGAAATAGAAATTGTTAAAAGGAATTATTCCTGACGTATTGTTATGAACTGTTTTACTGGCTGGGCTTTTTGGTAAGCTAAAATGTATCATACTGCACTAAAAATTAACTGTGAATATTGTTACAAGCGCACCTTTCTGTATCGAAAGTACTTGAGAGCACTTGATTAGTAATTCCATGGAGCAAACAGTGACACAAAAATTGAAAATAAACATTATGCAAAGTAATTTTGTGACTATTATAACAAGATAGGCACCTACTTGGAATGGAAACTGCGAACCACACCTACAGATGTTGACAGAGCACGTATGGATAGGAAATGTGTGACTTATCCCCATGCAAATAAGAACGTCGTGTGTGCTATGAATTTTTATTAACAAATTACGCTTGTTTGATGTCACATTGGTCCGCTATCGAAAGTATTTAAATGAGAAATTAAGGACACAAAGTTGAATTATCGAACTATAGAACCTCTTTTCAAAGGTCAGCTTTGGAATGAAACAAAATGGAAATCTTAAGTAATTAAGATAAGATATAGATAAAATGCTTTTTATTAATGATAAGTGTTTACACTTTATGGTAAAGGTATGGTTTTGTATTCATATAAATCGTTGTTAAGTTAACCTAAATAAAAGATAGAATTTTTTTATTTCCTATGTAGTTGTCTACATAGGAAATAAAAAAATTAAACACTTAAATATATATTTCTATGCTTTGGAAACATTACTATTTCTGGATAAAAGATGCCCTGTATCCTTTCCTGTCCCCTGACAAAATGTATGCAAAATTTCATGATTATCGGTTGAGTATTTAAGGCATGAAAGTGTTATAAACCAACTCTCTTTGGTATTTATAATATCAGTTAGGATATGTATTAACAATTCAGTTATTGAAATCAACTATATCATGTGTTCGTAGGTCCTACGTCGTGAGCAGGGCCGTCTTTAACTTATAGGAGGCCCTGGGCATATAAGAATGATGGGGCCCCCATGACTTTGACAGAACACTTTTTTATTACTGGAATAGACAATGAAAGTAGATAAACAAGGTTTCAGATTTTTTTTACTCACAGTCAATAGATAAATAATCTTTAATTTAAATGGGGCGATTCATTTTTAAAATCATCTAAGCGTGCTGAAATTGGATAGTCTTTTTTTTGGACGAAGAGAAGAATAGCTGCGCATGCAAAAGCTAATAAGCAAGTCTATAATATAGTCCCTAATTTAGGTTCGATTTACCCTAATTAAATAGGTTTTTTGTAATATATGTCCGTATCGGTTTAGTGATCTGGCAGGAACTAGGGGGCCCATATCGGGCCCTGGGCATTTACCCAGAGTGCCCAGTGGGAAAGAGGGATCTGATCGTGAGACCTAGTACCGAGAAGAAGATTACATAAAAAAACATTTAAGAAAACTCTTCTTGTACTTCTAAGAGGTATAAGAAAATTTTGCTATTACAATAAACGGATTTTCTACAGTACTATCATTAAAAAATAGATACAAGGCTTTTGACTACACGCATTGTTGTCTTTGGAACTGGATGCGGGCAGCACAGGATAAGTCAATGTGGAGTTCTTTGGGCGAGGGCTTTCTCCACTAGTGGACGTCAATTGTTGTCTTTTAAATAATCACCGACATGGTAATAACCTTTGTTCAAGTGTATTTTAATGACATTAAAAATGTCATTAAAATACACTTATGAAAACTTATGCAAAGGGTAGTTAAGGGAACTTGTGTGGATCTTCGTTTCAAAAAGTAAAACTTGTAACCAAAAATTAGCCACTTGTTTTTTGAAGCCTGAAACTTGAAACAAGTTTATATTTTGATGTTAGTTTGGCAACAGTAGCGATTCTATCTTTCGCACGGATGGTCATAGATTAGACTCCCGCAACGGGCAAATGTTTATGTGCTGCATAGATATATATTTCTATAAATGTTACATAGCTATGTATTATATATATATATATATATATATATATATATATATATATATGTCTTTACGTTACTCTAGTATCCATAACCCAATCCTTACATTGCTTACTTTGGGTTAGGCTAATTGGTGTGAATGTAATAAATATTGTAATTACTATTTTCTTTTTCCAGTGATATAATATATTTCCAGTAAATACAATTAATGAGCATCGCTCTTGTTTTCATATATACTTAATAATTTTCGTAGATATATTGATATGCAAGTGTGAATATTTTAATTTCGTTTAATAGTTGTTGAAGAGGATTTTTGGGTCGCAAATTGTATTCAATTATTTGATAACATCATTAGTGCCATAGATAATTAATAATCATTACTTTCACATTCAACTTACCTTTACTTACCATTTCATTATACTGACATTTTTTGGGCTGATAATAAAAAACAACTTTTTTTCTCTTACTCCATCATCATCCATTTATATAATTTCAATTTGGTATCCACTCATGAAAATTTAACTTTTTATTACAGACCCCTAATCATATTTATCTGAAAATCATAAATCACAATCTTATTTAATCCTGACCTTTCGTGAACTCGTGAAACAATTTCGATGTGGGTAGATATTGATAAAGCAGGAAGTAAAGATTTGTGACGGCCATAATAGCCGGGGGCCGTAATAGCTTCGGGGGCCATAAACCCGATAGTAAAGACCGTCCTTAAGGAATGCCGTGGATGCTTGATGACACGATATGTCCAAGTCAGAACATCCCACTGACGCGATGGTACGTGATAATATTAAATTTGAAATAATAGGGGCATACTGACGACCGTTTGGTGCAACGTTAGCGATCATGTTACGGCATCGAATCCCGGAAGGGGCAGATGTTTGTATGATGTTTGCATTTGTACCTGAGTCATGGGTATTTAGACATGTATATTTTTATAAATATAACATATCTAAGTATCATATATGTATGTCTATCCTTTACAATAGTATCCATATCACAAGCCTTACAGTATTTACTTTGGGCTAGGCTAATTGGTGTGAATGTAAGGAATATAATTATTATAATGACGACTTAAATTGGTGAGTGGCTCGCATGACGATTTAATTGTGACGGAACTCCGAGGGTTCGATACTTGGCCGGGTGAATGGAGAAATATTTTTTTTATATTAGCTCGGGTCTCAGTGCTTGGGGTACAATCGTTGTTTCTTAATTTATACTAGGGTTATAGCGACTAAATTTTGGTTCATAAAAATGACTGTGATACTGTCTAATATTATTATATAATTATCATTGTGATATTTTTAGTTAACCCTGATTTTTCAATGGCCACGTTCATACGATGAATGGAGACGTAGCCATCCCATCAAATAGATTCTGGTTTAACAGTTAACTTTGCTAAAATTGTTCTGTGGATTTAAGTTCAAACCTTGCTAGACAGGAAACGGGGATAATTAATCCAAGTGGTGTATCCAATCAGGGGTTCCGAGGTTCCACAGGCGACATTAAATTGACGCTGCCTGGATCTAAAAAAGCGGTAGGGATAGTAATTAGAATATAGCAGACCTTTTTTTTTTATTAACGTGTGGAAAATGCGTTGCGCATACGCCGCCGCTGGGAGTGCGGCGGGCGTTATGTGGGACTCTCCTCCACTCCCCCACCCGGCCTAGTGCCCGATGGAGGATTGGAGGCCTACCCACTAAAAAACACACGACGTACCCTCAGCTTCGTCGCAATCCGGTGGGGCCGATTTTGGCATTCACCACCCTGGAGAGCGACGATTGGCCCAACGGCCTTCTCACGAACGGGGGACCCGGTGGTACATTCCGGGGTCCCCCCAGGCTGGCAAGGCTGTACAATGCCGACAGTCGGACTCCCAATCCTCTGTCGGCTAGCCTTGCCCGGGGCAGGAGGCTACGCTCGCTTGCGCGGCGCCACCCCCATCCCCTTCGCCCGCGTCTACGGTCCACCGACCTGAGTGCGTCTTTGCTTGACCCCGGATGGGCCGCCACTGCCCGTTCCGCTCTCTATTGAGAGAGGAGGGGAGCGGCGGCCAGTGCGGGGGCAAGTATGCGATTGTTGCCCCTTAGGGTGACATTCGCCCATCCTGGGCACTGCTGGCCTGCACCTGCGCCCCCCGGACCCTCTCTGTCGCCGGTTTACCGCGCGTCTTTGGTGGGCGGCAGTTCCTACTTCCCATTTGGTGTCCAGCCGGCAGGTTGGCGGCCAGACACACCGCACATTTGGGCTCGGCTTGGCATGCCGCAGCCCTGTGCCCCTCCACACCACACCTAAAACAGGCGTTGGAGCGGTTCTCCTGACGCGGACAAAGATATCGCGTATGACCGATGCCCATGCACTTGAAGCACCTCAGAGGAAGTGGTTCAAGTGCACGGACCCCCGCCGCACTCCACCCAACCATCACTCGCCCCGCGTTGGCAAGGATCTTTGCCGCGGCGATCGGGCACCTCACAATGGCGACTCCAAGTCCACCCGGGCCAGGCCTTATCGAGCTCACCGTTATGTTTTCGGGGGAGCAACCCCCCTTCTCCGCAAATACTGCCTTCAACTCTGGCTCCGTCACGGAGTCATCCAGCCCAGTGACGCGAATACTCGCGCACTTCACGGGTCTGGTGACGCTAGCCTGCCCACCAAGGGCCTCCGTCAAAAGTGAGGCCAGTTTATCGGCCTTTTCACCGCAGTCCGGCCCAGAAACTTCGAGAATTCTTGCTCCGGATTGCGCTTGCCGCATCCGGAGCCCCTCAATTCCAAGGGAGCCTAAGCTCACCGCCTTTTTGGCCGTGCATATGGCCTTGCAGTATGTCATGCCCTGTTGGACCGACTCCTCAGGAATGGCAAGGACCACTGCCGCGCTCTTGGGAGGGGTGAGCTTAATACCCCGCTTCTTCTTCATCTTCGGTTTGGGCCGTGATCCAGCCCTCGCTACGAGTGCAGCTTCACCATTTTGTGCAGGTGATGCTGTCGCCTTTCTTTTGCCTCTCTTTGCAACCACATTCCAGGGGTTTTCTCCCCCGACTGGGTTTATTGAGGCTGAGGCACTCGATGCGGACGCAGGTGGAAGCAGTTGGTCCACATCCGCAGCAGCATGCTCCTTTCTTCGTCCATCTGCGGCCAGAGGTGGACGCCTTGGGGGGGCCGGTGGGAGATCGGCCCTTATGCCCTCTATTCCGGCGTTAAGCATTACCCCAACTGTTTGCAGAACTTCCCTTTTGATGACTTCCAGGAATTTTTGTAAGTCTGCAGCAGTAAGTTCTTTCCCCACCTCTTTGTGAACTCGCTGCTGGATCTCCGTATCCGTAAGGCTAGTAGCCTCCTCTAACTCCATGCTTACCTTGGCTTGGGAAACGAAAGGGCTCGTCTGGACGCAGGCACACATCGTGCTTGCGCCTGCTTTTTGCGCCGCCTGTACGGCCTTAAGTTGGCTCCGTAATGACGCCATCTCTTCCGTCTGCCTTTGCAGCTCCTCGCGGAGACGTCTAAAGTCCTCCGAGGCGTTAAGGGAGGTAATTTCCTGCGCCACCTGCTCCAGGGTTCGGACAGCCGTCAGAAGGGACCTCTTTAAGGTGCCCTTTAGGTTGCGGGACTCTTTTGCAACCTCGTGAATTGCCTTTATCTGGACCATGGCTCTTTCGCGTAGAGTGTGCGAAGAGAGCCCGGTCATTGGCTCCATGGGTGGGGAGAGCTCCCTGGCCTTGCCTTTCTTCTTCTTTTTTTTTTCCTTCGAACCTTCCTTTCCTTCGTGACTTCGGGTCGGTTCCTCCCCGCTCAGTTGATGCACAATTGGCTCCGCTGGACCACCACTGTTCGAAGTACCTGGGGTGGGTTCACCAGGCAGTATGCTTGGTTCCCCAAAAGCCTTCCTATACAGGTCCTCCGCCTCTTCGTGCAGCCCGACCAGCTCCAGCTGTTTTTTTCCATAAAGGATGGCCTTCATCCTAAGCACATCCGGAATACAGCCCACACTTCGGGCTCTTCCCCTTGAAGCCGTACTGATTTTTGACCGCGACTTAGACCCCGTCAACTCTGTATCTTCGGAGTCAGAGTCGCCTGAACCACTCGGGCGCTTTCGGCTTCCGACAAGATCACGCATCTCGTCCTCCGAAAGACCGCCGCCGTACTCTTCAATTTCCCCATCACCATAGGAGAACTCCTCCATGCTATCGTCGTACTCACAACTCGAACGACCTTCACCTTCAACACAGTTTTTGGACGGACGCTGTGTGTTGTCCTTCGCCTTCCTCACGTCTATATTTTTATTTATATTTTTAGGAGCATTCATTATGGACCCACGAGTATGGGAGAACTACTGGACCGCCAGGGCAGAGATCCCGATACCCTGGCTACCCTACTTACACCTGGGGGGTCGGGAGGTACCCCAGGGCGACCACTAATTGGCTGATGCACTCCCCAGCCACCTTTTCAGGCGCCTCGACACCATGAGTCCCAGTGTCAGGACTTTGAGAGTTTTTTAGAGTGGTATCTCTCCACGCAGCCCCCACCGAAGTGGCGGCCCCCGCTCCCGCACCACGTACGAGGCTACGGTTGGGCCGGAACCAGTCCTCGGACCGGAACTCGCCCCCGACTTGCTCGCGTAGCGAGCTGGGCCCGAAGGCCCCCCTCTCGTAATTTTTTAAAGAGGTTTTCTTCCTCGCGGCCCCCATCCCTAAGGATGACAGCCCCCGACCCCGCACCATGTACGGGGCTACGGTATACCCCTGCTCGGCTGCCGTTACCCAGGCTACCCGGGTCAGCCAGCCGAGCCACCCTCCTGCTGGTTTTGGTCCGCGCCGGCTAAGCCGGTGGCCCCCATGTCTGGAGGCCCCCCTATCCGCCACCCGGGGGACGAATATAGCAGACCTAAAAAATTCAACAAACAATGAACTAGTTCTTTTTATATGAATTTTGAATTGATAAAAATGCCACATAATTTTTTGCACGTCTTGAGATAGTAGCTTTTAAACTGTTCTTTAATAATGGGTAAGTAGCTATCGTTATAATAGAACAATTATGTAATTACATTGATTAATATATCAAATATTATTCTTCTTAACTTCTCATATCTATTTACATAGATAAACGTTTAATTCCAACTGTAAGTTGTAAATAGGTACGTTAAATTACACACGAGAGACATATTGAAAAACAAGATACAATACTGTACCTGTATGCAGCAGCAGGAATCAAGGCTCGGTGTAATAATTGCACCCGGGGGACAGATAGAACACCGATTTTCAGCCTAGCTGATGGGGGCGCAGGTAGAAGAGATAAGAAAAAACTATACGACAATTGATGACTGTTTGATTCTGCCTTACTCACGGTTCCGTGTTCGAATCTCGGAAGTTTGAAAGATTGTATGATGAATGCGATCACTTGTACTTAAGTCCTGGGTAATTATATATTTTGAATATATCATCATACTCGTATGTATGTCTATCCGTGACCTTTACATCCATAACACAAGAAATACATTGCTGACTTTGGGTTAGGCTAATTGGTGTGAATGTAACAAACTACCTACCAACCTAAATGAAATCTTTTCATAGTATTTCCACTTCTAATAACGGATATAAAAAAAATTCTTAAACGCATACCGACATTGTCTGGAAGATAATTTTCCAAATAGTATAACAGTTTCTCACTGACTTGCTTTAAACTGCTAACGTCACAGCGATAAACTCTCCAATTTGTGATATGTTTAAACTCTTGCAGCGATCTTGTTGAGATTCATACTGAATCATATACCAAATTCTATAAAACTGTTTTAAATTATCTGAATTCCTGTAAGGGGCTGTCCATTAATCACGTGAGGCTCGAAAGGGGGGGAGGGGTCCACAAAAAATCACGAAATATCACAAGGGGGGAGGGGGGGTGTAGTATTATATCACGTGTATTTATTTTTTCACCAAACGCGTACAAAACAAAAGCGGCTTACTACTTCTGCACAAAGAAAAAAGCTAAGGCACATGTGAATTCTTGTCACAAACAACTGAATCCGAGCTAGATAGCCGAGCATAAATTAGGGATGTTGCGAATATTCGCATCCGCATATGCGGAACTTTCGCATCGATTAAGACATCACATCTGCATCCGCATAAATCGATGCGGACGCGGATGTGTAGCAGATCGCGACAAGAAAGAAAGGGGAAGGGCCGGCGAGAGGCGCGTGTCGACCGAGTGAAAGATTAAAGATGATATATTGAAGATTAACAGAAACACCGAAGACATCTTGACTTCTCGAACAATATCTCCAAGTACCGAAAGAGCGAAGCAAAGGAGAATGACAGATTCCATGGAAACAGATACAGAATGACCAAGGACCTCAGGTACAGGACGTCAGTCCTGTTTAATTAGTTGCTATGATGCTCGATTCATCAAGTGATGTTGAGGAGAGTCAGGAAATACCAGAAATCGTCAACCCTGACGCAATTCTCAAGAAGGAGCCATTTACTTTCCGCAATAAAAAGTGAATTAATTTAAATGAGAGTCCTCTTAAATGATGGAGTGTTAATCAAAGTGATTTCGAACTGTTATCTAAAATAGCACGCAAATTATTATCAGCGCCACCAGTCAGTGTTCCAAGTGAACAGTTATTTAGTAGTGCAGGATTAATATACGAACCCTTGCGAAACAGACTGGAGTCCGAAAAGGCGGCCATTCTACTTTTCATTAAATATAATGCTCCAATATTTAAATTTAATTACTAAAATAATTAATCAGTAATAGTTATTCACACACTACTTTATTATTAAATAAAGAAAGGATAAATATTACTGTGTTTTTTACCCAACCAAATTTTGTAGAGGGCCGCATCCGCGGATGTGAGCCTCTTAAAATCCGCATCCGGATCTTTCGAGCGTCCCCGCCGTCTCTGTGGTTCCGTTCCCCTCTGTGGTTAACTTAGCCTGAGATTACTTTAATGGTCGACTGAGTAGCGTCTCGACTGAAAATCCAACCCCCCAAAATTCACCAGTATGAGCAAAAAGCTCAAGGCGAAAGTTAAACAACGGCTGCACTTCCTCCCAATTAAAGTGCACCTCGCGAACATCAGAAGACTGCACTCAAATCTCGACCCGGTCCATCACCATCTAGAGCCCGGAAGCTGCACCTACTCTTCTTGACGGAGACTCAGATAGCAACCCCGTCGGATGAGGCGTACCTCAACTACCCTGGTTACACGCTTGAGCATAAGTTCAAGATGTGTGCAGGGGTCTGTGTGTTCGTCCGTAATGACATTTGCTGTAGGCGTCTCCTATGCTTTGAAAAGACCGGGTTTTCCGTTATTTGGCTTCTGGTGGACACAGGGGTAGAGAAGAAGCTCTACATCTGTGTTTACCGATCGCACAGCGGTGACCGGGAGACGACTCGTCTCATAGATTACCTCACAGAGACGGCAGACTTGGCAACTCAGCGATATCCAGCGGCGGAGCTCGTTTTTCTGGGGGACTTCAACGCTCACCATAAAGAGTGGCTGTTCCCATACCAGAAAACTGACCATGCTGGGAGAGAAGCGCGACGATTTGCCCTAGCGCTAAATCTTACGCAGCTGGTGGACCAAGTAACGTGAATTCCAGATATTGCTGGCCACAAATTTCTTGACTTACTGCTGACAACTGATCCACACAAACATTCGGTATCGGTTTCAGCTCCACTGGGGTCGTCCGACCATTGTGTGGTGAAATCAGTATCGATCTGCTCTCCTCCGGATGAAAGCCCCAGGGGCATGAGGCGGGTATGGCGTTACGAGTCAGCAAATTGGGACGAGATGCGTATTTTCTTTGCATCTTATCGCTGGCGGCAAACTTGCTTCTCTTCGAACGACCCTTCGTGCACCGCTGATGCGATTGCAGACGTAACTCGGCAGGGAATGGAGTATTTTATTCCATTCTCCGACATTCCACTCGGTTACAAATCCCGGCCTTGGTATAATGCGGTCTGTGCTCGTGCTGAGGCCTGAAAACAGTCTGCTTACCAGGCTTGGGTGCATATCCGCGATCGCAAGGTCCGCGCACGGAGAATCCGAGCGATGAAGAGAGCCTATAATTCGGCCGCCAAGTCATGCAAAAGGGTCATTCTCAAGGCGAGATTCGACCACATCAGCCGAATAGAGACGAAACTGTCTTACTACCCGAATTTACTACTATTTTAGATAACAGTTTGAACTCGCTTTGATTAACACTTAACCATTTAAGAGGACTGTCATGTAAATTAATTCGCTGTTCATTGCGGAAAGTAAGTAACTCCTTCTTGAGAATTGCGTCAGGGCTGACATTTCTGGTGTTACCTGACTCTCCTCATCGTTACTTGATGAATCGAGCATCATGACCATGCTACACATCCGCATCCGTATCAGTTCCGCTTCAAATTATACGGATGCGGATGCAGATGCGGATGTCTAAACCGATGCGGATGTTCCGCATATGTAGCTGCGGATGCGAATATTCGCAACATCCCTAGTCTACATCGATGCGGATGTTCCGCATATGCGGATGCGGATGCGAATGTTCGCAACATCCCTAGTCTTTTATTTTCTATAATGAAATAAGATGATCCCTGTATTTTAAATATTAAAAAATAACTTAAGATTCTAAAAAATACACGTGATATAGTGGGGGGAGGGGGGGGGGGGTAGTCTGAAACCTCACCATGTATCACCAAGGGGGAGGGGGGGTTAAAAAATGCCAAAAAAAACATCACGTGATTAATGGACGGCCCCTAATTGATTATCTCAATCACTATTTGTATCCGTTTTTATTTAAGTTTGCTGTATTTAAGTCAAAAATTAAACAGATGTGCATGTTCAGTTAACCTATAATTTATCTGTAACATGCCATTTTGTTAAGAATGTTATTTTTGTAACTATTATTGTGTTCAGATGTCGATAAGTCCAATAAATAAATGAATAAAGAGATCAGTATGAAATTGCGTGTTTGTTATAAAACTATTTACTTGGCTTTACTTATACTTCGGTATACATATGAACGGCTAAGCAATAATCTCTTTGGCAAACACGGATAGCTCTTTCTGTTTACACTAGAATAAATATGCTTTGTACATCCTTATAGGAAAATTACAATATAACAATAGTAGTATATAAAAGTCACTATCACAGTGTTTGACCGCGATGAACTTCAGAACTACTTAACCGATATTGATGATTTTTAAATTTGCTGGAATTGTTCTAATTTTCATTTTAATTGATAATAAAAATAAAAAATGTGTGCAATTCACACGTGGCAGAAGTGAAACCTTCAAAAATAATACGTACACAAAATACCACGGTTGTTGTGATGCCTTCTCTCAAGCTTTGTACTACGCATGCGCACCTAAACACGTATTAACACACGTACATAATGCTTCCTATCTCATTTTCTCCTACGTTAAATCTTATGAATTTATGTGTCTGTCTCTTTTTACTGTCGCTTATTCGCAGGGATTCAAAAACACCTTTATAAGGATACACTTTCATAAGGGTTACACATTGAATCTGTTACAGAATTATTCCTGTATCACTTATTTGGGTGTTTTGAACCTGTTTTTGCGTCGAACACTTATAAAAGTGTAACAGATATAATGTTTTCTGTTACCAATCTGTTAGAAACTGCTTTACGTTTAACTATCTATGTGTTTATACAGTACACCAACACCAACATAGGCATTTCAAAATACCCAAATCATTAGTAAGCTGTCGCATAGTTATGCCAATGTGAACCATATTGACTGTAACAGATATTAACACTTATGAACCGGTATATTCTAAAACAGATTCAATGTGTTACAGTTTCTTTCTGTTTAACTTTTAATACAGAAATGAAAACAGTGTCCAGAACACTCTATTCGGATACCGCTAAAATTCCTGCTTATTCGTTTCATAGACTTTCAAATCACAACAATGCTGAAGAAGTTGTCACTTCAAAAATATTGCCGAAATAACTAAACCACGGCAACGCTCGACCGGGTCAGCTAGGATTTTTTATGTTTTGCTGGACTTGTTCCGACTTAGGACATAGAATAGGTATCCTTTCAATTCATAACACATCAACGCTTGGCCGGAACAGCTGGTACAATATATAATTTTGTTTGGTATTTGGTGATGTGGGTTTTGCAATAGCAAACGTAGCCCACGCACTTAGAACGGATCGAGATAACAAAGTTATCTATAGTGGTAACGACCCAACCTATATGTCTATTAATAAGACTAGACAATGATAAATTGTAAGAAAAATATTCACTTAAATAACGGAATAAAATGCAATTTAAAACAATTTTGGTTTATAATAAATTTTAACGGGAACGTGCCCGATTAAAATATTGTGAAGGTAGTAGAAAATATATGACGACCATTGCCTTAGTCAGCCTGTTATCACGGCTCCTGTAAAGGAGTTGCGTCTAAAAAATTATGCTCAAAAGACCCTAAATAATTGTTTTCTTTGAATTATTTTATATATAAGAATAATTAGGAGCGAGTTCGCCTTCTACTGCGAATGTACCTAAAGAATAGTTATCAAAAATAATTTATTTTAAAACCATTTGAATAAAGCTATTATCATTTTTCATTTTATTATGTCTTATTTATAAAAAATAACATCATAATAATATTTTTCACATTTATGACAATTAGCACAGCCAAATTTAACACTGTAAAGCTTGTATTATGGATACTAGGGTAACGTAACATACATATACGATACTTAGATATGTATTATTAATAGAAATATCACACAAACATCTGCCTCTTCCGGGACTCGAAGCCAGAACCTTCGGTGCGTAGATTTTGAATTTAGTGACAAATCTGTTTAATAATATACTGTATGTTTGTATTTCAGGAATTCGTCAATCGTTATTCGATTGCAAACACAATCATCATGGTTATTCATCTCTGTACAAATATTTTATAACACCCTATTTAATGCAAATAAACAAATCCTCGCGAATTTATAGACTGTATTATTCAGTTTTTACATTTCCGTGCACATTACACATTTAAATAACTAATTTAGGGATTTTTGCGCGTAATTTAATTTCATTGTGACGTTTCGACTCATTTACAGGAGGGTTGAGGGATAACTAAGGCAATGGTCGTCATCTATAAAGCTAGCATGGCAAAGAAAGTGCAAAAATTAATGCTTCTTTAGTTATAACTTGCTTTCCGCCCGCGGCTTCGCCCGCGTGGAATTCGGTTATATTGCGGTATAAAGCACAACTATAAGAAAACTTCTCATTCCCACGGAAAAATCTAAGAAGCGCGATGTAACGCTGGATAGTATACTTTAGTGATTTCAGGATAAGTAGATGTAAAAGAACAATTTAGACGATAAAACAAATTGTACGTCATCCCTCGTGAATTCCTCATTTTCGAGGATTCATTTTCGTATCATTTAGCTTCAAAATTTACATGTTCATATTCGTTTGCAACATATAAGTAGATGTAAAAAAAACAGTTTAGACGATAAAACAAATTGTACGTCATCCCTCGGGAATTCCTCATTTTCGGGGATTCATTATCGTATCATTTAGCTTCTAAATTTACATGTTTATATTTGTTTGCAATATTTTACCTTGTTTTAAACGACACACAGCGCCACCTACAATCCATCCATCAAGCAAACAATATTTTTGTTTTTCCTCGGGAATATCATTTTTTTTCCAGGATAAAGAGTACCCCATTATTTAATTCGGACTTTTACCTTAACGTCTGCAAAATTTCAAAGCAATCGGTTCAGTAGTTACGGCGTGAAAGCGGAACAAACAAACAAACAAACTTACTTTCCGATTTATAATATTAGTAAGGATTTAGTGCAAAAACTGAAATTTAATGCTCTTATAGATTCGCGAAAAAAATGAACACTGCTAGCTTGTAATTAAGCTAGCAGTGTATTCCCTGAAACGCCTTTATTAACGCGGTATAGGAATAAAGCAATACATAGGGAATTTAGTGCTACAATGAGTGCTGGCCGTATGTGATAAAAAAATTGGCAATTTTTTTTTATCGATGAAAGCTGCTAGTATGCCAGTCTGAGCAAGTGACTAGGTTGTATACATTGATCTGGAACCATCTCATTAAAATATTGAGTCATCCTGTGATCGCAGATCCTGAAAAGGAGTCGAAACATCAGGATTGAATATAAATTATGCGTCAAAACCCGTAATAACTTTTTTTATTAAAATTATAGACTGTATTGTTTCATATGGTGACAATGTATATATGAACGCGTCAGAGTTATACAAACTGTATTACAGATTTGCGTAGGTATTATTTGTTAGTAGGATAATAAAATCAATTAATATTTCTCGTTCGCATCAGTCAACACAAACAATAAATCGATCGACATTTAATTAAACTACAATTTCAATAATTATCATCCTTTAAACTCCCGGTTCATGGAAAGTAACGTGAGCAGATTTTAAATCATTATAACATTGTGCAGTTTGATTAAAAATTCAATTTTCATTATAAAACAATCGTATGTTATGCGTACAAAATTGTTAATCAACGTATTCATAGCGAAACGCGAATTATATACGCAATCATTTAATGTTATTTGTTGTCTTCATGCAAAGCTGGTTTTATAACACAAGCTTTTTTGTATTTAATTTAATTTTTGCATTTTTTTCCTCTCCGGACTCGGGGAGGTGGTGAATCGTACATGGATACTTCGGGCCAGCCCGAGATTTATGTCAGACTAGTACTGACTCAGCACCACTGAGAAAATACCTTAGCCTGCTAACAACGCCATATTTCTTTAAGATATAAAATACACCTTTAAAAACAACGACGCCTCTGAGTGGGATTCGAACCCATCGCTATCCGGGCGATAGCTCTGATAGCTGAGATACCGAGACACTGACAGACGCGTCGAAATTCACAAACATATTTCAACATCTGCTGTGAATAAGTATCGTTCCACCAATGTTGAACGCTAACTACCTTCAACGTCGAAAGTAATTTTTTTATAAACATCAAACAATCGTTTAAGATGGAACCAGCTGTAATAATGTTTTTTTATGTTGCAACATTATAATGAAGAACTATGTTCTGAACACACACATATAAGTCGTGAGATCATCAACTCCTACGATAAAATGATAAATGATACAATGACACATGTTGTCTGAGGCATGAATAGAGCTATTGTAGAAAAATACGCCCAAGTTTTTCTATTATCGCTCTAATGGACCTTATTTACAAAAACAACGACTGTTTGTTGCAACGGTAGTGATCCTGCCTTCACGCCGTCGGCTCTGGGTTCGAGTCCTGAAATTGTGTGATGAATACGAGCATTTGGCCTGAGTCATGGGTATTTATATATATTTCTATTGATATTACATATTCATGTGTCATATATGTATGACTATCCGTTATCCTAGTATCCATAACAGAAGCGATACAGTGTTTACTTTGGGCTAGGCTCATTGGAAAGAACAAGCTAAAGAACAGACTCTCCTTAAACATCTCTTGGGTGGTGGCATGTGGTATGGGTGGGTAGGTTTCCTAAGATATGGTTTAGCGAAGCGATGGCTGCATCATGCGTTATGCTCGTTAACGGATGCTGTTAGAGAGATGGGTCTGCTTTAACCTTCAGTATTTTTGACCACTACTAAACATACCTTTGTTGCTTTCTTAAATTTGTCGTTTATTATCAGTAAATTATTGCAATGTTTGAAGATACTTACTTAAAACAGACACTTGTTCACTTTGTTGTAATCAACAATGTAATTAAAGCATAACACTACTATTATTGTGATAACAGAATAATATTGTTTTTTGTGGATTATGTATGGTGACGACGTATAATATTGTAAATGTCGTTACTTCTGTTAAAGCTGACGAGTTTTTTGCGCCCATTCTGCTTGTCAGTTAAGAGATGAATGGGTGGTAGGTAAAATGTTGGACGATTAAAAACAACTTATTTGTAGGTGCATTTGAATAAAGTTATTTTTAATTCCAATAGCACAGACAAACAATATAACCAGATGTAATGGAGTCTAGACACACAGGTGTCTCTTCAACAATTTGAACCACGTATCCACCGTTCGTTTCCTACCAGCCATATTTGAAGAATGTTTCGTGTTAATATTTATGGTGCATGCGTGATGCACTCGGTTCGTCGCTTCACAACACCGACGACTGTTTATCATTCTTAAGAAACGTACGTGGCGCGAACGAAATATAAAACCAACTGTGAAATTAAATGAAATTCAAAATGTTTTATTAACAAACACCATACGAAATCGGTACTGACCATCGTTTGGTGCAACGGTAGCGATTATGCCTTTCGCACTAACGGTCCTGGTTTCGAGTTCCGGAAAGGGCAGATGTTTTTGTGCTAAAAATGAGCATTTGCACCTGATACATAAGTGTTTGCATATATTTCTATGAATATCACATGTTTATGTATCATATATGTATGTTTATCCATAACAAAAGCTTTACAGTGCGCACTTTAGGTTAGGGTGGTTTGATTGATAATTGATTTTAATATTTTCCAATTTATTACATAATTTTTCATATAAATATGTTTATCCGTTATATAATATCCATAACACAAGCTTTGCAGTGCGTACTTTGGTTTAGGGTGGTTTGATTGATAATTGATTTAAATATTTTCCAATTTATCACATAACAGTTTACTTAGTCAATTCTCAGCTTTTTGTACATACAAGAACATGTTGCAAAATGACAGTTCTCATGTACGAATCTATATTTGGTACGTACAAACCGAAGTATGTTTATCCATAACACAAGCCTTACCATGCTTACTTTGGGCTAGGGTGATTGGAGTGAATGTAAGAAATATTATTATTATTACTAAACGAAAACGCTTACCTGCTATTCATAATTCGTGGTTATTGGAACTGTTTCGACAGAAGTTTCGTCGAAAAAACTATTTGTCTGTGAAGGAAAAAAAACTAAAAATTACATTTCGACATTTTTTCGACATTCACAACGGAAAACGCATTAGAGATCATTTTTCTGGTCATTGGAGCGAAACATTCGTCGTGGAAGACATTACTGAAGGTGTGACCGACTGATCTATTCTCAACAACTCCCCTGCCAAGGATAATCATTCTAGTAATGGTAGCTTTTGTTATTTTTTTTTGTCCAATCTTTTCTGACTGCCCGAGCTATTTTGGTAGCCATCGATGCGTTAGTGGTTTAAGCAAAGGATCAAAATAGTGCTTTGTAATTTTTAAAATATTCGTAGACATTTCTTAATCGTGAATAGGTAAGCGGTTGACCGCTATTTCGAATGATGGTGAGCGACGATGCGATCTAGGATGTGATGCGCCTGCCTAGTAAATATAACATTATAACCTATTCACTCGTGACTTGAAGACCCCTAAATTGTATTTATCAGTAAAAGGCAAAAAGTTCCACTCTTTAATTAATCATGATTCTAAATTGTTTTTTGCAATAGAAAAGGTTTTAATAGAAAAAGACGATTCGGCACATAAGTTGTACTTAGGCGATCTTTGTTTTTAAAGTCGGTAACACATGCCCGTCATTAGCGACTAGGACATAATCATCATGAATTAACGGGATACGCAGACATCCGGTACAGAGCCCATGCGCGGCAGACCGGTGTTACCTTCCATCAACTCATCCTCGATCTATGTATCCAGCCGTTGTGCCGTAAAATTCGGGGTCCCCAGATGGTCGGGTACGCAATGAGAATTGTGGTGAATGCCCAGGACGAAGAGTAGCCCGGCAGAAGCTCTCAAGGTTGCGGATTCGAGTCCCGCTTTAAACAACTTGTCGGCCGAGTCGATTATTTCTAGTACACGGAAACGTGTTCTAGTACTGTTAAACAACTGGGATAGAACTAGGATTACGTAGAATGTTTTTTATTAAAGATGTTTCTTATTTACTGTTGCCCAAATAATCAGGTTAACATGACACTGGTCTTAGTCATAGAGGTCGCCACTCTTCCTACACTCATGAAAATTAGACAGTTTGTAAACAAGCATATTATAACTTGTTTAAAGCTGTTAAATTGTCTCATTTGTTACGGGTAATTGAGCTAAATGTCCCAATTATCCAGAAATCTAATTTCAGTTAACAAGGTCTCAAAATTTCCAACAACAGCGGTATTTCAATGCAAAAATGTCGGGCTATCATTGTAATTATGAATAAAATAGGTTTCTTAGATATCCAAAACTTAGTTTAAGAGGTTTTATTATATTTTTCTATTAAAATATATGATATACCTAGTCCAGCCATAAGTTCTGTTACTAATGAAAATGCATTTATGAAGTAATATAATATTACTCAAACTTATATGTACAGGCCTTTAATCTTTCTGTTTCCAAGGGAAATTTCGCCACTGCTTGCCCTGGAGGTTTTTAAAGAGACTCGATGTCGCCGTCTCTTTAAGGGTAGGCCATATTCTCTAAAATGGATCAAAATTTGTAGTCTAAACAGTTGAGCCTAGACCTCTAGATGAGGGCCAGTCCTTAGCTCTTATAAAGTCCGAACCTTGCTTTCAAGCTAGGCTTGGGTAGTTCGTGCCTTGTGACAAGGTGCAGAGTCCTGCTGGAAGATCCACGGTATATACATATTTAAAAAGTGGTTAAAAATGTGGCTAAGAGGTTTCACAACACGACCCAAAACTGTCTCTTAATACACTTTAGCTGAAGTTTTCAAGCACAAAAATGTAGCTTTGTGACGCCTTAATAATACACTCCCCACCAAACCATCACTGACGCAGGATGATGACCACGTTGTACCTTTACATAGTAGTTACTTTGGGCTAGGCTTATAGGTGTGAATGTCAGAAATATTATTATTGATGTTTATATTTTTGTTTTTAAGGGTTCCGTACCTCAAAAAGAAAAATCGGAACCCTTACAGGATTACTTTGTTGTCCGTCCGTGTATGTCTGTCACGACCATTTTTCTCAGGAACGCGAGGAGGTATCAAGCTGGAATTTATATCAAATACTCAGGTCTGCTGTCCCTTGGAACTGTGAAAAAGTCAAACTTCTAAGCCAACGCAATCAAAAAATACAGCCGTTTATGCCAAAAATTTTCGACACTCGCAAGGGAATCAAAACCTACAGGATACTTCCCGTATACTCAGAATCTTGAAACTTAGTAAGAAGCAGCGTCTTACAGCGTCGTAAATTTTTAGTTACATCATATAATAAAAATATATTACGGAATCCTCGGTGCGCGTGTCCGACTCGCACTTGACCGGTTTTTTTTTGTAATATTGATTATAATCTCATAAGCAAAACCTTATTGCATAGCTTGTAAATGGTGTAAATGTAGTAAAACATTTAAAACCTCACAACAATCTCTGTTCAAAAATCAACCTACTTTTCAAAAAAAACATTTGGTTTCATTTACAGAATGGTGTGTAAAGTGCTTATAAACCGATCGCTGATGGTTCCAAGTTAATTATTGATGCAATAGTAAGGAATCCATTAAAGTTTAACTCGCGTTCAGTTTTAATAAGCAATGCATGTTCATTTCACGTTTCATTGGATACTGTGTTGTTAAAATATTATCTGTTGTTAGTTATAACACGAATTTCCATTCGATAACTCCATTATTGTTATTATGGAATTTTATGATACTCACTTAAAACAGACAACAATATAATAACACCATAACACTACTATTATTGTTTTTATAATATGGGTTTTTGTAGATTACGTATGGTGACGACATATAATATTGTAAATGTTTCTTCTGTTAAAGCTGACGAGTTTTTGTGCCCAGTCTTCTTGTCAGTTAAAATGGGTGGTAGGTAAAAATTATGGACGATGGAAAACAAGTTTTAAGTGCATTTGAATAAAGTTATTTTCATTTCATTTATTGTATTCTTACCTTACTTTACCATATCTTATCTTAAACGAAATTGGGTTAGAGATCCGCAGGTATTTATAGTTATAACTTACATTACAATAATAATATTACTTACATTCTCACCAATTAGCTTAGCCCAATGTAAGCACTATAAGGCTCGTTTATGGACACTAGAGTAAATGATAGACACACATATATAATACATAAATACATAATATTTTTAGAAAAATATAAAAATACCTATGACTCAAGTACAAATGTTCGTAGTCATTACACAAACAGATATTTGGGCAGATCCTGTTTCGGGATTCGAACCCAGGACCGTTAGAGTGAAAGGCAGGCACCAAGCGGTCGTCGTACCTGATGTTACCAACCCTAATTGTTATTTATATTTATCCTTACTAATATTATAAATGGGAAAGTGAGTTTGTTTGTTTGTTTGTTTGTTTGTTTGTTCCGCTTCCACGCCGTAACTACTGAACCGATTGCTTTGAAATTTTGCAGACGTAAAGATAAAAGTCCGGATTAAATAATAGGGTACTTTTTATCCTAGAAAAAAATTTATATTCCCGAGGAAAAACAAAAATATTGTTTGCTTGATGGATGGATTGTAGATGGCGCTGTGTGTCGTTTAAAACAAGGTAAAATATTGCAAACGAATATAAACATGTAAATTTAGAAGTTAAATGATACGATAATGAATCCCCGAAAATGAGGAATTCCCGAGGGATGACGTTCACTTTGTTTTATCGTCTAAACTGTTTTTTTTACATCTACTTATATGTTGCAAATAAATAAGACCATGTAAATTTTGAAGCTAAATGATTCACTAAATGACTCATTCCTCGGATTCCGATTATTCCAACAGACCTCCCATTTCAATTTAAAAGACTACAATTTCCTATAAGGGTTTCATTTGCAATGACCATTAATAAAGCACAAGGCCAAACTCTATGGGTTGCTGGAGTACATTTGGAAAAACATTGTTTTTCGCATGGTCAGCTCTATGTAGCGTGTTCCCGGGTTTCCAGTGCCCAAAATCTGCATGTTTTTGATCCACAAGGGAAAACATATAATATAGTGTACCATTCAGTTTTGGTTTAACAACTAATTGTATCCAGCGTTACATCGCGCTTCTTAGATTTTTCCGTGGGAATGAGAAGTTTTCTTATAGTTGTGCTTTATACCGCAATATAACCGAATTCCACGCGGGCGAAGCCGCGGGCGGAAAGCTAGTTTAATAATAAACAACAGATATATTAAACAAACATTTGACAACACGAAGTCGATTACATAATAGTAGTTTATGATACTGTTGCATAATAAGGGTTCTTATAACACGAGTGTGTTTTAAAAAAACGAGCCGTAGGCGAGATTTTTTATAGTATCACACGAGTGTTATAAGACCAAGTTATGTATAGTGTCATACACTACTTTATCTACTTTCATACTATAATACGTAAAACAATATTGCAAATAAAACGCTGAATATAACAACAAATTTTTAAATGTCAAATGTTGGCGCCAAGGTGCAAATATCGATTGCGCATGCGTGTTGCGTCGTCACGGACTCGTTCATTGAAACCTTTTTAAAGTAGAGGTTCAACCTCCTTGGTCCAGATGGAGGTTGTATAGGTGTATCGTTATGATAAAAAAGTTATATTATGTTACAGGTGTCCATACAAGACCTGTATCGTAATGAAACTTTTTTTTTATTATTTTTGGCCTGTACGTAATGTTTGTCATAAGCATTTTGTTTTCAGTTTTAGAATCTTTGTATTATAGTATTAGAGTAGATAAACTAACAAATTAATCTTGTATAATATGCGTCAGTATAAATATAAGTGAATAATTACATATTACAAACATATCAACAGTAAATACTTTTAAAGAAAGCAAGACTCATTATAAATATAGAGTAGGTATTACTTTAGGGTCAATGACATCAAGTGTATATATAATATGGATAAGCCTCCTAGTAAAAACTTACTAGAAAAATACAAAAAAAACTGTCCCGGCTGAAAATAACTTGCGAGATGAGTTTTTGATCTATTAGAAGCTATATAGGTTCACACTTTAGCCCAACTTTGCCTGTTCGTCGGTCTTTTATAGATTCTATTTTGGAGTGTGTGCTCAGAAACTTCATAAGCTCATACTACAATCGCCTTTCTTCTTTCTGGAATTTAAACGCGCTGTGGGCTACCATCCTTGGTTGCCATTCCTAATTGTCGCACCAAGCGTTACTCAACATCTTTTACAATGCGCACACCAAAGGAGTGGAACTCCTACCTTGCGTCTGTATTTCCGAGTACCTATAACCCGCCCGTCTTCAAAGTCAGGGTGAATAGGTATTTTCTGGCTTAGCTTTTTCGTTTCATCGACTTTCAAATCACAACGATGCTAAAGAAGTTTTTAATTTAAAAAATAATTAAGTTTTTATTATATATTTATCATATATTTTTATATTATATATTTGTTCACGTGAGTTTTGTAAAGATTTAAACTTCAATGACGTCCTTCGTGGTCAATTCCCCTACCGGTTTTCATGGTAACGCCACTCTAAGGTTCTTGGGTTTGACCCCCAACCGGGTCATTTTTTCTATTGCCTCGGGTCTGAGTGTTGTGGTGCCATCATCATTTCTGAATTCCATAACACAAGTGCTTTAGATACTTTACTTGGGTTCAAAACAATGTATTTGAGTTGTCTTATATTTATTATTAACAGTAGAGATAGTGCAGGAATGGGAGGTCCATGATTAAAGATTCTTCGGATCATTATCGCTGCACCGACGCATCTTGTAGTTACAAAAACCAGCGACACTTCCTGATTCTTTTATCGCTACATTCAGTTCATTCTACAAGTAATCTTTAACTCGAAGTGTTAAAGTCCAAATTTCCACTTAATCCAATTTCATCGTGCTTTACCATTCAAGGCATAAATCTGCCTAGCCATTTAAGGTCGATACCTAATCGGTGCCATGTTGAATTCGTTTCTTTCGTTTCTATCGACTCATTTTATGGGTTGCATATAATTGGCTGTTAAGGATTTCTTTACTAGCGATACGGATTTTTTTATTGATTAGAAAAGAAAAAAAAATATTTATATTGTATAAGTTAAATTCGCAAAAGTGATAGAAATAGGCGATGAAACAAATTATTTGCTTTATCAGAAAATAGCTATAATTACTGTCTACAGTACTTTTTTCTGTATGAAAGATACCCTGTATCATTTTCTGCACCACTGACAAATGAGTCCAAAATTTCATGATTATAGGTTCAGTAGCTAACGCGTGAATGTGTAACAAACAATAAAACTCACTTTTGTATTTACAATATAGTAATAGTAATAAATAATAAACATTTACATCAATTAGCCTAGCCCAAAGTAAGCTCTTTAAGGCTTGTGTTACGGATAGACATACATATATCATACATAAATAAGTAATATTCCTAGAAATATATATAAACATCCACGACTCAGGTACAAATGGTCGTATTCATCATACAAACATCTGCCCCTTCTGGGGTATTCGAACCCAGGACCGTCGTCGGTGCGAAAGGCAGGATCGCTACCGTTGCACCAAACGGTCGAAAAGAAGTTAGTAACTAAAGCACTTGTGTTATGGAATTTAAAACGACGGCTCCACAACACCCAGACTCGAGACAATATAGAAAAGTTTAGTTTCTACATTGACGTGACTGGGGATCGAACCGCGACCGCGAGCCACTCGACCACGCCAAAAATATTAGCTAGGATTAAGATACTACTCACAGTCAAAGCGTTGGAGCTATATTTCTAGAGACCATACATCTCTGACATGCGTACAAGAATTTACCAAAGTATTTCGCAATCCATCGACTACATTTTGAGTTTTTGCGATACTAATGCACGCCATGACGAATCTAAAATAAACGATGAAGAAACTTGCAATATTGTAAAAAGTAATAACAAACCACGGATGGCTGCGAATTGATGGTGAACGGTTACTGGTTGTGCATAATGTGCGAGGCCAGTTTTATAACAAGCTACCATTACTTTGAACACCTAAGTATTAAACAAAGTTTAAAAAAACATCTCGGAGAAATAAAAAGAAAACACATTGAAAGTTGCTAAAGAATGTGTTTTATTTTATATTATGTTGCCCAATATGTGCCTAAAGTATATTTCTGTATTTCCAATGCTATCTTTAATGGTACCTACCTAATTTAAATATGAAAGGTAAACATAGTTTATAATATTATATAATAATATTTGTTACAATCACACCAATTATCCTAGCCTGTAAGGCTTGGTAACGGGTAAACATATAAATATCATACATAATTTAATTTTAATATTTTATAGTAATAAATATAAATACCCATGACTCGGGTACAAATGCTCGTATTAATCACACAAACGTCTGCCCCTTCCGGGACTCGAACCCAGGATCGTTGGAACCAATGACAAGATCGTTACCGTTGCACCAAACGGTCCTCAATTGGGAAGGCCTTTATTCTGATGATACTTGCCTATCACTGCTACTGTTGTTGTATGACTGCTGACAGAGGATACAGATAGGAGCCCTAACTAATTTAATCAAAGATTAATGAAATAAAATTAAAATGATTTTTTTCAAATGCATTTAAAATAAAGTGGTTCTATTTGTCCAACATTTTTACCTACCACACATCCGGTATGTTTTTTAACTGACAAGAAAAACGGGCGTAAGAAACTCGTCAGTTTTAACAGAAGTAAAGACATTTTCAATATTTTACGTCCTCATCATATAAATCCACAAAATGCAATGTTATTCTATAATCTCAATAATAGTAGTGTTATGGTTTCATTACATCGTTGATAACAACTTTGACGACCGTTTGGTGCAACGGTAGCGATCCTGCCTTTCGCCTTTCCTGAGTTCGAATCCCGGAAGGGGCAGATGTTTGTATGATGAATACGAGCATTTGTACCTAAGTCATGGATGTTTATATATATTTCTATGAATATTACTTATTTTTGTATGATATATGTATGTCAATCCGTTACCCTAGTATCCATAACACAAGCCTTTAAGTGCTTACTTTGGGCTAGGTTAAATGGTGTCAATGTAGGAAATATTTATTCATTTTTATTTATAACTAAGTCAACTAGTATACTTAACAGGCAGGCAGGATCGCCACTGTCATACTTACCACTGGTCAAAATGAAAAGTAATAATAATACGTTACATAATATTTTATTTATATCACTCACTTGTTATTTTCACATTGTTTACCAACTTATAAATATTGTTAAATATAATACAAAAGTAATCTTTTATCACTATTTATCTCGTGCTATTGTTCGCTGACAGCTTCTTAATGCGGTCTGTTCAGTCGATACACTATTTCTTAATCTTGATTCAGATCAATGAGTCAAGCTGCTGACTAATGTTGAGATTTGTTTGGCAAAGAGTATATTACATCATGTTTACAATCCGATGGTAATTATAAGTGTACAGTTTTCAGATACCTAGCTTATGACCGCTGAGCTCCCGAGACGCTGGCAGACGCGTCGAAATTTATGCTAGTATCGTTCCATCAATGTTGAACGTTAACTACCTTCAACAATGAGAGTAATATTTTTACAAATATTAAACATTCGATTTAGATGGAACCAAATAAAATAATGTATTTAATTTTATTTGTTGCATTCACAATATATTTTTATAAGATATAAAATACTAGATATAAAATAATACCCCCACGTGATGGCTCGAAGCCGTGATTGTTTTTTACAGGCCTGAACCGCGGATATTGTGTTGACTGTGGAGTTAATGGCAAAACCTCTCGAATTTTTGAGAGACTTCCATCCAGGAGACTTTTAGCTGAGAGGAGATTTAATTACTTATCACTAAATAGTATAAAACAAAGTCGTTTTCTCTGTCCCTATATCCCTATGTATGCTTAAATCTTTAAAACTACGCAACGGATTTTGATGCGGTTTTTTAATAGATAGAGTAATTCAAGAGGAAGGTTTATATGTATAATACATGCATAATATAGTAGAGCCATGCATTCGTGCGAAGCCGGGGCGGGTCGCTAGTTAATAATAAATTTTGTCATTTATTATTGGTAAGTAAGGCACGGAACTGCATGCATTTATGTAGGTTAAACAACTTCCACAAAATCCGATCAAAAAATTTCGTTATCTAGATCCTTCGTATTCCGGAAGACCGTTGGTCCTGGTTGCATTGCAGTCATTAGCATCCATCAAACGACATCCGTCACATGTTCTGCAGCGTTCTCCCTAAGGTTATCAACCATATTGTGCAAATCACGATCCCACTGGTCTACGGCAGTCAGAATGGTACATCCCAGGGGTTTAAGCGTGGTATACCTCGCCTGTGTAGTGGCAGAGTGCTCACATATCACCGCCGTCAACTCGCGGCGGTGAATCTATAAAGATTTCCCCTGGGTCCAAAATAAATAAAGGTTATCATCCATATAGAAATCCTGTACCTGAAGCGTGACTTTATTAAATAACGTTGCATTAGGTTCTGTATCTGTATAGGGATTACGTATTTCTGTTGCTAACAATTCTCGTTTGAAATCAATGAAATTTTTACTTTTGTGATTATGGAATAACGATTTGACAGTTACATAGTACCTCTGTTAGCAACTGAAAATGTCAAATCAATCGTCGATATTCGAAGAAGTAACAATTTCATTGATTTGAGATGGAAATTGTTAGCAAGAGAATACGTTATTAGCATGCTGTGCTAAAGATAACTGACAGCTATGTGCCTGTATTTAAGTCCTTGAATATTTTTTCTTTAATATTATCGAGGGTTTTTCCTCAGGAAATGCCACCCTCATAAGAAACACAAATAATAATAAAGTTTCCCTACGCTTTTGGCCACTCTGCACAGTATAATGTAGGATCTTGGTCGTTTTTGATAACGATGTAACCAAAATGCAATTACTAAAACCTATCTCCTCTTTAAATTGAGTGTAGATAAAGAGTTCAAGATTTTGACCATCATTTTACATTTTAGAAATGGCTATTAATTGTTATAGTTATATTAATTGTTATTATTACCTGAATCTTAATCTTAGTGTCCATATGCGAATACCTGTTAAAAGCTTAGTCTATAGTTTTTAATCAATTGGTTTTATAAGAAACGCTGTTGGTATTCTGACTTAAATATTTTTTTTTTTGTAAAAGCTAACCAACATTTTTGCAAAAGTTTTCTAAGCTCTGCAAAGGTCAATTACGGCCTCTTTCGTCTTGATCTAAATTGATGATGTTTGTTAAATAAATGGTTTTGAATGCCATATTGGCAGAATGTACTGGATGAAAAATTGTAACCCTATGTATGTATACCTATAATATATGCAAAAAATTATCGATTTGATTTCACTTATTTATTCAAAATAAATTAATGAATGACTTACTTTGCTATTTGTGGCTTATTGCAGATAGTATCTTTATTTAAGGCAATAGTATATAACATTTGAAAAAGATAGTTTAAAAATCATCGCACGTAAAAAAAAATCAATTCTGTTGTCTTGTCTGTCTTTCTAGATCAATATCTGAAACAGCTGGTAGGATTATAATACAGTGTTAGTTAATTGAACAAGCAATTTACGAAAATTGGTTATGATTAAAAATGTAAGTAACTGAGAACTACCTACTGGCTAAAAAAATATATAAATTCACTAGCTGACCAGGTCAAGCGTTGCTGTGGATTATTTATTATAATTTGCAATAAAAAAATCATTGTAAACTAAAATGAAACCTATCCTATGTCCTAAGTGGGAACAAATTCAGCAAAATGAAAAAAAAACATCAAAATCAGTTAGGTAGTTTCAAAGTTTATCGCGGTCAAACAATGTGACAGGGAATTTTTATATATAAAGATCTGATCGAAGGTGTTAATAAAATTTACCAATAATTACTTAATTAAAAATATTAATATTTCTTACCCACCATTTAGCCAAGCGCTAAAGTAAGGCTTATGTTATGGATGCTAGGATAATGGATAAACACACTTATATGATATATGCACTGGATAGAAACTACAGAGAATTTGAATAAAGTTAATATCATTTTCACCTAGATAAACATAGTAGGTGATACTCCTTTTGTCCTTGTTTGGAAGGGTAAGAAAGGGTTTGTCCGGAAAGTATTAAGTAAGGATTTGCATATAAAGTGTGGGTGTAAATTTACACGCGCTATTACAACGCGCCGCCTCCACTAACCAAGATCACCAAAATGAAGAGACGATAATAATTAATAATACTAAATTTCTTTATTATTATTTTTAAGCTACATATTTCATTTTCAAAGTATTTTATATGATTTCTATAAGATATAAAATACGTGTGTAAAAAACAACTACGCCTCCGAGCCCTCAAGTGGGATTCGAACCCACGATCTTCCGATATCCGGGCGAAAGCTCTGATCGCTGAGCTACCGATACGCTGGCAGTGGCGTCGAAATTCAAAAACGTATTTCAACTTCTACCATAAGCTAGTATCGTTTGACCAATGTTGAACGCTAACTACCTTCAACATCGAAAATCTTAACAGTATTTGTTCCCGAGTCGTGGTTGTTTATATACTTATTTAGTCCTAAGCTAAGCTGAACTTGTACTATGGGTACTAAATAATCTATATAATACATAAATAACTATATAAACGATTTATCATTCGGAAAAAATGCTATGTTCATCATACAAACATACAAAACCAAACATTTGTAAAAATGTTTCTTTCTAATACGGGAGGATGTTCGTCTCATTGATGAGACAACGCTGGCCTGCAGCGTAAAATCAGAAAGGCACTAGAAAATTTTCTGGCGTTCACAAGGCTCGGTAGCTCAAATGGGAGAGCCAAAGGATTTCCAAAGGTTACGGGTTCGATTCCCACCTGATATTTCATTTGTGAGCCGAGTCGATTTTTTCTAATAATTTTCTATATAAATAATGTAGCATACTTATAACCTAAGCGATACACACTTAGAATATATCCTGTTATAACATGTATACTATGACCTCCTAACATATAAGCTTCAATTTCCTCATTAAGAATAAATATATGTTACACCAACATAATAATTAGATTTATTAGAACAAAACAAGCTGATTCATTTATATTGTTTTGCATATAATTATCACAAGTAAATACGGCGTATATCCGTTTCCTGCACTATTGAGTTAATTATTTCATCTTAAACAACGCATTCGTGGAATTACCTGTTTATCCCATAATATGGGATTTAGTTGTATTTTACCTTATGCAAACATTATAAAATAATTTTAATAAGTTGCTATTTGGAGTTAAGCTAATTCTATAATTAGTGTTTTGTATCTTACAGATAAAAAAGCAAGCATTTTTTTATATTAGTCAACATATACATCGAACTCCTGGGTTCGAGTCCCGAGTGGAAGTTGTTTGTGTGATGAAAGCGAGCATTTGTGCTCGAGTCATTTATATTGTTATGAATATCTGACGACCGTTTAGTGTAACGGTAGCCTTACGCACCGACGGTGCTAGGTTCGAATCTCGGAAATACGAGCATTTCTACCTGAATATTACCTGGATATTTATATATATTTCTATTATTATTGAGCGAAGCTCTCTTTTAGGCAACTCACAAATTTCGCTTGTGTCCCTCCTGCTACTTAACGATTCAACCGATTCGAACGAATTTTGGCATGACATAGGCTATGTAAAAAATATAAACTTTACCATGGAGGAATAATCACCGAAAGAAAAATTCAAAAGCTGATCACAACCAAACCGCTGAGACTACATTGATGAAATTTGGCGCCAAAACTCACAAACGAAGGTAAGGTAGTGCTTCGCTCAGTATTTGCAAACAGAAGCATGCATTGCAGACTTAGTTACATATCTATGTATCATATATGTATGTCTGTCCGTTACCCTAGTACTTATACATAACAAAAATCTTATGGTGCTTACTTTGGGCTAGGCTAATTGGTGTGAATGTAAGAAATATTATTATTATTAATGGTATCGGTATCGGTAATATAAGACTAAGATGGAGGGTAGACGCTAAGTTTGCAAATAACATCTACCCGCAAAAAACTCCAGTTCTTCCGTAACGATGTCGCATGTAATCGAAGCATCATTGTATTACAATAGTGCCTTCAATACTAGCATAAAGGTCTTCAATCATTTACCTTCAAATATAAAAGGTCTTGATCTGGCCACCTTTAAAATTAAGTTAAAACAGTGGTTAAGTAAAAATGTATTTACAGTCTGGACGAATATTATGCATTCCCAGCCTAACTTAATTCGCACGTTATATCGGTACCAAATATTTTATGAAAAATCTGTTTTAGTTATAAATGTTGTTAACTAGTTTAAGAAGTGTGTCATAAATAGTTTTAATTAAATATATTGTAAGGAACTTAGACATCGCACTCCCGGTGTGGGTACACTGTTTTTTACTTATATACAACTACCGCATTTCAATCTGCAAACTGTACACAGTATGGCAATAAAGAACTATTCTATTCGTCTATAATACTAATATGAGTGGCTATGAAAATGTATATCAATTAAATAGCAGTATCTTCTTTATCGGTTGTATGATACTTGTGAAAGATAAAATTTAAAGCACTTTATCTTTTAAAGGAGGATACTATATGCGATCGTTTAAAATAGGACATTAACTCGCTTACTTGACTAACCCAGGGGTCATTGTGGTGTCCTCGATTTCTGTCAGGGTATCCATTAAATGAAAGCAGTCAGTAGTTTCACCAAGCAGCACACGCACGTC
Source organism: Calamotropha paludella (assembly GCA_927399485.1). Classification (NCBI taxonomy): domain Eukaryota; kingdom Metazoa; phylum Arthropoda; class Insecta; order Lepidoptera; family Crambidae; genus Calamotropha; species Calamotropha paludella. The sequence goes on from OV656820.1 coordinate 639,330, forward strand.
CGCACCGGCCGACGGTCGAGCGAGCAATGCCCCTCTACCGCTGTAGGCCGTGCGTACGGGCGTGTGTCGCTTGCACTTTATTAATACGTCACACCTCTTCCTTTTCAACTGATTCGAATAATTTGAGACAATGAAAAATAATTAAAATACATTTATGTAATTAATATTCTTAAATAGTATATCTTGAATTGTTATTTAACTAAGAAGTATTTTTTTTGAAATTATGTTTTATTACTTGCAGCCAAATACCCAAATCTTACGTGTCCTCTATTTTTCTTTGAATACGCCACTCTCCTTTTACCTTTTTTAGGTGTATCAGTATTTTTTTTACATTAATTTATTTAGTTTTCGTCGAATCATCAGCTTACAATATTGTTTAATTACAAGCTATATAACTTAAAAAGCTAACAAAGGATTCACACGGAAAAATTGGTCTAGGTATTATTAAAGTGAGCTCACTCAGTGTGTGAACCCACGAACCCCTATTGTAGTATCTGAATGCCAACTACCCTATTAAGATAAATGATTGTGAATGATAAAATGTCGTTTTATTCGGTTATCTCCTAATTAAGGAGTCACAAATTAATAAAACAATATATATAATTATATATTTATAGCATCATGCAGTGCATATGCAGGAGATGACAATTTTGTTTTATTTAAGTTTCTCTCTAAGTTATCTTCAATTAACCAATTAAGGGTTTGATTCAATATATTGTTACGTCATCAACGAACAAAATACACGGTTCATTGATAACCTTCGGCAGGTCTATTATGTAAACTAAAAACAAGAGAGTCTTAGGCACTCCCTTGTGATGTTAAGGCATTATTATTTTTAATATCAAATCGAACTCTTTAAACTTTTCTACTCATATGATTATAATATTCGATTTGAACATATTGCTGTCTATTTTTTAAATAAGAGATAAACCATTTGTGAGCTGTATTTGGATACAATCAGTTTATTAATATTTATGTTGCACACGGTCATACGCCTTGTACATACGTATGTAGCAATATTCGAATAGCATATTTTTAATGTCCAATTACTTATTATCTTTTGAATGTATTTGAGAAAAGCTAATAAAGTTGACTGACTGTAATTATTTAGGTCACTCTTTTGGTTATTCTCATGTAATGGTAATCACTGTTGTTTTTTAATGAGTCAGGATAAACTTCTACTTGCAAAGATTGATTGACAGTGAAAGAGAAGGTAAGTTCGACCACACATTCACAATCCAATGTGAGCGTAGTTCATCAAAACCGTCACTCCTATATTTTTATTTAGTTATTAAATTCTCACTACGATTACATTGTACACTACTGAGTCTACTACCAGTTCGGAAATTGGGAGGCCCTTCCGAGAAGAACTGGCGGAAGAAACTCGGGCAGGGGGACCGACCTCCATCTTACTGTTATTATTTGCAAAGAGAGCTAACTACATCATCAGGTCTTGCAATGTGTGTTTTTGTAGGTATTAATTTATGAATTATTGGATCCCAAGCAGGTGGAACGCTCCAACCATCGTCTCTATTGAAATTTGGATGATTCCTGATTTCAAAGCCTCGCGTAGTGTCCTAGGAACAAGTCTTTGTTCTCTAGCGAGAATTTAAAGTTTATCGATACGAATGTAGTAGTTTGGCCCCTTAAAAGCATGCTCACACTCACACACTGCAGACTTAATATCGTGCCTATGTTTTATGTCAGCTACGTGTTCTATAATGCGCGTCCCTATACTTCTCTTTGGTTGTCCGAAGTATGGGAGAACACAGTCACAATCGATTTTGTAGACACCTGCTGCCTGGAGGGGTATATTGCATTTGACCGGTCGTAAGAATTGGTTAATCTTCCTGGCTGGTTTAAAGTAAGTATTAATGGAAACCCGCTTCAGAATGTTCCCAATCTTGTCAGTGACCCCCTTCATGTAGGGAAGGACAGCAGGTTGACGTTCTACTGTGGCTGGTTGGTGCGGCTTCTGTGTCGTAGTTTTGGTACTCGCAACTTTTTATCTTGTAGTACTCGCTTGTCATGCTGAAGTAGTCAGATATTGTTAGGCACAGATGTCGCGAGTTCTCTGAAACAAAGATTTCCCAACGGTAGCCAACTGTATAGGATGGTGGTGAGAGTCACCATTTAAATATATATCTGTATGAGTTGCCTTTCTATACACTGTATGACTAAGGGTTTGATTTAGATTGCTGCTGATTTGAACATTTAGAAAGGCTGTTTTATTGTCTGTCATTAATTCCATAGTGACATAATGCAATCTTGTACAGGTAAGCTTGTGAATAGAGATTGAACATCGAAGCTAACCATAGTTTCATCATTAGTGAGATGTAGATCTCACTAACAAAATGGTAGGTATGGTGCCTTACTTTCTTTCGATAACAGAAACTCGTCAAGCTTATTGCTTACTATTTTATAAACATCAAAAGTAGCTGTTACTCATTATCATCCCATAAAGAGAAGAGTAGCTCTTTTCTTGACTGTTGTATCTACCCCCGTTGTCAAAAGATATATTCCCAGGGTCGTCATCCATTTGTCCCAGCGTAACCCCAGTGACATCGAATTGTCATCGCATTGCAATGGCTCTACGATGGCAGGCTGAACATTTTAGGCGACCCAGAACAATGTCTGTACAATTATTTTGCGCCCTTGGCGCCATTGAATATGGTGTGTCACATTTATACCTATGCATTATAACAAATTTAACGGTAACACGCCCAAGTTTCTTTTTAACATGTTATCAGCAGTCTGTACTTGTAACTTGACTTCTATGCATACTGGTATTCTATTATTTATTGTTTGGTTTTGTGTTTCACAACAAGATACCTATTTTACTATAATAAATGTCATCTCACATCAATAACTCTTTTTACTTCTTGTACCTACTTCTTATAAATTCCAAAATTTGTATAGTGTATAAATACACCTTGTATGTAATTTTTTCAATACATTAACATATTTTTGAAGCCACATAACAACAATTTTTGGTAAAAATTGCCTTTATTTTATGTGTTTTCCTACTAGAAATTATTTTATTAATAATTATGTCTGATGCTAATAAATAAATAAATGTATTGGTATTTTTGTTGATTTATTTTCTCTTATAGACTTGTGTAACTCAGTTATATCCTGGAGCTTTATGCCACTCCGGATATATATCTAATCATTCCATTCAAAATTCCCTGCATATCCAGTATATCCAATCCAATCACATGGGTCAATTCCAAATCATTTGGTCAAATACCGACTGGCTAACTACATAACAGATATCGACAGCGAAATCGTCGAACGAAAGACTTAGAGCGCCGAAAACGCTTTTTGTGTTTTCTGTGTTTTCCGATGAACGGTAAAATTCTTAAAAACGCAATACTGCTGATGCTGCGTTCGCTCTGACTGAGGTGGCAAGCGTCATTATAAGCGAAACAAGCGCTGCATAAAGCTTTGTTTCTATAAAACGGTAGCAAATTTGAAGCGCTTCATGTGCTCTTATTTTGCGAAATCTTATTAGTCCGGATTTAATAAACAGATGCGGATATTGATAAATATATATTATAACACGTTAGTTGGATATATGGTATGATTTGATATGGTTTCAAAGAATTAAACTACTAGTCCGGATATATTTGGTGGATATGGATAATCACTGGATCTATATCTTTTTAGAAAGAATATAGGATAACTCCGATCTATTTCCGGAGTCACCTTACGCATGTCCAGTCCCTTACCCCGTACGGTTAAGAGTGTATTCAGAAATAAATTTACTAGCGAATATTCATTTTATACCATTTCCAAATTACATACTTTGCCGATAACATTAAATCATCTAGATTGACTGTAATTCGATAACTTTTAACTAGTATAAAATATTTTTTTACATATATGACGGCGAGGCATCACGCCGGTCATCAGAATGCTCTTTATTGTCCAAGAAGAGTTGCAGCGGTCTTTAAAATAATAACGTGTATGGATGTAGGATAGACTTCTTTATTATTTAAAACCACTTGCAGTCTAAAATCGCAAATGATGCACGAGATTTCAATGGATGAAAAACGTGGTGAGCCCCGAGACGGCGTGACAACCTCCCTGCGTGGTGGTCCAACGAAAAGTAACGTTCTCGCTCGGTATAAGCTATGAAGTAAAAGTTATACCCTTATAGCGTGCTAACGGTCACTATAAACTAACCGTTTTACGCTTATTGTATTCTAACTAAACGTTTACACTTAAAGCACGCTGACAGTCTGTGCTTCTTAAGTCATCTTAGAAACGTTTAGTGTTGCCAACTTGCAACGCCTCTTTAAGGTCACGCCATCTAGGATTTCACCCAGGTACTAACCTGACGTTTTCCATTTGATAAAATCGTACCTTGTACACGAATCCTTACTGACAATATTATTTTAGGCGTAACCTCTAGAGTTTAATTTAATCTAATTGAAATAATCGAATGCTTCAACATATATAATATTACTAACCTAACCTATTAACAAATGAATACCAAATTCAGAAATAACATTACGTATAATTCTGAAAATATCATTTGTTTATTTCAGTTATAAGTGTAAAATACTAATGTCTTTTAATATCACTATAAAAGACGAGATAGTTATCGTAGGTAATTATGTTTGAATGTCTTTACAACGATTTAATTCTAAATCGATGCCCCTTAGCAAAGTCACACCTTTGTGCACCTTGTTACCATTGTTGCACTTTGGCAAAATCACACCTTTGTGCACCTTGTTACCATTGTTGCACCTTGGCAAAATCACACCTTTGTGCACCTTGGCACTATTGTTGCACCTTGGCAATATATTCTTGTACCCCTTGGTACATGTCTTTTTTAAATTAATGTATTGTAGTATATCCACTTGTCTGTATAACCTTTATATAAGTTTTGACGTAATAACCATTGAAATTCAAATCGTTGTTTCAGGAATATAAGAAACAACTTAAAAATCTATATTTTTTTTTAGTATCATAGTATGTTTTATTTTACCCGTGTAATGCAATGTAATATTTAACCCGTACAGGGTTACTATTGACTGAATTAAAATCTCGATCGATTTAAATCATAAGTAAGATTAGGTTTGGTGTGGGTAGGTAGCACAAGCCAGAATTATTAAAAGCAAGAACAAGACATTCATTACTAGAATAACATGGCATAATAACCGTGAAGGTAATAATAATCTCAACACATACATTATTCAATCGAGTGCTTATTACAAGGTTATAAAGATTTTCTTTATAACAAAATAGGATGACTTCATATATTTTCTTTTCTTAAAATAAAATAGTTATCAATAATTACACAAGTTCTTTAGAATTGCAATTAACACTGCCGTTATTCAAGTTGATATTTACATTGCTATAATCAATGATTTTTCAACTCTTCTTAGAATCAAGTGGATATCAATAATTACACAAGTTCTTTAGAATTGCAATTAACACTGCCGTTATTCGAGTTGATATTTACATTGCTATAATCAATGATTTTTCAACTCTTCTTAGAATCAAGTGGATAAACTATTTAACATATTTTTTTCTCAATACTATGAGACAGCCTTTTTTGCAGATGGGTTCGTTATCTCCCTCCTTTAATTTGATTTTCACGAGGTAATTTTTCTATATACCACTTACTTGAAGGCTCGTCGCCACGTGTGGTGTCCTCGATTTCTGTCAGGGTATCCATTAAATGAAAGCAGTCAGTAGTTTCACCAAGCAGCACACGCACGTCCGCACTGGCCGACGGTCGAGCGAGCAATGCCCCTCTACCGCTGTAGGCCGTGCGTACGGGCGTGTGTCGCTTGCACTTTATTAATACGTCACAGTCATAAAAGAGTCTTCAATCGTTATTGCTGTAACAAAAATCATTTCTCTATTTTGAACTGTAAGTCGAACATATTAAACTCAATATCAATTGACGTGCCCTTTTCCTATCAAGCTGTTGTAATATGCTATGACTGTATTACTCCTTAGATTTAAGAGAATATAATAAATAATAAATGTCGAGGAATCTTTCTCTCTTTGACCTTTAGAATGTCTTTCCTCATGACACCTCTCGTCCTACTAATATAAAATGCGTCCTTTGTATGTTAAACGCTCTTCCTATCGAAATTTTGTCCAGATTGCTGGCCATAAACAAACTATGAACCAACCTCATTAGCCCGCCTCATTGTGTTGGCAAAGCAACGGAAGTTGTCTTTTCCTGCTCTCTCAAGAAGTCCACGGGAGGGTTTCAGTAAAACCTCACACATTTACTCAATAAAAATATAACTAACAATTATGCTTACTTGAAACTGGCTAAATGTACAAATCGTGCATGCCATAAATAAAGAATAAATAACCCCGCCTCATTTAACTGTCAAATTTTGGATTTTGGGGCATTTCACGTGAAGTGGACAGGAAAAAAAAAGTGAGGTTCTGAAAATCGATCATATTCGGTCCATTTATACTTCTAGCAGGTATGAATGTGAACACAAAATATTTTTTTTGTATAATGTGTATTTCACAAGTTATGGGTTTCTAAGGAATTGTCGTAATTGTAATATCAATTTTTATGACAGTATTTTTCGAACTTAATAAATTTACTATAAAGTATTTATCATAGTGATATATATCGGAAAAAGACTGTTGTTTTTAACAATAAAATAAAATTTTAAGAATAAAATCTTTTTCATGTCCAAAACCGGAAGTAAACTTTTCAAACCTAAATTTCAGTCACTTCGACCAATTTTTTTTTTATTTTTTTTCTTTCTAAATATAGCTTAAAGTTTATCAAAAATACCCAATAAAATTCAAAATGGGATCTCTATTAATTTAGGAGTTAGATTGATTTATGTACACACACGTCGCAATGGGCGTGATATCTGACGCTTGCACAGGTCGAGTAGTTTGCGCGATATTGCATTAAAACTCGCAACTTTATTAATATTTTATCTCGTTTAAGCGTATTTAAGCTCTTTCAAGGATGTGGAATAAGTATCCTTACTAATATTATAAATCGGAAAGTGAGTTTGTTTGTTTGGTTGTTTGTTTGTTCCGCTTTCACGCCGTAACTACTGAACCGATTGCTTTGAAATTTTGCAGACGTAAAGATAAAAGTCCGGATTAAATAAAAGGGTACTTTTTATCCTGGAAAAAATTGATATTCCCGAAGAAAAACAAAAATATTGTTTGCTTGATGGATGGATTGTAGATGGCGCTGTGTGTTGTTTAAAACAACGTAAAATATTGCAAACGAATATAAACATGTAAATTTAGAAGCTAAATGATACGATAATGAATCCCCGAAAATGAGGAATTCCCGATGACGTACAATTTGTTTTATCGTCTAAACTGTTTTTTTTACATCTACTTATCCTGAAATCACTAAAGTCAACGAATTACTAATTGGTATAAGTATTAGTTACGTTATTTAGTTCTTGAGGTATGCGAAAGATGGCGCTGGGTAATTTTTAAAACATGGTAACGATGTGTTTTTTAAAATACATAAGAAGTGGAATGATAGCTTACGCTATTTAGTTCTTGATGTATGCGAAAGATGGCGCTGGGTGTTTTTTAAAACGTGGTAACGAAGTGTTTTTTTAAGATACGTTAGAAGTGGAATGAATTATATGAATTTTGTATCCAGTGTTACATCGCGCTTCTTAGATTTTTCCGTGGGAATGAGAAGTTTTCTTTGCTTTATACCGCAATTCCACGCGGGCGAGGCCGCGGGCGGAAAGCTAGTTATTAATATAATAAACTAGTTTTCACCCGCCCGGTATGTCCAATCTTAATAATATTTCATTTTGATATCTTAGCTACATTACTGCAAATTTTCATCAAAATCCATTCAGTAGTTTTTGCGTGAAAGAGTAACAAACATACATATATACATCCATACATTCTTACAAATTTTCGCGTTTATAATATTAGTAGGATATATATATTAATAATACTTAACCCAAATATAAATTAATAAAATATTTTAAAGAACAATAACATTTTTAGTAGGCAGTAGAAAAGTTTTATTATTTCCGAAACGTGTCTGTCGTTTCAAAATGAAACATAGGCTATAATTTATTAAGATCGGACATACCGGGCGGGTGAAAGCTAGTTTATTATATTAATAATACTTACTTCACATCCTTGAAAGAGCTTGAATACGCTTAAACGAGATAAAATATTAATAAAGTTGCGAGTTTTAATGCAATATCGCGCAAACTACTCGACCTGTGCAAGCGTCAGATATCACGCCCATTGCGACGTGTGTGTACATAAATCAATCTAACTCCTAAATTAATAGAGATCCCATTTTGAATTTTATTGGGTATTTTTGATAAACTTTAAGCTATATTTAGAAAGAAAAAAAATAAAAAAAAAATTGGTCGAAGTGACTGAAATTTAGGTTTGAAAAGTTTACTTCCGGTTTTGGACATGAAAAAGATTTTATTCTTAAAATTTTATTTTATTGTTAAAAACAACAGTCTTTTTCCGATATATATCACTATGATAAATACTTTATAGTAAATTTATTTAGTTCGAAAAATACTTTCATAAAAATTGATATTACAATTACGACAATTCCTTAGAAACCCATAACTTGTGAAATACACATTATACAAAAAAAAATATTTTGTGTTCACATTCATACCTGCTAGAAGTATAAATGGACCGAATATGATCGATTTTCAGAACCTTATTTTTTTTTTCCTGTCCACTTCACGTGAAATGCCCCTTTTACTAAATTTCCTATATCGTCGTTGCAACTTTAAGACCTCCTATGTGTAAAATTCATGTTTACGAAATAATCGATGAAAAGTGTCTACTGAAAAAATGTAAAGAAACTAACTATAACATATTTGTTGGAGTTAGTTTCTTCACATTTTGTTCACACAGACGATATATGACGCTTTGTGATGTCCAGTGCTGTTATATCTTTGTTTTAGGTAAACCTGTTCTAAGAGCTTACATAAAATCTCTATTCTAAGTTAAAATTTAAAGAAGAACATTCCCTTACGTGTAAAGGCTACTCACGTGACATTGGTGGATTTGAGGAGTCCAAAACAAGCCACTAACCAAAAGAAGAAGAGGAAGAATATAATCGTTCTTTTTAATTGTCTGTTCCGTCATAACTTCACCGAGTTCCGAGTGTGGAATCGAATCTACACGTTTAGGACCAGATTGTGCCGGAGCCCGAATTTTGAAATTCGTAATAATAAAAAAGTTGTGGCCAAAAAACATTGGATCTATGATTTCCATTGGAACAAAAAGTGCGCGCTTTTTGCAAGTTTTCATTCTTATTGAAATTTAAACATTATTGTTTTTTTTTAGTATTTCGCTCCGTTCCAATATATGGTCCTAGCGAAGCTTTATGCTTAGCGACTGCATCTACCTAGTTAAAAATATAAAACAAACTAAAGATTAAAAAAGGATTTTCCGATTCATTCATTAAATTAATTTTAATAAGATAGATTTAAAAATCTTTTATCAATCTGAGTTTGATTGATAGTGAGTACTTACAGTATTTATTTGTATGTTAATATCGCAGTACTTAAATATAAAGGTTTCATAAAAAATAACATGATATTGATTCTTAGATATATAAAAATTATTGATATTACAAATATACAAATAAATTATTTCTTTAACTTAAATTTTGCGATATAAATTTAATTTTGTTTCTGCGATTTGAATAATGGAACTTGTTCTTCAGAAAACTCTCCTCATCCGCATTTTAATTAAAAAGTAACAAAAACTAACATAATAATGATTCATGTTTTTTTTCATTTGGACTCTAGATTTTGAGGTATTAAGTATATACCAAAATGTTAGGATCACTTAATTATACGGAGTATTTACAAGAACAAGTCTGATTGATTAATCGGATAAATATAAAAATAAAAAAGAGTGTGCTTTAAACCACATGACTGAAATAAAACTTCTAAAGCTCCATTTATATATACATACCTATTACATTTACGAAACCTAACTTTCTTTGAGCGAAAGAGAAAAATAAAATACGTGCCCGCACCTCTCTTTCTTACCCCTACAGTAATATACGATACGTAACTCTCTCTCTTTCTATCTTCACTAACTTATGTTTCCCGCGCAAGTTCCGTTCGCCTCGCTCGATCACACTTTTAATAACGCTCTCGCCTCGCATTTACCAGCTTACTTCCCTTTATGTATATGATATTATTAATTTTTATTATAAATACCAGATTTTTTCGAACCCTGGTAAATACTGTTCAAGCCGAAGCCCTATATTGTTCGATCCGTTATCATTTACGCCCCGTTCTCAATATTGAAGAGCTTAACACTTGGCCAGATAAATACACACATCGATAACCTGTCCCTTCACGCGGAGTTAGGCGGTTAACACACTGCACCGCGCCCCGTCGCGTAGCGCGTGGCCGCAGATTTTATTATTGTATGCAAGAATCTCAATTAATATAGAAAACACGCCTATGACAACACACTGTCGACGCGAGAACGCGCGGGAAGGCGCCCCGCGCGCAGATTCTGCGCGGGAGCACGGGGCGTGAAGAAGTAGGGTCAACTTGTATTGAAAATCTGCGCGGAGAAGCAGATTACACCGCTAAGATAGGCAGATCTGCGCTTCCGCGCGGGGGCGCGTTTTCTGTCGCTACGCGCACCGCGGCGGGACGCATCTCTAGTGTGTGAACCGCCTTAATGCTCGCCACGAGTGCGAATGAGCGACATTGAGTACTATAGAAATCACTAATGATAAACGGAAGATGTTTTTGAAAGGTGGCGTTGGCCTTATATATATATATATATAAACAAATACGGTGTGTTTGAGGCCAAAAGGACCCTATGTTTTAATAATACATATGTTAACTTCCAACACTTTAATCGGGCACTTTCCTAACTGTTAGATTTATAAATCTGTTTTTATTCAAATGTGAAAATGTATTTAATTCGTGTTTAAAAGTTTGCCTAGTTGGTTTTCCTTATTACAGTTGTCCAATTACAAATGAAAGAAAAAATACCTTGAATGTTCATAATGTTCTTGTACCTTGTTTGTTGGTAATAATTAAAGACAGCCATTTGGTAAGTCAACATTTAAACGAGTCTACTTTCCTAAGCAAAAGACTATCTTTAAACTTGTCAAACATTAAGTACAATAAACAGTTATTTGGTTACTTAAAAATAGTAAAAATATTTCTTTCATTCACGATAATAAGCATAGCCTAAAGTTAGCAATGTAAGGCTTGTGTTATAGATACTAGGGTAACGGATACATATACGATACACAGTTATGTAATATTCACAGAAATATATATATATCATATATATATATATATAAATATATGGGTGGAGAAAATTCTTTAATTTTTTTCTAGCATTCAATATAGCCTATGAAACTCGGGAATAATGTGCCTTTCTATTGGTGAAAGAATTTCTAAAATCGGTTCAGTAGATCCCGAGATTACCCCTTACAATTTAACAAATATACAAACACAAACTTTACTTCTTTATAATATTAGTATAGATAAAATATGTATATACATGTATAATAAATATATATATATATCTATGACTCAGGTACAAATACTCGTATCCATCACAGAAACACTTGCCTTTTTGCGGACTCGTATCTTGGAACGTCAGTGCGAGAGACGGCATCGCTACCATTGCACCAAACAGTTATCAGTTTCGGTCGATATAATAAGCGATTTTTTAACCAGTTTTCGTGTCATACAACTATTCGTCACTAACTTTTTATCGCTTCCTTTTTAATTTCAATTTTATCGGCCTTGGAATGAACTTTATAGCCTACCCTCAATAATAATTTTCTTTTCTTAGATCATGATAAATGATGATGAGTGTTGATTTATGAATGGTAGATGATCAATGGACGATGAATGAATAGTGAAATAATCCTTACCCTTGTTGATTTCTTTCGGGATCGTAAAAAGACACCTGCCACTGTTTTGTGTCACGTGCCAACACTCATGCATATTCAGAAACAGTCAGTGGTAAATAGCCCACCATTATTACACAAATATCAACCACGACACAAATTTTAAAATTCACAAAAAATCAAAACCATGAAAGTGACGCTTCGCGCTCCCGCCAAAACAGTCACAATTTGTCATTAAAAATCCAGTGATCTTCACCATATCTTCTACTTATTTTATTTATCTATGCTTAGGGATACTTAATCAATTAAAATATATAAAAATATCATTTCTGAGATATCATAAAGAGTTAACTTACTGATATTTCGGCTCCTTTATATGCATATAATATAATCCTGCTATAAACCCAGGTAATTCCTTTGTTATCTAGAGAATCAATCTTAGTATCAAAATGACACCATTGAAAATTAAATAAATAAATAATTATATTAGATATCACATACATTGTCCTGAATCCAAGGTAAGTAGCTAAAGCACATGTGTTATGGTATTCAGAAACGACGGTACCACAACACCCAGACCCGTGCCAATATAGAAAAGTTCCTTATTGGCCCGGCCGGGAATCGAACAAGGGACCTCAGATTGCGTTATCATGAAAACCGGTATGTCAGTCACTCGACCACGGCGGTAGTCAAGATTATAACTGCTTCCTTTAATTTGTCGTTTATTCTTTGCATATTAAGGTTACTTACTTAAAACAGATACTTGTTGACTGTTGTAATCAACGCTGTAATAAAACCATAACACTACTATTATTGTGATAATAGAATAATATTGTTTTTGTGGATATATGGTGACGACGTATAATATCTTCTTGTCAGTTAAAAGACGTCTCGAATGGAGTGGTAGGTTAAAATGTTGGATGATTTAAAAAACTTATTATTAAGCGCATTTGAATAAAGTTATTTTCATTTCATTTCATTTTCATATAGAGTATGTAACCTAACGAATATTACGAAGCTATAAGGTCTACATTTAAAATCTTAAACGTGATAGTAATATTTGTCAAAAGTAACATGAGTTAACTTAAAAAGTAACACTTTCACAAGAAAAGTAACATTATTATTTATTTAATTACGAAAGCATGCAGCCAGACACACAATTAAAACACATAGTAACAGTAATTGTCAATTTCAAAATTACATGTATTCAGGCCTATTATAAGCTTATACACCTTATAAATGATTATTTTTATTACTGTTAATACGTTTTATTACAGCTACGTTCAATATATGTGGGACACAATCATAATTTGTCAATACTTAGCTTTGTAGGAAAGTTAGAACCATTTTATATTTCTAAATATGCTACATTCAACATGCAAACAATATGTATGGACTATGTGGCCTTTGCTTGCCCTTATGGGAAAACTTAACAAAGAAAGAACAAAATATGTAAATAAACCCCCCAAAGTTGAATTACAGATCAAATTATTTTGTCTTCAAATCGAAGTTCGTACAGTTGTTTTTGACGTGACAACGTCTTATAAATTGGTTTGCCGGGTGACACTTCAAGAAACTGCGTTACGCTCCGCTCACGTTATGCGCTTACAATGAGAGCGAGTGAGAGGCACGCGTCCCTTCCACTCGGGCATGGTTAGCCCGCCTAAGAGCGAGAGAGACAGACATAAAAAGTGGAAGGGACGCGTGCCTATAAATTAATGTTTTAAATATAATTCTTTGTATAAATAAATGTTTTAAATTGTTACTATTATTTCATCCTTCTTCCTACTATACGAATGAATATTCACATTAAAATTATTTTACCACTCAAAGTCGTTGTCACGTAAAACTTTCGCCCGTATACCGACTTTACAGGCAACCAATTTTTTTACTTCAAAAAAAAATAGAACGAGAGAATAAATGGACAAGAGCTGAAAATCAAGTGAGCAAATACGATGAAGATAAACTTCCTAAGAGTTAGTTCCGTTTTACGCTTACTATTTTGTTGCCAAAAAAATATTTGTGGATATTTTTGTAATTAATTCCTATGTTTTTGTAAAATAGTTATATAAAATAACATTTTAAACTTCGTCTTGTAACAAGGAGGTAACGTGAGAAGGTCAAAATTAACGTACAATGTTACAAAAGTATGTAATTCTTAAGGCTGATACTCAACTTTTGAAATTAGCTGCGATTGTACAGTACACGTTTGGCAAATGTTTCGTATACAATGTAACATTTATTTCTAAACTCCTCTAACACTGGTGGGCGTGACTGGGCAAACCCTCTCTCACCATCTTAGTGATAAACAATTGCTCTATGAGGAGTGGTCTGCGTCTATGTCTAGTCAGAGCCATAATTTTTTGAAGTTATACTTCTTTTGGCGCATTGATGGTGAAATTTTCATGTAACGGAAGTTGCGTACGCAGCATGCAATAAAAAGCGACATCTTGAAGTCAGCTGTAAAAGTGAATAAGCTAACTTCAAAGTAAAATACCTTAAAAAAATCATAAAAAATAATTACTTCTGCCGCGCGTACATAAGTGCACGCACGTTTTTTGTTTTTATTAATATCATTTTCATTAAATCATTACGATCACATACATTGCTCTGAACCTAAGTAGCTAAAGCACTTGTATTATGGAATTCAAAATCAATGAGGGTACCACAACACCCAGACACGAGGCAATATAGAAAAGTTCGTTTTCTACATTGACCCTGCCGGGAATCGAACCCGGGATTTCGGAGTGGCGTTACCATGTAAACCAGTAAAAAAAAATATTTGTAACATTCACACCAATTAGCCTAGCCCAAAGTAAGCATTGTAAGGCTTCTGTTATGGATACTATGGTAACGGATAAACTTTCATATAGGATACATAAATAATTAATATTCATAGAAATATATTTAATTACCCAAGACTCGAGTACAAATGCACACAAACATCTGCACCTATCTGGACTCGAACCCAGGACCGTCAGTATTAAAGACAGGGTCGCTACCATTGCACCAACCACTCGTCCATGAAGGTCGGCAAGTGTTCAGAGTCATGAAGGTCCTCCTATCATGATAAGTCTACCTGTTTAACTACCTTTGTGTTATAAAAATATAATAATTACCTTTATCCTGTATTGCTAGCTAAGAATCAAAATTCAGGGTTAATTCTAATTTGAATAGGTTTAATACATTGTATTTTAGTAGAACTTTTTCGCCACCCCATCTCAGTTACATTCGAGGAGATGACGATTGGTTGAAACCTTAACTTTTATTTTCTCCAACTCATTCCATTTTTATATCAAATTAAGTTTAAAAAGTCCATTCGAAAAGCAACTTAAAAGGAGGCAGAATGAAATTGTCAGAGCCAAAAAAGGTTAAACAATTAAACCTAATCATTATTATTTCGCCATCGACGCGGAAGAAATGGCGTTATTTTTTCTCTTTATTTATGACTTGCACGATTTGTGCATTTAGACAATGTCAAGTATAATTGCCAGTTCTTGAGTATTTTCTTTTCTTAATTTGATGATGATGAATGAACAGTAAAATATATTTTTCCCTGGGTTTCAGTAAATGTGTGGGGTTTTACTGAAACCTCCCCGTGGACTTCTTGGAAGAGTAGGAAAAGATAATTTCCGCTGCTTTGTTACACTTGCCAACACTTTTGTATGTTCACAAAAACTTATTGGTTAATAATCCACCATGATTACGCACACGCATCCACAACAACACAAACTTTAACAAAAGAAACAAGACCACCAAAGCGACGCTTCTCGCTCCCGCCAAAAAGTCGAAATGGTGTTCGATATCCCGAGATGATATGCACACTCAGTATGCACAAAAAATTTCATGAAATTTTGAATTTTTAAATTAAGAATATTAATATAGTCTATGCTGAAATTAATAATTCCAAATATATTTTTTGAATTTAGAAATACGAACTATTTGAAATATGATTAAGTCCAAAATACAAAATTAAAATTAGCAGGCAAGATTTTCATGCAACTTTACCTCTTTTTTGTATGACAATAAAAGCTAAAACGAATTATTGAGTAGATGTAGTAATATAGTAACAATGATACTTAGATATCTCATTTTCAGGTCATTTATGCAATTTAAGACTTAAATTCCGTTCAGTTTTCGTTATGAGCGATACTAAAATGGTTCGTATAAAGCATTTATTTAGGCATTTCTCGATTAACCAAATGCCTTGTGGAACACATAGCTCGTTTTTATGATGAGACGTAACATTTTTACGAATGCTTAAAAGAAGTTATTTTCTTATATTATGGAAGGTGAGTCCGATGGGGGTTAAATGCATTTCCCAAAAAGTTGTCACATTTTTGTACACTCCGTAATTGATAGTAAATTTGTGTAAGTTTTTCACAGGAAGTAGATTAGTCACAAGTAATTTTTTTACATTCAATTTACATCATTTTTGTATTAACTACCGGCAGCAAGCAAAGTTATTGGTTTTAACGCTTGAAATGAAATATAGATATTTATTGCTAAAATTATAAAAATACAGGTTATAAAAAAACCTGTTAGAAAATAATAAAAACATAAAAGACAAAACACCAATGTGAATGCTCTCTCCCCCTCTCTCTCCTTCCCCCCCCCCTCTCCTCTCCCCCCCTCTCCTCTATCTCTCTCTTTACCTCTTCGCTAATGAATCCTCAATCTGTCTTCTGTTGCATGGGATGTTCTCTTAATATTAATATTTATTTATTTTTGTGGAAAAGTGCCTTAAAAGCCTAGCAGCTACGGTGTAGAGCTCGGGTTAGAATCCCACCTGAAGATATTATCTTAAATTACTTTATTTTCACTTTAATATTTTGTAAATCAATAATGATATTTAAAATTTAATAAAATCGTAATCTTTTAAAGATAATATATTAAAAAAGAAATATAATTACAAAACGTTAAAATAAATAATGATAATAAATACAGACTACAGGTAAAGTATTTAACATAATTAATGATGGAATTATGCATTAAAAATTAAAAAGAGTGCATTAAAAATAAAAATTACTTACGAACTCTAATGAGTTGGTAATTATGAATTACTTTAATGACACGTACGTTTCACGTGAAAGTTAACTGAAAAAACATTTCCAACAATATCAGACTTTTAACGAGAATAACTTACAAATAATTCTGTTAACTTTGCATTGTAATTAAGACGAAATAACTGCTTAAATTAATTCATTATAATACAGCACTCCTTTCATGTTTTGAAATTGCATATTTTAATCTTAATTAATGAATACAGACGTGACCGCTTATTATAATAACTTAAACGAATTAAAAACTTGCAGTTTTTCAGTTGTTTTAATTACAGTATTGTTAATTAGACTTCGCTATTATTATTATTATTATTATTTCATTTATTTCAGGCAATGCCCATAGAATGTGTTAGTAACAATAATCTTAGACTAGGGTTAGTATAATACAGTAAAACAGACAAGAAGAGACATGAAAACAAACATAAAATAAATTAAGCTGTGTGCAGCTGAACCCAAACCCGTGGTAGTGGTAACTCCCATCTGTCTATGAACACCTTAAGGATACCACTCGCGCTGTTGCGTAAGCGAGACAGTGCAGAGGCACAACGTTTCCGCATTATAGCAGCAAAACCATCTATTCCTGCTTCCGCGAACATATTAGATGCACTGCAACGCCTAGGCAGCCCCAGTAGTATCCTCAAGGCGTTATTATATTGGATACGGAGGTCACTGTACGCCCGCTGCGTATAGCTAACCCATAAGCTGCACGTGTGGAAGGATTGGCAATACGCTTTGAAAAGTGTCAGCTTAACTGATGGCGTACACCGTGCGAACCTACGAGCCAGCATATTACAGCGAACAGCCAACGACCTACGTTCCCTCTCTATGTCCATATTATCTTTCATGTCTTCTGTAACCCAGTGACCCAAGTATTTAAAGCTCTGTACTCTCTTTAGAGGCTGTCCACTTAAGGATATAGTCGGTAAGCTGTTGTATATTTCCCACCCCGATGACTTAAAGAGAATCCATTCACTTTTACTGGTGTTGTACTTAAGTCCATGGGCTAACGCATATTTTTCGCAAACAGATAGGAGCATCCTCAACCCACTTACAGAGGGGGCCAATAGGACCATATCGTCCGCATAACTGAAGTTGTTCATAGAAACACCATCTATATAACAACCAACGTTGGTACCATTGAGCTCTCCAATCAGTTGGTTCATATATAAATTGAATAAGAGAGGAGAGCTCAACCCTCCCTGCCTTACACCACATTTTTGATGGTAAATTTCAGAGTGACATCCCGCCCACTTCACAGAATTCTGCTGATTTTCATACCAGAACTTTAATATGGAAATAATTTCTTTAGGTACATTTGACTCAGTTTCAAGTTTACTCCATAACAAATTATAATTGATAAGGTCAAACGCCCTCGACAGGTCCAAAAAGCAAGCCCAAACAGGTGTTTTTCTGGCAGTGTAGTAATGGACAGTCTGTTTTAGAGCAAATATAGCACTTTCAGTCGATAAGCCCTGTCTGAAACCAAACTGGTTATCATGAAGTCGTATATTATCAGCTAAAACTTTGTCCAACAGACTGTCCAATACTTTTGCCATAACCGTCGCCAGAGAAATCGGCCTATAATTGCAGATGTCAGACGAGTCTCCCGTGCTATTTTTTAACACAGGTATAACAATAGTCCTAGTGAGTTCCGATGGTAAATATCTGTGACTAACACATAAACTGAAGAACATCGCAAGTACTCTCGGTAAGTGAGGACCCGCGTATTTTAGATGTTCAATGCTCAAGCCATCGTACCCAGGGGATTTCCCCCTTGTCATCCGTTGTATAACAGCTGCAATATCTTTGGCAGAAAAGGCGACAGGGCGGTTACCGGTGGCTTCAGCATTACTCATTCGAGTCACCCCCACTGCAGGTGGTTCAACCTGAAAATGCTTACAGAATACATTGGCAATTTCAGACGTCCCCTGGACCCCCGCCACACTCACTGGAAGTCCCGCTCTATAGTTTAACTTGTTCGTATATTTCCAAAATCTACCAAATTGTTTATTAGTATGACACTGAGCTAACATGTCCAGTTTAATTTGTTGCTGATTATACTGTACAAATTTTAATTTGTTTTTAAATATATTTCTTGAACTGCACATTAATTTGTATAGGTCACCTTTTTTAGGTTTACCATATAATAACCAATTTTGGTAGTGTAACCGAGCCACGCAATGAGCATGGCGAACGTGCCTATTCCAGCCTACTAACCCCTTTCTATACTTGTGACAGTTCGACTTAGACACATATGAGAGTTCTGCACCCTCCTTAAGAATACATACTAATTTGCTATACATATTATCCAGCAGTATACAATGTTCTGAATTATCACACATACCATTAGCACAATTAGAACATGCCATAGGGAAATCGATTTGACGTAATTTGCAGTTACAATAATCAGAGAACTGTTTTACCTGTTCTTTATCTCTTTCGCCCCACGTCACTTTATTATACCTTATAGACTGAGGCGGCAGAGTTTTGGGACTAATTAGGTTAACGTTACACTCAATTAACAAAGGAATATGATCTGACATATAAACGCCATACAGTACAGACGCATTGACTACTAAGGGCCTAGCCGCACTAGTCACTACACAGTGGTCCAGCCATCGAAGCGAGCCGTTCGCTGTGCTCATGAATGTATATGTATCAGCCGGTAGCAGCTCGATGTCAACGCAAGACCATAGTTGTTCGGCACAAATAGTGAATAACTCACTTGAAAATCTGGTACCAGGATGGGCATTGTAGTCTCCCAGCATGATAACATTTTCCACACCACTGCTCTCAATTATTGAAATAATTTCACCTTGACACTCCGTGTATTCTATGAGATTCTCAGCATTATCAGTAGGCATATATATGGAAAAAATTAATAATGGCCTATTTCTTTGTTCAATCTTAATACACACTAAACGATCACTTTGGCAAGGTATGACACTAACCGACGAAAACACTAATTTATTCCACAGTAGCGCCACCCCTCCATAAGGTCTCCCTTTAAGAATACCAGTAGACGTATCCACCGCCGATTTACCCACGTATGCAAAGTCCTCATCAATGCTTCCGAGGTACGACACGTCGTGAGGCAGAAGCCAGGTCTCTTGTAGTGCTATAACGTCAGCCACAGCACATAACCTTCTAATGCAGTCCGTGGATCGGATGACATTTTTACAATTAAATGTTAAAAAAGTTGCGTTCCTTGTACAGTCCATTACACACTGGTTTGCTTCACACCGCTAATATCAGAACTATTTCTGTCTATGTACTTCTTAAAATAAATAAAACGTCTAAATCTGATGCCTTCTGGCCATAGTTTATCATCAAGAAATATATTTATTTTATGCTTTGCAACAAACAGTTTAAATGCATTATAGGGCCGATCATTTTTCATGTTTATTTTTTCCAACTGAACTGTTTCATTCGTCATTTTCCTGATGTAATCACAAATATCAATCTCCGTAGTCTCCTTATACACATTAGAAATAAAAAGAGGAATTTTGCTTTCTGCTGCTTTAAAATTGCCTGAGCCTGTGGAGACTGCAGTCCCTGTTTTTCTATTTGCTATATAACTACATGATAATTAGCAAATTTCTGTCTGTCTGTTTTACATCATCACTAAACGACCGTTTGGTGCAACGGTAGCGATCCTACCTTTCGCGCCGACTGGGTTCGAATCCCGGAATGGCGAATGTTTGTGGAATGAATACCAGCATTTGTACTTGAATCATGGAGGGTATTCATTTACATTTCTATAAATATTACATATACATGTATATTATATGTATGGCTATCCTTTACCCTAGAATTTAAAACACAAGTCTGGTGTGAATATTAGCAATATTATTATAATAAACGATTCTATTCACTGCATAAAAAATAGTTCATATTTATTCGTGCTAAATGCTAAATTTTTTATGTCTAATGTAATGTTTACTAGGAAAAAGACACGCCTGAGTTGACACTTTGAATATTTTTTTAGTAAAAAATAAAATAAAAGACGTAAGTTATAGACAAGTAAACATTTTTAACCGAGTTTTTTAAAAAAACAGATCAAAAACCAACCTGCAGATAAGTACTCATGTTGCATAAGACACACTGAGTGGTTTTTCTAAGAAATTTCAATCTTTATAACGTTAACACTCGTAAAGTTCATAGAAATATTTTTTCTAAGTATTTCTTTTATTTTCGCTTGCTATGTATCATAGTGTCAATAATATCGATATAATAATATAAATCATAGTCATATAAATAAGCATTATTTTTAATTCAATCTTTATTAAAACATTGGTAGACAAATTAAAAATTATGTAAAATATTAAATTAAGTTTGCATATATATTTTACTGATACTATCTATAGTATAAATAATATTGCACTCTTTTAATAGTGTTGACACATTTCGAGCTATCGATAGCATATTATTTTTGAGATGAAAAATGTCGATAGATATTCTATCGATAGTCTGGCAACACTAGATTCCTTTATTAACAAGCATTAGCGTACCATATTTCACACTACCCGCCATCTGGAATAGTGTGAAGTTATTAAAATAAATTTTAATGCCTTAAATAATCCATTGGAGCTATTTCATCTTTATGATCGATAAGACGAATCGATTACAATATCCATTCGAAACCGATTGCAAATCTTCATCTCAATAATGCAGTTATTATATTGCAAACGCAATCACGATCTCCATGGTCTGGTGGCTCGCATACCGGTTCTCATGTTAAAGCCACTCCGAGGTCCCGAGTTCGATCCCCGACCGGGTCAATGTAGAATACTATTTTTTCTATATTGGCTAGTGTCTGGGTGTTGTGGTACCGTCGTTGTTTCTGAATACCATAACATAAGTGCTTTAGCTACTTGAGTTTAGAAAAAAATACCAAAAACAAAATCTTTGATTTAAATCCTAAATAAAATAAACATAAATTAGTTTATAGGTATATGTTTATTAGTTTATTAAACATGATCAGTATGTATGTTTATGTAGTCTATAGCATTTTCTATTAACCTTTTCAATGCACCTCCAATACGCTATCAGTTTCTAACTCTCCGGTTGACTGGTAGGGAATGCCTAATGGCATTAAGTCCGCCATTTGTACATATTTTTTGTTCCACGAAGTTTAAATAAATAAATAAATAAATAAAATCATAACTTTATGACCGCTATAACTCGTTATAAGATATTATTTTTATAACTCGTTTATCGAGTCTTTCAAAACCCCTATACCTGCAGCACTGTTAGATCTTTAAATTATAAAAAGTGGAGATGCAATTGTAAAATTAATGATTAATATTAAAATGTATTTTAATATTTCCTTAGTAACAAATATAGATGTGATTGTGACATGAAATAATGTCACTTCCGTTACCGTTTATAATGTTGATAAATAGTTTGATAATATTACTTACATATAAAACTCGTATCATAGATTTGCTTTATTTAGTGAAAATTATTCTGTGAAATTAGTAAAAAGTGTAAAATCTATAATCTAAGAACACATTTTTTTTGTTCGTGTGTTTGTCTGCCCGCTCTTTTTCTATTGTATACGCGTTACCATAGCAACGCGTTACCGGGTCAGCTAGTTTAATTTAAAAAAAATGTGCAAATAGTTTACCTTTGTCTGTTTATGCTTTCATTCATTTTAAATATGTTCAGTACCATTGAATATTCATCAAACAACTATACTAATATCGCACGGTATTTCAAATACGTTTTATGTTAGTTTACATTATAATAATTGTATTTTTCGTACCACTTGCTCAAAAAAGTGACATTCTATGCCACAAAAAGTGAACATAACAATAGTCATTTTGAATCTGTTAAAAACAGGGAAAGAAAATTGTACTGAATTTCATTCATCCTCTAGGGGGAGAATGTGATTTAAATTTGGAATACTTACTGAAATTTATACTG
The DNA here is from genome assembly GCA_927399485.1 of Calamotropha paludella. Classification (NCBI taxonomy): domain Eukaryota; kingdom Metazoa; phylum Arthropoda; class Insecta; order Lepidoptera; family Crambidae; genus Calamotropha; species Calamotropha paludella. Next base: position 662,193 of record OV656820.1, read on the forward strand.
AACTACATCTGTGTTTACACCATTGAGTTTGTATATAAAGCATTACACATCTTTTTAAAAAAGGAATACGCATTTTACTTTTAATTACCATTATTTTTAATAAATGCTTGTCTTATAAGATAAATTATTAGTATAGAAAATGCATAAAATATAAATCTAAATGCTTGTCTCATATTATTTTTGTGTTAATTTTTTCGCAAATGGTACGAAAAGTAGAGTATTTTCCTTGGTGATAAAGCTGTCTTAGTCTTGGGTGAACTTAAATCTCTCGCTACACTCAGGACTCGTCTTAAATCCCTCGCTTCGCTCGTGATTTAAATTTTTTATCTACTCTGATACTATAATACAAAGATTCTAAAACTGAAAACAAAATGCTTATGACAAACATTACGTACAGGCCAAAAATAATAAAAAAAAAGTTTAATTACGATACAGGTCTTGTATGGACACCTGTAACATAATATAACTTTTTAATCATAACGATACACCTATACAACCTCCAGCTGGACCAAGGAGGTTGAACCTCTACTTTAAAAAGGTTTCAATGAACGAGTCCGCGACGACGCAACACGCATGCGCAATCGATGTTTGCACCTTGGCGCCAACATTTGACATTTAAAAAATCTTTTCAATATTTAAACAAAATTTGGTTTTGTTTGCAATATTGTTTTACGTATTATAGGATGAGAGTAGATAAAGTAGTGTATGACACTGTACATAACTTGGTCTTATAACACTCGTGTGATACTATAAAAAAACTCGCCTACGGCTCGTTTTTTTAAAACACACTCATGTTATAAGAACCCTTATTATGCAACAGTATCATAAACTACTATAACACCCACGCTACGCTCGGGAGTAAACCTACGCTCGCGATTTAAACCGTCACCCGCGACACAAGACACTGCTTTATCCCCTTGGTTAATAATCTACTATTACTAAATACTAAAAGTGTATAAAAGCGATGAACATTAGGTGAAGGCGCCTTTTGCTCCAGACTGTTGAAGCGAACGGACCAAAAAAAACTTCAATATAATTGCATTAATCATTACATTTTGTTTTATTGCTAATCATATTCTCATAAGTATGATAGTAATAACCAGGGATTCAAAAACACCTTTATAAGGATACACTTTTATAAGGGTTACACGTTTAATCTGTTACAGAATTATTTCTGTATCACTTATTTGGGTGTTTTGAACCTGTTTTGCGTCGAACACTTATACAAGTGTAACAGATAAAATGTTTTCTGTTACCAATCTGTTAGAAACTGTTTTACGTTAAACTATCTATGTGTACACACGGTACACCAACATAGGCATTTCAAAGTACCCAAATAATTAATGAGCTGTTGCATAGTTATGCCAATGTGAACCTTATTGACTGTAACAGATATTAACACTTATGAACCGGTATTTTCTAAAACAGATTCAAAGTGTTACAGTTTCATTCTGTTTGACTTTTAAAACCGAAATGAAAAACAGTGTTCAGAACACTCTATTCGGATACCGCTAAAATCCCTGGTAATAACACTAAAAACTAACGATACATTTAAATGTATAGCTACAGTAACATATATTGATTCGAATTGCACGTAAATGGTTATGATAATTTTTACTTATGTTGTGGCATAGACAAGCTATTTGTACTCTATGGTTTTATGTGACCACACAACCAATTTTACTACTACCTACATTCTTTTTGAAATTATTTTATTGTTAGACTGAATACAGAAATATTTTTTATATTATCGTCATAGTTTCTGAATTCCATAACAGAAGTGATTTCAAGGTTAAAAAGTTGAAATTTTTCAAGCAAAACTCGACTAAGTACAATTTGTCTGTTGAAACCCTATTTACATTTGTAGAGGAGTTATTTTTCAATAACAGGAGTTGCCTATGTTCCAGTAAAGTAGACATTACATAGATTGAGGGCAATGATTCGTAGATCTAAGAACTAGAAAGTTATATATGAGTTCTCTAGAGTTTATCAAATAAGACATTTTATCATCAACACGATAAAAGAAATATGTACTCAGAGTCACGATCAGTAAGATGTTTACACCGCAGAACTATGTCACACTAGCCGAAATATAGATAGGTTATAGATAGTTTTATTCCATTTGTACATTATACGTTTTAACATAATCATTACACAATCGAACAGGTACCTTTGTGCAGCAGCAGGAATTGAATTTCACCCGGGAATTGGTGAAGCACCGATTTTCAGCCATCATCCTGGCTGATGAGGGCGCAAGTGATAAAAAAGAACGGAAATCAGTGTCATATACAATTAAATTGTCAAGGAGAGTGGAGTTAGAAAACAAAAGGAAGTAAAATAGAAATTACTCGAGAAGATAAGATAATAATTATAATACAATGAATGAGTGCAGTATGTCAAAAAAAACAATAAAAAATAGAAATGGCAGTAAGAACTATATTAATGTAAATAATTTAAACAATATAATACGTATTAAATACAAATAAAAAAATATGTAATGCGACATGCTTCTACGGTAGGTAGGTATATTGTATATCTACTTCTCGTGACTGTACAAAGAACGTGACAAATTTTTATCTCAAGAAACTTAGAATTAATGGTTTCTAAAAACCTTGTCGGTAAGTTATTTTAATATTTTTGTTTAGTCATTAGATTAGTTGAATAATTCTTCCCACGCGGGATTCGAATCTGTATTTCTCGGGAAACTAAGCCAATGGGCTACCGAGGTAATTACCCAGCTAAGGCAAATTTTAACAAAACTTCCTATCTTCTTATTGTTTTATTAAAAGCAGCCAAGTTGAACAGCTTTGCAGGTATTCTTAATAATTTAACGAAATCCAAATTGATATTGTTTTTTCGTATTCTTGTATTTAAAATGATAAAGAGTTTTTGAAATTATAGAAAAATATAGTTACAACGGAATACATAATATTAGACAAAATCGATTGGGTTCAAAAATTTATCATGTAAGAGAACATTGAAAATGCAAATATAATAATCATAAAGTCACTAGTGAACGACGTCATCGTTACGTGAGAGTTCAAATAAATAAAATAAACATTATTTACCGCTGATCGACGTTAAAACAGCCAAGCTCCACACTTTATCTCACCGCCTCAAAGTTGCCTATCTGTGGGTCTTCTACGAAATGTGATCAGGAGCTGCATGTGCTCATACCGCCATCTCCCTTTTCCATTGGACATCCAGACGCACAGCGGGCTACCACCCTTTCTTAGTTGCTATTCCTACCTGCGCACCAAACGCTTCTCAACATCATTTATAATGCGCACAGCAAAGGAGCGGAACGCCCTCCCTGCGTCTGTATTTCCGAGTACTTATAACCCGTCCGTTTTAATGCCAGGGTGAATAGGCACCTTCACGGTGAGCTCGTTCCATTATGGATCCAGTCTTGGCCTCGGACCTGATTGGGCTCAAGAACGAACCCATTCAAAATAAAAATAAAAAACAGCCATTTTATGTACAGTAGGTACAACAGACCACACAATATGAGTAACACTACCAGACCTAATCTATTAGAATAATATACAATCATACGTTATTTTCTTAGGTGTACTATTATACCTTACCATTATTTACACTCAAAATTATGAATAATAATAATATACTTAAAATACCGTAGTATCCATGACCAACCCGACTGGCAGCTGAGAACAGTTTTTTTTATTAATTTCGTGTATATTCGATAATTCAATTTAGTTTAATAATTTATTTTAACAAATAAATGGAAATTATTTGCTTTCAATAAAACATGTTATCTCAAAAATTGTTGAAAATTGCAAAACAAGAGATAAGTATCTTTTTTAAATTAACTTTTTATACAAAGTCCATAACTTGTTGAAATTATGGAAAATTTAATTATAAATCAAGTTATACACAATTGAAGGTGAGAAAATATATCTTGCTGAGTTTCTTGCGGTTTCTTCTCAGTACAAAGTCCCAGACACACGATTTACGAAGCGATGGCGTGGTTGATGACGTGCAATACTATTGTTAATACTCATCTTATATGATAAATTATTTTAATAGTAAATACTAAAAATAATTGATTCGGCTCACAAGTAAAATGGCTGTTTCATCTTGATCAATTGTCCAAACATTTGTAAAAATATTTCTTTCGAATACGAGAGGATGTTCCTCTCGTTGATTGACAACGCTGGCCTACAATGTAAAATGTAGTTAAGTACTAGAAAATTTCGACGTTTGTTAAAATTAAAGTATTCTTTCTTCCTTCTTAATGGGTTGTCAAAATATACGATGTCATCATCACACATAGTTCTTAATATTTGCTGCATCATTGCATCCTGCGCATGCACTGCAAATTCTGACAATGACTCATTTGACAGTCAAGATATAGTTAATTTTACACTTAATTTCGTTTGCATGTTATTGATATAATGTAAATAATAAAAAAATATTGTTGTCAATTCTGTGTTAACTTGGAACTATATTTCTTTATAATTAGCTGTTTGTAATTTAATACCTACGCTCATAATATTTTATGTTATTAGTTAAAAAACGTTTTCTCTGTAAGTGAAGTAACTGTAATTCTTTTGAGAAAATAAAGCTCTCAAACCATTTTTTTTGTATACTGACATTTTTAAGCGATTAATCACAAAATTCCATTTATATTTGTATACCTTGACAAATGTGAAAATTTGGCAATACTCTTATAATTACTTTAACTCTAGTAATAACTGTATTCCACCTTTTAAAAATAGTAATTCTATTCTATTCTAAAGAAAATAAACTAAATTTGACTTAACTGAATCACTTTTCTGCGTACTCCTTAGTTTCTTCAAGTGTAATTGCTAATTGGCGGTAATTTTGTAAATAAATAAAATAAAATAGTATTATATGACGACCTCTGTGGTTGAGTGATATATACCAGTTTATGGTAATTTCAGTCCGAGGTCCCGGCTTCGATGCCCGGCCAGGTCAATTTAGAAAACGTAGTTTTGTGAATTGGTTCGGGTCTCGGTGTTGTGGTACAGTCTGTAGGTATGTATGTGATATTGTATTATATTTAATATTGTAAGGAAACATTAAAATAATCTTTTTATTTTTATGTTCGTAAATTAGTGTTGAATTTAAATGAGGAAATCGTTATTATGTGCTGTTAGTAAATATTTCAAACCGCAGATTACGAAAAAATGAAAAATTATAAGAAATCATTTTCATTTTCATTCAGGTTCAAGAATTCTATTATGTCTAATAGCTTTGTAGAACCGAATAATTTTTAGTTAACGAGTTTATTCGAATTTATCAGTACCATATAATTACAATCAACTTTATTGAGTGATCCATTTTGAAACACATTCATTATTGGTCGGTCATTATAATAATTGGCTGTTAACTAGCCTCATTTACATTTCTGAATCGTAATTGCTGTGAATTACGTGTAATTTTCTTGTAAAAATGTCATTGCCGAACATAGATCGCGATATTAAAATCGCTTTGCCGTTTCTATTTTGACATATCGGTGGAGTTAATACGGTTTTGATTCAAGGTCTTTCAAATTACTAACTTTGCCCAATTGGTACATTTTTAACATCTGTATTTTTGTCAAAAAACTGGGAGCTTTATATAACAAAATAGCATGTGTGCAATTCACACGTGGTACAAGTGAAACCTTCAAAATAATACGTACACGTGTACAAAATACCACGGTTGTTGTGATGCCTTCTCTCTCAAGCTTTGTACTACGCATGCGCACACAAACACGTATTAACACACGTACATAATGCTTCCTATCTCATTTTCTCCTACGTTAAATCTTATGAATTTATGTGTCTGTCTCTTTTTACTGTCGCTTTTTCGTTTCATCGACTTTCGAATCACAACGATTCTAAAGAAGTTTTCACTTCCAAAAAAATATGTATGTAATTTTAATACAAGATATGTTTGCCATTTATACGCAGCGAAATTTACAAAAAACTCGTATGTTTTATCAATAAAAAAATTACAATAATATACATGTACTTAAGATAACCACACGATCAAATTTCGATTGAAAAATGGCCACATGAAAAATGCTTTCATCCAGTATATGAATTTTAACAAAGAAATATAATTTAGAAAATTTTAATTGTCAATTTTAATATTTAAAAATGAAAATTATTATAAATTGCAACTAATATAATAGATGACTGTATTTAGTTATAATTTAAGTAGCTAGGTAGTAAATTGTATGGTGTCTCATAGTAAAATATGTGTTTCATATTACCATGTATAAATAACATCCCTATATATACACCATACTAGCTGACCCAGCCCTGCGTCGCTGAGGGTCACTTATTATTTTTCTCACGAATCAAATGAAACCTATCCTGTCCTAAATTGTAAAAAATCCAGCAAAATGAAAAAAAAAATCAAAGTTCATGTCGGTCAAACATTGTGACAAGTATATATTAAGATTTTGACGGCCGTTTGGTGCAACGGTAGCGATCCTGCCTTTCGCACCGATGGTCCTGGGTTCGAATCCCGGAAGGGGCAGATGTTTGTATGATGAATACGAGTATTTGTACCTGAGTCATGAGTGTTTATATATATTTCTATAAATATTACATATCTATGTTTCATATATGTATGTCTATCCGTTACCCTAGTATCCATAACACAAGCCTAACTGTGCTTACGTTGGGCTAGACTAATTGGTGCGAATGTAGGAAATATTTATTATTTATTATTATTTATTTATATTATAATTAGCATGGAAAATATACACAAAAAAAAGAAAAAAAATTATATGTATTAGAAAAACAAATATGGTGTGTTTGAGGCCAAAAGGACCCTAACTATAAATTTATTGCAATAAATAATTTGAATTTAAAACAATTCTTCATTGCTAGTGACCAGATCGGAACGACGGACCAGCAAAAACGGTTTACGACAAATTTTAAACTCACCTCTTTATCGTTTTTCGGTATTAACTAATGCGTTCGCTCGTTTCCGTCGGACGATGTTTTATAAACAGAAACCGAATGTTTTTCCAATCAAGGCCTGGCAAGCGATAAAGACCACAACCGTATACGAACGGGGTGTACTAATTTTAGACACCATTGACTAATAGGCTGTAAGCAAGAAAAAAACAGTGCCGACAGAAGTGAAAAAATCAAACAATAAAATAAGCACAATTCTTACTTTTTAAATGTAGAATACTTTAAGAATCGACGCAGAAAAAAAGCGGCTTATATCTTTGAGTTCAGAAATAAAAAAAATTTGGATTTTTTTTTCCTTTCTTAATTTTGAAAAAAGCGGCCGATATCTTTTAATTTAGAAATAGAAACTTTATGGATTTTTTTAATGTTGATCCCTATCTTTTTTTTATAAGGGGTTTTGGCTTGGTTACAAAGACCTTTAAGCCATCTTGATCCCTATCAAGCTCGGGCCAAGATAGGATCCACAATGGAACGAGCTAACCCAGAAGGTGCCTATTCTCCCTGGCCTTGAAAACGGACAGGTTATAAGTACTCAGAAATACAGACTATATAGATTTATAGTATTTATGTTTTTATAGTAAATAGGTAGGCGCTTGACCACTATCTAGGATGCGACAGCGACGATGCGATCTAGGATGTGACGCGCTTGCCTAGAAGATACCTATTCATTCGTGACTTGAAAACCCCTAAATTGTATTTGTCAGGAAACACCGATTCAGGAACAGTTCCACTTCTCAGTGGTACGTATCACAAAATTGAAACTAAAACGCTTAGTGCGACTCTTTGGTATATCTACCATATAATTGTGTCGCCTATTTGTAAGTCTGGTTGTCCGATGAAAAAATGGGGACAGCGGAATAAGGTTGTGCAATTCTGTTGCACTCTTCGAAATGTATGTTTTCGTTTTGGAATGTCAAAAGCGGTGTCGATAACAATGTCGAGAGTTGGTTATGCCCATCTCAAAAAATTCCTAATACGCCTAAAGAAGTTTCCACTCGAAATCGAGGGCACAATTTATTAATATCATGCCGAGCAAATAACTAAGCATAATAAAGTAATACCAGCGGTAGCTAATGGAGTCTGTATTCACATTAAACGAGTCGCTGCCTCATTTCCCGTAACGGATACGGCGATTACGCCAAACGGAGTTAGCCAGGTCATTTCATTGTTACAGCGACTGTAGTGAAATTCTCATCATTCAACATGATTTGTCTCGTTACAACCCAGCTGACTAAAATTCTGTCCCACGTGAACGGTCACGTACAATATTACCATAATAGTGGGCGTCCACATATTTAATGTACGGACACGACACGACACGAAAGGATAACGTCGTTATCCTTTGACGTGCGACGGAATTTTGATCGACAAGATAATGTTTTTAAGGTTCCATACCTCAAACGGATAAAACGGAACGTTGTGCATCCGTCTGTCTGTTAAGACCCTTTTTCTCGGGAATGCGTTGAGGTATCGAGTTGAAATTAAAACCATATATTCAGCTCTATAAATTCAGTGAATTTAAGAGAATATTATCAGAAATTGTCTGTATCTTAATAAAATTTATCTAAAATTATACTAAAGACTACTTAGTCTTAACTTAAATAGCAATATAAAGGTTCTTGTAATAGGTACTTACTTGTCGTGGCAGTTTGTAATTAAGGCCACGCTACGTATTTTTTTGTATTTGATCATGTGATTTATTTATGTACAAAAGTGTGTCTTGTAAACAGTCCTTAAATAAATAAATACAGTCCCTTGAAGCTGTGAAAAAAACAATCTTCTAAGTTCATGTGAAAAAATATACGGCCGTTTATGCCGCAACAAACATAATTCGACACTCTCAAGGAAATCAAAATTGATATGTATTTAACTTTGACCTAGAATCATGAAATCTGGCATGAAGCAACGTCGTATAGCACAAGTAAAGGAAAAAATCCGAAAACAGCAAATTTGTTGTTGCATAAACTTATTTGCAATTTGTAAACTAATCGCGACCTATGTCAATGTATGGATACAACAGTTTTCCAACGCCAAAGTTAGTTGCGAGTCCCACTCGCACTTGACCGGCTTTTTTCTTTTAATATGTACTAAATGTAGCTACGAGTAGATGCAGCGAGATTCCAACGCGAGCGATGGTATTACAGTAAAGCTGGCTTTGATGCTGTGTCCCTTTAATTACGTCGGCGATGCGCTATCTCGCCGGTATCAGCTGACTGAGCGCGTGTAGACCCCCCCACTATACGCCCCCCCTCCCCCTACCTCTCCCCACCGCACACAACCACGCCGCCAATCAGCTGATCGCAGTAGGTCGCCGCCATCGCTCGCTTACGACCTAGCCCTCCCGAAAATATACGTCGCCTGCTATATTATTATTCAGTCCGTCGGCCTACGAGATTCCTTAAACAGACTGTTCAAAAGCGTTCCCGCCGTACGCCGAAAACATTCGCAGTAATGGCGTGCGCTGTTAAGAACCGGTCGGTGCTCTTTGACGGCTCAAGGCTCAAAGGAAGCGCGGGCCTATTTATAATAATAATCTAAAATGTGGCTGAACGCTCCTTCCGGAGGCGAGACATGAAAGCGGTCCCATCCCGTTCGTTGTCTCGCTCACACGTACCGCAGTAGAGAGGGACGGGCGCTGTCAAGTTTGGTACTTAAAATGGCCGATGCTTGCTTAGTTTCGTGATCGCCTAGGGAGGGGGCCGATGTCGATAATATTATGTTTTATGACGGCGGGTGGCGGGCAAACATAAATTGGGTTTTCGTTTTACGAGAGATAATACTGACGATAAATTATACTCGCATTTCGGGAATCGAATTCCACCCGGAGTGTTTTTCCACTCCACACAAATTGGACGAGGTTCCAACTATGTACCGCCGTTCCGAGGAAGGAGCCAATTACTGTATTGCCGCTGTGATCGTGAGCCGGCGTAATCAGACCGTGAACAGTCTTGTTACATTTAAACGATTATTCATAGGGTATACTGTGTTTCAGAACGAAACGCTTCTTATATCGTATTTGCTTAAAACCATTCTTAAACGAGTATTTCCGCTTAATCAGATCTCAAAGTTATAAAAGCTTGTAATAAAGGGCGAATTTCGTAATTTTGTTTGTATGTAGAGGTTAAACTTTGGTACTACTGTGTCTATTTGATTAAATCTTTCACCATACAAGAAGTACTTTAGTCTAGATGGATTCAGATTACAATATGAGAGAACAGTTTCTACGAGCAAATAATAACATAGCTGCTACGAATACCTATTAATAGCTTTGCCCTTACATAATTTTGATCCTGTAAGATGTGTAAGAAACACTGTTAGTATAAAATAAATAGTAACTATTAATACGGATATTTTACTCTACAATTTGTTGCAAAACCATAATGGACATGGGTTGATGATAAATAATATGAGACCAGTGTTAAAGACCCTATCGGGCACACAACTTATGAGCTAAGAAGCGTATTCAACTATAAAAAAGTAATTTTTCAGTGTATAAATAAAATTAGTTTCTTTTTATTTTACTTGCCATCATTAAACAGAGTTTCTTAAATATAAAATATTATCAGAACCCATCTCCTTTCGTTACCGACTTACAGTTCTTTTTTTACATTTTTTCCAATATAATTACAGAATAAAACAACTCAATATATCATCCGGAGTAATCCTGACGATAAGATCAAGCTGCGGGAGATTGTTCCAAGCACGGAACCCGCTATCTCCGAGTAAGATATATCTACAGTCTACACTCATCGTTCATAAAGTTAATATCATCAATATAATAATTACGATGTTTAAAGTACGTAATAAAAATAATATGTAACGATATTATCAGATCAGTACTTGTATTAGAATCTGCTATAAATTCTATATAGAAATATGGCCGAAATGACTGTGCGTCGCAAAAATCTGAGCGCAGTATATGAAAGCCGTAAAAAGTAACGATAAACTTTTTATTGTCGTTTCGGAGATAAATTAAATACAGGCATACCGTCGCCATGGCGATGAAGACGGGGGCTGGAATGGTGGTTTAGTCTTTGCCAGGCTTTCATGATATTTATTATTGTATATACAATCTATGTGGTCACAGCAGTCCGACCCATTGAGGCATAAAAATATGATTACATTTATCAACAAATCCAAACATTTAGTAACAAAAAATACAACTTTTGTGTACTGGATAAATTCGCTTTTAAAATAGTCACAACTTCTAAATTATTTGACTTAGAGTTAAGGTCTTGACACTTTTAGGTAATATCTTAGTGCATCCAAAAAGTAAAATAAAGTATGTTAACAGACTAGAGACAATACAGTCGGCATGTCTGTATATATATCAATTATAAAATTTACAAATTCAGACATAAAATCTCGCCTTCATTCATATTTTGCGAAACGCTGGCGATAAATGGATAGCTATGTTTTCTCAAATACATTGGAATGATGGAATTTAATTTCTCAAACTCCGCATCGGCACTTTACCTAGAAAAAATAATAAAAGCTAGCTGACGCGTCGGTGTGATTCCGTTATTAGAACTTGCATACATTTTTTTATGTATGAATTAAAATGAAAATTTTTTTATGTCCTAAGTCGATACAAATCCAGCTAAATGAAAAAAAAAATCAAAATCCGTTCAGTAGTTTCGGAGTTCATCGCGGTCAAACGCTGTGACACGAAGTTTTTATATATATAGAATAACGTTAAAAATGGTGCCTTTTTCATTTGGATTCCATTCCAAATAAGACTTATTACATAAGTACCTAAATTTTAGGACTACTGAATACTAATTTAATAAGTATTTACAAGAATTAGTCAGATTGCTATTTTCGAACCTCGTTCTTAGCCATTTAGGAATGAAAAATAGTGATGGCGGATAGGCGCGGCAATCATCCATTAGTCTCGATGGCTGTATCGTGTTTATTACACGGATGCTAATCCATAGAGTAATAGACTCCATTCTCACAGTGTGCATGAGAAGCAATGGCCGCCATGTTTGGAACATGCGTGCGTGCGATTATAATCTGACTGCATCTTAATTGGGCCCGGTTACATATTGCCAACATTCTAAATGTAACGAATTGTTATAATCAACGTTTTAATGGCTCCGCCTGTAGCCTTATTTCCCTGAATAGGTGTATGAATAATTCCCCACCGCCATTGTGGATTATTCACGACTCATTGTGTATCTTTCGAAAAGAAAATAAAACATCCAATGAATGACTTGCTAGGCTTTTGTCTACTCAATAGTTTTGGAACGCTGTCGAGGCTACGCTGCTACAACAATGCAAAATGGATACCTATATTTAGAAAAAAGGCATATAATTCTTCTTGTTCTTTCATTTGGGTGTTGTTGAAGCTAATGACTGTATTTACAGTATTCTTCGTCATGAAAATAACAAAGTACTAAAATTATAAGTATTTAGTTGATTGTAGGCTTTTATTGATAAATTATGATGTGAATATAATGATATGCAATTATGTGTATCAGACAAAACCAGGTAAATAGATCGGCATATGCCATTTCATTTTATTACGAAACCAGAAGTGATGAACCAAATAATAATTACACATTGAAATACAATATATTGTCTTAATTATTATCATAGTATGACACATTATAACAATTAATTTTGCCTACTTTTTTCCTATTTGCTAGGCAAAATGTGTCGTTTTTCTATTTTTTTTATTTTAGATGAGTTTGAAACAATATTACAGTGGCAACATTTACAATCAAAAGCCTATTTTTGGTACATTTTTTACTAGAATTTCTTCTAAATTGATTTTAAAATTGCTCTTCTTCAGCTTGTCATTCACAGTTTCTTACTTAAATTATTGAGGTAACTATATTTTTTTTGACAATTACACGTTTCATTGGCGTTATATCAGCACCTTTATATATTTTAAAACGTTAGTAGTATATTTTCTACGGGAAATTTGCCAAGCAATTTTAGCGACCCTCACAGGAAGATGGTCGCATTCAAGTTATTTCCCTATAAAAACAAAGGTTATGAACACAATTAATATTTGTAAACAGTTGAAATGTTCACTCGATTGTTTTAAATTTTTCTTTGCTGACACCGATACAAGAATAATATTTTTAAAAGGCCTTCTTGGCGTTAACAATAATTATGATAAGCGTATTACCTATAGTGACATAGATTTAGTTACTTTGCCTTTACCAAGATAAATCGGAGACATTATATAGTAAGCTATAAATTTAATAACCGGTTGGTGACAGAGGTTTTACAATAGGCACTTTCATTACTAGTAAAGATCTAGTTATTTACGTTTATATTTTGGTATATTATAGAATTAACACAAACTGTACGTGTTATGTAAGAAAAGAAAAGAAAAGAGCTTATGTTTTAAGATAACGAATATTCATGTAAGTTATACGTAACTAGGCTTGCCAGATGTCCCGTGTTTATGGGTTAACCCGTTTTTTCGGCTACAAACTTATAGGAACCCTTAATTACATTGAATACGCGGTAAACAAAGTTCCCTTATTTTTATAAATTAGCTGAACACAACGGAGATTTTTTGTAAAACGTTTCGATTAACAATATAAATTTAAAATCTAAGACTTCTCCCGTGATTTTTGATGTTGGTTACCCTTAATCCCCTTAATCAAAGCTTAACCATGGCCAAATAGTTTTATGATCTCCTTAAAAGTGAATCGGATTTAATGTGTTGCCATACACATAACAGGGAAATATTACTTAAATGAATCCAATGTTTGTATATAATTTAATTTGGGAAATATTTTAATGACCCTCTAGAAAATAATAAATGATCACCTTAAATACAATGGTAACCTAAAGGTCAGGTCAGGTTGCCATCATTTTGTTGTCATCAATTACTATTTACAGCATTCGCAAAAGCATTTCAGTCAAAGGTTTTCAGATTTGTTAATTTAATTCTGGTAGATATGAACTCTCATGGTGTCTATAACATCTTATCAAAAATTATTCATGAACCTACTATTGTTAATGTCAAGGACACGACAGTTGTGTCACACTACGCATTTCTCGATTTAGGAGTTCACTCGGAATCGGGAGCGAACTGGGCGTATTCCCAGTCGACCGCTGTGATACTTACGGCAAGTAAACATCCAAGAATGAGAGATAGTGATGCGAGTTGGCACTGGCACTAGCATTCCACTGGGCGGCACTGCGGCACTTAGCTCACACCAACACTCACTGTGGCACTAACACCATCATCACCGGTCGGAGATAAATAAAACGATGCTATAAGGATTTTTGTAAAAAGATAGTTATATTTTTGGCATTGGACTATGACACAATATAATACTATGATATGCTAAGTAAGCGTTTTATAAAGACTTTTACATGCCGAATATTCGTTAATCAGACTATTCATCAGAGGACTCTTCATAATATATAATTTTAACAAACATAACCGCTTACAAAATGAGAGTAGAGATACGATTCTAGTTCACCGCTCGGGATTGCTCTAGTACTCATCACCTAGTCGAAAACATAACTATTTCTAGTATTATTCGTAATATTTTTCTCACTTTCATTTTTTTTACTCTAGAGGTACATATTTAATCATGATACATTTTGAACATATATTCATCGATATGATATCTCACACAGAAGTACGCAACGAATCGGCGACGGTACAATAATTTAATCGTGAAGCGTCGGGTACTGCGTTTGCGAATAAATATTTTCGTTGGTGGGTAATGCAGCGCACCAGGGCCGGCGTCGGCGCACGAGGGAACGTCCGAGGCCCCTTGGGGCGCACCCCGGCACTTATCACTCTAACTAATTACAAGGGAACATCACAGAGGCCGGGCGCGGCCGGCTACATGTAGATCGGCAGCTGCTGCAGCGCGCGCTTGTCGAAGCGCTCGTAGGGCGGCGGCTGCAGCGCGCGCGCCATATCACAGTCCAGCGGCTCGCGCGCCAGATACGGGTGCGGCTTGAGGCGCGCGCGGGCCAGCTTGCCGCCGCCCATCTCCAGCCCGGACAGGGGCAGCTCCTCGGCCAGCCGCTGGCGCTGGGCCTGCGCCTGCTGGGCCTGGGCCTGGTGGGCTTGCGCCTGCTGGGCCTGCGCGGGCTGTGCGGGCACGGGCGGCGCGGGCGCGGCCCTACAGCATCTCCGGGGAGGGCGCGGGCGGGCGCCGCGAGGCGTGACAGCCGCCGCCGCCGCTGCGTCGCCGCGCGGCAGGTTGTTCACGAAGGGCACGCGCCTTAGGCTCTCGAGCCTGCGGAAGTGCGACGGGTGGATCATGAGCAGCGGCTCGATCTTGACGCCCTGCGGCGGCTTGGCACAGTCGGGAAGCTCGTATTCGATACTGCAGTCTACGTGTAAAGGCACCGAGTAGTCCTTGGGGGCGAGCGAGGCGGGCCGCGCGTCCCGGCGGAACCGGTCGGCGGCGAAGTCGGCCTCGCCGCGGGCGTAGCCCGTCATGGTGGCGGGCGCGGCCTCACGGCATGGGCGCCGATCAGCTGATTGTGCGGGCGACGGGCGCGCGGACGTGCGCGCGATGTGGCGACAGCCGCGGAACTGGCGCGGGAGGGCGCGCGCCTGCGCCCCGGCCCCGCCCTGCTCCCCGCCGACCCCGCCGGTCGATAGCGAGGGGGGCGCGTGGCGAACAGCTGACTCCGACGAGCGACCGCAACAGACGGACCAGACAGACCGAGAGGTTGTGTACATCGGACGCGTACGGAGATGTGAGGCGTTCTCTTATCGCGATTACAACTCTGATGTCTGCCCCGACTATGGACACAAGGAAATGTCATTGCTTTTAACTTCAACTGTTATGGAAATCCGTTGATCGTAAAAAGTAAGCTATTAAATACTTCTTACCTGAGGCTGGGACGAAATTACTGATGACCATGATTTTTGTTATCATTATTATCACTTTAAGTCATCTCGACAATTTGTTCTCGTTTTTTCCGAGTACCAAAGTTTCCTTCATCTTCATATTATATCTTTTTGGCAAATCAATGTCTCACGATCACTGAGATGCATTAATCATAAGCTATGAAAAGCAAATTTAAATTTTTCGTCTAATAATTATTCTCCTCACAATCAAGTCAACATACAAAACAGTCATTTCTCAACTGGAAATAGTAATATTTTTTAAATTATTGCATTCATTTCAACGATTAGTCAATTTTACTGTAGAAATATTTGATATGAAGCGAGTTAGCTCTTTAAAAAGTCGCACATACATTATAAAGAGTCCTATTTCCTTTTTGAAGTCATCATTTTCCAACAGCCGTTAATGTCCTCTTACATACTTAGGGTTGGCAACTTTACTGAAAAAATATAAAAATAAACAGTCATCTATTAAACCTATTTTTCTATTAAACTGTTATGTCTCTCTCCGTTTTATTAACATTAAGTTTTGTAGAAAAGTCAAATTAATGTCTCAATAAAATTATTAAACAGTTGACGTTTTTATGAATAATACCAAATGTATATGAAAGTACTTTAGAGTTAGAGTAAAAAACACTTCCCACTATTACAGCAAAATAAGTGTAAAGGTAGCAGGACGCTATACAGAGATGCACGATTTTTTGGTAAAAGAAAAAACTGAAATTATCTCTTTACATAACAAAAATATTATTTTTACTGGTTGTTATGTTATTTATAATAAGTCTCTCAATATATTTGATCAAATAAAATATGAGTATTATTGTTTGATTTTAAAAGAATTTTACTATTGATAACGATTGTGAAAAGCCTCTAGATAAATAGCTTTTTCATCCCACCACCTCGGAAAGTGTAATTTTGCGCTTCGAAATCTGGCTGGAAAATTCTATTTTATTCGCTTGAGCGGCAAAGTAGATTTGAATTTAGAACATCACATATAATGAGTACTCAATATAATTGTAAATTCAAAACGTCATTAAACCTATTTAATGTAACCTCTATGGTGCCAAATTTATGATAAGAACTTTTTAAATTGTGAAAAAATTTAAATTTGGAACCTTCTTGGTTTCTTTGTTTTATTTGCGTGCTTCGCGCCATTCTAGTTTTTCACGTTTTATTGCTTAATATAATTAACATAACCTAAAAACTGTACAAAAAAATCAACTAAAATGAGTGACATTAGCGACGATGAAGTTTATCTAACGCCAACTGAGTTAACTGAAACAGTTAATAATGCGCAAATGAGCCTTCTCCCTCAGCAATCACGAGAGAAGTATTTGAAACAGTACGATATATTTAACATGTGGCGACTAGCTAAAGGAGCAAAAACTTTCTCCGAAAACGTTTTGCTGGCATATTTTATAGAATTATCTGAGACCAAGAAAGCAAGCACGCTATGGAGTACGTATTCAATGCTAAAATTAACAATTAAGATGAAGAAAGACGTTCATATCGACACCTATCATAAATTAGTGGCATTTTTAAAAAGAGCCTCATCTGGTTATAAGCCAAAAAAATCGAAGGTTTTCACAGCATCTGAAATTGCAAAGTTTATTAATAAAGCACCTGATTCCGTATATTTAGCGGCAAAAGTAAGTCAATACGTGTAATTTTTTGTTGTTGATAAAATTGTACATAGTACTTACAATATTTTTAATTTGATTAATTTATTTACGATTATAAATACTTCTTTTGTTACAGGTTGTTCTTATTATTGGTATAACCGGAGCATGTCGAACAAATGAACTTACACTACTTAATGTCAATAACGTATCAAAATATTCTCATAATTCTGATGAATTGTTATTAATTAATGTACTAAATACCAAGACAAAAAAAGACCGCAACTTCGTTATTCGCAAGGAATATGTAAACATTGTTCAGAAATATCAAGCTTTACGTCCTTCTAACACCCCAATTGAACGATTTTTTCTACAATATCGCAACGGAAAGTGTATCCGACAACCTATGGGTCAGAATAAAATTGGCAGTATTCCACGAGAAATAGCAACTTTTCTCGGACTTTTAGAACCCCCGTTATACACCGGTCACTGTTTTAGAAGAACCTCAGCCACACTTTTGGCCGAATCAGGGGCTGATCTTCTATCGCTTAAGCGCCATGGAGGCTGGAAGTCTAATTCGGTTGTAGAGGGATACATAGAGGATTCAATCCAAAGTAAATCAAAAATTTGTAATAGTATCGTGGAGGCCATAACGCTGAAAGAACCTCTGTCAGATTCTTGGTCTCGCCCTTCTACATCTAAAATGAGCCCCCATAAGATTGGAAACAATAGCCCTCTCTCGCCAACATTTACGCCAATAGAATCCAATGAATCGGCACAACTATTTAAAATTACTGATAGTTTACCACAAAACAGCGCACAATTCACAAACACCAACATAACATTACCTAACAAAAATATTAAACTTAACATAAGTAACTGTAGCAACGTTACATTTAATATTTCCTAATTATTTTCTACTTCTTATTATTTTCTTCAATTTATAGATTATCTTAATGTGTTTTAATTGAAATAAAAATATTTTGTCATTATAAATTGTTTTCTTTTTCATTTTGTCATTTCCTCGCTGAGGTGGGATGAAAAGTTACGTATTGCACTCGAGTGGAAAGATTTTTCACCTTGTGCTCGTTTGTTTCCCTCGCTGACGCTCAGGATTCTAATTTAGAATCACTCGCTGCGCTCGTGATTCAACTTTAGAATCCTTCGCTTGCTCGGTCATCCAAATCGAGCACGCGGTTAAAAAGGAACTTTCCACTCTTGTATAATAAATAACTATTCCATCTGTATTCTATCTTACGACACTTTTTCTATCTGATCGCGTCTCTGGATGATCTTTATTTCTAAGGCGGTAAGATTGAATTTGTTCACG
This sequence comes from Calamotropha paludella, assembly GCA_927399485.1. NCBI lineage: Eukaryota > Metazoa > Arthropoda > Insecta > Lepidoptera > Crambidae > Calamotropha > Calamotropha paludella. The sequence goes on from OV656820.1 coordinate 680,949, forward strand.
TAGTGCCCCTTCTTTGCGTTATTTTATATTCAGATAAACTCAACTTTACAATCTTATATATACATTACATGGAATTGACCGGACGGAAAGTCCATAGTCTGTGCATAATTGCATTTGAATTTCGAAAAAACCTCAAGGAACTAAATAATTCTAAGGTTTTAGGGGAAATCTTTAAATCTGGCAACACTGAAGACTGTTTCTATTTAAAATTGTTTAGTTAAACGATAAGATTTACTTTATTTTATAAGTTTCGTTAAATAGTGTCACAATTACTGTTCTCGAAATTTTTCATTGCATTTTTAACTGTTTGTGGAAACTGAGAAATATATAAATTAGTTATAGTTTTAGAATACTGTATGTTGTTATGCCTCACTGTGTAATTTGAGTAACTTTTTTGTTAAATACCTATGATTAGGTATGCCGATTTATAATGATATTTTCTGAAAAGATTTTTTTTTTTTTATTTATCGTTTTAATAGGGTACAAATACATATTGGTCATAAGAATAGCCAAAAAAACCTCTAAGGTTTAAACCTGTGCTATCATCTGCTAAATAAAATAAAAAAGATCTGAAAGTTGTTTTTATTATTGTTAAATTACATTATCTTTTTTAAATTACAACAAATAATATAATACCATAAATAAATAAATGAATGTAACTCAAACATAGTGTTTTAGGTCTGTATTTTATTTTTATCTAGAAAAGGCAAAAAATGGTATTTTAAAAGTTAAAAAAAAGAAACCATCCAATGATTACTTCTCATGTGAACATGGGAAACTCTTTAGTAACTTCCATTACTTATTTTTAATATCATAGATCATATAATTTCAAAGTGTCCGTGCTCAGTCAATATGTAATAATTTACCGAACGTAATAAGAATTAAAGATAGCAATCTGATATCTCAGTCCAAACTGAGAATAACTTGATAGACGAGTAAATTTTTTCTTTTAGTATTAATCATATAAGATAACGTTAAAAATGCAAATACATGTATAAAAATCATAGATAATATATTTAGTATCGAAAAACCATTTCGCTATGCACGAATTGTTTTAAAAAATTGTGAATGATTTATACATTTAAATGAAATATTCTGTAAAGTTTCGTTTTAAACAGTTCAGTAGTTATTCACTATGTTTTTGAATAAGTTTCTTTTATATGTTTGTGTTTTAATAAAATCATGAATGATTTTTGCAAAATGGACAAAATCAACAAAGCTATTGTATATGAGAATAACTACAGATGACGACAAAATAAAAATTACGGAGTTCATTTCAACGTATTGCTTGTCTTATCTAGTAACAGCATAAAAAAATTCTAATGTTCTTCCTTTCAACTAATTTTGTAGAATTAATTGTTACCAAAAATTAATGTTCAAGAACAAACGGCAATAATCTCACGTGCCATGGCGTTGATTTATCTTTACTTTACATTGGTTTCCCAGTTCAAAAATTTAAATTAAAGCTTTCTATGGGGTACTTGGCAACCCTCCAACATAAAATTTAAATAAAAACTCCTTGGTTGCCGAATTTCACTAAAACAATGACTACCACTTTTAAATTACACGACACATAAAGATTTTCACACTAGTTTCATTCGAATCTATTTGATCTGTACATCAATTAGGATTTATTTTGATCCAACTCAAGCCCGGCCAAGACAGAATCCACGATAGAACGAGCTAACCCAGGAGGTGCCTATTCACTCTGGCTTTGAAAAAGGATGGGTTATAAGTTCTCAGAAATACAAACGCAGGAAGGGAGTTTCACTCTTTTGCTTTGCGCATTAGATTGTTAGATAGATAAATAGTTTATTATGAAAGATGTTGAAAAGCGCTTGGTGCGACAGGAAGCAACCAAGAAAGGATGGTAGCCTGCAGTGCGTCTGGATGTCCGATGGAGAAAAGGAGATGGCGGTATGAGCAAATGCAGCTCTTGAGCACACTCTCCAAAGTACAGTCTGTAACTTACTGTACAGTCTGTTAACTGCTCATTTTATTATTTAAAGTAATAATTACTAGAAATAAAGTTTGTTTCAGGTACCAGCCGGGACTCGAATCCGCATCTTACTAAAGTATAGTACTCTTCTGATTGAGGTGCCTAGAACATGAAGAGATGGCTCTGGCACTAGCTAAAGAAAATGAAAAATTTAACGACTTAAAGTCTGTCCAGGTCTCGGTACCCCGAAGCACTAGCTCAAGGGGATGTTGGTTCGTCTCCCGCCTGACTTAATTTTTTTTCTAGTATTAATCTCTTAAATAAAATATTGTCAATTCACAAAGACAAAATAATCATAGTACATGTTTACAAATTTTTGTCCTCGTCATGAGTATCAGAATATAATAACCAATTTAGTATTTATTGGATAATTAAATAAGTTTTATAAGATATTTAGTTCTTACACTTCCGCGCAGAATACACATTTAATAAAACATTTTTTTACGGATTTTGCGCATATTTTATTTTATATTTAATACTGACGTTTCGACTCCTTTACAGAAGCTAAATAAAATTAATAATGCGCAAAATCCGTAAAAAAGTGTTTTATTAAAAAGTTTTGGAAGATATAGTTTTATTAACTGTCAAACAACTTAAGCATTGATTCCAAATTAAATACACATCAATTTTTTTACCGTGAATAGGTAAACGCTTGACCACTATCTCGCCTGATGGTAAGCGACGATGCTATCTAGGATGTGACGTGCCTGCCTTGAAGATACCTATTCACTCGTGACTTGAAGACCCCTAAATTGAATTTACCAGGAAACACAGATTCAGACAAAGAGTTCCACTCTTTAGCGGTACGGATCACAAAGTGTTATTAGTCATGAAATTAATCAGCGTTGCTAATCCAAATTGTGTAAAACTTTGTGTTTTTAATAGCTTTAATCACAAAACAATTTTATCGACTTGAAGAGTTCGATAGAATGTTGTGAATAGATATAACAGCAATGGAGGCTTCGGAATACCTCAAGCGGCTGGGCAATGCCCCATTTGTTGGGGGGAGCCATTTTGTGCCATTATTTGGCTGGATCCACACTATACGGTTGATCACGGTTCGTTCGCGGTCCGATCTCGGTCTGGTAAGATCTAATCATGTTCGCAGACAATCGAAGTCGCTTATTATTAATAATGAAATATATGTTAGAGTATTTAATTGCTTAGATGAACATGGACAAGACGAAAATTATGTCCAACGCCCATGTTACACCCGCTCCAGTAAATGCTGGGAACGTTACACTCGAAGTTGTTGACCATTATGTTTACCTAGGACATACAATACAGTTAGGTACTTACCAACTTCGAGAAAGAGATCTCTCGTCGAATCCAACTCGGGTGGGCAGCGTTCGGGAAGCTGCGATACATTTTCGCGTCCAAAATACCTCAGTGCCTTAAGACGAAAGTCTTTAACCAGTGTGTGTTGCCAGTGATGACTTATGGCAGTCAAACGTGGTCGTTCACTATGGGTCTTGTAAGAAGGCTCAAGGTCGCCCAGCGGGCAATGGAGAGAGCTATGCTTGGTGTTTCCCTACGCGATCGAATAAGAAATGAGGAGATCCGTAGGAGAACAAAAACTGCCGACATAGCTCAAAGAATTGCGAAGCTGAAATGGCAATGGGCAGGACACATAGCAAGGAGAACCGATGGCCGTTGGGGCGGAAAGGTTCTCGAATGGCGACCGCGTGCCGGACGACGCTCAGTGGGTAGGCCCGCTACGAGGTGGACCGACGATCTGGTTAAGGTCGCGGGAAAACGCTGGATGTGGGCAGCAAAGGACCGATCGTTGTGGAGATCCTTGGGGGAGGCCTATGTCCAGCAGTGGGCGTCGTACGGCTGATATGATGATGATGATTTAATTGCTTGTAAAATTCGCGGCTAAAATTAAAATCAATAAACCATTTAAAATATCATTTTTTTATGCATAAATAACTTTTTTTACTCCACGCTGGTTTAGACATCGTAATTGCTTGGAATTAACATAATTTATTTTTCAATTATTCGATAGGAATTTAATAAAATCTTTAATATGTACAATAATAACATTTGATGCGATTGTCTTTTAAACAGGGAAAGCTAACTGAACCGGGAATAAAAGAGCATTCATATTATCAATACATCTCGTTCGATCTCGCTCAAACAAAATTTCTTCAAGACTGATCGCGACTGGAATAGGATTCGACCGGAACTTCACTGCTACGGATGCACACATTGTTTTTCATTTAATAATATTTTACAAGACCGCGATCGGACCACGAACGAACGGCGATCAACCTTATAGTGTGGATCCAGCCTTACGGACAAGACGCCTGCATGTCTGCATGGGCTTGCGTCATACACATAATGGCAGTCTGTACTTTATTCACAGTAAGACAGTATACAAGTGCACCGTTTCTTATTGCAGTTCTTGGAAATATGATATGGCTTGCGAAATTCGTAACGTTCAACGAAAAAATATCTTCGTACACATAACTGTTTATGCAAAAGGTTGTCAAACCTCTGACTGCGTTTGATGAAATACAAAACTTAAAATATATACTATACATCTATACATGTGTATAAAATGTCTAACGCTATGGTTAGGGACACTTAGTTATGATGAAGCCGAAAATATTTTAACTACATTCATCTAACTACACACACCCACGCACTCGAATACACACACACACACGCACGCGCGCATGCGCGCACACCCACACACACACAAATCATTCATAACACTTTATAGCTACATTCTAACAAGAAACGTGCATAACTTATTTTTTTTTTTATAATATAATCTAATTTCTAAAATTATTTTGAAAATGTTTTTATATATTTGTGATCTACCGTCCACAAAGAAAGTACCGGGTCATAGCCAACACAAGTATGTTGTGATAACTTACAGCGAAGACAGCCAAGTGGTGTTATGAGATTACTTGATACGCATTTTTATTCTAATTTGATGGCGTCTGGGGTCCCAGTTTCGATCCCCGCCGGAATCCCATAGCACAAGATGTCTAGTTTGGTATAGAACAATTTATGTAATATTAATTGTTTTATATTTATTATTTACTTTGTTTCTTTGTTCATATTCTATCACGCAAAGGTATAAGCCAGAATCGATTTATTTTTTTGAATTGAGAAGATTTAAACACCATTTATTTAGCTTATTCTTAAATGCACCATTTCTTCTGTAAAGATATTTTGTGTTATTTGGTAAATAACATTTCGTTAAAAATATTACAGTCATTATTCCCCTAATATTTTTGAATTATTTTTTGTGTTGTTATTGATACAAAACTATCTCGAATAACTGAAAATTTTAAGACTTAAAATCGCTATCAATATTCGCTGTAATACACTCGAGAGCAATGAATCCGGGTCACTTAAAGAATCCTAAAAATCTCGGAAACTAAAAATGATAGGTTAATGCAATAAATTGTATTCAATAGACAATGTAATACTCCTTAAATGAAGGTATTAAAACTTCTTAGTTATTGTAAAGTTATATCATAAAAAAATCAAATTTGAAAAAGGGCCACTTTCGAAGATGGAACTACGAAATTACAGCATTTGGTTTTGCTTTTGTTTGTAATCTGTCATTTATGTGGGTACATAAACCATGTTGATAGTGCTCTATATTCATTATTCAAGCTGAAATTATGTCGCTTACGCCTGAAGAATGCACCAGAATACTTACAATGCTTAAGACGTCGGCTTGCTGAATCTAACTTAAAACCCCTTAGACCTGCAAACGGCCCTAAACTGGAGCGTGGGCATCGTATTTCAAGACTAAGATATGCCCAGAGCCACGTAAATTGGAGTATTGAAGATTGGTCAAAAGTTATGTTCTCTGACGAATCAAAATTTATGCTCTACAAGCACGATGGAAGACACAGAGTGTATCGAAGACCAGAGGAATGATTCAAGCAAGCATGCATCGAAGAAAAAGTAGCCTACGGTGGTGGGTCTGTACTTGTGTGGGCCGGAATTTCTTCTGAAAGTCGCACAGAGCTGGTGATCATAGAAAACGGCTCTTTAACTAGCGTAAGATATGTGGAAGAAATCCTCAATGATCACGTTGGTCCATGTATGGTCAATTTAGGTGAGGATGCTATATTTATGCATGACAATGCCCGACCTCATACAGGTAGGATTGTGAATGACTACCTTCAAGAGATGAACATAACTCGTATGGAGTGGCCAGCGCGCAGCCCGGATATCAACCCGATCGAGCATGCTTGGGACGAGCTAGGCAGATGCATAAAACAACGAAACCCTCCCCCAATCACGCTTCGTGAGCTCAAAATTGCTCTCACAGAGGAATGGGAGAATATTCCCCAAAATCGTATAAGGAACTTGGTGTACAGCATGCCAAACCGCGTAAACGCAGTAATGGAAGCACGAGGAGGCAATACGAAGTATTAAAATTCAAGAAAATCGTAATAAAGTTCAAACATTTCATGTTTCCCATTTTTGTTTTAAGGAGAGATCAGCAGTTTTTTTCTTTATGTAATTTTGTGTTAATAAAATGTACGGTGACTCATATTTTTTTTACTTTCATTTAAGGAGTATTACATTGTCTATTAAATACAATTTATTGCATTAACTTATCATTTTTAGTTTCCGAGATTTTTAACATTCTTTAAGTGACCCGGATTCATTGCTCTCGAGTGTATATATGTGATTATAACTATGTATGTGTGTCTTTTTCAATCAAAAGAGGAATTATATATAAAACATAAAAAAAACATAAACATAAACACTTTTTTATTTGGTACTAACACAGGACATTAACATACAACACAAAGACAGTACATAAATAATAATAATAAAAATTTAAACTAAAAGAAAATAAAACAAAACAATACAATTAAGATTAAGCTAAAACTTTAAAACAACAAAAATAAAAACTTAATTTTAACCTAATAATTATGTCCCACGTCTGTACCAAAAGGGTGACCAATTCAGCTTAATGTCAGCTTGAGGGCAGACGCTGATTTTCAATTGGCCCCCATTTCTCCTTCTCTTGACACATGGATGCCCCCGCGGAGCATGGCAATACATTTAAGCAACATAAGTAATAAAATGATAAATATTCGTTAATGATTTATAACTATGTAATTTAACACTAGAAAAAACTTCTTACGACGAAGGCGAATGTCTACGGCGAAAGAACTACCGCGCCTGATTATTTAACTACCTACCCGCAAATCTTTTTGATAGTTTGATTCAGTCAAATTTAAGATACGCACTGAAGAAGTCCTTTTTGCACTTTCCTTGTAAAAGAATAGATCAATTTGAAATTTTTCCTGTGTATTTACTTTATCTCAACGCAATCTTTAAACGGCGGTGTCATAAACCTCTGTGGACTTTTTTACGCTGCCGCTGTTTAAACAAAATAATTTAATATATGTTTAATAAAAAAGAACACAAGAAAAAGGAAAAAACAACAGCATTTTTCGAGTTTCTTGCTGTGTCTTAAGACTTCTCCCGAAGGCTTACGAATCCATAGCATGGCTGTTGCTATCATATTGAATAAAAAACTTTCTTTATCTTTAACACAAACGCAGTAAAAAGTAAAAAATTAACAACGCCGCATAGTTGCCTGTCTGTCGGTCTTCTACAGAATGTACTTTGGCGAGTGTGCTCATACCGCCATATCCCTTTTTCCATCGGACATCCAGACGCACCGCCGGCTACCACCCTTTCTTGGTTGCTATTCCTACCTGTCGCACCAAGCGCTTCTTAACATCTTTTATAATGCGCACAACTAAGGAGTGGAATTCCCTCCCTACGTCTGTATTTCCGAGTACTTATAACCCTTTCGATTTCAAAGCCAGGGTGAATAAGCACCTTCTGGGTTAGCTCGTTCCTTCGTGGATGATTGGGGTCTAAGCCCGCGGGCATGATTGGGATCAAGAGCGAACCCATTCAAAAGAATTCTCGATCAAGCGGAATACTCTTCTCGATTTATATCGCTAGAATTGTGTCACTTGTTTGTGTTCGAGAACAAAGGTTACCAGTCAATAGAGTTCATCGGCTCGGAACCCCCGTTGGTACTACTCGGGTTCACTGGATCGTTCCTTTTTGTGCAACTCGGGGTAGACAACCCTCCGAGGGCGTGTCTGAATAAAGCCCGCTTTGAACGAGGCGGAAATATTCAGAAATAAATACCGAATACACGAGTTTCTGTTCAAAAGAAGCAAGGAATAAGTACATTACAAAGGCGTAATACATTTGAGGTCGCCTTTGAAAAGAAAACCTCAATTTGCAAATTCCTTCTGCTTTTTTTACGATATATTGATTGGAATCAGAGGAATGTAGGCCTCTATATCTGTACTACTATAGGTTTTTTTTAAATTCTACATTCACACCTATTACCCTGTCCCAAAGTAAGTACTGTATGGCTTTTGATACTAGGTTAACGGATAGACATACATATGTCATACATAGATATGTATTATTTATAGAAATATATATAAAAATACCCATGAATCAGGTAAAAATGCTCGTATACATCACACAATCATCTGCCCCTTCAGGGACTATAGTTGCACCATTACTATATATCTGTAGGACCTGTCGGAACATTTATCTTTTAGACAAATTTATGACTCACCAATTTTACTATTTATTTTATTTTTGTCTGTATGTCCTTCTTTAAGTCAAGAACGGGTTGACCAATTCCGATAAAATTTAGTACTAGGTAAGCACATGTGATTGTGCATTTGACAGGCTATATATCATATTGGTAGAAAACCTTATAGTCCTAACTAATATTATAAATACGAAAGTAAGTTTGTTTGCTACATTTTACTTAATCGATCATCATGAAATTTTGCATTCACTTTGCTCGGGGTACAGAAAAGTAAATAGGGTACATTTTATTCAGATAACAAATAGTTTTTTTAGTCTACATGAACGCGAGCGAAGCCGCCGTTAAACGCCACCGAAAACATAGTAGAGCTATATATTTCCTAGAGTGGATTGTTAACTGGGATTAACAGCTCAACGTGTCTTATGAAGAATGGGGGAGTTTGCACCGACGTTCCGGGGTTCAATTCCGAACGAGAATGATTACGAGCGTTAATACCTTAGTTATGGGTATATTTGTAGTAACAAAGTTATTGCTGAATTCCACAACTCAAGTGTTTTAACCTAAAACACCTTATTTGGATTCAGAACTATGTATTTGATGTTGTCTTTTATACTTATGTATTATTTATTTATATCAGTTAAAAATGTATATATTTGATTGGAATTCAAAGGCTTACGGTGAAGGAGTTTGAACCGATGTTTCTGTGTTCGAGTCCCGGAAGGGGCAGATGCCCGTATGAATACGAGCATTTGTGACTCAGTCATGGCTAGTTATATATTTGTACATATGTATGTCTATCCGTTGACCTATTATACATAACACAAGCCTTACAGTACCTACTTACTTTAGTGCAATGGTAGCGATCCTGCCTTTCGCACCGGCGGTCCTGGGTTCGAATCCCGGAAGGGGCAGATGTTTGTATGATGAATAGAAGCATTTGTACCTGAGTCATGGCTGTTTACATATCGACACCATCATAGAACAGTGTCGTGAGTGATCGTACTACGAAATTGCGTTTTGGATACCATAGGATTCCATAAACAATTATCTATCACTACGTGTAATTATTTTTAAAATATAATTGGTAGTTTAGTAGATATTTAATAGAACAAAGTCATATCTTAGAATATCTCCCGAGAACAACGTCGCTGGTACTCAAACGATTTTGTCTCTATCGTGTAGCGGCCGCGCTCTCGGCGGCAGCCGTCTGTCGATCGTCAGTAGTGACAATGTACTACGACAAGCGGCCACGGATTGGGGGTAATTTAGAATGAACGCGTATTTATACTTTTTTATTTTTTTTTGATGCATAATTCTTGTCAAGGTATATAGGATGAGGAGTGCAATGTCAAGATAAAGAAAAAAATTAAATCTGATAACAGATAATGAAGAAGAGAGCTTCCGTGCAGAGGAGGATTTGAGTAATTTGGCTAATATTATACAAAGTACATTTAATATGGGTAAGTTTTCTTGTTATATATTTACAATAAAATTATATGGATCTTTTAATAATTTCTTTATCGCTTTAAACCACTAATTCATTTATTTATTTAAAAGTTTTGGTAAAACCTGTAGTAAAATATTAACCTACAATGTTCTACGGAGTGTAAAAATTGATCTTTTTTTTCGGTTTTTATATTATATCATATTATATATCACAAATTATTTATTGTTTGTGATCATTTAAGGTTGATTTATATTTTTGTCGTATCTTACATTAATGACGTTATTGGTAGAAAAAAATATCGATATTTTTGGTATTACAAGCACAAACTACTTTGTACTTCGGAGTCTGGATAAAAAAATAATGTTGTACATTTTGAACTGACTGTGTTCTTCGGCATCATTTCACATATGCTTTTGTTCGGAATTTAATATGCGTTAGAATCCTATTTCGATAATATTAAAATAAAAATAAAATGTATTTTATAATTATTTATAATAGTCGGCTTAATTATATAGGTATTTTTTTTTAATTTCTTGCAGATTGTAGTATTGAGACCTTCGACATCTGAGACTGTTGTAAGAGAAAGAGATCATGTTTCTATATGAAAAATAATGTTTTTAGATACTCTTGCCGTAAGTGAGAGGATTGTACATACAGCTCATCAGAAATATGACGGTATGTTCAATATGGAAACGAATAGACGAGGTCGACAGGGTAACCACAAGAAACTGAAACGGAGAAAAGTGTGTGTGGTCATGTTAATTAATTTGTTCCAATTGAATCGCACTACTAGGAAGAGATTTGGTAAACTATATTTGGACGACAGCCTTAGTTTTGGACGTATGTTTCTTTTGAATAAAGAATGGTATGATCCCACAAAATATGCTACGAAAGCGTTTAACGGACGGCAATATTGAGACATTGTAAATAAATAAAAAAATTGAGGATTTCATTTTCCATAAAAAAACATGTGATGATTGTAATATTTATCTTAATAAAAATAATCCCACAGAAGACGAGATAACAAAGTATGAGAAGCAAATACATAACAAAACTACCGCTCGTAAATAAAAAATTGAAGATAAAAATGCAGCTCTGAATTCAAATATGTTAAAACATTACTGCAATATTTGACTTCCAGAAGGTGCCCTCTTGTTCTCAGGGTCAGATCTGTGTATTCTATTACAAAAGAAAACTATTTTTTTTTCAATTTTACCTTCTTTGATATGCGCACAAACAGGCAATGTGCTACGCATGGGATGAGACTATCTCAAAGAGAGGAGCCAATAACATTTACAGTTATTTACTAAATTTTATTGAGCTTAATTTAAAAAGCTCAAACAGGCGTTGAAGAATTTCGATTTTGGTCGGACAACTGCGCCCGCCAAAATGAAAACAGAATTGTCTATTATTTTAATACGTATGCTGCTAGAACATTTAATGTTTCGATTATACATAGATTTTTAGAAAAAGGGCACACACAAAATGAGGGGGACACCGTTCATGCTCTCATAAAACGTGTATCAAGTCTAGGATAATTTATATCCCAGATGAATGGCGAAATGATAATCCTAAAATAATAAAGACTTTCTTTGATTTCAAGTCAAAGGTAAAAAATAAATTATGGATCAGAAATAAAAGAAATGATAAAATAAAAGTTTTATTGATAAATATGATCCTAACAAATTATTTAAAAAAAAATTTCGATGACACTTCCTACTACTGTTTAAATATTCAATCAAGCACTAGAATTTTTTTTCTTTGCCATCAATAAATAATATTTCTGATTCTTTGTACTTAGATAAATATAATGATCTTGTTCATATGTGTAATTCCGGGGTGAATATTGATAGACATAGCAATTATTTTACATCTTTACCATTTGAAAATATTAATGCTTCCAGTAATGACTGGGGCGATGAATGACTTTTTATTGTATTTCATATATTTATTGTATAATTTCATATTTTCATTACATTCTTGATTCGATCTGATTTATTGGTAATTCTCCTAACTTAAAATAATTATTTAAAAGTTTAAGACCTTTATGTTTTTTGTTAAATTTGATGTAAATTACTTTTGTTTTAAAATAACATAGGAATTTCGTTATTTTGTTTATTTCTAATATTACTCAAGAGTGATGTTTGTTTCATTTAAGTGTGTTATATTGATTACTTTATTTGTTTCATTGTTGAGGTACTTATATTATTAAGTAACTAATATTAGATTTAGCTTTTAATAACCCATATTAACATTTTGAAATAAGACTTCATAATATTTTAATTGATCTCTTAGATATCGTGATTTATAAGAATTGAATTGTTTATCCGTTTATTATTACAATAAACAATATAAATTTGTTGTTTTTGATTTTATTTAAAGTTTAATAATACCAATATTTCACATACAACATATTTTATCTTATATGATTCCGTAGGACAACGTGACATGAGCACTAATGTTATTATATTTTCCGTAGAACATTGTCATAATGTAATAAACTACTTTCAAATTTACTTAGAACAGTGTCATATGGTAACTTAAAAGGAGCATTTTCTTATTTTATAAATAATATTCAATTTCGAGTGTCTATAAATAACATCTAACATGATACCAAAAGCTATTTGTATTTTTTTCTTAATAAAGTAATAACGATGAAGAAAAATGCAGCAAAACTTGAGCTCAAAACTTAATACTGCCCTCCTGTAAAGTTACCATTTTACTGATGTGACATTGTTCTACGACAGTGTCGATATATTACTAAGAAAATTACATAGTTATGTATCAATTATATGTATGTCTATCCGTTACCCTAGTATCCATAACACAAGCCTTATAATGCTGACTTTTGACTAGGCTAATAGGTGAGAAAGTAAGAAATAATGTAAAAAGCCATAATTGAGTTACTAATGCTTATTCTCTATCAAATTCATCACTTAAACATAATTATGCTTCTTCCGAGACTTGAACTTAGGACCGTCGGTGCGAAAGAAAGGTTCGCTATTATTGCACCAATCGGTTAGGTTAGTTTGGAGTGAAGTCAAACCACCCTTCTTTATTGTAACTGATAATTTACTACTTTCAAATGACTGAAATATAATAAACCTACACGTGTTTTTCTTCAACCAGGTTAATTTCTAGTTACCATCAGTTACGGTTGCGTCTTACGGTCTTAAGTTACGCATGAACATAAACTGATTAAAATACTGTAAGTCACGACTTAACCTCCATTTATTTTGCAACAAATCGATTTTTAGAAGTTTCTTATTTACTATAGTAATATTTAAACGTTTTCATTACTTACCGTTCACTTTCAAGTTTGTTCGTAAAAATAACCGCAACAACACTAATAAATAAATAACTTCTTTCTCAAGAATTGGGCATATAAGACTTAAGCTACATCTAATAACATTATAAAAAAAAAATTAATAGAAATATATTGTAAAAAATCGACTCGGCTCACAAGCTACTCTCAGTAGGGAAACAAACCCACAACCTTTGGATGTCCAACGCACTCCTAATTGAGCTACCAAGCCTTGTGAACAACCGTCGAAATTTTCCAGCACCTTTCTAGTTTTACGCTGTAGGCCAGCGTTGTCTCATTAATGAGAGGAACATCCTCTCGTATTCGAAAGAAACACTTTACCATTGTTTGGACAATCTATTAAGATGAAATTACCATTTACTTTTATGATTATGGTATATATATATACCAAAAAAAATAGTATATATATATATATATATATATATCTTAATATATATAAATCTCGTGTCACAATGTTTGTCCTCAATGGACTCCTAAACTACTTAACCAATTTTGATCAAACTTCGTAACTATCTGTTATTTGATCCAACTTAAAAGATAGGATAGATTTGATTTTAATTTATAACACAGCAACGCGTGGCCGGGGCAGCTAGTATATATATATAAATCTCGTGTCACAATGTTTGTCCTCAATGGACTCCTAAACTACTTAACCGATTTTGGTCAAACTTCGTAACTATCTGTTATTTGATCTAACTTAAAAGATATGATAGGTTTTATTTTAATTTACAACACAGCAACGCGTGGCTGGGGCAGCTAGTATATATATATATATATATATATAATTTTCATTTTTCAATGCTATCTTGTATGATAAATTTATTTAATAGAAAAATACTAGAAAGAGATTTTTTCTAGTATTTATTTTATATTTTTATATTTTATTTATATTTTATTTTATAGTATTATGAGGAACTGGAGCCTAAAATAGGTTTCCAAGAAACACCTGCAAAAACAGGTCACCAGGCCTCCACCAGCAGATAGATTTCGGTTTGACAGGCTATATTTTGTTACTTAAGTCATTTACGAGTAACCAAAGTATAAAAACAAATAAAACATATTTTTTTAATTTTAAACGGGTTTGCTCTTGATCCCAATCAAGCCTGAAATCCAAGACAAGATCTGTAATGGAGCGAGCTAACCCAGAAGATGCCTATTTACCCTGGCTTTGAATACGAACGGGTTACAAGTACTCGGAAATACAGACGAGGGAGGGTGTTCCACTTCATTACTGTGCGCATTATAAAAGATGTTGAGAAGCGCTTGGTGCGACAATTAGGAATAGCAACCAAGAAAGGGTGGTAGCTCGCAGTGCGACTGGATGTCCGATGGAAGAAGGAGGCTGGAGTTATGAGCACATGCAGTTCCTGAGCACACTCTCCAAAGTATAGTCTGTAAAAGACCGAAAAACAGGCAACTTAGAAGACAACTAAAAGAAATTACGCAATAACAAAAAATGATAAAAATAAGAATATACGTAGCTCAGCGGTCAGAGCACTCGCCCGGATAGCGAAAGGTCGTAAGTTCGAATCCTACTCGGAGGCGTTGTTGTTTTTTAAAGGCGTATTTTATATAATAAGTATCTAATATAATTTACACACGCCATGTACATACACCTCCCGTTTCCTACAAACTGGATCCTGTTTCAAGGTAACAGGATATAAATACCTTCCACCCAACCGAACCTGACTAGATACCAAAGTGTTCCTAGAATGGCTACCTCCGCGCCAGATTCTTGACGAGTTACCTCGTTTCAAATGGCCATATAAGTTGTGGTCAGATGAGCGCCATCTAGCGTCACCACCTTAGAACTTTCGTGTTTAATCCCAATGTGGAAGAACGGTTTTATAAGGTTCAGTACCTTAAATGGAGAAACGGAATAATTATAAGATCACTTTGTTGTACGTCTGTCTGTCAAGACCCTTTATCTCGGGAACACGTGCAGGCATCGAGTTGATATTAAAAGATATACTAAAGTTTTCAATCCCTTGAAGCTGTAAAAAATAAAACTTCTAAGTTTTTCCTAAAAATAGATAAAGCCGTTTATGTCGCAAAACACGTATATTTAGAACTCACAAGGGATTCAAAATTTTTAGAGTATTTTCCCTTAACTTACAACTGTTGTATTGCAAGCACAAGAAAAAAATCAAAAACTATATACATTTAGAATGCAAAAGCTGGAATAAACTGCGACACAAGATTTCTGAGCAATTCAAGGTCCACAGAATATTCTTCATTTGTTCTTAAGTTTCAGTAAGTTTTTTTTGTAAGCATATTTTAGTTTTTCACATACAAATAAATAATTTTACTAACTTCACGTACCTTATGTTTATATGCACTACTAACCTCAATTTACGTTGTGTTTATTCATCAACCTGTATACGATAATTATTTGTTTCTTACTAGTGTAGTTAAGACTGGGAAAATATGAAATAAAATTAAAAATAACTTTATTCAAATGCTCTTTAAAATAAGTTGTTTTGATCGTCCAACATTTTTAACCTACCACCCCCATTCAGGACGTCTTTTAACTTCAAGAAGAATGGGCGCAAGAAACTCGTCAGCTTTAAAAAAAGTTACGATATTTACAATAATATACTTCGTCACCATACATAATCCACAAAAAAAAACAAATTTATTCTGTTATCACAATAATAGTAGTGTTATGGTTTCATTACATTAAAATTTAAGATATGTTATTTCCAATTTTATAAGTGAAGTAAAAAATCTAAAAGCTAGATTGGTATATGATATTTTTAATTTAATTATCAAATGAACTTTAAGATAATTTTAAATTACATTATTAAAATCAAATTACCAAAGCTGGTCGTGACAAGAATGTACCTTTGAATGATGGGAATCGAATCGGATGTCCGCTTCGCGCAGTATCGCTCTCACGTCACGTTTGCCTGGCGGCGACGTGACGCCATGTTTTTATTGCAAATTTCCAAGATAACTTCGTACGATGTTCACCGTGGAATCCATTACCTACCATTATCTGGGCTCATACATATATAACAAATCGCGCTCTCGGAATTGACATGAGGAGTGAACATCAGAACTCCAAAGATATTTGAAAGGCTCAAACTCTTGTATGCTTCCGCAACAGAGTTAAAAGTTATTTCCTTTCTTCCGATCTTTGCTGACGCTATTTTATCTTTATTGCTTTCTTATCTTATTATTATTTTATATCTACCGTTAGCTATAAAATTATATAGGTATTTAAATTTTTTCCTCTCAATATTCACACCCACTTAATTGTTATCCTTGTATATTTATTTATTATTTTCACCCAAGGTTGCCTGGAAGAGATTACTATTTAGCAATAAGGCCGCCTGTATATACTTATCTTTTTTAAATCTTTTTATCTGTAAAAGTCTTAAAAGGCCTAAAGTTAATAATATTTCTTACATTCACACTAATTAGCCTAGCCCAAAGTAAGAACTATAAGGCTTGTGTTATGTATAATATATATATGTATATAAACACCCATGACTCTGATACAAATGCTCCTTCCGGGATTCGAACCCAGGACTGTCGGTGCGAAATTCAGGATCTTTACCATTACACTAAACGGTCGTTATTATATGGCTGACCTTCCCGTCGCGGTTTAAACACGGCTCTTGTCTCAGTTGGAGCGGGTTCATATCATTTACATAAGTATGATATTATATTCCTACTAGAAGGATTGATTTATTTCTTAATACGAGTATACCGTTTGGTGCTACGGTAGCGATCCTGCTTTTCGCACCAACGGCCCTGGGTTCGAATCCCGGATGATGCATATATTTGTGTGACGAATGTGAACATTGATATTTGTATATATTTATTTGAATATTACATATATATTATATGTATATTTATATGTTACCCTAGTATCAATAACACAATCCTTTCTTTTAAATATTATTAATATATAAAAAAATATATGACAAGTATATGGAGATTATATTCAACCCTGCGATTTTTGGGGAAGTATTCCGATTTATATCAAATACTGAACTTAGTATTGTATTCTGATACTTACAATTTTACTACAATATCAAATTGTTATTTTCCCCTCGTTGTTTCGAATTAAAAATCAAAGAACGCCGACAAAAAATTTTAACTGAAAACTGATACCGAAAATACGTTGTTTCATCTAATGAACAAAATTGATGTTTTTACTACAAGATATTTTATGATTTTTATATATTTTTCCATTTTGCAATGTCTTATATGATTAATTATTTTAATAGAAAAATACTAGAAAAATTATTCTATGTCTGGAAATAAACTGTAAGCCGCGTCGATTTTTTCTAGAATGTTTCTATTAAAATAACTTATAATAGAAATATGATTCTCAGACAGAACGAATGAAATTTTTCTTATATTTGCTGACATATAAAACTCATAATCTTACCGACCGTTTAGAGGAACGGTAGCGATCCTGCCTTTCGCACCGACGGTCCTGGATTCGAATTCCGGAAGAGACTGATGTTTGTGTGTTTATATATATTTCTAAAAATATTACATATTAATGTAACATAATATATGTGTATGTCTATCCGTTACCCTAGTATTCATAACACAAACCTTAAAGTGCTTACTTTGGGCTAGGCTAATTGGTATAAATGTAAGAAAAAAATTAGACTCCCTTTAGTTTAGAACCTTTTAGCTTACGGCAATATATGTTGTTTTAATTAATTAAAATTCGAAACCAGCAAGTTCAGTCATGTTCTAAGTGTGCGGCAGGTGTATCAATTCATCAATGCGATACAACCACTGAACCCGCCCTGCAATCATTCTTAATGCTATTACGGTGCATACCGAGTTATTAATAATAATGATATAAGACAACATCACATAGATTTGTTCTGAATCCAAGTATCTTTAAAAAAAAATGCCACTATTACATGTCGATAAATTAGTAGCAATATTAGTTTAAATTATTTATTATATTTAATAATGAATTACATTTTTTGTGGTGATACAAACATGTACACTTTAAATTTCAATGCTTACGTGATATTAGTTTTCATTCTAAGTTAAAACTTTATATTAATTTAACAAATAACATTATTGAACGTAAACCTCTTCAATTAGTGGATAGGATATTGTAAGGTAGTTCAATTCCCGGCTGTTACAAGCAATATTTTTACTTAAAACAGCATTTTTATACATCACAATTTATGCCAAACAAAAAAGTATTAATTAAATAACACTTTATTACTATATCAAAAAAATAATAATAAGAAGCAGATGTGTGATCTCATTTATGAATAAGCGCATCTGTAACTAAGTCATGAGTAGTTATATATTTCTATAAATATTACATATCTATGTTTCATATATTATGTATGTCTATCCATTACCCTAGTATCCATAACACAAGCCTTATAATACTTACTTTGGGCTAGCCCAATCGGAATGAATGTAAGAATTATTATTAAGTAGGGTTTCGCCAGCAAATTAATTTCCAGCCCTCCTTCCCGGTCGAATGAAATATTCAACACTGGTCAAGTAAGTCCCTGAAATTGGATTAATTATGAATATCGCATTAGATTCACTGAAGTAAAGCTGAGAATGAATAAGATATCGCGAATAAAGTTTTTTGATAATATTTAGAACGCCGCATTATTACTTAGAACCGAAATTATGTCCAACCGAAAGTCCATTAGAATCACAGAATTTGATAAAATCAAGCGTTAGATACTTGGCGGAAGTCCATATCCATTGGTAAAACAAGAATATGTAGCTTACTTCAGCAAAACTCAAGCAGTGTGCAAATGAATGCAGAAACCGCAGACACCGGCACCTACTCTACACGTGTTTCGCCCCAACATGTAGCCGTGCAATCACAGTCTAACTGCTCCGGAGTTGTTGGTAAAGGTGCCGGTGTCTGCGATTTCTGCATTTGCAGCCGGGCGGATGGTGCACACTGCTCGAGTTTTGCCGAAGTAAGCTACATATTTTCTTTTAACAGATAGAGTCACAGAAGTTCAAGAACCAACATGATAAATTTAGGCTATACTGTTCATATTAGTGATGCGTAGAGTAATTTAAAATAAAGTAAAAAACATGTGGAAAAAGAAAAAGTCCATGTCTTCCCAAAGGAGTTCTTTTTTCCCCAATACACGTCAGATGGAGATTGTAGGGAAAATACAGGAATACTACAAAACAAGCTTTACTCAATCCTGGATACAGAACCTGACTGGACTTTTTTAATGGTTATGAAAAGCAATATAAAATCCCAGAGGATGTGGGTGTTTCGTCATCCAGACCGGACATATTTCTTTTTTCTAGAGCTACATAACGGATAGTACTTGTAAAGCTTACCGTGCCGTGGAAAATTACGAGAAACATACCTAAAAACCACGCGTTGAAACAAAAGAAATATTATGATCTCATGTATGAATTAACAAAAAACGGTTATGTAGTTAGTCTATATGCTGTAGAAGTAGGAGTGAGAGATATACCAGTAAAATCTTTCCATAACCTGTTGCAAAACCTTGGCTTGTCAGAACTGCAGTAAGTTCTATACTCCAACTACCAGTAATAAATTAGTGTTAAAATTAACATACGTCAATAGCTGTATGTCAAAATGTATATCTGTTACGGCTAAAGGTAGGTGTGAACATAAACTTAAGATTAGCCGGCTAAACCTAGGTTTATCTTCGAGAAGCAGCTAAAGTTCGATATCATGTTAGGTTTGGTTAGGTTAGGTTGGGGCGCTGGATGGTGGCCTCCCCGCGGCGCGTCCTGGAAACGAGCTGGTGCACGGTAACGCAGTGCCCAGTTTCGGCGAACACCATCCACAAGTGATTGATACCTGTCTGAAGGCGAGAATATTGCGATTGTTACGATTTGCGTTGCGTCAGAGAGGGAAGTTTTAAATAGTTAGGCATTTGGTCTTACAAGAACTGTTCGCAAGTGAGCCGTCCAGGAAAACGAACGCACTCTTTTCTCTCAGTTTTGAGAGAACTGTAAGCAGAATTTTTCTGGTACCGCTCCCGTCCTTTTTAGGGTGTGCGGCAGCAGGGGAGTGTTGTGGGAGTAGTATCCATATTTCAAGACCGTCTGGACGACGTTTCGTCGTACCGACGTTCAGAGAGTGGGATTTCCGTCGACACCGTCGACGTCAAGAGCTGTTTGTGGTGAATAAAACGTACCAAATTTGTAGTGTTAGGATTTGTGTCAGTTGGTCGACAAGGGTCGACGAGTTTAGGGTTAATAAATTTCTCTTAGGCCAGGCTTAAAAGTCTCGCCCTATCGGGAGTTTTCACGGCATCGAAGGGCGCCAGCAGGCGACCCTAAGTGCCATAAACATGTACGGGGAAGAGGTGAGCGCGGAGAAGTCGGATTCGGACATGATGCTCTCAGTAGACTCCAGCGCCTCAGAGAACGGCGATATCGGTAGGGATTGCGTCGGAAAGAAGCGGAAACGTGTCCGCAACAAGAAGAACGCCAGTGAATCTTCGGGGGAGTCAGTGGAGTCTGTTGTGAGGGCTCCGTCAAAGAAGGTATCCAAGGGAAAGGCGAGCAACGTCAAAGGAATCAAGGGTGCCTCAGGGAAAGGACCTGGGCACAGTGAAGGTTTAAGTGAGGCGAAGGCGGCCTTAAGAGACCGCGAGGAGGAGGACGACTCGTGGGAAGACTGTGAATTTTCGGAAAGGGAACCGGTGATCAGGAAAGCGGCTGACAACATGGGTCCTAAGCAGTACATGAAGGAGACTGCTGCAACCCCTATACCTGTAAGCTTAGATGTTGGGATGCAACTCTCTGGGATGACTAGCGAAGATTTCTATGGGGCGACAGCGTCTCAACTGAGCTTAGTCCAGCAAGCGCTGAATGAGTCGAGGAACATGAAGAAAAATCTCAAGGGACAGATTGAAAGCGCCAGTAGCGTTATAAAAAAGCTGGCTGGCAAGTGGAGACGCCTGAGTGCCACAGAAGAAACGCGGAGACTCACGGCTGATAATAGGAGGCTAAACCGTACGGTTGCTCAACTAGCGACTGAGGTCAAAGCGCTAAGGAAAGAGTTAGAGGAGAAAAACGCTGAAGTGAAGAGGCAAAAATCGGCGAACACCACGAAGGAGGCGGGCTCCTCGGAACCGGTAACGATAGGCCAACAAATGCAAGAATTCCAAAGGTGGATTCAGGAATATGGTTCAGAACTCAAGCGGAACCTGCTTGAAGTCACCGGAAACAGGCTGGAGGCTCGAATACAGGGCCTGATGAAGGATGGACGTATTGGTCCAGAGACGGTTCGGCGCCCGCCGCTGGCATCAGACGGCAAAAGGCAGGCGCAACAACTTACCGTGAGAACAGAAACCGCTCAGACCAGCTCAACGAGCCCTCAGGAGACGGTAGCAGCCACATCTGCCCAGGAGATCGCCATTGTGGGAGAGCTCCCTTGGAACAGGGTTGTAGGCAAGAAGGGGAAAAAGACGAGGAACCCTGCATCAGATGTACAGGGCATGGAACAGAAAAAGGTAACGCAGCCTGAAAAGCCCCGGGCTCAACCTCAAAGAGGGCCAAAACTAACCCCGCCAAAATCGGCGGCGGTGGTGCTAACAATTCCGGAGGAGTTGGCAGTACAGGGGACTACCTACGCATCGGTCATTGCGAAGGCCAAGAAAGAGGTAAAATTGGCGGAGTTAGGAATAGCTGACATCAAGGTTAAATCCACATTCACAGGAGCGAGGATGATAGAGGTGATCGGCGAGGACCATACCCAAAAGGCGGATATTCTGGCCGATAAACTCAAGGCAGTGTTACAAGGTATGGCGATGGTCTCCAGACCGGTGAGGTGCGCAGACCTGCGGGTCACCGGTCTGGATGACTCGGTTGACAAGGAGGAGTTGCAGACAGCTGTGGCCAACAAAGGTGGGTGCCCTGCTGACCAAGTTAAGGTGGGCCCCTTTAAGATGGGGCCCGACGGACTGAGCTGGGCTATGGTCAAATGCCCAGTAGCGGCCGCCAAAGTGGTAGCAGAAGTCGGAAAACTGATGGTCGGATGGAGTGCCGCGCAAGTCAAAGCGCTGGCCCCTCTCCCACTAAGATGCTATAAGTGTATGGCGGTGGGCCACACTAGCATGCTGTGCCCGTCGAGTGTGGACCGCTCCAACGCATGCTACAGATGCGGTAAGGACGGTCACAAGGCAGCGAAGTGCTCCTCTGCTGAGCCAAAGTGCGCAGTATGCCATGCGTTGAAACGCCCAGATGGCCATGTAATGGGCAGTAGGTTGTGCTCCCCGCCGGAGACAAAGGGAAAACCGATACAAAGATCGGGCAGAATAGAGGGTCGAGGGACCGCTGAGGCCATGGAGGTTACATATTCGGCACCAAAATGCTAAGTCGGCGTACACATTTTCTGCAGGCGAACATTAACCACTGCACCAGTGCTCAGGACATCCTAATGCAGCATCTGGTGGAGTGGAAGATTGACGTATGTATTGTTTCTGAGCCATACTGTATCCCTCAGAGGCAAAACTGGGCAAGCGCCCTAGATGAGACAGTGGCCATAGTAATCCCCTCGGCAGCTGCTCACTCCCCTCCCCTCTACGTCATTGAGAGGGGACCGGGTTATGTGGCAGTGGACTGGGAGGGAAAGGCGCTCGTAGGGACCTACTTTTCACCCAATAGAGAGTTGGCCGACCTGGAACGGTGGTTGAACACCCTCGGCGGAGTGGTACGTCGGCTGGCACCCCGACAAATACTCGTGGCAGGGGACTTCAATGCAAAGCATCATGATTGGGGTTCCCTTGTCACGGACGAGAAGGGAGAGGCGGTAAATGAATGGGCCACCTCCATGGGCTTGCTCATCCTGAACCGGGGTACAGCCTTTACGTGCGTGAGGGGGAGGGGAGGATCGCGCGTAGACATTACGTTCGCCACCCCCGCCTGGGCACCAAGGGTGGAGGGATGGCGGGTCCTCTCCGAGGAAGAGTCCCTCTCGGACCACCCTTATATAAGGTACGAGGTCTCCCAAACTACACCTAGGGGGGACTCAAGGCCGGCCCCAGCATATATGTCCTTTCCAAGGTGGGCCCTCACCAAACTCGATAGGGACCTGGCTGAGGAGGCGGCGATAGGGCAGGCGTGGGTACTGGAAGGGAGAGAGGAAATAAGTGACTTCCAGGGAATCAGCATCGATGATCAGGTGGCTCGACTCACGGCATCACTCTCTGAGGTTTGTGACGCGTCGATGCCAAGAGTAAAGGGGATGCCCAAGAAGACAATGGTCTACTGGTGGTCCGTAGAGCTAGGCGACCTCCGTGCAACATGCCTCAGGGCCAGGAGGGCCTTACAAAGATGCCGAAGGCGACAAACGCAGCCCTCGGGAGAAGAAGAACGCCTCTCCCAGCTGTACAAAGAGGCGAAGAAAGAGCTAAGCGTCGCCATCAGAAGAGCGAAGAGTGTGGCATGGGAGGAGTTTCTGTCTGATCTAGACAGGGACCCCTGGGGCCGGCCATACCGCATGGTCAAAAGCAGGCTACGACACCAGGCCCCGGCCACAGATGCAATGGACCCTGCCCTTCTAAATCGGGTAGTGTCAGGACTGTTTCCGGCGGTTGCTCCTACCACGGCACCCCTTAACCCACCCCCGCGCAGCCCCCGGCCGGATCAGAGCTCCGGGTTCACGCCAGTGACGGAGGGTGAGATGACGTCTGCTCTGGACCGCCTTAGAGCGAAGAAAAAGTCGCCCGGCCCGGATGGCATCCCAGGACGGGTGATTCCCATAGCAGCGAAACATCTTGGCGGGACTCTAAAAGAGCTGTACAACTCATCAACTCACTCTGAGCTGTGCATCCCAGGTCATGGAAGCGTGGTCGACTCTGCCTCCTGAGGAAGGAGGGAAAACCGGCGGATTCTCCATCAGCGTACCGCCCAGTAGTATTGCTGGACGAGCTCGGAAAGACCCTGGAGAGGATTATCTCGGACCGAGTCGTCCAACACTTGGAGGAGACGGGGCCAAACCTGAACAAAAACCAGTACGGCTTTAGGAAGCAGAGATCGACCATCGATGCGATAATGGCTCTGAAAAAGACAACGGAGAGAGCTAAAAGCCGAGGGGAGTGTGTTGTTACAGTCTCATTGGACATCAAGAACGCTTTTAACACACTCCCTTTTGGAGTCATCAAAGAGGCACTGAGGTACCACGGACTCCCCAGGTACCTCATCGACATCATAGAGCACTATCTACAGGATAGGATAGTGCTCTATGCTGCCGCAGACGGGAGAATGATAGAAAGGGAAATGGTGTGCGGGGTTCCACAGGGATCGGTGTTAGGACCGCTCCTGTGGAACTTAGGCTACGACTGGTTGCTTAGGGGGGAGCTCTTGCCTCGAATGGGGATTGTCTGTTATGCCGACGACACCCTTATCACCGCTCGGGGAAAGAGCTTTGTAGAGGCCAAGCGTCTCGCAAGTGTTGGTGCGTCGCTGGTAATTAGGCGTATCAGACGGCTAGGACTACAGGTGGCGCTCGAAAAGACGGATGTGCTGTTTTTTCCCGGTCACAAGAGAAGCCAACCAGCAGGAGCAACAATCGAGGTGGATAGAGAATGGCTGGCGTTTAAACCACATATCCGATACCTGGGCCTCATACTGGATGGTCGGTGGACCTTCCAGGAACACTTTAAACAGCTGTCGCGGAAATTGGTTAGCGCTTCCGGAGCGCTATGTCGACTCTTGCCGAACCTAGGCGGCCCGGACTCCAGTTGCCGAAGGCTGTACGCGGGGGTTATTAGGAGTATGGCCCTGTATGGGGCCCCAATCTGGGCAGGGACAGTCAGTGTCCGAAATACGAGACGCCTCAGGCAGGCACAGAGGGCGGTAGCCACCCGGATTATCCGCGGATACCGAACGGTGTCATGGTCGGCGGCATGTGTGTTGGCAGGTACACCCCCCTGGGAACTAGAAGCCCAGGTCCTTAGGGAGGTGTACCTGACACGAAAAGCGGCAAGAGCAGCAGGGAACAGGCTCGCTCCAGAAGAGCTGGCGCATGCTAGGCGCCAGGCAGAGGAGGCACTGATGGGAAGCTGGGAGAGAAGTCTCGAAAACCCATCAGTGGGGATGAAAACTCTGAATGCGGTGAGGCCAATCCTTAGGGAATGGTGTGGGCGAAAACACGGGTCGGTGACTTACCGGCTGGCGCAGGTATTTTCAGGGCACGGATGCTTTGGAAAGTACCTGCACCGTATTCAGAGGGAGCCGACCACATCGTGCCACGAGTGCGGCGCTGCGGTAGATACCGCGCAGCACACCTTGGAGGTGTGCCCAGCGTGGATCCTGCAGTGCGGCACTCTGGTGACGGTGATTGGAAGGGACCTGTCGCTCGCCGGCGTAGCTAAGGCCATGCTGGCGACCGAGAGGTCATGGGCGGCAGTAGTCTCCTTCTGCGAGGACGTCATCTCGCAGAAGGAGGCTGCAGAAAGGATCCGGGAGGAAGCCCAAAATGCGGCCTTAATGAGGAGGAAGAGAGTCGGGAGACGGCGGCGCGTTTATGCCGCGCAAATCCCGATATAACTGGGAGAAGGCAGTGGGGTGGCCATCAGTGGACCGGGTATCCGTTGGTGGCATTACACACACCTCGCTGGCCTGTGGTGATGCCTGACTGTACTCAGGCATCACCGATTCGTGGAGGAGTCCAAAGGGACTATTCACCGGGCTGTAGTGGTGATTCCTAAGAAGGGTCCCACAAGGCCCACCGGTGATGTGAAGTACAGCGGGGGGTTTTAGTGGGTATGCCCGTCAGCCTTTTACTGACGGGTGAGTCCCACATAACCCCACCGGCTACCCAACGGTGGGGTATGCGTAAAGCATTTCCCCCCGGAAAAAAAAAAAAAAAAAAAAAAAAATGGTTAGGTTAGGTTAGCTAAACCTAGGTTTATCTTCGAGAAGGATAAGACGGAAAGCGCTACGGTGTAGACGGGCAGGTCCGCCGTCCAACGCTATCTGGAGGGAGTCAGACGACGCCTAATTGTGTCTAGGCATCGTCCGACGGAGAAGGGGCCCGTAGCGGGCCGGCGGCTGTCCGGCCAGAGTGGTGTTTCCAAAAAAGGGTCCCACAAGGCGGTAGAACAGTGTGAAGGCACAACGACAAGTTTTAGTGGGTATGCCTTCGATCACCCACTAGACTTCGTCGTTGTCGTTGTCGAGTGGGTGACCGAAGGAGAGCCCCACATAACTCCACTGTCTACCCAAGCAGCGGAGTATGCATAAGGCGCATTTCTTGCTGTAAAAAAAAAAGTTTATCTTCGAGAAGCAGCTAGCAGGGCCCAGGCGATGGAAGTAGCCGCCTCTGGAGCGGTAGAATAAGGCCGAAATGGGGTGAGGTCAAAAGGCCCAGACCCCATTATTGGTGAGAGTCGGGCGGCAGAGATGGGGAAGCTCTGTCGCCCAATGCAGGGCTTTCGTGGTGGATGGGCGCGTTCTGTGTTTGGGCGCGCCCACACCGAGGGAGGGGGCTTGTAAGCTCCCAAACAGGGCGGGCCGCGGTAGTATCATAGTTTCCCGTGGCCCGTCGCATAGCGGCAGGCGTAACACCGGGGGGGTTTTAAGTGGGTATGCCCGTCAGCCTTTTACTGACGGATGAGTCCCACATAACCCCGCCGTCTCCCCAACGGTGGGGTATGCGTAAAGCATTTCCCCTGACAAAAAAAAGGTTAGTTATGCCGGCTTTAGTTATGCCGGCTAAAGATAGAAGAAACTAACATTAATACCTCCTCGAAGATAAACCTAGGTTTAGCCGGGTAATCTTAAGTTTATGTTCCTACCTACCTTTAGCCGTAACATATATATAATATGTAGTGTTGTGAAGTGGTGGTTAATATTAAAATACACTGTATCTTAATCCGTAAATTTATTTAAGGTTAAGAGACGTTTTTTTATAATTTAAAGATCTAGAGAGACCAAATTATACCTACGTAATTTCATGATCGACTTTAACCTCGAAACTATTCAGGGTTGCCAGAGTTTTACTTTTGTAACATTTTACTTTATTTTTGACTTTCTAACGTTACCATTATGTTACACGACTCTAAATGTTACTTTTACATAACCAAAAAAAATTAATAAAAAAATGAAAAAGCTATTAACTATCAAAAAGTCCATGCTAAAACCTGCCAGCATAGTAGTAGATTTTGGTTTTGTTTTGAGTTTGTTTCGTTATAAGTTTTTAATGAGGTTTAGAGTACTAGAACCTTTTTCTATATAAAATAAAATATTTTTACTTTTCTACTACCACGGTTTTGACTACCGGCTATTGGCAACACTGAGACTATTTACCAAAAGCGGATTAATTCGGAAAGAGGACTTTTTGGCAGGAGCTGTAGGCGTTACTATGGTGCTTTTGTTTTTCTTGTTCAAATTTGTGTTGTGGTTGATATAAGAGTGTAATAATAGTGGGTTATTAACCACTGAGTGTTTCTGAATATGCATGAGTGTTGGCAAGTGAAACAAAGCGGAGGTGTTAGTTTCCTGCTCTTTCAAGAAGTCCACGGGGAGGTTTCAGTAAATCCCCAACATCTTTACTTAAACCTAGGCTTATTTCACTATTTACTCATCGTCCAATAATTACCTACCATGCATAAATCAACTCTCATCACCATTTATCATGATCTAACAAAAAAACTGAGTACTAGGCTGTATGGGCTTTGTACCCTCTGTCTTCCCTTATGGCAAAATTTAGCAAAAACATAATTCTAAATGATTTAAAATTTCACTGTACGGCCCTAGTCGTATATAACTTAACACGTGTATTTACGTAACAGTAAATCATAATTAATTCAATCGAGGCGGATCATAGACTAACATCGGCTAATCCCGTACACAACAGCCTCCCCAGTAATCAGCGCCCATCAATATGCATGGCGCCAATGTTACCCAAATTGGACTTAACTCTGTTTATTTTAACGTGCAAATCTGACTGATTAATTTACAGTTTAGTGCTCATCGCAGTTGCTAGGGTTAACCCAGAATTTGTTTAAAACATGGTAACAAGAAGCGACCAATGAATTATTGATAAAAAGAATTAAAAAATTGGTTGTCTGTAAAATCGGTTTACGTGATAACGTCATAAGAAAACATTGATATAAAATTACATACTTTTATGGATTGAATTGATTATTATCACTGAATTGTCATTATTTTGTATAATACAAAGAAGCAGTTAATTCACTTCACTATTACTGTTTGTAGTTGACGACGACAGTTCACGTGTAGGTTGTGTGCTACCGCTGTCTATCTTCTACTCGGACGCATCGGCCGATGGAGTGGAAGAGGGATAGATGCGTCACGAGCCGAACGCTTAAGCCGATCGTGCCTCTCTATCGCTTGTTCCGCTCTCTCGCTTGCACGCTCGACTTAGGCGGAACGTGACAATGAGTCATGCTTTTTCGTGCGTGCAGACGTTATCACGTCAAAAAAGATATTGCTAACACCCCTTTATCGAGGAACTAAATAACTGACGTTCCGTTAAATATCCACTATTGAGGAAGAGATGCTCTTAGTAATCACACAAACATTTTGCGGCACTCGAACTCAGGACCGTCAGTGCGAAAAACATGACCGCTCATTTTAAATAATGAAATGAGAATTATTATCGATTTTCACATCCATTAGGCTCGGTGGTAAACAAACGTGCGGCAACAAGGTCACCGGTTCGATTTCCACGTCTAATTATAGTAATCGGTATCGGATTTAGTTAATTGATCGTTATGGGGATTTCATTTAAGTTCCTTAAACACATTTATGGTTTGGTGTGAAGTTAAGAAATATTTTTTTATTATTATTACTAACACATTATATGGGATCTGACCAAAATAAATGAAATAATAATAACAATTTAAAGTTTAAACAATTACAACTTAATAAACAATTTTATATTAATAATAATGAGTCACACATATCTATGTAGCTAATATGTATGTATATACGTTACTCAAATATCCATAACACAAGCCTTAGAGTGCTTACTTTGGGCTAGGCTAATTGGTGTGAAAGTAAGAAATATTATTATTATTAGAACGGTACAGTCGGGATCATATTGGGTTTCACAAATTTAAAAAGCATAATTTTAGAACGCATATTTGTCATTTGGCATAATTTGAAATAGCTTGCTGGCTGGAAATGAATAAAAAACCGAACCTAACCTAACCTGCAATGTATGCTTTATGCTTCTGATTATTATGCCGAGTGAATTTATGTCAATTGATATTATGCGTTGCGAATGGCTTCCGGTACGGTTTAAGTGTGTTACACATAAATATTGGTAATAATTACCACCGAGGTTACCATTAATATGACAGGCGAGGTCACCTTACCACCTAACTATACCGCTTTCACTATCGCCGACCAATTAACACGCATAGCATTACATAACGAAACGCCAAATAATTCAGCAATAAATCTACAAACGCTTTCCAGTACGGCCTTTGGTTGGCCTCGATCGGTTTCACGTTGACAAAGGCTGTTGGTTTAAATTTTTTAATTTTTTCATTAGACAAGCTGTTTTACAAATAGGCCCTGTTATATGGTTCATATATCAGTCACACTTGATTTGGTTCCAATTTTGTGATTTGTACCTCTAAAGAGTGAAAATCTTTGCCTAGGTCTGTGTTTCGTGAAACATACAATAGGTTTCTTGCATGTAATTAAAAATAATCTAATATTTTTTTAAATATTTTTCAAATGTGGAATAAACTGACGGCATTCGTTAAAATCGATAATTTCTAATATTCTTTAAGATTTTTTTTTTCCGGTTAAAAATTACACATAGTTACAAAGATTTTTTTCCAGACGGTTAATTAGCTTTTATGTAGACATATGACATGCTGACTCTGAAAATAAAAATCGTTTTTATCTATCAGCTTTAGTTTTTAGGATACGGCATATGTGTGATTTTGTAGAAAAACAAAAAATGAATACGATAAAAAATATTTAATTTTTGGAAGCCGCCAAAAATGATTTTTTTAATGAGTTTCTTGCATGTGATACTTGTGGTAGGTCTCGTTTTAAACTCCAGCAATAATCTGCCATCATATGCACATCCCATCTGCCCTTATATCGTTCCTCCATGGTGCGAATTTCTTGATGGAATCTTTCTCCTTGTTCATCACTAAAGTGGCCAAGATTTTCAGGAAAGTGGTCCAGATGGGAGTGTAAATAATGAAGTTTTACGCTCATGTTGCAACCAAGATTCTTCAGACATAATAACATATGTTGGACCAAGTCTTGGTAGTTTGGTGCTTTAGTATTACCAAGAAAGTTTTTCATTACTGACACAAATGATTTCCATGCTTTGGACTCTTTTTCATTCATTGTTTTCACAAAATTTTCATCATTAACTAGCAGACGTAATTGTGGTCCATTAAATATTCCAGCTTTTAATTTTTCTGTAGTTAGGCCAGGGAATTTCTGTGCAACATACTCAAAACAGTCACCATATGTATCAAGTGCCTTGAAAAACTGCTTCATTATACCAAGTTTTATGTGCAGTGGTGGCAAAATAATGCGATCTCTATTAACGAGCGGAGAATGTATTATATTCTGCTTTCCAGGCACTAATTTTTCTCTTAAAGGCCACTCTTTCCGAGTCCAATGATGTTCTCTATCTCTGCTGTCCCAAGGACAAATAAAACACGGATACTTTGTAAACCCACTTTGCTGTCCTAAAAGAAAATTTACCATTTTAAAATCCACACATATTTGCCAGTTATGTTCATGGTATTTGATTTTCTCTATAACAGAAGAAATATTTCCATTAGCTTCTTTTAATGTCCTGGAATATGCAATAGGGATAGAACCGAATTTATTGCCGTTGTGTAACAAAACACATTTCAAACTTCTTTGGCTGCTGTCTATAAAAAGACGCCAATCATGTGGATCATACTGTTGTAAACCCATGTTATTCATTAAAGCTCCGATATCTTGGCAAAATACTAAGTCATTTTCTTGCGAAAAATATTTTAACAAATCCTTTTCGCGCGTACGGTATATCGTGACTTTAGTATTGGGTGCAAGTACTTTTTTTTCTTTCAATCTAGAGGCGAGTAACTCGGACTGTTCTTTTGTCAAATTAAGATCTCTCATTAGGTCATTTAACTCATTCTGGTTAAAAAGTTCTGTAGTCGGGACATTGGGAATAAAATCAGGATCATTTGACTTATCATCGTCTATTATGTCGTCTGTTTCCATTTGGCAAGAAGCTGCTGCAGATGTCGAAGGTAAAACTGGTGGTATAGGCTCTTGAGCTAGAATAGGTACCAAAGTTGGTCGTTTAGCAGACGGTAAATCAGGATAAATCCATTTACTGCGGTTATTTGAATTAATGCCGTTTATATTAACGACACAAAAATAGCAATCATCATGGTGATTCTTCGGTTCTCGCCAGATCATAGGGGTTGTGAACTTCAGGGAACTTCTTTTTCCACTTGACCATTGTCGTAAACTAACAACACAATTTTGGCAAACAGTTTTAGGCACCCACGGCTTGTCCAAATTACACACTTGTACTTTAAAATAGTTAGCATACGCGATTTTTACGAAATCTGTCACCGATTTTCTATAATTTTTAAAAACATATTCACCACAAATAAAGCAAAAACATTCCGGATCGTTTAAACAACGTCTCCTTGATGTAGACATCGCTAAAATTTTATCTTAACTGATATCAACACTGTGTTAAATTCGTAAATGTGCGCCTACCCTCACACAAAATACCAACAAGCTCTGTACGAAAAATAAAAGCTGATGGATAGAAACGGCTGGTAGATTTAAATTTACTGTATCTAAAGATGAAGGAAAAGTAAAAAAATATTCCGGAAAATTTTGATAAGTAAAATTTTGTAACTATGTGTTATGCATAAACGAAAGTAAATTTCAAAACAAACTGAGCGCCTTCCTATTTGTTGTGACGTCACATGACATGAAGCCATGCGTTTGCCGGCAACATATATCATTACAATGTATATAGATTCACCCATAGTAACGTGGCGAGTCATGTCATGTGACGTCATTCAAAGCGCGTGAAAATGACTGCTGTTTAAATTACGATAAATGCACTGACCCAAGAAAATATTTTTTTCAACGAAAATTAATTCTACAAAAAAAAAAGTATTTTTCTATTAAAAATGACTTGATTTAACGATTTATAAAATAAAAAAAATCATGCAAGAAACCTATTTAGGGGTCTTCAAGTCACGAGTGAATAGGTAACTTCTAAGTAAGCGCGTCACATGCTAGATCGCATCGTCGCTTACCATCAGACGAGTTATCGGTCAAACTTTCTATCTTTGACACTTCTTCCACACCACACCACTCTCTTATCACATCATTCCTTATTTTATCACTATATATAGATTCACTCCAATTGTACTTCTTAAAGCTCTCATTTCCACTGCATCAATCATAAACTCGTGCTTCTGCCAAACCCAATATTAAATCTTAATTTTATTAACATAATATAAGAGAATAATTAATCAATTAAATGAGATACTGCATACATAATACATAATTTTAACCGTGTGGTTACTAGCAGAGTGAATAGCACAAACACTTCACACTTGACGATCTGACTTCGAGTCCTAGAAGGGGAGATTTGTGATGAATACGAGTATTTGTATCTGAGACATAGGTATTTATGTATTTTTAAAAATTACATATGTATATATGTCTATTCGTTATCATAATATCAATAACACAAGCCTTACAGTGCTTACTTTAGGCTAGGCTAATTGGCGTGAATTTAAGCAATATTTTTATTATTATTTATTAAAGTCAGCCAATTCTAGTTAAGCACTTATAAAGAATTCTTTCTTAAAGGCAATGTTGATGATAAACAGAATCATTTAGAAAATTCTAAAATGTAGTGTCTTGTCTCCAATTTTGTTTAATATTTGTTCGTTAAGCTACGTTTAGCATAAAACTTGAATAGGTACACAGTCGCTTGCCTATATCATGTCGCTATAAAAATTAA
This sequence comes from Calamotropha paludella, assembly GCA_927399485.1. Classification (NCBI taxonomy): domain Eukaryota; kingdom Metazoa; phylum Arthropoda; class Insecta; order Lepidoptera; family Crambidae; genus Calamotropha; species Calamotropha paludella. The sequence continues at coordinate 714,266 of OV656820.1, forward strand.
ATACTGAACAAACCACTTGTTACTTTAAATTTATGCAAAAACTAACATTTATTGTTTGTAAATCGCCTCGGTCAAAGTTTAATCAGGGCAATTGAAATGGAGTAGGTCTTGTTAATTTCAAAACAGTGCGATTGAATTCTGATTATCAAGGTAAAGAACGACGTTAAGAACTGTCTACTTCTATTTAAACGGAGGTTAAAAGAGACGTCATTATTTTAAAATGTTACTAGCGGCCCGTCCCGGCTTCGCACGGGTGGAAAAAATTCTTTAGTTTTTCTATTTTTAAATATTTTTCCGTTAGCGCCATCTAGCGTCCGGTACACGAACTACTTGCGGTTAACGCGTTGCTGCGGTAACGTTATTGATACAATGGAAAGAGAGCGGGAAAAAGAGCGTACAGACAAACACACAAACAACAAATTTGTGTTCTTAGATTATAGATTTATTTAAATAAAACAATAGGGATTTTTCGCATCATTTGTTTTATAGGTATTTAATCCTTCACAGCAGCCGTGATCACAGAACTAAGGTAATTGTCGTCATATATTTTCTACTAACTGTTAAACTTTTTATATAAATCGAATTGTTTTATTAAGCAAATTATTGTAACGCATAATTGGATAAAACTTGCTGACTGGTTATAGCTAAAAAAATATCTAACCTTAACGTCATTGTATGTAAATTTGATATTACATCATACATACAACGCCTTTCTACCGTACGTGTAGGCTGAGATCATTGATTTCCTCTTTCCATCATCCTAACATACATCTTTCGCTTTTACAACGCTTATCTTATCTTCAGACCTTTCATACAAGCTCATCAGGTAAGGGTACTTTTGGCCTGACCCATTTTCAAGACCTTTATTTGATCCCTTAAAGTTCGCCTTGGTCTGCCTTCATCAACTTGCCCATGTGCCTCATAAGCTTGTCTTGTCGATCTTCTTTCGTCCATTCTTTCTATATGGCCTAACCATCTAAGAATCCCGTTTTCTATCTTTGTCGCTATATCTTCTTCCATAGCACACCATTCTCATAAGAGAATGATGTGATCACACATCATTACTTATTTTATCAAAAAAATCACTCCAGCTATTCTTCTTAAAGCTCTCATATTTTACTGCATTAATTATACATTCGTGCTTAGGATTTCATTGATGGCTGCTCCGGAAACTTGGGGATGATTTTGATGGTGAAAAAAGCATTATTAATAACACTAATTAGTTAATTATCTCACGAAAGTAAATTAAAAATAAAAAAATATGCGAGAAGCTGATCCCATTTTTATCAATTTCCACCCAGCAAGATATATCAAGAAGATTTATAAAAATATTTTAAATTGTTCTTTATAGCAAAATACATTTGCCATTTGATAAATTCATTGTTGATTTCTCTATTTTCTATACAAATCACCGTTAAAGTTTAAATTTATAAAAAACCCGCCAAAACACAAACAAGTCTATGCTGGTTACTTGATGTCATGACGTCATATTCTTGTAAACAAGCTTTTAGCTGTCAAAGCGTAACACGTAAAACCTAGACTGACATTTACTGTATCTAATGAGAATTTATGTTGTTAATGACTTCTAAAATTACTATATATTTTAAAATAATGTGTAATGTTAAATTGATTAAAAAAATTATCCACATTTTCATTGTAGTCGAATACGATGCGACGAGTTATTATGCTTTGTTTTTCATAAACCCACAGTACTTTTCTCGAATAATAATCGTTTTTTTGGTCGTATTTATTTAAGGCCTCAATTATTTTTTGGTAAGTAAATAGATTGTTTAATATTGTTGTTTTCCGAATAAACGAAGAAAAAAAATATGCTATAGGGCTGTATGCTACACAAACTGCAAAAGTACTTTATAAAAATACAATATCAGTGCAGTCATTGAAGCATTATTGCTCCGAATTTTTTTACTGTGAACCGAATTGCATACAATTTTGGAATTAGGTTCATCTTACCCTTAACTTCAAAAGTGAAAATGATTTGAACTCCGCAACCACCCTGGGGGTGGTTGCCACCCCTTCTCGGGGGTGATATTTTTTTTGCAAAATAACCTCGGATATCGATAGAAGGCCTAATTTTAAGCAAAAAATCATCTATAAAGTTTTTAAAAAAATCCAACAGTTTTCGAGTTATTGGCAATTAAAAATTCGCAATTTTTTTACGTTTTTCATTGGTTTTTTGCAAATATCTCCAAAAATATACGTTTTATCGAAAATTTTATGAAGAACAAAATTGTAGCAGGTAAAACAATGAACAATTTGGTTTTTTATAAAGTATTCTAAGTGCAATATTAAGCTAGATATTAAAGATCAAAGCCGTTTTTTATTTTGTCTGAAATTTAATCGATGTGGTCAATGCCATCTAGCTAAAACTCTTTTGTATTAGAATGCATTTTATGCATTCTAATACAAAAGAGTTTTGTAGTGCTTGAAATAAGCTTTAAAATGAGCACTATTAAAAGTCTTTTGCACGTAAAATAAGTGAGCTGTATTGCAAATAAGGGGAGCATCTAATGTTTTTTCTTTTAAATCAATGGGTTTCATAAGTGCCATTTCCACCAAAATTAAAATTAATCGTATTCCGCCTAGAATTAACTTTACTATAAAGAGTTTGATAGATAGTATCAGTTTGGCTGCTTCAGGACACATATTTTTCAAAAAAGTCACGATTTAAAAAAAAAACAAAATTTCAAATTATTAAAAAACCCACTTTTTTTTCATAATATCTTAAAAATGACGACAGATACGTATAAAAGTGCACGAATTAAAAATTTAGGTATTTTTCTGACAAACAATTTGGTTTTTTTGTTTTTTCTGTCAAACAAAAATTGACGGAGATATGATTGTTTAAAGAGCGCGTGGCAGCGCAATCACAGCCTCTCTTAAGCCCTTTAACCCTTCACCGTTTTAGAAAAAGGTTTTTTACTATATATTGCAATGAAGGATGTTGCAGCTCTTTTAATTACCTTTACAATGGTTTTTTATAAATTGTGATAGCATAAAAAAATTAAAGGAGTTATGGTCCAAAAATTATCAAATTTTTTTCTACTTAGTAACTGAAAATTTCGGAGTGTGAATATTTGGAGCCAATTCAGCCAGGAGATGTTGAATGTGACAGCGACTCCGACATTGAGTCATGAATAATAATATTATATTTTAATAATAATTTTAATAATCAAATTTTATATAATTTGTAAATATTTTATTCAATAAATGGCAATTTTTTACTCTAAATTAAATTATTTTTAAATATGTAATCATATATATTTACTGTTTTAATTTAGGGGTAGTTTTAAGGGTAGAAAAGCTTAAGAATATGATAATCATTTTCGAGAGTGTGGAATAATATTTAAATCCTTTTCATTTTATTAAAAAAAAATTATCAATTTTTTAACAAGGGGTAGTTTTCAAGGGTTGAAAGGGGGTTAAAAATTAGATAATTATTATAGAGAATATTACTTACTCTATACTTACATCTTTTTATGTCATACCAAAGTATTTGTTTGTGATTTTTTCAATTTAGGGGTTGTTTGCAATGGTTGTAAGATTTTCAAGGGGTTGAAAATGATTTTAATATGAGGTAATTATGTTAGAAAATACTTTACAAATTCACCACTTACTATTAGACATGTTTTCTAGCGATAAAATGGATCAATGTCAATTTTTCCATTAAGGGGTTGTTTAGACCCCTTAAAAGTAATAGGCGGAGCTCAGATCATTTTCACTTTTGAAGTTAAGGGTAAGACGAGCATAATTCCAAAATTCGATGCAAATCGGTTCACAGTAAAAAAATTCAGAGGTAAGACCCTATTTTTCGCTTCAATGACTGCACTATATGGCGAACATAAACACGATATATAAAAACGTCTGACATCGTGTCAGGTATCGAAGACCTTCAAATGGGAATTTCACAAAGTGCCAATCAGAAAATCTATTATCATTTAGACTCTATTATACCTAATTTAATTACACAGCAAGGCTTAAAGCTACTTTAAATTTCATTTTGTTAACACCTTAAATATTATTAATAATTTTAATTATAGCATAGTTACGTTTATCGTTCACTTATTAATTAATTTGCTATTTATTCAGTACTATTTACGGCTTTTTGGTACAACGTAGCTATCCTGCCTGCCTCACTGAAGGTCTTTGGTTCTAGTCTTGGTAGAGGCAGATGTTTGTGTGATGAATAAGAGCATTAGTACCTGAGCCATGGGTATTTATCATATATCTTCTGTTGTCCTAGTACCCATAACGCTTTTCTCACAGCGACTATTTTAGCTAGACTAATTGATGTGATTTTAAACTTTCATGGTCACTAACATTATAGTAATATAAGCTACGATATTGGAGCGACTGTCGAGTCGCTCCGTGATCATGGCACTTGCAACAGTGCCGAAATATCGGAAACTCAAAAACAAGGTACATGGTAGCAATCCCCTAAATAACTTATATTACTATAATTGATGTGATTGTGATATACGATTATTATTACATAATTAGAACTATTTTGCATTGTAATACCTGGCGAATAACCACGTCTTTATTTTCTATAAAGATTTCCGACAGGGTCCATGATCATTGTTGTATTATATTATAACGATTAAGGTTGCAATAAAAGTTTTGGGTATAAATGTTAATATATATAATGCTGGCCTAGCTGCTAGCTGCTCGGCCACGCTTGGCTGTGTTAGAAATTAAAATGACATCTATCCAATATCCTAAGTCGGAAAAAAATCAGCAAAATGAAAAAAGAATTATCAGAATCGTTTGACTAATTTCGGAGTTCATTACGGTCAAACACTGAGACACGGAATTTTCATACATATGTAGATAATATTAGACAACATCACCCATTACAGAAAAGTTTGTTGTCTGTATTGACCCGGATATCGAACCCGGGATTTCGAAGTAGCATTACCATGAAAACTGATATACGAGTCACTCAACTATAAAAGATAAAACCATCATTAAAAATAAATGATCGAAGTCTTCTTGGAAGGACCTCCCAATATCCGAGTTGGAGGTAGTTTTCTATAACTTTCAGATTAAGAAATTACACAAAAAAATCATAAGTGTCAGTCGATACTTAAAGACAGTGGACATATGGTCTTAGCGTCAGCTTAAGAAATACTCGGAAATATTCGACGGGGCTATCAAGGTCTCGTTAAGTCAATTGAAAGAGTATTCGTATCGTCTGAAACAAAAAGTTGATTTTTTTTATTGTAATTTCTTTAGATTTAGAAATCTGGCGGTTAAATACTTAAAAACCAAAAAATAGGTAAACAAAAAATAACTAAATAAAATGAAAAATGAAGTATTAGTTTTATTATTTCACAAATTTAAATTTTCAGTAAAAATATAGAATTACAGGTCACTCTTATGATTAAAAAAGCGTGCGTGTACTTATGTACGCGTGGCAGAAGTTATCCTTTTTATAAAAATTTCAAATACATATATCTTGCAGTTAGCCTATTAACTTACTTATTTAAAGCTAACTTCATTCGTTGCATGCTGCGTGCGCAACTTGCGTTACATGAAAAATGCCACCTTCAATAAGGCAAAAAAGTGTAACTTCAACAATTACCTTAGTCAACCTGTGAACACCGTTTCTGGCAATGTCAGAATTTATAAAAAAAAAAACTATTTGATAAAAAGAATCGCTGTAATGATTTTCATCTGTTGAAATACGATTTGAGATTTTTTTCAGAGAACTCCGCCGCCCTTGGACTTGTTAATAAATCCATCGACAATAGAACCAAAGCACAAAAGAAAAGAGATATTGACAGTGTGACAGTTATTGTATTCCAAAGATAAGGTAAACTATTGAACGCGCACACACACACACGTACAGATTAGCCGGCCCCCAATAATGGCGGGGCGCGGCCATATTGCGAAGCGGCTTAGAAAGCGCGCGAATTTAATCTGTTTTCACAATCATCGCAAATGTCGTAAATTCGAGATTTCGTACAATGTATCGGCTTGCGAGTTCAATAAAAAGAGTTTTATTTCAAAAAAAGTCATTGTTATGGAACAATTTATTGTCGTCGTAATTTTGTATGCGATATAAAACATGGCGTCATTTACGCTTCTGTTTGTGCGACTATTTTTTTTATTTATGTTTAATGATCTAACTTTATTATTTAAAGATTATTTGATGGACAATTAAGTTCCCTTACCATAGGCCTTCCTGATGAATGAAAAAACCATATAACTTACACGATTACCCATCTTATAACCGACCCTTGTGTAAGTAGCTTCACCTCCAAATAAAACAAGAATAAATTTAAAAGATACCTAAGGAAATGGCTAAATGAGAAATTATTTGGTAGTGTAAAACAATAATTATAGCCGTTTGACGTTTGGCAATCGTTTCTTGGTCGTGACGGCTTGCATACCTACTCGTTTTCATGGGAACGCCACTTTGAGGTCCCAGGTTCGATGCTCAGCCCAGTCAATGTAGAAAACGAACTTTGCTATGTTGGCACGGGTCTGGGTGTTGTAGTACCGTCGTTGTTTCTGAATTGTGTAACACAAGTACTTAACTTACTTGGGTTCAGGATAATAAGGAAATGTGATGTTATGTCATGTTGGCGGCCGATTATAATTTTCTTAGCTTTTAATATTTTTAAATATATAATTTAAATAAAATTCGAACATGAATTTGCCCTTTCTTATTTGCCTCCTCGTTGAGGGTTGTGTATATGTAGGTAGATATGTGGCGGTCACTAAAATAATGATATAATTATTGTGCAATTATTTATACACGAGTAGATTCCTAAAGTAGGGCAATAGATGCATGATTCACACAGTAGGCACATTTACATTGAAATTTCACTTTTTAACACAGTATTATATCCCTAATAAAATTTGCACGCCTGCTAGCAAGTTAAATAAAATGACTAGATAATATTTATGAGATCCCTAAGCAATGTATTTCTACAACTAAACTTTTGTTCATGCTAACTTACGTCATTGTCATCAACACTCACAAATCCCCATTAGGCCCGCGTGTTGTTTTCAAACACAGAATCTATCCTCAATAAGTAGTGGAAATATTATAGTAACATTATTCTCATAGGTGCAACAAATGTGCAACAAAATCCTTAACACTTCACCAGCTGTCGTTAATAGACCATTATATATTAATAATGCAACCACATAACGCATAATGACATATAAAAGACCATTATAATACTTTGTCGTAAATATAAGACCGGTTTGGGAGCTCTCACGCACTGTCTCGCTGTAATTTACACGTAATGGCGTAAATACTGCGTCTTGGTATTTATGTGTTCTGGTGCACGAATTTAGAGATACCATTCTTATAAAAGCAAGCATTATAAAAAAGCTTACGTGTCTTATACCTGTAAGGAAAAAACAAGTAATAAAAATTAAAGAAAAAAAAACCTTTTTAAAAACAAGCTTTTATTATTTGTTTATAAAATGAACTAAAAAATTAAAAATAAATTAACTCTAAAAAGAAATATAACACTTTGTAACTTGATTGTAACCTTTAACGACAAATAAGCGTCTTCGTCTAGGACAAAATAATTCCATATTGTACAAATTTAATTAATTTTGACACTAAAACTTTTCACCAAACATAATTATTCAATCTCGTGCCTCCTCTTTATCATAGTCCCCATTTATAAATAAAAGCGTGTTACATTTAATACAACACAACATTTTCCTCAAGCTATCACAATGGTTACAATCAAGTTACAAAGTGTTATATTTCTTTTTAGAGTTAATTTATTTTTAATTTTTTAGTTCATTTTATAAACAAATAATAAAAGCTTGTTTTTAAAAAGGTTTTTTTTTCTTTAATTTTTTTTTAATTTTTTTTTCTTCTCTCTTGTGTACGTATTCTGTCGATATCTTGTCTAATTATGCGTTGTTCTAGAGATTCGTTTTTCCTTCTCTCTTGTGTATGTATTCTGTCGGTATTTTGCCTATGTGTGCATTGTTTCAACGATTCGTTTTCTCTATGTTTAGCAGTAGCTAAACTTATTTTTTCTAAGCGTTGCCGCTTGTGGACATCGCTTTCATTAGCAATCTTCTCCTGTCTCTTCAATTTCGCCTTCTCTAAACGTCGTTTTCTTTGTGTAGTTGTTTCTGTTTTCTTCATGTTATTCCCACGAGTTTAGGACAAATAACGGTCCATCCCCCCAGAGGTCCGTTGTAGAGGGATAAGGGCTACAATACAACAGGGTTCGCCCTGGTACCCTGAGGCGCAACGTTAGCGGCAAGACATGTTTATACACCCTCATACCATTCAGCCCTCAGCACGTGCTCACATTGGCATTGGGTCATCCATCCAATCAATCATATATAATTAATATGGGACGAAAGCAAGAGACTCGTCAAGACGAATCAAACTTTTATTCGATACCCATATTGTAGGAGTGCATTAAAAATAATTGGTCCGCCATATTGGATACGCCGCCATGTTGGATTTAGAATGACGTCACATTATTTTCAAGTTATTCTTGGCAAGCCCTTTTATTTGATACCCATATTGTAGGAGTGCATTGAAAATAATTGGTCCGCCATATTGGATACGCCGCCATGTTGGATTTAGAATGACGTCACATTATTTTTCTAGTTATTCTTGGCAAGCCCTTTTATTTGATACCCATATTGTAGGAGTGCATTAAAAATAATTGGTCCGCCATATTGGATACGCCGCCATGTTGGATTTAGAATGACGTCACATAGTTAATCATGCATTGTCATCCGAACTAAACGTGTATACCAAATTTCAGCTCAATTGGAAACCGGGAAGTGGATCAAATTTAAGTTGCAAGATTTGATTACAGACAGACAACGGGACAGGTGAAACTAAATAAAAGCTTGTAAAATAAAAAATAAATATCTATCTTATGTATCTATATATCGGTGTTTGACCGCGATGAACTCCGAAACTGCTCAAGTAATTTGGTTGATTTTTTTTTATTTTGTTGGATGTATTCTGACAAAGGATAGGTTTAATTTAAATTTAATATAAAAATCTTTTTTGTTTTAAGATGCCTTCGTCTAATGCTGAGATGAGTAAAAATAATCGTAACCGGAAGAAAGGTGCGAATGGAATTGAAAAAGTAAAAAAAACACGAAAGTATCAGATGTATAATCTATCTACGAATCAAGCTTTATACACTCCATCTACTTCAAATTCGCCAATGACTTTTGGATCATCAGCTTTGCTTGTTACTACCGCGGTATGAATTTCAATTAGTTATTTTTGTTTAGTTACGCTAAAGAAGTTTAATTTATTACGTGCGTATATAAGTGCAAATAATGTAACGTTTTTTTGCAAATATTAGGAACTGATCCACAGCAACTCTTAGGCTTGTGTTAGAGATACCAGGGTATCAGATAGACATACATACATATATGATACATTATAGCTTCATATAGCGATGAACTTTTTCTGCTGCTTTACAATATAATTATAATTGGTCATATAACAGCCTGTTGCGGTCAACCTTTGACATTTAAAAGAAAAAACATTTAAACTGTACCAATGTTTGTAATATTTATTAAAAGACAGAAATAAGAATACTCTTATTTAATGCTTGATGCTTTCAAATGATAATTCTAAAACCGCTTATAGTAATAATTATATATTATGTCACTGTAACAGAGTCAAAGTCGTGACATAACTTAATAATAAACAGCCCATTCATGTAATTAATTAGAATATTAAAGTACAATTATGTACATTGTTCAGTTTAAGTAACTTTCTCCAAGGGCGCGGTTAGGATGGGTGACCAAATTAACTACTAGGCTCGTTAAGCCTTATAGATTTCTCGTTAGCACCGACTAATCTATACTAAGCCCGAATTGATGATGAAATATTAAAACCTCATTCTTAGAACAACTATACATCTCCATATATTTCCAATATACTATGTAACCATTATAAGTTATAAATAACCGCAAAGATATCATTAATCATGTAATGCCAACCGGCCTTGAGTATTGAGCTATTAGCCAAGCTTCATATATCACCGTAACACAGCATTAATACAACTCCGCCATTGTTAACTAAACATATTTAGTTTCAGACATTCGGATTGACAGTGGCGCCAAACTTGTTCATCTAACTAGAGTAATATCTAAGTTTTCTCATAATTATATATGTGTTATTAATAAACGTGTATGTAAGTACTCAATTTTCCTTTTATTATTTTGTTCTACTTTGTGTCGATTTTATTTGCTTGTTTATCAGGAAATCCTAGTATTGTTTGTGCATTGGCTTTTATTTTGTACTGTTTGTTCGATCCGCCATTTTGGCGCCTTTTCAACTTTTCGCTCGGCTCGTAAGGATCATAGTGTAATATTCAATTGTCTATTACTTTTTACAGCAAATATTTACATATCCAACTTTTCAAGTTCCGGGGATGAGCCAGATCAAATAAAGCTTTGTTATTTAATACAGATTTTTGAAGTGAAAACTTCTTAAGCATCGATGTGATTTGAAAGTCAATGAAACAAAAAAGCGACAGTAAAAAGAGACAGACATATAAATTCATAAGATTTAACGTGGGAGTAAATGAGATAGGAAGCATTATACAGTGTCTCTTATGTTCGTGTTATGTACTTTAGTTACCATAAGTATCATTTATCTCTTGTATCATTTATTGAAAATGTAAACTCTTGAGACTGAATAAATCATGCAATATAGACGAATAAAATGTAAAATAATTATCTAACTTTGTATCACTATGATCATTACCAAAACCTACAATTATCCTTTTTCCGAAATTTTACAATCGTCTCATTATCTTGAAACCAAAAGTTTTGATGGTTTCACTTCTACCACGTGTGAATTGCACTTGTTAGTATGGTAAACCTTATATTGTTATTATTTTAAATTAATGTGTTACCAATAATATTTGTTTCATTGTTACGTGATTTGAAAAAGCAAATAGAATCGGTGTGACCTATTTTCTTGCAAGATTTTGATTTTGAAGTAGTTTATAGAAAGGGAAAGTTTATAAACCATGTTGACTTTTTAAGCCGTAACCCTGAGCCATTTAGTAAATCTAATAACACTGTTAATTTTATAAGTGAACCGGAAGATGCTTCTACCTTCAGCTCTAATCTCTCCCGTGTTAGGCCAAATCAATCTTGGTTAGAAATTGCCCAGCAAAACGATTCCGAAACCCAATCTTTAATAGATCGAGCACAGTCGGGTGAACTAGACTCCAACCAATACATAGTTAGAAACAACTTGCTCTATTATAATATATGATACAACATAATTCTGAACCAAAACTTTACATACCCAAAGGCTATCGTCTCAATATATTAAGACTTTATCATGATGAAAACTGCCACGTAGGATATGATAAAACATTAAACAAAATTCGAGAAAACTTTTGGTTTCCTAGTATGGGTATATTTGTCAAGCGGTATATTGTCATTGTTTGATTTGTGTCGAACGAAAAGGGCATTCGGGGCCTAAGCAAGGATTTTTATTTCCAATTGAAAAAACTGCAATTCCATTTCACACGATACATCTAGATTGTACAGGACCTTTCCCGTTATCTAGTGAAGGTTATAAATATGTACTATTCATTGTAGATGCTTTTACTAAATTTTGTTTTTTGAAACCCCTTAAGACGTTAACTGCACAAGAACTAATTCCACTTATTCGTGAGACTATTACTTTATTTGGAACTCCCTCACTTGTTATTACAGATAGAGGTACAAATTTCAGTTCAAATCAAGTAAAAGCATTTTTTAGAGATTTACAAATAGAACATCATATGATTGCTACAGGAACTCCAAGAAGTAATGGTCAAGTAGAACGATATGTGGTTTCGGTATCAAATATGTTAAATACTATGGTTACGAATTTGTCAGACTGGCCAAACGGTTTATGGAAAACTCAACAATCAATAAATACCACCATACAAAAATCGACTGGTTTTTCACCTCTTCATTTATTGATAGGAGTAAACGCAAATATACCATGTATACAAGCAAGATTAAATGATGTCTCGGACAGTGACCTACAGCAAACTATCGATTTACAGGCTGATAGGGAATTGGCACGACAGCGGCTTTTACAAGTAGCAGATAAATTTAAAGAAAGATTCGATAAAGTAAGAAGAAATAACAGAATTTATAGCATAGGTGATTTAGTATACGTATGTCAAGATCATAGGCGTAATGATAAACTACAACCAAAATATAAAGGGCCTTATGAAATTACGTCTTTGCTTCCAAATGACCGTTTCGCTCTTAGGGGTAGAGGTAATCTTAGAAATATAATTGTGGCAAAAGAAAAGATTAAATATTGGCCAGGAGAATGGGTCGATGAAAGCGTTGCCGTTGAGGATCTTTTGATAAACGAAAATTAGCCAGAAATCATTATTATTATATAAGTCTTAATATTATAAGGAATCTTTGTTTTTTTATTCTTCTCATTGAAATGTTAATCGTGTAACTAGATCATAAGAAAGACATTTGTTGGCTGTTTGTCTAATGCTATTGACTATGACAGCAATGTTGTTGACTATGACCGAATATAAGAATACCGCCCAGGGGTGGCAAATAAAGTTAAAACAGTAAGACTGTTGGCACGCTGTTGGCCATGAGCTGGTGCGGACCTGGCTTCACGGGCAGCGGGTGATGGGGTCTGACACCAACGAAGCTCTTGACCAAAGGTACGAAGAAAATACAGATTAAAGATGCAAAATAATAATACGATATTATTAACAATTGTAATTAATTAATGTTGAGAAAGAACTTCGAGAACGAAGTTCAGTCAGTATGGCCGTGTTAGTATGGTAAACCTTATATTGTTATTATTTTAAATTAATGTGTTACCAATAATATTTGTTTTATATATACAAAAAAATTGGCAATACCTAAAAAATATTTATTAAATTTATTAAATGTCCGACTGTACTGTGTACTCTAAGCCAAACTGAAGTGGATTTTAAAATGTCTTTATTGATGTATTTGAAGCTTGTTTCTTTTTAAAAACTATTGGTAAAGAATCGTTTAGTATTTCAAAATGACTTTATAATTTAAGAATTATGATTCAAGACTTAATTTAAGAGTTAGGTAACTAATGTAGTAAATACGTTGATACCTATTTATTTGGACATCGTTCGATACTTCTTGTTACGAATAGGATGGTTTCTTTCCAACAGACATTTCGTTTGTTTGAGGCCTGTTTACTTAATAATTGTTATTGATATATAGTTTCTTAATATTTCAAAACAATTTAACAGCACTATAATAGTTATTCGCATATTATTTGTATTCAACAGTAAATAGGAAACATTTCCGCATACAGAGTCGTTTGATGTTCATTTAATTTGTTTTTAAAGATGTGTTTATTATATGTTGTTTAAAAATGATCAATAAATAAAAATTGTTTTATAAGATATGTTAGAGTTCTCTTAGTATGTTAATTCACTATCTTTTTATGTAAAATAAAAGTAACTAAAACTTTGTTTCAAAGACGCCATTTTGAAATAACACAGTATAAAACCCAAATCAGATGCTTGAACGGGCAGTCTCAAAATTGTCACAGCGGAACCAAAGTTAAGTACTAATTAATTATTATTATATTGTTTTAGTAACTGTGCTATTGTGTTAATATCTCGGTAAAGAAATTGCTGTCGCCAAGTGGCATAAAAGGTAACTTACTTAGGTGAAATCGTTTTATATTGATATTTTATCTGTGTAATTAAATGTGCTTATAGTTTAGAAATAGTGTCCCTAAGTAACATGTAACAAACCTTTCAGAAGACTTTTATTATTTGTTTATTCCTTTTTTTGTGATATAGTTCAGTTTGGTTGATAGGAATAATATTTTGTAGTTTAAATAAATTTGTTTTATGTTAACTTTGGCCTTATTTCAACTTCAAGCCTGACCAGTGATTTAGTTGAACCCACAAATGCTTTTATTCTGCGACTAATCATTAACATAAAATCATATAATCTCTTTTATAAAAGAATAATCTAACACACTCATGCTTTTTTTTAATGGGTTCACTCTTGATCCCAAGACAGGATCCATGATGAAACGAGCTAACCCAGGAGGCGCCTATTTACCCTGGCTTTAAAAATGGAAGGGGTTATAAGTACTCGGAAATAAGACGCAGAGAGGGAGTTCCAATCCTTAGCTGTGCGCATTATAAAAGATGTTGAGAAGCGCCTGGTGCTGCAGGTAGGAATAGCAAGAAAGGGTGGTATGTTTATCTTCTATTATGTTATAAATTATATAACATATTATTTTAAATGTGCTGTAATGTTGCAAAGCCAATAAATGTGTCTCTTTCTTTCTTTCCATTTTCCCGGCCTTACGACTAGGACAGATATGGTATCAATATATCAACATAAATATGAGTTTTAAGCATTTCCAAAACCAATATCTAGAACAGACACCCATAATACTAGCGATTAGGATTAGAATACACAGATTGTATAAACCTTTTAGTATGCATAATGGGTGATTTTAGTATAAGGATTACTAAAACCGACACGGCAAGTAATAAAGTGTATTACACACCGTCAGAGAAGCTAAATTTCCTTCGTCGCTTAAACACCGCTTTTGGCTTATCACTGATATTGATACCCAGTATGTCTAGTGTAATATACAAAACAAAACTAACAATATTATTGGATACGTGATATGTATACGCAAAAATGTACCCAATTTGGCATCGTAGGTCAACATTACACTAGTAAAAATTAACACCACTACCTACAGTGACTCTTTCTGGCACAGGTCTCTCAGCACTTAAAAGAAAGAGCCCACATTTGAATTTGTTAATTTGTTTTTCTAACGAAATAAACATTTTTTCACTTAATTTTTTTTTTGTTTATTTTGTAGTATTGCCAAAAGCGGCGAAAATTTCTTGTTGATTGATGATGAATTTAATGGTTTAATAAATGGCTTCTCCGGGAACATAAGAATGATACATGGGGATAGGGATGGTGAAAGAAGCGTTATTAGTAAGCGTATACCCTTATGTGAAATGTGAAAATGGTTGAGGACAAAAAAGTAGAAACTCGAAGTCAGTCTCATTAGCATATATTAATTGTCGCTTCGCTTACCGCCAACGGTGGAATGCAGACCTTACCCCCGATTCGAAGCGCCCTTATCTGAGTGCAAACACCGTCTGCCTGTTTGTTCGGTCCGTTTGCTCAGCGCTTCCGACTAAAACGCATTACGAAATATAATATTGGGTACATTTTTTGTCGGCCCACCTTACAAAAATATTTGTGCGATTTCTTTACGTACCCAAGGAGTATTTACTGAGACATACAAGAAATACGAGAAAAAGACGCTGTTTCAGGATGCAATTTCTTTCTTGATAAGAAATAAGATAAGGTTATATAGTAATGATTATTTCTGACAGTCGCACCAATAAGCTAACCCAAAGTAAGCACTTGTGACATTCTTACGTTTCCGGCAAGAAAATGTGTTTTTTTTTTTATTTTTTTTTTCATGTTTTCTTATCTGACAACATTTAAATAATTTAAATCATAAATTTAATGCCTGTTTGATCTTAATCGCTTGTCAACCGTTGTTAAAAATCTTTCTTTAGAATTCGAGTTTATTCCTCTCATTGATGAGGTAACGCTTCCTACAGCGTAACAAGGCTAACAAGGTTCGATAGCTCAATTGAGAGAGCAGTAGACCGGAGTTCTAAAGGTGGGGGGTTCGAGTCCCACCTGAGAATGACTTGTGAGTCAAGTCGACATTTTCTAGTATTTTTCTATTAAATTATAATTTTAACACATGTATTTATTTCCCGTTTCATTATCTTTTACTCAGTGTAATGAAACTAAGAAACCTATAGGTATAACAGAACCAATGATAACATTCCCTATTGGCATTAAGTCAGCCATTTATAACCTATTTTTTATGTAAAATAACAGCAATTCTACTATTGTGTTTCTAGCAAAATAAAGTTATTCTATTCTTAATTCCATGCCCCTATACACAACCAGTCACCCGCATTTGCGATTTACATTTGTAGCGTTTTCTGTACAAATAGGTGATTACTATGATGATTTATGAACAAAACAACTTTTTTGCGGATTTTACGCATAATTTATTTTATATTAGAAAATTTAAAATAAATTATGGGCAAAATGTGCAAAATGGGCAAAATGTTGTTTACTGTATAATTCTAATTGATAAAGTTTTCTCAAAATTTATTAGTCTTCGCATGAATTTTTCATTGTTGGAAACTCTTTTTGGCTAATGCAATATTTAATTAAACTCATATCATAAGTAGTATAAGTGCTGTTTGTTTCCTTAAATAAATAAATAAATAAATAAAAAATCCATAAAAAAGTTGAATATTTCAAATGTGTAATGTGCGCGGAAGTGTAAGAAATAATATTATAAATAAATGATTATTTTTTTAAATAAAAAATAATAAATAAAATTTATTATTTTTTTATGTTACTAAATAGATTAATGTCTATTTGTTAAGTATAAAAGTGGTTTATTTCCTTTAATAACTTAATTAAGTATTTAGATTTTGTAAGAATTTAGATATGTAGCAAACCCGTATATTAAGAGAAGGGTATTTGTGCGTATTATAAATTAATGCTGTACGCAATTTTTTAGAAAAACAGTTTTAATATTATATATAAGGAAGTAATGCCTTAAGGAACTACTGATTAATGGTTAGAAATGTATTTTGTTTTTGTGCCTTAAAAATAAAAAAATAAACTAACATAGTATGTGTTGAAGCTACGACTCAACGTATCCGATCTTTAATAAATGAGTAATAAGAAAAAAAAAGTTCGGTAGAGTCGCCTTGTACGTATACGTGACAGATATCATGGTATCGTGTGGCTCAATTATCTGATTGTTATTCTGAGCCCATCGGAGCCTTCCATCCTCGATGACATACCAAAAGCGTAGTGTTGCCAGGTCGACGTAAAAGGGATAATTTTCTGCCTAATTTAATTTTTAATGTTAAAAATTTATGTTAAAAATATAATAACAAATTTATTAAAACAACTTTTAACGAATAATAGCGCATACTTTATATTTAATCTTGATCGTAGATATAATAAATAAATTAAAACATTGTGAAGGTAGTAGAAAATATATGACGACCATTGCCTTAGTCATCCTGTGATCACGGCTCCTGTAAAAGAGTCGAAACGTCAGGTTCAAATATGAAGTATGAAATATGCGCTAGTATCCGATAAAAAGTTGCTGTATATAAATATGTAATGTGCGCCAACGTTTAAGGACTAAAAAAGTAATTACTAATATTAAAACTAAATTAACACATTTTGATAAATGCCATCTTGTGAATGTTCAATCTTTTTTGTCGGAATATAATATAATAATCTGTAGGATTACAAGAGTATAAACTCAAACCTACATTTTTTAATAATATATGTTATTTTTCTGTAATTTTTAAGGTATTTTTAGACAGTCTCTGGCCAATGTCAGCCACATTGTAGCATAAAAACTAATTTAATACAAAGAATGGTTACATAATATCTATATATTAAGTACCTAATTTTGTGATTATATCACCAGCTTATAAGACAAAACAAAATAGCAAAACTAGATATAATGTTTAGAAAATAAGCGTTTTTCAGCCATTTTGATGCAAAGAAATTATCTTTTTACTTTGTTCCAGATATAGTTAATTAATAGCTGCTGTATATCCACTCTTTCACATACTCCACAGTAGGAAAAGTTAATATATTTGTTGGAATATAATCACAGTGCAATCCATATGCTATTACATCATACTTACGTGTAATTTCCACTATACGTAATATAGAAAAAAGAGTATACTTCTCTATCTCGTGTGCTCAGAAGCTGCATGTGCTCATACCGCCATAATAATCTTCCATTTCCATCAATCATCAAGATGCACTGCAGGCTACCACTTCTTTTTTGGTTGTTATTCCAACCTGTCGCACCAAGCGTAGTCCTTATAACCCGCCCGTATTCAAGTCCAGGGTAAATAGGCACCTTCAGAGTTAGCTCTTTCCATCGTGGATTCTGTCTTAGCCCCCGGGCTTGATCGGAATCATGAATTCTTTCTTAATAAAAATATATCATTCTAAATAAAAAAAAAATCTTATATTGAACAATAATTATAAGCTAGTGTATAAAATTTTGCTTGTACCCTCAATAAAACATGTGTTCAGAGAATACTTACCATAAAACAGTCTGTAAGATCTTTACTCAAGAAACCCCACGACTATAAAATGTGAGATACTGTCAATTTTCAGAAATTATGTTAATGATTTTTTCCTTTTTAATGTTACCAACGAATAAAGACTTCAAGAACAGGTAGTGGTAGACGTCATTATGGTTCGGAGCTTGAAGACTGGGATCAGCCGCACAATGAAAACCGAGCATTACTGAAAAAAGCCGAACTGTATTTGAGTGATAAAACAGAATTCCACGTGAGAGAACTGACTTGGGGAGTAAGTTGGTGAATGCGTGACGAGAGCGTTACAAAAAGTATGATCCGGCAAGGCGGACAAAGCGTTAAGAGGGAGATATAAGTTAGTGAAGATAGAAAGAGAAAGAGTTACGATTCGTACCTACATTACTGTAGGGGCAAGAGAGAGAGGTGCGAGCACACATTTTCTTTCTCTCGTAGCCAGTTACGTTTCGTATATCTAATATATATCTATATATATGAATATATATATGTAGCTAAAGAAGTTTTACTTCAGTCGTGTGGTCTAAAGCACACTCGTTTTTTGTTATAATGTAGTGGATGATTCTGAGCTTATAATAATTGAAAAATTTCAGCGAATACCAATTACAAAGCTAGCAACACTGTAGTGATGTTCCACGAATACTTAGTATCCCGAAAACTCGACCAAAAGCATAACCGGTGTCACATACCATTGCCTCTTCATATTACATAGACCGAGGCTTACTCGGCGATGTATAACAAACTCAGGGTCGCCACGTCCTTACCTTTCGCAGTAGGAAGTGAAGAATTCAAAAGCAATCAATATTTTCTTTATATGTAGCTATGTGTAATTTCTTTAAATTCCGATAAATTTCCTTTCGCGACAGAGTTAAAACTTATGTCCTTTCCAATCTTTATTAACGGTATCTTATCTTATTATTATTTTATATCCACCATTAACTATAAAATTATATATATTAACATTTTTCCTCTCAATATGCGCACCCACTTCACTACTAATATCCTTTAATCTTTATTTATTATTTTCACCCAAGGTTGCCTGGAAGAGATTGCTGTTTAGCAATAAAGCCTCTTGTCTATTTTCTTTAATTTTTTTTCTTTGTTTTTTTTTCTCTTTATCCTATCTGTGTGTGCAGTAAAGCCTTATTTATTATAATTACTTAAATAAGGACTACAAAGAATACTAGAAAAAATTGTCTTTTATCACTATTTATTCACTCGTGAGACTAACCCCCAAACTTTGAATGTCTCCCAATTGAGGTAAGGAGCCTTGCAAACATCCGTCTGAAATTTTCTAGTACATTTTACTTTTTTACGGTGTAGGCCAGCGTTGTTTTGTTTTGTATTGTAATAAGAGAAATATCCTCACATTTTTTTTATCCTGAACTAGCGACCCGCCCCGGCTTCAAT
Organism: Calamotropha paludella; assembly: GCA_927399485.1. Taxonomy (NCBI): domain Eukaryota; kingdom Metazoa; phylum Arthropoda; class Insecta; order Lepidoptera; family Crambidae; genus Calamotropha; species Calamotropha paludella. Next base: position 733,885 of record OV656820.1, read on the forward strand.
GCAATGCTCTACTATATTATGCATGTATTATACATATAAACCTTCCTCTTGAATTACTCTATCTATTAAAAAAAACCGCATCAAAATCCGTTGCGTAGTTTTAAAGATATAAGCATACATAGGGATATAGGGACAGAGAAAGCGACTTTGTTTTATACTATGTAGTGAAGTGATAGGAAAGCGCTAGACCGCTATCTAGGATGAACACGCTTGCCTAGAAGATACCTATTCACTCGTGACTTTAAGACCCCTAATTGTATTTATCAGGAAACACAGACTCAGGCAAAGAGTTCCACTCTTTAGCAGAATTATACAAATGTTTTGATAGCGATTAAGATGAAACAGCCCCTTAATTTCTGATTTTTATATTTGAGATTTTCTATAAAATCTTGTTTTATACAATTAAATAGAAATATACACAAACTCCTACAAAATATATACAAAACTAAACGTAAGACGGAACCGGCTTTCATATACCATGCACAGTTTCTACATTAAAGATATCAGCATAGGTATATATTAAACAATTAATAAATTATTAGATGGGGGCGCACCGGAAATGAGCAGGTGGTCTACGGTAAGGCTATAGTTTTAAAATATAATGCCTTACAGTTAGGGCTGTTAAATCAATGATAAAAATAATCAAATCGAGGTTTATTTAAATTCGTTGAGACAAGTTTTTAGTTTTCAGATTTCAACATTAATCAAATTGTTTGAATAAAACACTTTTTTACGGATTTTACGCTAATTTATTTTATATTTAATCCTGACGTTTGACTGATTTACAGGAGCCGTGATCACAGGATGACTAAGATAATGGTTGTCTTATATTTTCTACTACCTTCACAATATTTTAATCGGGCACATTCCTAATTGTTATTTTCTTAATAGAATCAAATAGTTTTATTTTTACATTTTATTTAGTAATTAAATTCTCACTACGATTACATTGTATACTACTGAGTCTACTACCAGTTCGGAAATTAGGAGGCCCTTCCGAGATGAACTGGCGGAAGAAACTCGGGCAGGGGGACCGACTTCCATCTTACTGGTATTAAAAAAGTGTTTAATTACATATGTATATATATTTATATAAACATAATATATGTGTATACGTATATGTATGTATAAAGTGCGCGTAAATGTAAGAACTAAATATTGATTCAAATAATTGGGATTTAAATTTGAATCCAGTAGGTGGCGCTGCAATTGTATATGCCAGTATTCTTTAAAGTTTTTTTTATGTATTTCTTAATTTATAAACAAAATTTTAAAACAAAATAAACTGAACTATCCTACTACTATTATAAAGGCGAAAGTTTGTAAGTATGGATGTATGGATGTTTGTTACTCTTTCACGTAAAAACTACTGAATGGATTTGAATGAAACTTTACCACAATATAGCTTATACATCAGAATAACACATAGGCTACAATTTATAAACATATTGTTCGAAATACTAATCCTGCGCAGACGAAGTCGCGGGCACCAGCTAGTAGTCAATAAAATGAACTTTACTGTAATAGTCGTTGATGGCATTTTGGTACAATAATAGCGACCCTATCTTCTGCGTCAAAGGTACTGGGTTCGAATCCCGTTAGGGGTATATGTTTCTGTGATGAACAAGCTTTTGATCCCCTCATCCAGATACTTATTTTATTATTACTTACGTTATTTAGTACTCATAATACAAGCTCAGCTCAGTTTGGGACTAAATAATTATTGTCTGGACTATTGTCCAGTATTTATTATTCTTATAACAAATATGATTTATTTAAAAACAATACAGTTTCTTTTTTAATCTTTATAGCACGCTGATATTTAACCACCATGGTAGAGCGGCTCTCATACCGGTTTTCATAGTAACGCCACTCCGACGTCCCGTGTTCGATCCCCGGCCGGGTAAATGTTGAAAGCGAACTTTTGTGTATTGTCACGGGTCTGGGTGTTGTAACTCCGTCGTTATATATTATTTTTGTGCAACATATGCTAAAGCTGCTTAACTTGGGTTTATGATGTTCTCTAATATTTATTTATTTATTTGTCTTAATGTTGATAAATATAGATGTAAATTAGACATTTTGAGTTATTTTCAACTGTGGTGACCTGAAAACAATGTTCATAGTTGGTGAACCCGGTAACGCAGACAGGATTTTAAAATCAAATTTATCTTGATCTAACAAACCTTTTAATGAATTTTGCTGGTCTTATAAAAAAGTATACATTTTCTAAATAATAAAAAATGAACATATTACATACATATTTATTACTAGCAAAGATAAAAAACATGCAAGCCATTAAAAAGCTTCTTTATTATAAATGTAATTAAAAATAATACTGAAAATGTTTTCACAAAATCAAGTTAACGAAGTCCTAAGTTGATGTCTAGACGTCAAGAACAATTACGAAAAAGTTAAGTATGAGTTAATTTATAGACATAAACGGCAAATTATAAAATATATAATCGATGACGCGCAGTCATCAACGACCGGGTATAACTAAAACTCAGGAATATAAGCTTCCATTTTTGTATACAACTAATTCAAAGTCAACTAAGTCAAAGGGCAATTACCAATCAGGCAGCTACACGGGATCATAGCACAAGCACATGAAAATATTAAAAATATTCCTGTTTTGGTAAAACTATGGTCTCACATACATATAAGTCACCGTTGGCGGGTTAATAAAAATAGTTTGCAAGTTTGTGCCCTACGCGCTCCGAAATTACTGATCAGATTTCGAACATTGTCAAGTTGTTGTAGGCATTGTCAGCATAATAAGAGCATTACAATCCAGCATTGTACAGCTAGTGTTAAATAGTTGATAGCATGTAAAACGTAATGTTTAATGATAGTTACTAAAAACAGATACTTGTTGACTTTGTTGTAATCAACGATGTAATGAAACCATAACACTACTAATATTGTGATAACTGAATTATATTGCATTTTATAGATTATGTATGGGGAAGACGTATAATATTGTAAATGTCGTTACTTCTGTTAAAGCTGACGAGTTTCTTGCGCCCATTCTTCTTGTCAGTTAAATGACCTCACAAATGGGTGGTAGGTCAAAATGTTGGACAAAATCAAGTTTTAACTGCATTTGAATAGTTTTTTTGTTTCATATATGTATACATACATTAACTCGTGATAGTTATCTCAACATTAGAACAGGGAAAGGACATTCCAAGATTATGTTAATTGGCTTGTATCAATTTATTTGTAAGTGTAAGCAACATGGCGTCTGGCAAGCAGTTAGGCAACCGGGAACCGGACACCGAGAAATATGATAACCTTAAGAGTTAGGCGTCATATAACTTATCACGGTATCATGTGATTTATCCAGGTTTTTAATTTAAACCGCTCCTTATATATTTTTTACTGCTAATTGTATTACTACTGCTAAATTGGTGGATACCAATACCGATACTTAAAAAGTCTGAAGAGATTTTATAAGTATTATTGTAGTTTTTGCAATATTTATGACATTATAATAATATTTCTTTCATTCACATCAATTAGCCTAACCCAAAATAAGCACTGTAAGCCTCGTGTTATGGATACTAGGGTAAAGGATAGACATACTTATATGATACATATATATGTAATAGAAATATATATAAATACCCATGACTCAGGTACAAATGCACGCATGCAAATCATAAACATCTGCTCCTTCCGGATTCGAAGCCAGTACAATTGATGCTGTTAAAACTGGCTAGAAAACATTAATTTTTATTGAGTAGTGTGAATTTTATAAAACTACACGAAAAGGTTGTTAACCTTTCCAACATTTTTGTTTGAAATGGACATATGTTTTTTATACCTTATGTGACAAGTACAAATTAACCATATTCAGATTTTTGCCTTCACTGTTGTGTACGACCTTGCTTTTTGCCAAATTTCATGATTCTAGGTCAACGGGAAGTATTGGTTTTGATTTAATTACGGCTAAAAGGGTCGTTAATAGAAACCTATATAACTATATAAATCTGTAGGTTCTGTCTGTAATTTTTTTTTGACGATTTTTGATAAATATTCGTTTTATGACTCACTGATACCAATTTTACTTTCTTCTGTCTGTATATCCTTCTATAAATCAAGAATGAGTTAAATAATTTTGTTGAAATTTGATATCTGGTAAGTACATGTAGTTGTGCAAATGATAGACTATATATAATATTGGTAAAAGCCTTAGAAACTTAATATTATAAATACGAAAGTGAGTATGTTTGTGACACTTTCACGCCTTATCTACTTAATCGATTACCATGAAATTTTGCATACACTGGCAGGGGTACAGAAAAGTACATAGGGAACCTTTTATCTAGAAAAAAAATACTGTTTCCGAGGGATAGAAATATAACTTTTAATCCGTAGTCAACATTAACGCGAGTGAAGCCGCTAGTAAAAGCTGTCACTGACAGACATACACACATAGGGGTCAAACTGATAGACAAAAAACTTTTTGAAATCCGCCCTCTCTATTTTCATCGGACAAGTAAACGTACAAATAGGCGCCACCATTATTATATGGTTGATATCAAGCCCTTAGGTACAACGGACGCTGATTTGTCAAAATGGTTTGCCACCCTAAGGTTGAATGTCATGCAGATTAAAGGACAACATTAGTTTCGTTTGCAGATCGATCTGAAAACTTTTATAGGTAGTATTAACCATGTTAAATATTTCACACTATTCACTAACTACTTCTTAGGCCGTCCGTAACTCACCTGGCAGGGGCGCGTCCTGATAATTAGCCTAGGGCGGTCAGAATTCTTGATCAGTCGTTGGTTGATATACCAAAGAGTCGCACTAAGCGTTTTGGTTCCAATTTTGTAATCCATACCGCTATGGCGTGAAACTATTTGCCTAAGTGTGTTTCCTGATAAATACAATTTAGGGGTCTTCAAGTCACTATTGAATAGGTATCTTCTAGACAGGCGCGTCACATCAAGTGAGATAAAGAAAAATCAAATTCTCACATTGAAGAAGTAATGCCGACAGGTTACCACAATTATATAGCCAAAAGGTCACAAGACTGGCTTTTCCTAAAAGCGTTATTGCGTCGTGACGAAGGTCTTTGCAGTAAATTGCAATTGTATGACTTTACAAAGGCAAGTTGTTATTCCTTTGCCCTCTAAAACTCACTATTAATTACAATAGATAAATTCGAACTGGTTAGAAATTGTATTTTTTTTTTATTTGATGATTCATTTCCTGTGTCACACTGAATAAGCAAAGACTTATTTAATAAATGAAAATAAAACGATACTATCGCAAAAGATAATTTAGGGCGAATAGGCACCTTCTGGGTTAGTTCGTTCCATCGTGGACCCCATCTTGGCCTCCAGGTTTGATTGGGATAAAAAGCGAACCCATTTAAAAAAAAGAATAACATTCTACCGGGGGGGTTATAATCGAAATGCTGAGACGTTATTTACACCTACAGACCTGACAATACTTGGTTCTCAATAATCTACATTAAATCGTTAAAAGTTTTAGACTTACAAATAGGCGTCACCATTATATGGTAGATATACCAAAGAGTCGCACTAAGCGCTTTAGTTCCAATTTTGTGATACGTACCGCTAAGAAATAGCGGTAGATAAACCCACATCCCAGCGATCAAATAATCTTCCAATTGATTTGGCGACACTTCGACAGACCCTTTAAATCCTTCCGCAGCTCGACTGGAACAGTACTCGCCGGCATAGCGAGGGGATGTGAGTTCATGTCCCGCCTGGCACCTGAGACGAGTTGATTTTTTTAAGCGAAGATTCTATACGGACGTTTGGCTGCTCGCATATAGGTGCTCGCCGCCCGGTCACTCCTTGCTACGCGTCAGATTTTACCGTTACATGAGAGCGTCAGATTTAGTACCGTTACCAGCCATTCTCAACTTTACTCATGTTTGTGTGCCTAGCTGATGTGGCTATTCTTCTATCTCTTTTTCGCTTTATACTATAAAGCGTTGCTTCTTTTGGGCGTCCCTAGACTGTTATTTTTCTTGTTATAATTTCAAATAATTAAACATTTATAGTTCTTACACTTCACGCACATTACACATTTAAATGAAACAACTTTTTTTACGGATTTTGCTCATAATTTATTTTTTATTTAAATTGGATTGTTTAAGTTGCATTTTATTTAAATATTAAATTCTCACTACTTTTACATTGTACACTGCTGAGTCTACCACCAGTTCGGAAATTGGGAGGCTCTTCCGAGACGAACTGACGTAAGAAACTGCCCGAGTTTCTTTCGCCTTCAAAATTTTAACAGTTAGAAACGTGCCCGATTAAAATATGGTGAAGGTTGTAGAAAATATATGATGACCACTGCCTTAGTCATCCTATGATAACGTCTCCTGTAAAGAAGTCGAAACGTCAGGATTAAACGTTAAATAAATTATGCGCAAACTGCGTAAAAAAAGTTGTTTAATTGAACATTTAGTTGCAATTGAGAAATAATATTATAAAATTCATTCTGTGTTCACATAGATGCTTAGCTTTTCTATAAGTTTTCCTCAGACACGATCCTTTGTCTGTATGTAACTTCTCTAAAATATGTTAAATTTTTTACAGCTGCTTGTCAAAACAGACAGTATTGCATTATCATTCCCATAAACATCTCACTTAAGAAGCATAATTTGCATCATAATTGACGGGTCGTAATGACACCACTTGTAAAGAACCTAAGGCCTTAAGCGACTTCACACAGAGCTGCAACAATGTTGCCATTTTCGAAGCCCACGTTTCAAGCGAGAGGCTCAGTCATATTGCGTGTACTGCCTGCCTTTACATCTCGTTTTACATCGCTTTTGGAAACGCAGACAGCTTATTCAGAAGTAAGTTTTCTCGCAACATACTAAGTGTAGATAATTTAATCGACTTTCAAATTAACAATAAGTGAGACAGATAGATCAGATTTCTTTAATGTATTTTTTTTCCGTATCACAATGTTTGATCGCGATGAACTTCGAAACTACTCAAACGATTTTAATCATTTTTTTTCATTTCACTGCATTTATTTCAACTTAGGACATAGGATAGATTTCATTTTAATGTATAACAATTGTCAATGCATAAAAATACATTATTATAGCTAGTTCCATCTTAATCGATTGCTATATATTTGTAAAAATATTACTTTAGATGTTGGAGGTAGCCTTTAACATTGCCGAAAAAATAATAGCTCATAGTAAAAGTTGAAATACGTTTGTAAATTTCGACGTGTCTGACGGCGTCTCTGTATCTCAGCGTTCAGAGCACTCGTCGGGATAGCGAAAAGTTTTAGGTTCGAATCCTACCTGAGGGCTCACAGACGTGGTTGTTTTTTAGCTACCAATGGCAATGGGAAAATGTATGCAAAAGTTAAAGTATGTAAAACGATGCTGCGTTTTTTTTTAAGAAATGGTAAAACCTCCTTCCTAAAACAGAATTTGCTATTATGGAACATATCAGTTTCAGAAATGATTTTATAATATTGCTTGTGTAATTGCCTGATGAATACACTTTGGGCATAGTTAATAGTAGCGAAGAAGACAACGAAGAGATTGGTGTGTTCGCTTGTTTTATGCACTAAAGGCTGATTTCACCATATAAAGTAAACGCGATCAGTTGGATTCTAAACTGAGTTTACGCGGCAAACTAAGTTCCAAGCTTGTTTTTTGGTTGTCACCAATATAATATTGAACGTTTTAGTTGAACCTCGCTCAAATTTGAACGGCCGATTATCGACGTTTAAGGTTAAACGGGTTCAAGAGCTGTCACTGTCTGTACAGCTGTTTGCTAACATAGAATTCAATGATTATGATATTTTCACTGTATGATAACGAAAAGAGCATTAACTCGAAAGATTCTATGATGAATATTATGTTATTCGTCGTCCAGTATTGCCCATTTTAGACCAATCCCAGTTTTTGTAAACGCGATCAAAATGTAGCTGGTGAAATAGAAGTGATGTTATCGGAGATGAACTTGATGAAGTTTTAAAGCAAATGGTGAAATTAGCCATAAAATGTAAGGAATTTAACGCTAGATCCGAACAATATATCCAACTGTTGCACAACCCATGCTAAAAAGACATGTCAACTACAAAGTACTCTTATATTCAAAGGATAAAAGGTTAATTGTATAATAAAAGAAAAAATTTCACGTAGCTATATATTTCGTTAACCTCCAAATGACAGCAAACACACAAATAGAGGTTAATTCCACAAGTAAAATCAAATAGTTGAATAGTCGCTTAGTTGTAATAACAGGTTATGAATAACATCGACTACAAAAGGAAGCTAACGATGATTGCCGATACATCGACTTCATTTGAGATCTTTTGTGGTTTCGGCAAATACTGGGTACTGGTAATGATCCCTTGCCAAATGCCATTTGATTAAACTTTATTATTAACTTCAGTCTTGTTTCTATATCTGCCATTTGAAAAGGTAACAAGTCTATTCGAATAAAACTCTTTTGATCTCTCATTGATAAATTAATTAATTTACAATTTATATATGTCGTTATAATTAGTGTTGATTTGTTTCGTCTTTTATTTATATTAAATTAAACTAAACAGAAAATATCCCCTAAATTTTTGCTCGTAATTTGCTCGGAAGATTGATAGCGTAACCTCGATGTGGTAGAATTTTCTATTTACATATATTGTATAACTAAATACGACCTCCGACGACCGTTTGGTGCAACCGTAGCGATCTTGCCTTTAGCACGGACGGTCCTGGGTTCCGACTCCCAAAAGGGGCAGATGTTTGTGTGATGAATACGCAGGTATATGGCAAGTTTTATTTGAAGAACTAAATATATACGTGGATTTTAAAAGTGATTTCATAAAAAATACGCTAGTGTTATATATAGTCACATTGTAATAAATAAAAAGTATGATTATAATTTTCTTTAATTTTTTTAATTATTCATATGAATTATCTAATCGTAAATCTTAAGATCCATCTTTACAATCCTTGAATAAAACAACTTTTTTACGGATTTTGCGCATAATTTATTTTATATTTAATCCTGACGTTTCGACTTTTTTACAGGAGCCGTGATCACAGGATGACTAAGGTAATGGTAGTCATATATTTTCTACTACCTTCACAATATTTTAATCAGGCACCTTCCTAACTGATATTTTTTATATAAATCAAATTTATTTAGATTTTTTTAGTTATTAAATTCTCACTATGATTTCATTGTATACTACAGTTCGGAAATTGGGAGGCCTTTCCGAGAAGAACTGGCGAAAGAAACTCGGGCAGGGGGATAATTGTTTTTTTAATGTTTATTGAACGCGGAAGTGTAAGGACTGAATAAACAATTCTTAGTTGGATTCTTAGTGTTGGCAGTGTAAAATCGTTTAAATACAATGTAGTGCTTCGGCCTTTGGCATCGGCCCACATGACCCTCGTTTCCGAGCACCACAGGAAATAATCACGACGCATTATCGCTTGACAACAGTCATTCACTTGAGTATTTCTTTTAAAAGGTCATTACTATGATTCTTGTTTTGTCCTTTCCTGTTCGTAATCAATACTGGATGAGTCGGAACATATAATTCGGTTTCTGGCGTGAAAAATGGACTCCAAAACCTTAAGAATAATTTTAAGAATTGTTAATAAGATTCCGATATGACTGTAAAATCTTAAGATAAAGATAAGATAAAAGATGAAATGCTTTAAATTGAATGTGATCATTTAAGGTGCTTTGGGGTATATTCGACATATTTTTAGGCGAGTGTAGAGTATGTTAGGCTTTGGGCTCGTATTTCAGAATTTAAGAAGTAATTCTTCCAAGAAATGAATTCTGTGCTAAATTGGTTATATTCATCAACGAATTGTAAAAACAGCGATTTAATACGTCGCTCGATTTTGGAAATTAATTTAAATAAAAAACAGAAATCATATATACTTCACTTTTTAAGCAGTGGGTAATTTCGAAAGCCAGTGGGGTAATTTCGAAGTACCGCAGAAATGGCTTTTATGCATTATGAGTTTAAGAATCATGTTTCTTTTTTGTTATAGTTTACCCCCTTAAAAAATAGCGCTGATTCACAGTACAGAACATGTTATATTTTGATAAATCACAATTTAATTTCGAAATTCCCCCGCACTATTACAGTATGGAGATCAGTGATAGTCAACATTTTTAACCAATTTTGAAAAAAAGGAGGTTGTCCATTTGGCCTATATGATATTTGTATGTATGTTTGTCCGCGGTCATCTCGCGTTTAGCTAAACCGATTTTGGTGCGGTTTTTAGGAAAGTATTCTTTACGCTTAGGAGAGGGTTCAAGTACATTAACCTACATCAGAAACCGGTCAAGTCCACTCGCAAATTTGTATAGCCTACTGAATCGTGATAGTTTTCCTTACATTATTAATGGTTATCCTAAAACCTAAGGTAACCAACTTCAGAAACCAGCCAAGTGCCTATCAGGCAACTCACGAATTGTATAGCCTAAGCCGTACCTAGACCCTATTTTATAAACTTAATTAATTATTAGTGCGTTTTTTTTTGTAAAATATTTTTGTGTTGTACAAACATGAATTTAAAGAGTTCAAAATGCAACTTATTTATAAATAAAATATAACATGAAGTTGTCTGATGAATAGGTACTAGTAAAAATGAAACGACCATAAGATGATAAAAATGAATTTAAGAACTTAACAATAAATTGTATGCATTGCAATGTTTCAATGATCTAAATGAAGAATAAAATAGTTCTGCAAAATTCTTACCTAGGCGTGTACGCTATCAATCAGTTTCAAAGTACCTAACTATATTTTAGTTATGACATTAAAACAAAATATCGCTTTTTCTTCATTAAATAACAAAGTTTAAAATTTCCTCAATACTCTTGGTTCGGTTAGAATCATTTGGTAATTTATAACTTACATCTTCTACAAAAATAATAGAAATAGAGATATTTGACTTGCTCTCATAATCATACCTTACCTAATTAAAATGAATTTAAAATCGCGATGTCCAATCTTAATTTAGGAAGTTAAATGATTTAAATAATTATTAACAATCAGTCTCAAAATATAGTAACTATATATTTCATTAACATAAAATAACACTTTTTTACCAACATTACTTGTTCTTTTACAATATAACTACTGAATACTTTATATTTTGACTAAAATTTAATATCTTTTTTTAAAAGGACCAAGTTAAATAGTTTATTGAAAATAATCTTTATCATCGTCGTTTACCAAGTAATATTCCTTTAGATTAGTTAGGTTTCTTTTGACGGATATGTTTTTAACAATGAGTGATTCTGAAAGTACGTCGTGATCTACTTTTTTAGTTTCAATAAACCTAAGTTTCGGTTTCTTTAATGTTCTCAGGAAATTCACACAATAGTGCATTTCTCCTTCCTTTTCTGTTGTATTTTTGATAAACCCAATGTAGTATGTCCATTTTTTTCTGTTATAGTATCTAACTAGAACCGAATCATTAATATTATATATTTTTTTCACAGAGTAACAGTTTTCATCGATGAGCTCTCGAGCTCTTTTTTCAAAGCTATTTTTTTTACAAGCGTCTTCGATACTATCTAGAAGCAAATCCATCTTTTTTTGTTGATTTACGTCAGCAATTTTGTTACTTTCGATCAGAATACCCTCATCTGAGATACGGATAATATCACTACCAGTGTGTGTATTATTGTTTTCTTTAAGTTTGGTTTTTTTACCGACTCCTTTATTCTTAGTTATAGTGTCCATGGATGAAGTTACGTTATTAGTATTTTCACGATATTCTTCGATCTCCGCATCAAAAATATCTACCAAATTTTCGTCCCTGAGTGTTTCATAATAATCGTCGATATCACAATTGCTGTAAACACTCATAGTTTCAAAGGTTTCCGTTGAAGTTTCACTTGAATCTAGTTTCTTTTTCTTATTTTTTTTTATACCTGATGTACTTGGTATAGCAGTACGGTTTGAATGATCCGTTGAGTGAGATATGTTTCTTTTAGTAACTCTTTTGTTTTCAGCTTTTTTGGTGGCTTTTCCTTTGATTGATGTTTCATTTGCTTTATCAATTTTAGCTGCAGTTGTGTCTTTTTCATCTTCCTTGTTTATATTTGTTTCATTGGTCGATTTTGAATTATCCTTCAAACACGTTTTTTTTCTTTTATTTATCTTTTTATATTTAGATGATTTGGTATTGTTTTCTTTTATTTGTTTTTCTCTCTCTTCTATTACTTTTGCTGCAGTTATAACTTCTGCTCCTTTAGCAACTCGTTTTTTTTTTGTTTTATGATCACATTGTTTTTTATCCTGTATGATTTTTTCTAGCAATAAATCTTCAAAGTTAACCTTTATATTAGATATAATCTTTACTTTAGGCTCAGGTAAGTTAGACTCATGTTGTCGTGGCACAGAAAGACATTTAGGTAAATCTGATGTTTTACTTGCCACAAATTTTTTGTTTTGAATATCGATTCTGGTTAACAATGTGACATTTTTGGTACCAGACACTGTACTTTTTTGGATTGCAGTTGGATTAACGTCCAAATCAAGGCAAGAAATAGTTGGCTTGCATGAATCCATTTCTTGCGTTGTAGTATTTTCAATCGTCAATACTGAAGTACGCTTCGGAGCAGCTTCCAAAGCAAAGATTTGAATAGTGTTTGTCTGCTGTGGAGCTGTTGGTGTTTCCTTGATCAGGTCGGGCACACTTTTGTCTTTGAAAGTATAATCAGGATCAGAGAAATAATCTGGTTGATATGGAGCGCTTTGTTCTTCCTTGTTCAAAGTACAGTTAAACATGTTCAAAGCGTCCACGCATATCTGGTTTAGGGACTTTGGGCTTTTGACAGATTTTTTGGAGTGTTGATCTTTATATCGCTGTAAAGCAGCTGGGTCAAATTTATCTTCCGTTATTACTTTTGGGTTAAAGGGATAAATCCCACTTTTTTTGAATCCACTTCGTATTACTTCGGGCTTTGTTTCTTGCCAAGTGTCGGCGAAAGTTTGTGCAAATATATTCTTTGGCATCTTTGTTCCGACGTTTTGGCGTTGCCAAGCAACCATTTTAGCATCCCACTTGCATTTAAAAGATTTAAATACCGCCACATCTAAGGGTTGCAACAAGTGAGATGTATGTGGGGGCATCTTTAAAAGTGTGATGCCATGTCGGATGGCTAAATACACGACTTCAAGATTTACGTGGGTTGAATGGCCGTGAAAAATTATTAGTACTGGCCGTTCTTCGCCTAATGCCGGAATAAAAACTTTTTCCAAATAGTTTACAAATATCGGCGCTTCCATCCAGCCTTTAGTGCTAGCAGCGTAAGCAAGCTCAAAGTCATGATTGTCCGTGGTAGTCATCCACTTGTCCCAAACGTTTTTACCTTTATATATTATTAAAGGTGTCATTTTTTTTCCACTGGCACTGGCAGCTGCTAAGACGGTAATATTTTCCTTAGCACTGCCGAAGGTGGTTCTGGAACAGGGTTTGTTTTTCGCACCAACAACTTTTGTTCGTGTTGGGTCTAGACAAAGGGAAGTTTCGTCCATGTTCCATATTAAATCAGGCCTTTCAAGCAAGTTTTGTTCGACCAAAGTATTTTCCAGAAGTTCAAAATACTCATTCATAACGAACGGATCTGTCATTTTTTTGCGAACGTATTCAACTGGCTGAGCTTTTTTAACAGAAAGGCTATGTCTTTTCTTAAAATTAATGAACCAGTCTGGGCCAGGCTTATCTTCTTTAAATGGGGTTTCAATATTGTTCTTCTTAACATAGTCACACACTAGTTGCAATATCTCACCTCTTGAGAACCCGAAACCCCATTTTTCCATGGTCCGAAGGCCACTCGCTAATTTTTGTTCCTGTTCCAAAGGAATCGCTGTCGGTCTACCTCTATTTAAGGGATGTAATTGTTTCACCTGGTCAAACAGTGTGGTGGTAGGTATGCCGTACTTTAATCCAGCAGCATAGATAGTTGACTCTATATAACTGCAAAATAATAATAAATAAATAATAATAAATAAATAAATATTTCTTACATTCACACCAATTAGCCTAGTCCAAAGTAAGCACTGTAAGGCTTGTGTTATGGATACTAGGGTAACGGATATACATACATATATGATACATAGATATGTAATATCCATAGAAATATATATAAACACCCATGACTCAGGTACAAATACTCGTATTGATCACACAAACATCTGCCCCTTCCGGGATTTGAACCCAGGACCGTCGGTGCGAAAGGCAGGATCTCTACCGTTGCACCAAACGGTCGTCGATAAATAAATTGATAAGTACTTATTTATATCTTAGATAGTAATAATAGTTATTTGCAACACAAAATTTTTCATGTCCATGTTTGTATGTTCATGTTTGTATGTCCGAGTTTAACTCGAAAACTACTGAACAGATTGCTACAAAATTTAGTATGGAAATAGATCGAGCGAAGTCGTTGACTTACACTTGGAATAGAATTAAAGAAATAAACCTACCTATTACTTACTTAATATCAAACACGAAACGAGAAATAAAAAGGACAGTTAAACGTCGTTTTTATTACTCGTTTAAAAAAATTAAATTAACTGTTAATTCCTGGGTTGACAACCACTGATAATGGATTATGAAAACCCAGTTTGGGGTTATTTCGAAAGTACATTAATTCGAACTTTCACCGCAGGGTAAATAAGAATGCTTTTTTAAAACTACAGATAGACCGTTATGTTGTACTCATTAATACGTCAAAATTGACAATCTAACGTATAAAGTAACAAAAAATTACTTAGCTTACCAGATTCCTGAGTTATACGGGATGGGGTAATTTCGGAAGTCCTCTTATGGCAATTTTAGCACTTTTTTTATTTAATCAACCGCAGCACACGTCCGCTTACAACTAGCTCCGCGCAGTGAACTGATGCGGGGGGGCAGATAAACAAGGCATCTTGACAAGTGTTGCTGGCATAAAAATTGTTCCCAGTTTAGTAGAAATATATGATTTTTAACTTTACCCCATTTTCGAGTTTACCCCAAAGCACCTTACAATGCATTATTAAAAGTCAACAACGATGCTTCGTAAACCCACGACGGGAGACCTTTTCGGCAAGGGCTCTTTTTTTCTCCGTCTACTATGTTACAGATTTATTTTAAATTAAAAAAAAACTTTCTAGCGCTGGAAAAATGCATTAAGAATATATCAATGGTGTTTTATTAATTATTCTAGCAATAAGGTTAAATTAACCATGTACCTCAAAAAAAAAATTACGATAATGGTTACTATATCCACAAAAGGCGCCTGGTTAGTTTTAATTGAAATTTTATTTACAAACGAAAAAAGTGTCAAAAGTGAAACTAAGGTAAACTAAAGTGTAATATACAAAAAGAAAGTAACTATTAGGAGAAACTATGAGACACCATTAGAAACGTGACGGTCGCCGCTGGAACCTTCGGACCACATCAAGCAATTAAGAGTCGCAACACAAAACCTCTCAACACGTACGTTGGTTACAAAATAGCATAAAAAACTACATTTATTTTATCTTTTACAAGATAGATAACGACCGTATGGTGCAACGGTAGCGATCTTACCTTTCGTACCGACCGACGGTCCTAGGTTCGAATTCCGGAAGGTGCAGATGTTTGTATGATGAATACGAGTATTGGTGGTAGTCATAGGTGTTTATATACATATATTTCTATTAATATAACATATCTATGAATCATATATGTATGTCTATCCGTTAGCCTAGTATCCATAACACAAGCCTTACAGTGCTTACTTTGGGCAACGCTAATTGGTGTGAGTGTAAGAATTATTTAATATTTATTTTTTATTTGTCTCTGGAATCGGGCGGGACTCAAAGCCACACCCTGTCGCTATCCAGGCGTCCTTTATTACATTTACGTTTTTAAAAAATTCAACCGTTAAACAGAACTAAATTATTTCAAAAATAGGGTATATTATGCTGTAAATTCGGATTCTACTCGTGATTAAATAGATAAAATACATATATTTACATTACAATTCAACACATATTTATTTATTTATTACCAACGGCATAATTACAGTTATCAGACAAAGTAATGTATAATAAAGAAAATTTATTATATAGGAACAATAACAACTATACATACAGAGCTCGAAATTTCACATAAATAAAGTATGTATTTTCTTAGTTTTTTTTACAAGGTCGACTCTAGTGACCTGTCTTTTGATCTCTCGAATGAAAGGGTGCTATAATTAAATATATCATAGTCAGTGCTAAGGTTATTATAATATGGTAATTTTTATCACAAGTTCCGTAGCATAGGTGCCGCAGCGATGAAGTCGGGCAAATGCTCGATGATCCTCTTCCTTAATACGCAAAGTACTGGTTTTCAGCATTTCCCAAAAAAAAACTTAACAATACGAAAATTAAATACGAGACAAAAATACAAAAAAAAATCACAAACTAACAAAAAAAAACTGAGATGTATTATGCTATACCTACTTTAACCTGCATAGGTAGATATCGTTTATTGCGTCACGTGTTACAGATCTTAAAAAGTAGTGAAACAAAACACAAGCCCCATTTGGGTGCTGCAAAATTTGGTTTCAAGTTATATAATACACACATATTTTCAGGGACCAAATAGAGGATGTCCTGAGAAAGGTCAGGTCAAAAGTACCCCGAAACGTCGGGATTAAATTTACAAAAAAAAATGTCATAGTTTTGGTAAAAATTATTTTATTTAAACATGTCTTAAAACTAAATCTCCATAGTTATTATTTCCTAAAGAAAACTTAAAGTTCATGGGGTTAGAAGGTTGAAATACTAGGCGATGCAGTCGCTAAGCATAAAGCTACGCTAGCACCATATATTGGAGCGGAGCGTAATACCTAAAAAGAATTTTTTTTTTGTTTTGTTTCGATGGGAATTTTTGCGAATTTCAAAATTCGGGCTCCGTCACAATCTGGTCTTAAACCTGTTCGGTTAAGAACTCGGGAAGTTATAGCGCGTAACATTGCGCCATTGAAGCTGATCCATGGGAGCTTCGCTCGCTTCGTTCGCTCCGCTCCAATTAGATGGTTATAAAAAAATCTATTTCAAAAAATGACAATTTGCAAATTGAATTAAATTTTCTTTATAGTAAGTAAATAGGTCAGCGCTTGACTGCTATCTCGCCAGATGGTAAGCGAAAATGCTATCTAGGATGCGACGCGCTTGCCCAGAAGAAACCTATTCACTCGGGACTTGAAGACCCTAAATTGTATTTGTCAAACACGGATCTACCTTATTTCGCAGAAATTTAAAATACATCATTTTAGGACGCATAGTTATCTAAACTTGCTAGCTGGTAATGTATAAAAAATAACTAACCTAACCTAATCTGCAATGTACATATGTCAATTTATGTCTTTTGATTAGTATGCCAAGTGACTTTATGTCTATTGAAATTATGCATTATGAATGGCTCCCGTCAAACACAGTCTCAGGCAAAGAGTTCCACTCTTCAAAATCAAGGTCTCCATTTATGCCGGCTGACATCAGAGACAATAAATTTTTAACGTGTTTGAGGAGTAAATCTACAAAAAGAACCGGCCAGCACGTATTCCTGTATCGAAGTTATTATCCTATGCTGTTTATCCAAGAGAATAGTAACACCGGGTGTACAGAAGAGACGAAACTTGTGATTCGTATCGATTTTTGTTGCTCTGCCACCCGGGATTTTCTGAGATCATATTGACCCTTATCATTTCCACGATCCACTTATTTTTATTTATATTCTCGCCCTTTCATATAATGCGATTGTGCCCAACTTTTTCAATAGAGATTCTTTTTTTTATTCAGTACGTTTTGTTACGAACGATGTTGTGTACTTTACGGTGCTGTAGATTTAAAGGAAAAAAGGAACCCTTATCTGTCGGTGTGACAAGACCGTTTGTTAGGAACGGATCGAGGTATAGTGAAGTATAAATTGATATCTAATACCTAGTGTTAGCTAGTGAGAGAAAATGGACTGTGTGAGAAACTGATGGAAACAGAATCTTTAAAGAATTAAAATATAATTTAGTAAAACTAAAAACTACAGACTAAAGACGACAAAAGAACACCGACAATAATAATCAAAGAGTATATACTAAAAAGAAGTATAAATAGGTCGATGCAGTCGCTAAGCATAAAGCTTTGCTAGCACCATATATTGGAGTGCATTGGTAATACTAAAAAAATAAAAAACAAATAAAATTCAGTAGTTTAGTCAATTTTAAAATTCCATAAGAATAAAAACTTTCAAAAAGCGCGCGCTCTATTTTTTAATAGAAAATCCCATAGAGTCAATGTTTTTTGGTCATAACTTTTTTTTGCGAATTTCAAAAATCTCCGTCACGATATAGTACTAAATGTTGATTCGATTCCATACAACAAATATAAAAATCGGTTAAAAACTCGGGAACTTATGGCGTTACAGAAATTGTGTCATTGAAGCTGATCCATGACTCCAAAAAGGGTCTGATGAACAGCCAGTTTCTAATGCCTAGACCTACAGTCGCTTGGAGCTGTAAACAGACCTAGTCTATCTAGGGTAGGATTATCTCCAAGATACTTAAGAATTTTATCGACAATAAAAGGACATAAAAATCTGGCAGTTTAATGCATAATTAACAAAAAATATAATACTTAAGGGATAAGTGTCTTTCTGGACCTGCACTTGTACCACTTTAAAAAGAAAAGTAAAAAATAATATGATTGCAGAAAGCAAAACTTATTGTTGATGAGTTTATTCATAAAATAGTAGTATAGTTTAAAGTTTCCGTAAAACCCAATCAAAACCATAGACGTAGAGTAAGGTCACTTTTGTGGCGGTATCTTCATATTCATATCATCTTCATATCTGTGATCCCACGACATACCATTTGTATTTTCGATTTATACTGAAATTATATGATTCAGAACAGAACACTGTTGATGTTAGTAGTTTTATTTGCAACTTCACGGTAGTTTAATGTTACATGTTGAGTCTCAGACCCCAGAAACACTTTTTACAATACTCGGAAGAAACGGTGATAAATCATCAGGGCGCAATTCCAACTTGTACGGAACCCACGGCGCGCACACAAGACTCGCATTTGTCCAATTTTTTTTTAATCTCCATCGAGTAATGGTGCATTTTAAATACGATTTCACATTAACCGGCCACCCTTCTAAATATCGCTGACATTCAAGTTCCGTGCTAACGTGACGTTAATTCGTTCGACTTTAATTACGCCGCGTTCCTTTCAACTTTACAACTTTCATAAAACCGAATTTAAAAGTACACGTTTCGATCACATTTACTGGAACTTTCATGTAATACATTGAACGCCATTTTTAATTCAAAACATTATTAAAAATGGCGTTCAATTTATTAAGATAAAGAGTGGAACTCCTTGCCCGAATTTGTTTCATAACACATATAATTTAAGGGTCTTCAAGTCACGAGTGAATTAGTATCTTCTAGGCAAGCGTGTCACATCCTAGATCGCATCGTCGCTTACCATGTTATGAATATTATGCAATCCATTACCATTAACTGGGTCCAACGGCTTAAAATGTCTCACAAATTTCAAAGCACATTAATACAAAACACGCTTGGTCACCCATCCAATTCCAAGCCTTTGAAAAAGTGGCTTAACAATCGTAATCGCAGGCCAAATGGTCTAGCCACTGATCCATCGAGTTACTTTATATTTTTTTCAAATTTAGTAACATTCTGTTAATTTTAACTCTCATTTAATTTTATTTTAAATGTATTTAATTTATTGATGTGGACCTTGACTGCAATAAACATACATTTTATTTATAATAAAACCTGTATTTTAATCTCACGAAACACAAAAAACAAACCCCTTTTAATAGAGCCCACGTTCTAATAATTATCAACAGGAGGTAACAGGGCGTAACATGCTCTTAAAAAAATATAATTAGTCCTGCTCCGAATTTCCTCCAAACTTTTTGTAAGGAAATATAATGACCTTTCTTTTGAACTTTTTAAAGTATGTAATAAGATCGGAAGTTTATGGTCGCTTCAACTTTTTAACTTCAATAATAAATTATCTTAAAATGCCGCGTAATTAACGCCATATCTGTCGAGATAACTGACCCGAAGCGGAATATAAAATTAAATAGAAATTACTTTTATATATAATTATTAAATAATTTTTAATTGATGTAGTCAATATATTTTTTATTTTTGCATTCACAATGCAATATTTCTATAAGATAAAAAATACGCCTGTAAAAAACAACAACCTCCAGTACGCACTCCAATGTTATTGGAACCCTTTTGCTATCCGGGCGAATTTAAATCTTGCAGTAGGTACCTATATAAAAGATATCCTTTTACTGATTTAAACGACCATGTTATCTATGAAACACAACTAGAAAAACAACTTTCTTTAAGAGATTCTTACAAATAGGCGCCACCGTTATATGGTGGATATACCAAAGAGTGGCACTAAGCGTTTCGTTTGCAACTTTGTGATACTTACCACTAAACAGTGGAACTCCTTGTAATGAGTCTATGTTTTCTGAAACATAATTTAGGGGTCTTCAATTATCGCGTATCTTCTGGGCAAGCGCGTCACATCCTAGATCGCATCATCGCTTACTTATCTACTTATATAAAAATTACGTGTCACAATGTTTGAACGCGTTGAACTCCGAAACTACTCAACCGATTTTGATGATTTTTATTTCATTTTGCTGGATTTGTTTCAACTTAGCACATAGGGTACGTTTTATTTAATACAGTTTAAAATATTTTTTGCTAAGCCACAGCAACTCCTGGCTGGGTCAGCTAGTTCACTATAAAAAAAAGGAACTTTTATATCTCTTTGTTGTCTCGTATATTCAGCTTGCGGGTAAATGTAACAGCAACCTGACACTCCGTTGTTTGCACACTAACAATGTTGACATCCTCCCCTAAAACCATCCCCTTAAGGCGGCCCGTGTCTTGTTACAGAGATTTCCTCAATTAAAAAGAACGGGGCCCGTGTTGGTTCTAGGGGGCTCCTGGGCTCTTCTCTTATAAACTTATATCTAGTTCCGTATAGTTGTGTATTAAACATCCAAAAATTGCCACTGAAGCGAGTTTTAGGTAAAAAAATAATAGATATTTTCGTAGATTCAGAAAATTACAATCAAAACACTCTAATCAAAATTGTTACTAAACGAAAAAAGTTTTGATTCGCAGGCACATTTGTAAATATGGCTGCGTATTCTCAGAATAATTTATCATAATAGTCCCATCAACACCCTATTAAATTCCCCTACTGTTAAGTCTTCCCTATAATAAAAAATACGTGGGCCGTATGAGGATTTATGGTCGCTACGCGCTACAACTGTACCAACTGTCTTACTTCAGCCCACGTTGCTTTACTTCTGCGATCGTAAGTCGAGCTTCTCCTAAAATAATACTTCATTTAATGATGAATGTTTCGATCACATTTACTGCTTTATGCAGATTAGTTTTATGCAGAAATGCATAAAACGACCGCTTGATGATTTTTTTGAAAATTGTTGCAAAATATATCCAAATTATGAGTTATTATGAGTGGCATTACTAATAATATTCGGTAGAATTCTGTGCCAAAAATTCGTGCAACGACCGACTGTCCTGAATTCAAATCCCAGTAGGGGCAGATGTTTGAGTCATGAATATGAGCATTTTGTACCTGAGTCATAGTTGTTTATATATATAGTTTTATTAATATTACAAATCTTTGTATTATATATGTATGTCTTTTTGTTACTCTTATAGTGCTTACTTTGGGCTAAACTAATTTGTGAGAAGAAATATTATTATTATTAAAAAAGGTCACTAGACCCAGCGCAGACTTTTATGCAATCCAATTTTCAACATGACCTTTATTAATGAATTATTAAATTTGAATATGGAATATATCTAAAAATCGTGTGTAAAGGCTGAACCTTACCTTCACAATGAAAAAGATAAGGTCGCCGTTCGGGTAGCACAAAAAAAAAATTACGTAAATCCTTGTGAACGTACCCTACTTTGTATGAATTCCAGCGTTCGAGTCCACCCTTTTAATTTGCGACGACAATAACAGTCCATACAAAAATGCACCCCAACCGAAAATATTTCGGTTTAAAAATACACTTTTTTATTGCTAAGTACGTAAAGGTGAGTCGCTTGTACACAATTTTGTAACGTTAAGCTTGAATTCATATATTTCGTGGGACTTTATCTGGTTTTTGTGTTTAAAGATCTCGCTAATACAATCTGAGAGAAAGATAAACATTTCGGACGTTGGATCTTTTCACTGTTTTTTTTTTTTTATAATAAAATAAGCCCGACTTTGCCCGAGTAATGAATTATGTATACAGAAATATACATTTTAAAGCTATGTACATTTGGCATTACATACTTTTAAAATGGTGAATGGGTTTTTACGAGAAAAAAATCAACTTCTCTCGGAAGTCAGGAGGGACTCGTATGCACTAGTGTTGCTGATCGATACTGTACTATTGGTAATTAATCGATAGTCTATCGATAGGTTATAGATAGCAGAACTATCGACCGTAATTTTGACACTATAAATTCGATAATATTGACACTATCATAGCTTGGAACGTGTCACTACGGTTGAAAAAGTGCTATACTATATATAGTATTATTGCTCCTTAATAACAAACTATCGATGATATCGAAAGAATCGGTATAATCTAGGTTCTTGGTAATGATACTATCGATAGTTTGTAAATTTTTTTTGTTATCGATACTGACGATAGCATTGTTAATAAAAACATAGACAGTATAGATACTGTAGATATTTTCGATAGTTTTTAATTGACTAGCAGCAATACAATGTATAGTACCAATAGTATTGCACTCTTTCAATAGTATTGACACGCTTTAAGCTGTCGAAAGTATCGACAATGTCGATAATATCGAAGGCCTGTCGATAGTACGTTACTTTGCAGATGAAAAAATTAATAGAAATACTATAGATAGTCTGGATACACTAGTATGCACATTCTATCGTAATCCTGACGAGTAATCTTCTAATTCAGCTATTGAAAACTCAACAGGCTCGTTAAATTTTTCTATGAGTCGTTCATAAAGAAACATAAAAACAAGCGGGAATCGAACTCGCAATATTTTCTATAAAATATTTTATATCTTTGTAAAGGGTTGATTAAACGGCAAAAAGAGGATTCTCTTCGTTTTGGCATAAATATTTTGGCAAAATAGTTACGCATAATTTTAAAATGCATAATTTTAAAAGGCATAAATTGATGTAGGGAAATTTCTAGGTACACTAGCGTTAGTCTGCTAGTCGGACGCGTTTAAAGAACTTATTAGTGTGTTAATGTATGATTTTTACACAAGGATGTGACGCGCTTGCCTAGAATTGACTCGTGACTTGAAGATCCCTAAATTGTATAATAAACTATTAGGTCATTAATTATAATTAATGACCTAATAGTTCCCTTTCATTAATATTTGTTTAGTGTTAGTTATTTAATAAAGGTATATGAGGCTTACATGCTTAATTAAGTATGTGAAATAGTAGAAAAAAGAAAACACACAACATAGTAAAGTTCGACTATGTTTGATTTTATTGACTTAAAAACTCTAGTAACTAGAAACTGTTACAGTAAATGTTAGTTATTTTCTATACCAATAACTCCCATAGAATTACCGTCTTCACGTTTTCTTAGTTCTCGAATAATTAACTTCTTCGCATAAATAATTACACCAAGAAAAAAAAAGGCTCGGGATAAAAGGGTCTTGCCGACTCGGTTACGGTTTTTTGTGGGTACAAGGTCTATTATGGACTAACAAAACAACGGACTTGAATTATACTAAGCTTTACAATACATTTACGAAGATTTTATTTAGATATTTTTATTACTGTAAAAGAAAAGGCAAATACAGAGGAAATTTTGTATTTATGATTTCTATATATAAAAAAACAAACAATGATATTATATGATAAATTATTTTAATAGCTAAAATATAAATAATTAATATTTTTGTTTTTTGACCTGAAAGGGTGGATGTAACGTCCACAGATAGGGTTCTCTTGTTTTGGCATAAAAAATTTTGGTAGAAAAATTTTGCATAAGTTTAAAAGGCATAATTTGGTATAATTTACTAGCACATAATGCATAAAAAATGTCTAAGTAAAATAGTCATAAAAACATAATGAGAAAGAAAGGGATTCTCACAGAGAGCAGTACCTAAAAGGTCATTCATTTTCTTCTATTTAAATATCTCTAACTTCAGGTATATTTCATGAAGGTGGCTCCGATAGGTTGCAGTTTTTCTATTAAAACATGGCATGAAACCGCGCAAAAAATCCGAGACTAAATTATAGTAAAAAGAATGGTAAAATTATAAAATTTGACTATATTGAGATTTAAGTAAATAATACATATAACCATATTTTTTGCAAACAACAGTCAGATAGTTTTTTTATAATTTCTTACTCTGGTTGTTTAATTAACTATTGTGTTCAATTTCCTTACATATCTCGGTTTAGTTGGCTTTAAACATGGTGTGCGTAACATTTACAGAAACCCTTGAAGGTTTTATTTCAATTTTATAATTTTTATTTATTTTTTGTGCATTTTCAATGCGATCTTATAAGAATTAAATAAAAAGACAATAATTTTATGAAAGAGAAATTTCCAAAGGTTGCGGGTTCGATTCCCGCCTGAGAATTCACTTGTGACCTGAGTCGATTTTTTCTAGTATTTTTCTATTATAATAATTTGTTTTATTTCAAGTTTGGTTGGGTGCAACAGTAGGTTCGAGGTTCGAGTTTCGAAAGGGCCAGATGTTTGCATGATGAGTACTAGCTACTACTACTACTTAGGTACAAATGTACCTAAGCCAAGGGTATTTATATATATTTCTATGAATATTACATATCTATGAATATTATGTATGTTATGGGAATGGAAAAATATGTATATTTCCATTTCCATAACACAAGCATTACAGTGCTTACTTTGGGCTAGGCTAATTAGTGTGAATGTAGGGATTTTATTATAATACTTGTAGTAAATTAAAAAAGTTTGTATCTAAGTAATGATGACTATAAATTTATAAAAAATGAATGGAAAATACAATCTAAATGTGAAATCAATGAGCTAATTACTATTAAGCAAAATCTCCATTTTGCATTCTTTACAATTCCCACACTTTGCGTCTTGCTTGAAATGATCATTAAAGAAACTAACAATATTAACATAGTTTTATAAGTTTATATTGTTACTAATCTGTACTCACAATAATATATTTAAAAAAAGTTTTATATGATTTTAAAACTGTAATATGGATTAAAATGTTTGAAATAAATTATTAATAATAGTAATATGCTATGAGAGATATATTCTACGAGGAATAGTACAGAGAGTGGACAGTCCGATGATGCTTAAGCTGATACCCAATGGGGGTATCAGCTCGTATCATGGCGTTGGGATGTGTCGCCAAATAATTTTATTTTTTAATTAAAGTAATATAGTTAAATATTATTAAGAAAATATGGATGTATATTTAATCTAAAATAAATTATTATTATTACTAGCTAACCCGGCCACGCGTTGCTGGAAGGGTAATAAACACACACACTCACAAAGAATGGTCATTATTATTATTGCCACCACTATAGATGATTATGATTATTATTATTATTATTATAATATTGTTACGAACACACAAAGCGCAAAGAAACGAGCGCGGAGCTACATAGAAGTATAGTCTCGAAAACCGGGTACATGCGCGAACTTTCCAGACACGGCCGATCACGTTCGCGCGAGTCGGGTACGTTCCAGAAAGGAACTTACTGGAATGGTCTGGGGCTCGTCTCGGCCCATATAAATAGCCGCAGAGAGGCGAGCCAGTCAGTTCAGTTCAGTTTGAGCTACCTTCGAGGCGACTTCGAAGTGAAATCCAGTGATCAAGAGTGATACTAGTGAAACCTACGACTTGGCTACGACCTAGGACATTGTTAGTGCTTAGTGTTTGGACCTAGTGCTTTGTGTTGGACCTAGTGCTTCGTGAATAAAGTCTTCAAGAGTCAGCAGGTCTTTCTCTCCAAATCCTACGAACCTTAGCACGTAACAACTGGTGTCAGAAGTGGGATTTGGAGATGCCATTGACTCCGAAGGAGGACTTCAAGGAGGGCGTCAGGACAAGGGCACAACGAGCTGCGGAGGCCACACCCACTGAGGACCAAGCTCCGCCCACTGTGGGCCTAGCCCCGCCCACTGGCCCCGCCCACCAGGCCCCGCCCACTGACCAGGCCCCTCAGGCTCCGCCCACTTTGGCTCAGGCCCCGCCCACTGGCTCCACCCACCTTGCCACGCCTACCAGACAGGCCACGCCCACCAGACAAGCCACGCCTACCAGCGGCACCGCAGCTTCTACAGCCCCTAAAATGGCTCGTCAATTAGAAAGTTTAATTGAATTATTTGAACTGCAAAGGGCTGAAATTCGGGTAATGAAGGAATCACACGAACGCAAGCTCGGCGCTTTGCAAGAGTCACAAGAACGCAAGCTGACTACGATTCAAGAGCAACCAAAAGACCTCCAAGAAAATGTGCTTCGGGCTATAAATGATGTTAGTGACACGGTGATTAAGCTTCGAAGAGATGTCGACGTAGTGGAAGGACGAGTTACTGGGTTAGGATTGGATGTTGAAAATGTGAAAACCGGCCTCACTGAACTACAAAAGAAAGTAGTGCGCCTTGAAACCACGGAAGTTGCAATGTCTAGTGGAACTACTGGAGTGGCGCAAGGACCAAGAGTGAAAGTGCCGCCATACGACGGTACTACTTCTTGGAACGCTTATCGTCAGCAATTCCAGACTGTTGCTACTGCCAACGGATGGACGGAAGAACAATGCCTGACCGCTCTCACTGTTGCGCTCAGAGGGCAAGCTTTGTCGGTCCTGGAAGCACTGCCACATACAGGAAAAGGGTTCCAAGACCTGATGGAGGCACTTGAATCCAGATACGGGGAGCGACATCTGGAACACGTCTTCCGCGCCCAACTGCGTGACAGAGTCCAACGCTCAGGAGAAGGACTACAACAATGGGCGCTGGAAATTGAAAAACTCGTCAGGAAGGCACACCCAGGAGCCGACACCAAGATGGTAGACACGAATATTGTTCAAGCATTTGTCGACGGAATCAAAGACCTGGAGGTCAGAGCTGCAGTGAGGCTTCGTCACCATACCACGCTAAAGGAAGCATTGGCGCATGCTTTGGAGGTCGAGGCTGTTCGCCATGACATACGGCAGACCCATAAGATCCGCGAGGTCTCTGAGGAAGTCAAGGAGGTTAAGGCTCCTACGAAGAATAGTTCTGGAGCCATGTGCTACAAGTGTGGCGAGAGGGGCCATCTTCAGCTCAACTGCCCGCAGAAGGAGACCCAGATGGCAAGGATGAAAAAGATCGAGGAACAAATAGAGGAGCTGAAGAAGCAAGTAGCTTCGCCCCCTGCCCGGGATCAGGGAAACGAATAAAAGCCAGGACTAAGGGGCGAGTACTGGCTGACGCGGAGGAAGCCCCGATAACCGTTATCTCCCAGGCATGCAGCGGGAATAGTCTTGTGATTCAGGGGACTATTAACGGGACGGATTGCAAAATGACTCTAGACACAGGAGCCTCTAGAACAATAGTGAACCCAAATCTAATAAAAGCCGCAAGGGGACACAAGAGGAGAATTAACTGTCGGCTTCTTACTGCCTCCGGTCAGCCAATACCCGTCCTGGGAGAAATTTCAGTTACGATGTATGTAGGGGGGTCCTCATACTCTCATAACGTTATCGTGGCTGAGATTATGGATGATTGCATCTTGGGTTTGGATTTCATGAAAAAACACAACTGCAGAATTAATGTCGCTGAGGGAGTTTTCAAGTGTGGTGAAGAAGAAATCTTCATTCTTGGAGGCGCCTGCGGGAAAGTCGCATGTGCAAAGAAGGTGATTATACCTGGACGAGCGGAAGCTCGGGTGCTGGTGAAACTGCCGCCAGCTGAAAAGAAAAAGTCAAACAGATGCGTATTGATCGAAGACGCACCTACCAAGACATCGGCGCAAAAACTGATGACGGCTAGAACCCTTGTTAGTGGAAGCAGTAACGCTGTGGTCAAGGTTTTGAATCTTGGTGATCGCGAGATCTGCTTGAACAAAGGTGAAGTCATTGGAAAGTGCGAGGAAGTTGTCTGGATGAAAAAGTGTAGTTCGACGACCGGCGTAAACTCAGCCAACAGCAACAACTACGGATTAGTGACTGAGCTACTCGATGACTGCAAAAGTAATCTGACTTATTCGCAGCGCATGAAAGCTAAGAAGTTTTTACAGCGCTACGCGAATATCTTCTCCAATCAAGAAGGGGACCTTGGAAGAACATCGATGGTTCAGCACAGGATAGATACCGGAAGCGAGAGACCAATTCGTCAACGAGCAAGACGGATACCAATTGCAAAGGAAAAAGAAGTTTAAGACCTTTTGGAGGACATGAGAAGGAATAAGATTATTGAACCGTCTGCAAGTCCGTGGTGCTCACCTGTTGTATTGGTAAAGAAGAAAGATGGTAGCACGAGATTTTGTGTGGACTATAGGCGTCTCAATGATGTCACTAAGAAGGACAGTTACCCATTACCTCGAATCAACGATACTTTGGATACCTTGAGTGGCATGAAATGGTTCTCGACCCTAGACCTGAAATCTGGATACTGGCAGGTGGGAATTCATCCAAAAGACAAGGAGAAGACAGCTTTCTCGACCGGTAAAGGTTTATGGCAATTTAACGTCATGCCCTTCGGATTGTGCAACGCACCCGCCACATTTGAGCGACTCATGGAGTGTGTACTGGCAGGCTTAGTTGGAGAGGCTTGCTTAGTCTACTTAGATGACGTCATAATTGTCGGCCGTGACTTCGAGGACCATTTGCGGAACCTGGAGCGAGTTTTCGCCAAAATAGAGGGAGCCAATTTAAAGTTGAACCCGAAAAAGTGTCGTTTATTCAGGAATAAGGACAATTATCTCGGCCATGTTATCTCCAGTGATGGCATCCAGACAGACCCGGAGAAACTGGAAGCAGTTCAAAAATGGCCTACCCCTAAGAACAAAACCGAAGTGCGGGCATTCCTCGGCCTATGCTCATACTACAGGCGTTTTGTTAAGGGCTTCTCAGAGATAGCCAAGCCATTACATCGGCTGACAGAAGATAAACGACAATTTAGTTGGGATGGGACTTGTGAAGATTCTTTTCAGAAACTGAAGAAACATCTGTGTGAAACACCAATCTTGGGGTATCCGCAAACTGAAGGTCTGTTTATAGTCGACACGGATGCAAGCAACACGGCCATTGAAGGGGTGTTATCTCAAAAGCAGGGTGAGTTAGAGAAGTTGTTATTGCATATTTCAGCAAATCTTTATCCAAGCCAGAGAGAAACTACTGTGTGACAAGAAGAGAACTCTTGGCTGTTGTAAAGACGCTACAACATTTCAACAAATATCTCATCGGCAGACAGTTTTTACTGCGAACTGATCACGCAGCCTTGAAGTGGCTACTGCAATTCAAGAACCCAGAAGGTCAAGTAGCTCGATGGATTGAACAGCTCCAGGAGTATGACTTCAAGACGAAACACCGCAGCGGAAAGACGCATGGGAATGCCGACGCACTCTCACGAAGGCCGTGTTCGGAAGACTGCAAACATTGTGTTAAGCAGGAATCTAATGAAGTGACATTAAAGCTAACGAGTACAAGTCCTTTGGGTCTCTGGGAGAATGATGCTATGAGGGAGGCTCAAGAGAGAGATGACGACCTTCGGCACATCATCACATGGAAGAAGCGGGGTGACGTAAAACCAATCTGGAGTGAGGTTGCACCCATTGGCGCTGTCACTAAGGCGTACTGGGCGCAATGGGACAGTCTGATACTTCAAAACGGAATACTCTACCGGAAATGGGAGAAGACTAACGGCAAAGAGTTCCATCTTCAGATAATTGTCCCAAGAACGAGAGTACCAGATGTTCTCCGTGAAATACATGATGGAGTATCAGGAGGTCATCTAGGTGTCAAGAGGACGTTAACAAAATTACGAGAACGATTCTACTGGTTGCATTGTCGAGATGATGTACAGGATTGGTGCCGCAAATGTACTACTTGCGCTGCTGTAAAAGGACCACAGACCAGGAGCCGTGGGAACCTGCGGTTGTATAACGTCGGTGCACCGTGGGAACGAATTGCAGTTGACGTAGCTGGGCCATTTCCTGCAACGGAATCAGGAAACAAGTATTTTATGATCGTCATTGACTACTTCACCAAATGGCCCGAAGTGTTCGCCATACCAAACCAAGAAGCTACAACAGTCGCTTCTAAGTTAGTCGAAGAAGTGATATGTCGCTTTGGTGTGCCTCTGGAAATTCATTCGGATCAGGGCAGGAACTTCGAATCGCAAGTATTCCAGGAAGTGTGCAGAATTTTGGGCATGTCTGATGGAATGGTTGAGAGATTTAACCAGACCCTTGAGAGGCATTTGGCGAAATTGGTAGACGACAAACAAAAGGATTGGGACAAGTATATACCACTCTTCCTTCTGTCGTACCGCACCGCCGAGCATGAGAGCATAAAAGCTACCCCGGCGTATGTCAATTACGGTAGAGAACTACGAATACCAGTAGATCTATTGACAGGAGGGTCACCGGAGGAACCAAACACCGTACACGATTATGTCTGCGATTTAAGGGAAAAAATGCGCTATATACACGCCTTGGTCCGGGAAAATGGGTTACAGTCAAGTGAGAAAATGAAAACCAGATACGACCGGAAATCGAACACGAGCGGCTTCGAGGAAGGGTCACTGGTGTGGCTACATAACCCAACTCGCCGGAAAGGGAAATCTCCAAAGTTGCAGACCAAGTGGGACGGTCCATACAAAGTGGTTACCCGACTGAATGATGTGACCTATAGGATTCAAAAGCAACCAAGAGGGACATTCAAAGTGGTACACATAGACCGTCTGGCGCGCTACCATGGCAGTAACAACGATGCTCGGGACGAGCATCTCTAAGAGGGGAGTAGTGTTACGAACACACAAAGCGCAAAGAAACGAGCGCGGAACTACATAGAAGTATAGTCTCGAAAACCGGGTACATGCGCGAACTTTCCAGACACGGCCGATCACGTTCGCGCGAGTCGGGTACGTTCCAGAAAGGAACTTACTGGAATGGTCTGGGGCTCGTCTCGGCCCATATAAATAGCGCAGAGAGGCGAGCCAGTCAGTTCAGTTCAGTTTGAGCTACCTTCGAGGCGACTTCGAAGTGAAAACCAGTGATCAAGAGTGATACTAGTGAAACCTACGACTTGGCTACGACCTAGGACATTGTTAGTGCTTAGTGTTTGGACCTAGTGCTTTGTGTTGGACCTAGTGCTTCGTGAATAAAGTCTTCAAGAGTCAGCAGGTCTTTCTCTCCAAATCCTACGAACCTTAGCACGTAACAATATCAATAAAATGACACGAGGTAGCGCTGTATTGTAAAGAATGACTAAGCTTAGTTATACATTACCGGTGAGATATATAGTACTTGCTAAAGTAACAACAAATGCTGTTTTTAACAACATAATAGAAGAATCTCTCTTAAAGTTAATGCATATTTTCCATAATAACAAGATCCGATTGTCTATACGCGTGCATTGTTCGATGCAATAATTCACCGCATATTCTTCCATACACAAAAGAAGAGTAATGTCAATTGTGGAAAGTTTACGCCTTTAAGCGCCCCAGCTGCGAGACTCGCCTTAAAACACTTGTGTGCACGTCAGGTAACGCGCACTTTGAAATGGGGCTGAAAGACATTAAAAGGGAGCTGACATGTACAAAGAAGTATCGATTGAACCTCGTAAGGGACACGATTTTATGTCTGGAACCAATGTAATGCAAAATACATTTGAGTTTCTTTGTTACAACTCTAGTAATAATATAAAGACAGAGAGAGATAGCAAATTTTTATAACACAGCAACGTGTGGCCGGGTCAGCTAGTAAAAATATATTTTAAGTTAATTATTATTACAAGGCTCGGTAGCTCAATTGGGAGAGCATTAGACCGGAACTAAAGGTTGCGGGTTCGATTCCCGACTGCATTCACTTGTTTTTTTCTAGTATTGTTCCATTAAAATAATTTATCTTATAAGATAGCATTAAAAAATGCAAAAAATATGGAAATAAGGTTATAAAGTTATTATTAATATTTATATTCATTCTTCTTTTTATCTATGGAGAAGGTTAAAGATTCGATATTTTTTTAACCGACAACCCTACCTACTCAGAAGCAACTGCCACTAATAATCCCAACCCTAGTCCCCTGGCCCTAGTGCGTGTCCACAGAATAACAAGTCGCATTATGTACACATGTGGCGTACACGCATGTTTACAATACGTAGGTATACTAACTAAATAACAACCTTAATTCCTCGACATTAAAGTCAGTTTATATTGGCAAGTAGTATATTAATGTAATCGGATTATACGAGATCATTATTAATTATGCACTATACGAATTGCGATTATAGTTTAATAAAAATAAAAACTGGTTGGTTGCCTGTAAAGTCGGTATACGGGCGAAAGTTTTACGTGACAACGACTTTGAGTGGTAAAATAATTTTAATGTGAATATTCATTCGTATAGTAGGAAGAAGGATGAAATAATAGTAACAATTTAAAACATTTATTTATACAAAGAATTATATTTAAAACATTAATTTATAGGCACGCGTCCCTTCCACTTTTTATGTCTGTCTCTCTCGCTCTTAGGCGGGCTAACCATGCCCGAGTGGAAGGGACGCGTGCCTCTCACTCGCTCTCATTGTAAGCGCATAACGTGAGCGGAGCGTAACGCAGTTTCTTGAAGTGTCACCCGGCAAACCAATTTATAAGACGTTGTCACGTCAAAAAATTATTTGCATGATATATAAATTTAATTTTATTTTTATATTAATTCTTATCAATATGAACCTAGCTACTTATTAATCTTTATTGCACTGATAAAGTAATGGAACAGTACATTAACACATAATAGAGAGTAATGGTGGGCTTATCTCTAAATCTCTCTTCCAGCCAACCAAGTCAATGTGGGTGATTTACCAGGTGTGTTTATCCACTTTCTTTCTAAATAACAATTTTTTAAACGATCCAACGTTTTATTTGTAAGGCTACTTACTTTTCTGTTCTTTTATTATGTACCGGCGGCCCGTCTCAGCTGCGCACGGGTTGACAAAATTCTTTAAATTTTTCTAGCATTTAATATAGCCTATGTTACTCAGCATGAATGTAGCTTTCCAATGGTGAAAGAATTTTTTAAATCGGTTTTGTAGTTTTTGAGTTTATTCATTGCAAACATACAAAAATACAAAAGGTTTCCTCTTTATAATAATAGTGTAGATGTAGATTCCTGTAATACAACCTAGTTCCTAATCATTAATTATGTTAGTTTATTTACTTCAAATACTGAATATTGCTACGAACCCTGCTTCTCTGAGAGGTGGGATCTTGAGGGCCTGATATACAGACATATCTATGTTCTGTTTAGCCACCATATTCCCACAAAGTTTTTTCCTCTAATCTAAACGATATATTAGTAGTTACTTGTGTTTTTATAATAATATATTTATTTGCCAAAAGTTTTGTTAATTAGTGGCCGAAGTCTCCTTTTAAGCAAATAATGCCAGGTGACATCGCTCTTCCATTATAAGTATTTTTATTTTGAACTCCTGCAAAAATTATTCTGCTTTTTCATAACTTGCTAACCAAGTAAGTACTACTTTTTCACAGTCTTGAAGTTTTTTGAGTAAACATCAAATTTTTCATTAATTTAATTACATCTGCGACCTGAGAGACAACTGTATTGTGAGGAAGCAAACAATATTTTGGTCAGAAGAACTTTAGCTGCTTTTTGTTTTCTTCTGCTTTCTTAAGTAAGTTCTTATGTTTTTAAGTATTATATATATTTTTAATAGCTTATATTAATAGAGCAATCCGCAATCCGAATAAAGCCGATGAGTAGGGTATCTACAGGTTTAAAAACATTATCTTTATAAAACAACATTTTCTGTAAACAAACTAAGATTTTTTTTAAATCGTGCATAGGAAAGCGCTTGACCGCTATCTCGCTTGATGGTAAGCGACGATGCGATCTAGGATGGGACGCGCCTGTCTAAAAGATACTTCCTCACTCGTGATTTGAAGATCCCTAAATTGCATTTATCAGAAAACACAGACTCAGGCAGAGTCCCAAATATTAAATATAATTTTCTAAGCAATTTTCGCGGTCCTCATGTTCCCGAAGAATGATTGGCGTGGTTCCACGAAGCGATTCCCTGAGGACCTTCGGTATAAGCGGGCTTATTGCAACCACTCAACTCTCGCCCAATCGAATTGAAATACCCGCATTTGGACAAACGCTTCGAACACTCCCCACGTACATACGGGACCAAATTTATGTCGGTAAGGTAATTTATAATCCTTTAGACAATTTTGAAATTATTCTTAAAATTGTAATGTAATTATGTATATTTAATTATTGTATAACATTGTATGACAAATTAATAATGATAAAAGATAAACGTTGCTAGCGTAACTAGAAGTTTAAATATGTACGTTTGTAGTTCAACTTATCAGTAGATCGGAGGTCACGAGTGAATATGTATCGCATCGTCGCTTACCATCAGGTAAAATAATGGTCCCGCGCTTACCAATTCATACAATTATGTACCTATAGGTACTAGCTGACCCGGCCACGCGTTGCTGTGCCGACTGCAGAGCCAGAGATTATAAGCAGAACTTTCATACTGACATAGTTTAGTATGAATAAATAATAGCAACAACTAAAAACCCATAAAAACAATCTATTAACTGCTAGTAGGTTTGTCTTAGGTTATTTCATATGCTCTTCTAATGTGTCACAATCTACATATAATTTTCAATACTCCTTGCCTTTTTCAACATCACCAATTTCTTTCAATGCGCTGCTGAAATTTTCCACCAGCGCCAGACACTGTTGTGTTTGTTTTGCAAAGTTTATAGCACCTTGATCTTTGCTTCAGCATCAAGCTTCTTTTGATTTAAATAAGCTTGAGCCACACCAACATTTAAATTATCAACAAGGGCTTGAGTTAGATCATTAGCACTTCTTGCACTATCCTTTTTGCTGCTTGTTTCGCTTGATGATCTTTAATAAGTGATGACAAAGGTCACATGACAGGTCGTGGGTTCGAATCCCACCTGAGGGCTCGGAGGCGTAGTTGTTTTTTACACGCGTATTTTATATCTTATAAGTGATGACACCATTTTTCTTGTTGTTCAATAGTAAAATCAAGAAAAATTAACCATTGTTTAGATATTATCTGGACTTAGCATCTAATTATTACAATAAATCCCCTTTCCTCAAAGAAGAACAACAGAACAACAGAGCACCGGACACCGAAGGTTGCGAGTTCGATTCCCGCCTGAGAATTTACTTGTGAGCCCAGTCGATATTTTTTCATATTTTTTTTATTATTATAATTTATCAGTACGTACTTCAGTGACGTCATGCCCTTATGACGCAAGTTGTTGCGTCAACAAACTTGTTAAGAGGGTAACACTACTCACTGTGTTTACGCTCACAGACAACATGCGTCAACTAAGAAATAAAAATAATAGAAGAAACAGTGTAACTGGAAATAGCGCAGATGTTGTGGTTTCAATGAATTAATTTAAACAAGATTTTATTCGTATATTCCTGTCATTTTATAATAAATATGATAATGAAGTTTATTAAGATATGTTTCAAAAGATTTAAAATCTATTTTTAGATATGGCAACATGCGTTATCGATGATCGTTTGGTAGCGATCCTGCCAGTGCCGGATTTACCATAGAAGCTGAAAAAGCTGAAGCTTAGGGCGGCAAAATTAGGGGACGGCAAAATTGGCCCAGAAAATTGGTACAGAAAAAAACTAAGTAATAGTGCTTTGTAATAAAAACAAAGCTTTGCTTTTCTTAGCTTAAAAATATACCCATAAAGTTGTAAAAATAATCTTGAAACTAGATTATTCCCTAAAAAAGGAATTAACGTTACTGTGAACAGTGCATCTAATTTTAGAGGTCAGCAGGGGCGGCAAAAATTCTATAGGTTTGGGGCGGCAAATATGTAAAGTCAGCACTGGATCCTGCCTTTCGCACGAACGGTTCTGGATTCGAGTCACGGAAGGGACAAATGGTTGTGTGATGAATACAAGCATTCGTACCTGAGTCATGGGTATTTATATTTATTTCTACAAATATTATCTATTTATTTTTATATTTTTTTATATATTTTATGCATTTTCAATGCGATCTTATAAGATAAATTATCTATTTATGTTTGACATATGTATGTATGTACCGTTTCACCAAACGTTGGTTTACCAAACATCAAACTACTATTTAGTTCTTACACTTCCGCGCACAATACACATCAGAATAAAACACTTTTTTACGGATTTTTGCGCATGTTTTATTTTATTTTATATTTAATCCTGACGTTTCGACTCCTTTACAGGAGTCGTGATCACAGGATGACTAAGATGATTGTTGTCATGTATTTTCTACTACCTTCACAATATTTTAATCGGGCACGTTCCTAACTATTAAATTATTTTATATAAATCAAGTTGTTTTATTTTATTTTAAAACATTATTTAGTTATTTAATTAATTAATTTCATTAATTCTCACTACGTTTTACATTGTATACTACTGAGTCTACTACCAGTTCGGAAATTGGGAGGGCCTTCCGAGAAGAACTGGCGAAAGAAACTCGGGCAGGGGGACCGACCTCCATCTTACTGTTTAATTATTTGCAAAAAGAGCTAACTACATCATCAGGTCTTGCAGTGTGTGTTTTTGTAGGTATTAATTTATTAATTATGGGGTCCCAAGCAGGTGGAACGCTCCAACCTTCGTCTCTATTGAATTTAGGATGTTTCCTAATTTCAATAGCCTCGCGTAGCATCCTAGGAACAAATCTTTGTTCTCTAGCGAGAATTTGTGGTTTATCGAAACGAATATAGTGGTTTGGCCCCTCAAAAGCATGCTCACACACTGCAGACCTATTATCGCGCCTATGTTTCATGTCAGCTACGTGTTCTTTAATGCGCGTCCCTATACTTCTCTTTGTTTGCCCGATGTATGAGAGCCCACAGTCACAATCGATTTTGTAGACACCCGCTGCCTGAAGGGGTATATTACACTTGACCGATCGTAAGAATTGGTCAATCTTCCTGGCTGGTTTAAAGTAAGTTTTAATAGAAACCCGCTTCAGAATATTCCCAATCT
This sequence comes from Calamotropha paludella, assembly GCA_927399485.1. Classification (NCBI taxonomy): domain Eukaryota; kingdom Metazoa; phylum Arthropoda; class Insecta; order Lepidoptera; family Crambidae; genus Calamotropha; species Calamotropha paludella. The sequence continues at coordinate 771,240 of OV656820.1, forward strand.
TGTCAGTGACCCCCTTCATGTAGGGAAGGACAGCAGGCTGGCGCTCTACTGTGGCTGGTTTGGCGCGGCTTCTGTGACGCAGTCTTGGTACTCGCAACTTGTTATCTTGTAGTACTCGCTTGACATGCTGAAGCTCAGCAGTCAGATGTTGTTGGTCGCAGATGCCGCGAGCTCTCTGAAACAAAGATTTCCCTACGGTAGCTAACTGTATAGGATGGTGGTGAGAGTCACCATTTAAATATCTATCTGTATGAGTTGCCTTTCTGTACACTGTATGACTAAGGGTTTGATTTGGATTCCTGCTGATTTGAATATCTAGGAAGGCTATTTTATTGTCTGTCTCTAATTCCATAGTAAATTGTATGTTGGGATGAACGGAATTAAGGTGACTTAAAAAGACAGAAACCATATCTCTTGGTAATATTTTATAGCTCTTGGTAATATTTTAGAGCTCGCGGCATCTGTGACCAACAACATCTGACTGCTGAGCTTCAGCATGTCAAGCGAGTACTACAAGATAACAAGTTGCGAGTACCAAGACTGCGTCACAGAAGCCGCGCCAAACCAGCCACAGTAGAGCGCCAACCTGCTGTCCTTCCCTACATGAAGGGGGTCACTGACAAGATTGGGAATATTCTGAAGCGGGTTTCTATTAAAACTTACTTTAAACCAGCCAGGAAGATTGACCAATTCTTACGATCGGTCAAGTGTAATATACCCCTTCAGGCAGCGGGTGTCTACAAAATCGATTGTGACTGTGGGCTCTCATACATCGGGCAAACAAAGAGAAGTATAGGGACGCGCATTAAAGAACACGTAGCTGACATTAAACATAGGCGCGATAATAGGTCTGCAGTGTGTGAGCATGCTTTTGAGGGGCCAAACCACTATATTCGTTTCGATAAACCACAAATTCTCGCTAGAGAACAAAGATTTGTTCCTAGGATGCTACGCGAGGCTATTGAAATTAGGAAACATCCTAATTTCAATAGAGACGAAGGTTGGAGCGTTCCACCTGCTTGGGACCCCATAATTAATAAATTAATACCTACAAAAACACACACTGCAAGACCTGATGATGTACTTAGCTCTTTTTGCAAATAATTAAACAGTAAGATGGAGGTCGGTCCCCCTGCCCGAGTTTCTTTCGCCAGTTCTTCTCGGAAGGCCCTCCCAATTTCCGAACTGGTAGTAGACTCAGTAGTATACAATGTAAAACGTAGTGAGAATTAATGAAATTAATTAATTAAATAACTAAATAATGTTTTAAAATAAAATAAAATAAAACAACTTGATTTATATAAAATAATTTAATAGTTAGGAACGTGCCCGATTAAAATATTGTGAAGGTAGTAGAAAATACATGACAACCATCATCTTAGTCATCCTGTGATCACGACTCCTGTAAAGGAGTCGAAACGTCAGGATTAAATATAAAATAAAATAAAACATGCGCAAAAATCCGTAAAAAAGTGTTTTATTCTGATCAAACTACTACTTACTACGTTTAAGTTTAATCCTACGTTAAAGTTAAAGTTTATTCTTTATTCTTTATTAACTTTATTGCATTGTCACATGGTATGTTTACAATTTCACAAGGATGATAATTACATTTTCTTGTACATGTGACACCCTGTAAGGGTGTTTGCAATTTAAGACCTTAATGCTACAACATATTAATATAAAATTACAGTTCAATTTAGTTTACATTATAAATGAAATATAAATTCTTTTATTGCACAAATTAATTATATAATATTATATTACTAGACAATGAGAAATTTAATTTTTATTTTTAATAAATGAAGTTATGTAGTATTTACTTATTTAATCATAAATTTTAAATTTATTCAACCAATTTTATCATCGAAATATTCTGTTAAATTATAATAGCTTTTACTAATAAGAAAGGATTTTAGTTTAGCTATAAATGCCTTTGAATCTTTTAAACATTTTATATTATTTGGAATGTGATTATAAATTTTAATTAGCATTGAGTGTGGAGCAGATGAGTATAAGTTTAATTTTGATAAGGGAAGCTTTAATTTGTATTGGTAGCGATTATTCCTTTTAATTGATTCTATCGGTGAGTACAATTCGAAATGCCTTTTGATGAACTTGCAAGCTTCAAGAATATATAAGCAAGTTAGTGTTGGGACTTTCAATTGACAAAAATAAGGCCTGCAAGATTCAGTTTGGCCAATATTAGCAATAATCCTAACACATTTCTTTTGGAGGATAAAGATTTCTTTAAAAGTTTAATATTCTAAAGTTTAATTTAATAAGCTTCTAAAGTTTAATATTTACATTACTACAGAAGTAATGTTCAGTAAAGTGTAGTAATAAACAATCTTTTTTCTATACTTAATAATATTAAGACAAATATTTTCACTATCTGGAATCGATACCAGATCCTTCGGCGTACCTCCCACGTCAAAGGAAACAAAGTATTTCACCAAACCAATAAATGTTTCTTGGATTTTTACAATTTTGTCATTCGATACACAACAAAGAAGGATTCAATACGGCGCCCTTTCTTAACTAGTGTTGTTAGACTATTGATAGTATTTTTATCGATATTTTCATCTGAAAAATAACGTACCTATCGGCCTATGTTCTTGGTAAAAATACTATAGATAGTATCGAGACTATCAATTGTTTTAGATAATCGATAGCCATCAAATTTGTCATAGTATTAGGTATAATTTAACAGCGATGTAATAAAACGGAATTACATTATCACTGATTTGTGCTATTCACGTAAATATGAACGAATCTTTTGAAATTATTTGTTCTAATATCTTTACTGTTGACTGCTATTCCTTAAAATTGTGAGCACTACTATTGCAAATTGATAAACTATCGATAGTCTCGATACTATCGATAATATAGTTTCCAAAAACGTAGATAGTACCGATACTATCGATAGTTTGTTATTTTTAGTATTGCACTCCTACAATAATATTGACACTATTGCAATCAATAATATCGATACTACGATCGATAGTCTTGCTATCTTTCCACTATCGATACAATATTGATCGGCAACACTATTCTCAACACAAACGTATTAAATCCAGCTCTCACAAGTATAAATCATCCACAAGCGGAACAATTTGATGTTACGATCCCCCGTTTCGATTTAATTGCCATTTTACTGAGCCACAAACATTAAGAAACTATGTTTTCAGCCATTTTCGTTAACTTATAGTTTCCAAGTGATGTAATTTAGCGCAAAGTTACGATACTTTAAGTGTGTAAGTTGCCCGAGTTTGGGTAGAATATAATAAGATTTAAGTAACGAAAATGGGTAGTTTCAACACATTGTGATGACAGATATTCAAATTACCCTCCCAACTTTATAAGAGTAGAAACGGTATTGCTCGGCATCTAAGATGTTATCAGATATACAGAAAATAACTGTTCCGTGCAATGGGGGTAATACAAATACATGTTTTTTTATACATTAAAATAATTTATTTCAGAATACTAAGTTTCATAGTTTATCATTTTTTTTAATTGATAATGCTATATTACATAATACATTTTTAATATTAAAATAAAATAATCGACTCGACTCACGAGTTATACTCAGGCGGGACTCGAACCAGGGACCGTCGGTTCGTAAAGCAGGATCGCTACTGTTGCACCAAACAATCGGTCAATTCGTAACAAGCGTACTTATATCAAAGAGCATTTTGACCATATTTAAGACCGAAAAAATATGATTTTTTCGATCGTCAATTAATTCAATTAACTAATAAGTCAGTAACGCCAAGACAACTATAGAATACAACTTATTTAAAAAGAAATAAAGACGATACTTGATTTCAGAGATTATATATGTGTACGGATTATATATGTGTATGTATATGAGTACGATAGGGATATTAGAAACGGGGATTTTGTCAAATCTCTTCAAAATCAAGAGTAAAATCAACTCTATATTGTCAAATCTCTAAATTTGTTTAATTAATAAAAGAAAAAAAAATTAAAAACATGTTTTTTTTGACGTGTGATTGATGTTGGTCGCAGATAACCTTAACAACGATACCGGGTTTTGGGACGGTGATATCCTTAAATAGACCTCAAGCCGAGAGTAACGAGCCACCATAGTGGTTTTCTAGCTGGACGGCATCTCCCATGAGTCTCCGAACCAGCATAGAATCACTACGGCGCTCTAGCCGGAAAGGGAGGACCTTATATGTCTGTCTACCTTATGTGTCTACCTTAGTATCCATAACACAAGCCTTACAGTGCTTACTTTGGGCTAAACTAATTGGTGTGAATGTAGAAATATTATTATAATGTGTCATTCCTTTAAATGAATTCGAGCCAGAAGTGGCCAAGTTCTTCCTGCGCCCTCAAAAGTTTGTATTTACTAAAGTGCTTTCTCTTATTATGAATAGCAGACATCAATAATATTCACAAATAAAGGGTTGTTTGTAAATGTAATTGGATCATTGGAAAATGAATGGAATATTTAGTCGTTGTTTGAATAAATAAGTGAAGGAATAATCCGGCTTTTGTATGAACACCCGACGTAGAGACATTAAATAAATATTTGAACACACCGATTTGAATGTCTAAAGGAGCCATATTGTGTGTGCGTATATGGAATATTTGAAATAATTATATTTTTGTATTTGCGTAGCGATGAATGAAAGATTCGATCTGTGTGTGATACGAAAGTTCTTTTTATAAACATAAGACCCGTAAATGTGAATTATTGTTAACTTACATAATTTGAGCTTCTCGTCTTTTTTTTTTATTAGATAAATGTTCGCCTTAAATTTATATTAATGCTGGTTCATACACTTTATTTTATGTACTTCAATAAATAGGAGGCAACATCATATTATGTCAGATTTTAGATTATGTTCATTTTACAGACGTACATTTTGTTAATTTCTATAAAACCCAGTTATTATTTTGAAAGCGTTCAAATAATTTACGAAATTGAAGAACGAATATTTCGAACGCTGTAGGTGCTATTTTTTGTTAATTATAAAAAATAATGTAAGTCAATTTCTTCGGAAAATAATTAAATATGAAGTTTCATTTAAATCCATTGAAAATAATGTTCTACTCATTGATGAGACATAGACACAGATACTGGCCTGCAGCATAAGTAGAAAATTACTATAAAATTTCGACAGGTGATCAAATTTCAACGTTAATCTGTAATCTAAGATCACAGTGGTTTATTTGTTTGTCTGTGCGCTCTTTTTCCATTGTATATGCGTTACCATAGCAACGCGTCAACCGCAAGTAGCTCGTCTACCGGATGCTAGATGGCGCTAACAGAGAAATATTTAATAATAGACAAAATTTACAGAATTTTGTCCACCCGTGCGAAGCCGGGACGGGCCGCTAGTACATACAATCGCAGCGGTAAACATAGAACACAGATTTCCACTTACCACAATCCTGACATGCATCTCTCACTTCTTCAATTCTCATCGAACCTTTCCTACAAGTACGTCGGTTTAGGGTACTTTTGACCTGGCCTTTTCGGGACATCTGTTTGGTCCCTGAAAGTTCACCTTGGCGTAACTTTTTAATTTAATTTACATTTTTGATGTGAATAATATTACTAGGTCTGCAATGCATGCTACTGTTTGCAAATACTGAGCGAAGCACTACCTTACCTAACCTGATACTACATTGATGAAATTTGGCGCCAAATTTAATCAACGTAGTCTCAGCGGTTTATCTGTGATCAGCTTTTGAATTTTTCTTTCGGTGATTATTCCTCCATGGTAAAGTCTATATTTTTTTTACATAGCCTATGTCCGTCAGGTTATAATCATGTATGTTCATGCCAAAATTTGTTCAAATCGGTTGAACCGTTAAGTAGCAGGAGGGAGACAAGCGAAATTTGTGAGTTGCCTAAAAGAGAGCTTCGCTCAATAATTTGTTTTGATTGATATTTTATGCTACTTAAATATTCTTTTCATTTTACACCCTTTATTTTTTTAAAGGGGAGAGTGATGTGGCTACTTACTGGCTTTGTACTTTGTAACTTGACACATACCGCCATTTACAATTGATACACATAATATTATTAAAATTAGTATATATTCTGACAATAAAAAAGGATTTTTTTGTTTAAGAATTTTTTGTTTACACGTCGAAACATTCGACAAAATATGCGGAATTTGTTTGTAACAATTTTTTATGTAGGTGTACCAAATTATTGCAAATAAACGAATTATCATTATAAAAGATGATAATGATAATGATATTTCTTACATTCACACCAATCAGCCCAAAGTTAGCACTGTCAGGCTTGTGTTATGGATACTAGTGTAATCAATAGACGTACATACATGATACATAGATATATAATATTTATAGAAATACTAGATGACTCGGCCACGCGTTGCTTTAATATAAATTAAAACCTATCCTATGTCCTACGTCGTCAAAATCGGTTGAGTAGTATTGGAGTATATCGTGGTGAAACACTGTGACAGGGAATATTTATATATATAGATGTACAAATACACATGACGCAGGTACACATGCTCATTGCTATCACACAAATATCTGTCCCTTCCGGGACTCGAACTCAGATCCGTCGGTGCAAAATGCAGGATCACTACCGTTACACCAAACGGTCGTCGATTTAATTGCTCCTATTAACTCTTGGCTATAGAGCTGGTTGTTTGATATCCCATCTCCCATGTTATATATGTTATATATACAGAAACAAGAAAACAAAAACAGTATAGATGGCGGTACCATCCATCTATATATACAAAAATCCCTGTCACAATGTTTGACCGCGATAAACTCCGAAACTACTCAACCTATTCAGATGACTTCTGTTTTCATTTTGTTTGATTTATTCCAACTTAGGACATAGGATAGGTTTTACTTTAATTTTTAATACAAAAACGCGTTCTCAAGTCAGTTATTCTATCTATATAAAAATTCCGTGTCACAGTGTTTGACCGCGATAAACTCCGAAACTACTCAACCTATTCAGATGACTTCTGTTTTCATTTTGTTTGATTTATTCCAACTTAGAACATGGGATAAGTTTCATTTTAATTTTTAACACAACAACGCGTTCTTAAGTCAGTTATTCGTTCTATATAAAAAATCCGTGTCAGTGTTTGACCGCGATGAACTCCGAAACTAGTCAACCGATTTTAATGATTTTTTTTCATTTTACTGGATTTGTTCCGACTTAGGACATAGGATAGGTTTCATTTTAATTTTTCATACAGCAACGCGTGGCTAGTCTGCTAGTATATCTATATATGTATATCCGTAAACTATAATAAACACCATAGAGTTGTTTGTAATTTCAGTCAAACTTTCGCAAACGTGTAGCCAACTATAGCGACCCACTTTAATACAACGTGGCAAAATAAATACCCATTCCCAGTTATCGGCAAGCGAACACAGGGTACCACAGTGGTACGCAAACGAACAGAAAAAATATTTTATACAAAGCAAATACGGCCGCTTGGTGCAACGGTATCCTGTATTTCGCACCAACGGTCCTGGGTTCGAATACCGGAAGAGGCAGATGTTTGTGTGATGAATACGAGAATTTTTACCTGAGTCATGGGTATCTATGTATATTTCTATAAATATCAAATATCTACGTATGATATAAGTATGCCTATCCATTGCCCTAGTATCCGTTATATAAGCCTTATATAAGCCTTATATAAGCCTTATATAAGCCTTATAGTGCTTATTTTGGGCTAGGCTAATTGATGCGAACGTAAGAAATATGATTATTATTACAATATGGCGTCGTCAATTCCGAGTATAAAAAGAAAAATTTGGATTTTTGGTCGCCCTTTGATTCACCTAAAATTGTCGGTCTTAATTTTATTTGGCATAATAATTACGTGACATAATTTGGTATACATGTTGTTTTGTTGTACATTACCAGACGGCAAGGTATATCAATTATGCCAAAAGTTCGTATGCAAAATTGGGCAAAAAACAATATCCACTTATAATCTAGTTATTTTTCTACACAATGCAAAAAGTGATGACTAAACCGGTCTGAAATATTTTATTCATTTAGCTTTTTTAAGGTATCATTTTTTATTTATTTTTTTACAATCTCTCCAATTAGCCTAGCCCAAAGTAAGCACTTTAAAGCTTGTATTATGGATACTAGGGTAACGGACAGACATACATATATGGTACATAGATATGTAATACGTATAGAAATATATTTAAATATCAATGACTCAGGTACTAATGCTCGTATTCATCACACAAACATCTGCCCCTTCAGTGATTCGAACCCAGGACCGCCGATGCGAAATGCAGGATCGCTACCGTTGCACCAAACGGTCGTTTAAGGAGAATGGTTCATATTCCCAGTTCGGATTAGTGACCGATAATGACACGATGCAACAACGATTTTACGCTCCTTCTGAAACAGAGGTTGGTGAGTAATTTTTTGGTAACCCATCCAATGACCAGCTTTGCTAAAGTTGCTTAATCCCCGCAAACATAGAATAAAATAATTTATTCATGGTACATAGCTAAAATAACACAAATGTTACATAAAATATAAACAACTTAACTGTGGCCTGCCTACATGCATAAGTCATCACAGTTCAGTTCTGTTCGCTTTCAGTGTCCTGTGCCAATACGGCGATACATTTACGGCTACATTTTAATTGTGCGCTGTAAAAGTATCGTAAACCGCTGGAAATTGAGAACCGACGCACCTTGAAACATTACAAAATTGGCCAAAAACGACTCATTTCACCGCCCGTTTAATCGGTAAACTTTAGCTTTACAAGCATTCCATTTACGTAATTTGAACGAAGTTTAAATTTAAAAAAGCAATTTTTTGATTTTCACGAATAGGTATGCGTTTGGCTGCTACCTCGCCTAATTGTAAGCGACGATGCGATCTAGGATATCACGCGCCTGCCTAGATAATACCTATTCACACGTGACTTGAAGACCCCTAAATTGTATTTGTCAGGAAACATAGAGTCAGCCAAAGAGTTCCAATTCTTAGCGGCACGGATCACAAATTTGGAACCGTAGCGATTAGTGCAATTGTTTGGTATATCAGCCATACAAAGGTGGCGCCTATTTGTAAGTCTGGTAGTCTGATGAAAAAATGGGGACAGCGGAACAAGGCTGTGCACATATTTAAAGAAAATGTATGCTTTTAAGAAAATTTTGGAAAGTTTTAAATTAGCTATGGACATGGCAAATATAGTAAAAAAAAATATATGTTTTATTATAATTTATACTTATGTTTAGTAGGAGAGAGAAAATTTCCTTCTTTTTGTCGTTAATTCTCTGTATATTAATGCAATGTTTAAGGACACTTACTTAAAACAGATACTTCTTGACTTTGTTGTAATCAACGATGTAATTAAAGTAATTGTAAATGTGATAACAGAATAATATTGTTTTTTGTAAATTATATATGGTGACGAATAACAATATTGTAAATATTGTTACTACTATTAAAGCTGATGAGTTTCTTGGGCCCATTCTTCTTGTCAGTTAAAAGACGTCCTGAATGGGTGGTAGATAAAAATGTTGGACTATTCAAAACAAGTTATTTTAAGTGCATTCTAATAAAGTTTATCATCATTTGTTTTATTCGTATTTTTAATTAATTAATAAAATTTAAATACCTAATGATGTTATGTGCTTATAGAGCTTATTTATATGAACAAAATTGTTGAATAAGATTAATATTATTACCACATAAAATACAATGAACATTCTTTTCTAATCAATAATTAATTTGATCTATTGATAAATAACACTTATACAAAGAAATATTATTTGAATAATCATTAAATATTTGTTACATTAAGTTATCTATGTCATCGTGCCAGAATTAGGAATATTACAAAATTTATGTGTTTGCAATTAAAATATACGTTTCAGCATATATGTATAAATGCACAGCAATTTTTGTTTTACTCATTGTGCATTTTTTACAGTGCTAAAATAAATTTTAAAAGCAGTTACATTTTATTTGATTTACCACTGAAATATTTAAAAATTATGAAATTCCATAAGAATTAGAATTTTATTTAATTTTATACACTCAAGGTAAACATATAAGGCTAAAAAGTAATGAGAAAATATTTTCGATTTGATTTTTAGACATAAAAGTAGAGACTTTTTAAGATTTCCAAAGTAATATATTGTTGAATAAAACACTTTTTTACCAAGATAATGGTTGACAACCATTATCTTAGTCATCCTGTGATCACGGCTCCTGTAAAGGAGTCGAAACGTCAGGATTAAATATAAAATAAACTATGCGCAAAATATGTAAAAAAGTGTTTTATTCAAATGTGTAATGTGTTTTAAATATTTATTTAATTTATATAATGTATTTAGTTCTTACACTTTCGCGTACATGAGACATTTAAATAAAACAACTTTTTACATTTTCGCCCTATGTATCGTCTTCAAATGTATAAAATTACATAAAAATCAGTTTCTTTATTCTAAAGTATTTGGACTTGAAAGTTTGTTTAAAATGTGCTCGTTAACACTCTTAATCGATACAATATAAGTTAAAATAATCAAAAAAAAGTAACAAGTAGAAAATTTCGACGGGTGCTCCCAACGCTCGGAAGCCCAATTATAAAGCAGTGGACCGGACATACAAAGGTTGCAGGTTAGAGTCCCGCCCGAAAAACATCTTGTGAGCCCAGTCGATTTTTTCTGATATTTTTCTATAAAAAAAATATTAGTATCGTTTCTTTTGTGTGTTTTGGATAATTAATGGGTTGGAGAATCGAATTCCTCCCGAGGATAACTTTTAAGCCGAGTCGTCTTTTTCAAGTATTCTTCTATAAAAAATATGCCATAAAATAGCATTAAAGATATGTAGTAAACTTCGACGGGTGTTGACGAGGCTCGGTAGCTCAATTGGTAGAGCAGTGGACCGGACATTCAAAGTTTACGGCGTCGAGTTCCGCCTATGGTTTTTCTAATACTTTTCTAATTTTTCTAATACTTTTCTTTAAAAAAATAACAATATCGATTCTTTTGAAAAACGTATAAAATTTTTCAGATGATTAATAGGTTGCGGGTTCGAGTATCATCTGAAAATAACTTCTGGGACGAGTCCATTTTTTTTTGTATTTTCCTATTAAAGATTTATTATATAAGATAACGATATAAATGCAAAAATATAACAATTGTAAAAAAAAATGATTGGAGCGAAGTGAGCGGAGCTCCTGTGGATCAGCTTCAATGACGCAATGTCTGTTACGCCATAACTTCCCGAGTTCTTAACCGATTTTAATTTAATTTTTATGTGGAATCGAATCAACACATGTAGGACCAGATTGTGATAAAGCCCGAATTTTGAAATTCACAAAAAAAAGGTATGTTACCAAAAAACATTAACTCTATGAGATTTTCCATTAAAAGAAAAAACACGCGGTTTTTGAAAGTTTTCATTCTTATGGAATTTTAAAATCTACTAAACTTTGATTTTTTTATTTTTTTTTAGAATTACGCTCCGCTCCGCTTAGCGACTGCATCGCCTAGTAATGAGTAAAGTTGGAATCGTTTTTTACGTTTCAGTGAATATACTGTACACAATACAAGTGAATTAGTGTAACATTGACGCAGCGTGTGTCGGTGTTGGAGTGACACATTGTCACTGGCATGTCGCGCCCAACAATGGCCGCCGTCGCGGGGGAGGGGAGGAGAAGAGGAACCCGCCACCATCGGAACATTGACACCGCTCAGCCCTATTCTGTTTAATGTCTCTTCAAACTCGAAAGCTGATGGGGTGAAATTTGGATTTCAGTGCGATGAGTGTCTGGTTAATTATACAAGGTTACCGTACTTATTTTAATGTTAAATAATCTTATATACATAAAAGTTTCGTGTTTGTCCAAAAGGAACTCCGAAACTACTCAAGCGATTTTGATAACTTTTTTCATTTTTCTGGATTCATTCCGACTGAGGGCATAGGATGGTTTTCATTTTAATTTATAATACAGCAACGTGTGGCTGGGTCAGCTTGTAACTAATAAATTACACTTTACTTTATAGAAAATTAACTTACCACGATCCTGAAATACATCGCTGGCTTCTTTAACTCCCATCTGCCATACAAGCTCGACGATTACTTTTGACCTGAGGCCCTACCATCACCTTTTATCGCGATTTAAGTTCAGCTGTTGAAGAGAGATGACACTATATACCGCGTATAGAGGTGTCTCACTTTGACAATCATACTTACATCGCACATCTTCTGTTTGGTTTCTCTCCCTGAAAGTTTGCCTTGGTCTCCCTTTACCGACTTCCCTCTCCACATGTGTCTTGCCAATCTTCTTTCGTTCATCATCTTTACATGTTCAAACCATCTAAGCATTCCTTATTCTATCTTTGTCACTATATCTTCTTCCACACCACACCACTCTCTTATCACATCATTCCTTATTTTATCTATCAAATACACTCCAGCTATACTTCTTAACGCTCTCATTACCACTGCATTAATTCTATTTATTATTTCAAAATCTGGATCACAAATACCTATAAACAATTTAATTGCTTATATTTGTTAAGCTTAGTATGTTTTTAGTCATACTCGTTCTGTATGTTTTTCAAATAAAAGCCTGAGTCTGTATTTTCTGATATTCAGGAGTCTTCAAGTCACGGGTGAATAGATGTCTTCTCCTTTCCGGCTTGAGCGCCGTAGTGACTCTATGCTGGTTCGGGGACTCCCTCATGGGAGATGCCGTCCAGCTAGAAAATCACTACGGTGGCTCGCTACTCTCGGCTTGAGGTCCACTTAAGGATTTCGCCGTCCCAAAACCCGGTATCGTTGTTAAGGTCATCTGCGACCGACATCAACTACACATCAAAAAAAGATATCTTCTAGGCAAGCGCGTTACTTCCTAGATCGCATCGTCGCTTACCATCAGGTAAAATAGAGGTCAAGTGCTTACCTATTCACGATAGTAAAATGACAGAGTACAAACATTGAATTCACGCAGAGTTTTACAGGAAAATGTTGAGTTTGCTTCACAGAATATCACCGCAGCGAACCACCGACCCTTGCTTCTGGAAATTAAACAATGGACGAATTCTGACAAGCAACAATAAAGGCACAATACAAAACATTTCTTACAATTTCCAACTGTCTTTTACCAACTGAAAGAAAAGAAAACCAATTTATGTTTCTGTTCATGTTGTACGCATATTTATATGTAGAAATTGTGTATATTTATATACATGTAGTGTGTGCATGTTTATGTGTGTATGTGTACGTATATAACTAGTCTGGCCATTATTGTTACATAAAACCTTTTTTTTTCAACCTTTTAATTATTTGGAATTTAAAACGCGTATATTATTTTAAAAACTTTTTTCGATTTCGCACCATTTCACATATTTTTTTGTGTTCATTATCAAATTACAATATGGAATGGGGTGTTAAATAAAATAGGACTGCAGTGATCGCCTTGCACAAAGTGGGTATGGAGCCGTCAGTCATATTCCTAACACTTCAAAATCTTGGTATCATCATCATGTTTATAATACCCATGATTGTGTAATAATCACAATTTTGTCGACTTTTCTTTTGTAGGAACTTATTTAATTTTTAATTGTACGTGTTTTGATATTTTAAAACTGTTTAATATATTTCTTACATACCTTTTGATAATATTATTTAATTGTTGTTTAGAGTTAAGTAGGAATAATATTTTTATATTCACATTTTTCAGTAATTAAACTTTTCATGTCTTTGATATTACTTATTATAGAACTGACTGTTCTGTATTTTAAAACTGTAGTAATGATTAGTTGATTATAGGCATTTCCGTGATTTTTATTGTAATAATGGATAATAAATATGATTTATACCAAAATATCAAGAATTGTTTTATTACGAAATTATTCGTTTAAAAATCTCCTTTGTTTTCTTTTGTAAGCTGTACTTTTAAAGTACAAGTAATTTTTGACGAAACACAACTTCAGTACTGATTTGGGGCGAACTAAGAAAGTTTTAGAATGTGGGACAGAATTTTAGGACGAACGAAGAATAAACCAACATTAACGGTAACGGTGCCTACCTTTCGCACCGACGGTCCTGTGTTCAATCCCGGAAGGGGCAGACGGTAGTGTGATAAATACGAGCATTTGTACCTGTATTTTAGGTATTTTATATATAAAAATTCCCTGTCACAGTGTTTGACCGCACTAAACTCCGAAACTACTCAACCTTTTGTTCCTACAAGACATAGGGTAGGTTTCATTATTTATAACACAGCAACGCGTGGCTGGATTAGGTAGTATTTCTATAAATATTATACATCTATATATACTATATGTGTGTCTATCCGTTACCGTAGTATCTTTAACACAAGCGTTACAAATCTTATAGTGCTTTGGGCTAGGCTAATTTGTGTGAATGTAGGAAATATTACTATTATTCAAATCCAAATTAAAGAAAACTTTTCATAGTATTTCACAGTTTTCATATCGGGTTGCACGCTTGCATCGAACCCGACAGCTGCACATGAAACACATTATTTATCAACCATTACATCACCGAAAGTGCACGCTGCGTGAAAATCGACAATCGGACGTTATACTATAGAAAAAAAGGCGATTTTAATGGTTCGAGAGTTGGAAGTGAACAATGCGCCCCGGTAAGGAGTAAATTGGTATTTTTTATGGGACCCGGGGATAGCGGGGCCCAACCGACGTTGTTAACTGTGCTGTGAGCTCGAGTGCCACTATTATTGTTGGAAGGCTAAGTGCTTTAAGTGATGAAAGCGTTTTAAGTGCTCATTTTGTCTGCCGCCATTAAAATTAGAAGTCTGTACGTTTTTTATTGGATGATTGGTTCTCTTTGTGGTGTGTGAATTAGTTTTTATTGTACTTACCTTAAATATTTCACATATTTTTAACGGAATTTCGATCAAGGTTCTTTTATGAGTGGCTTGTAATCCCATGATTACCAACACACTGATACAGTATTATACGCTATCTTATGGTGATTTTTAGGGAACAGGTTGTCGATGTATAAAAATTAGGGTTTCCTTGATATATTAATTGTTAATTTTTCGCTTTTACTCATATTATGCGTAACTTTGACGATAGATGGTGTTGTTTCTATGAAAACATTGTATTATTGTTAGAACTTGATAGTCTTCGCTTTAATAAAAGATAACATTAAACATGATATTTTTTTATTATCATTCATATTATATATCAATTGAGTGTACGGTATAAATTTACTACAAAAAAAGTTAGTACAGTCTTCTCATCCTAACTTGTCCTATTTGGTAAACAATCTTGGCACTCCTTTTTATTGAAAATGCAACATTGAAAATCAACTGATAACTAGATTCAATAGGTTTCAGTCTGTAATAACGATTTATTGTAATAGATTATTGACTTTATTATTATTTTATTTTTAAATGAGTGATTTTGTTAAAAAGTTGTGCCAAGATTGTTTACAAAATAGGACAAGTTAGAATGAACAGACTTTAATTAAGTAAGTTTCAATTAAGTGAAACCTGTTTCACCGGGCCCTGGATATGTGAGAAACCCCTGTAATTGATATTTACAATGAGATCCCGACACATTTGCATTGAAATACATCTGTTACTGGGAATTTTGAAACCTTGTTAACCGAGTTTGAATATCATAGATTTTTTTTTATATTTACCTCTGTAATTGGATCTTCGCAGCTCAATGACTTGTGTAACTGAAACAATTATCAGGTTAAGATAATTTATAATATGTTTGTTTAAATACGGTATAATTTGACTGAGTGAAGAAAAGTGTAGGACACTCTATAACTAAGACAACTGTCATATTAACCTGCCTATTTCGGAAACTGGGTAAATGAAAAACCTCCATAAGTGATTAATAATTTTGAGTTCCCAGTAAAACAGGTTCGTATAAGCAGGATATGAAATTGCGTTCAACCGATCACAAGTTCGATAATTAAACTGCCTCAAATTCCTTCATCACACGATCCAATCCGCCACGCTAAGAACTCTGGTCACGCCGGAATGGAGGCACTTCGAATTGATTGCTCCGCATCGGCGTCATGACTCAGCGGTGAACCCATCATACGCTTGAACAATATTTTTAACATTAATTATTTAATGGAAAAAGTCGACTCAGTTAACAAGTTATTCCCAGGCGGGAATCGAATCTGGAACCTTTGGATGTTCGGTCTAATGGTAACACGGAACAAGTAATAATATTATCATAATATTATTGAATTGGATCTAATATTATTAGTATCTATTCTTAGATACAATTTTGATAAATCGTTACAGGGTGCATTTATAGGCATTTAAGTTTGTTTATTAAATATTCTTATAACTATATATGTATGCAATAAACAAAAAATAACTAAAACGGAAATTCTGCATTTGTCCCAACACTGTCAGTGCCTGTCTACGAGTAGCGCCATCTATCGAGCGTATATTACATTAAATCTTTTTAAAACATATTTTGCAATTCAAATATTATATATTATTTACCACAATGAAACAATCGTTTTTAAATTGAACAAAATGTCTGTCTATAGTGTCTTACACTTTACCTAATATAAATAAAAAATATTTTTCAATGTTATTAAGGGCAGCTCCGATACAATAAAAGGGAAGCGCGAATTAATTTGCTTATCCCGTCGAATGGGGTATTAATCTCAATACTGTATTTTATCTTTAAACAAATGTTGGAAAGCAAAAAAAGGAAAAATTACAAATGTCAACTTTTTACATAATTATATTCCGAAGAAAATTTTAACTTCCCATGAACTTGAAATTTAGTGATAATGTTTATATTTTTTTTCTTTTCATTTCCCTCATTTTTCTTGCATCCCACATTTGGTAAAGATACTTAAATACAAAATCCAACACGTAGGTACTTGACCGGTTTTTCTATTAAACAGCGCAAAGTATTAAGACATTTTCCTATAATATTTAAAAAGGCAACATAAAAATCACATGGATTTTTTTCATAATATTATGTAATCATAATAATATTTCTTATATTCACAACAATCAGCCTAGCCCAAAGCATTATAAGACTTGTGTTATGGATACTAGGGTAACGGATTGACATACATATATGATACATAGATATGCAATATTTATATAAATACCAATGTTATACATCTCTTTATCAATACACTATTAGTAATAATTTACATTTAATTGACTTAATAATTAAAAATGATTTTTGGAATGTGCCCCATCATCTTCTACCTGTATGACGTTGATACATAGGTACATACAGAGTTAATAAGAATAATTTTACAATATGCCTAGGTAGTCAGTTAATTAAACTATTTAAGTACAGTGTTAATGCTTACTTTGAGACTTAAGTATTAATAAAAACAGTCTGCGATCGTTAACTCATCATGTTTTTTTCTTTGTATAATCATTTTATTTGGAAGAATATGGTATAAACAAATAGTATATTCGACGTACGAAGCATTATTATGTTTTATTACTTTATTTTATTTTTTTGCATTTTTTCAATGCTTATAAGATAATAACAATAAATTATTGTAATAGAAAAATACTAGAATGAATCGATTTAGCTCACAAGTGAATTTTCACCTGAGAATTCACTTGTGTGATGAATCGATTTTCTCTCGTATTTTTCTATTTAAATAAATTATTGTTATGTTATACTTTCTCTCCACCCTCGACTGATCATTTCATTTTTATTCATCATCATCATTTTGCATGCACTTTGTCAAGACTATACCTTTTATCTAGAAAAAAAGTACTGTTCCCGAGGGATATTATCATAACTTTTAATCGGTAGTCTACATAAAAGGTGAGCGAAACCGCAGGTAAAAGCTATTTAATAATAACTTCCTTGCTTAATCTTTTAAATAGCGTTAGAATTGACCATTCAGAGAAGATCTATAGATACAAATAGCCATTTTTATTTGGTATAGAAATTGTAATTTTTTTGTACAATTTATAATGTACTAGCGACCCGCCCCGGCTTCACACGTTGCAGTGCTCTACTATATAATGCATGTATTATACATATAAACCTTACTTTTGGATCACTCTATCTATTTAAAATAACTGCATCAAAATCCATTGCGTAGTTTTAAAGATCTAAGCATACATAGGGACAGACAGCAGAAAGCGACTTTGTTTTATACTAGTGATAGTGATGATTTGTTTCCGATAGAAAATTAGGACGTCTTCGTTAATTACTCGTAAAAGTGTTGAACTTCAAACTCACCATAATTAAAAAAAAATGCAACTCATTCCAAAGATTTTTCACTAACAAACTAAGCCGAGTTTGAATGTTACAATGGAGGCTGACTGATGGATATTTATACAACAACAAAATTCAACAAATAATTAATTATAAAATGTTTACAAACCAATTTGCCTAGACTAAAATAAGAATTACAAGTATTTTCTGTTATGGACGGTTTTCGTATTGTATCGTATTTCGTATTTTGTTGTTAATATTGTCATAACATAAATTTGGAATAAGTTGTCAAAAAATCTGAACCCTCTTGGTATGTTTGATAGTCTTACAAGACTCACAATGTTGGTTTTTCGATGACTTACCTACTTCCACCTTTTTTTAGATACGATTTCAAACTTAGGACAAAAATCTGACTTCTATTCTAAAGGTAGCCGATGAGTGGAACTCCTTGCCTGTGTTTCTTCATAAATACAATTTAGGGGTCTTCAAGTCACGAGTGAATAGGTGTCTTCTAGGCAAGCGCGTCACATCCTAGATCGCATCGTCGCTTACCATCAGGCGAGATAATGGTCAAGTTACAATTTAAAAAAATATATCCTCAGTTTGGCGATAAAAAACATAATTTTATCTTACACTTGAACATAGTTACTTATAAGAACCGGTAATTAAATCCGTCCGTTCATTTCATTGCCCGTCCGTTAAACGTCCGGCTGTCATTGTTTGTAACGTCAAAGCGTCTCGAACGGGATCCAATTTAAACTAAAAACCTGACCAATCATCCGTTAACGTTTGCGGTTCGATTCCCGTTTGTGGTATCTAGTTACATAGAACTCGGAAGGATTATATCATGTGCGTTTTATAAATTAAACAACATGTTACACACATATATATATATATATATATATATATATATATATATATATATATATATATATATATATATATATAAATATATATACCTACTAATATTATAAATATGAATGTAGGTTTGTTCGTTATACTTTCACGCAAAAACTAGTAAACCGATAATCATGAAACTTCGTACATATATTCTTGGAGGTATAAAAAAAATTGTGGGTGAAGCCGCGGGTAAAAGCTGGCACGGAAAGTATGTATATAAATTACGTGTCACAGTGTTTGACCGCAATGAACTCCGAAACTCAATCGATTTTGATGTTTTTTATCATTTTCCTGGATTTGTTCCAACTTAGGACATACCATTCATTTTATTCATAACCAAAAAAAATATATAAACTTTAACAACTGAGCATCAGCGCCGCGTGGCCGGGTCAGCTGGATAATTATATATCTTATGTTAATACCAATTGACCTATTCCAAAGTAAGCTAACTGGTGTGAATGTAATTAATATTATATTTAACGCGAGCAACATAAAAATAATAAACATATTTGATTCGTACTAAAATACACAGTAATTAGATTCACTTGTATTCAAAAAAACAATTTAACACCAATCGTAAACGTTGAAATATAAAAGGCAGGTTTAACATTGATAAAGCGAAGTATACAGGGGGCCGTGCGATGAGAAAACCTGGAATCAACGAGGCGATTTGTCCCCGTCAAAGACAACTCCTGAAGGGTGGAAACGTGTACGGAGTGCTCTCGGAACAAAGCAGGTCCCGAGGGAACGATCGCCGACGGCACAATGGCGCTACAAAATCGAATGTAATTAAAAATCGGGCGAGATTGCAGCCATTGCGTTCGTCGTTTTATTTGAAATGGCCGGAATAACATAGGCTGGTAAGCGAGTGCTGAGTTCGCTGACGAGGTCACGTTTAATAAGGGCTAGCAAGAATCTAGACAAAATGGCCACTGCGAGACCTAGTAATGAAATGAGGTCTTTATTATAAAATTACAAGCAATTATGAAAAATATAATATGAAAAATGACAAAAATATTTTTTACACATCCGCGTACATTACACTAATGAAACATAATAATAATACATTTATTAATTAATTTGATTTATATAAATTTTAACTGTTAGGAATGTGTCCGAAATCCGAAGTCCGAAAATATATGACGACCATCGCCTTAACCTGTGATCATGGCTCCTGTAATTATAAAAATATAAATATAAAAAAGGAAAAAGTTTTCGAATATCCGATAAATATGGTCTTATTTAAAAGATCAGTTAAAGATATCGTTTAACTCAAACCTTTTTGGTAAAGATACCTTTTTGCTCATCAAAAGAAGAAAAGCTTTATGGATTCGACCAGTCGCATTTTAGCCGGAAATAAGGAGTTATCCCTCTGCCATTGCAAAGACCGGAAACAGAGGTTTAAAGCGAAAGACAGAACGTTGAATTCTTGAAGCCTGATTCTAACTCTTTCTATAAATATGACATTACATATTTTGTGTGTCTATCAATTACTCTAGTATCTATAACACAAGCCTCTTACGTGTAAAGTGCTTACTTTAGGCTAGGCTAATTGGTGTGAATGTAAGAATTATTATTATTAAAAATCGATTTAACTTTTCCACTTTGTATAACAGTTCATTGACCGAGACCCTGAGTCTTGGATAAAAGCTTGAACCCCTCTAAAAATGATCATTCAAAACCCAAATCTGTATACTACAATTTCTCGATGTCGCTTCAACCCCTTTTGATGTCGCTCCAACCCCTGTCGAACCGTATAATTTGACTAATTACGTGCTGTGAACGTTTGTCTGTCTGTTACTACCGTCAATTATAACTTTGTAATAAGTCAAGTCTAGCCGAATCCTCGTGAAACCTCATGCCATTGAGTAAACAATTTAATAATTAAACTTTTTAGTTTAAATTAGATTAAAGTTGTTCACAGTCAGTATCTGCAAATGAGACTTTCATTAAGTGAATAATATTTTGTTTATTATATTTCTTTTTTATTGGAGCGGAGCGAGCGAAGCTCCCATGAATCAGCTTCAATGACGGAGTGTATGTGATGCCATAATTTTTTGTATCGAATCTTACCAACAGGTTTAGGACTAGACGGAGCCCGAATTTTGAAATTCGCATAAATAAAAAAGTTATGACCAAAATACATTGGCTCTATGGGATTTCCCATTGAAACTAAAAAGAAACTGAATCATCACAGGATCATCCTGTGATCACGGCTCCTGTAAAGGAGTCGAAACGTCAGGATTAAATATAAAATAAAAATAAAACATGCGCAAAAATCCGTAAAAAAGTGTTTTATTCTGATGTGTAATGTGCGCGGAAGTGTAAGAACTAAATAGCAATTAATGTTTAGCGGCTGCATCGACCTACTAGTAAATAGGTAAGCGCTTCGCCGCTATTTGGCTTAATGGCAAGCGATGTTACGATCTTGCCTAGAAGATATCTATTCACTCGTGACTTAAAGATCCCTAAATTGTACGTGACAGGAAACACAAACTCATTTAAAAAAAACACCGATTATCAGCCGTCACCCAGAGATGAAACGCGGGTATTGTCCCCGGCAAATAAGTGATTTCAAAATCATGTTCAACTTATTTGCCGGAGACTATACAAGTAACTGCGCTGTCAACTCGATGTCAGTGTGTAATTATCATAACAATAATTTATCTGATCAAAAAAGTTATAGATTATTTGTCCTTTAAATTTTTAATTTATTATATATGTATAAAAAAACTTTATTTTAACAGTCAGCACCTCTTGACTTATTTATAAGCCACAATAGTACTTTATTTTCTAATGGGTAACTAAGGTAAGGTTCTTAAGGTAATTTAATGATAAGAAAGCATTTAAATAAAAAATATACGCTGCAAATAACCGTCGAATCTAGTGAGACATCGAAATTTTCAACACATAATTTTTTACTTATGTAAGCTCATTTTGAACATTGCTAACACAAACATATAAAAAATTATATTATAATTATATATTAATTACTTAATTTGAAAATATTTATTAGATTATCGTGCAGTCCTACATTCTATAATTTATCATTAGTTAGCATTTGACAGAAAGACCCGGATTGCAAAATTATTACTCATCTTGACAATTTTGTCACGTGGGTTCAAACTCCACCTTGGTAATTTTTTTTCAACGTTTTTCTTCACATTAAGTCATTTTTTTTACATTTAAATACGTTTAAAGTAAACGTCTTCTTTATCGTTATGCACACATATAAATATTTATTAACTTTTCATATCATTTAAGGGAGTCAGTCTCCCTGCGGTGCTTTTATCCATACTCAATATTTATGCCCAAATGTTTGGGACATTATGGCTCCTAACATAATGAATTATAAAAAATCAATAATATTTATGTCGAGCATAAACTCAGTTACATCATAGTGATTGTTAGTTAACCCTTTCCGTGCCAGCTACGAAAATACTATTTAATCACGTAACATGTATTTATATTGCTAATGCCAAACTCTAAAAAATCGATCTTACTTGTAGTGCCAAGAAATATTTTTTTGTATAGGATGCCCAAAAAATCCACGAGCATACTCATAATCGGCACCATGTTATAGTAACGCACTACGAGTATTCTCGTAGCTGGCACGGAAAGGGTTAAACAGAAAATATAATATCTCTTACATTTGCACCAATTAACCTAGCCCAAAGCAAGCACTGTAAAGCTTGTGTTATGGATTCTATGGTAACGGATAGACGTTCATATATGATATAAATATATGTAATAGAAATGTGTATAAATACCCATGACTAAGGTAAAAATGCAGTATTCATCACACAAACATCTGCCCCTTCGGGACTCGCACCGTCCTGGGTGTGAAAGGCAGATTCATTACAGTCGCACCAAATCATCATCACATATTAATAAATTGTTAGGATAATCCGTCACCTTAATTTTTTATTGTACTCAGTATTATTGGCGACTACCGCCAGTATGTTGTATACAAACAGCTCCCGCGTTGCCTTTAGCGCCAACGGTCCTGGGTTCGAGTCCTGGAAGGGGCAGATGTTTGTATGATGAATACGATGCAATACGGACATGGACCCACTCGTAACACACGACTTCTGTAACACGAAGGAGCGTTTTGGGTCACCAATCCGAGACCGGCCTTCGAGAATACTTCTTAGTCTCTGTAACACCTCTCTATATAAACATAAAAGGATTTTAATAACACCTAATAATTATTATTTTTATTAGATTTACATAAAAGAGAAAATAGAGATGTTTTTTTTTGTCTGGAATTGGTTCGCTCTTGATCCTAATCCAGCCCGAGGGCCAAGGCAGGACCTATGATGGGGCGAGCTAACCCAGCAGGTGAAACCCCTGTGAAATTCAAACATCTAGAAGGATAAATATAAAATAATTTTTATTAAATGCGTGTATTAAACGTCAAAGTTACCTCATAGCTTCGTAGTTACGTCGGAAGATCTTGTATTAACAAGCCGCAAAAACTCGGCAGGGGCTGTTTTTCTCCCTTTTATTATGTTATAAACCATTTGATAAAACTTTTCTTGTACTACTTTAAACATATAAGAAAAATTATACATTCAAATCTGATAACAGCACTCACGGGTAAGTCCCTTGTCAAAACTTTTCAATAAAATATTCGAGAGGACATCGCTTTACAAAGGCAAGTCTTATTGAAGCTTTATTCACATAAAATGAAATATTCTTGTACTTGTTTACATCTCAAAAGGAACGGAGATTTTGTAACAAAAAAGCTTCTACACCTTGGGGAACACAGCCTTACAGAATGGAGGAACAAATAAATATAATTTTTTTAGAGGATCTACTTTGAAATCAGCATATGTTATTTATCAACATATTAGGTCGGGGAAAAGTCTTTTCGCATACAGTATGTATAAATTTGTAATAAAATATCGTTGGCTGTACTATTTGTATCTGGCTGGTTTTCGTGATATTAAAAAGGTGAAATTTCAAATAAGAATCAATTTTGTTTCCACTCTTTTTCATATGTTTTTCTTTATGTCAAAATGAGCGGATCGAAAGAAGAAATTAGATAGGTACATTTTAAAATTTTATAACAAAAATGAAAAACTGCAATGCAAGCCGCGAAAAAAATTTGAGACGTTTATGGACTTAATGCAGTGTCAGTAAGAGTAGCACAAAGTTGGTTTAAGCATTTTCAATCCGGAAATTTAGATGTCAAAGAGGCACCTCACTCTTGCCGCCCTGTTCCACTATTGGAATTGGACGCTTTTTTTGAAAAAGTGGAGCAAGATCAGCAGTTGCGATATAGCTGAAGAACTGGGAATTGATCACAAAACAGTTGACCCATTTGAAAAAAGCTGGGTACACTAAAAAGCTCTATATTTGGGTGCCACACGAGCTCGCTGAAACAAACCTAATGAACCGTGTACTCATTTGCGATTCTTTATTGAGACGTAATGAAACCGAACCGTTTTTGAAGAAATTGATAACTGGTGATGAAAAGTGGATCACGTATGACAAAAAAGTGCGAAAAAGGTCGTGGTCAAAGGTTGTTCAGGCTTCACAGACTGTGGCGAAACCTGGGTCAACTCGCAATAACATGATGCTGTGTCTATGGTGGGATTGGAAGGGCATTGTTCGTTATGAGCTTTTACCGCCGGGCAAAACCATTGATTGATTCGGATCTCTACTGCCAACAACTGATGAGATGAGATGAATGAGTTGAGAGAAAGCGGCCGGAATTGATTAAAAGAAAGGGTGTGGACTTTCATCACGATAACGCTAGACCACATACATCTGTAGCCGCTCAGCAAAAATTAAGAGAGTTTAGCTGGGAGGTGTTAATGCATCCGCCATATAGCCCTGACCTTGCACGTTCAGATTTCCATCTGTTTCGGTCTCTTCAGAATTCTTTAGGCAGTGTCAGGTTAACATCAAGAGAGGACTGCCAAATTACTAATTGCCTTTTTTTTATCAAAGTCCCAAAATTTCTACAGCAACGAGATCATGTCTCTACCTACAAGATGGCAGAAAGTCTACGAACACAATGGCACATATAAACTGTAATCAAATGTATGTATGTACTTTGAAAGAAAATGTCTTGAATTTTCATACGAAAAATCTTTTTCCCTAACCTCTTAGTTTTACCTCTGTGTCAGATATGATTTGTGAACTTATGGGGTAATTTTGTGGGGCAACAGTACAGAAGCTGCATCCATATTCTTATTACAAAAAAAACTGATTAGAATATTAGTCAACATAGATTATACCGAAAGCTGCAAACCCTATTTCCAAAAACATAAAATCCTTTCGCTACCTAGTATATACATTTTTGAAATCTGCAAATTTGTCAGTAAACACACAGGGTTATATACCAAACGCAAGGATGCCCAGTCAGACTATTCATTACGGCACAGAAACAAGCTAAAAGTTCCAACCGCTCTCATGAATTTGTGCTCATCTAGTGCACATAATCTGGCTGTAAAAATCTATAATAAATTGCCAGGAAATTTGGTGGTTTGTTTTATCGTCTAAACGGTTTTTTTTACATCTACTTATATGTTGCAAACGAATATGAACATGTAAATTTTGAAGCTAAATGATACGAAAATGAATCCTCGAAAATGAGGAATTCTCGAGGGATGGCGTACAATTTTTTTTATAGTCTAAATTGTTTTTTTTACATCTACTTATCCTGAAATCACTAAAGTCAACGAATTACTAATTGGTATAAGTATTAGTTACGTTATTTAGTTCTTGAGGTATGCGATAGATGGCGCTGGGTGTTTTTAATAACATGGTAACAATGTGTTTTTTAAAATACATAAGAAGTGGTATGATAGCTTACGCTATTTAGTTCTTGAGGTATGCGATAGATGGCACTGGGTGTTTTTTAAAACATGGTAACGATGTGTTTTTAAAAATACGTAAGAAGTGGAATGATAGCTTACGCAATTGCTTTATACCGCAATATAACCTAATTCGACGCGGGCGAAGCCGCGGGCGGAAAGCTAGTAAAAAATAAACAAAGAGTACAGTCACCATAAGCCAGCGAGGCGATACCCGGTCTACTGGTGTTGGAGTCAAGTTGGACTATACCTAATCTAAAAAAAGTCAGAGTATCAGTGGCTCTGGAAGAGTACTGGCCCGAATAGCAAGGGGATGCGGATTAAGTTTTACCCTACACCTAAGACAAGTTGATTTCTTACGGTTTTATTGTGCATTTATAATTAATTTTGTTTTTTTTTGTGGATATATGTATTGTAACGACGTATAATATTGTAAATGTCATTACTTCTGTTAATTCTGACGATTTTTTTGCGTCCATTCTTCTTGTCGGTTAAAAGTCGTCCTGAATGGGTGGTAGGTAAAAATATTGGACGATTCAAAACAACTTATTTTAAGTGCATCTGAATTAAGTTATCTTTCATTTCATTTCATTCATTCATATATTTTTCATTCATTTACAGGAGCCGTGATCACAAGGTGTCACATCACATTATGCGCAAAAAACCGTAAAAAGTAGTTTTATTAAAATAATTTATTTAGATAAAGAAATAGAACTTTGGCTTCACCTTGGCCAATGAGGTTTCACGCTGTGACGTCATATAATGCAATATTTATGTAACAGATCTTAGTTAAGCTGGGAGCCAGCTAACCTCTAGTTACCGGGGATACCCTGGCCGTTACGAAACAGAATATCGAGCGTAACTGCGCCGGAATCGGATCCGTTACAAAGAGGGTTGCTGTAACTGTTCGCTCTGCTTTTTATGTGTATTACCTTTTTATAGAGGCCAGACGCCGCCTGAAGCGATGTCGACTTGTACTTCAATTGCGAGTCATTAATAAAAAGAAGCTTTTTTTCTAAGATATAAAGATTAAAAAAAATTATTGCGTTGCTAATTTTCGTAATGAACTGGAAATCGTAATGTGTCGATTCTTTTTTTTCTATTAAAATTGCATTGAAAATGTTAAAATACACAAAATAAATGGTTGTTGCATCTTATTTGATTGACAAAAATTTGATAAAGCAACGCTGACCTACAGCATAAAATATAAATTTTATGGGTTCTCACAAGGGTCGGTAGCTCAATCGGGAGAGCAGTGGACCAGACATCCAAAGGTTCAAGCCTAAGAATAACTTGTAAGCCGAGTCGACTTTTTCTGGTATTTTCCTATTACTATTTATCAGTGTCGATTTTGTTGAAAAAGTATATAATCTCATAATTTGCCCAGTGTCCCCAAGTTTTCGGGCAATAAATTTTAGAAAATAAATAAAAGTTTCATTTTATTCTAAATTTACATGCACCTTGTTGTCGTGACATTGTTGTGATTGTCTTTCGCACTAACAGTCTCAGACTCGAGTCCCGGAAGGGTCAAATGTTTGTGTGATGAATATTTATCAATATTAAATATTACATATCTGTATATCATATGTGTATGTTTATCCGTTACACTAGTATCCATAGCACAAGCCTTACTGAACCCTGGACCGTTGGTGCAGTGGACAAGATCACTACCGTTGCACTAAACACTTGTAAAAAATTATAAACCCTTAACCACTCTGTAGCTAAGTAATTTGAAGACTGCGGAAAAAATTGTAGTCGGTGTAATCAATAAATATCCTTATCTCAACGCAAGTAGTACTAAAATGCAAATATCAGTGAACATGTCTCCATTTATTAAAGTACTGACGTTAGAACAAACCAAGTGGTTTTATTACGACAATAAAAATTAAGTGCATATGGAAGTGGTGCCCGGAGGCTGCGATTATGCATTCACAATACGGATTACGGTCGCGATAAGATGAATAAAACATAAGGGCTGGTACTGACTGTTGGAGGGATTTATTCTACATTTGTTTTTGGCAGCCCTGGATATTGTTCTTAAGCATATTACTTATGGTACGCAAGACCCTTCAGTAACTAGTTTAGTCTTTAAAAGTACACTATAGTGACCTACAATGTATATTTATTTTAACAACGAAAATAATCTCATTCAAATGCACTAAAATAAGTTGATTGCACCGTCAAAAATGTTTACTTACCACCCATTCAGGACGTCCTTTAACTGACAACAAGAATGGGCGCAAGAAACTAGTCAGCTTTAACAGAAGTAACGGCATTTACAATATTACGCATTATTCACAGAAAACAATATTAACTTATTATCACAATAATAGTTGTTATGGTTTCATTACATCTTTGATTAAAAGAAAGTCAACGAATTTTTCTTTTAAATTGTACTTATTTTAAACAAATATTCGTTGACATAAAAATAACAGAGATTAAAAGACAAGATTAAAAAATCAACACAAAGATGTATAAATAAATATTACATTCACACCAATTAGTTTAGCCCAAAGTAAGCACAGTAAGGCTTGTATTATGGATACTAGGGTTACGGATAGACATAAATATAGTATATATAGATATGTAATATTTTTAGAAACATGATACACCATGACTCAGGTAGATTATGCTCGTATTCATCATACAAACAATTGCCTCTACCGGGATTCAAACCTAGGATCGTCGGTGCAAAAGGCAGGATCGCTACCGTTGCACCAAACAGTCCTCAAATATATTATATTGTTGATAATGCATATCAGATAGTTTAAAGCAGACCCATCTCTCAAGGCAGCACCCCTTCACGAGCATGATGTAGCCAGCCAAATATAGCAGAAGATTACGTAAAAAGCAGCTCCACCATGCTTCAAGACCACGTGTCCCCATTTGTCCCGATCGCATCTGCACTATAACATTGACACCCACTATTCCGTATTGAAAAAGCATAGTTTTCATTTACCGTAAAGTATTCAATCCTACATTTACAGCAATTCGCCTAGCTCAAAGTAAGCACTAGAAGGTTTATGTTCTATACTTAGGTTACGGACACATAGACATCTAAAGGCTCAAGAGTGAAACATATAATTTAGGGGTCTTCGAGTATATATTTCTTAACCTTTTTTTTCATATTAGTAGATGTATAGTAAGCGCTTGACCGCTATCTCGCATGATAGTAAGCGATGATGCGATCTAGGATTTGACTCCTGCTCACAGTCTGTGTTTCCCGATAAATACTATTAGGGGTCTTAAAGTCACAAGCAAAGTCACAAGGCACGTTACATCCTAGATCGCATCGTCGCTTACCATCAGGCGAGATAGTGGTCAAACGCTTACCTATTTACTTTAAAAAATGTTGTAGAAATATATATAAATACTCATGACTCAGGTATAAATGCTCACACGCTCCTTTAGGGACTCGAACCCGGGACAGTTTAGCTTTGATGGTAGGGTCAGTAACGCTCGACCAAACTGGTAAGACGAAATTATTAGTATTTTATTAAAATAAGGAAGCCAGTTTCTTTGAAATTCAACAAAGAAAAAATAATAAAATTGAATTAATGTGAGGCAGTAGAAAATATATGACAACCATTGCCTTAGTGATCACGGCTCCTGTAAAGGAGGAGGAGTCGAAACGTCAGGATTAAATATAAAATAAATTATGTTTAAAACTCGTCAAAAGTTGTTTTATTCAAATATTCATTTACATTTAATTTATATGTTGGTTCGCTAATCTCTTCTATCTGTGAATTATAAAAACTTCTTGTATATTGCATATAGCCTAATTCCTGTGAATGGTTATATCGACTGTCAAACATAATAGTATGACCCTTAGAAGCTAATCAAGAAGAAAAAAACCCCGTCCAAACGTCAGGCGAAGCCGAATTTAATATATCAACATTGAGGTTCAACAATGACGATTAGAATTTCTGCATTGTTAACTCCAAGCTTCCCATATAATGCGGCGTAGGGTTGTCACTCAAGTACCAACCCTTTTTCGAATTATAATATAATTTTTCTATTCTAAATTTCAATAAAACAACTAATTTAGTGTTGGTAATTGAATAAAATGAAAAATCAAACAATTTTGATTTTTACAAATTTGAACGGTTAAGACGGCCATTGCCTTAGTCATCCTGTGATCACGGCACGTCAGGATTAAATATAATTTATGCGCAATAAAACTCTAAATAAGTTATTTTATTTAAATTCACTAAGTAAGTGGGTGGGATACCATAAATAATTAACACATTTTTGTGTGAACCAGTCGCAATGCAAGTATCATTGAGAAAGAACGTATTTTCGATTCTTAAATTCCTTACAACTAAAAACAAAAAAAAACAACAAAACAATAATTATTTTAATATTTTTATATCTGAAAAGAGTTATATTATGAGTTTGAGTTAACAAACAAGAAAATGTTATATAGTAGGTACATACATATATTAATAAATTGATTTTAAATGTTGTATTTTTTAATTTGAGTTCAGTTCATTTGAGTTAAGTAATAAGTATAAGTAATATGAGTTCATTTAAATAATATTTTATTGATTGGAAAATTTGATTTTTTATGTTTTTTGGCAATTTGATTTTAATAATTTGATAATTGAAAGCTAACTTGAAATTGAAACTAACACAGCTTTTAAGTTTCTGTTTATGAGATTATGAGACTTTGTTTCTCGAATAAAAAAATTTGATTGAAAATCTGGGGCAAATATAATTTTTCTAGTAATAATTGACAATTTTGAAATAAATTTTTGGTCACCCTTCTGCTATCGAACTCTTTTGTTTTCTCACATGAAAGAGCAGGCAACCCTAAGCATCGATTACGGTCGATTCGATGCAGTAGGGTCGGATACCAACATTAATAGCCATACGAAGCCCTCGTGTATCGATTGCCTCTTTTCTATTACCCTACCGACGATAATCCTCTATTTCAATATGTTTTACGATTTTGCAATGGTTGAACAAGTATTTCCTTCTTGTCCTACTGTTCATTTTCATAGAACAAATTGGAAACTCAATTTTGATTTTTAAATAATAAAAATGCTATAAACACGTTATTAATATGCCCGTTAACACCTGAATGGGGCTCTGCACGCTTTTATGAGCAGCCAGAAGGTGTCAAAAGGGGTCCGACTGTCTATACGTAGCGGCGTGTTGGTACCGACTCTAATGAATCTAAGTTTGGCAGAAGAAGCACGAATGTATGATAAATGCAGTGAAAATGAGAGTTTTAAGAAGTATAGCTGGAGTGAATTTGGTGGATAAAATAAGGTATGATGTGATAGCTAGACTAGAGAGTAGTAAATCGGAAAGCACTTGTGTCATGGAATTCAGTTACAACGATGGTACTACAACACAAAAGTTCCTTTTCCGGGCTTGTAGGGGGTATTTAGGGTCAAAGGGGGGTTTATAGGGGATGTCAAGAGCTATCTGTAGGATTTTTTTAAAACGACGTAGGGTGATATTTGGTTGTATTTTCGGTTGGTGGTTAGGTTAGGTTAGGTTACAACCCGAGACCAACCTGGGACTTCAAAGTGGCTTTACCATGAAAACCGGTATGCGAGCCACTCGACCACGAAGGTCACTAACTAGGCAAGCCTGTATCTTAGAAAACCAGATGTTTATTATACATATATTTATATATAGTTATTATGAACTTACTTAGAAGCTACACATTTTTATAAATTTTACTTGCGATTAATATTATGGAAACATAAAAAAAAATATCAATCTATCCATAAACTAACTCAACTAACTACATACAGGTATATGTTTGTAATATTAACTATATGTATATATTCTCTGTCACAGTGTTTAACCACGATGAACTCCGAAACTACTAAACCAATTTTTTTTTCATTTTGCAATATTTGTTCCAACTTAGGACGACTTAGGACTTAGACCGATAGGTTTTATTTTAATTTATAATATTTTTTTTATTGCTAATTATAATAACTGAGCTACAACAACGTGTGGCCGAGTCAGGAAATTATAATTACATTTTTCGATGCCAAGATTACTCTGACTTAAAACGTTAATCAATTTTTTTGAAGTCTTGCCCGGGAAATCGGAAAGTAATCATGCCTTTCACCATTTATGTATGGAACAGGTGTTCGCAAATGATTCATCAAGTTTATAAAGCTTGGCAAACAGCTGCAGGGATAAATGGGCTGTGCCTGGGAGCCTTTCAGCATTATCTATGGTACTTAATTTTCATTGTCTTCTCAAAACTGGTTACAAATTGGTTTATTTATATAATGTTGTGAATAAAAAAACTCTTAGGGAACTTCCCATATCTTTTATAACTTCTCTGCCTTTATTTAACATTACGTTCAAGCAAATTATATAATATTACTTGCTAACACTCCCATTATTAGAATTTTGAATTAGAACATTTGGGATAGCTCAGCAAAATACCAACTTGCTGCACTGGACACGATTCAGTGCAGAGCTAAGGGGCTGGTCGGTGACAGCAATTGGTGAAGAGCAAGCTTCACACCTTAGCTCATCGCCGCAAATTTGCCTGTCTGTCGGTCTTCTACAGACTGTACTTTGGAGAGTGTTCTTAAGAGCTGCATTTGCTAATACCGACATCTCTTTTTTTTCCAACGGACATCCAGACGCACTGCAGGCTAACACCCTTTCTTGGTAGCTATTCCAACCTGTCGCACCAAGCGCTTTTTAACATCCTTCATAATGTTCACAGCAAAGGAGTGGAACTCCCTCCCTGCGTCTGTATTTTCGAAAGCAAGCCAGGTTGAATAGGCACCTTCTGGGTTAGCTCGTTCCATCGTTGATTCTGTCTTGGCCCCCGGGTTTGATTGGGATCAAGAGCTAACCCATCCTAAATAAAAAAAAAACTAGCATCACTATTCGTTCTATTATTACTTAATTTATACAATTAAATAAGTACTTATATATTAAATTTGTTATAATGCAATATTTTGGACATTTATTTATTATTTTTATTGACTCTTTATTTAATTTTAATTTAGTTTTGACTTTTCTAATGAAATTTGTGTATTTATTTTATTTTCTATTAGTAACCCTTACCTAAGGTGGAAAAGTGGTACTAATACCATCTATGTAACACTAACTTACATTTCACAAATAAAGATTCTGATTCTGATATAATTAATCTATATATATTATTAAATAACCGACATATTAACGCATTGTTCTTAACATCTTAAATGAAGTATTTATTTAATTGATATGAAAACTTCTTTAGCATCGTTGTTGAAAGTCAATGAAACGAAAAAGCGACAGTAAAAAGAGACAGACACATTAATTCAACAGTTTTAACGAAGGAGAAAATGAGACAGGAAGCATTATATACGTGTGATAATACGTGTTTGTGTGCACATGCGCTTTACAAAGCTTGAGAGAAGGCATCACAACAACCGTGATATTTTGTATATGTGTACGTATTATTTTATATTACTTTCACTATAGCATATTTTTATAGCATTTAAAATACTCTATAAAAACAAAGGCCTTGGAGGTGTGGATGTTTTCTATACGCGTATTGTAATCTTAGGTTCAAATGAATGTACCCCAACAACCACTTCTGAATAATGTATTTCTCTGATATTAGTCCAAGATTCACTCCGCTCGGAATGACAGCTTGGAATTAACCACAGAAAATTATGATTTTAACTCAAAATGTTTTAATTAATATTTTTACATAAAATTAAAATCTATGTCTTTAAGCGTCACCGTTTATTTCTTTATTATTAATATTGGATTAAAAAAACATCTCGTTTTCAATATTCCCAAACTGCAAATCACATTCGTTGTAGCTTTATCATTACTCAAAAGTTGTACTTGCAACTGCAGGTCAACTTATACAACCGAATAATGTCAACAGATTTTCAACTTAAAAACCATAGTATTCAGTTGAAAATTGAGCTGGCATCATAAACACACCTTTAAGCCCTGCGGGGATGGTGCAGCTATTGAAAAAAAAAGTTCTTTAATCTCGCGTTCCTTTGACGGGCTGTTATTATGACTTACTTGTGAATTGGCTGTTTTTTTTTCTCATTTTATTGACTTCCAAAGAAAAGGCCGGTAATGTTAAGCTGTGAGAATTGACGAGTAATTTCTAGTTATTAAACTATTGGGTTTCGTGTAATGGAAAACGGAATGGATGTCTTCGAAAGTACCTATTGTGCTGTAGATAGCTAATCTCGATCAAATTCTGAGATCAGAAAATGATGTCTATTGACGATATTTTTACACAAAATTGGTGAAGTTTTTTAAATGTAAGATAGAGATCTAGTTACTGACTGAGCGGAATCCTTTTTTTTATTTTTTTATTGAGGATGGTTTAGCTCAAGACCGGGGGCCAAGACAGATTCCACGATCGAACGAGGTAACCCAGAAGTTGCCTATTCACCCTGGCTTTAAAAATGGACGGTTCTCGGAAATTCATACGCAGGGAGTGAGTTCCACTCCTTTGCTGTGCGCATTATAAAGGATGTTGAAGAAAGCGCTTGGTGCGACAAGTAGAATAGCAACCAATGAAGGGTGTTAGCCTGAAGTGCGTCTGGATGTCCGATGGAAAAAAAGGAGATGGCGGTATGAGGAAATGCAGCTCTTAAGCACACTCTCCGAAGTACAGTCTGTAGAAGACCGACAGACGGACAACTTTGCGGCGATGAGCTAAGGTTGCTCTTCACCAATTTGCTGTAACCGATGAGTCTCTCAGCTGTGCGCTGAATCGTGTCCAGACTCTTTGCCCGAGTCTGTGTTTCCTAATTAATACAATTTGGGTCTCTTTAAGCCACGAGTGAGTAGGTATCTTCTAGGCAGGCGCGTCACATTCTAGATCGCATCGTCGCTTACCATCAAGCGAGATAGAGGTCAAATCAACAATAAATATTACTTGCACAGGATTAAATTTCTTTACACAAAACGCAACACAAAATGCAAAATTCTATATTGTTACAAAAACTTGAGTGAGTGAGACCTTAGTGCTCGGAGATATGGTTGTTTTTAAAGGCATATTTTAAATCTTATAGAAATATGGCATTGTGAATTTTAAAAATAACAATAGTACAGGAGAACCGTTTTTTTATATAATGTGTCTGTGCCATCCGTATAACAGAAGTTATGGGTTCGATTATTTTTTAAGTGATAAGGTTATCTTGGCCAGGGTTGCCAGTAGTCGGTAGTCAAAAATAACATCAGACAATTCAAAAATTAATATTTTCACGAGAAAAGTTACATTTTAAAAGAAAATTACTCTTAATCTCGCTAAATTTAACTAATTCGCTAAACAAAAGAACGCAAAACAAAATCAAAATCTACGTCTGTGCTGGCCAGTACTTAGCAAGAACTTTTTAAATTATTTTTCCCCTCGAATCGAAGTTCGTGTAATTATTTTTCTTTTTTTATTAATTCTGACAAGTTATGTAAAAGTTACACCTAGAGTCTTGTAACATGGAGGTAACGTGAGAAGGTCAAATTAACGTAAAATGTTACAAAAGTAACATTCTCTCAACTCTGATCTTCATCATCAATCATCAACTTATCCTTATGTGTTAAATGATAGCGCCATCTAGTAATTAACATTAGGTAACACTTCTAATTAATGTATACCACTGTCCTTTTTTATTTATTCATGTTGTAATGAGTAATGATTTGTTCAAGATAATTTGGTCGTTATTTGTAAAAAAGTGTATCCGTTTTTGTGTATTTAGTTTGTGCCTATATCTTAATCAACAATTCAACAATTGTTGTTATATTTTTGTCATTTTTGTATTAAATATCCTGGCATTTTTTAATTCATTAATATTTTGGAAACATTACATTTTTGATAATCTTTTACATTTTTTTCTATTGTTATATTGATTTGGTAAATTATGTGACTTACTTATGTGTTGGAGGCTACCTAACGGAAATAAATACATAAATGTTTCAGCTTAAGCTTTTGTAAGCATGTTTATCCCGATAAATGGTAGTAATAGTAATCTATATTTCAAACAACATGGTATTTATTAATTATATGACAACAAAGAATTTTCCCAAACAAATTAATGTTAGTAATCATAAGTTAGTTAGTTAATTAACATTTTCACCATAATTTTAATAAGTTTCGCAGTTCCCTCGGCAGCGGGCGGTTATTAAATTTCACCATTGTAACTGACTGCATACCGCCCAACCACAGACGTAATTACTTGTACTATTAATCACCGCTATTCAACCGCCAGAACGTAATTACTCAAAAACAGAAGATATTTTAATCACATGCTATTAATATTAGTGAAGTCACACTCGGCAATTTGCTATAATATCATATAATACTAGGTAAGCATATAGCTTCGCTAACACCATATATTGGACCGGAGCGGATTGGTGGTTTCAAAAATATAAGCTATAGAGAGTTCGGTGTAAATATGTTGAGGTTTGAGATTTTCATTTTTTTTGCTCATCCCATAGAGCCGATATTTTTGGTCAAAACTTTTTTAATTTTGGTTTTTTCAAAATTCCGTCACGATTTAGTCCTAAACCTGTTGGTTCGATTCATGACAAAAAATACGAAAATCGGCTAAGAACTCATAGAGTTATATCATCACATACATTTAGTGATTGAAGCATTCATGGGAGCTTTGCTCGCTCCGCTTCTACTATACTAGGATGTATAAAAGTACTCAGCTGAGCTACAAACGGTCTGTGCAAAATTGTTGTTTCCATCGTACGAACCCAACCCTTTATATTCGCAATCACTTACAATACTTTAATGGTTGAAGCAGACAATAGTTTTATAGGAAAGTATATAATTTTCAACATTTTCAAAGTCTCAACTAGTGTGTGATATGAAATAGATAAGATTTAACAGGGCAATTAAGTTGTCTCTTTTACTAGAAATTAGCTTTGATACTGCAATTCAGGGTTTTGTGAATTGAAAACGAGACAGTGACGATATGATAATGCCTTCCACCGATGTAACTGAAGTGTTGGCAGACAGCTGTTTCGTTCCCACAGTTCTCTTTCAAAAACTGTCACTTGCAAAGGGAATTTTAAATGACAGATACCACCATTATGCCCTTTACTGGAGTTTGGGGCTACCCATAAAAGGCCACCGTGAAAGGGTTCACGCTATATCGGGATGCAAGCTTCAATGGACATTTTACACAGATTCAAAGAACATGAATGCATAGAATTTAGGTCAGACACGGATTAATAACACGTTCCTTAGAATATTTCCACACGTGTGATGTTTTTGAATAATATCCTCTGTTAATATTTGAACTAGTTTAGTATGAGAATTGGAATAACAATTTTGTGTAGAGCAATGTAAATATTACAACTTAAGAAGTAAACATTAAAATAAATAATTTTTTTTTCAGATACTAGCGCAGGATAACTAATACAATGGTCTTCATATACTTTCTACTACAGGATTTAATATAATATTATTTTTATATTCAACAGCATCAATTAAATATAAATTAATCATAAAAATATTATCAATATACTTGACCAAATTTTGAAATTCCCAAAAATAAAA
Organism: Calamotropha paludella; assembly: GCA_927399485.1. Classification (NCBI taxonomy): domain Eukaryota; kingdom Metazoa; phylum Arthropoda; class Insecta; order Lepidoptera; family Crambidae; genus Calamotropha; species Calamotropha paludella. The sequence goes on from OV656820.1 coordinate 808,701, forward strand.
AGCTATGACCAAGAAACATTGGTAATATATATTAATATTTTGATTTTTATTATAGAACTGACACTTATTTTTAATCTCGTACCTATTTGATTCGGTATCTTAGGTTTATATTAGAAAAATTAAGAAATATAATATATTAATTAGATCTAGATATAATAAATTATTATTATTAAAATAAATTATATTTTAAGTATAATTTATAAGTTTATAGATTTTGAACTCTGAATTATAATTTATCGCTTACCATCATTTAACTATTATGATTGTTTGATGCAACGGTACTAGGTTCGAGTACCGGAAGGGGCAGATATTTGTGTGAATGAATACGAGCGTTTGTCCATGCGTCATGAGTATTTATACATATGAGATCTTAACCCTTAAACACCCTTTCTATAACCTATCAAAAAATAAAAAGGCCACGAATGGATGTATGAACACTAAGATTACACCTTCGCCTTAATTGATAACATGACCCCCGCTTCGCTTTGAGTTCGTTAAAATTAACTACCACGGGCAGACTTAAAAACGTCCGAACGTTACATTGTAATGCGTCGGCACTTCAAAAAAGGGCTTTCTTTCATGTGACAGTGTCAGTTTGCACCTTACCGTTAATATTTGACAAAGACCAAAAAACTTAAAAAAAGTGAGTTAACAACAATACTTAAATTAACAGATATGCATTAGAAAGTCGGTAAGGTCTCAACAAAGTTTATTTCGCCAGTTCTTCTCGGAAGGGCCTCCCAATTTCCGAACTGGTGGTAGACTCAGTAGTGTACAATGTAATCGCAGTCAGAATTTAATAACTAAATAAAATGCAAAATAAAACAATTTGATTTTTATAAAATTTTTAACAGCTAGGAACGTGCCCGATTTTAATAATGTGAAGATAGTAGAAAATATATGACGACCATTGCCATAGTCATCCTCTGATCACAGCTCCTGTAAAGGAGTCGAAACGTCAGAATTTAATATTAAATAAATTATGCGCAAAATCCGTAAAAAAGTTGTTATATTCAAGTGTGTACAGTGTACAATTTGACAGGGGAGGTCAGAATTGAAATTACGACCTACAACAAGTTTATTTACCTTTCTTTTTACGATGGCAAGCTTTAATATTTCATTTGTTAGCACTTTACGAGTTTCCTCCGTTGGACGCTTTATGTTGGTATTAAAGCTACATTATTGTTTGTTTCCGAACTACCCTCATTACTTCAGATGATTCAATCCGGAATGGTTATGATGTACTAAAAACATTTTAGTGGAACGTAGGGAGTGGATACAGGAGTAAACGGTAACTATAAAGATAACAGACTGTACGATAGAGACAGTGATTGGCGAATTAGATCCGTTTAGAGTAAATAAAAAGTGTTAATACGAGAAACTGTCTAGTCAGGTCGTATGGACCCCATCATCAAATGGAGGGTTATTAGAAGAACGTTCAAACTATACTGTCTCCTTTTTATTTTGTTTTTACAGTTACGCGCTTATCGTACCTTGAAATAAAACCACTAACCGCACTTACAACGTGCCTACTCTTGTTACATAAATAAAAAAATTAAAAAAACTTTTATTTCACGCGTGTACCCATAATGTTAGTAACTAATAACTGATGGCCGTAGGGGCAGAAAAGCTCTCGAGTGGCGACCACGGACCGGAAAAAGAAGTGTAGGCAAGCCTTCCTCTTAGTGGACCGACGATCTGGTGAAGGTCGCGGAAGGCGCCTGGATACGGGCAGCGCAGGACCGGTCATAGTGGTGTTTGTTCAGCTGTGGACGTCATTTGGCTGACACGAAAAAGACGGCTTAGTGTCCTTTATATTAAATCTTGTCGTTTCGACTCCTTTGCAGGAGCCGTGATCACAGTATGACTCTTACTGGCCTTCATACTAGCACCAAATATATTAATCGGGTACGATTTAACTACTACATTTATAGAAATAAAATTACATTTTATATAGTTACTAGCTGCACCCGTTGCGTTTCTATGCTACATACAAAAATAGATTTCATATATTATATAGATGGTATTATCCTTACTTTACGGTAAAATACGGATGCTACCAACAGTTTAGAAAGAGGGCTTTCAAGAAGAAGTGACTAAAGAAACTAGGACAGCGGGCCGACCTCCATCTTAAATTTATTATTTACAATTACTATTTTATCCAAAAAAGTACTGTTTTGAAGGATAGACAGAAATATATCTTGTAATCGGTTATCTTTTATTTTGTTTGTTCCTTAAACAATAACAATTGTATTGGAAACTGATGATGATGATGAAATTTAATAGTGATATAATAACCTTGGCAATAGTAATGAAATTATAAACAATGTTATGTCAAAAAATTGAATAAATTAATGTCAAATTATCTTAAAATTAAGTCTATAAAATTACTAAAATATCATTTATATAATAATTATTCATTATTTAAATATAGCCAATAAATTCTTTAATATCATAGAAGCATTTTTCTAACAAGAAGCACTTTAGTTGCTTTTTAAAGAGATTAACATTATGTATAGATTTCAGTCGGTTAGGAAGACAATTAAACATTCTCACAGCCTGATGTCTCACACTGTGCTCAACGACTTTAAATTTAGGAATGATAGTTGACTGAATGTCCTTTCGCCGAGTTTCCAGTCTTATTACTCTTTGCTCTGGAGTTTCATACTGATCTGACCATTTTACAAGGTGAACAAGCACTACATAAATATATAAACTCGGGACTGTTAATATACCCAGCTTACTGAAGTGTTCTTTGCACGATTCCCATTGAGGAATGCGGACCATAGTCCGTGTGGCCCTTTTCTGCAAAACAAAGGCTTGTCTAATATTATAAGCATAACTATTCCCCCAAAACATTATACTATACCGAAGGTGCGACTCGACCAGTGCAAAATATACAGTCTTAAGTTGATTCAGAGTAATTTCCTCACGCAAGCTTCGTAGGGCATAACAGGCTGAACTAATTCTGCTATTAATTTTCTGTAATTCTTCTTTCCAATTTAAATAGGAGTCAATATGAATTCCTAAGAATTTTGTGGATTCCACTGTGGCAAGTTTTGAATTACTTAAATTTATTTCCAGAGTTTCCTTTGCTCTTGCTGTAAGTCTAAATAGCATTAATTTTGTCTTACCAGTATTCAGGATTAGATTGTTAGCGTCAAACCATTTTTGGAAGGCTGTAAGTGCGCTACTGGCTTTTATTGACAAAGTATTTGTGTTATCAGCCGTAATAATTGCGTTCGTATCATCTGCAAAAACCGTTAATTTAATATCCTGCACATTTTTATTCATATAATCAGCAAGGTCATTTATGTATAATATAAACAAAATTGGTCCCAAGATTGATCCTTGAGGAACGCCCTTTTTAATTTTGGTCAATTTTGATTTACACGGCTTCTCCCAACCCAATTCAGTGTTTTTGAGTTCAAAAAATTGATACCTGTTCTCTAAATATGACTTAAAGAGTTTTAGTGTGTTGCCTCTAATCTCTCTAATATCTCCTTTTTTGACGTGATAACGTCTTATAAATCGATGAACACCGGCTGCATGCACGAAAAAGTGTAACGTTCCGCCTGTGCCGAGCGTGCAAGCGAGAGCGCGGAACAAGCGATAGCTCTTCCATTTCATGAAGTGAAAAGTGAATGTAGTTTCCATTGTTTATTACAACAACTTAATGTTAATTTATCAAAAAAAAAATTCAATTAACTCCTTCTTTGTATTATACATAATAATGATAATTCAGTGATAATAATTCAATTCATAAAAGTATGCAATTTTTCATCAATGTTTTCTTATGACGCTATCACGTAAAAACTAACTTTAAAGACAACCAATTTTTTTTTATTATGAATGGATTCGCTCTCGATCAAGCCAAAATTCATGATGGAACGAGCTAACCTAGAGGGTGCCTTTTTACCCTGGCTTTGAAAACGGACGGGTTATAAGTGCTCAGAAATACATTAACGCGAGTGAAGTATAAAATAAATCTATGGAACTTTGGTACAAAACGAATATTGCCGTTTCGTTTTACGTCTTAGTAAAATAGTTATCAACAGACTCGACTGATCGAATCACTCCACTCCACAGATTAAATAGGCGATACAAGACAATTAATTGCTTTACAAATAAATAAACATTTAATGCCGCCACGTTAAACTCAAATTGCTTTAGACATTTATGGATGCTGGCTTTTATTGTTTTTCTGATGTTTGTTTCACTATTTATGGGTACCTTGTGTTAAATTCTATGTTGCAGACGATGTGATAATTAATAATTTGTTGCAACGGTAGCGATCCTGCCTTTCGTAGCGAGTGAGATGACTAAGAGCATTTGTTCCTCTGCTATGGGTATTTATGTTTATTTCTACCTATAAATAATTAATTATGTATCATTTATGATACATATATGTCTATCCGTTACCCTAGTATCCATAACACAAGTCTTACAGTGCTTACTTTGGGCTAGGCTGATTGGTATGAATGTAAGAAATATTATACTATTCATATATTCTTTGACGACCTCGATGGTCGAGTGGCTGGCATACCAGTTTTCATAGTAAATACTGAGTTCCCAGATAGATTCTCGGCCGGGTCAATGTTTATCCGTATTTTATAAGATACATTTTGGCGAGTGTACAGCAGAATTGCACAGCCTTGTCCCGCCGTCCCCATTTTTACCACGTTTTACTTAACTTCACTTGTCTGTCTGTTGGTTTGTCGTCAAAATTTGAGATCCTTATTTCGACCTCTTCCTCTTATCCGATTTGGCTGAAATTTTGTATACAGGCTTGTTTCACCTAACAATTTCATATTTAATCAGTTTTACATCCTAAAACCACTTAATTAGGCTTTAATTTAATTAACCTCCACGTGGTGTGTCTGGATATTTGATATATATTACATGTATATATTGAAGAACTAAGTAGGCACAATTCAGATAATTTAAAACTAAAAAGAGTTAAATAAATACTTTATAAAAAAAAAACTTTTGAAAAACCACGTTTTACTACGGGTTATAAATGTACTAAAAAGGAGAAAATAAATTTTTACAAATGGACTAAAAAGATAAAAATAAATTTTTGGTAATAATGAAAATTTACGATACAAATATTCTAAAATTTATTGAATATTATGTATTGTTCTGAACATTCATACGCAGAATTTGAAAAATTTCCAAAAAATTAAATCGTGGTTCGCATTATACTTGAAAAACTATTCAATGCCATCCACAGCATTACTATTGCATTGGTTTAGTTAGGAAGGGATTTAGGAAAGATAATGAAAATATTAATATAATATCAATAACGCTGTTGATCTAAATTACGCACCACGTTTTAATTTTTTGGAAATTTTTCAAATTCTGCGTATGAATGTTCAGAACAATACATAATATTCAATAAATTTTAGAATATTTGTATCGTAAATTTTCATTATTACCAAAAATTTATTTTTATCTTTTTAGTCCATTTGTAAAAATTTATTTTCTCCTTTTTAGTACATCTATAACCCGTAGTAAAACGTGGTTTTTTAAAAGTTTTTTTTTTATTTACATCAGACAACCAGAATTACAAATAGGCGCCACCGTTGGTTATATACCAAAGAGTCACACTAAGCGTTTACATTATAATTTTGTGATACATACCGCTAAGGAGTGGAACTCTTTGCCTAAATCTGTGTTTCTTGACAATTACAATTGAGGGGTCTTCAAGTCACGAGTGAATCGGTATCTTCTAGGCAAGCGCGTCACATCCTAGATCGCATCGACGCTTACCATCAGGCGAGATAGTGGTCAAGCGCATGCCTATTTTCTATAAAAAAAACGAAATTTTCTATATTGAGTCGGGTCTGGATTTTGTTGAAGCGACTGGGGACAAAAGATCTGACAGCTTCTTCGGCCAACGTTTAAAGGTCTCAGCAAATGTGACGTGTATTTTCTCATGCCGAAAGAAAACATGGTTTTAAAACATACGTGCTAGTGCTGGACTAAATTTTAACCCAATATGTTTTATTATTCTGCTGAAGAATTAACAATGTTTGCCATAGATTGGATTAGATGAAGAAGATGCTACTATAAAAAAACCAGACGATTACATCCTACATGGCAAAAAGAGAGAAGGTAGACGAATACCATACTTTTTATAGGGTATTGTTAGATAGTGAAAGCCAATTTTATACTGTTTTTTTTTTACTTCTAGCATTCACCGAGCTATTTCTTTGGCTCATTAAACTGGGCACAATCCATTTATATTAAATATATAAAAGAATGAAAAATAACTTACTAGAATTTACCCTACTCGAAGTAAGCACAGCATACTTAGTTACATATCGAAATTGACCACTACCTAATATGTAAGTAAGCTATTTTTAAATTATAAAAAAAAGAACTAAAATTAAAATTTTACCCTAAAATGAGGAACAAAAATTTATTATTTAATTATTTAATTTATGATATATAGAAGCTATATTAACATACCTAATTCTTATAGCTCTTTTCTCTGGTACCAAAAATTAGTTAAATAAAAAGACAATAATTTTATGAAAAAGAAATTGTTTATAATGAATAACTAAAGAAAATAATTAATCATTGCAATCTTTTATCTTGTATCACTATCTATTGCGTATTTAGGATTCCCGAGGTTTGTATAGGGCTGGGTGCAAGCGCACAAATTCAATTCGTTTTTCGTCATTCATGATGGCGTCATGGATGAATGGCGCGCGTCAGAAAAGGTTATGCGTATACGCGGCGGGGCACGGAGCTTGCAGGTCGTCACCGTCACCGTCGAATTCACCGTCAACGATTTTTTTTCAGTACGTGTATTTTGTTGCTCTGTTTTTGCAAGCAACGATGGCAAGAAAGCGTCCCGTTCCTTCTGGCACGAGAAGAAACTATAGCTATAGCTAGCCAACGAGGAAACGCTGCCAGTTTTTAAGGCACCTTTTTCAACAGCAGCGGTGAGGTTTATATTCACCTTTTTTAGTTTTTTGTTATTTTATTAGATCTAGATATATTAATATTGTATTATATATTAATGTACTTAAATTCCACAACAATTTCCGCCTGAGAATTCACTTGTGACTCGAGTCGATTTTTTCTAGTATTTTTCTATTATAATAATTTATCTTAAAAGAAAAAAATGTAAATTTACAATATCTTAAATTGAACTTTGATATATAACTTAGAGACATTTCGTCGACCGTGACTGCAACACGCATACATGTCCTTTTGAACCTTTCAGACAAGTACAGTCGAAAGCAATACACCGTAGAACCATGTCACACTAAATCAGTAGAAAGCAAAGAGAAAACAGTAAAGAAATAATTAATCGATGTTATGTGACATAGTTCTACAGTGTCTTATTTTTTAACAGTGCATAGGTAAGCGCTTGACCGCTATCTCGCCTGATGGTAAGCGACGATGATATCTAGGATGTGACGCGCCTGCCTAGGAGATACCTATTCACTCGTGACTTGAAGACCTCTATATCGTATTAATCAGGAAACACAGATTCAGGCAAAAAGTTCCACTCCCTAACGGTATGGATTACAAAATTCGAACCAAAACGCTTAGTGAGACTCTTTGGTATATCAACCATATACTGGTGACGCCTTTTTGTAAGTCTGGTCGTCCGATGAGAAAATGGGTACGCCGGAACAAGGCTGTACAATTTTGCTGCACAGTCTCTGAAATGTATCCTATAAAAAACGGATAGGCTAGCTACCTTCAATGTTCAAGGCTTACAATGTATATATGTTATTATCGCTGTATGTTATTGCAATGTTCAGGGATACTTACTTTAAGTAAGTACAGATACTTGTTGACTTTGTTGTAATCAACGAAATAATGATATCGTAACACTATTAGTATTGTCGTAACAAAATAATTTTGTTTTTTTTTTTAATTATGTATGGTGACGACATATCATATTGTAAATGTCGTTACTTCTGTTAAAGCTGACGAGTTTCTTGCGCCCATTCTTCTTGCCAGTTAAAAGACGTCCTGAATGGGTGGTAGATAGGTAAAAATGTTGGACGATTCAAAACAACTTATTTTTAAGTGCATATGAATAAATTTTCATTTCATTTTCATTACGAAATTGTGATGAAGCTCAAAAACGAAACGAAATAAACCTTAATGAGTCCCTAAAATTGGTTAAACAGTTTTATCCGAAGTAGGTTACCTAGTCTATTTGGAGTAAGCCGTCTAGCGTTACTAAAATACCTAACATGAGGTCACCAACCAAAGTAGGTATTCAACCTTTATCCAGCCAGGTCACATATATTTTTAATATTTAAATAAAACAAATTTACTGGATTTTCGATTCTTTTACAAGCCGTGATCACAGGATGACTGATCAGGCTTCTGTAAAGGAGGATGCGTCGTTTAGTGCAACGGTAGCGATTCTACCTTCTGCACTAATGATCCCGAGTTCGAATTCTGGTAAGCATATGTTTGTGTGATCAGCACTAATATTTGTTCACGAGTCATTGTCCTTTGTATACTAATTTACGTATTATATACGTTATTTAGTACCCATAGTACAAACATTGGTTAATTTGCGACTAAATGATGTTCGAAATTTATTATTATTATATTCTTCAGTCACTTCCTGAGCTGTCCTTACGATTTTTCAAAAAGAAACTGAAGGCGTGGCTTCTTGAAAAGGACCTCTATGAACAAGATGAATTATTTAAATGCAAAATAAAAATCAATTTTATCATTGTGTGATATAAACTATGAATTTTTGTTGTATGTAGAAGTGGTTTATAAATTAATTGACCAAATTATCTTATATTATTAAGACATATTTCAAACATTAAGTTTTAATATTCACTGTTTTAATATCTAATTAATTTGTAAATCAATATTAATTTTTTTTTTAATTTGACATAATATAATATTTGCATGCTCTACCAAGGGCGGGACATATTGATGTATGTATTTTGCAGTATGTATACATGAGTAACTCAGCTCTAAACCGGTTCAAATATTCAGATCAAATAGATTTAAACCGTTGATCCACAACTCAAGGACAAAACAAACAGCTCACTGCTCAGTAGGTTAGTTATATTCGGACACAGAGTCACAGATACGCGAGTATTATCGGCGAACGAACCGCGAACCGGCTCCGGTGCAGCAAAGCAGATCTACAAACGTTTAGATTTTGGTACTGGGTGAGCTGATCTTTGAACTGGTCCGCAGTTCCAGCTCACATATGTGAACCGTGATCTGATCTGTGGCTCACAATTTATGTCTAGACCCAAGTAAATATACAATTTCATTTCCGGTAAAAGTCTCTTTAAATGTGAGATAAAAACGAAAATGTAACATATATATTTTGAACATAGAAAATACAAGGCTTTTTTAAATTGTTTTTTTTTTTATTTGCAAAGAAAGTAAAATGTCCAGCGTTTTATTTTTTTAAATCACTTTTCATGTTAAAATAAATTCCTTAAACATTTCAGGCAGAATGGCAAATTCTTTTCGCCTCCTCTGAGAAAATCTCGTATGAAATTTGTCAAAGTATCCTTTGAAGTTATTCTAACATAAAATTTTAAGATATATAAAGTAAGATGGGTGAAGGTTCTCAGACCCTTATAACATGTCTAAAACATTTTATTGTAAATATATGTAAAGAAAACCTCTTTCGTGTGTTTTCTTTGCTTAGTGTCTCTTGCCGCATATGTCAAGACATGAGAATTGTGACGTTTGATTTTTGTTAAAGAATATGGTTTTCAGTTAATTAATATTTTATTATAATAGTGAAACGGAATAGAGGCATTAATGTAGTTTCTCTACATTGTTACAGGTGAGAGAAATTTATGTTTAAGTTACCTACTAAATTAATTTGTGAATTATTGTGTGAATAATTTCTTTCAATAAAAAATCTCCACATTGTTACAGAAACACAAATTTTGTTTTCTATTCTTCAGAGGAGGACGCCAATAACATGATATATTATATATACAAACACTTTAAGTCTAACTTAATTGAACAGATTAAGATCTCATTTGTATGAATAGTTATCTTCTTGCTATACTTATAATTTATAAGCAAGATATATTTTAACTGGTTTTAAGGGTTCCGTACTTCGAAAGTAAAAAACGGAATAACGGACCCTTATAGGATCACTTTGTCTGTCCATTTGTATGTCCGTCTGTCTGTGAAGACCCTTTTTCTCAGGAACGCTTGCAAGTATCAAGCTGGAATTTATATCAAATTCTCAGGTCTACTGTGAAAAAACTAAACTTCTAAGTCAACGCGATCAAAAGACACAGCCGTTTATGCCGCAAAATTCCGCAAATTTTCGACACTCGCAAGTGAATTAAAATCTACAGGGTACTTCCCGTGAACTCAGAATCATGACATTTGCTACGAAGCAACGTCTTATAGCACAGAAAATGGAAAAATTGCAAAAACCGTTAAATCTTAGTTATATCATATAATATAACTAAGATTTAACGGTTTATTCAATTAGTCAATTATTAAAAATATTTTTAATAATTGACTTTTATTTATATACCTACAGGCTTGTACGGAACCCTCGGTGCGCGAGTCCAACTCGCACTTGGTCGGTATTTTATTTAACTTTTACGCTCTGATATTTCAGCGCAGATGGAGGCACCATTGTCACATAAGAACTGACAGGTGGCTGATGTGTAATACACTTAGCAACTCCGATTAAATTACCTCAAAGATTACACCTACTACTCTGATAATATAACGTTTAAACGCCCTAAAAATATCAAGCTATTTATTCTTAGTGAATATCCAAAACTAGGCCGAGCAATAATGGAAAGTTCTGATTTTGTTTAAAGATTTTTTTAATTATTAGTAATATAACAGGGTTCTTTAATATCTGATATTTATAAAAAAACTAGCTTTTATCCGCGTCTTCGCTTGCGTTAATATAGACTTTAATTAAAAGTTATATTATTATCCCACGCGAACGGTGCTTTTAATCTGGATGAGAGGTACTCTATGTACTAAAAGTGAAATAAACAAACTAACTCACTTTGGCGTTTATAATTTTAGTTAGGAAGGCAGTCTCATTTTCAGTCTTGTTAAAATTGGATAAACATTTATATATAATTTCTAAAAGTTTAAATTATGTTATGTTGCCGTAAAGATATAAACATGCTAGCTGACCTGGCCACGAGTCGCTGTGTTATAAATTAAAACGAAACCTATCCTATGTCCTCAGTTAGAACAAAACGGAGTTCATCGCGATCAAACACTGTGACAGGGCATTTTTATAGCTAAAAATATAAAATACATGATTTTATGAAATACTAGCTTTTACCCGCGGCATCGCCCGCATTTTTTTTATTATTATTTTTCAATTAAAAGTATCCTATGTTACTTCTTATACCTCCAAGAAAATATGTACAAAGTTTCATGATGATCGGTTTAGTAGTTTTTGCGTGAAAGCATAACAAACAAACTTACATTCACATTTATAATATTAGTAGGGATTTCCATCAATCTAATTCTTGTAAAAAATCGAATGAAAAATCGAATTCGAACCCAGGTCCGTCGCGTCGGTGCGCTGTTGCAACATAAGGTGGTCATTATTTATCATGATATAAAATCAATTATAAACATGTATAAGTAAACGCCGTAATCTATAGAATTTAAAGCAAAACTTCTTTAAAAAGTAATTGAATGAGTGAAAGGACATAAAAAGTCGCAGTTACTTTTTAACATTCAACTCATTTCGGTTGAAAACCGTGAGAATAAACCGTATGAACAGAATAATTATTAATATAATTCGGTAGGTGAGCCAACTCACCTCACGAATTAGCCATAAATGGAAAGAACGGCCAATTAACACGAAAACACCAATTATAATTACGACCTTAATGTAATAGCAACAAGGTTTAGGAAACTGCTCAAAATTACAAGAAAAAAGTCATAACTTTTTAGGGTTCCGTACCGAAAGGGTAAAACGGAACGCTATTACTAAGACTCCGCTGTGCGTCCGTTCGTCTGTCACCAGACTGTATCTCATGGACGTACTAGTTAAACAATTGATTTTTTTTTACAAATGATGTATTTCTGTTGCCGCTGTAACAACAAATACTAAAAGACATAATAAAATAAATATTTAAGAGGGTTCCCATACAACAAACGTGATTGTTTTGCTCGTTTTTGCTCGATATTTATAACGGCAACAGGTAGACGCTTAAAATATACACAGAATATTGAGTTATATTATTCACTTTAAAAATTAATTAATTGTTTTAAATAAAATTAATATTTAAGGGAACAAAGTTGAATTTCTATTCCCGTGATGAACTTTACTTAACTAAAAGTTTGTATGGAACCCTCGGTGCGCGAGTCCGCCTCGCACTTGTCCGGTTTTTTATTTCTCTTGTTATAATAATACTGAGTGGTGTTGAGTATGGGAGAGCAAAAACAGGTACTTTCTTCATCATAAGTATTCGCAGAATGACTATTTAAGATTATCTTTAATTTAGAAATTTCTTTGGGAAGCATAATAGGTCCTGGGTTCGAATCCCGCAAGAGGCAGATGTTTGTATGATGATTACTAGTATTTGTACCTGAGTCATGGGTATTTATATGTATTTCTATTTAATATTACATACCTATGTATCATATATATATATATGTCTATCCGTTACTAGTATCCAAAACATAAAGCCTTATAGTGCTTACTTGGGGCTAGGCTAATTGGTGTGAATGTAAAACATATTATTTTGATATATTATTATTTTTATATAGTGGCATTTATACAGTCCGTCTGATCACCAGTGTCTAACCCGTTAAAGCAAGCAATATGATCAATTTTATCGATAAATCTACAAATATATATCTTCCAGACACCCCTTGCTGGATAGAAACACTATACAGAGAGAAAGTCATAATCTGCCAGTAGAATAAAATAAAGAAGGAGGTTCTAATTTAAAATACTAAAACGCAAAATTTACATGTAAATAAAACCGTAAAGTTTATATGTTAGTAAATGTAATTAGTCGTTTGCTTTTTCTGTTATCTAATTAAATATATGACTTTTGACGTGATAACGTCTTATAAATCGATGAACACCGGCTGCACGCACGAAAAAGTGTAACGTTCCGCCTGAGCCTATCGTGTAAGCGAGAACGCGGAACAAGCGATAGAGAGGCACGATTGGCCTAAGCGTTAAGCTTGTGACGCATCTCTCTTCCACTTTATGAAGTGACAAGTTAATGTCGTTTCCATTGTTTATTTCAACAACTTTATGTTAATTTATCGAAAAAATAATAATGTTCAATTAACTCCTTCTTTGTATTACACAAAATAATGATAATTCAGTGATAATAATTCAATTCATTTTATAAAAGTATGCAATATTTCATCAATGTTTTCTTATGACGCTATCACGTAAAATTATCGTCCGTAAACTGACTTTACAGACAACCAATTCTTTTTTTGTTGACAAGAAAAAGTCATATATTTTAAGATGACTTTTTTTGAAAATTTCACTAAGTGATTTGAATTAAAACTAAAATCAAAAAATGAAGTAATTTATAAAGGTTTAAAGTCTGTTGTATTTTTTAAGGCTTTGTTTTGCTAGGCTGACTTCATTTTAAATCCAATTCAATTCCAACTATAATTGTTAATAAATAAAAAAAGTTATTTCCCCTACATAATTATTCTCGGCATTGCCCTTTACTAAAACAATTCACCTTAATGCGTTTCAAATCACTCCACCTTCTGCCAAGCGACACAAATTATAACTGAATTGGATACAAGAACACAAAATTATAGTACATATAAAGGGTCTATATAAGGCTGTATAATTGTCGAAAGCACAACTTCCGCAGTCGTTTAAACTGGAAATGGGGGAGGACATGGTGGGGAGGGTAATTACCCTCCTCGTTACGGTAACGACAACGCCTTATCTGCAATTACGCACATGCCGCTCTTTCAGTGTTGCCAGTAACCTAAGTCAAAAATGCCAGGAGACAGCTTACTAGGTCGATGCAGACGGTAAGCATAAAGCTTCGCTAAAGCGGAGCGTAATATTAAAAAATGTAAAAAAAACAAATGTTCAGTAAATTTCAAAATTCCATAACAATGAAAATTTTATTATGGGTAAATTTCAAATTTCGGCCTCCTTCACAATCTGGTCCTAAACGTGTTGATTCGATTCCACACAAAAATTATTAAAATCGGTTAAGAACTCGGGAGGTTATGGCGTAACAGACATTGCGTCATTAAACTGATCCATGGGAACTCCGCTCCAAAAAAGTAACACTTTATCGGGAAAATGAACATTATCTTTTTTCATATAGAAAAAGACTCTAATACAGGAACACCAGCTTAATTTAAATTTTAGCATAAAGAACACAAAATAAAAATAAAGCAAGCATACACTTGCTGGATTGCACTTAGCTTGGACTTGCTTATTCTTGAATTCCCTAAATGCTTGCTTAATATGTTTACTTAGGTACCAATTATTGTTAGCATACAGAAGTCTATTGCAAATAAACCAAATATTTTAAATGTGTTAAATATAATTTTTGTCTGCTTGTTTTTTCATTTTTTAGTAATAGATTGACTACAATAAAAATATGGATCAAAAGTAAACATGTTTCTTTAGTAATTAACCATACGCCTTATTTTAATTATATCTTAATTATTCTTATAAAAAATCATCATTAAAATAAATGAAAATTCATGTTTGTTCGTGTGATCACGTGAACTTAGGCTAGGGTTGGCTGAGTTTGGAGTGCACCTGACGTCACATGCTTGTTACAGTAAATGTCAGTCTAAGTTTTTATACGGTATATCGTATTATGATTTTGGAGCTAAAAGTTCGTTTACAAGCAGGTGACGACATGAGTTCAAGTAACCTTCTCAGAACAATAACTAAAGCTATAGAAGGAGTGCTAAAATAACAACACAATACGTTAGTTCGTACTATTTTGACTTATACAGTTGTAAATGTGTAAGAAAGAAATAAGTATACAGATTTTGTTTCTTAATTTATAAGGTAGTCACTAGTTTCCCATACGTCAGTGATGAACGGCGTCGATATTACTATCGATAAAAATAAAATTAAAAACATGTAAAAAAAATATGCTGTTGGTATGTCTATGACACTAGAACTGACGGTAATGTGTCATAATAAATACGTGTAGAATCTGCAATATGAACATTTTATAATGCAGTATTCATGAGTAGAATTTTGGACCCGAACCAATTTATTTATTAGATTTGCAGTCTTCAGTATCTAGAGCAACTAGGTAGGTACAGTTAAAAAATTGCACTTTGTATAGGTATATCATATTAGGCTACATGTTTCTATTTTAAGTTAGACCTCTAGCAGTACATTAGTGAACACTGCATTCAACATTAAATTTTTAATAGGTATAGATTAAAAAGAGGAAAATTTTTAAAAGAAAATTAATCGACTATTTAAATTAAATTAACCAACTATTATTTTATACATATTTACTTATTAATTTTATATTTTTATATACTACTCTGTCAAGAAAGTACCGGGAAAAGATCAATAATATACACAATGTTTGTTATTCATCCAAATTTATTTTATCACCTTCAAAGTATGCTCCTTCAGAAACGATACACTTACGCTAACTTAATCGTTTAAAACATTTTTTAAACGCTGTTTCCGGAATTGAGTTCAGTTCTCGCCGCGAATTTTTGTCATTTTTGTTTACACACTCTAAAAGTGCTAGGTATTCGGCTTGAACATATTCTTGTTTCAATTTTTCTATCAATATGTTATAGAGTTGAGATTTCTTCGCATTGCTCCTTAATGTTCTCTTTGTTAGTGTTTATTTTGCGAAGACGTCACTTGCTGGTCTTTTTAATCCTTTCTAACTCTTTTTTTAATATTCCAATTTGGTTTTTTATAATCTGCTATAATTTTCTGTAAATAAGATATCAGTTCAGTGATATCGGAATCAGTATTTGTTTCAACTGTGGTCATAGATTTGGGGCGTTTACTTGGTGGTTCATAATTCCTTCTTAATGCGATAGTGGTTTCTGAAACACAAAAATATTATTGTAAATAAGCTATCATTATTATTTGGGATACACGCTGCCAAAATGTTAATTGAAAATCTGAATATTTATTGGTAGGATCGAAATAATTATATGACAAAGCAAGACTAAGATAATGTTTGGAATACAAAAGGAGCAATTGCATGTTCTGTAAATGTAATGTGGGTATAGCATTTGCTTTCAGCCGCTGAAATTAAATGTTTTCATGTGGCTCAAATGAATGTAGTTTAAAATGTTTCGAACAAATGTGACTATGCGCTTTCGGTGTCCAATTGATCCTTGATATACGGCGTATCCATTCAGTTCTAATAGGTTCATCTTTGGGAAAACTAAAGCAAAAAGTAAAAACCAAAAATGTTGACATCGATAACAAAGAACACATCACTATCATACTATCATATACAAAACAGAAGGCATGAAAATAAGACAATTTAAACCAAAACTCATGGAGCAATCTATTTGTAATATTAATTTACTACAATTTTCTGAATATACCGTTGTTATATTGTCAAAATATGAGAATTTAGAAACCAAACTCACCGATGAAATGATAACACCTCATCCGTATTTTCTTTTCGTGATATATGAGACTTGCAGTCTGGAACAACACAAGCCATCCTGGACGCGGACTCTAAGATGTCTGAAGCGTCTATATGCACACTTTCCTGTTATTTTATCACGAACTTCCTTGTAAAATAATATAATTTCACGCTAGCCGCTCACAAAGCTGTTCGGCCACTGTAATACGACCGCATTGAATTTGGTCTTACTTCAGAAACCACGTTCATCAAAGACGTACTTTTAATTTAGTAGTATAATATACAACCAAATTACAACCATTTGACATTTGTACTTTGAGAGTTTGTGACAATGACGTGAAAATAAAACCTTACAATTGTTGTCTATTTCGCTCTTACCCATGTATGTTAGATTACTTTAAGTGAATACGAGAGCTGTTATACAGTTTTTATTTTAGCGCTCCTTCTATAGCTTTAGTTATTGTTCTGAGGTAACCTTAGTCTTTAGCGTTTTGGAGGATTTTCTATTTATTTAAACTGATGGCGATTTTTATACAAAATAGGAAAATTTACAAAGAATGATTAAAATGATTTAGATGTATAATATTTATATATTTTATGCATTTTTCAATGAAATCTTATAAGATAAATTATTATACCTAATAGAAAAATACTAGAAAAAATCGACTCGGGTCACAAGTGGTTCGTTTCCCGCCTGAGATTCACTTGTGACCCGAGTCGATTTTTTCTAGTATTTTACTATTACTATAATAATTTGTAATATTGTCATAAAACTT
Organism: Calamotropha paludella; assembly: GCA_927399485.1. Taxonomy (NCBI): domain Eukaryota; kingdom Metazoa; phylum Arthropoda; class Insecta; order Lepidoptera; family Crambidae; genus Calamotropha; species Calamotropha paludella. The sequence goes on from OV656820.1 coordinate 826,054, forward strand.
GCAAAAGCCCTTTACTCGTTATGTTAAAGTAAAATTTAGGGTCGTGTAACACGGAAGTAACATGAGAAATTAAAATTAGTCTAAAATGTTGCAAAAGTAACATCCTGGCAACACTGCGCTCTTTCCATAATGCCGGCGAGTGCCGTTTCAAAACAATGCACAATGATTCACATTTTATCGCATTCAACTATACCATGTTTAAAGTAATAACATTATTAGATGACACGAAATAGCGGGCTCTGGTGTTTCAGACAATAACAATAGAACGACTATACGGTAACAGTGTCTAAAAGAATAGGCTAATTAATACAAATGCACAGGGTGTTTTCCATTTCATATAATTACGAAAAAAATAATTTATAAATTATAACATTCATTGGATTTAATTTTTTGTTTGTACTGTTTACATGCCATCCTGTAACAACATTACGTATATTATTCGTTTGATATAAAATATACAGTAAAATCTCTTTATTCGCGGGGTTTACTTTCCGAAAATATGCCGCAAATACAGGGGAATCATAGGGGATGCGTTCCAAGTTCCAAAATAAAACAATTACTATAAAATCAGTTTGAGCTGTAGTATTATAATATGCCTTTTAAGAATAAGGCTCCTTTCCATAGACCGATCAGTTTTCATGATCACAAATTTCATTTGCGTAAAAACCTTTTTAAATTAAATGTACTCCTTACCAAGCGCACCTAGTTCGATCCTCGTCGAATGTAAAACCACTCTGTTACCACCAGGGGTAATATCCTTTTTTTAACCTGCTTTTATATTGTGACGGTAAGGTTTGATTTAATTGACATTAGTCCACTTGGTCAAAACTTTCATTAAAGCCACCAAGGCATTTACCAGAACACAAATGATGCCACTACCTTAATCTCTTTCTATTTACCGATTGCATCTGCGAATAATGAAATTTTTAGCCGGGAATACAGGAACTAGGTTGCAATTTTTCCACCCATAAATAATGAAAACGCGAATAAGGAAACCGTGAATAAGGAACTTTTACTGTACTTACATTCTATTATTTAATTTGATATAACTAGCGGCCCGTGGACAAAATTCTTTAAATATTTTCTATTCTTAAATATTTTTTATTTCTATTATTTCTATTTATATATTCTATTTCTATATTTGCTATTATTAAATATTTTTCCGTTAGCGCCATCTAGCGTCCGGTATACAAACTACGTGCGGTTAACGCGTTGCTATGGTAACGTTATTGATACAATGGTAAAAGAGCGGACAGACAAACACACAAACCACTGTGATCTTAGATTATAGATTATGACTTATCTTTATATATATAATTCTTCTGTGAGTTGTATGTCACTGAACTCCTCCTAAACGGCTGGACCGATTTGAATGATTTTTTTTGTGTGTGTTCAAGGGGATCTGAGAATGGTTTAGATTCACAAATCAGCCCGGCAGATGGCGCTGCAGACGGCATCTAGGTTATTTATCTATACTGCAAAAATAACAGGCAGGACAACGTCTGTCGGGTCCACTAGTTATTATATATAAGCTCGCCTTCAAGATGTTTGTTTCGACTTACCACGATCCTGACATGTCCTGACATTCTTCAACTCTCATCAGCCTTTTCAAATAAGCTTGTCGGTTAAGGCTTCTTTTGATCTCGCCTTTTTTCAGGACCGAAATTAAAAGTAAAAAATAAAGTTGGGTTAGCCATAACAGCGTGTTTTTTGTTTTTTTTATAAACTACTATCTGAACCGGCCACGCGTTGCTGTGGCTCAGTTATTATATTTTGAAACATGTTTTATTTTAAATTAAAATAAAATCAATCCTATGTCCTAAGTGGGAACAAATCCAGTAAATATAAAAGATATCATACATTATTTTTCATTTTCTTATTTAATCTATAATAAAAGCGTGATCCTTTTTTATAACTCCTGTCATTTATTATAATTTAAGAGTACTTCGTATTTTGAAATTTTACTCAAAATTTCTCCGAGAAAAATTCATCGGTCTCAGACAAGTGTGTAAAATTTTTATATAATCTGACGTTAAAACGAGTTAGAAAATTCCATTACAAACCAACAAACATACAGGCACAAATACAGGTGAAGTTAACAAAAGCGTGTTCAAAACCTTAAATACGAAAATAAAACACGCAATTAAATGCTTTTAAAGTCAACGGTTGCCTTTAAAGACCCATCCTATTGTTCTATACAGAGACCTGCCGACCCGAAGCGTATGATAATGGTTGGTTCTACTCTTGTTCTTGTATGCACGCAAAAAACCCAGACTGCAGGCTGTAATTTATTCTGTAATGGGAGTGACAACCCTAATTAATTTTACACCTAAAATAAGGTTGTGCTTTGTACATTTTTTATTATTCCACAACAAAAGTTAAAAAAAAAAAGGTATTTGTCATAAAAAAAAACGGAATAATGAGTAACATAATAAATGATAAATTATTTTAATAGAAAAATACTAGAAATTATCGACTCGGCTCACAAGCAAATTCTCAGGTAAAAATCCAACCTTTCGATGTTCAGGATGTTCCTCCCATTGATGAGACAACGCTGGCCAGCAGCGTAAAATTAAAATGGTACTAGAAAATTTCGGCAAGTTTTAACAAGGCTCGGTAGCTTAATTGGGAGAGCATTGGACTGGACATCCAAAGGTTGCGGGTTCGATTCCCGCCTGAGAATTCACTTGAGAGCCTTCGATTTTTTCTAGTATTTTTCTATTAAAATATTTATCTTATAAGATAACAAAAAAAAATATAATATTAACTGACACGGCCACGCGTTACTGTGTCCACTGCAGCGCCATCTGCCGGGCTGATTTGTGAATCTAAACCATCCAGGGCATCACCCAAACGCATACAAAAAAAAATCATTCAAATCGGTCCAGCCGTTTAGGAAGAGTACAGTGACATACACACGTACAGCAGAATTATATATATAAAGATTATAAAATCATATATGTAAATAAAATATAATAAAATATAATAGGCAGGACTCATACTCACAGGAAAGTCCGTTTCTACGCAGTGTTACAGTGGGCTGTACTTATCCTTTGGTGATGGGAACATGACTTTTATTACAAGTATATCGTCAATGAACGTCGCATCGTCGGTCGTCGTGAGGTGGAAACCAGTCGATTCGAGGAAACGGTGACCAACCTCATTGGAAAGTTTTAACGGGAGAGTTTGTAAGCAAGGAATAATAGGCTCGTATCCACTTGCTATCCGTCGAGTATCCGTCCAATTATTTCGCCTTTACCGATTGTTGAATACATGTTGAAATATAAAATTTGATATTGTAGGTACCTTTAACCTGTGCGTTTAGCGTTAGTAACAATTGCAGATTTGATAACTTAAGTCTGTGACTAAAGAATACCGTTCTCTTTTTTGTCGATATATTACTAACATATTAATGCAGTAGCGATCCTACCTTCTGATCTAAAGATTCCGGGTTCGAATCCTGGTATCGATAAGTGTTTGTCAGCCTTTGATTATAAACATTTGATTAAAGACATGTTTATAATCAAAGTTGTCAGCAGACATTTCTTCACGAGTTGGATTTAAATAAAAATTTGTCAACCAAGGTTAAATAGTTAAAGCACTTGTATAATAGAATTCAGAAACAACATCGGCAACACAACACCCAGACTCGGGCCAATATATGTAGAAAATTTCGGTTTCTGCATTCATCCAGCTAGAGATATACCGAATTTATTATTATTTTAAATTAAGCGTAACTTACATCCGATACTTATTAAATTCCGGCTCGGCAGACAATAACCATTCTTCAATTACAAAAGCTGCTTTCTTTACAAAGGCTGTTTTTTTAAGGTTCCGTATTCAAAGGTTAAAAACGGGACCCTATGACTAAGACTTCGCTGTCTGTCCGTCCGTCTGTCTGTCACCAGGCTGTATCTCAGGACCCGCGATAGCTAGACAGTTGAAATTTTCACAAATATTGTATTTCTGTTGCCGCTATAAAACAAAATAAAATAAATATTTAATAGAACAAACGCGATTTTTTGCCCTTTTTTGCTCGATATCAATAATGGCAACAGGTAGGCACTTGAAATATTCACAAAATACTCAGTTGTATTTTACTTTAATAATAAATAATAAAATTAAAATAAAATAACTATTTTAGGGGGGCTCCCATACAACAAACGCAATTTATTTACTTAACTACAAGTTTTTACGGAACCCTTCGTGCGCGAGTCCGACTCGCATTTGGTTTTTTTATTATTCTCTTCAATTTTTTTTGTGAGTAGAAAGCAAAGGTGCGGTTTATGGAGTAAGGCGGTTCACACACTAGAGATGCGTCCCGCCGCGGTGCGCGTAGCGACAGAAAACGCGCCCCCGCGCGGAGGCGCAGATCTGCCTATCTTAGCGGTGTAATCTGCTTCTCCGCGCAGATTTTCAATACAAGTTGACCCTACTTCTTCACGCCCCGCGCTCCCGCGCAGAAAATGCGCGCGGGGCGCCTTCCCGCGCGTTCTCGCGTCGGCAGTGTGTTGTCATAGGCGTGTTTTCTATATTAATTGAGATTCTTGCATACAATAATAAAATCTGCGGCCACGCGCTACGCGACGGGGCGCGGTGCAGTGTGTTAACCGCCTAATGGACAATGTCAGAACCGACCGAACTAATCGAGTGCGCTGTCCGATGCAACAACCAAATCGAATTCAATCGATTTATCGAAAATCAAATGTGTGAAATGATTAATGTTCTGAACTAAGTAGATACAGTGATGTTTTTTTTGCATTCACAATCCCATATTTCTTTAAGATACTAGCTGACCCATCCATGCATTGCTGCGTTATAAACTAAAATTAAATCTAAAACCTATCGTATGTCCTAAGTCGGAACAAATTCAGCAAAATGATAAAATAAAACATCTAAATCGGAGTTCATCGTGGTCAAACACTATGACACGTAATTTTTAAATATGTATGTAGATTTTGTATTTTCTTTTTTTATTGTGATTGTCGCTATGCTTTTGTCGTTCTGGTTGTCTGTCATAGTATATTCGTACCATTATTAGTTTTAAATTAAAAATTGTTTCGTTTAAAATTTTGTGTTTCCATCAGTTACCCATACAGTCCATTTTCTTTTACCATCTAACATTTTGTGTTGAATGTTGGAATTACTTCATAATATTGTCAACCAAATATTTAATTTTTGAATTATGCTATATTGTCATTTGTACTGTACAACATTATAATAATAATATAAACAAACACACTAATTAGCCTAGCCCAAAGTAAGCACTATTAGGCTTGTGTTTTGGATGTTAGGATAACGGATAAACATTTTTTTTTAATTTAAAAAGGGGTTCGCTCTTGATCCCAATCAAACCCGGGGGCTAAGACAGAGTCCACGATGGTAGGAGCTAACCCAGAAGGTGGCTATTCAACCTGGCTTTAAAAACGGAAGGGGTTATAAGTACTCGGAAATACAGACGCAGGGAGGGAGTTCCACTCCTTTGCTATGACATTATTACATATACTATATTAATTAATTATAGAAATGTATATAAATAACCATGGGTTACGGTACAAATGCTCGTATTCATCACACAAACATCAGCCCATTCCGGGATTTGAACCCAGGACCGTTTGCGAAAAGCAGGGTCGCTACTGTTGCACCAAACGGTTATAAAGATTAAAATTGATACTCAAATCGGAATGTAAAATTATATGCACAATATAGAGAAAAAGAATTAAAAAAAAATCCAAATTGACATAGTAATATAAAAAGAAAAATTATGAATACAAGTTAAAGTACTACAACTGAAACCAGGTATTATAAATATACTATGTTATCAGTCGATATTTAACTTTATAATGAGAACGTTTGAATTGAATATTGTACGAGTAATGTTGTGGGTAAACCTGCAACCAACTGTGTTTACAACCTAAATTATGGCCTGTATGAATGGGCCCGTCACTGTGTGTGACGCAAAATTGTTCAAAGAACTGAATAGACTATCAGGTCGCTTTATTCGATTTCAAAAGCGAGTAAATATAAAGTAGTGCGTCATTAGGTTTGAAAGCAAAACGTAGTAGTTGTCACGACGGGGCCCGCGCCCCTGGGGCCCTCCCCGCCACAGGCTAGAGTATACAGTATGACCATTTCTTTTTTTTTAAGTTCCTAACTTTAAAAGGAAATTATGGAACCACTTTATTGTCCGTCTGCCCGTCTGTCTGTCTACCCTTTACCTCGAAAGTACTATGAAATTCGGTAATTTATATCGTCATTTATTTCATGTAGGTACAGGAAAAAAAATAAAGAAAACCTTCGTAATAAAATCTTTAAAAAAACATATTTATATAAAGTTCATTATCGTTAAGTTTGAACTGTTAATATAACCACAATTTCACTTATATAACACAAGAAATTAATAATTATAGTATTTTACAAGAAAAGCTCGGGAAAATCTGCAAGACTCGATTTTTGAACTTTATTTTTATTTTGACACAGATTAGTTTTATTAACAGTAAGGACTAATATTTAAACATATACTAAATCTTTTCGGTATGTTATTTCATTGCTCCAAATGATACGCGTGTAATCGATAAAGCTATTTTTTATACTAAATAATAGTATTGTACTTGGCATTTTTCATGTCATTTTATTTAAGCGTGTCATATGCTGAGCTTGTGCGAATGCGTAGGTATTTATTTCTACAAATATGTATGTTACGGTAAATCTGATTACAATGGTTATTATTAATAATAACTAGTAATTATTATTCTTACCTCATGATTTGGTAAGGTTAGTTTAGGTTATTGAAGTTTTATTATTAATAATTGTTGGTTAACTACCAACAATTAATAATTTCCAATTGATCACACTTACCGTAACATATATATGACAAATGTTGTAATGAAACTTAAGGATAAGTTTCGCCGAAGGGTAATTGATGATGTATCTCAGATGTCAAGCGAGACTCAAATCCACATCCATTTTTTCTAGTAGGTATTTCTTAAACTGACACCAGCGCGATCACTTCATGTTCTAGGTACTTCATACACCTATAACATCGAATATAATACTAATACGAGAAACAGTAATGTAATAAGTATATTGTTTTATTTAAATGCCAGATTTTTATAGTCAGACAATTATTAATAGTAACAATTGAACTTGTCATAGATTGACAGAGTACTCGCCCGGATAGCGAGGAGAAGTGGGTTAAGTCCCTCCTGCCACACTTGATATAAATCTAAATTTTGGGCACTACAGGTCTTTTATTTTTATAACTGTTTTATCAATAATTATTGTAATGATGTATGACTCATAATGCGTTATAACATTATGTAACTGTTTGTTGCCAAAATAAACAATATAAAAAAAGTTGATTTATTTCTAGTAAAAATATATTTGTATAACGTCACATTATTTAAATATAATATTTTTAATAACAACTATAATCGTCATTGATTTTACGTACTGCAAATATGTTCAGGCTGTGTCCTAGACAAAATTGCTTGTCTGTACATAAATAAGGTATAAATCCGAAGAAAAAGGTCCGCATGAATAATAAATCAATGAACTATGAAGCATTCTTCGCTTGCATAATGGCGGACCGGTGGCTGTGACGTACGCGACTGACGGTCGTTTCGTTGGATGTTATAATTCATTGGTCCCGATATGTTTGGGAGAGGAATATCACTGTGAATAGCTGGTAAACGGTGCTTACATTGATTTCCCCTTGTTGTTTTGTATATTTTCCTGAAGTATACAAAATGTGATTAACTCAGTATTCGACACGAAAAGACGTCTTGATTCATATGAATAGCATAGATACGTTTATTATTCATTCAAAGGCTATCTAATTTTTAAATAGGATCTGGGCGTTGTCAACAAAGACGTCAAAATCTGGATAAGCCACAAGGAGTGCGTTTAGTGCCCGATGCATATATAAATGTGGATAACTGGAACCAATTATTTAGTTTCAAATTGTAATACTATCGATAATAAATAACTCATAGAATACATGTGTCCCTACCAGGATTCACATCCAGGACCATTAGTGTAGTAGGTAGGATATTTTCCAATACTGAATTTGGCTCTGAGTTGTTAAAAACTAAAACACGGATGTTATACGTAAATATGTATGTATAAAACCAACTGGATGCTCCAGGTGTCCTATCGCTATCTAGGAAAAAGGTTACTGCACCGCACCGTTCCCATCGGACTTTGAACTGTAGGTAAATCAGAGTATTTTCAGCCAGTAGTCCTTTCAGAAAGCACTGAAGTCCTGGGCTCGTCGGTTTCACCCGCCGACTGGACTTATAAATCGAGTTTCCAATCGTCAAAGAAATAAAAAACGTTGCAACAGCTAAGGTTTATCTACCTTGTGGCTAGGGTAATGGCTGAAAATCGGTGTTTCATCTGTCTCCCTGATGAAATTATTACAATGAGTCTTAATTACTGCCACTGTACACAGGTACAACATTGTTATTTTTTAATGTTTTTTGAGTGAAATTTAGTGGTAGGTCCATTAATTTAATAATTATAATGTAATATTTCATACACTTACACTAATCACCTAGCCCAAAGCGCTGTAAGGCTTGTACTATGGATATTAAAGTAACGGATAGACAATATAGACAATATAGACAATATAGACAATATAGACAATATAGACAATATAGACAATATAGACAATATAGACAATATAAGGAAATATACATATATGATACATAGATTTCTAATATTCGTAGAAATATATATGACCCAAGACTCAGGTACAAATGCATTCATCACACAAACATTTCCCCTTTCGGGATTCGAACCCAGGACCGTCGGTACGAAAGTCAAGTTTGCTACCATTGCACCAAGCGGTCGTCATTTGTGTATTGCAATTGGAATTAAACGTTTTATCTATCTATGTACCTCATCCTGTTTCCAATTGCGAAAATACGGGAAGTCGCTCCCGGTATAGAAAGGGAAATGGTAAAGGGGGAGGAAGCAATTCCCCCTAATATCGAGTCATTAATGGTGTGTACGGTTCTGTCCTCATTATAAAATGAGGTGGGATTCTAATGGTTTTGTCTAGTTTTTAGTGATTTTTTGCTATCGACCATCTTATTTGAACATATTGATTTAAGGAAGATATATTATCTTTATTAAGACTAGCGACCCGTCCCGGCTTCGCACGGGTGGACAAAATTCTTTAATTTTTTTCTATTATTAAATATTTTTCCGTTAGCGCCATCTAGCGTCCGGTAGTCGAACTACTTGCGGTTAACGCGTTGCTATGGTATTGATAAAATGGAAAAAGAGCGGGAAAAAGAGCGGACAGACAAACATACAATGATTTTAGATTATAGATTTAACGTGTGAAGTAAAATCAACATGAAATGTGGATTTTCAACTTTAAAATCACAGTGCCTACAGAACTGTATTTTGACAATAATTGTGCATTTAAACTAAAAGTCCCCCAATTTGACGTTGAGCCGAACGAATGGGCCTTATCGCGGCAAATTGCTTACAACAAAAAAAAACTATGAAACGCGCGCTTTTTCATCGAATACGCTTTTTGTCTACGGCGTTGTATTTTTTGCTCTTTTTGCTCACGATCTACAAAAAAAAGTCGAACGCTATAATTTTGTAAGGACTCAATTGTTTACTATTACAATGCGTTTGGCATTGGTGTTATTCGGAAAAATGTTTTGTAAGAAGCTCACCTACTTTTCAATCGTTACGCTCAAAGCCGATTATTATAATCGATTGTTAATCGATTAAAACATTTTTTTTATAATTTTATTGCTAAATAGCTACGTTTTCACTTATACACTAAGTTTTTTCTATTCGTGAAATCATGAAAAAATACACTTGTTGAATATTAAGCCATGTTTTGCTGGTTGATTGGAACCGAAGTTTTTACAACTTTGTACATGATATGAACTCTAGACCTATATATATATGAAGTGAAAACTTCTTTAGCATCGTTGTGATTTGAAAGTCGATGAAATGAAAAAGTGGCAGTAAAAAAGACAGACACACAAATTCATAAGATTTAACGTAGGAGAAATTGAGATAGAAAGCATTATGTACGTGTGTTGATACGTGTTTGTGTGCGCATTGCTTGTTAGTACAAAGCTTGAGAGAAGGCATCACAACAACCGTGGTATTTTGTATAAATGCACGTATTATTTTTGAAGGTTTCACTTCTACCACGTGTGAATTGCACACATTTTTTTTATTATTTTGCTGGATTTACTCCAACTTAGGACATAGAATAGGTTTCATTTTAATTATGATATATATATGATATGATATGATAACCAAAAATACCTTTTTATGCATATTATAATAATTGAGCAACAGCGACGCGTGGTCGGGTCAGCAAGTATTAAACGTATTATCTATGTACACGCCTCCCTTAGATTTATAGAGGTTGGAAACAAGGTTTTACTCAGAATGACGACAGTCCAAGCCAGCCAGTAATGATAGTACGCTGCGTCAGTTTTAATAAGTTACGTTTTGTTTTCTGTAAAGATAAAGTAATAAACTCTTTGAGTATACCATGATGCAATTCTTCAAAAACTCCCACCCTAGTTCCCGAGAAGCTACAACTTTTCATCAATTTTTATTTAATTATTTGGCAAAACAAAGATGACGGTGTTGATGAAATTAACTAATATTATAGAGATTTTAGTATAATGCATGTAAAAAAACTTGAAATCTTGTGCATTGAACCTGAAGGCAATACTGAAAATAAACAAATGGATGCCATTTTATCGGGACACAATCAATGTGATATTATTAATTTGCTTTTTCTTATATTATTTTATTATTTTTGTGTATAAAATTTTTAATTTTTGAAATTTTATTTTAATTAAAATTACAATTCATGTTATTATAGTACAAAGCATTAATTCTATTTCCGTTATCAATAACTATGAAATAGTAGAGTCGTATGTTTATGGACTTAATAAGATAAATGTTTTTTCTTTCTTTATTACAGGTGATTGAGTTTTCACTCTAGTAAATCAATGCACTTTGTTATCGGTAAAAAGTATAACCATTTCAATTAGATGACACGTAGGTGTAAAAATCAAATATAATTTTAAATTCCAATTCTCATTTTTTCTTTTTTACAGATATCTTTTTTTTACCGTAAGGCTTTAATTTTAAAAACAACCGTTTAGTGAAATCGCTTCCCAATATGTTTGTCTGATAAGCATTTGTTTTCGAGTCACATTCTCTTTTTAGATTAGTTACTTAATTGTATATTTATTATACATATTAGTACCTAATCTGTGCTTAGTTTAAGACTAAATAATTGTTGTAAGTATTCTTTTATATTAGAAAGCTGCCAAAACTCTAACACACCCACAAAACTTAACAACTATTCCGTACTCTTAGCAATACCAAAAAGCCACTCCAAAAGGCAGTTTCCCCGTGATATACCCCAATAAGACTGCCATCAAATCTTATAAAACTCTCAACCGACTACGGTTATAACCCTTAAATATTTTATTACGAACATCATCTTTATTACACATAACAATGTTATACGGCAGTTTTAGACCCCTAAGAACGGTTAACTGAGTTCTTCGGCGTATTTAAAAGTTTGATTTTACATAACTGTACCACTAAAGATGATAATCTAATAGGGGATACCGTGAAATACGGCTGTATTCTGTCGAAATGAAACTCGTACGTATATTGCGTTATCTGAATGTGACTGTAACTGAGTACGAATGAATTGATTATATGTTTATCTTTGTCCGTGACTAGTTTCAATTTCACCGCGATATCGTGGGCAAGATTATGGGTGTATTCAATTGATTACATTTCCAATAATTCGCTGCATTTAGATTTTATGAATGTGTGGTTAGTTGTTATCGTGTCATTGTATAGATAGATAGGATAATTTATTTCATTTGTACCAGAGTTTCATGATACGTATCGTTTACTTGTTGACCCGACCACATGTTGCTGCTATTCTATGTCCTAAGTTCGAACAAATCCAGGCAAAATAAAAAATGCATACACTACTGGAAAAAAATAAAGGGATCAAAAAAAAATCCAAATTTTTGGGCAATTTTCAACAGGCCCTAACTTTGAGAGAAATAGTCGTACAGGAAATCAAAGAAAAGGAATTTATAGCTCCAAGTGTCTAGTTTTTGGAATAGAACTTAAAATTTTGTAGCCTCTGCGGTTTTTGAGTAATCTTAGAGAAACCAGCAACAATTTTATTTTATTAGTTTTTTTTGGTCTACGGGCGTGGAATTTTTTTTTTTTTTTGCTTAACCACTATAAGGATACTTTGTTCATTTAGCTATAATTTTTTTTATACACCTTGATTCTAGCCGAGATATCGGTCATCAAATAAAAAAGGATCCTTTTGTCTTTGATAATCGATATCTCAGCAACCAATGATCGCACAGAAAGTTAAAGGTGGGTTTCAATAACTTGAATGAATTCTCTTTAACGACTAGCTATTGTTTTTCCGAAAAATTTTTTTTCTATTTGTCACATGAATTTGAAAATGCAACAAAAAAAGGGCTTTTGGTGGTTTTTTGGAAAATCAAGCACTGGATCGAAAATATTGAGGAAACCACTAATGTTGAGTGTGCTTTTTATAGTTCAATATGTCCACAAAAATCAATGAGCGGAGCATCTCGTATTCGAAAGAAACATTTTTACAAATTTTTGGACAGTCGATTAAGATGAAACAGCCATAAATTTTATATATTTTTTGCATTTTTTCAGTGCTATCTTAAAAGCATAGAAAAATACAAAAAAAATCAACTCAGTTCACAATTGAATTGAAATTGTCAGGCGGAAATAATATATAAAAATTATAAAACATATACGCATAGCTTAATCAAAATACTTAGCTAAAAAACTTTATTTTAAGGTCACCTGTTGTCAGCCAGTTGGATAGTTGAACAAATCAGCCATCTTTTTTTGACCACTCACACCTTAAACGCCAGTCCACAGCTGTTTTTGTGTTTTCGCAGTGACTGAACATCTTAAATTGGATTTCAAAGCTAAGCCCAAAGTGCTATTGTTGATTTGCGGTCTCCTTTCCATCTGTTATTAAACCAACTGCGCCATTATGCCATAACGTTGTAATTTAATCAAAAAATATGCGTTCCGTAGCGTCGTTAATGTACTTAAAAGTCCATCAATCGTTTAGAGGCTCAAACAGAAACATATAACGTACATATAGACTTATGATATGTACCGTATGCTGCGGTAATAAAAAGTATATTGCAGTGGATCTATAATAGACTTTGCACACTGGAAAAAGTTTATGAAAACATCAAAGTAACGTTCATCAACCAGCTACGCTATAGCGCCTAAACTGTGGGTAGACCGTTTAATGAAAATGGTCGACTATTAAACTATACGTCACCGCTAATATTTGAATATGACGCGTACTTACAACAGACATATATTGAAAATGCACATATCTTACCAAAACCTACAGGTTAAACGATGATATAACAAAAAATATATGATAACTTGCTGACATGGCCACGGCTTGCTGTGGTTTAGTTATTAATTGCAATTATATTTTTATTAAAAATTAAAATGAAACCTTTCCTCTATCCTAAGTCGCAACAAATTGCTAAATAAAAAAAAATCATTAAAATTGTTGAGTAGTTTCGGAGTTCATCGCGGTCAAACAATGTGACAGGGAATTTTATATACATATATATATATACTTGCTGACCCGGCCACGCTTTGCTGTGCTAAAAATAAAAAAGGAAACCTATACAATGTCCTTAGTTGGAAAAAATCTAGCAAAATGAAATAAAAAACATCAAAATCGGTTGAATAGTTTCCGAGTTCATCGCGGTCAGGGATTCGTTTACATATAAAGAACATAATTATAACATAGCATTTTTTTCATTATCGACTCTTTGATACTTTTAAAGTATATTATATTCGGTATTGTAGATAGTAGTTACCTCGAATACGAAGAGATGGCTCTAGGTTTAGCTTGGAAACTACTTAAAAGAATACAACGGTTCAGTCAAAGTCGACGGTAGATCGATTCCAAAAAGGACTCGCCCGGATAGTGAGATATTATGGGTTGAATGCTGAGAGAATTTGAATTTCTTTAGATATAAAATACTTCCAAATATATTCTTTAATACAATGAATTTACTTCTAGAGTAATTATGCATAATTCAGTTTTTCTCAGTTTATTCTAAAATTTTTAACATTTATCATCATCTTGGACTAGACGCTTACAGCTGGAAAGAAGCCCCCCCAAGAATGGGAGAAGTTTTCCCATTATTTCTACGCTTGGCAGGAGAATTGGAGATCGCTGCAAAAGACCATAATTATGGAAAACGCTGCTGCTTTTATGGTCTACAGGAGACGTATGGTGATAGCCTCCAGTATCATTAATTGCCTTTTAAGACACCCTTAAGTGTGAGGGTTTAGTACTTTTCTACCCTGACGGACACAACATAAAAGCATGCTTTTTTTAGCATAGTTGTACGTACAACCGCCGATAGATGGCGATACCTTCATAGCGTGGCGGTTGCGCTGAACTACGATAAGGTGGTTGACCACGGGTGCTAGGTAGTGCGACCCTATGATCCAGTTGACCATTCCTTGTACGTCTATAGGCTCCTTCCACGGTTCGTAGCTGTGTTACATACGTAAATAAATACACGTGTTTTTCCCATAGCGGAAGGTAAAGATCACAGATTTCCACTTTCTTCAACTCTCATCAGAATAAAAGTTCTGATGACAAGTTCGCCCGTAAATATTGCTTTTGACCTGTAGCTGCGTGTTGTGTGAATATTATGACGAAATTACTCTCTTTTTTAAGTAAAAAAACCAAAATCCTGCCATGAAAGAAATTTCTACACACAGACGAGAAACTGCACCATCCATCACAGAAGAAAGAATACTTTTTAGTTAAGTAAATATTTTATTTTAAGATGTACGAAACAGGTAACAACCGAACAATATACAAAATAACAGTCATCAATAATGAGATGATGAAGACGATCTATCCGAACGATTTCGGCCCTGGCGACCACTTCGACCCGTAGTCGGTCGCTAATGCATCCTAAGATGGCTTATGTATCTTGGCAGTAAACCTCGATGCACAATAAGCCCTCGTATTATAATAAATAACTGTATGTGGACTGGCCTTTATCTCATCTTTACCATCCAGCTTTACACTGCTCTTCAAACTCGCAAACATGTCTTAACAGTCCCGCGCCATTCAACACATTGTGCTGCCAAACTTTCTCATGGAGAAGGCATAATATTGCATTCTTTAATAATAATAATTAAACAATAATCTATATATTTAGTTCTGACACTCCCGCGCATATTACACATTTAAATAAAACAATTTTTAGGGATTTTGCGCACAATTATTTTATATTTAATCTTGACGTTTCGACTTCTGTACATGATGACTAAGCCAATGGTTGTCATATATATTGCAAATAATAACAGTAAGATGGAGGTCGGTCCCTCTGCCCGAGTTTCTTTCGCCAGTTCTTTTTGGAAGGGCCTCCCAATTTCCAAACTGGTAGTAGACTCAGTAGTATACGATGTAATCGTAATGAGAATTTGACATCTTAATAAAATGTAAAATAAAACAATTTGATTTATACAAATTTTTAACAATCAGGAACGTGCCCGATTAAATATTGTGAAGGTAGTAGAAAATATATGACGACCATTGCATTAGTTATCCTTTGATCACGGCTCTTGTAAATGAATCGAAACGTCAGGATTAAATATAACGATATATTGAGATCGTTGTATGGTTTTCAATGCAATAAATAGATAAAAAGTCTGTGATTAGGTAAAATGGGAACTGTTTTTATTTATGTAGAGGTATATATTTTGTTTTTAATTATTGTCTCTTTTGGTCTGCACACGCACGCATCTAGGTTGCCACGTAATACCAGCGTTGCAGGTGATGTCCATGCTGCAACAAATGCTGAGTGGTTGCCTTTTTGGTTTCACCGTATATCTGTTTTTTATTAATATATATATATTTTTTTATATGATTTAGTTACGAAACCAAATAAAAAGCTTTTGAATTTGAATTTGAAATATAAAATAAATTTCAAACACACGCAAAATCCGTAAAAAAGTTGCAACCATAGACGACCGTTTGGTGCAACGGTAGTGTTCCCACCTTTCGCACCGACGGTTTTAGGTTCAAATCCCGGAAGGGGCAGATGTTTGTATGATGAATACGAACATTTCAACCTGAGTCATGGGTGTTTTTATATATGTCTATGAATATTACATATCTATGTATCATTTATGTATGTCTATCCGTTACCCTAGTATCCATAACACAAGCCTTACAGTGCTTACTTTGGGCTAGGCTAATTGGTGTAAACGTTACAAATATTTATTTATTATTTATTTAAATACAAAAATCTCTGTCACAGTAATTGACCGCAATGAACTCCGAAAGTACTCAACCGATTTTGATGTTTTTTTTTTCATTTTGCTGGATTTGTTCCGCCTAAGGACATAGAATAGGTTTTATTTTAACACAACGTATGGCCGGGTCAGTTAGTATTAAATAAAACACAACAACAATGCTCTTGAAATTACCCTTAAGACCAATTTATTTCAATTAAAGTACACAAAAATACATGAGAAAATAAAATTATAATACCCACACTAGAAATAAGTTTCCTCTTAAAGGACTTTCTTCCCCCCCTCCCCCCTTCACTCGGTTCCCAACACCAACATGACGATATTTAAAAGTCACATCATCAGTTATAACTTGCCAAGTTTTATTTAGATTTAGATTCTTTACTCATAAAACATATATAAATATGTTATTACATTCTACTATTAATTTTAAGGTCTCTCTATGTTTTAACTCTTTGCTGGGAATATAATTCAGTATATTTCTTAGTTACTTTCGTTTCTCACTGGCATGACCATCCAAAGGTTGCCTGGAAGATATTTTTAAATTTTTTAGAGGTAGGGCCGCCATTTTTACTTTATACTATACCTACGCCTTTTGTACTATTACTGTATGTTTGTATGTTCTTGTAATTTTTTGTTTGTTTGTCTTGTACGATGTGCAATAACAAGTATTCTATCATTTTCTAATTTCCCATGAACAATTTGAAGAGAAGTACTCAGTATTCAGACTTGTCGTAACGGAGGCCATTGAAACTCGCAAGACCGTGAGCCGAACGAACGGCTTAAGCAGCTCACGTACTGCCCCCACCTAAATAGGGTTGTCACTCCCTTCGTATTGAAAACCCAACGTTTCTATTAAATTCTGTGCTGTATGAAAGTAAGTGTCAAGTAATAGTCATGAAAGTAATACGTATCGAACTGCCGTACAGCCATTTGCATTCGTTAATTTTCAATTTTTTTATTACGGGTATAGTTAGACTAGAGTATGCTCTCTTGAAACATCTCTTAGGTAGCATGTAAGATAGCTCATTATGCTTCCTAAAATATGGTTGAGCGATTATTGGCTCATTTGTCATGCTCGAGAACAGGTGCTGCTTTGGGAAATAGGTGTACATTAAATTACTAACAATACTGAAATTTGCTATTACTTAAAATGTTACTTCTTGTAGTTTATAATTACCTATTTTTATTTTTAAAAATGTTTTCAAGTCAATTCCTTACATAAGAGATTAAATGCTCTACACATTCGTATTAATGGGCTATTATGTGATACATTGTTTCGAGCTAAAGGATGAATAAGATGCCGTCTCCACTTGGATTTAAGTGAAAATCTCAATGAAACACGGCATAAAACGTCAGAATCAAAGGAAAAATTGAGAAGTTACCAAGTTGCCGTCCCATGAGAGGGGCATAGAAGAAGCATACCGCTGATATAACATTACGTCTATGTATGGATATTGTAAATGTCATTACTTCTGTTAAAGCTGACGAGTTTTTTGCACCCGTTCTTTAGTTAAAAGATATGGGTGTTAGGTAAAAAAATATTGAGACTAAAAAAGATCTTATTTAAAGAGCATTTGAATAAAGTTTAATGGTAATTTTATCATTGGCATAATCACTTTTATTTTGTATGAAAAATATAAAATATTATCGAGCAAAACTGACTGGCTGCCAACCCTGGATGTCATATCGCCTTACCAGTCCATCTGTCGCCCCCAGTCCGGCGCCGTCCGCCGTCCAGAGCCATGGGATCGCAATTTATCGGCCGGAGACCTGACAACCGAATTATCCCTCTGTCGGAAATTACCATGTCGTCGGATATTTGAGAACTGTCAAAACTGTTGTTGTAAAATATAGTTTTACAGTACTGATTAAAATATTCCACTGTTTTTTTTGCATTCACAATGCAATAATTCTATAAGATTAAATAAGCCTTTAAAAAACTCAGGAGGGACTCGAACCTAGGACCTTTAAAATATTATTACAGCTGCTTCGCCTCATCGATTATTAGATATTTGTAAAAATATTACTTTCGATATTAAAGTTAACCCTCAACATTGATGGAACAATACTAGCTGAGAGTAAAATTTAAATATGCTTGTATAGGTAAAAAAACTTAAAATCTTAACTAATAAAATAAATACAAAAGTGAGTTTGTTTGTAACACTTTCACGTCTTAAATATCCAATAGATCGTCATGTAATTTCGCATACTTTTTGCCACGGGTACAGAAAATTACATAGGGTACCTTTCATCCAGAAAGAAGTTTGTTCCCGAGGAAAAGAAATATAACTTTTGATCGGAAGTCTACATTTACTCGGGTACAAATAACTTAGTTACAATATATGATCATGTAAATAAATTAATAATTACTATATTTTTTATTTAGTTATATACTTTAATTTAAATATCATTACATAGTATAAAACAAAGTCGCTTTCTCTGTCCCTATATCCCTATGTATGCTTAAATCTTTAAAACTACGCAACGGATTTTGATGCGGTTTTTTTTAATAGATAGAGTAATTCAAGAGGAAGGTTTATATGTATAATACATGCATAATATAGTAGAGCATTGCATCCGTGCGAATCCGGGGCGGGTCGCTAGTAAGATACTAACTTATTGCGCACCGATATTCAAAGCATCATCTATCCTGAAATTAGCTGTCTGATTACATTTTTTCGCTTCCTATCTCATCATCGCATGACAGCGCCGACAAAAATGTATAGATGATAGCGGCATCTGTAATTACGAGCCGTTACGCCCGCTCTCCCCCGGGACGTCCGCCCCTAATTGCAGTTCCGAGAAGCTATGGCACTACTTGGCCTTACGGGAGTTCTCGGAACACTCTATGGATCTGATTGGGAAGGCAAGTCTGTAATAAGATCGGGTAATGACCCTTAGTAACTTCAAATGGCCTTATATGCCCACAATTTACTCAGATAAATTGACACGACAAGCATTGTTTGTACTTGTGTTTATCCTCTGTTTTATAGTAAATACTCAAATAGGTAAGCGCCTGATGGTAAGCGGCATTAGGATCCAGGATGTGACGAGTCTACCGAGAAGTTACCTATTCACTTGTGACTTGAAGACCCATAAATTGTAATTATAAGGAAACGCAGACTCCGGCTATGAGTTCCATTTTTAAGCGGTATGGATCACAAAATTGGAACGAAAAAGCTTAGTGCGTCTCTTTGGTATATCAACCATATAATGGTGGCGCCTATTTGCAGATCTGGTTGTCCGATGAAAAATGGTTACGGCGGAACAAGGCTGTGAAATTCTGCTGCACACTCTCCGAAGTATCCTATAAAAAACGGATAGGCTAGTCACCTTCCGTCTATGCTTGTCAAAGGAATTTTAAAAAAAATACCTAATCTACAGTCTAAAACACGTTATTCTGTAATAAATCACGCTCGCATTGTCGAAGTGATCGGATATTTTTGAAATACTAGCTGTTTACTTATTATTAGGTACTTTGTCTTTATGATTAACTTAGTTACTAAAGACCGTTTTCAATAATTTTTCTTCTTTTTGATCATAGATGGCGCTGTGCTATTCTGACACACGCTACGGTTTCTTTTTGGTATTGTATAAGTTCATTTTGTTATTTGTAATAAAACTGCTGTGCCGCCGCGGGTTCCTCCGAGGCGGTCGCTTAGGTAAAGCCTATACAGCCTTCACTAGGCTATGGCGCTTACAAGGTGACGTTTAGTCAGTACGAGTCTGACCTAACCTCTCGGGCCGGCCGATGTATGCATGTAGGATTAACCACCTCCCTCCTCCGCGTCCGGAGGGTGCCCAAGTCGCTAAGGGCGAAAAAAAAGCTATTTTTTTACTCCTACACGAACATTGCCCTGAAAATATAAAATGTTAAATTATATAAAATTATGCGCAAAACACCTGAAATACAAATGTGTGCAAAGTATAGGAATTAAAAATTGTTTTAGAAAGTTTTATATTAAGAAAATTCCTTTATCACTTCAACATGTTTCTTCTACAGAATGAATACGTCGAACCAATTTGTATCAAACTGTAACGCTCCAATGAGCGCAAGTTTGTTTTTTTAAGTGAAACGTGACTGAGGGAACTCCATTAATCGTATATTCAAACCCACAGTCCTAATGGTGTGCATCGGTGTCGGGTTCTTGCAGATGAAATATTAGACGCTGTTCATTAAAACCAACCGTTTATGCCTGATGGTTTCTTTAAGTATATATAATCAACCCTAGATATTCTACCGATAAGTGCAATAAAGGATCCCATTAATATTATAATTATATTTTTGAAATTACACATCTTTTGGCGCGTTTGGCTACAAGGTACACCGACACCTTAAAGCGACAGGATGAAGTTGGCCGCAAATTGTCGCAAGTTTTCGTAAGAACTGATAACTATATTCAAGGTAGTTACTTAAATACTTATGAATCTATCTACAACACGTGTTTTATATGAGAGGAGATATAAACTATACTCATACGCAAATAAATATGAGTATTTGTGTGTGATTTTAAATTATATTATATAAGGTGGTTAACAATAATTTATATAATATTGTAATAACAATTTTATATATAAATCGTGATAAAAGTGGTTTTCATTTTATAAACGTTTTTGTTATTGACTGAAACATTTAAACAGCTGGATTATTAGATTTAAAAAATATATTACGAGAAAAAAAAATCACCATTCCGTCAGGCGGGATTCACACACAACTCACATTCCCTCACTATCCGTGGTCGAGGAGTTTTCCAATTGAGCTTTAGAAACCTTTTTATTGCTGATTTATTTTGCCATAAAAAATACATAAATTGAATATAGTTTGCAAGTGGAGTTAGGTTACTTTTTTACTACAACCAGCCAGTAGGTGACATTTAATTATGCTTTTTTAAATAATGTCTTTCAATATTCTGCCATAAATATTATCTATGCCACATAAGTGGAACTGAGCAAGAACAAGTGCATTTAATAAGCTGCCTTTTTGTATTTCTTTAAGATTGAGTAAAATAATTAGCTAATTTTAAAAGAACTACCTATTCAAAAATCTACAAAAATATTATCAAATGAAAGACAACGGATACAAATAATGGCTGTACTCTTATACACTCGCCGTTTTCCAGTAGGTGAGGGGCAGAGATCATAGATTTCCATTTTCTACGATTATGACCTTTGTCACTCTTATCAGATCTTTCATTCAAACTCGTCATCAAAGGATGATTTGTTAAATGTATATTCTCATATTCATATTTAAACCTGATTCCTGTAAATACGAGTACAATTGTGTCGTCACAAATCTGCCTGTAGGACAGGACATGTTCAGTATTTTTATCGGGTACATACATTCTTAACTATTCAACTCAATTGATTCATAATTACATTTTCGTAATGATATTTGTATTTTTCGGTGTCCGTTAAAACTGTTTCTACACTTCCTCACACATCACACATTTAAATTGGCGTCAGGGTTAAATATTACAAAAAGAAATAAGGCAATAAATCCGGTAAAAGTAGTTTATTTAAATAGTAATTTCCTTAAATACCCTGTTCAACTACTTAACGCAAGTTGTAACTAATTCTACAGCAATCTATTAATTTTAGTACTGTTTCACATAAACCTATAATTAAAAAGAGATTCATCTCATTAACTAAGCTTTACAAGAAATAAATATAAGGTGAACAATTTATCCAACTTGTTATCAAATCTAAAGAAGTTAAAGAAAGAACAAAAAAATTGTAGTTCTCATTAGCGTAAACTGTCAAATGTAGGTAGTGGTTAATGTTTTAAATTAATAGTTCTACACCTAAAGCTAATTTGGAAACATTTATTAGGTACTTGCCTACTGAATAATTTGTTTCTGGAGTTAAAGAAATATGAATAAAATTTAACACTGTTAGAGAAGATTATTTACCTTATTATTAAAATGCATTTTAAGTGTATGAAATTGTGGTGCTTTAAAATGTCTTTTCTATTACCATATACTATAATGGATACCATAGATAGATGTATATAGGTAATATGAATTTGTAATATTATATAAATAATATTATAAATGGATGGATATAGGTAATATAATATTATATTACCTATATCCATCCATCGTCTTCTCCAACAAAAAAATTAAGCTAAAGCACTGCTAAATTGCTAATCAGTTGTGGGAGGAAGTTCTATATGCAATTCCATACATTACCACCATCCTTTAGAAAATGTTTGATTAACAGGCCAGAATAAATAAATATGAAATTTATATATTCATAGTTCTTAAAATCTTGAAAACACCACTTTTAGCGCCATCTGTGCGAAGCATTTGTCAATAACATTTAGGAAAATGTTTCGTGCTGCTACAACGGAGCCGAAGAAAAGCAATAGATTAAATTGCTTTTGCTTTTTGTACAGAATTGACGTTTAGTTTCTAAATTTTACACTAGATGTCGCCAGCAACTTTTCATTGCACTGATTTAACATCGAGACAGTTTTTTTTATTCTATCACTAGCTTTCCGCCCGCGGCTTCGCCCGCGTGGAATTCGGTTATGTTGCGGTATAAAGCACAACTATAAGAAAACTTCTCATTCCCACGGAAAAATCTAAGAAGCGCGATGTAATGCTGGATACAAAATTCATATAATTCATTCCACTTCTTACGTATTTTAAAAAACACATCGTTACCATGTTTTAAAAAAACACCCAGCGCCATCTATCGCATACCTCAAGAACTAAATAGCGTAAGCTATCATTCCACTTCTTATGTATTTAAAAAAACACATCGTTACCAGGTTTTAAAAAAACACCCAGCGCCATCTATCGCATACCTCAAGAACTAAATAACGTACTAATACTTATACCAATTAGTAATTCGTTGACTTTAGTGATCTCAGGATAAGTAGATGTAAAAAAAACAATTTAGACGGTAAAACAAATTGTACGTCATCCCTCGAAAATTCCTCATCTTCGAGGATTCATTTTCGTATCATTTAGCTTCAAAATTTACATGTTCATATTCGTTTGCAACATATAAGTAGATGTAAAAAAACAGTTTAGACGATAAAACAAATTGTACGTCATCCCTCGGGAATTCCTCATTTTCGGGGATTCATTATCGTATCAT
Source organism: Calamotropha paludella (assembly GCA_927399485.1). Classification (NCBI taxonomy): domain Eukaryota; kingdom Metazoa; phylum Arthropoda; class Insecta; order Lepidoptera; family Crambidae; genus Calamotropha; species Calamotropha paludella. The sequence continues at coordinate 849,565 of OV656820.1, forward strand.
TTAGCTTCTAAATTTACATGTTTATATTCGTTTGCAATATTTTACGTTGTTTTAAACGACACACAGCGCCATCTACAATCCATCCATCAAGCAAACAATATTTTTGTTTTTCCTCGGGAATATCAATTTTTTCCAGGATAAAAAGTACCCTATTATTTAATCCGGACTTTTATCTTTACGTCTGCAAAATTTCAAAGCAATCGGTTCAGTAGTTACGGCGTGAAAGCGGAACAAACAAACAAACAAACAAACAAACAAACAAACAAACAAACAAACTCACTTTCCGATTTATAATATTAGTAAGGATTTACCAATAATATACAATTAATTGCAACTGAAAAGTGTGAATGGTATGAGCTTTCATTTTCTATTTTTATTATCACGACTTCGGTGTAAGTAGTTTAATACTTTATATTTTTTTCTTTATTAGTTAAGAATATAAAACATCATGTATTATTTTTACCGTTAATCCGACGTGTTATGCCAAACGCTTGCTTAACGAGTGGGTTCATGTCCGTAGTAGGGTCATCGGCGAGGATCCAACTAGGTCCGGTTTTAAAGCTAACATCTCAAACTATGGGCTACTGTCGCCTTATTAATATTAAAAAACATACTTTTATTTTATTATTATTTTAATCTTAGTAAGTAAGCAAATTTGTTATAAAAATAAAAAAAATGTAAATCTAATGACGATTCATTAATAAAAAAAATATATTTATTGCAGAAAACGTTTTTATTTGCTGTATATTCCTATAATTTATTATGTACATAACAACTATTATACAGAAATAATTAAGTTAAAATTACTAAGTCTAAATCTAAAAACTAAAAACCTTAAAAATATAATGTCCGTTTCAACCACGCGGCCACCTTATAATATTTGATGAAACTTTGCCAGGAATTAGTGCTAATTTGTTACTTTACACACTTCTTTTCGTGAATTTGTTACAAAAAAAACTAAGACGCTATGACAAAGAATAGTTGGCCGCTAGAACCGCCAGTTGCCGTAGTGATCGCCCGTGATTACACAAAAACTATATAACGCAGATAGACGAATGATGCATCAAAAGAAAGGTCTTAATTTGTTCAATTTGTTACAAAAATAAAAAACATCAAAACGTAAATAAACAAAAAGTTATGTAATATTTAGTTTTCAGGTTATGAGTAGGTAGGTATGTCACCATAAATATCAAATTAATAGAGGCTAATGTGTATGGATAATTAGTTACTAATTTGTTACAGCGAATCAACATTAAAAAATACTAGAAAGTGGGTTCAATAATTTGTTACAGTCGATTTTCGTTGGCCGCTCGGACGGCAATATGCCTAAAGTACAATGGCGTTTATCTCTTTATTAAAAGTAGGTTTAAGTTTAGTTAGAGTTCTAATCAACGGGTAACATCACCTAGTTTGGATAAATATGGCGAATATAACTGCAGCATTCATATTTTAGAAGGTATTTACAAAAAACAGTAATATGAAAACGTATGAGAGTAGGGTGACCATGATAACATTAGTACAAAGGCATGTTTTCAAGTTGTTCTTCTGTTTAAACGAATATGAGGTTCGTTTTGCGGCCATATTGATGTCTATTGTTCTTAATTCTTTAAAGTATTTACTGATAAAATTTTCGTTTCATTGACTTTCCGCAGGTGTTTTATGATGGGAACGATTTCAGAAAAAGGATCTCTTTTGCTTCCAAACTATTTAAACAAAACTTGTAGCAAGGAGTTTAAAAAGCGATTATTGTTTGTTGTTAATATTGTCATTACTGTGCTGGATTTTGAAGTGTGCTCGTACGTATTTAATTCCCGTAATAATTTTCATACTTAGTAGTTATTGAGACAATTGTCAATAATCCAGAAGTGTCTAAAAGTGCTTAGCTATAAGTTGTGCCCACTTATATGTTCGATTTGTTAATATAGAAATCACCACCAAAAAGTATATTGCAGAGGGATCCAAATCGACTGCGGTAAGTTAATTTTTACAATTTTATGATGACTTGAATAAAGTAATAAACCGTAGTACGTATTATAATAACTTCGAAAATAATTATTGAATACCTATCTATAAAAAGACATGAAATTCGTCTCTGTCCCATTTTAATGTGATTTCACTTCACTTCGCGTGTGGTCATCTCGAAGAAGTCTTAAAAATATTCTTAGCTAAATAACTTACATTAGCTTTTAATTCACGTGTATAATATTATTGTGTCGTAACCACACTCCTTTCATTATTTAAAAAGTGATATTCCTTATAGTCGGATTCTTGTCTTATTAAAGCCTCCAATGACGAGCGTAATATCCAATGTAAGGATGAAACAATTCTATTTGACAATAAACATCAATATGGTCGCAAAACGAACCGCATATTCGTTTAAACAGAGTACAACTTGAAAACATGCCTTTGTTAATGTAATCATGATCACCCTACTCTCATACGTTTTCATATTACTGTTTTTTTGTAAAAACCTTCTAAAATATGAATGCTGCAGTTATATTCGCCATTATTATTCAAACTAGGTGATGTTACCCGTCGACTAGTACTCTTACTAAGCTTAAACCTACTTTTAATAACGAGATAAACGCCATTGTATTTTAGGCACATTGCCGTCCGAGCGGCCAACTAAAATCGACTGTAACAAATTATTGAACCCACTTTCTAGTATTTTTTAATGTTTATTCGCTGTAACAAATTAGTCTAATTATCCATACACATTAGCCTCTATTAATTTGATATTTATGGTGACATACCTACCTACTCATAACCTGAAAACTAAATATTGCATAACTTTTTGTTTATTTACGTATTGACATTTTTTTATTTTTGTAACAAATTGAACAAATTAAGACCTTTCTTTTGATGCATCATTCGTCTATCTGCGTTATATAGTTTCTGTGTAATCACAGGCGATCACTACGGCAAGTGGCGGTTCTAGCGGCCAACTATTCTTTGTCATAGCGTCTTAGTTTTTTTTGTAACAAATTCACGAAAAGAAGTGTGTAAAGTAACAAATTAGCACTAATTCCTGGCAAAGTTTCATCAAATATTATGAGGTGGCCGCGCGGTTGAAACAGACATAAAATATAATATTATATCTAAAATATATTACTAAAAGGAGTCCCTTTAGGCAAGGTTCCAAAGATACTGGCAGCGTTCCCCCTTTGAATAGCTAAACTAATTCTTTGTCCGAGGTAGCTGCCAATTAATTGACTTTTCAGAGTAAGTATTTAAGAAATTCAACAATTGACATGAGTTAGGTTAGGTACAGTAAACCAATTTGTTTCAAAAATAAACAAAAAACAGTGAACCGATTCATTGCTACATACAATTACAGAAACGACGGCTACGAGCTTGATTTACGTGAAAAATGAAGATAGTTTTATTCTGGGTTGATTTCCCTAAAACTTGATTTGAAGGAGTAATCATCGATTTAAAAATGACACGACTTCAGTGGTTAACGCCACACGCAAAAAGAAGTGATGACACGACAGGCGTGCCATCAGCAACGAATCGGTTAATATTATGATTTGTAACTTAACTAATTTAATTTTTGATATTCTCTAGCAATTAAACGATAAATGTTCTGAGGCGATTGAGGAATCAATATGAATGAACGTACAGTCGAAAGCATATCGAGTTATGCGTTTTGGCATTAAGACATAGGTACCTTTTGGCATTGCAATAGGTAAAGATAATTATGTTAGTTAATGAAACTTTATGTGTGGTGGGACCGAACTTATTCTCTTCACATTACTAACCCATATTCATGTCGTCTCGATTTTGTTTTGTTGATAGGCTGTGGAGTACTGTTCTGCTTTGGAGCAAAGCCAAGCTTTTCTATTCAAACTTTGGTATGTACTTAAAATAAATTTGAATAAGAATACATAATTCATTTTCGGGTATATATATATCGAATCGCCGAATTGTTTTTGGCCCTAATTGTTATTTGGCACACAAACTTTCGGCATAATTAATAAAGCTTGCTGACTGGTAAAGGATAACAAAATAAAACTTAAAAAAAAGTTAAAAACACATTTCTACGGTAAACCATAATATGGTTAAAAAAATAATAAATATAATGTTAAGTTATTAATGAGAAAATAATGTCACTAAGAAAAGCGTGAGGTGATCGATATGGATTGTTGTCGTTTTTTTATTTAGTAAGTTATTTATTTATTTCTACGATTTTTATTTCGAAATGCAGAGTACGTTTGATAAAGTCGTACAAAGCACCCCACGCTTTTCTTAGAATGACATTAATTTTCTCTTTAATTACTTGGTATATTGAAATTTATTTTATACTCTTTAGTTCTACCATAAAAGCGTGTTTTTAAGCGAACCAAAGGGCATCATTTATTAGTCAAAGCGGATTACAAACGCTCGTTTGTTTAAAAAATTAATAAACCGACCTATTAAATTACAAAATAATAATTTATTTAATATCACAGTCAATCACAACTCCTTGTGTAAATGCATCATGTGTTCCACCATGTGGCCAGATTAAAGAGATTGAACACCGCCATCTTGGGCTGGCTCTTCTGTATACGACGAGACTTATACAAATAGAGGCCTCTTGTGGCCTCATCACAGCTGTATCCTACAACAGTCATGTTCCCGGCGCACTTCCCAGATTGCAACTCCTCCCAGGAGTCGCATCGGCGACCGGTCAGCGCCGTCCCGTCCGTCACCGACGCTGCGTACAGCTTCCACGCCTGCGCATGATCACATCCTATTGTTATACCTTTATCCATGCACTCCGGCTGCTTCCCGGCCACACCATTCATGTAAACATCCACATGACCAATAGGCTGTTCCAATCCCAACACCCCAGCGCTGGAATGCACCACCTGTACGAACTCCGCATCCCCTTTATCAAGTCTATAATCCAAAGAGTTCATAAAACAAGGTTTAGCGGGATCTAAGGCAGTTATTTTACCAATTTTGGTCTTCAACTTCTTCTGGACTATCTTCCCTGTGATTCCGACTACGTGGGATCCAAGACTGAAACCGATAAGATGAATTGAGGATAAGGGAACTCCTCTTGCATGCAAGTTTTCTATGAAATCGGATATGAGGATAGCCAGAGGGTTTACTCTTGAGGCGGAGAGTACGTAGCCCCGGCTGAAGCTCAGTCTTGTATCAAGCACGAGGACAGTGGGATGTTTGTTGAGTAGAGCCTTGACGATAGCTTGGGAGGACTCGTCATGAGGGCTGTTCCACCAGCCGGGAACGTATAACACCAATGGACGAGGAGGCTTAATCTTCACGCGCAAATGGGCAGTGGGAAGCCGGTGAATTTTCTGATTCCTCCGGGAGAATTCCAGCAAGTCGATAAGGGGCAACTCCGCAGTGTACTGGCGAGAGTACAGGATCTCCAGCGGTAAGATTTCACCTGGAAAGATGAAAAAGTCCTTGAATAATAGTAACAATTTAAAATACTAGCAATGAACGTTGTTAACCGCCCGGTTAGTTAAAGTTTGCTCTATGAATTTTCAACTAGTCTTACAATGCTGTAAGACTTGGGCTTTGGACACTAGGGTACCGGTAGACATACATCACAGAAACATCTGCCCCTTCCAAGACTTGAACCCAAAGCCGTTGCTGCGATAAAAGGCAGGATCGCTACCGTTGCACTAAACAGTCAATATTTTTTTTAATCTAACAAACCATGTAACACCTATTGTAACCATACCATAAACTATTGAGTATTGAGGCTCCAGCGATTGGCCGGTGATGCGCATCAACTAAACTGCACAAATACAGGTTGGCTATTGCAATGCCATAGTCAAACTGTATGGCCAGCGTTGCTAGGACAACCTTTCGTAAGAGATAACATAAATATGAAATAATTTCCAATCAAATATGAGCATTTTAAACGCGTGTATCGAACGCCAAAACTAGGCTTCGAAGTCCTACGTAGGGAGACCTTGGACCGAGAAGAAGCCGTAGCCGCAAGAAACTCGGTAAGGGCTGTTTTTTTCCGCATTAGAAGATCTTATTTAACAATATGGCTCTTGATTGATAGATTCGAGTTAAACGTCAAGGACACTATGAGTATACCTTGGAGTGTGTTCAGGAATGTGCTTATACCGCCATCTCCCTTCTTCCATCGGACATCCAGACGCACTGTGGGCTACCATCCTCTTTTGGTTGCCTGTTTCTCCATTCCTACCTGTCGCACGAAGTGCTTCTCAACATCTTTCATAATGCGCCCAGCAAAGGAGTGGAACTCCCTCCCCGCGTCTATATTTCCGAGTACTTATAACCCGTCCGTTCTTAAGGCCAGGGAGAATAAGCACCTTCTGGGTTAGCTCGTTCCATCGTAGATTCTGTCTTTCATACATCCAAGGGGAATAGTATAGCACAGTGTAACATATCTGTAACACTCCCTTTTTTATGATTTTCTACATATCTAATAAAAACCGAAATAAAATAAACGTGTTCTTTATTTATTTTTACTTACCATTATAACAAGTATTTAAGAAAATATATGTTTTGAGTACACTACTACTAGTTGAGACCTATGCACTTATATCCGCCATTGTTAATATTGACTGTAATGTAATTTATTTTATAACTTAACTAATTGCTTATTTTACAATCTTTTAACAGTACAATATTATTTTTTATGATATGACACAATAGGTTGTCGTTAGGTAAATATAAATATTTTGTCATCCAACACACACTTGGTAGTATGTACAGTGTACACTTAACCTTTACTATTTGGTGCAACGGTAGCGATCTTGCTTTTCGCACTGAAGGTACTGGGTTCGAGTCCGAAGGGGCAGATGTTTGTATGATGAATAAGAGCATTTGTACCTGAGTCATGGGTATTTATATATATCTGTAAATATTAAATATCGATGTTTCATATGGGAACCATTCATAACGCATAATTTCAATTGACATAAAGTCACTTGGCATAATAATCAAAAGGCATAAATTGACATACATTGCAGGTTAGGTTAGATTAGGTATTAATAATTACCAGCCAGTAAATCAAAGTAAAGTGGCAAAATCTACTTTTAAAGATTTGATTAGTAACCAAGGTTTGAGTTTCGACTGAGGAAAACTTTTAAGGATAATTTAACAGTTTGTAAGATAGTAATATAACGGTCTTGTGAAATTTGTTTTTTTATTAAAAAAATAACATTTTTAAAATAAATAATTGTATCCGTGTTGAATATTTGAAATTACTTTCGTCACAACAAATTAAACAAAAAATTTCATGTATTTTTCAGTGTGTGGTGTCTTAAGGGTGTCGCGAAAGACCATAAAAGACCACAAAAGAGGCAGCAACCTTTTCCGAATTATGGTCTTCTATTGCAATATCTGTATACCTTAGCCCCAAAATTATCTGGCATTATTCTTTATATTCATATGTTTAACATTTTAATATAAAATCTACCTCCGTGGTAGTTCGCAAACCAGTTTTCATGGTAATGTCAGTCCGAGGTTCGATCCCCGGCCGAGTCAATTTAGAAAACGAACTTTTGTATATTGGCTCGAGTCTGGATGTTGTGGTACCGTCGTTGTTTCTGAATTCCATAACACAAGTACTTTAGCTACTTGGATTCGGAACAACGTGTCTAAACAAATAGAAAACTGTAGATTACATTCGGCTTAAGTGGAATTCGGATCCGGGACTGTTCAGCTAAAACGAACTGATTTAAATTCTAAATACCTGCGCGTATTTGAGCGAATGAAATATTTTTATCCTTCAATTTCGTGTTTGAGTTTAGTTTTTAATGCAAACTTTGTTTTCTTTATTTTATTTTATTGTATTAAGAACAACTTATAGTTACACAGTGAGGCTGATATAGATATACTGGACATACATATTTCAAATAACTCTGTATAACCAGTATCATTGACCTCAAAACACGTTAAACACAGAATTTATTTTATTTAAAAAAAATGTGAAAAACAATTAATAATTTTTTGACATTTAGCAAGGTCTTATCATCTTATGTTAAGCAAATAAATGTTAAACTGCAAAGCTATCTGTAGTGTCTGTAACGATCATGCTTTCGCACCAACTTTCCTGGGTTCGAGTCCCGGAAGGAGCAATATTAACAATACTTATTTATGTATTATATAATTCATATAATATGTATGTCTATCCGTTACCCTAGTATCCATAACACTTTACAGTGCTTTCTTTGGGCTGGGCTAATTGGTGTGAATTTAAAAATATTATTATTGTTTACTGAGTTTTGATCGATTTTTTCATTGCATTTTACAATTATTCTGGTAGTTCTACCTTCTAATCCATTGACAATTTTTTTTCACATATGTGTTAACGGCAGGCTTTTTTATAGTAAATAGGTAAACGCTTGACCACTATCTCGCCTGATGGTAAGCGACGATGCGATCTAGGATGTGACTCACTTACCTAGAAGATACCTATTCACTCGTGACTTGAAGATCCCTAAATTGTATGTGTCAGGAAACATAGACTCAAGTAGAGTTTCACCACAGTAAAGAACAGTAAAATATCTTCATACAAACGTGCCGCTCTCGGTTTGAATGTGTGCGTGCGCGCCGCGCGCCGTGTCGGCACGCGATTTCACGCACACGCTAGCATAATATATGGGGGAATAAGGTAGCGGCAGTACGGGCTGTGCCGCGCGACTGTGAGCATGCGCGTACGTCACATGACCGCTCGTGATCGTCAACTCTCGCCGGCCACTTACCATAATATTAATTATTACGAGTATCAAACTTTGACTTCAAAAAGGGGAAAATAATATTGTAGTGTTTTCGGGTGCCTCAATAACGATTTCGCAACAAATATTCAATCATAATATGCTTTTTATTACATAAATTTAGATCAAGTGATGCTTGTTCGAAAACATTAACTAAAAGTAAAAGTGAGAACCCTGGGGATCAACGCAAGAGTAGGCTAATAACTCGGCGGGCGGCCTTAGATAACCTACTGTTCTGTATTTACTGTGGTTTCACTCTGTACTGCTACAGATTACAAAATGTTACCCAAAACGCTTAGCGCGACTGATATTTTAACCATATACTGGTAGCTCCTATTTGTAAGTCTAGTGAAGTTTGAAACAGCGAATAGAGTGTTCTGAACACTGTTTTTCATTTCTGTTTTAAAAGTCAAACAGAAAGATCTGTAACACTGAATCTGTTTTAGAAAATACCGGTTCATAAGTGTTAATATCTGTTTCAGTCAATAAGGTTCACATTGGCATAACTATGCGACAGCTCACTAATGATTTGGGTACTTCGTAATACCTATGTTGGTGTACTGTGTATACACATAGATAGTTAAACGTAAAACAGATTGGTAACAGAAAACATTATATCTTTTTCACTTTTATAAGTGTTCGACGCAAAACAGGTTCAAAACACCCCAATAAGTGATACAGGAGTTAACAGACTAAGACAGACAGGAGATAACAGATTCAATGTGTAACCCTTATGAAAGTGTATCCTTATAAAGGTGTTTTTGAATCCGTGGTTAGAAAAGCTAGTTTTTTTAATAAAATTAAAATAATTCGATATACAATTTATTAATCTTCCCGTTAATACCTCGTGGCACAACGTGGTAAGCTAAACGTTTGTGTTACGAGTGGGTACACGTCCGTAGTACATCAGCGGGAATCGAACTCGGTCTGTTTGGGTCAAAGCTGACATCTAAACCGATGGGCAACGACCTCAAGTGTGCGGTCATATTTTATCATCTATGATTGTATTGCACAATTTTTCTAAACATTTTGAACGCGCGTTAAGTACATCCAGCATCGTCATTCATATACGATCAGCTGGTGTCAGCATAACTACTTCCTGCAGCTGAGGTCAAGGTCAGTGTTGTTTGTGCATTTACAAAACAAAATGTTAAATCATCACGTTTAATATAATGACCGGAATAGCGATGCATATAATTATATTCGTTCATTTACTCTTTCAGCAAAGCAGCCTGACACATAGATTTTTTTTAAAGATTTATCTATCTATCTATCTTGTATGATAAATTATTTTAGTAGAAAAATACTAGAAAAAATCGATTCGGCTCACAAGTAAATTTCAAATTATTTAATTATTAGGAAACATACAGATACAATTAATAAATATAATAATCAAATAATAACTATAACCAGATATATTAAATTAAAAAAAAATGTTTTTGAATTTCATAACACAAGTGCATTAGCTATTTAACTGGGTTTCAGAGCAATGCATGTGATATTAATTAATATTTTTTATAATTATTTATTTATTTATTTAGGTCCCCTCCTAAACGAAAAAAGTTTGATAATAAACGCCAAGGTGGGTCAAAAACTCAGAGACATATTTTTGCCGAGGGGAAATTCTGTTATTATAACTACCGCTAGCAGCGTCGGCGTCGATAACCTAGCGATTTAACGTCTGGCCCGCTTAGTTGGAAAGATGCGGCTTCATTCAAATCCCTATCTAATGAGGACATTTCGACACTATACCATATTAACAAAAACAAAAAAAAAATAAAGTACCTCATAGTTTACAGGAAAACATCCAAAACGCTTTCGTAAGTTTCCCAAACACTTTCCGTTTCAGTTTCAAGAAAACGACATAAATATATCATATTATTATTTTTTGGTATTGTATTTATTTAGAGGTTAAAAAAGAGTCATCCGATAGAAATTTTATTATTTTAAATATGACTATTAAATCACATCACAATGTCCTTTACTAGCCGACTGGCCTTAGCTAACCGGCCTTAGCATTTATTAATTTAAAATAATATATCATATTAACCTCAAACCTTTAAAAATCAAAGTTGTACCTACTTTCAAACTTGTTATTTTCACTATAACACAAGAAAATTGACAAACAGGATTCGAATCCAGTATTCTACCTTACCGCCATCTGTCATTGATCAGAGAACCCACCATTTGCCTATCATTGATTTATGATCATATCTTTAACACTGCCACTATAAACACTATCACAATAAACACAAAACAACGTACAGCTATCTGATGCAGTTTTCACCAGCTCATCGAAGTTGCTCCTCAGGATAGAAGGCAGGAAGGAGCCCAGGGCTCCCACCAGTGAATCACATCCCACTTGTCCCGAGATCAGAAGAATGAATAATACAGGTTTGATTCCCGGGTTGGGAGGAGCGCTCGCGAGCACATTCCGCATCGCTCCGTTGTGAACTTGTGTCTGACGCGCGGTTGCGTCTGCGCAGATGATAAGCGCCCTTGTTGCGTAGTGACGTACGAAGATTAATAGAAAAAAACAAAATAAAAACTTGTCCCGCCATCTAACGACTGGTATTCAAATTTTAAAACCAGTTATTCATGAGAAAAATATCATTATATTAGTATTCCGAGTTCAACGTTATAATTAAGTATATTAATGACAACGTCATGGCAATAAAATAATTTACAAATAGGAAATAACAAAATTACCCATCTGTAAGTTATTTCCCTGTCTATGTTTGACCGCGATGAACTCCGAATCTACTCAACCGATTTTGATGTTTTTTTTCATTTTACTGGATTTAATCCAACTTAGGACATAGGATAGGTTTCATTTTAATTTATAATAAAACATTGCAAACTAAAATAACTGAACCAAAGCAACAGGTGGCCATTTTCATTCACACCTTATTTTAATTTGCCAATATATATATGCCAATGACTCAGGTACGAATGCTCGTATTCATCACACAAACATCTGCCCCTTCCGGGACTCGAACTCAGGACCGTTGGTGCTAAAGGCAGGATCGCTACTGTTGCACCAAACAGTTCTCAACAACAGTCATGTAAAACCACATTAACCGGGTAAATTTCGCATTTAATCTTGTTTTATATTTAATACTGGCGTTTAGACTCTTTTACAGGCCCTGTGCTTAACGAATAAATAATGTGATAGTCATCAGTCATCAAGTACCCTCCAATATTTTAATCCGGCTTCCAGATTTCCAATCTATATGTATGTATAAAGAAATCCTTTCACAGTCTTTGATCGCGATGAACTCCGAAACTACTTAATCGATTTTGATGATTTTTTCATTTTGCCTATTCTATGTCTTAAGTCGGAACAAATCGACTTAAGACATAGAATAGGTTTCATTACACAGCAACTCGTCGCCGGATCAGCTAGTTTATTATATGTCTGAGATTCACATCTACAAATCGTGAGGGTACATCACTAGCGAATAGCCAGGCCCCCGACCCTGCGCCGACCTTCACCTTCGCATCTCTAACTGTTCCACCAACACAGCATCAAAAAACAACACGCATTGTTCTCTCATGGCGTAATAACATTTTTATGCTCAAGATATAATAACCAAGTATATTTATACAAACGTACGTACCCCCAACCTTATAATCAAGTATAAGGTTGGGTAGACGGGTAGTTTCTCAAAAGTGTTTAACCCGAGATTTAGGTGGATAAAAAATTAAATGTACTTGTAAAGTCTTTAAAATTAAAAACGCTTTTAATTTACTGCATCATCTAATTTTGAATGATTTCTTTTTTTTTGTATTTTGGCCCAGTGAATTCTCATTCGGGAACCTTTGGAAGTACGGTCCAATGCTCTCCCAAATGAGCTACCGAGCCTTGTGAACACCCGTCGAAATTAGTACCTTTCTAATTTTACGCTGTAGGCCACCGTTGTCTTATCAATGAGAGGAACATCCTCTCATATTCGAAAAAACATTTTTACAAAATGTTTGCGCAATCGATTAAGATGAAACAGTCATTTAGTTTTATAATTTTATATATTTTGTGCGTTTCTTAAAAACTGAGAATTCACTTGTGAGCCCAGTCGATATTTTCTAGTATTTTTCTATTAAAATAATTTATCTTAGAAGATAACATTGAAAATATGCACAAAATATATAAAATTATAAAAAATTTACAAGTTAATTATTTGCTGAGTTGATAAGAATATCGTTGATAGTGTAAAGTAATATTACAATACTTAATTCAGCTTTTGGAAGTATACAGGCTGTTTGGTAATACATGTTTAATTTCAAATATTACCGATTATTAATTAAAACACCTGTGTATAAAAAACTATGTCCTGCGATCTGAATGCTGTCACAGATGATAGTAGTGAGTTATACAAAACTTATTTAAATATTTACAGGTATTATACATGTTTATAATTTAAAATATGCCATATGCATACAACCCCAGAAAAAATTACGAAGCCCGAAATCATTCGACTGATTTTTTATGAAAAACTGGATTTTTCTGGAATTTATATTGTGTTAATTTGTGAATTATACAACAAATAAAGGACGACAGAGATATTAAATTACGTTTGACAGTCATTTTAATATTCTATTGTTTGTGAATGCATTTTATTTTATTCGGAAATATCATACAGATTTCTTCAATTGTATTGCTTTGCCCTTGCAGGGCGTCACATATATACTGCCCCTTAAATGTATGACATGCAATAAATAGTTTGAATATTTCAACTTTAGACCGAGATGATGACTGATTGACCGGATTATCAAAAATAACAGACACCTTGCTGCTTTCCATACAAATAAAAAAAATCTTAAATTTTAACCCATATGACGTCTTTCAAGCTTTATATAAGTTTGCCGGTGTTGCATGCCTGGTACGCTATCTACCATATTCAGGGTTAAACAGGTATTGATAAACACCCTGTATTTTAACTAAAACGGCGGTAGATGCGCGAGCAAGCTTGAAGGTCGCGAGCAAGCTTAGCGCAAACTAGAAACCAACCTTGGCAGTTGGCTAATAGATTCTGAGCACTTCCGTATTGTAATCATCATTATCAACCCATCGGATTGTGATGAAACTTTGTCATTTTGTTGTATGCATGCCAGATAAGGCTTATATAAGGCTTATATGCATGGTCAGCAAAAAAGAGCGGCAAAAAAGCAGCTAGTACATAATAAAATTGACATCGGACATAATACAGATGTTAGTAACAATTTTACTTAATTTCAATGTTAGTCCTAATTCAATTTAATGTTTTATTTAATTTATTTAAGAATTAAAATGGTACATAAGCCTAATGAGTCCCCAAAGCTAATTAAAAATATATCCGCAAAAGTACAAAAAAACCTATTAAATGACAAATACCTATTAGGATTTGGTATTAGATTTCTTTAAAAGTTTTGCGAAATCGCGTTATTTTCTCATGCTAATGGCACTGTAGGTACAATTACATTTTTTACAAGATCTAATGAGATGAGTGTTTGCTCTATAACTTGTTTTATATGGAGGAATAGAAAAAGTGTGTTTATACCTCGCGTCGTGAACTCCTTAGTCAATTTACTTAACAAAAAAAGTTAATTAACAATTAATTACAATTTTATATAATAATAATATGTTTTACATTCACACCAATTAGCCTAGCCCAAAGTACCTAAGCATTGTAAGACTTGAATACTAGGTTAACGGATAGACATGAATATAATAAATAGAAATTTAATATTAATATAAATATTTGCTTTTTTAAAGAAAAGAGGCATGCGCTTGACCACTATCTCGCCTGATGGTAACGCTCCTGTCTTGAAGATAACTATTCACTCGAGACTTGAAGACCCCTAAATTGTATTTATCAAAAAACACAGACTCAGGCAAAGAGTTCCACTCCTTAGCGGTACGTATAACAAAATTAGAACTAAAAAGCTTAGTGCGACTCTTTGGTATATCTACCATATAATGGTGTCGCCTATTTGTAAGTCTGGTTGTCCGATGAAAAATGTGGAAGGCGGAACAAGGTTGTGCAATTCTGCTGCATACTCTCCGAAATGTATCCTATAAATTACCGATACGCTTGCTACCTTCCGTCTATGCTCAAGGCTTTTGGCTTTTTTATAGAAAAGATCCTCATTGCCGATGAGCCTCTTGGCCCTCCTCTCAATGGACTCAAGCGTCTGGAGCTGGTATCGGGCGGAACCGTCCCAAAGATGAGAAAAATACTCCACACACGATCGAACTTGTGCTGTAAAGGATGAGCAACTGTTCCGGTGTGAAGTATTTTCTCACCTTCGCCAGAATGCCAAGTTTTTTTGAAGCCACTTGAGCCTTGCTCTCGACGAAAGAGCCAAAATTGAGGGCTGGTGACAATGACATAGGTACCGAGAAGCTCAAGATGGTCAGTGATCGGCACGGATACACCTCGGAAAGTAGGAGTCAAGTTGAAAGGACTCCTTTTAGCGGAGAAAAAGACACGCCTGGGTCTTTTACGGACTGGCCGTGCGTCGCTGGGACTCAGTTATTATAGTTTGCATTTTTTTAATACTAAAATGAAACCTAACCTATATCCTGAAAAAAACATAAAAATCGGCTGAGTAGTTTCGGAGTTCATCATGGTCAAACACCGTGACAGGGAAGTTTTATATATATGGATAGATAAAATTAGCCATCACAGGTACAAATGCTCTTATACATTACACTAACATCTCCCCTTCTGGACTCGAACCCAGGACCGTAGGTGCGGAAGGCAAGATAGCCACCGTTGTACCAAACGGTCGTTAATATTGTTGCTCTCTGTGAGTCAACAAGGGTGGGTGCTGGGTGTCTATTAGTTAAAGTAACCTTCGCCTGGGTTAATCATCGATAGATTAAAAAATATTCAGATGTCATCCACGTTACGTTAAGTCACATCACGTTTCATATCAACTTCCAAGTATAGACTTCAGATATAGAAGGAAATGAATGAACCAATGAAAAAGACATATTATGTGTAAAAGGCATTCAGGATAAGATTATTATTTTTTAAATTGGAGCAATATCAAGATTGCCATAGAAAATGAAAATGATTTATAAGGTTTTTGGTTTATTTTTGATATTTTGACATATCTTTATAATTAAAGAAATTATAACTAGCCTGGCGTCAGCTTAAAAAATTCTAAGGCATTTTCAATAAAAAAATCTGTCATAGCAGTGTTTAAGCATACCTATTTTGAACAGATACTTGTTGACTTTGTAATCAACGATGTAATGAGACCACAACACTATTATTATGATAATAAAATAATATTGTTTTCTATGGTTTATGTATGGTGAAGATGTAGGTAATATTTTAAAATGTCATTATAGTCCCCGGCATATAAATTGAACCTGTTTTAGAAATCACGTGACATGCGCAGTAGCAAGTTTAGGTACATTATTCACTACTGCGCATGTCACGTGATTTCAAAACCAGGTTCAACTTATTACCGGGAACTATACTTCTGTTAAATCTAAAGAGTTTCTTTGCGCCCGTCCTTATTGTCAGTTGAGAAATGTGAATGGGTGGTAGGGCAAAACGTTGGACGATTGGAAATTATATATTTTAAGTGGATTTCAATTTTTTTTTATTTCATTTCATAAAGTTCTTTTTCTATGTTAACTCGACTGGGAAGCGAATTCAGAATTGTTAAAACAAGGACATTATAACGCGTCAGCCGTTCGATGCATCTTCAAATGGTGAAAGCTGGTAACAATCGGGAGAACCGCGCCAAAAATGTTCACACCCTCTCGGAATTTTAATGGTGTAATTATCGACAAAAAATTTTCACACTTGGAACGTGGACCGCATTTTTTAACACGTAACGGAAATCAAATTCATTTAGAACACTTTTCCGCCGGAACAATGAGAAAACGGTTAAAAGACAATCTGAGTCACTGTTGACTCGTCAATATAGATAACCTTTTAACACTTCAAGCTAATTGAAAATAACTGTAAAAGACACGTTTAATAAAAGTCGTACATTAACAACAAAACAAAGTTTTTAATGTTTTTATTTTTATTATTGAAAAATAATCATTTTATAGCTAATACTGATTAGATAACGAAATAGCGATCAAGTTCTGACGTATTAAACGACGATGCTTAGAAAAGTATCTCAACTAATAATTACTTTGAAAACAACGGAAATAAGATTAACTTAAATGGATACATTAACGTACATAAATACATAAATATTATACATACGTAAACGTTGGCTATTAAAATATAATATATTACTGATTCATTTATTAAATTTCCAATATTCATTACAAGAAATGAAATAAACTTGATGTTCCATGATTTAGAAAAAACAGGAGACTCATTTTTGGATGAAAAGAATGTCACATTGAGTGCATTTTTACGCATTATGTCGGAGGGATATTGTCAGTTTTTGAACTTCAAACGTTGCTATTATGGATGTCGGCCGTTTGGTGCAACGGTAGCGATCCTGCCTTTCGCACCGACGACGGTCCTGGGTTCGAATCCCGGAAGATGTTTGCATGATAAATACGAGCATTTGTACCCGAGTCCTGGGTGTCATATATATTTCTATGAATATTACATATTTATGTATCATATATGTATGTTTATCTGTTACCCTAGTATCCATAACACAAGCCTTACAGTGCTTACTTTGGGCTAGGCTAATTGGTGTGAATGTACGAAATATTTATTTATTTATCTATGGATTAAATTTTATATCAATTTTAAATTATACGGGATGTTGATTAAATTTTTGTTTACAAGCAGGTGACGTCATGAACTCAAGTAACCTGCATAAAGGTCTTCAGATTTTTGTCGGCTTTTTTATTAATTTAAACTTTAATGGTGATTTTTATAGAACACAGAGAAATGAACAAAGAACTAATAAATCAAATGGCAAACTGATAATATAGGTATATATAGCTAAAACGAACCATTTCAGATATTTTTAGCCAATTTGATATTTGTTGAAGGTTGTTAAAGATTACAATACCTTCACTATTATTAAACTATTATAAACTTCCTACAGTTTATGATTTTGCCATTTTAACATTCACAAACACAACAGACGCTGCAATTTGATTAATCATTTAATTTTGACCTTAAACCAAAGATTATAAAACGGTGCGTGGTTTGACTAACATAAAATACAGCTATGGCGGCCATCGGATTATTTAAACTGCATTACATTGCGGACACTTGTCCGTTTTTCAGTTTCGAAACAGTTTTCTAAATAGATAATTGTTGGCTTATAACAAATATTAAGTAAGTGCTAGTTTTTTTTTTTTATTCGTAATGTATAGAGTCACGCATCTTTTAATATTATCATTTTAACGACCTCCGTGGCGGAATGGCTCGCATACTGGTTTTCATGGTGAAGCCACTCCGAGTCCCGAGTTCGATCCCCGGCCAGGTCAATGTAGAAAGCGAAATTTTCTACATTGGGTCTGGGTGTTTTGGTACCGTGCTAAGCTACTTAAATTTGTTGTATTATCTGGGCAAATAGGTTTGCTAATCTAACCCTCTCTTTATATCTTAAGAAATTTTCAACTTGCCTCAGTGTCAGGCAGGACTCGAACCCGCATCCCCTTGCTATCTGGACGAGTAGTCTTCCAATTGTGCTACCGAGACCTAAACACACACGTTGAAATTTAGCAATTATTTCTTTCAAGCCAGCGCAATATTTTCCTGTTCGTAATTCTAATACCTACAACATCGAATTTAGCACGTTTACAAGTATCAGACGATTAGTAAAGGAGAAACAGCTATTTTTTTATTATATTTTTGTTACTTGAGCGTTTAACTAGATTTTTATATCCAAACATACAAGATTTAAAAATCTAGCAGAAAAATGATTAAATAACATAAATAAAACTTTCCATTTCATTGACGATTTTGAAGATACTGAAAAAATTATAAAATAAGTTTATTTGCTATATCTAAACGAATATTATAAACCGGTAAGGTTTGTTTGTTTGTATGTTTGTAAGTTTAGATGTAGAAGTGATTCTCCGAAGTCATTTATTAGATTTCAAAAGTCTTTTTCTACAATATTAAAAAAAAAATAAGAAAGCTATACTTTATGTTTTTTTGTGAGTTATCCGGCATTTACTAATTTATTATTTATATCTATGATGTCTTAAAGCCTGAAAGTTAAAATTAGGGTTTAATTTCATTACAGACACCGGGGTAAGTTAAATTAAATAAAAGTTTGTAACAAAAAACAAAAATTGTAAACTTAAATTCCCAGTGTTAAGAACTGAACTGAAAAGATAGAAACAGTTTTTTTTAATTTGAATTATCATGATTGACAGTGTTCACAAACGCAGACGGAGGCATCGAATATTCACAATTCGTTCCATCTTGATGAATGACTAGTTCATTTGAGGGTGAATTAAATAAATTACAGTTTATAATTCTGTTTATTTTGTTAAAAATTATAACCGACCGGGACCGATAAAACATAAAAACTATAATGAGAAAAAAACGCACTAGTCGCCTTTGAAATATCTTCTTTCCAACAAAAGAAGAATTATCAAAATCGTTTCATAAACGACGAAGTTATCCGCGAACAAACATAAAATAAAAAAAAGCATATACACGGTCGAATTGAGAAACCTTCTCCTTTTTTGAAGTCGGTTAAAAATAAATAAAGCTTTTTTGAAAACTGAATGTCTTAGAATATCGCCTTCAATACAATAGTTGAGTGACAATACTGAGACGGGAAAATATAAAAAAAGTACCAAAGTTAAAATCTACACGTGCAAAGCCGCGTGGGTTAACTTGTACTTTAATATACTTATATTATAGTATAAGATGTTCCGACCTTCTTACAGACAGGATAATGACATATAATAGCTACTAGAGTAAACTACATCAAATTACAAAAAAATCACCAAGTGCTTAATGTAACTATTTCTTATCTACGTTATACTAGCACAAGGTTGCTGAAGCAAAATACTCTCAATTGCCTAATTGATAGAGTTCAACACAAACATTATTATATGAAATTTGCTATTTTATTTTCAACTAGCTTTCCGCCCGCGGCTTCGCCCGCGTGGAATTCGGTTATATTGCGGTATAAAGCACAACTATAAGAAAACTTCTCATTCCCACGGAAAAATCTAAGAAGCGCGATGTAACGCTGGATACAATTAGTTGTTAAACCAAAACTGAACGGTACACTATATTATATGTTTTCCCTTGTGCAAAAAGCGCAAAACAGTGAATAAAGATAAAACAGCAAGTAAGTAAATGAGTCGAAAAGTGCACCGAATAAGTGTATGAGCTACAGGTTAAAGAGCGAGATATCATTCCACTTCTTACGTATCTTAAAAAAACACTTCGTTACCACGTTTTAAAAAACACCCAGCGCCATCTTTAGCATACCTCTAGAACTAAATAGCGTAAGCTATCATTCCACTTCTTACGTATTTTAAAAAAACACATCGTTACCATGTTTTAAAAAGCACCCAGCGCCATCTATCGCATACCTCAGGAACTAAATAACGTAACTAATATTTATACCAATTAGTAATTCGTTGACTTTAGTGATTTCAGGATAAGTAGATGTAAAAAAACAATTTAGACGATAAAACAAATTGTACGTCATCCCTCGAGAATTCCTCATTTTCGAGGATTCATTTTCGTATCATTTAGCTTCAAAATTTACATGTTCATATTCGTTTGCAACATATAAGTAGATGTAAAAAAAAACAGTTTAGACGATAAAACAAATTGTACGTCATCCCTCGGGAATTCCTCATTTTCGGGGATTCATTATCGTATCATTTAGCTTCTAAATTTACATGTTTATATTCGTTTGCAATATTTTACCTTGTTTTAAACGACACACAGCGCCATCTACAATCTATCCATCAAGCAAACAATATTTTTGTTTTTCCTCGGGAATATCAATTTTTTTCAGGATAAAAAGTACCCTATTATTTAATCCGGACTTTTATCTTTACGTCTGCAAAATTTCAAAGCAATCGGTTCAGTAGTTACGGCGTGAAAGCGGAACAAACAAACAAACAAACAAACAAACAAACTCACTTTCCGATTTATAATATTAGTAAGGATTTTAGTGTAACACAAGGGGAATCAAACAATTTAGCTAACAAGAAGTAGATTTAATAATTTGCCGTTTTCACACGACTCATTCATCAATATGCTAGGTAAATTAATATTATATAAAAAAATGTATTTGTAAATTTCGACGCGTCTGCCAGCGTCTCGGTAGCTCCGCGGTCAGAGCACTCGCCCAGATAGCGAAAGGTCGTGGGTACAAATCACACCTGAAGGCTCGGAAGCGTAGTTGTTTTTTACAAGCGTATTTGAAAACTTAAAAACAATTAAATAAAGAGTTTTTTCACATTAATGCAAAACACAAAAGGAGATCCTTATGAACTGTTGTAATTATAATATAAATAATATACAAAAGTCCTAAGCTCTTGTAGTGTGTGAGGAAGTGGTATCCAACCTTCACCCACCTTTTTTAAAATTGGGATGTTTCAAAATCTCCATAGCTTGGCATAGCATTCTGAAAACTTTTATTCTTGTACAAGAATTTGTGGTTATTCGAGCCTTATATAGTGGTTGGACCCTTTAAAAGCATGGCCATAGGCTTATTGGAACGGAAGTCCCATGGATCAGCTTTAATGATGCAATGTCTGTTATGCCATAACTTCCTGAGTTCTTAACCGATTTTAATAATTATTGTGTGAAATCGAATCAACACATTTAGGACTAGATCGTGACGGAGCCCGAATTTAGAAAAAAAAATATGACCAAAAAACATGGGCTCAATGAGATTTCCCATTGAAACAAAAAGCGCGCTTTTTTAATGTTTTCATTCTTATGGCATTATATTTTTTTTTTTGTATTTCGCTCCGCTCCAATATATGGTGCATGGTGCTAGCAAAGCATTATGCTTAGCGACTGCATTGTCCTAGTTTAAGTGCTTTTATTATGTTTGACACATGTTATTTAGCGCGGCTTCCTTTGTTTCTTCAAAGTATCAACATAATCACAATCACAGACCTGTTAAGTTAAATGGTAAATATAATTCCTAACCTAGGCGTAAAACATTGTTATTTTATTTTCTATTTTTATTTTTTTTTTTCTACACAAAACAGAGTTACGACAAAAAAATTACAACAAAAAATAAGAGAACATTAAATCTAAATATGTATTATTTTATTTAATGCATTCACAATGACATATTCATATGACATTTAAAATACATTTGTAAAGACTATCACATCTCCGAGTTACCTACGGCAGTGTAAACGAAAAAATACATTTATAAACAAAACATATTTTATTTTTTTATTTATTTTCAAGGGAAACATACATAATTTTAGACTTATACACAACACATATTGAATACACATATAACAATTAAGTTTCCACAGATATTTTACACATTGACAACTAACAAACACTAGCAAGAAATAGGTACTATGACATTAACAATGAAAGTTAAGCAAAAAAATAAAAAATAAAAATAAACAAGAGTAATCAAATTTTACGACTGTTTTCTAGTACTAATTTAACCTGACTTTTAAACTGCCCATACGACAAAGCAAATATATCAATCTGAGAAAAAATACTATTATAAGATTTGCATGCACGAGTTAAAAAGTTGTTCCTACCATAATTAGTATGCATTGCAGAAGTACAAAACAAAAACTTATTTCTAGCACTTATCCTTTGGCATCGGAAATTTATTTCACTCAAAAGTGGTATGGAATCGATCTTATTATGTATGATTTTATATAATAACATCTGATCCCTAACAGTACGACGAGATTTTAAGTCAGAGTCTAAACGATACAAAAAGGAGGCATCACCGGCTGATCTGAAATGGATATGCTTCAAAAATTTATTATGAATTTTTTCTATTGATTCTACATAAATATTATACTGTGGATTCCAAACTGATGAGCAATATTCCAATATTGAGCGGACCAATGAATTATAAAGTATAATTAAAGTTGAAGGTTTTTTAAAGTCTTTGGTGATTCGTAAGATAAAACCAAGCATCTTATAGGACTTGTCTACTGTTTTCTCAGTATGAGATTTAAAAATTAGTTTTCGATCCAAATGTACGCCCAGGTCTCGCAACTCGGTAACTCGACATATCGACACATTATTCATTTTATAGTTAAATTCTAAAGGTTTATTTTTCCTGGAAAATGTTATAACATTACACTTATTAATATTTAAGAACAATTGATTTTTTTAACAATATAAGTATAGTCTATTAATATCTTGTAATAGCTCACAATCATGTTGGTTCTTAATAATTTAAAAAATTTTCTTATCATCAGCAAACAAAAGTATGTTAGAGTGTTGAAACTGCAAAATAACATCATTTATATATATATTGAATAAAAGAGGACCGAGGTGCGAGCCCTGGGGGACACCCGAAGATACTGGTAAAAACGAAGAACAGTAGCCTTTAACTGCTACTGCTTGAGTACGATCACGTAAATAAGATAAGATATGTACATATATAGCTAGTAAAATACCAACATCATCTATATGCAGCCCGCTAATAATGACAGATACTTACATAATTTATCTATCCACATATCTTAATATATATAAATTAGATTAGATTTGATTTTAATTTATAACACAGCAACGCGTGGCCGGGGCAGCTAGTCTTAATATATAAAAATCCAGTGTCACAATTCCCAGTGAACTCTTCACCAACTCAACCGATATTGATGAAAGTTGGTATTTATGTGTAATTTGGTCCAACTAAAGAGATAGGATAGTTTTCATTTCAATTTATAACACAGCACGCGTGGCTGGGTCAACTAGTCTTAATATACATATTATATGAATGACGCGTCACGTTGTTTGTCCGCGATGGACTCCTTAATTACTTAACCGATTTTGATCAAACTTCGTAACTATCTGTTAATTTGATCTAACTTAAAAGATAGGATATATTTTATTTTAATTTATAACACAGCAACGCGTGGCTTTGCCAGCTAGTATGTATATAAAAATTCCCTGTCACTATGTGTGACCGCGATGAACTCCGAAACTATTCAACCGATTTCGATGATTTCGTTTTCATTATGCTGGATTTGTTCCAACTTAGGACATAGGATAGGTTTCATTTTAATTTATAATAAAAAATTGCTAATTATGATTACTGAGTCACAGCACCGCGTGGCCGGATCAGCAAGTTACTATATAAAATACATTTTGACAATGAACCATAGATAATATTTATAATACTCAATATAATCACCGTCAATATAAAGTTCTTGACATTTAAACAAGTATTAAAAACTGTTCGTCATTCAATAATTTTTATAAGCTTAGAACAACATAAGGTCATCTTTTATCGATTGGAGAAATACATCATTCTAAGGACGTAATTAAAAAAAACGTTCTGTGCTAATTCAATGTCAGTAATTTGCATCACAGCTTTGTGCTGGTAATATCTTTACGTAATTTAGATGTAGTTATGTAATGAAAGCAGGTTTTAAGAATATTTGATATTTATAGTAAAGTAACTGACCCGGCTACGCGTTGCTGTGGCTCAAATATTATAATTTGCAATCTTTTTTTTTTGGTAAAAAATTAAATGAAACCTATTTTTTGTCCTAAGTTTGAACAAATCCAGCAAAATGTCAGAAAAGTAAAAAAAAGTCTATGAGAATCAGTACGAACTGTTATTGTCCGTCATATTGAGGTTTTTCTGAGTGAGATTCGAAGATAATTCTGCTCAATAAAATTTATTTGTCAGGTGAACATACGAAGGCTACTACTACGATTTGCAATTTACTTAAAAATATAACTAACGAGCGCCCAAGATGGAGAAAAACACAAACATAAAAAAACACGTTTTCATACCAAACTTGTTTCGACTTGTCATCCTGCAAAATTGGCTTAAATAACACTGGTTTCTAATTTTTCTATAATCATGATGAATATTTTGCAGGCGGCTTAAAAGAGAAAATGTGACGTCAACGTTGTTTGTTCAAACTTTATCCATAATTAATTACACCTCCTATAATTTTTAATGTTTGCCTATAACAACTAAAGTATCTTCAAAATAAATCCTTACTCTAAAATCGACTGCCTCATTTAAAAAACAATTAAACATTTAAATACGTATATTCCCTTTTACCGGATTTACAAACCAAAATATTTCATATATTTTTTTATTTAATGCGTCTTTATGTTGCTCTCTTAAAGTCATTTTGTCTGTTTAAAGATACTTATTTAAAACAGATACTTATTCACTTCGTTGTGATAACAGAATAATATTGTTTTCTGTGGATTATGTATAATATTGTAAATGTCGTTACTTCTGTTCAAGCTGACGAGTTTATAGCGCCCGTTTATTGCGTCTTGAATATTCGGGTAGGTAAAAATATTGGACGATTAAAAATAACTTATTTTAAGTGAATTTGAATAAAGTTATTTTCATTTTCCGTTTTGACTCCCTTACAGGAGCCGTGATCATAGAATAAGGTAATAGTGATCATATGTGTATGAGGTAGTATCTACCCTCCAACATATTTTTTTTCTTTTTATCAAGTTAGGGTGACTGGTTCAATTTTCAGTGTAAAGTTTTTCAGATAAAGTCGGTTTTTAAATAGACGCAGTTGCGTCCAAGGGGAAGAATATAAAGAGGGAAAGAATTTAGAGAAAAAGAGAGTCAGAACGACAGGAAAGAAAGAAAGGAACAAGAAAGAAATAAAAAAAAGAGAGACCCCTTCCAACATATTAAATGGGCACGTTCTGAATTTTATTTAATTCTTTTATATAGACAGGTTAGAGGATGTCGAGCCATGTTTAAGCCAAGAGAAGAGAACTGGTGAGCAGCACCCATGTATGCACGGGTCGGCTTGGATTTAGCACAGAAACTTATAGTGTTCCAAATATAAATCTTTAAAGTTCTTATTTTCCTTCCAATATACACAATACAATTGACGTATTTACGTTTACAGCAGCGTTGCCAGACGACCCGATTTTCAAATCAAAATTAAATATCCCACGCGGGACAGGCTCTGTCCCGCTTTTAGGGAATAACTCGGGGATAACTCTCAGACTATTTGTTTAAAACACCACATTTTTCTATTTTGATTTTTGTTTTTTATTATTTTTTATTCAGAAGACGAACATGTCATTTTTTGCTATCTATCATTATGTAAACATAATAAAAACTCAAACAAAAAGAATAATATTTAAAAACATCTGATTTTATACGTCTTTTTCACAAGGTCCCCTTTTTTTTACTCAAAAAGTTTCAGAATCCCGACATGCCTAAAAAAATCTGGCAACGCTAGTTTACAAACTCGCTAGATGAGACAATACCATCCGACATATTTTCTTATGTTTGTGATAAAAATACCGATAAGTATGTACATTCGCTTTTTTGACATACTATGATGACTCGAAGTCACGTAGTCAAGTACTTATCAAAATACGTTTTGTAACCATCTCTTTTATCTAAACAATGGACGTTCATTATCTGTTTTAATAAAAAATAACAACTTATTTGATAGCAAAGAGCACGCATAATTATGCGTGCTCTTCGCTTATCACCAGAATTTGAGTAAATTATCATCATCAGCCTGTTCGTGTCCCCACTGCTGGGGCACCGGCCTTTTCTATTGATGGAATAGGGATATCAGATCATGACTCACCACGCGGGCCCAGTGCGGATCTGTGGTTGCTAACGACTGCAGATGCAGCCGGGTCCAACGGCTCAAAGTGTCTTCCGAAGCACGGAGAAGGTCAAGATAATAAGTTTTGGTCACCCATCCAATGACCGACCATTGCGAAAGTTGCTTAACTTCTACGATCGCAGGCCGAATGCGCTAACCACCTGCGCCAACGAGCTCTTCAAATTAACAATAATAAATATTAAAGTTAAAAATCTAAGCGTTGACCCCCACCCCACTCATTTATAGGCGAAAAATTCGTCCTGCAGTGACAGTCTTTCGGCTAAATTAATGGAGAGTTAATTGTTTTGTATGTAAGACATCAAAATAATTTTGTTACTAAAGCCCATGTTTAAACATATAGTCAACAGTTTATCACAATGATCACATTAATCATCACATTATTTGTTATTTATAATCAGGGCCAGATTTAGGGAAGGGCAGGCAGGGCTACGACCCTGGGGCCCCCACAATAAAGATAAAAAAATACAATTTACGACGGGTCACAAACTATTACATCTTTTCAAACTGAATTTTTTGGAAATTTTGGATGGTAGAATATAGAAGAGTAAACTATAAATCTCATATTTAGCGCACAGCAGAATTGCACAGCCTTGTTCCGCCGTCCCCATTTTTTCATCGGACAACCAGACTTACAAATAGGCGCCACTGTGATTTGGTTGATATACTAATGAGTCGCACTAAGCGTTTTGGTTCCAATTTGGTAATCCATACCATACCCCTGAAGAATGGAACTCTTTGCCTGAGTCTGTGTTTCCTGACCAATAAAATTGAGGAGTCTTCCAGTTACGAGTGAATAGGTATCCTTTAGGCAGGCGTGTCATATTAGGTGAGTGGTCAAATGCCTGTCTATTTACTATTTAAAAAAAAAAAACAAATTATTGATTTTGAATATTTAAAAAAATAATTATTAGGAGCCTCAGTTCCCGGGGCAACGGACCTCCAGACCTCCAAATCCGGCCTTGCTTATAATATGCTGTGAATACGACTTTGCTTGTGAGATGATGCGTTCTTCTTCCCACAGAAGTAAAATGTAAGAAATTATTTATTTATTAATTAAACGGATCACAAGCAAGGTTGCACTAATACAATTTTAAAACATACAAATACAAACTTAATAATTACTTGATCAAGTGAAACCTCAATTAGAGGCGACAACGGCATGCGATACACGAAATAACAGCAATAACATTACAGTGACACAATTACGTGGTTTTACAGGTTAAAGAAAAGTAAGAATCGTATTATTATATTAATTAACTTAGTAAAATAGATTATGTATACTTCTGAAACAATACTGTCATAATGTCAACTCCATAACGAAACATGGAAAATCCTAGTGCTATGGAAACCTCCACGTTCCACCGTTTAAGGGAAAATTATCTATTTTAAAATTGCATAATTTGTGGAATCGAAACGCGATTGTCGCATAAATAGTGCTATTATGGTCGAATTATGCGACTTATATGTATATGGGCGCTCGGCGGCCATTTGCAAACGCAAAAATGCCGTCTATATGGGTGTCGTATTTTTTTGTGTTCGCTCTGATCTTGGGGAAGGTGTGGAGTGGCCCTGCTGTGAGTAGATGCTGATTTTAATTTTAACATAAAAAGGGAAGATACGTATGGAATATCTGGGGATATTGCTCTCTGTCTCTATACAACACACTTCCAAACCACAAAGAAACGCTTTAGAAATAAAATAATTGAAATCTCAAATAAATATTACAAATTACGTATATTATCTGAGCTCAAGTAACTTAAGTATTTATATTATGGAATTCCGAAACAATGATTTTTCCAAATAGTAATATATTTTTTTCTTTTCTTAATCATTCTTAGAAAACCTTATCAACCTTGTCATATTTAAATTATAGTGAACTATTAATCTATAACCTCGTATATCATTTGCCATAAAAATTTGCTATCCTAGGTTTATTTTCTTTTATACGTTAATATTCTAGCTTTTATTTTTTTAATCCTAATCCAGCGCGAAATAGTTAATCCAATACAGCGATTATCACTATAGATGATAATAAAAAAAAAACTTTTAAAAAACCACGTTTTACTACGGGTTATAGATGTACTAAAAAGGAGAAAATATTTTTTTACAAATGGACTAAAAAGATAAAAATAAATTTTTGGTAATAATGAAAATTTACGATACAAATATTCTAAAATTTATTGAATATTATGTATTGTTCTGAACATTCATACGAAGAATTTGAAAAATTTCCAAAAAATTAAAACGTGGTGCGTAATTTAGATCAACAGCGTTATTGATATTATTTTAATATTTTCATTATCTTTCCTAAATCCCTTCCTAACTAAACCAATGCAATAGTAATGCTGTGGATGGCATTGAATAGTTTTTCAAGTATTATACTTGAAAAACTATTCAATGCGCACCACGTTTTAATTTTTTGGAAATTTTTCAAATTCTGCGTATGAATGTTCAGAACAATACATAATATTCAATAAATTTTAGAATATTTGTATCGTAAATTTTCATTATTACCAAAAATTTATTTTTATCTTTTTAGTCCATTTGTAAAAAAATATTTTCTCCTTTTTAGTACATCTATAACCCGTAGTAAAACGTGGTTTTTTAAAAGTTTTTTTTTTATAAAATATTTATTTAACTCTTTTTAGTTTTAAATTATCTGAATTGTGCCTACTTAGTTCTTCAATATATACAAGTAATATATATCAAATATCCAGACACACCACGTGGAGGTTAATTTAATTAAAGCCTAATTAAGTGGTTTTAGGATGTAAAACTGATTAAATATGAAATTGTTAGGTGAAACAAGCCTGTATACAAAATTTCAGCCAAATCGGATAAGAGGAAGAGGTCGAAATAAGGATCTCAAATTTTGACGACAAACCAACAGACAGACAAGTGATGTTAAGTAAAACGTGGTAAAAATGATAGTAGATACTTCACATCATATAACACCTCCATTAGCTTCATGACTTGCAAATACTTCGACAAAAACATTTTAAGAAGTCGTCGTCGTCACTTGAATGAGGATCTACTCGTCAAAGCAATATATTACTAAAAAATACATACACGGAACGAAATACCTTTATAGGTAAACTGACGGCATTTGGTATTACCCTCAGAGCAAGGGTTGCCATATCGCGGGACATATCAGTTAATTAAGCCGGACTTTTGAGTAAAAAAGTACTTGTCTAAAGCTCAATTTAGACAAGCCTAAATTAAGTGCGCAGCTTAGTTATTCTGTCGTGTTAGAAACATAGGACTGCTACCGGCACATTCTGTTAGACACTTCAATATTGGACCTAATATATTTTTTTTCAATTGAAATCGTTTATTGCATTCCATACAAAAATAAGACATAATAATGTAGTAAAGGAGGGGTCTTTACCAATATTTGTGGTCATATTTGGGTAAAAAAGTGTTAAACAAAAATAATGGCTATGTAGTAGTCAGTGGCGTAGCTACCGAAGGCCAAGACGGTGCTGTGCACCAGGGCCCCCAACCCAAGCTCAGGGGGTCTTCAGAACCTGACCTTGTACTGAACTAGCTAAAAAATGTCCCATCTTTTAAATAATTATAGTAATTCTTATATTCACACCAATTAGCTTGTATTATGGATACTAGGGTAACGGATAGAAATGCATAGATATGTAATTGGAGCGGAGCGAACGAAGTGAGCGAAGCTCCCATGGATCAGCGTCAATGGCGCAATGTCTGTTACGCCATAACTTCCAGAGTTCTTAACCGATTTTAATATTTTTTGTGTGCAATCGAATCAACAGGTATAGGACCAGATTGTGACGGAGCCCAAATTTTGAAATTCGCAAAAATTACCATTTTTCAAATTTTTTTTTATCTTTTTTTAGGTAATTCCCGTCGATGTTTTTTTTTTATCTTTTTTTAAGTATTACGCTCCGCTCCCGTGTGCAGTTGCTGGAACTGCCATCGGGCGCGTCCCCCGGGTGGCAGATTGGGGGGCCTCCAGATATGGGGGCCACTGGCTTAGCCGGCGCGGACCAAAATCAGCAGGGGGGGAGCTCGGCTGGCGTCCTGGGTATCCCGGGTAGCGGTAGCCGAGCTAGGAGAGTTAAGGCGATGCCAGTTCTGCCTGGTGTCGTCGAAGGAGCTCGTAACCCTGTACGTAGTGCAGGGCCGAGGGCCGCCACCTTCTGGTGGGGGCCGCGGGGAAAACAACCCCTCTTATAAATCACCCGAGGGGGCCTTCGGGCCCAGCTCGCGTCAGCGGGTAAGTCGGGGCGTGTTCCGATCCGAGGATCGGTTCCGGCCCAACCGTAACCTCGTACGTGGTGCGGGAGCGGGGGCCGCCACTTCGGTGGTGGCCGCGTGGAGAAAACCACTTAAAATCTTCAAAGTCCTGGCACTGGGATAAAAAATCTTCAAAGTCCTGGCACTGGGATTCGTGGTGTCGGGGCGCCTCTAGGAGGTGGCCGGCGGAGCGCAGTCGGCCCATTAGCGGTCGCCCTGGGGTACCTCCCGACCCCCCAGGCGTAAGTAGGGTAGCCAGGGTACCGGGATCTCTGCCCTGGCGGTCCGATTTTTCTCCCAGACTCGTGGGGTCATGATGAGCGAAACATATTCTAAAAAACTAAGACCTAGACGAGGTCTGAAGTCGGCTTCCGACGTAGGACGGAGTAAGGACAACGCACAGAGTCCGCAGAAAAACAGTGCCGAAGATCCAACTAAGGCGGAAAGAGAGCGATCGCCTGTGCCATCCACTCGGAAAGGCGGAAAGACCGTGCTTTAGTTTCCCCCCCAAGGGAAGGAACAGCACCCAAGAGACGACGCTATAGTGGATGTGACGGATAACTCGAGCGAGTGTGACAAAGACGCGACGCCCGAGCATAGGTTTTTATACCTGAAGACGGTGAAGAAGGAGGAGCGGATGAGATGGCAGTGGCACCGCAACAAGGCCTCGGACTTCTTTAACGTGGTGAGAAGGGAAGTCCAAGAAGAGGAGAATGCGCTGGATTGTGGGACCCAGGGCCGCATCATGGGCGCGGCGTCGGGGCTATTGAAGTGCCTTATGGGGATGGCCGACATAGCGAGAGAGGTCCTCACTCGCGAGGGGACGAAGGTTTCCGAAGTGGTCGAGGCAACCAAAGGTTGAGCGCCGAGGTAGAAAGCCTGAAAAGAGACGTGGCCGAACTCAAGAGGGCCGCGGCGGCAAAGACTCCGAAGCCTGTACAGGAGAGCTCCAGACCGGACGAGACGGCAATACAGGTGGTTGAGGAGAGGCTGTTACAAGCTGTGAGACGGGCAGTCGATGAGCGGTTGTCAGCTTGGGAGGCTCTTGCCACTCGCCCGAAGTCGGGAGATAGGCGACGGGCTATGGAAGGCTCCATACGGAAGCAAGAAGAGGCGGTGGTGCCCCCACCGGCAGGCCAAGGCCGATGGTCTCAGGTGGGTGATTGCGAGACTGACGGTAGCCGCCGCCAAAGCAGTCAGCAAGGATAAAAAGCTCCGAGTCGGTTGGAGCACCGCAGGGGTCAGGGTCCTTAGCCCCTGCCCTCTGCGATGCTACAGGTGTATGGGTGTCGGGCACACGAAGCCAAGTGCCCGGCAAGTGAGGATAGAAGCGGCCTGTGTTTCAGGTGCGGGGTGCCTGGTCACAGGGCCAGCGTGCTCGGTGGGCGCCTTCTTTGGGCGACCGGCCGACCACGCCATGGGGAGTCGCGCATGCGACCCGCCGGCAATGAAAGGGAGGGCCCCTGAGCCGGTGGTCCTCATGGAGAAAGGGGCACCTTCCCCATCGGGTGCCTAACCCCCCCCCCCCCCGTAAAAACGCTCGGGGGGGAGAGAGCCTCTTCCACCCCTCCCTCGCGGGAGGGGCGTGAAGACGCCAGAAGCGCGGGCGCGAGCGGGAGTCGCACGCGGAGCGCTTGAGGAGGACCCTCGGTACCATCTCCCGAGGGTAGAGCCCCCTCTCGCCGCCCCCAGGTGGCATCGGAGCTTTTCTCCGAGGCCGCGTGGGGGGTCGAGAGGGGTGCTCGGCGGGACGGCGGCCACGGAAGCCCCCCGGGAACTATTGTTCCCGGAGGACTTCCGAGGACGCACGTCCCGATTGAGGTGGAGAGGGGAATCGACTGCGCACCTCGGCCGCCACTAGGGTCGGTCGAGTGGTGCAGCGGTTCTTCTCCCCACCAAAAGAGGGCCAGCGGTTGTCGGAGCGGGAGACCGGCAGCTGCATTGCACTTGGCCCTCAGGCGTGCGGGGTGTTCAGGGCGTCACGGTTCACCCCGTTGCTCCGTCCCTCACGGAGCATAGGCGAGGTCCGCCCACGAGCGTGGACCCACACTGGTTCGGGTCGCGGCAAGAAGCCGTAAGGGGCCACGCGACCCCCACCACTGTGTTGCGGGACGCCGCATGGTTTTAGTGGGTAGGCCTCCAAGCCTTTACCGGGCGCTAGGCCGGGTAGGGGCATGGAGGAGAGTCCCACATATCGTCTCGTGCTCTCCCGGCACGAGCGATTGCGTAACGCATTTACTGCGAAAACAAAAAAAAAAAGGTATTACGCTCCACTCCAATATATGGTGCTAGCGTAGCTTTATGCTTAGCGACTGCATCGCCTAGTTGGAGCGAAGCTCCCTTGGATCAGCTTCAATGGCGAAATGTCTGTTACGCCATAACTTCCCGAATTCTTAACCGATTTTAATATTTTTTGTGTGAAATCGAATCAACAGGTTTATGACCAGATTGTGACGGAGCCCGAATTTTTTCGAATTCCCATCGAAACAAAAATATTTTTTTTCTTTTTTTAGGTATTACGCTCCGCTCCAATATATGGTGCTAGCGTAGCTTTATGCTTAGCGACTGCATCACATAGTATTTATAGATATTACACCCATTATTCAGGTACGAACATACGACACGAGTACGAACATTTGGTTCGTACTCATCACAAAAACATCAGCTTCTTCTGGAATTCATATCCAGTACTGTCGGTGCGAAAGGCATTGCTTTAACGTTTTGACTCCTTTACAGGAACCGCGGTCACATGATGACTAAATTAATGATTGACGTCAGGATTAAATATAAAAAATAAAATTAAAGGCGCGGAAGTGTAAGAATTACGTAAATAGTTACTCATGTTAAACCTGGCTAGTTTCTTGCGACCGTTCTTCACCAATTAAAACACGTACTTGTTGGGTAGTAGGCAAAAAAATAAAGGACCTGTTATCAACCATTTCCGGCACTGTAACGTCACAACCGAAAAGTTAAGTCTAGCGTATCTTCGACCACCCGGAAGTTGCTATACCAGCGACACCAAATATGATCAATAAAACACTTATAGTATAAAATCAATCAATCAATCAATTCAACATCCTTCATAATGCGCACAGCAAAGGAGTGGAACTCCCTCCCTGTGTCTGTATTTCCGAGAACTTATAACCCGTCCATTTTCAAAGCCAGGGTGAATAGGCACCTTCTGGGCTAGCTCGTTCCATCGTGGATTCTGTCTTGGCCCCGGGGCTTGATTGGGATCAAGAGCAAACCCATCCTAAATTAAAAACGGCACTTGACATCACGGAGGAACAGCTTAATAAGCTTGAGCGTCTTCAAAATTTTTGTGTTCGATTCATATTTGGCCTACGCAAATATGATCACATATCTCAGTTTCAATCTCAGCTCAAATGGCTTCCCATTCGTCTTCGCCGGAATACTCACATACTTACTCTGCTCTACAACATACTATTTAATCCTTCAGCCCCACACTATCTTAAAGAACGTTTTAAGTTTCTTCATACATCAAACACGTTTTCCTTGAGGTCATCAGTTGGCCTTTATATTCCCGCACATAGTTCCACGTTCTATGACTCTTCCTTTACTGTTCAAGCAGCTCGTCTTTGGAACTCCCTCCCGGTTTCTATAAGGCGTGCACAATCCATTGGCGTCTTTAAGAATCTCGTAAGGGAATATTTTCTGTCAATTTAGGCGAGCAACGTATGGATGATGTATCCTACTAACTAGACGTTATGTATGTGTATTATATACGTATTTATGTATTTTTAATTTAGGTATATGTGTTTGTATGCTATGTATTTATGTGTATGTGTGTATATGTATGTATCTATACGTAAGTATGTATGTGTGAATATATATTTATCGTTTACACCGCCGCCTCTTACGCTTCCTTCCAGTCCTATCCATCCAAAGGTTGTCTGGAAGAGATCGCTCTGAGCGATAAGACCGCCCATTGTAACACTATTTTAAGTTTTCTCTTGTTTTCTTGTTATTTCAATGTGGTGTTATCAATAAAGTGTTTTGTATTGTATTGTATTGTAAAAAATAATAATTATTATTATAATACCTTCAAAAGTGAATTAAGTAAAAGTGATTAGTGTTTTTTTTTATGATTCAATTGTAAACATTTTATATTTAATTTAATTAATTTGCTACATGGATCATATATTAATAAATAACTGTTTTGAAATTTATCATCTTTGTCGATTTGTTTATGAAATTACGATGTCGGTTGATACGTAAGGCGAAGCTCTGCCAAGAAGAAAGAGTCACCCGTACTGAGGACTTCTCATATAGCCTCCTAAAACTTACGCTCTGGAAGACACGCACGTCAGAAGTGATAATTTAAAGTAATCTAATATGAACTATTTAGTATTGAAATTGTTTAACTTGAGGAAAGCTTAGGTTAAATTAAATTTTATGTATATTAATATGATAATGTAAGAAATTTATTAAACACTAAACACTGAGTAGAGAGAGGGGAAAGCGTCTGTCCGAAATACGGCTAGCGCTGCGGGTTTGAGTGAGAGAGGAGGAGCCTCCTTACCGCTACCTTATGCGTGAGAGGAAGGGAAGCCAGACAGACTGGCGCCGTAACGCGTTACGTAACGAAACGGTTTACCCTCCCATAAGAAAGAAGTTATCACTTCAAAAACTTATTTTAAGTTCATTAAAATAAGTATATTTACATTTTTGGTGATTCCTTTCAGCTGTACCACGGCCCAGACTCCCACCCACTGTCAGCAGTATCAGATATAGGTTCCCGATTGGCAGCACATGCGCAGGAAGCCCGTCTGCCGCTCCCCACTCCGCAAGAACTGGAGGCCATCAAGAAAGTCGCGCAGATCCTCATTATGCTCGGAGAACAGGTATTGTACGAGTATGAACATAAACCACAGCAATAGATATCATAAGAACTTGCTGTTTCAGGAACAGGCATATAAATACTTTTTTTTTGGTAGAAGACAACACTTTTAAGAAGAAAATTATGCATATAGAGAAAAATTGTAACCTGTTATTTCAAAAAAGTAATTTCAATATTATTTGTGAATCAATAGCATTGTCTAAAAAAAAATATTTTTGGTTTTTATAGTTCTTTTTTGTATAACACTCATTTTTTTACCTATAGGTATGTGATCTCATAATTATAAATTTTATACGGAAATGAAAACGTCTTCTACCTATAACAATTATGTAGGTACATATCTTTAAGCTGAAATGCATAAATGATACATTTTCTCTAAGTGCTGTACTAGTGATATAACTTACCATTATGTATTTAGTTGGTAAGCATAATAAAAT
This sequence comes from Calamotropha paludella, assembly GCA_927399485.1. NCBI lineage: Eukaryota > Metazoa > Arthropoda > Insecta > Lepidoptera > Crambidae > Calamotropha > Calamotropha paludella. Next base: position 885,562 of record OV656820.1, read on the forward strand.
ATATAAATAAGAAGATAATTTCAACAATGATGTGTAAATATGACGATTAGCAATTGCCCAATTATTACCTATTTAGAAATAATGGCGTTACATTGTCAAAAAAAAATTGAAACGCAACTATGCTATTCATAATTATGTAAGTTAACCCCGTTTAATTATGTTAAATACAAAAATAAATATACTTAAAATCTAACTTATAGTGGCCAACCACTGGAGCCAGAAAGCTCCCTCCTATTAATCCCACGAACTCTATGTTATAGTAGCGAAGCTATGAGAATACATATACACATTTAAAACTCTTTAGTACAATAAAGTACACTTTATGTCATGAAATCTCCTCATGAAAATTAAAATAATGATTCTTGGTCGTGTTGGTAGCACAATATAGTATCGACGGCGATGCCAATAACACCTAAATGCTAATTTCAAAATAATACACAAGCTGAAAAGCTTAATTTCTTGACAAGTTAATAATTAGTTAAAATTTTGTTTATATATTTTTTAACATGATGCGCTTGCAACTGAAAATACGCTTAGGAATTTTCTTTAAAAACATACAAGTAACGAATTTTAATTCAAAATGACATATAGTTTTATTTCTCGGCGTATTTCAGTTAGGAGGTCTTGGCACATCGCCGTCGGTATGCTTGCCAACGCTACAGTGTTTGTCAAGATTCAGATACACTAAAAGATAAAGTGGTTTTTATTCAATGATCATTTACAATGCATTTATTGAAAGCCAGCTATGCCATGGCTTCGTAAGATGAGAGACATTGTACCGAGAAGAAGCCGCAAGTAACTCGACATGGGCTAATTATTTCTCCCTTTAATTTGTTACAGATTTTTTTAAACTCAGGAATTTTTTTCATGCGCTTGTAAAAATGAATTACTTTGCAAAACATTCAATTATAGTATAATCATTAATAAAAGCCATTAATTACACGCTTTCTGTTCCTGCAAATAATCATTGATTATTTATTATAATAAAAAAATACTAGGAAAAATCTACTCGGCTCACAAGTGAATTCTTAGGCGGGAATGCTCTCCCAGTTGAGCTACCGAACCTTATGAATACTCGTCGAAATTTTCTTGTGTCTTTCTAATTTTACGCTGTAGGCCAGAGATGTGTCATCAAATGAAAGAATTCTATTATAATAATTTATCTTATAAGATAGCATTGAAAAATGCATAAAACATAAAAAAATCATTGATTCGTAATATTTTGCTCGTAAGAGTTTTTTAACAACTTTTTTTAATTTCTCCAAAGGCAGTTCAATTATTTGGTGTGGCAACTGATTAAGCGCAATGAATCTTCTTCAAAAAGTGCCTCTCCTTTTTTGCAATCTGAAGACTGATCTATAGTTCTTAAAACATAACTTGATTAGAATGACAGCTGTCAGCAAAAATCATGATAGAACCTTGTAAGGACGTTTCGAATTTAATTGATTTTGACACACGAAATTCATTAGTTTATAATGGAGTAAAAATATTTATAGTTCAGTGTTTTCATTAAACATAATTTCTAATACTATTCAAGTTTCCAAAACGAACAAAATCTCTAAAAAAATCAGTTAACAGAAAATAGCTTTATAATTTATGACGTCTTTACAAGGTTACGTCGCGTCACGAAAATCTTAGAGATGAGACACATCGATAGAGGTTAATTAATTAATTATTGTGATAATCATTTCAATAATTGTTTACAAAAAATACAATTACTTCCACATTCATATTTTTTTATATTGATTTCATTTTTTTGGTTATTTCTCATTGTTTTTAAAAGTTAGTTATTGTTTTTTGTTATTACTGTTACGTTTTTGTTTTTTGTTATGACTGTTAGAAAAGAAAATGCGCTTTCTACTCCTTTTAAGAAAAGGACGAAAAAGTGCCCAGTTACGAACATAGACGATTTTGACGCCGCAGCTATTTGCAACCACGTGTACGGGTATTACGCATGTGGTGAATTGCCGACTTTGTCGAAGTTAAGTGCATCGCTAAAAGAATCCAATTTGTTTAGTGGCAGCCTGCCCTCGCTGTCATCTATTTTGAAAAAAATTGGATTTGCTTATAAAAAATGCGACAAAAGAAAAAATATTATGTTACGCAGTGACATCGCAGTAGCGCGCATCAAATTTTTGCGAACAGTAAAAGCAATTGCTGATTGGGACAAAGTGGTGTTTCTGGATGAAACCTGAATAAATGCCAATCATACTGTTAGTAAAACTTGGACAGACGTAAAAAAGATTCGACAACAAAAGTACCCGAAGGAAAGGGACAGCGATTAATAATTTGTCACGCTGGCACTGCAAACGGTTTTGTGCCCAATTGTTTGTTGGCATTTAAATCTGTGAAAACAACAGAATCCCACGAAGAAATGAATTTCGAGAAATTTCAAGAATAGTTTGTCAATATGTTGAATAACCTAAACGAACCACATATAATATTAATGGATAATGCGCCCAATCACTCTGTGCAAAAAATAAAGCTCCCACAACGAGTAACAAAAAAAATGAAATTATATCATGGCTTTAAGCTAATGGAGTGCCAGCCGATGACTCAATGTTAAAGCGGGAGCTGTTGCATTTGGTGGGAGTACATAAACCACAAACACCTATTTACGTTCTTGATGAGATGGCTAGAGAAAGGGGACACACAGTTATCTGATTGCCGCCATATCACTGCCAGTATAATGCGAATGAATTGATATGGGCTCAAGTAAAAGGCAAGTATATTTACGTAACGTACCTAAGTATCTTTTAATCAGTGTACGTTAAGTTACGCTAAACCAGTGATGATTATATCTATTCACGAAAATATACATGTTTTGCTCTAAATCTTTAAAAAATAACTTTCACATAAAGTGGTCTACCTTATTTAGTTATATGAAAAATTCAATTACTGATTAGGATGTATTTGCATTTAAATAAAAGCGCAATGCGTTTCAATATGGAATAATAAACAAAATGTTTGAGAATCAAAATAACCTGTTTTTAAGCTACTTTTTTTTCAGGTTACGCAATAAGACATAATACCACCCCACCCTTCACATAAAATAAAATGTTACAATTATTAACATCTGCATGTGAGCATATTACGTCGGACGATTGGAAGAAAGTTATTAACAAAACAAGAAAGATAGTTGCAGATGATTGGGAACGCGACCTCCGATTCGATTCCATATGTGACCATGAACTTATAATGAACCTTCAAGAATTTTCTAGCGAATCAGATTCTGATGACGATGAAATAGATTCGGGATGTACACCATTACGTCAATAAATGTGTATTATTTATTACATGTGTTTAATTTTATTAACTCTTATACATATGAAATGTCCCCTTCTACTAAAGTTACTTTAAAAGGCATATTCTACAACCAATCCAATATTTTAATATAATTTATCGATATCGATGAACATTAACTGGCGAGTTCTGTCCCCGCGCTAGCCACGACACTTTGACAGCTGTCATTCTAATCATGTTACGTTTTAAGGACTATAGTTGAACCGGTCACAGCTCTGTTATAAATTAAAATGAAACCTATCCTATGTCCTAGGTCCTTATCGTAGTTTCGGATTTCATAGTCCTGCCAACTTTCGTGCCAACGGTCCTGGGTTCGAATCCCGGAAGGGGCAGATGTTTGTTTGATGAATACGAGCATTTGTACCTGAGTCATGGGTGTTAATATCTATTTCTATGAATATTACATATTTATGCAGCATATATGTTCGAGTATGTCTATCCGTTACCCTAGCATCTATTCATAACACAATCCTTACAGTGCTTACTTCGGGCTAGGCTAATTGGTGTGAATGTAACTAATATTTATTTATTTATTTATTATTATTATTTATTGTTTTACTGTTACTAATAAATGAAAAATGTCTACAGGTAATCCCAGCTATAATTGGTGACACGCCATCTGGTTCTGGTAACTGTGACTCTCCTGTACCAGAAGTTCCAGTTGATAACGTCAACGAAAATAGCGCTTAAGAACTTGTTTAAAATCGTAAATTGAAAGCTTTATTTTGAAACTGTCAATAAATCTTAGAATTATCTATAATTTATGTCAATTTTATTTACGGAAATAATGTAAATCGAAACGCGTCCCGCTCGCTGTGTACAATCAACACCACATCAGGCTGTAAACGTTTGGACGTACAATAGAGAAAGATTTTATTAACTTTTATTAATTTCACATCATCGGAGAAATTACGAAAAAAAAATCAAAGTACTAAGAACTGAGAAATTATAATATATGCATACCGTACCTGAAAAAATTTAAAAGCGTTGTGTTTGTGCACAATTACACTACAATTTAATGTTGTTAGTATTAAACGCACATAGGACATTCACTTAATCTCTGTATGCCAACGGTAGGATGGTTTCAAAATATTTATATTCATATTTATATTTTTTATTGCAAGCCACATGTTTTAGTACAGGTATACAATAATACTAAGATCTAGAGTTGCATGTGAGGGCGTAGCAATATAAACTTAACCTAGATAATAAATTTTAGGATTAAATTAATAGTAATTAAAAATAATAAAAACAATACTAAATTAAACTTTTCCTTTAAATTATTATAAATCAACGTAAAAAATAAAGATTAATACTATTCCATTAAATTATCCTTACTTCCTTACTTCCTTACTAATATTATAAATCGGAAAGTGAGTTTGTTTGTTTCTTTGTTTCTTTGTTCCGCTTTCACGCCGTAACTACTGAACCGATTGCTTTGAAATTTTGCAGACGTAAAGATAAAAGTCCGGATTAAATAATAGGGTACTTTTTATCCTGGAAAAAATTGATATTTCCGAGGAAAAACAAAAATATTGTTTGCTTGATGGATGGATTGTAGATGGCGCTGTGTGTCGTTTAAAACAAGGTAAAATATTGCAAACGAATATAAACATGTAAATTTAGAAGCTAAGTGATAGGATAATGAATCACCGAAAACGAGGAATTCCCGAGGGATGACGTACAATTTGTTTTATCGTCTAAACTGTTTTTTTACATCTACTTATATGTTGCAAACGAATATGAACATGTAAATTTTGAAGCTAAATGATACGAAAAAGAATCCTCGAAAATGAGGAATTCTCGAGGGATGACGTACATCTTATCCTGAAATCACTAAAGTCAACGAATTACTAATTGGTATAAGTATTAGTTACGTTTTTTAGTTCTTGAGGTATGCGATAGATGGCGCTGGGTGTTTTTTAAAACATGGTAACGATGTGTTTTTTAAAATACATAAGAAGTGGAATGATAGCTTACGCTATTTAGTTCTTGAGGTATGCGATAGATGGCGCTGTGTGTTTTTTAAAACATGGTAACGATGTGTTTTTTAAAATACGTAAGAAGTGGAATGATAGCTTACGCTATTTAGTTCTAGAGGTATGCGAAAGATGGCGGTGGGTGTTTTTTAAAACGTGGTAACGAAGTGTTTTTTTAAGATACGTAAGAAGTGGAATGAATTATATGAATTTTGTATCCAGCGTTACATCGCGCTTCTTAGATTTTTCCGTGGAAATGAGAAGTTTTCTTATAGTTGTGCTTTATACCGCAATATAACCGAATTCCACTCGGGCGAAGCCGCGGGCGGAAAGCTAGTAGTCAATATTTTCATTGTATTACTCACAAATTAGTAGAGTCTGTCTAATGAAAGCTGAACCTAGCTATTATTTGAGTGGCAACACTTTTAAAATGTCATTCCGTCATTGTCTTGACAGTTGTGAAATAAGTTGTTGTCATCGAGCACATACCCCAATAGAGTGGTAATATTGGGCTGTCCGCCTCCGCAACTGATTAGTGATTTTGCACTTATAAATATTAACGCTTGCTCCCACTATAACAGTACATAACCAGTATTGGATCTGTGCGTACGTGTCTGATTATTCCGAAATTTAATTTCAATTAAATAGTTTCATAATGGCGTGCTGTTCTATTCGGTGATGTGGAAAAAACAGCACAACTTCAAATTATAAAACTGACGGAATAACCTTTCATCGGTAAATAATGGTTAAAAATTACTTTTTATAAAAAATTGTCGGGGCTCAAGTTAAACTGGACATCAAAGTGAAATGGTTCTATGCGTCCTGCTTCCACATAACGCAATTTCCCATTACGCCATCTCTTTCTAGTCTACGCTCTCATCACTAGTGCTGCATTCAAAGGATCAAGGGGTGTATCGATAAATAACATTATTGTAGCTTATTACATATTTTATTCAAACACAAAAGTAATTTTGAAATTATAATATTTGCATTAATGATCTAATTTATAGTGTTGTGCATTATTGATTATGTAAATCTTGATCGATTATACCGATATATTAGGTATCTAGTGTAGTTGAATAAACGGTTGAACGGTTTTTATACTTTTTTAAATAAATAGGATTGTAACAAAGAAATTGTTTTCTTTTTGTGTTAGCTTTTCTTAGCAATAGAAAGACATATGATGAGAAACAATTTATATGAAGCTAATTCATTTTAAAAATCAGTAAACCAATGAATGGTTAATTAAATTTTTCATCTTTACTTTTCATACAACTAAATAAATGTAATTTGATAATTGGTTTGGTTCTAAGCATTTATTGCCATAAGAGAACACCTTTGTATTATTCACTATTGCTATAATTACTGATCTATTGGCTATCGATATCGATGAATCTTAGATACTTTGACACTACCACATCTCTAGAGTGTTAGTTGACCTTAGGAAAGCCAATCGGAGCGCAGTTAGAGCAGTGTGAATAGCGGCGAATTAGCGGAATTGTTTTGAAACAAAGTAATTGACATTTCTGCTCTATTGGGGTATGTGCTCGATGGTTGTTGTTGATCCGAGCGTGTCAAATCGAAGAGTTTTTTAAGGATTTAATGTTGAAACATGGGTAAAACAATTAAAAGTTGTGTGAGACAGATTATTTTTACCATGATAAGCAAATTCAAACAAAAACAAGAAGAGAGGGAAGTCTTGTTCAAAGAGAAGAAACGGTGTTTAAATGCGGTGACTGAATTCGCCGGTTAGTACCATATTTTAATTTTGATACTTATTATTTCTACATCTTCAATCCAAAGTTTCATATACATTTTCACCTTCAACCTATATTTTGAAATTCGTTTTTATTTTCCGTTGAGAAATGAAACAATGCATTCCTTTCAGATAAGCTCGTTTCAGAAGAAAAACAAGTCCTTTTGGAAAATCTTGAGAAGCTGAAAGAATTGGAGCAAAACGAATTGCTAAGTCAAAACAAGTATTTGGAGGAAATATCTTCAATGACCGGTAAATATTAAAATAAAATTATTAAATAATTGTCTTACCCTACATTAGGTACTTACTACTTTAACTATCATGTTGAATCTCTCAACATTCGCAATTTCATATACTAAAAAAAATAGACAGATTACTAATATAACTCACACTCATAGTTTCAGTAAAACACCAAGGGAATGTACCCATTTAGTTAAAAATATCATAAACATAATTATATGTATTTACTTTACGCAGAGGAAATAGCATTTTGTTGTTTGTCAACTAAGTTTACCTACTTTCACTCCATGAGCTCTTAGAAAGATGTCCAGGTTTATACCTGTCATGCTTGTTCTTAAACTGCCATGATTTGAACCTCACTGGACTGTGCAATGGACGCGTACTATGTGTCACAATGTATATGTATACATGTTGTTCTGTTTATTTCACTTTTTCTTACAGATCACAGTTTTTCGACATTGAAGAGAATAAACAATGAAGGGAAACTAAACCATGGTGTCTTCAGGACTCCCGGAAAGAAGCGACCTCATAAGGCCACAGTATCGAATTTAGATAGTTTTGACATCCAAGCCATTCGAAATAAAATAAATGAATTTTATATTGTGAAGAAGCAAGTGCCTACACTCAAATGCCTATTACAAGAGTTGAGAGAAAGCATCAGTTTTACCGGATGTCGTGAAACTTTACGCTGAATACTAATTGCAAATGGATACGAGTTTAAACGAAATATTACCCACGCTCGGTTCTTATTGAGCGTTTTGACATAGCAGCTTGGCGACACCGTTACTTAAGGACTATTGCATCAAAACGTCCTGAAGGTAAAAAAATAATATACCTGGATGAAACTAATGTTCATCAGAACTACAAACCAAAAAAGTCGTGGCAGGGGCCTTCCACCCAAGGTGTAGTTGACAATATCTCATCTGGAAAACGTTTTATTATTGTTCATGCCGGATCAGAAAATGGTTAATGCTTTATTAACATTTAGCACGAAATCAATCAAAGCTGACTATCACCACGATATGAACGCCGCAAATTTCAATAAGTGGTTACGTGAGAAGCTTATTCCCAACTTGACTGAACCAAGTGTCATTGTCATGGACAACGCCAGCTACCACACGGTGCAAATTAATAGGGCACCAAATGCTAGCAGCCGAAAAGCAGAAATACAAAAGTGGTTAGGTTCCAATAAAATTTGTTATGAAGAATGTTATACCATTCCAGAGCTTCTTGTCTTGGTACAGAAACACAAACCAGACCCAATCTATGAAGCAGATGAAATTCTAAGGGAGCATGGTCATGAGGTCTTAAGACTTCCGCCCTATCATTGCGACCTTAACCCTATTGAGCTAATCTGCAGTTCAGCAAAGAGGAAAGTCGCAAGTAAAAATATTGCCGTATCAGCAGCTGAAGTTGAAAAAAATATTAAAGAGGCTTTTGACAGTATAACACCAGATCATTGGAAAAAAATGACTGATCATGTAATTAATATTGAAGTACAATACAAAACTAGAGATGGAGTAACCGAAGAACTCGAATCGTTTATAATAAGTGTGCGTGATGATGAGTCTGGCAGTAGTTCGGATGAATCATTGGAAGTAGAGTATTTAGACACCGACTTTGATTACAGTTCCTAATAATAAATAAAATCTTTTTAATATTGATTATTTTATTTACTAAAAAAAAATACAAACGAATACAGAACCTCCTCCCTTTTTTGAAGACTGTTATAAAATACCTCACAAATGAGAAAGCATACTGGTGGTGGTCTAGATATATACTGCTCACTGGTGTTTATAAATGGGCACAGGTCCCTAGTATGTAGAAAAGTACGCATTTCCATCCCATCAGCGCCTACCAAAATAAAAAATTAGAAAAGTATCAAAATCGTTTATTCCCATTTTGGTCGGTAATACCATACGAAGGATTTTTGAAATTGCCGCTTTTTTTCAGGTTCAGCTTTCATTAGACGGACTCTATCTTAAAAGAATTCCGATATTATTATAATAGCTTTTTTTAACAAGATATTGCTTATAATTTGTAGGGGGCCATCCATAAATTAGGTAAGACGAATTTTAGGACTTTTAACCCCTTCCCCGTCCTTGTCACCGTTTGTCACATTATTAGAACCCCCCTCTTTCTGATGTGACGTCACACATTTTTATACGTAATCTCATACCGTAAGTGCTAAACTATTAACAAATGTAGAGTTCATAAATTTTTTGAGTTTTAACATGTCACGTCACAAAGCTTTTGCCCCCCCTACTTTTTGTCACATAATGTCACATTCCAGTGATGCCTTTAATTTATGGATGACCACTTCGGAGGGAGAGGGACGTAAAAAGAAGGAGAAATATTGGGGCAGTTAAAAATATATGCTCTGTACCCTCGTTAAGCACACACTCGCATAGGGAAATAGTCCTTCAAATTTTAGCTGGAAAATCTGGAGCGCATACATTTCCTAATCTAACGCACATACGGTGCTATGACTTCACTTATGTAATTTTTGTCAAAAATAAACTGAGTATGAGAAAATTCATTTAATCTACGTTATTACTTTGTTTGCTTTTAATTTAAAATTAAGTTCAAAGTTGTTTAATTATTATAATATTATTTGTTTAGTCGAGAAGAACTGTATGTTGTAATTGTTGAATTTTCAAATGGTTCCCCTGAAATATTGCACCATTTGCATAAGTGACGTTATACCACCATATGTGCGCTAAGTCTACAAATGGTGGAAGTAATTCTCTTATTGAAATTGCCCATTTTGATAAACACACTTCTTATTATTTATAAACATTTTCTTTGAGTTCATTTTCGTACGTCAAAAACCCGTATTACAAGATATTTTTTGTAACGGACTACGTCGGTTGGTTTTAGTTGGGTGGTCTGACCACTGATTTTCTTGTTCGATATATCTGATAAAGGTTAAGATTTAAATAAACAAAGTTCTAGTTGTTGTTTAAAATTAAGCGTTTAGTATTGTTTTCCTATTCACCCAAAGGAATACCGTGCTATCAAATGTATTTTTTATATTGTCACAGAAAACTATTAGCTTCATCAATTCATCATATAAAAAATTATTAGCGCTGTTCCATATCAAATACTAGCTGACCCAGGCACACGTTGCTGTGTTATAAATTAAAATAAAACCTATCCTATCTCTTAAGTTAGTTCAAATAACAGAAAGTTACTAAGTTTGATCAAAATCGGTTAAGTAGTTTAGGAGTCCATCGCGGACAAACAACGCGACACGTAATTTATATATATTAAGATAAAGCTAAACCAATCGATCGAAACTAACGTACTCACACAGACGCACGCCTCAATAAAACGCCTAAGAGCCTTAGGCGGTTAACACACTGCACCGCGCCCCGTCGCGTAGCGCGGGGCCGCAGATTTTACCATTGTATGCAAGAATCTCAATTTATATAGAAAACACGCCTATGACAACACACTGCCGACGCGGGAACGCACGGGTAGGCGCCCCGCGCGCAGATTCTGCGCGGGAGCGCGGGGCGTGAAGGCGTAGGGTCGTCTTGTATTGCTACTACGCGCGGAGAAGCAGATTACACCGCTAAAATAGGCAGATCTGCACCTCCGTCCCCGCGCGCGTTTTCTGTCACTACGCGCACCGCGGCGGGACGCATCTCTAGTGTATGAACCGCCTTATTGGAGCCTAAGTTGATCTCATGTTAACTGTTAACATTGTTAACTTCCCGAGTTCTTATCCGATTTTAATAATTATTGTGTGGAATCGAATCAACACATTAAGGAATAGATCGTGATGGAGCCCGAATTTTGAAATTCGCAAAAATAAAAAAGTTATGACCAAAAAACATTGGCTCTATGGGATTTGTCATTGAAACCAAAAGAGTGCGCTTTTTGCAAGTTTTCTTTCTTATAGAATTTTAAAATTTACTAAACATAATTGTTTTTTTAGTTTTTTTTTTTAGTTTTACGCTTTGCACCGATATATGGTGCTAGCGAAGCTTTATGCTTAGCGACTGCATCGACCTAGTTTAATAATATAAGCGATTGATTTGAAAACATAAACTGCTTTTCCAAAAAGGGAATTCAACTATTTATGTAGAACGAAGTTGCAAAATAATTGTATTTTTAAAATAAAACACTTTTTTTACGGATTTAATTTTTTTTTAGAGCTGATCCATGAATGAAAGATAATAAATTAATGATGACTGAAGAGTGAAATACCCCTTTCCCTAGGTGTCAGTCAAGGTGTGGGGTTTAAGTAAACCTCCCCGTGACTTTCTTTACAGAGTAGGAAAAGACAACTTCTGCTGCTCTGTTTCACTTGCAAACACTGTTGCATGTTCAAAAACATTAAGTGGTTAATAATCCACCATTAATACGCGCTAATATCCACCACAACACAAAGGGGAATGCCCAGCTCCATAGTGTTTTGAGCAAAGCAAAAACTAGAATAATAATTTAGTGTTTTAAAATCTTAAGTGTATCAGATATCTAAATGAAATATTAAAAATGACGCCATTGTTTCAGAAAGAGTAGAAACCTAAACATTTTTATGTAGGAAATATGTCCTACTGTGAGGCAAATTAAGGACTTCTCTAGGTTCAATATTCGAGGTAGTGTGTAAAATATAACGAGAAACATGTTCTCATTATATTTTATATAATTATAATCATTGGGGTACATAATAAAATAAAATATCTAGCCCAACCAATATACCAAAGTCTGTCATGCAGCAGTGATCCTTGATTCCATAGCCAGTCGTTGTTAATGGTGAACACAGAGTCCATAAAACAAAGCTAAAGTCGTCGTTGATAGTAACCACTGAGTCTGTAAAACAAAGCCCAAGACGTCGGTAAAGATCAGAATTAAGTCCGTATAGGGAAGCCAGGTTGTAGTTAAAGAAATCGTTTTTTTTTCAATTGATTTTGTTCTTTTTTTTTCAAAGGCCAGAAATACCAAACCAGCCGTTCTCTCGTGACCCATTGACAGCCTTTTTTTAATTGCAGTTAAGTTGAAAACGTAGATTCTCACACTGGCAGTGCAACTATCCTATGGTCGCCACAGATGCAAAAAGTTCATATGTATCTTTAAACACCTCTTGTTGCCTGTGCAAAACTTGCAATGTATTTTCTATTTTATCCTCGTTACACTCAAGTAAGCTTCTAGCTTCTTCTCTTGGTGGAATTTTCAGACCTGAAAAATTTGTTAAAAATGTAAACTGAACATGACAAATTATTTGAATTATTATTTTTTTACAACTAACCCAAATTTTTCAGTTGAACCATTTAATCTACATCCAACCCATTGACACTTGCAATCAGATTGAATTGATCATCGTTAACCGAAAACCTTCTTTGTAATTCGCCAATTAGTATGTCCAACGCTTCGAAATACTCAGACTTAAATGGCTCGTCGTTCTCTTCTAGATTTTGTCTGGCGGAAGAACAGGAGGGGCCATACATCAAATTGTCATCCATCCGATTTGGTTTTTTTATTTGCCTCTTCGAGGTCTATATCCTATTTTCAGATACGCCGCAGTCGTCGCTTCTTAAAGACTTAGCTTCTTCCAGAATTTGATTATAAATTGATTTGATCTTAATTTTATAATTTTATCTTCGACACACTTTATGATTGTTTTGCTTGCAAAGCTTGCTTGCAAAGCTGCGTCTGCAAGTTGTAGCATGGATAAGATTTTTTTGGCCACAACCATGGTCATTCGGAATTCCAGATCAAGCATGACTTTTTTAATACCGGTACTCTTGGCGACGTCATTACCGTTGAATCTGCCATTTTGAATTTCTTTCAAAGTCTGCAAAATCGATGAATAATTATCACATACAACTTTTGTAACTGCCAAATGTCCAGACCAGCGTTGTTCGAGGAGTCGGCTAATCCCTTTTCACCATATAATCCAGCTATTTTGCCATGATGAAAGAATTCATGTAACATGATGCATTAGTGAAATAGTCCTAATGACTATTAAGTGCAAGCGATGGTTATAGCAGTGGACGAAAGGAATGTCTGGGTCCAATTTATTTTCTGTTCTAGTCGCAACTCCTGAAACATTCCACTCATTAGACTTGCGGCATCAAAGCATTGGCTAAGCATACCATAGGGGTCAATGTTATTTTCCGTAAGGATATTTAACGTTAATATCCTGAAAGTGGCTGCATTAAGGTTTTCAGTAGTCTTAACCATCAGCAACGACTCATTGACGACACCATCCTTTACGTAAGGGTCCATTAATCCATTTATCACGCATAAATCAGTTAACAGGTATGTACCTATTATTGTAAGAAAAAACGTAGAGGTAACCAGGCATGAACTTGTGTCTAATTGGGTCTCCGAAACACACACACAAAACAAACAATTAACAGTTAATACCGAAACGAAAATCGATGTTCATTATAGTGACTTCCACCTTGACTAGGAAGCGTTCCTTTTTTGCTTATAAAGCTTGGAACCTAAAAAAATATGTTTAACGTACTCTAGCAAGTGTCTAAAATGTACATTATTCTAAACTCGTTCAAAAATAATTCACAAATTAATATTTTAAAAATTTTCGTTCGAGGTCAAGTTCGATGACAACCCTAGCATAAAAATTTAAAAATGAATATCTTCTTATCGCCGCAATAGTGGGACGTGGCTTATTAATGTATGATATACCCTGAGGATATACCACATCCGTAGGCATATTTCTATCTTAGTTCTAGGTTCCACTTTTCTGTTTTTAGTGAGAAAAAAATAAATACGAAATACAAAAAAAAATGCTGCTCCTAAACCAATGCATTTTATTAAGCTAAAGAAACGCGTTTATATGCGTGTGATTATGTCCGATTGACACATATTTATTAAAAAAATATATTGTTAATGTTCACTTTATGAAATAATATTTTAGATTTCATAGGTCATGATAAGTTCATGATTTTTTTTCTCAAAAAGTATTTAAGTTAGACTTCTGGGAATTGAAGTCATGCCTTTTTTTGGGTATAAATAATCTATTTATTTATGTAAAAACCTAAGGGTGTAAATTTTTTGGTTCCATAAAACACTGGAATGGTAGATCGAGAGAGATTCTCTGCGTAGTGCGCGAAAATGATGACGCCGAGTGGCTTGATGAAGCCTATGTTGATCTTCAACAAAGCACTGTGCCAACAACTGACTTGCAAGATGCTGCAAGAAAGTCTTGCCCATCCGTGGTCCGTGGATACTGTACATGAAATGTATGTTCATGTATTAGTACAAAAAAGTTTTTCGCATTTCTTTCATTATTTTTATGTCAGTCAGAAAAAACTGTAACTTTTCTGTCTTCCTCTATACGTTATTATTGTATTCTTTAATTTTCTTTAATAAAATTAGATGATACTTATACCTACCTGTAGTTTAGAAATATTGAAAAACAAATTAAGATTCTCTGTAGGTACTAAAAAATACACGTGATACAGGGGGGAGGGGGGGGTCTTAAACCTCACCATGTGTCACCAAGGGGGAGGGGGGGTTAAAAATGCCAAAAAAACATCACGTGATTAATGGACGGCCCCTAATGTATTGCTCATGCAATATTTTCGCGGTTATTTTTATCTATTGTCCCATCTTTCATTACAGTAAACAGTAAACCATTTCCCGTCACAGTCAATAATATCTTTGACAATGGAACTTCGTACTGCTTGAGTTTTTTTTATTTTGAATTACAGATGAACGATATGTTACATGTGTATTTAAATAAATTCTTAAGTAATCCTTTTTCTTTTTCCTATTCCAAAACACAATTTCCACGCAAAGCTAGTTCGTTGACAATTAGAAATTATATTATTTCAAAGATAGACTTCACGTAATACCAAACTACAAACAATTACATGGTTCAATCTCTGGTTTATGTCTATTTTAGTTGAAAAGGGGATTTCCCGTACCATAGATTGCAATATAGCCCATATTGCAGTCGATGATAAGGGGAATCCCCTCTGCATCATAGATATTATAATTAAATAGACCCATCACTTCATGTGATAGCGCTTCAAATGCCTTTTATACACAGAACAAAGAATTATTATAATATTAAATGAATGTCATAAACTATGGTGTTTTAGGAAAAGTTTAGAAACCTATCGCTACATTTCTTTAAAATCTCAAACTATGATTTAATTAAAATAATTTATCTTAGTTTTTAGTATTTTTAACTTAGCTCACTTAACTGAGTTCACACGTGTGAACCGTAAGCTGATCGGCGGCTCACGGTTTTTTGTTGAGTTACCCATGTCTAGCAATAAGTGACATGACAGCTGACAATTATTTTAAATTATTGACAAACAAGTGATGCCATTAAAGGACACCAAAAGTATAAAACGAAATCGATTAATCGAGTTATTTTATTACTTGCTTTGTTTTGTAGAATTGAAATCTTAGTTGTATTTTTATTTATATTTTCTATTATTTTGTTTATGAACTACGTTGTTCATGGAAAATCTTAACTTATTTATTCAGTTGAATGTATTTTCGATTCGTATCAATATTTAATGTGAAGTTATACCTAAAATGTAATTTACGTACTGGCAACATTTTGCTACTTTATATTTTCGTGGGTTCAAATCCTACCTGAGGGCTCGGAGGCGTAGTTGTTTTTTTACACACGTATTTTATATCTTGTAGAAAATATTGCTTTGTCAATGCAAAACATTAAATTTAAAACATAATTATAGCTGGTTCCATCTTAATCGGTTGTTTAATATTTGTAAAAATATTACTTTCGATGTTGAAGGCAGTTAGCGTTCAACATTGGTGGAACGATACTAGCTCATAGTAGAAGTTGAAATACGTTTGTAAAATTCAACACGTTTGCCAGCGTCTCGGTAGCTCAGCGGTCAGAGCACTCGCCCGGATTGCGAAAGGTCGTGGGTTCGAATGCTACCTGAGGGCTCGGAGGCGAAGTTGTTTTTTACACACGTATTTTATATCTTATAGAAAACTAGTGGACCCGACAGACGTTGTCCTGCCTGTTATTTTTGCAGTATAGATAAATAACCTAGATACCGTCTGCAGCGCCATCTGCCGGGCTGATTTGTGAATCTAAACCATTCTCAGATCCCCTTGAACACACACAAAAAAATTCATTCAAATCGGTCCAGCCGTTTAGGAGGAGTTCAGTGACATACACACTCACAGAAGAATTATATATACCATAAAGATATTGCATTGTGAATGCAAAAAATTAAATAAAAAAAAAACATTTATGGAAATATAGTTTATTGCAGTGGTGCCTGTTTAAATATATGTAAAATTCATAACTTTTAACGACAAAATTTATGTAAAAAACGGTTTCTCTTATAATGAAGTCCACAGTGGGCCCAGAATGGGCATTCCCCTTTTAACAAGAAAAACTAAACCACCAAAGTGCACTTTACCCTCCCGCCAAAAAGACCCCAGGTAGTTCTACAATACCATAAGCATTTTTTTTGTTGTTTTCCCATCAGGGAAGGCAGAGAGTACAAAGCCCAAACAGCCTAGTCTTCAGTTATTTATTTTCTTAGTTAAATCATGATGAATGATGATGAGAGTTGGATTTGTGAATGATAGATGAGAGATCAATGGATGGTTAATGAATAGTGAAATAATCCCTACCCTAAGTTTCAGTAAAGGTGTGGGGTTTTACTGAAACCTCCTGGTGGACGTTTTGAGATAGTGCGATAAAACTCCTTTCACTGTTTTGTTTCACTTGTCAACACTCATATTTATTCAGAAAAATTCTGTGGTCAATAACCTACTAATATTACACGCTAATATCAACCACAACACAACATTTATTTAACAAGAACATCAAAACCATTAAAGTGACCCTTCGCGCCCCGGCTATAAAATCAAGCATTTTTTGTTGGCTTTTTGCGCAATTAATGGCAAACTGTACAAAGCCCAAACAACCTTATCTGTACCGATTATTTATGATGGATGGATGAGATGACTTGAAAATAATATTAAACCTATTCTTACATTTCAGTAAAGGCAGTGGGGGTTTACTGAAACCTCCGTGGAAATTTTCAGAGAGCCTGAAAGAAAACTTTCACCGCTTTTTATCTGTTGCACAAAACACTTAAGTATATTCACGAGTGCTTAATATTTTTTTGGTAAAATTTCTTTGTGATAATGGTGGAATATTAACCACTTAGTATTTGTGACCATGCACAAGTGTTGGAAAGTGAAATAAAACAGTGGAAGTTTTCTGTTTATGTTCTCTCAAGAGGTCCACGTCCACCCTCTATTAATACCCCACTACGCTACTGTACCAACTCTAGGGAAATGGATTATTCCCATTTTTATTCATCATCTATTGCTGCTATATCATTCATAAATTACTACACTTACATTTTATTAAGAAAAGAAATTACTGAATATCAAGACATGACTTAAATTTTCGCATCCAAACCATAAAATGTTAACTCGACCTCGACGCGAACTCGACATGTAGTGTAGGTAGGTAGCAGATTCATGTCTAAATAAAAAGTATCCGCCAAAACAGAACAAATAATTAACACAACACAATACAGCAATTGTGAGCTAAGTGTGTGTACACATGTAAAATTACATTTTTGAAGTGAAAACTTCTTTAGGCGCGTTGGGCATTTTTTGAGATCGGAAAAAACCATTGAATCGCTACACTGTTACCGTAACCGAGACCTTTGTATGTAAGTATTTACATATATTGAGTATGTTTTTAAAAGCTTTTAAAATTAATTACATTGTGTTCTTACTATCATTTTTATTATTAGAACGTCTTTTTCTCTATGTCAACCATAGCAACTACGTATATTCCGCCTATATATAGTCATTTTTAATGAGTAGGTAGTCTATCATTTGTTTATTGTCTATGCACATTTTATCATTTCTTGTCTGTGTCTTTTCTTGAAACTTTTTACTAAGTTTTTTGACATGAGCGACCGGCTTGGTTCGTTGTGGTTGGTAAAGTCCCACCTTTTTTCATGGTGTTTAATTTATTTATAGATAAATCTATAAATTATGTAACCGAGCCCTCTATTTATATAGATTAGTTAAAGATTTTCTTTTATAGTAACGTCTTACCGGCGCATGTCCATAACAGTATTGTGCTGATATAGCAAAATTAACACAAGTGTTGTTACCACAAGCGTTCTTTGTTTCCTTTAATAAAATGAGATGCAAAGTATGTTCTACTGAAAAAACAGACCCTGAACATGATTTCACTGAGAAACACTTAAAGAATAAAGCCCTTTATGAATATTCCGTGGAAAGGTGAGTAATTAAATATTATAACTACATGTCGATATAATTAAGAGATAAGAAATAGTTGGATGTACTTAACTAATTTATTTTCTAGTGTTTTGTTACACACCAATGACCAATTTTCCACCGGTATAAATGAGACTGCGTACTCTGCTCCATGAGCTTTGATAATGTATCCTTTGTTATTTTTTAGATACAGTGTTGTAATCTTAAGTACTGCAACTTTGTAAACGCACAATCTTTAGTAAGCTATTTTTCAACTGCTAACAACAACTAATTGTCAATTAGAGATAAAAAGCAGACAATTAAGCATTAAGGGATTACATTTCTCATGTGATTTCCTCTTTATCCTTTTATTTATAAAAAAAGGCTTTTTGCTTTGTTAAGTGTTCCACAAATGCTGATGAAATTTATGATAAATATTTTGACCAAATAGCAAATATCCACTGCAACAGTAGTATGGTATTGTGTGTAGGTAGAGATCACAGATTTCCTCTATCCACAACCACAATCCTGACACATATCTCTCGTCTCTTCTCTCAACTTCTCTTCAACTCTCATCAACTCACAAGCTTGTTGGTTAAGGATACTTTGACCAGGCCTTTTTATGAATATATAAGGGCTTTCTTCACTTTTTTTATAAATACATAGTAAATAATTTTCTTTGAATACCTAGAAAGTACACATGAATACAAAGTTTCAGTCTGAATTAAGCTGTGTCATTCTACAATGTGCTATGTAAATAAATATGTAATTCTAAATATGTGTATGAAAGTTAAAATTAAGTAAGCTAAATTTACATTGCCACAGAATGGAATGGAAGCAAATTCTTGTACTAACACAAACTAAAAAAAGCTAAAAATTTGTTTGACTTCCTAGTAAACTGGGTGCAAATTGACGATTACCACTGCCATTGGCTAATGTCCTGTTTGCAGTTACGAACATAAAACACATTGCTTATATGCTACATGCGTTGGCCACTTGTAGTTAAAACATCTCTTTGGCTTTAGCCACATAAGAATAATCGTATTATTCTTTCCTTTTGTATATGTTTTGTATATTTTTCAATTTATAAATAAATAGTGTACATAGGTACTACATTTCGTTATGAAAATTCGCTTCCATTCTGTTCCACAGTAAAGGTTAAAAGTCATTTTCTGATGAATGAATCAACACTGTCAATATCTGCCTGTTTTCATCATATGAAGTGAATGCAACGGTAGCGATCTTGCCTTTCGCATCAATGGTCCTGGGTTCGAGTCCTGGAAGGGGCAAATGTTTGTGTGATGAATTCGAGCATTTGCACTTGAGCCATGGGTATTTATATGTATTTCTAATAATATTACGTATCTATGTGTCATATATGTATGTCTATCCGTTACGCTAGTATCCATAACACAAGCCTTATAGTGCTTACTTTGGGCTAGACTAATTGGTGTGAGTGTAACAAAGATTATCATTATTATATCAGAACATATTCTCAGTTATTCCAATACTCACTTAACAACTATGAATATTGGTTTTTAGGAAAAATCATACAAGCAACAAGAAAGGTGCTGTAGTGAAATGTAACGTAAAATCATCATTCACTAACATTATCGACAATGCTGATCCAAAAATCAAAATACCGGTAAGTTAAAATACCATTTGACAATTGCAGACTATTTGTGCTGATCTTTAATTTTAGTTTTGGTTTAACTAATTGGTTTAATTGTCTGAAATATATTGTTATAATTATTAAATAAAATGTTACATAGTTGCGAGTTAACTTATGGTGAAAAAATAGGGTTTATAACATAACAAATCTTTTATCAATCCTCAATATTCATTAATACAACGAACCAGAGAAAGTGTTTGTTTCATTAATTGTTACTAGATTTATAATATTAACAAGTGTATTTTTTGACAATACTAGCAGTCCCAAAATCAGCTGCGTTTAAAAACTTGTTCGTATGTTTATGTATGATAGACCTAATGTTCAAGTTTTATTAATATTCTTTAAGTATAAGCTATTCTAAAAGAGTATGATGAGGCAGATATATTTCATTAGAAGGTAAAAACCTCTTAATAAAATAAAGGGGAAAAAAAACAAGTGTTTCTCACTTTTTTGTTTTTTTCCAGGCAAAACCTAATGAAGAGCTTAAATTTCAATTTACTGTATTCAATGACAGTGAAACGCAAGATTTATTATTAGATTTTATTGAGATTCCTTCCAACAAGATGAATTTTATCATGAATAACAATGGTTTACGTTCTGGCTGCGTACCTCAATGCATAAAACCAAGTGAGTATTATTTGTAGCCATTGAATAAGGTATTTCATAGTGTAGTATAGTTGTACTTTGCACTTATACCGTAAGTAAGCATTACTCTCTGCAACATTATGTAGGACTCTGAAGGCCCACAATTAATAAATTTAAACAGCTCCATCTTTTCCGACACAGGGACTTATATGCTCTTTCGCTCCTTTAATCCATATTTTTATGCCAGCCTCTCCACCCTACCTCAAAACCTATTTTTCCTTTCGCTACCAACCTCATCTTCAACCTTACAGTGTAGTCTGCGTTCTGCAACCAACCTTTCTCTAGAAGTTTCACAGGCCTCTACGGACTTGTTATCCTATTCCATTACTACTACTAGCAGATATCAGAAAGGTTCAAACTCTTGGATCCTTTCACGACAGAGCTAGAAATTATTTCCTTTCCTTCAATCCTTATTGATGCTATAGTATCTTTATTACTCTCTTATGTAATTATTTTATATCTACCTATAACAATAACGAATTATACGAGTATGTATATTTACATTAATTTTCCCTTCAATATACCCACTCTCCTATTATTCTTAATTGCTCTTTAGCAATATGACCATCTATTTGTATACCTTTCTTTGATGTAAATGTCTCTTTCTATATACTTTCTATGTGTGCAATAAAGTGTAATTTATCATTTATTAATGTGTATTGAATAATAATTGCTCTCTTGTGTTGTAACATTTGTCCATACATGTTTACTTTTTACACAAACTATAATGATTTTACTGATCACATACCCGATCTAGAATTTTTTTATATTTATCGTTAAATTTTGTTATCAAGCTTCTAAAAAATAATTCATTCATCAAACATACAAGATTTCATTCAGAATCTTTGATATATTCCTGACATCTTCAGTAATTGAGTACAATGGGTATTTGATAATCGTATAGTTGTGTATTGAGGCCTCAGTCGCTGATTAGATAATAATTCTCAGTTTTTGTACCATTTACTCATTTCAAGTCATATGTACATGAAAAAAATGTTATGATGTTAGAGATCATTTCAACACCATTTAAAGGCACTGCAACTTAAAATCTACATCTTATCACTAAATGATTTGTTCAAACTATTTTAGACCTTTTGTTTTCAATTTTTTGAGTTCACATTGGTTTTTCTCATTTTCTAGAAATCTAACACTATTTGGAATGTTGTTGTATATTTTTATTGGCATTAAATGTGAACCTTATTTATACAGACATAGGGTAGCTAATTGACTATTTATTTATTTTTATAGGAAGTTTATAATAAGTACTATAAGTATTGATACAATATAAAAGAAGCGGGAAAAAGAGCGGACAGACAAACACACAAAGAACAAATTTGTGTTCTTAGATTATATATTTTATATTTAATGAAATAGGGTTTATACAATTCAGTTTTGTGTATATTTGAGAGTACTCTTTTGGAATATAAAAATATCTTCTGTTCCCCACAGTATTATGCCATAGGATAGCTAAATAACTTAGTTTAAAAGCCAATATATATAGACACATAAATCAAATAACGTTCCCATCAGTGGGGACTTTAACCGACGACACCAAACTACCGTTTGGTGCAACGGTAGCAATCCTGCCATTCGCACCGACGGTCCTGGGTTCAAATCCCGGAAGGGGCAGATGTTTGTATGATGAATACGAGCATTTGTACCTGAGTCATGGGTGTTTTTATATATTTCTATGAATATTACATATTTATGTATCATATATGTATGTCTATCCGTTACCCTAGTATCCATAATACAAGCTTACAGTGCTTACTTTGGGCTAGCCAGGGATGGCGAACCTTTACGTATTAACGTGCCATTTTTCTAAAGACAAGTTTAATTAGATCATAGAGGTGCCATCAAATAATTTTAACTTTGTGATTATTGGGACAATAATAATAATGAAGAAAATCAACTCAAAACTCTTTATTTACTATAAAAAATAGGTATATTTTGCAATCTAATTTTAATAAAAATAGTGTGACTTCTGTTGTTGCAGATTAGATGATAAATAACATATGTTAGGGTTGTAAGATGTTACTTTAAGCAGAATGCATGCTGAACTGGAGTCATCTGTCAAACAGTTTCTAACTGAGTCTTTAATGTTATTCATCTCTGAAAATAATGACTCGCAGATATAGGTAGATGAAAATATTGTTAAACGCGAAGGTATCACTCCCGGTCATAATATAAAACCTACCTCACACTTTTTTCCTAAGTGCCTAATGAATTTTGTTATCAATGACGTGCCCAAAATATTGTGTCGCGTGCCATTAATGGCACGCGTGCCATTTGTTCGCCATCCCCGGGCTAGGCTAATTGGTGTGAATGTGAGAAATATTTATTTATTTAACCCTTTAACGCTGACTTGTAGGCTTGACGAGACGAGGCGAGGGTTTAAAAAAAAGCTGGTATATTTTTCTTATTTTCATGTGATTAGGTCGATGATTCCATGTAATTGTCTGATTGAGATTTGGTCTTCGACAATTAGTAGTATGAAATATGTTAGCTTATATTCTGAACTTTCACTGATACCCATCGGCGTAGTCGGGGATGTTATTATTTCGAGAATGTATACTTTTATTCAAGTTATACTTCTTTTGGCGCATTGAGGGTGACATTTTTCATGTTACGGAATGCTAGCTGTTAGCTAGGTTAGCTGTTACCGTGAATTGCAAGATCTCTCATCTCATTCTCATTTATTTATTTTTTCATAAAAAACGTATAACTTCTAACGTATAACGCTTTTTATATCAGCAAATTTGAATTAAAATACTGGTCTGTGAGATCGGACGGGTAAAATAGCTTAATAGATTCGATGATGGTTACCAAACAATTAATATTTCAGAGAAGAGGCTGCATCAAGATGTTCACGTCACCTTTCGGTGTTCAGATATAGGCGAATATCAAATGCCTATCGCCTTCTTGTTCCGAAGAAAAGATACCAATGAAAAAATCTTCATCTCCAGAGATATGGTAAGTAACAAAGAAATTAATTTAGTAAAGTGCTACATATTTGCCAGTATATACTATGCTTACGTTATTAGAGGACTCAACCGCAGTCGTATCTTTAATTCGAAGCCCCGAACCTTCCGCCACTCGCAATAAACAATTAACAACTTCAAAATTGAATATAACTAGCGACCCGTCCCGGCTTCGCACGGGTGGATAATATTCTTGAATTTTTTTCTATTATTAAATATTTTTCCGTTAGCGCTATCTAGCGTCCGGTAGACGAACTACTTGCGGTTAACGCGTTGCTATGGTAACGCATATACAATGGAAAAAGAGCGGACAGACAAACAACAAATTTGTGATCTTAGATTATAGATTCATTTTGGCCCTTTCGGAATGGACGTTAATGTCTATAATAAAATCCCTGCATAATTAATAGCTTTAAAAAGTTGCAGGAAAACCTAATAGATAAATGTATTTTTTACACTTTGCGGAGTTTTTTAAATTTAATTACATTTTTAATTCATGTCTTGTTATTTATAATTTTAATGTTTTTTTTTAAATTTTTATTCAAGAATATAGTAATGGAACGATTTTTTTAAAGAAGTTTCTTTTTAATGTATTTGATTTTTGTCAGGAATTTATTATTTATCTATTAAGCTAAGCTACTAACACGAGCCAAGTTACGATGCCCTAGCAGGGTTCATGTTAAGGTACTAGTTTTATGTTGTAACTCATTGAATTCAATTATTATATTCTTTCATAGTAATGAATTGTCTTAACCAATTCGCGGTTTGTCATCATTAAGAAATATTTATTTGGTAATTATGTAGCTAAATGGGCGACTAGTCAAATGGTAGGTCTTTAAGGTATATTTAGATTTTTTTTACTGGCGAACCTCCAACAGTGATAAGGTTCCAATTGTCGCACCAAGTGCTTCTCAACATCTTTATAATGCGCATAGCTAAGGGGTGGAACTCCCTCCTTGCGTCTGTGTTTCTGAGTACTTATAACCCGTCCGTTTTCAAAGCCAGGGTGAATAGGCATCTTCTGGGTTAGTTCGTCCCATCGTGGATCCTATCTTGTCCTCTGGGCTTGACTGGAATCAAGAGCAAATACATTTTAAATAAAAATAAAAAAAGATGTTATCAGCAGATTACTAGATTATTATTTGTTTGATAAATCTTCGGTAGTAAACAGTAGTGGAACTATATCCAAATTTTACGTTTTTAATTTTTTAGCTGTAGTACAACACAATTTCAACGCGGTTTTTGTTTAGTATCTGAAACATGTCATACTCAGTTCAGTCACAGAATTACCATCTAGTGTTAAATTCCTGGTAATTTATCTTGTTGAAGCGGTTTTGTATTGGTTTTTTACACCATGGACCCACTTGTACGGTTTATGCACCTTTGGTGACCATCACCAAAAGTGACCATGTTGGCTTTTTGAATGATTGACTAGGTATTTTTTTTATTAAATTGTTCATGATAAATACATCGGTTTCAAATTCAAATTCATGATCAGTAGAAAAACATTTTATATGTAACATCTCTTTGCAATTGTTAAACTGGATTCGTGAGATCACTCAGGCAACCCTAATAATTGTGCAGCATTTTCAGTCATGAGAGATGCTTGTGATCCCTGATCTAACAAAGCCCTTAACTCTATATAAGATCCATCCAATGCTTGAACTTTTATCATTGCCGTTGCTAAAAGTCTCTCAGGGACTTCGGGTTGTAGAGATACGTGTGAGTTGCTATGAATGGTAGACAAAGACTCCGTTTGTCTAACGTGCGGAAATGTTCTGGAAGATTTTGATTTAGTGTTGTACGCCTGATTGCTTTCACGGCATTTTATGTCAGATATACATGCTTTTCCCGTAATGGCAATAAAGACAATTTTGGCATATATTCTATTTTGCGATAGTTTTGCGTTTTAATATTTCAGTCATGTTTAAAAACTGTTTACAATAGAAAACTTCATGATCATCACTTTTACAATTGGGGCATTTATATTTAGTCGTATAGACATTTTTGTTATTGCTAATATATTGCGAAATGTTCCGAGCCTGTGGCGGAAATGATTGCTTCATGTTCGGGTTGTAATTTACTGATTTATAATTATGATACTTTGGACCCGACGATGACGGAGTAATATTATTAGGATTTGGTGATAGACTTATTGGAATGCTCTTGTTTACGTCTAGAAGTCTCCATAGTGGTAAACTCAGGTAAATTAGGTATTTCTTTTGGTGTTTTCACTGAGGCAATGTATTCACTATGAGTCTCTGCATTTTTGACAAAGTATGTAAATTAATAGAGGATCCCAAGAGTCAACCACAACTTCTAAATTTTTTATAGCATTTAGTGTTTCACGTGTCGTGTCGTGTCGTGAATTCTTTTTAAATGATTTATTAATGCTTGTTGCATAACTGGAATACTAAACAAAATAGGGTGACTTCGCCGGTTCGCCGACCACCGCCAAATTGCGACCATTTATCTATTCTACCTAAATATTAGAAATGGTAACACCGCTAGTTAATATAAAAACACACCATTTGACTCGTACGGATATCTTATCTATGTTATTAAATCTATAGTCTATGATCATTCTTAGATCACTGTCAGTTGCGATTCAAAACATTACTGTGTTAACGTGTCACAAATCATAGCAAAAAATTAGTGCACATACATATTTTGAAAGGTAAGTTTTACATTTTCTTACAGTTTCTTAGTGGTGTGACTAACTATAAAAACAAGACTAATGTGTGAAATTTACGTTTTCATTAATAAATCATACATTTGTAATTCTTTTTGGGTATAAATAAGCTGGCCGGCAAGATGGATAATGAAATCCGACGTAAACCAAAAGCCGACCATGTGGTCGCAAGATGGTGAATTTACAACATTCTAATAAAAATATTTTTAGTGTAAATTGAGTCCGATAAAAGCTTGTGTCTCATTTTCTCGCAAGAACTTTTAGAATTGAGTATTGCGTCCAACAGCCGGCCGTTTAATTTTTGATAAATTAAAAGTTAATACAATTTTAAAATATGAATTGGATACGGCCGCAAACTAGTTTTGTGTCGTCTAGTTTCCGAACAACATATGTTTTGTTATATATTTAATAATAAATGTACAGAACTAAAACATTTTTCTTATAGCACTGCAGCGGAGGCTGACTTTATTTGTAATTTTTGTAAACATGCGGAATGCGCCAGACGAGATGTTTTGAATATCTACAACCAGTTGTTTTCTTGGCAATTAATCAATATGTTTATTATTAATACAAGATATTTTCTTTAGTATATAGCAGAGGTGAATATATTATTTAGAACAAAATTGTATTAAACAAAAATATATCACAAAATAATATTTTTTAAACAAATGTTTCTATATTTTTTCTCGATGATATTTCTATATGTTTCTGATTTTAAAATAAAGTTGATACTACAAAATGTACCTTATTTTCAATACCTGTAGGTCCAATTTCATTGTACGAATATTACGGTCGGAAACTGGGTGTTCTTTGGTCGTTAACTGGATAAAGTGGTCGTAAACTAGCGAAATCGTTCATTTTTTCAACTTGTTTTCTTTTAAAATTAATGAATCGAAATATCATTACGAAACTTCATTTTAATACAAGTTCATTTAATATATTTTCATAAAAAAATTACACCAGTGACAAAGTATTGAGAATACATAGCAATCTTTGGTCTTGAATTTACGAGTTTGACTAACTGGTCGCAAACCGGCGAAGTGACCCTATCAAAGTGAGAATTTAGAGTAAACTTTTTATTATCGTATGTACCTATGGTTCAGTATGTCCCAGCAAATGGCATAATTTATCAGATGATATTGTTAAATGTTGAATTAGACGCTCAGCTTCACCCTTGACCTTAGATTTTAAAAAATGCATGCGTTGAGCATTCGACAGCGTAGGGTTATTATGTATAGTTTCTACAAATAGATCTTTGATTGAGGTCCACTGATGATAGCTGCCGCTAAATGGTGGCAATTCTATGTGTGGAGTCGACTGTTCACGGTGTGAGACAGATCATAATTTTCTATTGATAGACTTAATGACTTCATTGTACTTTCTTTCGAACCTAAAATAAACGGATTCGTATTCGACATCCCTGCCACCGAGTTCACAGTCTAGCTCGCAATGCAGTGAGTCGATTGCTGATCAACAAGCTCGAACAACACGTAATAAATGATCAAACTCCCATTTCTCTGATTGATTACCGAGACGAACTAACTATAAAATTTCCTAAATTAACGAATGTGGCGTAAAATGCTTACATGACAGAACTGTACGAGTTAACTCGTACACCACTCCTTACATTAGCAATAAGCTTACCACGAGAGGTTTACGGGAATAACGTATTTAAAGCAATGTTAATATCTAAAAAAAACGCAAAACGATACATGTAACATTTTAATTTATGTGGCACAATAAACAGATGTATGAAATGAATATTTATTTGTATTATATTGTATTTCTAGTGCTCAGCCGATAGTAATTTTTTCAGACGGATGCACGTATCAGAACAGAAATAATATTTTAAGTAATGCATTACTTAATTTGAGCGTTAAGCATGGTGTCAGCATTCAACAAAAATTTTTAGAGCCTGGTCATACTCAAATGGAATGTGACTCAGTACATAGTGCGATAGAAAGGAAATTAAAAAATAGAGAGATTCATTTACCCAGTGACTACATTAGGATCACTAAAGAAGCCCGCACTCATCCCTTTCCTTACGAAACAGTGGACGTCGATCATAGCTTTGTTAAAAATTATGCAGATTTCTCAACCTTTCGATATTCAAGTATTCGGCCAGGACGCAAAGCGGGTGATCCCACAGTAACTAATATTCGCGCCATTAAGTACTCTGCTGACGGAACAATCACAGTCAAAGTGAATTTTGACGACGATTGGGTAAATTTACCAAGACCAAAAAAAAAAAGACATTGTCATCTACTCCCAATTAAACACAGAACCACTTCCCATTTCGATTACAAAATATAACCATTTACAAAGTTTAAAATCTATGTTACCAGCGGATTGTCACACTTTTTACAATACAATTCCTTTTTTCCGCTAATTATAATAAAAGTAAAAAGTTTAAAATCAGTCATGATATCGAATTGTCATAAATTTTTTTATTTATTCCATAAAACAAGATTTAAAACACCTGGGGTAGGTTCTACTGATTACAGTTATAGTTTCTTTGATAGATCGCTCATATCATAAAGCTAAACTGACGGGAACTTTATCAGCAACCGGTGAAACCGGCCCTAAAATTCGTTGACTACTGCGTTGATTTTATTGTTGGTGGTGACAATTGTTTTTTTTCTTAAATTTTAATTAAAGTTTTGATTTTAACAGTACATTTTATTTCTAGAAATAAATCCTAACTTGTTATTCCATAATGATTTTTCACTAAAATAAAATCAATATCTCCTAACTAACGGTTTTACAAGAATACATTACAATTATTTAAATCGCTGGTAATCAAATAATAAGCAATTCTGTAAGCATTACATTAAAAGTTATATGAAAATCCTGTAATCAAAATCTAAAAAGTTAATCGTTTTTTCCTTCTCCTGTGAAATAAGCACACCTACACTTAGGAGGTATTGTCACTTCAACGACGATATAAATAAATACATCTATACATTTACTATAAGACGAACTACAATTTCCTCAAATTAGTTTGAACTTTTTTTATGGCATCGCCACTCCGATTTCACGGGTTCGAAATCCGGCCGGGACAATGTTGAAAATGAATTTTTCTATATTCAAGTCTGGGTGTTTTGGTACCGTAATTGTTTTTGAATTTAACACAAGCTCATTTCTACTTTTATTATATGTAAAAGTTTTGCCTGCCAGCTTGTCGATAGCTCAGCAGCCAGTGCAGTCGCCCAGATAGGGAAATGTGCGTTCGAATCCTAATTGAAAAGTTGATGACGTGGTTGTTTTTATAAGCGTATTTTTAAACTTATAAAAATTGACATAGATAATGCTAATAAAAAACTTGGGTTCTGAATAATGTATGTGATGTTGTCTAATATTTATATTTAAAATTTAAATTTAAATAAAATTATATATTATAAATATAAATTTTTTTTTTTTTTACATTCACACCAATTAGCCTAGCCCAAAGTAAGCACAGTAAGTCTTGTGTTATGAATACTAGGGTAACGGATAAACATACATATATAATACATAGATATGTAATATTCATATAAATATATATAAATATCCATGACTCAGGTACAAATGCTCGTATTCATCATACAAACATCTGCCCCTACCGGGATTCGAACCCGGACCGTCGGTGCGAAAGGCAGGATCGCTACCGTTGCACCAAACGGTCGTCTATTATATACAATACTTACTAGTTGATCCGGCCACGCTTTGCTGTGTTATAAATTAAAATGAAACCTATCCTATATCCTAAGTCGGAACAAATCCAGCAAAATGAAAAAAAATCATCAAAATCGGTTGAGTAGTTTCGGAGTTCATCGCGGTCAAACACTGTGACTGGGAATTTTTATATCTATAGATATAAATTCTGGGAAAAAATGACGGTTGCCTATTAAATAAATTCAAGGAAGCCATCTTAGTCAAATTCAAGGAAGCCATTGTAGTCAAGGCTATTGTTAAAGATAATATTTCATACGTGGTGGTTTCAAAGTGGCCGACAGACTTGACGTCACGTGATAAGCTGAGGCTTGCGCGTGAGTTTTCAAACATGCAATTAAGTTACTATCGCTTACGATAACGATTATGAAGTCAGACCTTAATTCCTTAGCATTAAGATCTATTATACAAACATATTTACTAAAACGCAACGTTTGCATATTTAAAAATTTATACTTATGCCTCAGGAACAATAGGTATGACTTAACGACTGCATTGTGTGATATTCTGATATTGTATTCGTTTCATTTGCACGTGGGCTTTGTTCTTAAAATGCTTATTATACAACCGTTTAGTGCAACGGTAGCGATCCTGCCTTTCGCACTGACCGTCCTGGGTTCGAATCCCGAAAAGGGCAGATGTTTGTATGGTGAATACGAGCATTTGTCATGGGTGTTTATATATATTTCTATGAATATTACATATCTATGTATCATAAATGTATGTCTATCCGTGACCCTAGTATCCATAACACAAGCTTTATAGTGCTTACTTTGGGATAGGCTAATCGGTGTGAATGTAAGAAATATTTATTTATTTTAATATTTTAATTAACGGGTAATAAAAATAATTCTTACAATCACACCAATAGACATACATAATATGATACGTATATAAAAATAGTGATATACCCATGACTCGGGTACAAACACTCGTAATCATCACAGAAACATCTTCCTTTTCTACTAATATGGCTCAATTACCCATTGTGATAGGCTTTCATGATATAAAATCCTTGATATGTATATAACAGCTAGCTAGCCGTTACTGTAACAATAAAAATAAAGCCGTTGCAATAAAAATAAATGATTACAAATTAAAAGAAACCTATCCTGTGCCCTAAGTGAGAATAAATCCAGCTAAATAAAAAAAAATTCATCAAAATCGGTTGAGTAGTTTCAGAGTTAATCGCGGTCAAACACTGAGACAGGCAATTTTTATATATAAAGATAAGTATCATGATGTTTATTCTTGGATATATTTCAATGCGTATACATATTTTGCGGAATGCTGTCGATTGATCGCTCTAAAGGTATTTAAAACGTGCTATC
The DNA here is from genome assembly GCA_927399485.1 of Calamotropha paludella. Taxonomy (NCBI): domain Eukaryota; kingdom Metazoa; phylum Arthropoda; class Insecta; order Lepidoptera; family Crambidae; genus Calamotropha; species Calamotropha paludella. Next base: position 917,098 of record OV656820.1, read on the forward strand.
GTTTTGTTTCTACGAAAACGGATTGATGGCACTCGAAACTCTTTAATTACAAATTAAAAAAAAATACCTTAAACGTTATTTTTTGATCTGAACTCTACTACAATTTACACTTATAATATAAATACCTACATTGGTGCAAGAACCGTTGGTGCAAAAGGCAAGGTCGCTACACAAAATACAGTATACTTCGATGTGTTATAAACTAATTTAACTTATTTTGGAACTATGAAGTTATTATAATATTAATTAAAAAGTCTTACAGAACTGATCATCTAATACTATCATTGAATAGTGCGTAACAGAAAAATACCTAAAAGCAAATAAACCTACATAAACAGTACATATATAAAAAAATAAACCAAAACTTACCAAATTAAATAATTATCAATAGCTTAAAAATTTAAAATAATTAAAACCTTAACATTAAACTAATAAAATCATAATACAATTTGCCGTTTCATTCTTAAAATAACTTCAAATAGTGCGAATCGATAAAATATTTCTGGGAAGCCCCTACGCTCAAAAAGGTGACGTCACACACGCACACGTTAAGCGGGAGATTCCCGGAACTGTACCATAGACAATAACGAATAAACGGCGTAGTGTTGTGCCAAACAATACAAATACAATCAAATCGTTCAATTCTCATTATTTACAATTGAAATAAATGTTATTAAAACCGACAAAATGTACCTCCATATCTTAATTATGTCTATTAGTTGATTAATTATCAAATATTAACAATCTAACTTAACTTATCGCAAGTCAATTTCTAATTTTAGTCAAACACAATTAACATCCCTATGTATGCCTAACTACATTTACAACTTTGTTAGTAGGTAATAATAATAGCATACCATTTCTACGATGTCAAAACTGGAGTTCATCAACCAAGCTCATTTAGTTTAGTTTTCTATAATAGAAAACATCTGCAGTTTGGGAAATTTAAAATAAACTGTGTCAACGGTAATATATAATTAGGTAATAAGTTATTTAAACATTTATTTGGTTTCTTTGTTGATATTATATGGTGCGACGGTAGCGATCCTGGCTTTCGCTCCGGTCCTGGATTAGAGTCCCGAATAGGCCAGATGTTTAGGTAATGAAACACGCACCATGTACCTGAATCATTGTAATATTTCTATTAATATTATATATCTATGTATTATATATATATGTCTATCCGTTACCCTAGTAATAAGAGAATCCTTGCAAGTGCTTATTTTGGGCTAGACTAAATGGTGTGATTGTGAGAAACATTATAATAATATTATTGATTCTACCTTTTGCAACGACTCGAACCTGGGACCGTTCGTTCGGCAGGATCGCTACAGATACTACAGAGATCTCTGCAGTAGCTTTAACATAACATTCATTTTACTTGTGAAATTTTCTTCATTCAATTGTGTTGATTTTCAGGTAGTGTATGTGGAGGAAACAGAGACGAAACACCAGAAGCTTCGCAGTCCATATATCGACAAAGAAGTTACAGCCGATATGCTGATAAAGACCAGCTTGAAAAGGTAGGTGCTCCCATATACATACTTAAAAATATTACTTCATATTATAACCTATTATATAAAAAAGGTTTTGTTTCGACGGCCGCTTGTTGCAACGGTAGCGATCTTACCTTCTGCGCTAAATGTCCCGGGTTCGAATCCCGGTAGGTGCATATCGTCTCTTAGCTAACAACACCGCATAAGTCATTATTACCAACTTTACAGGAGACGAAGAAAACTGTCTATTTTTTAAAAATCTGTGGAAATGTAACTAAATTATATATATAATAAGTATATTATAATAAGTATATGATATATACTTTAGTTAAAATTCCACCGATTTTTTTGTCTCCTGTAAAGTTGGTAAAAATGACTTATGCGGTGTTGTTAGCTAAGGGACGATATGTTTGATGAATACGAACATCAGATCTTTCATACAAATTCATCAGTTAAGGTTGCTTTTGAGCTGACTTTTATTAAGACATCCTCTATTTGGCCTGCCTTTAGTGACATGCTCATAAATATTTGCCTCATATATCTGTCTTGTAAATCTTCTCTCGTCCATACTCTCTACATGTCCAAACCTTCTTAGCAACCCTTTTTCTATCTTCTTTTTACACCACATCATCCTTTCTTATTTTATCCATCGCTCGTTCCATCTTAGATCCTATCTTGACCCCCAAGCTATACTGGGATCAAGAGCGAACCCATTCTAAATTTTTTTAAAATGTGTATATTTATATATGGTAATATCCTTATAAATCTTAAGACTGTTATTTTATTATTTAAGTATTCTTTTAGACAATATTAAAATTTATTTATCTCCTTTAAGCTACTGTTAAATAATTTATCATTATCTTTATATATATTATCTACTATATAAAAGTGGGTACTATGTGGGTTTGTTACCATATATAGTTACCATAAGTCTAAGAATAACAGTTTTTGTAAATAATTAACGTTACCATAGCAGCGCGTGGCCAGGTCAGCTATGTATAATAAATTACAGCTTACTTCTTTGTTTTAGTAGCGCTTTAGTATACAAGATGGCGTTACTGTTTTACTATTCTGTGCCTTAACCCACCAAAATGGTTTTATTTAAATTTATATATTTATGTTAATATTGAAATTTTAATCGCTAATAAACCACTCGGTAAGGTTCTACGGTTGTTGGTTAGGAGTAAGCGGTCACACAAACCGTAAGGGCGCGGATACAAAAGCTAGATGTAGCGGGAGCGATTGTTTATCGAGGGGAGAAAGTGACCGATTACCGACGAGGGACTTAAAAGTACCCATGATAGGGATACAAAGTACTTTATATTTATTATACCTCTGAGGAAAAAAAAAGAAATAATTAAAGAGCATATAACAATGAAGGCGTATTTCTCTTATTTTTCCATTGCAGTAAATTATATTTTTTATTGCATTTATACTTCTACACTTTTTAGGCAGTAAATTGTCAAAGACTTATTATAGGCGGCATCTTTTGGTTAATGCGGCGTCACTATAAAATCTTCATTATGACTATAAGATGACGTCTGATAATATAACTGTAACTAAACTAACAGATAATAACTGAGCCACAGCAACGCGTGGCCGAGTCTAGTATATATAAAGTTTGAATTTATACGTACAACGCATCTACTATTGGGTGTGTTTACTCTTCACAGAATTAACTCATATTTTTTATCATATGAACATAAAAAGTTTACTTATTTTGACAAACTTTATGTTCTGTCTCAGATTCGATTCCCGGCTGTATATACAACATTTATTTTGCATCTCGCCGGTTATGAAACCACCGTTGTTGAAGTTTTTTAAACTTGGTTTTTTTATTTTAGTAATACGGAATCGTTCGTGTTCCGAATCCCAAAGAACTACAAGGCGGTGTACGCCAGCGGGTTGACGGTGAAACCCGACGCATCGGATGAGGTCAAGGCAGTTGCCGAAGAAATAAGGTACACAGATGAGTAGCTAATAATAATAAATCATTTAAAATACAATATTACTATGCCCCCCTAGGTTAGGTCAACCTGTATTCTAGGAGTCAGATCCTTCCCTCTAGTACTGTATTGCATTAGCACATAACACTGTCTTGGGGCTATAAACTAAGAAAGTCATTGGGCGTATCAATGCGCGCACGCGTGTGTGTCTCTCTGTCCGTCTGTGCGAGTGTGTGTAAAGCTAAGTACCCTAAGACCTAACCTACCTATATTTAAAATATATCACCAAGCTAACAAGTATAAAATTTGTCCAGTCACATCAGCAAAGCTTTTTAATATAAAACATCAGACCACTGATTGGTGCAACGGTAACGATCCTGCCCTTCGAACCGACGGTCCTGAGTTTGAGTCCCGGAAGGGGTAGATGTGTGTATGATGAATAGTTGAGTCATGGGTATTTATATATGTATTTCTATGAATATTACTTATTTATGTATCATATATGTATGTCTATCCGTTACCTTAGTATCCATAAAACAAGCCTTGCAGTGCTCACTTTGGGGTGAGCTAATTGGTGTGAATGTAAGAGATATTATTATAAAAGAAAAACTTATTTTCTTGCAGCGACGCGTTAGTCACGGGCGTCACCGAAGATAATTATGTTAGATTCTTCCATACCCTACTTTGGTATGAGGAGACTATAGTTAGAATCAACTTGAAAGTAAGTAGATTTTTTTCTATGCTTTTTATTATCATTATTATAACACTGTATATTTTTAAACCAAGCTCAACCTATATGGTTGTGTAATAAGGCTCCTATACTGTTAAAGAATTCATGCATCAAAACTGTTGCCTTATCTTTAACAATCGATATTAAAATGAATTAATTTGTTGTAAATTATAGTTGTATAAGATTTTTTTGTTTTTTATAGTAATTCTGACATTTTCGTGACTTATTGAATATTAATTTGCTTTTTTATGAAATAATTCCATTTTTTAAATAATTTTGAATGCTAAGGACAACTTGTTTATAGCAATAGCAATATAAATTGTTATTATATATGCTGAATATTCAAAAGTAGTTTTCTGTTTGTGAGCATAGAAATATTCTAGAAAAAAATCGACTCAGCTTACAAGTGAATACTCAGGCGGGAATCGAACCCAGAACCTTTGGACTAAGCTACGGAACTTTGTGAACATGAAATTTTCTAGTACCTTTCTAATTTTACGCTGTAGGCCAACATTGTCTTATCAACGAGAGGAACATCAATTTTTCAATCAAAAAATGATGAAACTGATTCATCTTAATCGATTGTCTGAACATGTTTTTTTTTTTTTTCAATAGATTAAGAGAGAATAAGATTTTTTTGTATTTTTAATTAATTAAAATTTAAAATGACTTAAAATTACGACTGTTTGGTGCAACGGTGACGATCCTGCCTTTCGCACCGATGGTCCTGGGTTCGAGTCCCGGAAGGGGCAAATGTTTGTGTGATGAATACGAGCATTTGTACCTAAGTCATGGGTATTTATTTATATTTCTACAAATATTACATATCATATATGTATGTTTACCCATTTCCCTAGTATCCATAACACAAGCCTTACAGTGCTTACTTTGGACTATGTAAGAAATATTATTAAATGTAATTGGACGCAGACACGCTCGATGTTAATTATAAGTTGATTTTTTGTTTTGTATTTCATTTTGTCTGTTGTCTATTATTGTGCCTTTATGATACATAAATATATTTTTTGTGCAGAGGTACAACATGAGTGGGGTTCATTTGAGACAGCTTGTGAACAATATTTATTCCCTGGTTGTGCCCGGTCTAGCCGAGAAGCGACCCTCGCTGTTGATAGGTTAGTATAAGCATATCTTTATTTTCAAAGAGCACTATATATATAGCTGATAGGCTCAGCGTTTTTAATTATTTACCAACTTAAATCAGTATTACTGGACTGGAACAATCGGGACTCGAAGGACATACTTTAACGTATTTTAAGGATTAGACAATGTTCTGAATATATTTGGACAAACAATTTGGCATTCTTTCTTTTTTGTAGATTTTCATCTAAATAGACGAGTTACTATTGTTCCATGACACTTAAACTTATAGAATAATTTGTCAGTAATGTAGTCACCAATTATAGCTAATTCTTCGCGGTAAAATACCCACAATAAAGGCCTGGCCTAGTGTTAGGTATTGTGGGATTTAATTGATTTTAGTTTTAACAAACCTACTGTAACAATTTTCATGGAATAAAGAAATTTATTTGGTGTCGTAGACCGACAAACATATAATCTACTGAATGTTTCTTTACATAGTTTGCTTAAACTAGTAAGATTTAAGGTTTTTCCACTTTTCCTCGCTATCAAGCACCCCTACTCACACTTAAATCTTATTAACTTGTGCAAAAAAAAAAACTAATAAAAAGATGTATTTTATTTTGTGAAAAATATATGTCTGAGTTTTTTTATCTGTGGGTTACAAGAATCGAAACTAAGCATGGGATGACGTCACATCACACAAAACAGCATCGTGTGCTTTGTTTGTCGTCAACAGAGTACTGAGAATATAAACATTAACCCAGATACATTTTGCTTTGCGCTTGTACAAATATGGGGTATAACCCAACTTGGGTTATACAAAAGATGGTTGCGCAAATTTGCCTAAAATAGATACATTCATGGTGTGTTTTATGTGATGTAACGTAACAGCCAGAAAATGCCACGTGGATAAATACCTATATAAATTATATTAATTTAGAATCCTTCCTAAATTCTGAAAATAAAATATACTAATTCAAAATAAAAACTACATATATAATTGATATGTACCACATTTATTACAAAAAATATTATCTCATATCCTTGGTTTGGTTGCTATTATTTTGAAAATACATACTTTTAAGGGAAGTAATCCAAGCCAACGATAACATACCTTCAAAAGTTAAGGGGTAAAGTGACCTTATCCAAAAACAGTCTTCACGTTTTCCCAAAAACTAACTATAACTATCCTATAAAAGCAACTTTTGCAAATGAATGACTTACTTAATCACCTTTATTTATTCTTAGTTTGTATCATAAAGTATCCCATTGTATTAATACGCTAAAGTTACTATTTTAGGTATTAAAATACTAGAATTCTTTACCCTTATATATCTAGCAAATCGCATGTATAGATAGGTCACTTTAATTGCGATATGTGCTTAGATAACGTGCTTATAAAACACACATCATATAGTTACGAAGCTAAAAAATATTAATAAGAAAAACAACAATGAAAATTACATAGGATATTAATCTATAATCTAAGATCACAGTGGTTTGTGTGTTTGTCTGTCCGCTCTTTTTCCCGCTCTTTTTCCATTGTACCAATAACTTTACCATAGCAACGCGTTAACCGCAAGTAGTTCGTCTACCGGACGCTAGATGGCGCTAACGGAATAATATATAATAGAAAAAAATTTAAGAATTTTGTCCACTCGTGCGAAGCCGGGACAGGCCGCTAGTCTTTAATCTAAGAACACAAATTTGTCGTTTGTGTTTTTGTCTGTCCGCTCTTTTTCCATTGTATCAATTAACGTTACCATAGCAACGCGTTACCCAGTCAGCTAGTTTAAATAAGAAAAAATAGTATTATTAAGAAAAGATACTACAGAATTCAAATGGCCCATATTATTTTGATTTGAGTTCTATGTACTGGGAGGTAAGTTACTTCTAATACTTAAGATATAAAATTCTACTCTCAGCGAATATTCTGTTTTTGTCAAAAAAAAAAGAAAGCAACATGGAAAATTATACCTTGTAATAAAATATTAAATTCTCCAATATGGATGGAATCTTAGGAAGGTAGATAATTACAATTAAATTCATTTTGATGATAATAGAGCTGTGTCAGTCAATGGAAGGGTAACCGAACCTTTATTAGCCGTTGGTTTAGGCTTTTTTCGTTCGCGTTCGTTAATCTGCACTGGATTTTCGTTCCGGGTTACGGTCTCTTCTCTAAGGGGTGTTTTCTTCCATAAGATGCCCAAAAGACGATACTTTAATGAGCTGTCGGTGGTGGTCTCTTATGTAATGTGTAATAATATTTTTTCAGGTGACCTGCTGTTTATCAAACCTGCGAGCTCCGACGCCGTCATGTTCGAGGGCGTTATATCGGAAATCCAGGAGAATACTATCTCGATCAAAGGGCTTCATCGCGAGTGAGTTACTATCGAATTTATATGTTTATTTATGAAAGATCAGATCGCCTTTTTTATCCGTTTTCATTAAACCATTCTTTAAATAGTACATTTTTGCATCAATCTATTACTGATATTTAATTAGTCTTGACATGTAAACTAAAAACAGTCCTATTTCATTTAATAAAGGTATTTTTTGGTTTTATCGTAATTTTTTTATCGACATTAGTGTTGCCGAATGATAAATAAATGGGTAGCAAAATCAAAGGTTAACAAAAAGTGAACACATTTCCTCTGCGTAATATACTCCCCGCTTCTCATTCGCAAGAACACATTTACTCTCTCTCTTTCTCACTACAGCATTCAGTATACATGTAAAATATCATTAAAAAATTGAATATAAATAATAATACTATAATTTAAGTACAATATTTTATTAAATTAATATGAATAAATATATTAATTGGTTTACTTTCTTCGCCCATTTATATATTTTAAGATAATCATTTTTATTGAGTAAACTGCAGTCAAGCGTCGGAGCTGACACGCACATTTTTTTAATGTGCCGACTAAAATGTGGCGCGGTGTACGGTGGCAGGTTTGCGGCACACTTCGCGGCTGGCAGTCGCGTGGACGTGCGCTTCTTCATGTCGCGGATGCCCCTCGAGCGGATGCACCGCGCCGTGCACGCTGCGCCCAACCACATGCACCGGCTCTTTCCCACCGGAACCGCTGCAACCCCGCCCGCTCCTGCACTCGAGTACTTTTCCAATTAAATAATATTTATTCAATTCTTACACTTCTGCGCACATCACACATTTGAATAAAACACTTTTTTACGGATTTTGCGAATAATTTATTTTATATTTAATGCTGACGTTTCGACTCCTTTACAGGAGTGATCACACTTAGGCAATGGTTGTCATACTTGTGTTTTGTGTTGCTAAATAAAACAATTTTATTTATATACAAATTTAAACAAGTAGGATTGTGCCCGATTAAAATATTGTAAAGGTAGTAGAAAGTATATGACGACCATCATCTTAGTCATCCTGTGATCACGGCTCCTGTAATGGAGTCGAAATGTTAGGTAAAAATATAAAATAAATTATGCGCAAAATCCATAAAAACGTGTTTTATTCAAATAAATAATACTTTTTTAATTCTCATCACATAAATAATAGTTACATAGTTCAGTATCCAGACATTATATTCTCAGCTTTTGTCTGAGACTGATGCCTATGCTAGGTATGTTAATATACCTGTATTACAGGTCATTAGGCTCCCACCACCTGGAAACACTAGAATATCTTGATAATTCTTCTAATATATCGAAGAATATATCTTGTTGAAAACGGGGTCCTCGTATAGCAGCGGCGTGGCGTGTTACAGGTTCTTCAACAAGGAGGTGGGCGGCAACGCCGAGCAACGGCGGTGGGTGCAACTGTGCGTGGCAGGGGGGGGAGGAGGAGGAGCACCACTGCTGCTGCATGGCCCGCCCGGCACCGGAAAGACCGTCACGCTGGCCGAGGCCGCGTTGCAGGTAGGTCGCCTGTTCATGTCCGGCTCGAAGGACCAAAAATGATGTACGGTTTGTGCAGAGGATGCGTTGCGTCTAGTCTAGCGTATATTTCTTTTTTCTAGAGCTACAAAATGGATAGTACTTGCGTGAAGTAGGAGCGAGAGGTACATTCAGTCAAAAAAGTATCGGGAATTGATGATTAGTTTACGGTTTCAAATTCAAATTTTTGTTTTTTGTTGTTGTTCTTATATTGCCACAACTGAGTTTGAGTTGCATCTGTTATTTATATTTAATACAGTGCTGTTTATAGTTATATCATATCTAGTGTGTATTGCGAATTTTATAATGGACAAAAATACCGAACAAGAAGTTTGTCTTAAATTTTTCATCGCCAATGGAATTTCGTGTTCGTAGTCACTGAAAATGTAACAGAAGGCTTACGGTGAATGCTTACGACTTTATCAAAACTGGTACAAAGCGTTCAAAAGCGGTCGAGATGTGATGTAAGATTTGCCTCGCTCTGGTAAGGCATCAACGTCTGCAACTGAAGTTAACATCGCAAAAGTGAAGGAAATAGTGGCTGAAAATCCTCATTCAACTTTGAGAGCGAGTGATCGGACACGTTCCTAATTGTTAAAATTGTTTTATATACATCAAATAGTTTTATTTTTACATTTTATTTAGTTATTAAATTCTCACTACGATTACATTGTACACTACTGAGTCTACTACCAGTTCGGAAATTGGGAGGCCCTTCCGAGAAGAACAGGCGAAAGAAACTCGGGCAGAGGGACCGACCTCCATCTTACTGTTATTATTTGCAAAAAGAGCTAACTACATCATCAGGTCTCGCAATGTGTGTTTTTGTAGGTATTAATTTATTAATTATTGGATCCCAAGCAGGTGGAACGCGGATGATACGGCGCTTCTGGTATATGGTAAAAACTGGACCTCCGCGAAGCAATATGCTAAAATTGCTCTGTCTAGGGTCAGTGAATAGTTGTCCAGTAATTTACTAACACTCAATTTGGGAAAAAGTCAGGTTTTGAAATTTAATATTGACAGGCCATCCAAGACTGAATTACCCCCCGACATAATAATGCATACTTGTAGAGGTACTGATTTAAATATATGCTGCTGTAAGCCCTTAAATACGGTCAAAAGCTTAAAGTATCTCGGTGTTCACCTTGACGATCGGCTTGATTGGCATGTGCAGATTGAAACCCTTACAACGCGAGTTCGGAAACTAATTTATATCTTTAAAAATCTACGTCACTCAACTGACCGAACTACACTGTTCACGGTTTACTTCGGCTTATGCCAGTCCGTCATATCCTATTGTATCTCTTTATAGGGTGGTGGTCTCCAACTTTAAGAGTGCTGGATAAAACACTCTTAAAGTTGGAGCGTGCTCAGCGAGCGATCTTCAAAGTTATGCTTTGTAAGCCTAGAACCTACCCCACCACTAAACTGTACGCGGAATGCTGGGTTCTCACTGTCCGGCAGCTGTCAATCTTGCGAATGCTTCTCCATAAACATTCTTCTTTGCCGTTTGACCAGGTAATATCAACGAGGCGTCAAGGTGCCCTTATTTGCCCAAAAATAAAATGTCGTACATCGTGGGCTCAAAATCAACTTACAGTCCTCAGCTCAAAACTTTATAACGGAATACATAAAATTAGGCCAATATACTTATTGACAAAATTCAAATTTAAAACAACAGTTCAAGATCTACTTCTTTTAATATGATGAGACCGAAAGTCTACTTAAGTAACGCAAACACAGTTTTCATTACTTACATACTAATTTTATACTCACGCTCTCACGTACATACACACAAACACGCGTGCGCCCGCGTGTACACACAGTCAGACACACACACACACACACACACTTACACACACACACACACTTACACACACACACACACACACACACACTTACACTTACACACACTCTCATATACATAAAACCAAGCAAACTAAACAATACGTTCTATCCAGGCTCATTAATTACTCTTTTGAGAATATTATTGTGTATTGGAGGAATCCCTTACTCCCAAGATACAGGACACGTCCTAGTTTGGGAGTTGGAGACCTGATTTGAAGACATTGTAAACCTTCTCATTATGTGTATTGTGGATGTTTTGTAATGTTATTGTTTTAATAAATTATTATTATTATATAATGGAACTTAAGGAATACGAGTTTCTTATTTTGCTGGGGTAACTTTAGGCGCATCTGCATTTTTCACAAATAACTTTTAATCGTTAGGGGCCACTAATTCAAACTTTGGGTACAGTGTTATAAGGGTTTAAGTGCCTGCATGATTAACATTCCCAAAGAAGCAGACATTTAACTGGAATAACGAAATCAATGTTTGTATAAGTGGATGATCCATACACCTTTAAATGTTGATGATAATAATAAAAACACTGATCGAACTGATAATTTTATATTTATTTGAACCAAGGTATAATGATCTAGCTAGGAGAACGACTTATAGCGAACAGACTTAAATTAGGTTAAATATTTCGATATTGTTTACTTAAGCGAGTAAATAAAATATAATTTTAATGTATGAAACTGCTGATGCGGGAAGTGTGCGATACATAAGTAAAGTAGTTGACCAAGAAACAATAATAATGATACTAATACAATGAAGTTAAAATAAACTTTATTCAAACCCAATTAAATTCTTTTGAATTGTTAAAATAATTCTGGATAATTAATAAGTTTCAAACTTATATAGCATGCGATATTACCGTTTATTCTTAAAGAGCAGTATTCGCTCCAAAGTTTTGTAGGGATAAAATCGCTTGCCAATAAACAATTATTTAAAAAAAAAAGATATCTTAAAAAAAAATACTTTTGCCAGGATTGGAACAAGTGTAATTGGTATGTAATTGTTTGGATCTTGAGTGTCTCCTTTTTTATAAAGTGGCTTTAAAACAGAGAATTTCAATTGGTCCAGATACTGTGCAAGAGAGAATGACAAATTAATTATGTGAGCAAGCGGTTATCTTTCTTTATTTTTTGCCACTTAGGATGTAGTCGTCTTCTTTTCTTATGATAGGATCTTCTTCATCTAATGCTGTGGTAATAATTGCTAATTCTTCAGTAGAAAATTAAATATGGCCTAAAATTTGGTCCAACACTAGCACGTCTATCGTTTAACACCGTCACTGTACGTATGTTTTAAAACCACGTTCACGTTATGAAAGATGCACGTCGATCCCCGTTCCTTCCGAGAAATTAATCCGTTACGTATGCTGAGACCAGGTGCGTCATTGGCCGCTATTCCACTCTTAACGATGCCACTCCTCGGCAGTTGGCGCAAAAGGCCGAGAGCAACCGCATTCTGATTTGCACGGACTCCAACATGGCGGCCGACCACGTAGCCTCGGTGTTGGCCCGCTACGCGCACCGGTTCAAAGGCGCCCTGCTCCTGCGCGCCAACTCCAAGTATCGCGTCTGGTGAGTCTCTCCTCCGCCGATCGACTTTTCCATCATCGGTTGACTCACTTTTTATGATGAAGCCTTTTTTTTACTTAAAACTAGTTTTTATTCTTGTGGCAATAATATCTATCAATCGAACATTACCAAATGTTCCCAATCGACGACAGCGTAGTAATTTACAGTAACTAGGCGATGCAGTCGCTAAGCATAAAGCTTCGCTAGCAACATATATTGGAGCGGAGCGTGCCGGCAGAAGTGAAAACATGAACATTAACTTTGTGCATTTTTGATATTATATTTTTATTTTTGCTTAAACGAAACAGCGTCCCTCCCTCCTGACATCAAACACACACGCACACTCGCGCAAGCGCCCTGCGCCGCTCAAACGAAAATTCGATCAGGTCACGTGTCCTGACGCGAGTTTTACTTGTTTGACCCATCTCAACGCCGCCAAAGAAGTTTATTGTTCATAACTTTATTATTTTTTTATTTAAAAATTTGTCACAATCTAGCCCTAAATCTGTTGATTCGATTCCACACAAAAATTATTCAAATCGGCTAAGAACTCGGGAAGTTATCGCTTAACAGACATTTTGTCATTGAAGCTGACCAATGTTTTGCGTATCGCATGCCCTGCAAGAGACCTCTTATTAGGGTTTCGCTTGAATGCAACCTAGATCCGTTATATAAATAATATTGTTTTCAGGCAAACTCTGCCCAAATGTTTGTTCCAATACTCGAACGGAACGGATATGGAAACGTTCGAGTCGGTGTCAAAAGAGAAATTCCTCGAGAACCGTATCATCGTCACTACGCTGTTGCACTCCGCCAAGTTCGCCACGTGAGTATCTCTGCGACGAGCAGGATGGGTGGTTCGTGTATTTCATAGCGGACTAATGGACTTGCACGCATATCAAACTTAAAGAGAATTGAACCATTGCATGCAGTCCAAAGGCTTAACAGCGGGGTCGATGACCACGACCTCGATTCGTTGTTTTATTTGCTCTTACCCAGAGCGAGAGACAGCAAGTATGAAGCCTATACAACTGTGTATTTATTATTACTTTTCATATGATTATAATTTAACAGATACGGAATACATACGGAACGAACCCTGTTTCTTTCTAGCCCCACGGTCCAATTTACGCATATTGATGCTATCGGTACCAACAGTACACAAACAAACTGCATAAATTGCGCTTACGTTCACACTCGTATACCACATGACGTCATGAATGACGTCATCCATCACGCACACGGTACACATTCCAAATAGGTAGTGCATCGTGTGCCCAAACGTCAAATTCAATTTTTGCAGCAACTGTCACGAATAATAAAAATAATATATTTGCTTGACGCTTGACTTAACGTAGTAAAACAGTTAAAATCGTCGTCAGTTTCATCCAATACACTCTTCAGTAAAACGAAATCCATTATTTCGTCTCTAATCAAAGAATAGCAAAAAAAGCAATGAAAATTTAAATTTAAGATGGGTTATGTAATTATGTTTATGACAGATGAACAAAAGCGTGCTCTCAGCTCGGTCCAATTTGTTTGCACGCTTACAGCGCACACAGTGCTCATATCAAAATGGACCGTCCGTTTGCAGTGTTAGTAACGTGTGCACTGTGTGTATAAATTGGACCGCAACCTAGATTGAAGGAGAGGGGTGGGAAGATTCAATTGATTATCGCTTTATGTTAAAAACGTTAACAACCAATGTCACACACGAACCGTTAGCAATCTACCATTATTATACACTGATATCTATTAAAATACAATTTTAACGATAATTCCGAGCTCCTCGAGAGTCTAGCCAAAAAAAATGTGATTCTGATTCGGCGAGGTTAAGACCGATAAGACCTTTGCAGTCAATTCAAGAGCGAGCGGCCAATCACGCACCTGTTCATCGACGAGGCGGCGCAGGCCAGCGAGCCGGCCTGTCTGGTGCCGCTGTGCGGGCTGCTGAGGAAGGGCGGCCGGCTGATGTTGGCCGGGGACCCGCTGCAGCTGGGGCCCTGCGTCATCTCGCACGGGGCGCGCGACAAGGGGCTGGGTGAGTAGCCCAGGGCTTTGCTCCGGTTGGGTGGCTGATGCTGGCCGAGAACTCGCTGCAGCTGGGGCCATGCGTTATATCGCACGGGGCACGCGAAAGGAGGCTGGGTGAGTGGCCGAAGGCTCTGCTCCAGCTGGGCGACTGATTCTGGCCGGGGACCCGCTGCAGCTGCAGCGTCATCTTGCACAAGGCGCGCGACAGGGGGCTAAGTGAGTGGCCGAGGGCTCTGCTCCAGCTGGTCGGCTACGATTAGGGATTGGGACGCGTCCGGCAGACTAGCAACTGCACACTGATCAACTTCCTACCTAATACTTGCCAAAACAATTGATAAAAATGCTTTAAATAAGTATTCAGACGTTCAAAATCTTACTGAATTGTCGTCGAAAAGTTGTTCAACTAGCGTTTATCTTATTTTTTATTTTAGTTATATTACAAAAATATGACTACTCTAGGTGTTGTGATCAAAACTACAAGTGTCAGTGTATGAGTCCTTGCTAAACCCACACACCTTAACTGCTAATGATAGGGGTGGCTATATCTTCAATAATACGAGATAAAGATAACTATGATATTTTTATTACGTGTTTCCACAATTATAAAGCGGCTGTTAATTAAAGTGCTGATTGAGAAATTGATGCTATTGTGCGGTTAAATGACCGTTTGATGAGCCTTTTGGCAAAGATCAGGCCCTCGCTTTTTACACTGTTGTATCGGTTTGTCAGGTGTGTCATTGATGGAGCGATTGATTAAGATGGACTTGTACCAGTCGGAGAATTCCGACTACGTGGTGATGCTGCGAAACAACTTCCGATCTAGCGCTGATATCATCGAACTACCCAATGAACTCTTCTACAAGTATCGGCTAAGGGTCAGTACTTACTTCCTATTAATTATATCAAAATTTCAAGTTCAGCAGTAATGCCGATTTTGATCTGAACGAGCAGGATGGCGCTTTTAACTGCCTGAAGTGTGTCTCATTACCACGTTTTTCTTATCTCACTTTTCTTATTTGTTTGTCTGTCCGGGCAAAATCTTGCAACTTAAATTTGAGGCACTTTTTTTAACAATGATTTTTTTTGCGAAGCTTGTTGATTAAGTAGTTCAAAAGTGATTGCTACTTACCCCGTGATATTTGAATATGTGTTGTATTTGTTTGACTATAATTGATATTTTTGGGACCTCTCTAAGGCGATTGGTTGTATCAACCACGAATAAAAATAATAAATTATTATATTTCTTACATTCACACCAATTAACCTAGCCCAAATTAAGCTCTGTAAGGCTTGTGTTATGGATACTAGGGTAACGGATAGACATGCATATATGATACATAATAGAAAAATTCATAGAAATATATAAACACCCATGACTCTGGTACAAATGCTCGTATTCATCATACAAACATCAGCCCCTTCCGGATTCGAATCCAAGACCGTCGGTGCGAAAGGCAGGATCGCTACCATTGCACCAACCGGTCGTCACAAATGATAATGCTAAAACGTTACGGTGTCTCGATAAACTTTTTACGCCCTATACAATCAGTTAGAGTTCAAAAGGTTGTTGTTAGCGATACTGTCTTCTTGAGCACCTATAACTTCTGGGTGTATCCCAGGGGTAAATATTAGGTAAATTACTCCATCTTGTGCTAAGTAATGGGGCAGCTCATTTAGGTTATCATATATCCATAGTAAAATGAAGCTATAATATAACTTCATCGCTGAACTTATTAATAACAGCATTCCGTAAAAATTAAAATAGGTTTTTTCATTGGTGTAAATACAACGCGTTATGGAAATCAGCATTTGTCGGGAGGGAAACGAATAAAAAATATATGGAATTATGTAACTCGAAATTATATTTTTTCATTTATTAGGTTTATGAAAAATAGTTCGAAAGCGAGTCTGATCAGCGGTTGACACTAATATCATTTCAGTAGAGCATGGCTCTCGAATCGCCTCATAACGAAGGCCGTGCTCCTGATCCAGGTTCACGACGATGGCTTCTAAAAAATAGACGTCAACCGAACCAACCCCTTGGAAGATTATGGATTTTAGCAAAGCGTTTGACTGAGTTGATCACTGTTTACTATTGGAAAAGCTTCATCGTGCCGGAATTCTTCGCAATTAATAAAATAAAAATAATAACTAAAAGTTGGTACGGAACCTTCGGTACGCGAGTCCGCCTTGCACTTGGCCGGTTATAATTCTAGAATAATTATATCAATCCCACGCTCGGATGCTAGGCTAGGCCCCCTATTGTTCAGTATGTAAATCGCAGGCGTGCGCGGAAGAGGACGTGCTGAGTCGCGTGTGCTTGTTGGGCGTGAACAAGTCCAGCCGCGCCGTGGTCTTCCACGGCGTACTGTCCCAGGAGCAGCGCGTTGGCAAGTCGCCCAGGTCTCTACCTTTTTTTTTACTTTAATCTCTGTATACCGGGTGATGGTACACAAAAGAAAAGAATATATCATTTCACAGGTACCCATACATACACTCATCACTAATTATAGGTATTTAAGAGGGGAGAGTACTGGTTTTTCTGAGATACAGGCTGCGGCCTAGTTCAGATACCAGTATCCACAATCTTTTATTTGTTAACGTTACCTCATGGCAGCAATAACTTTTATGGAATGGAAAACAATATGACGTTTACTCACACATAAAATACCTTAATATAGATGGAACTAATAAAGATGTTTACGAATCGCGGTTTGATTAATTAAATTCATTTATTGCGTGTAAAACTGTAGCTACTTCAATCCGATGGAGCTGGAGTTGGTGCAGAAGTACGTGACGGCGCTGATTAACCGCCACAATGTGCGGCCCGAAGATATCGGCATCGTCACTCCGTACATCCGACAGGTACATATTCCTTATTTCTATATATTTATTCAAGGGCAAACGGTCCTTTCATTTGTTTGCATATTGCTCAGAGACCTCACAGTGAGCGCTATACAAATAAATTGCTTGGAGCAACACAGTTTATGGTTTTTATATAATTTACTAATATTTCAGAATACTAAAAAGACGGATCAAGGTAGGGGACTGAAAACTGGCGTGTTATCTTTTTATGAGATTATTCGACACTAGAAAATTGAAATATTTCTCTCGTCTTCCTTGAAAATGAAAATGAAAATAACTTTATTCAAATGCACTTAAAAATAAGTAGTTTTGAATCGTCCAACATTTTTTCCTACCACCCATTCAGGACGTCTTTTAACTGACAAGAAGAATGGGCGCAAGAAACTCGTCAGCTTTAACAGAAGTAACGACATTTACAATATAATACGTCGTCACCATATACAATCCACAAAAAAAAAAAACAAAATTATTTTGTTATGACAATACTAATAGTGTTATGATATCATTATTTCGTTGATTCCTTCTTTTGCATGCTAGGCCGAGATACATGATTTAAAAACTAGTTGCATCTTGAATAGTTTAAATAAATCATTTATCAGTTTTATTTTTTAAATTTGTTTCTTTTTATAATTCTTGTGCATGTCGTGACAGGCTTTCATTGTGAGAGCACTATGGAATGTATTTCAGTAGTAATGAGTAGACTTGTTGGCTTTCCTATATAAATAAAAAAATTATACACGTTGGAAATCGGCTCGAAGGAAAGAACCAATAACGAAGCGTCGAATTGTTGTCGTTTCAAAGCTGTTTTATTTAATTTTATATAAATAAACTTGTTGTAAGGTTTTATTGTTTATGTTTACGATATTAATATTGAAATATATATAAAAATTAATCGTCGGGAAAAAACTTTGACTTCAGTAAAAAACGCATCATACAAGACGCTTAGCATGGCAGTATCTCGTGGTAAATAAAACACGATAGTATCTCTTCTAATTTCTAATTATTTAATCAGACGAAGGGACGCGTTTAAAAAGTTATGACCAAAAAACATTGGCTCTGTGGGATTTCCCATTGCAACAAAAAGCACGCTTTACGCACTTTAGTATTACGCTCCGCTCCAATATATAATGCTAGCGAAGCTTTATGCTCAGCGGCCGTATCGACCTAGTACAATTTAGTAATACGACGGCAGGTGTACAAGGTGAAGGAGTGGCTCCGGTCAGCCGGATACGGGGCCGTGGAGGCGGGCACCGTGGAGGCGTTCCAGGGCAAGGAGAAGCGCGTGGTGGTGATCTCGTGCGTGCGCGCCAGGGCCGCGCTGCTCGACCACGACGCGCGCTACCGACTCGGCTTTCTGGTCGACGACAAGGTAGCTACTCAGCCTCCAGTCACACTCGCACAATAACGTGTTCTCTCGCTCGCACGGTTACCCCTTCATTTCTCCTCTGACTTTAATTTAAGATTATGTCCATGTCAAAAGAATTAATGATAATAATATTGGTAGAAAATAACAAATAAGCAATTGTATACTAGAATGATCATGTTCGCGGGTCAATAAATTATATAAATGTTTAATTAAATATAAATTTCCAATGAACCTTCTTGCTTTAAAATATATTTTTTTATTTGTTTGTCATAATTAAAACCTGCGCCTATTTCATTTTCACAAGTTCGTAAAAGTAGAAATTTTCTGTGGAGAAGGGGAGACCGTGCAATCACTCGCAAGAGCAGTATAAGAGTGAGAAGGATAGGTGATCCTCCAAGTATCGGGCGCTATACATTGCTTGATAGACCCCTTGTCCACTCTATATATAACTTTTGGCCCACCTCGCCCGTCGAAAGTCATACTGACTTGTGTTGACGTTCGCAGCGTTTCAACGTGGCTCTGACCCGCGCCAAGGCCAAGACGATAATAATCGGCAACCCGGTGGTGCTGCAATGCGACGAGAAGTGGAAGCGGTACATGGAGCAGTGCCGAGCGCTCGGAACGTACTTCGGGTACGACGCGAACTTGGCCGACGCGGACGACGCCAGAGGACAGCTGCTGGCCGCCGTGGAGCCGCTCATGGCCGACCTGCGCCTGGCTGGGGCGGGGGGCGCCCGCTAAGGGGTGCTGGAGGGCTGAAGGGATCCAGGGGGGCTGAGGGTGCCGCGGATGGAGGCCACCACGGGGGGGACTGACAGGGTGGGGAACTGAACGCGTCGGCGTTTTCACCACTGGGCGGCGGCGGGAGGCTGGGGGGAGCTGAGGGCGCCGACAGTGGGGATTCCTGAGAGGAGCTGATGGTACCTGCTGAGTGGCGACGGCTGGACGGGCCGGAGATACCGTTAACGGGGGATTCCTAACCGCTTGAAATTTTTTTTATTGGGTTCGGAGTTCATTTTGATATTTTAATTCAATTATTAATTCATGGCGTTGCGATTCCCTTTCAAGGGCCTTGTTAATAGGATATATGTTGCTAAAATTGAATATAAATATGAAGGTTTTCAGTGACCTTAGAGTTTCATAATATTTAGTACCTACTAAATATATACACAAACTTTGAATGCGTCGACGACTGTCGAGTGCGCGATTCGTACGTACCAATGTTCTTCAGGTACTTCAAGATTCGTCATGGAAGTGCCATAATATATCTATTTGCATTTTCATTGTGATTTTAAATAATAAGTTCAGTAATGCTGTGATTGAACAGAACTAGTTTTATAAGAATAATTAGTATATTGGAACGGATTTTTTAATCCATTATTACATATACTTTGTTACCTTAGATTTATTAAGTAAGTTACATAGATCTACAATTTTAATATTAATCATTGTGGGATTATGACAATGTTTTTTTAAGTTTAAAAATTTAAAACATTATATTATTATATTTTTGTCATTTTATAAATATACTGAATTGAATTCGATTGCAATTCACTAAAGATCGAAATTGGATTACTATCAGTAACCATCTATGGAAACCTTTTTATATTTTTTTTTATGATACAGATGATGTCTATCTTAGATTATTTTTTTTGACGTTATTAAAGTCTATGCTTGTGTTTCGAAATATACATCAGTATACAAAATGGCGACGGATTCATGACGTCATTACCACGTCAACGACATATTGATGACGTCATTACATATTCCGATGTGTATTTCGGAATACAGCCTATGTATCGTAAACCAAATCCCCACCATTGCGAAATCGTGTTTAGTATGTAAGAATTACAAATTTTTTAATAAGTGCCACGAAGCTATACAATATGCGTCACGTTAATGTGGCTGTTAAGCTACTTAAGGTAACTTTATAGTCGCATTTCACTTGTTACCTATTGTACTTTTGTTAATGTTTCCCTAAAAAATCTATTTTAGAATTAGTCATATATTTTAGTAACAATTTCTGCGTTTGTGTGCCATGTTATCATTCTTCCATCTTTGTTATATGAAAATGTCTTGAAAAAAATATGTTGACTGCATGGTGTGAATAAAATGTTAAGAAATATCAATATTTTAATAAAAATAATCATGAACAATAATATAATATTTTAAACAAAGACAAGATTTTATTTTACGACATTTTGATACTTTTTAGACGTGATTTTATCGAAAGATTTATAGATTTAAGTGTTTAAATTTGGTGTTTATGTAATTCAACGTGGAGAACTGGTGCTCACTAATTATATAAGCGATGAATAAATGTTTGAATATATCACTGGTATTATTTCATTTCTTCTTTTACAACCTACCTGTAGGATTTGTTGTCCCACAATCTTATAAAAGTTAAGTTAAACGACATCACTGGTTTATAGTTTTACTAGCTTTTACCCGCGGCTTCGCCCGCATTTTTTTATTTATTTTTTTCAATAAATAGTATGCTATGTTACTTTCTCATACCTCCAAGAATATATGTACGAAGTTTCATGATGATCGGTTTAGTACTTTTTGCATGAAAGCATAACAACCAAACTTACATTCACATTTATAATATTAGTAGGGACTAGCGGCCCGTCCCGGCTTCGCACGGACGGTGGGTTCTTTAATTTTTTTCTATTATTATTATTTTTCCGTTAGCGCCATCTAGCGTCCGGTAGACGAACTACTTGCGGTTAACGCGTTGCTATGGTAACGTTAATGGTACAATGGAAAAAGAGCGGACAGACAAACACACAAACCAATGTGATCTTAGATTATAGATTAGTATTTACAAGGTATAAAAAGTAATATTAGTTAGTAGGTGGCTTACGCTTAACTAATTATAACATCAATTAAAATTACATCGTCGCGGAAAATGCTGACACGCAAGACAGCGTACTTTGACTTGACTTATAGGTATTGTGCGGTTGGTAAACCGTTAAATACTAAAAAGTCGAAACCACCCCCACGGTTTTACAATTTTAAAATCAAACAAGTTTAATATCAGTTGTGTAGTCGTAAGATGCGCTCAACATTTTAGTTTTAATCTATCTACATCAATACGATAATACGTATAGTATTTTATTACTTTAATGCCTAAAATGTAACATTTCGTTAGAACTGGACGCTGATAAGCAACATAACGTACGACTGCTTGATGCAACAGTAGCGATCCTGTCTTTCGCACCGACGGTCCTGGGTTTGAGTCCCGGAAGGGACATGTTTGTGTAATAAACAAATAACATTTGTACCACACATACTATGCTATCGTTAATTGATTTATTCTCTCGATACTATCTATAGTGAGTTTCCTTATTATAATACTACCAAAAATATTGACGAATTTTTAGTACAGTATTGAGAGAATAGATCGATAGTATATAGATTAGTATTGTATGGTTTTATACTGCCATTAACGAAATCCATTTTATGAGTGAACTATACTACTACATAGTTTGTAATACAATACATTAAACTGTTGTTGTTAAAACAATTGATTGTTCGATGCCTTCAAATCCTCCAACTCCACCTTCCGTACATTTAGAGGCTTTTTATGTACATACTAGGTACGTGTTCTATTGTGTTATATCGATTTTATCGGTATCCATATTGATTTCCTAATACGTTTTTTAGAAAAGGAATTCAAAATCCTCTAAATTAATAGTCGTGTGCTGTCCAGCAGAGGCCATAGCATGTGATCATTTTAGTTGTTTACGAATACTTCGTAATCCAAACACCATACCCAGTTTTTTTATTAATACTGGTATTATTTGTTTCTATCACTTTGCAACACTGCATCAAAAGTCAAAACCTGTAGTTTATATGTAGGTATTAGAGCTGTAAAAGTAACGAAATAAAGTGTACCCGTATGTATTCGTTACTATGACAATTAGTACTCGTTACTATCGTATCGTTACTCGTTACTTCAGTTACCTTATAACATGCTATGTTATGTATATTAGAAAACGTACTGTGTACGCGTACAGTATGACGTCGCAACATTCGTGATTTGTAGAAAACATACTTATACATTACATACCAAGCTGCATCAGATAATTTTTTAACTTTTCTGTATTTTGAACCAGACTTTTGATAATTAACAGCTTTTGTTAACCAAGAAACAATTAAATCTCATTAGAGCTCATTTAGACACATCTTTTTTAAGATAAGAACAAAAAAACCGTGAAAATACGCAATAATAAAAAAAACACATATTTCTAATTTGTAAAAAGTACTTTCCTACCTTGTTTCTGTTACAATCTCAAACTTTGTATACACACAATACCTTAAATAAACAGTAAAAAACTTGGACTACGAATTTCCAAATTATACTTTACTTAATAAACAAACGTACGTTTATAAATTCACTGAATAAGCGCGGGCATACGTAAAACATACGATCAGCAAAGTTTAATTATACGCATCAACGGTACTTGTAATAGTGTAGGTACTCATAATACGAAACATGCGAGTAACGAAATGCATTCGTGTGTAACGTTTCGTTACTCGGTACTAGACGGCGCACCCGTTACTTAGTAACGAATACATACGGTTTGTTACAGCTCTAGTAGGTATTCTGTGAGTTTAGCTATAATTTTCGGTGCGACTGGCAGTGTGTAAAAATTAATAAAAAAGTACCTTTATTTCTAATAAAATGATTTTATAAGACTGAATAAAATTGAAGATAAATTTAATTGATGATATCATTTTTTTATCGATCTCTGCTGACATTGGTTATACATAACCTATAACGAAAGTTTTTAATAATATAACTCCAACAATAATACAGCAAAATGAACGACAAAGTGTGTCTTGTTAATATTTTGGAGCCAAGAAGAACACAAAGTGGAATATTTAGGTTTATGACAAGGGATTGGCATCCGACAAAAACTCAAGTATTGGATAAAAATTACACTCCACAGGATTTAAAAGACATAACTGCGCGATCATTATATTTGGAAGCTGTTATAGAAGCGGTAATTATTTAATTTTAATTTACTATTACATGTTATAATAATATTGGTCTAAATTGTGGATGATATATACAAAATTATATATATCTTAAAATCATCACAGAAGTTCTTATAAGAAAATAATATCACACTTAAATTTTGCATTTTCTCACATAAATATTTTGCCCATACTCAATTGTACTTCCAAAAATCTGTAATCATAAGTTCTATCATTTAAATAGTGATATTTCTAATTTATAATTTCCAATTCATAATCTTGAGACGACACTTGTTTCAACATGGTCATTTAAGGAATATACCTAACAAAATTAGGAATAAATATTTGTATGATTGTCTACAATACTGCTTAAAGTTGTGTATCAGCAACAAAAGGACTAAAGAACGTTACAAATATGATAACACTAGAAAAATATATTTATTATTCAGAAATATTAAGAGATTTATATCCCAATATGTATAAACTATAATAAATGCACTCAAATTTGTCACATTGCATCTCAAGCATTTTGTTTCAGGAAAGTGCCAAATCTGGTGTCAGTAAAGAAAAGTTAAAAGAGGAAGTCCTATCATACATTGAAGAGATTGGCTTGGATAAAAAGATGCATGTCATCAGATGGCTTGGCATGTTCGCAATAAAAGTTGCATTCACCATGAATATTGGCATTTATGTTAATGAGCCGGCTATCTTAAAGGTTATATATTAGCCAAAGTAACATTTAAGTAACCATATTTAGAAGATGTATTTTTTTAAGCAGTTTTTTCACTTATTTTCTTTGTATATATAGATCAAGGCCGCCATGGGAAAAAATCCTGTTTTATTTCTACCAACGCATCGGAGCTATGCTGACTTCTGTATACTGACATATCTGTGTTACCACTACGACATTGAGTTCCCTGCAGTTGCTTCTGGAATGGGTTTGTATAGTTATCTTATTTCATTGCTGCATGTAATACCATTACACCTATAGTTCTGTTAGTCACCTATAGTTTTGACGACCGTTTGGTGCAACGGTAGCTATCCTGCCTTTCGCACCGACGGCCCTGGGTTCGAATCCCGGTAGGGGCAGATGTTTGTATGATGAATACGAGCATTTGTACCTGAGTCATGGGTGTTTATATATATTTCTATGAATATTTCATATCTATGTATTATATATGTATGTCTATCCGTTACCCTAGTATCCATAATACAAGCCTTACAGTGCTTACTTTGGGCTAGGCTAATTGGTGTGAATGTAGGAAATATTTATTTATTTATTTATTATTTATTTATTTATAGTTATATATGTAAATAATTATATATAAATAATGTTTTGACAATATTACATACACTGGTCTGAACCCAGGCTAAGTAGCAAAAGCACTTCTGTTATGGAATTAAAAAAAGGCGACTGGCCAGGGATCAAACCCTTTGGAGTGGCATTACCATGAAAACTGGTAAGCAAACAATAAGCAGTATTCATGGAGGTTGGCATAGTGTGGTAAATCATGAGCGTCTAATTAAGAGCGCCTATTTTGCGTCTGATGAGTGACGGGCTCATTCCAGCTCTACCAGGAATGCTGGAGACTTTCAGCCGAGATGAGATGTATTGCATGTTTGTAGGTCATTCTTCTGCATTTTAGTATAAAGTAGGTGGCTGTTTCTTTCACTTTCAAAAGTTATGAGGAACAGTAAAATAATGGAAAAAGGTCAATTTTTAAACAATGTATAAAATTAAGCAAATAACATAAATTTAGCATGATGCAATAAAATCAGCTGTATATTGATTATTCTATTAAAAAAAACCGCATCAAAATCCGTTGCGTAGTTTTAAAGATTTAAGCATACATAGGGATATAGGGACAGAGAAAGCGACTTTGTTTTATACTATGTAGTGATTGTCGCCCCCCCTTAGACTTCCACTCGATGGCGGTGGTCGGCAGCGTGCTTCGTCAGACGTGCGCTTTCTACCTGCGGCGTTCGCTGGTGGGTGCACCCTTGTACGCTGCAGCGCTGCGTCGCTACGTGCGAGCGCTGGTGGCTTACCACCCGGCGCCGCTCGAGTTCTTCCTCGAGGGCACCCGAAGCCGCAGCAATAAGAGTCTGCCGCCCAAGTATGGTAAGTGATGTTCCATGCTTCATGTGAGAAAAGTAATGCAGATTATTGAAGTAAAACTTCTTTCGGACGGACTTGGGAAGTAAGCTGGTAAACGCGTGACGAGAGTGTTACGAAAAGTGTGATCGGGCGAGGCGAACGGAAGTTGAGAGGGAGATATATATATTCATACTGCAAGCACGTACTAAGTCAAACTAGTAGAATAACAGCAAGAGGTTATTTCTCGTTCACAGACCGAAGTATAATTGCCTCAATTGACCGCAAGACAAACCTTTTATAGCATTAAATGGTGGGGGAAAACACTTGCTTTGACAAATAACCAATTCCAGCACACGACCAATCACCGTGATCGGGCAATTACATGTAATCGTTGAGTGACTTTCATATACCATGTCACTCATTTAACAATTTTACTCGTATTCATAATTTTGTTTTGATAATAATATTTACTGTACAATTGCTAGCATATAGCTTACAATACATATGGGAGCCATTCATAATGCATAATTTCAATTGATATAAAGTCACTTGGCATAGTAATCAAAAGGCATAAATTGGCATACATTGCAGGTTAGGTTAGATTAGGTATTTTTTTCATTACCAACCAGCAAGCTATTTCAAATTATGCCAAATAATTAGTATGCGTTATAAAATTATGCATTATAAATTCCTAAAAAAAGTAGATGGAGCTAAAGAAGTTTTACTTCATTCAGTCTGCAAACAAATGCAGAAACCGCAGACACCGACACCTTCACCAATTTCACTACACGTGTTTCGCCCCCACTAGGAGCACCATCAGGAGCTGTTAGACCGTGCAATACCACGCACTAAGCTACATATTTTTGTTTTAGTAATGAATATTGACTTCAAGTAACGCCTGATTCTATCAAGTGCAGATTAAAGCCTTTATCAATTATTTCTTTTTAAACTTTTAGCATTCTGAATACCAAAGTTTATGAAAATTTAATGACGGTTTTTTTCTTAGTAAATTAGCCAAATAAAAACCTATCGTTTGTCCTAAGTAAGGACAAATCCAGCAAAATGAAAAAACAAGCATCAAAATTGGTTGAGTAGTTCGGAGTTCATCGCGGTGAAACACTGTGACTGTGTGACACGAGATTTTTATACAAGGTCATTTTATAAACACCATCCAAATTGATATATTATATTCATTGAAGAAAGTAACGAAACAAGATTTTTTTCTTTTAATATCACTCAGTACTAAAATATTAAGTTAAGCCTACACAAAGTTATCCGTGGAAAACTACCGATTGCTGTCACAGTCACGCTACGCACGGTGTTGTAGCAGATGATTACACGACCCCCGCCCCGCCCTCCCGTATTTCATTGATACATTACAATGATTTTCATAAGTTGCAAATTTGAACGAAAAAAAATAGGAACGTCAAATTGAAGAAGAGATAAGTTGATTTGTTCTTTGATTATAACAATATTAATCGATAACACTTTTAATAAATAAAAAATGAACATAAAAGTAAGCCACACCTAATGCACTTACGTCGCATTTTTTAAAATTTAATCAACTTATGTACAATAATTGGTTGGAGTAAAGCAAAGGGTGTTTCTTAACCACAGAATCTAAAAAAACACAGGGATCGCAAAGGCAATTCGAAAATCGCAAAAACAAATGCAGTGCAAAAACCTTAGTACCTACCTACCTAAGTTATTTTTGTCTATTTTACACGATAGGATAAAGAAATGTATAATTAATAGTTCTATATTTTTGTGAAAAATTTCACAAGTCTTAGCCGCCCTGCACACATTTTGCTTTACTCCAACAAAATAATTAATTAAAAATCCAAACAAAATACACTTACATGAAGTTTGAAAACAATCACTTTACCTTAATTAAAGTGTAGGTAATTTCTCTTTAAACAGTCTTGCACGTTTATGAACATTGTCTTTAATTGTATTACTTATTTTTTCACTTCGTCACTTCGTTAAATGCACGGATTATATTTATATTTAAGTTCTCGAGGCTTTGGGCCTCCTTCACATAAACCCGTCGTTCAATTTCGCCCTCGATTTCAATTGCAAGTGTGAACACATTTCGTTAGGTAGATAATTATGCGACGTAAATGCGTGAACGCAACATTATACATCGCGGAAAGTCCGCGGGTGACTGATTTCATTGCGCAGATGTCGTTACAACTTGCGCGCGCAGCTCGGTGGGGCGCTTCGGGCGGTCGGTCGTTCAACTGTAAGTACCTATTTTGCCAGTAACCAGCTGTTGTAATAATTCGCTCGGACAAAATTTTTTTTTGCGGAATTTTTACCTCCCATTTTTTTTCATAAATGAAGTGTTTGAATGATATCTTATGCCTAGAAAAAATTTGGATGGTGTTTATATAATGACCATGTATATGTATAGATAGGTAGGCGCTTCACCATTAAGCGGTAAGCGACGCACTGTGGGACATCCATAGGTCATAAATCTTAAAAACCTGCTTTCTAGTTTTACATTTTATTCCTTGTCGTTACATTGGATAGTTGCGGTACCTTCTGAAACTATAAATAGGTCAGTAATTAGAGTGCGCCTTCATTATCTATTGTGCATTCAAAGAGAGCGCATCGCCAATCGTAAATACTGTTATCAGTGAGTCATTAAAAAGCGTGACGTCATTTGTTGTCATTGCGGGACCTGTGAGTGCTGTGTGTGTTTTTTCTGAAATGGATATCCAAGAACAGGGTATGTAATAATTAATATTTTTATTTTAATTGTATCTTAGTATATATTTTCTTTAGTATGTCATTGCTACGAGGCGACTTTTCTTGGAGTATTATATTTTAATATTCAAAGTTTGAATAAACTTTTAAATATGTTCCCACTCGCTCCGACTATGGAGGTATATTGCACCATAATCTTTAGACTTTCTTATCTTAGGAAAATTAAAACTTGGCTGCCCTTATCTGCCCTTTTGGCGATGACAAGGGTGCTACGGTTGCCAGATTATCTCGTAGCATTTGCTACGAAATTAGTTTATTTAGTCTTAGTGCTTTGTGTAGGTTTTGTGACTGAATTTTAACCGTTTTTTTTTTGTTTTAGGTAATTTATATATATGCTCGTTTTCAAGAATGCATATTCTTGAAATATGGCTAACTGTCAATACCGATAATGACTCGGAAAAGTGTCGTCAAGTCCTACAAAGTTTGTTGACTACTCTGAACGATGCTGAGAACATTGATATTCATTATTTAGAGAAAATTGTTAATAATTTATGTAAAGCTATTGCTCGATTCTGGAAAAAATGTAATAGGGATAAAACCAAGCTTTTATATAAGAATTCCGATTGGTTTATTGTTATTGAAAAAATTCAACTTGTGAAAAACAATAAGCAATGTACTCCGTCTGAAACGTCGCCGTGTCATTCACGTGGTCGTCCTCGAAAACCTTTTACGCAATGTAGTAAAAGGACTAAACGTCGGAGAGTAGCTGATTTGTCAAAGTCTGATGATTCTACTGTGAGTGCATTGCTTGATGTTTCAGACTGTTCATTCGATTCGTGTATATCTAGAGTTAGCACTGATGATGTCTTGTCACTTGTGACTGATGCTCAGTTGACAAAACATCAGTATTTATTAATTAAAAACTTTGTTAATAGTAAGATTTCTCCTAATGTATTACCATGTTACCAACAAATTACTAAAGCGAAACAGAGATGTTACCCTTCTAATATAACTGTTTCCGAGTCTTCAGCTGAAGTTGAATTACAAAGTCTTTTTGATCACACAGCTTCTCGAATCCTTGAATCTCAAAAAGAGGTCTTAGATCAGATTCCTGATGATTGTTTGTCTAATATCTCTTTACTTGGGAAATGGGGATTCGATGGCAGCACTGGACATAGTGAATACAAACAATTTTTTTCAGATTCAACTTTAGAAGATAGTAGTTTGTTTGTAACATCTTATGTACCCCTTCAAATTATTGTAAAATTAGCTGAAGATAATTGTAAAATTTTATGGAAAAATCCTCGACCCTCTTCCACTAGGTACTGCCGTCCTATTCGATTTCAATTTTTGAAAGAAAGCACAGCAGTGTCTTTGCAAGAGGAAGCTTATTTTAAGGATAAAATTGAAAGTTTGCAACCTACTTTTATTCAGATCGACAATCGTGAATTGGTCGTTTCTCATAAGTTGCAGCTTTCAATGGTAGATGGTAAAATTTGTAGTGCTTTAAGTGAAACATCTAAAAGTAGATGTTATATATGTAATGCTACCCCTAAAGAGATGAATAAAATAGACGAATGTTTACAAAAACCTGTAATAGAGAGTAGATACCAATTTGGATTATCACCACTACATTCTTGGATACGTTTCTTCGAATATTTTATTCATTTTTCATATAGATTAGAATTAAAAAAATGGCAAGTTAGGCTAGATAGTGATAAACAATTGTTATCAAATAAAAAACAATATGTACAGTCCCAGTTTAGGGAACGATTAGGTTTAATAGTTGACAAGCCGCGTAGTGGTGGAAGCGGGACGTCTAACGACGGAAACACGGCCAGGAAGTTTTTTTTGGAATCAGCTGTATCTGCTGAAATTACAGGTTTGAATAAGGATCTCATAGATCGTTGTTGTGTAATATTACAAACGTTATCTTCTGGACATAAAATTAATGAATGCAAGTTTAAAGACTATGCATTACAAACAGCATACAGCCTGGTCGAGGAATATCCGTGGTATAGTCTTCCTGCTTCTGTCCACAAGGTGCTCGTACATGGATCAGATATTATAAGTTATGCATTGTTATCTATAGGAGAACTTTCCGAAGAAGCTGCTGAAGCGACAAATAAGTATATCAAAATTTATAGACGAAGTCACACTCGAAAAATGTCACGTGAAGTTACCAATCAAGATTTAATACAACGACTATTATTACATTCAGATCCTTATATTACAAGTCTTCGGAAACTTCCCCCTAAAAAGAAAAATACTCTGTCACAAAGTGTAATAGAATTGTTACATGTTTAATATTGTTAGAATAAGAATAATTTATTTGTATTTTGTTAGTTGTTTTGTTTTTTTTTGTATTTAATTAATTTTAATTTATTTATTTCTATTATTTTATTATAATTAAATAATGTTATCAATGTTTTGACTCTTATTTTATTTAAAATATATGTTTTACATTCCAATTTTTAAGTGTTTGTTCATGATAAATTTAGGTAAAAGTATGTTATTGTTTATATTTGTTTTTTACTGAAGTAAACGTTTTTTATTCCGTAAATACATGTACTTCTTTCATTTTAATGTTCCTAAAACACTTTTACAACTACAAGTCACTAAAATAATACAATGTATTGATAGTAACAGGACTTTAACTATTTATGACCGCCCTTGTATGGAGCGTGTCCCTCCGTGCGACGGTGCGATCTAGGATGAGACGCACTTACCTAAAACATACCTATTCACGCGTGACTTGAAGACCTATAAATTGTTTTTGTCAAGAAACACAGATTTAGGCAAAGAGTAGAAACGAAATTTTACTGACCGACAATCTGGGCAAGGTCGCAGGAGGCACTTGGATGAGGGAAGCGCATTGTAAAGATCTTTGGGGAAGGCCTTTGTCGAGCAGTGGATGTCATTTAGCTTAGACGAGAAATTAAATTTAATCCTATTTTTAAAAAGATGTTTTGTCCAATAAAGAGTTGGTGAATGTTCACCAGACACTTTTTATGAGAAAAAAAAAAAATTGAAATCATACTTAATATTGCCTATCGCTACCTACCGCTACCCGATGACAGCGATCATATGTTGTGTGTCAAATGTGAATACACAATACGAGTAGACCGACAGTCCGACCGACCGACAACAATAGTTTAAAAAAAAAAAAAAAAGCTTTTATGGTAGGTACTAGGGATGTTGCGGATGCGTTTTTTTTCACATCCGCGGATGCGGATGCGGATTTTAAGAGGCTCACATCCGCGGAAGCGGATGCGGATGCGGATCTGTACAAAAAACCTAAGTGTTGGTTTGGTAGGGTAAAAAAGCAGTAATATTTATCCTTTATCTATACATATAAATAAAATTGGAGTGTCTGTTTGTAATATTGAAATAACCGTTTTTTACTACATGCATATGAATATATATACGGTACACAAACTAAAACCACATTTTTTACAATTTTTGTCTGTCTGTCTCTCTGTTTGTTCGGGCTAAACGCTGAAATAGCTGGACCGATTTTGACGGTTTACTTTGGAAAAATAAAGTAATGTTGCTATGTCAAAGTACTGTCCAGTACAGCGCGCAGCTCACGCGCATGCCGCCACCACTGTCTATGCCGTCACGTCGGGCGCTGCCCACCACTTTTCCCACCAACGAATCAATATCACAAAGGCTGCCTATCGCGCGGGCTCAGAACGCGCCAGCGGGCTATTGCTGGTTTTAATTAAAAAATTTTTTTGCAAATTATAATAACTGAGCCACGGCAACGTGTGGCCGGGTCAGCTACTTTAATAATAAAGTAGTAAGTGAATAACTATTACTGATTAATTGTTTTAGTAATGAAATTTAAATATTGGAGCATTATATTTAATGATTATATTTAAAGTAGAATGACCGCCTTTTCGGACTCCAGTCTGTTTCGCAAGGGTTCGCGTATTAATCCTGCGCTACTAAATAACTGTTCACTTGGAACACTGGCTGGTGGCGCTGATAAGAATTTGCGTGCTTTTTTTAGGTAACAGTTTGAACTCACTTTGATTAACACTCCACCATTAAAGAGGACTCTCCTTTAAAATAATTCACTTTTTATTACGGAAAGTAAGTTAAGTAAGTAACTGCTTCTTGTGAATTGTGTCAGGGCTGACAATTTCTGGTGTAGCATCATGGTAAGATCACTAATTAAACAGGACTGACGTCCTGTACCTGAGGTCTCTAGTATTTCCGTTCTGTTTCTTACTTGGAGAGTACTTGGAGATATTGTTCGAGAAGCCAAGATGTCTTCGGTGTTTCTGCTAATCTTTAATATATCATCTTTAATCTTTTACTCGGTCGACACTCTTCACTCGCCGGTCCCTTCCCTTTCTTTCTTGTCGCATCCGCATCAGCTCCGCATCGATTTATATGCGGATGCGGATGCAGATGCGGATGTCTAAATCGATGCGGATGTTCCGCATATGCGGATGCGGATGCGAATATTCGCAACATCCCTGGTAGGTACTATCGAAGCCTCTGGCTCCTTATCAGTCCTAAGTCGAAAATCGCTAGCAACCATTCATTCAACAATGGCGTGAGTGCGCTAACAAGCAAGTGAGCTAACAAGCAAGTGAGAGCAGATTGACAGTTGACAGTACTCACATTAAGGGCGATTTTAAAACTAGTTGTTTATGATTGGCCGTAGTATAAATCGTAGTAAAATACGAAGCCAATTAGGGGTCGTGTGGGCGTGTCCGATGCGATCAGTTCAAACGAATATTTCTACAAAGTGGTAAGGCGCGAGAGACCTCGATAGTACATTGAACTAATAAATATGTATATTAATAATTTAGTAATTAACGAGAAAATTAATGTCATTTTGAGAAAAGCGTGGGGTAATTTACTACACTAACTTTGCATTTCTAAATAAAAATAGTAAGGTATCTTTGTAATAAATAAAAAAATACAACTACCGCTTATCTTACAATGACATTAATTTTCTTGTTAAGTACTTAATTAGTTCGGTTTACCAAAAAAGCTTGTTTTTTGGTTTTCTTTAGCGGAACTAACTCTGGCTGATAAGACTGATATGAAGAACCCATTGCAGCCTTGACTCTAAAGTAACGCCTTAAACCTTGTACAATTAACAAGTTCGACCGCTTCGCCGTTCAAATTTATTGGCGTATTCACTTACGTCACTTAAGCTACACACTTGGTTTTATTCAAGTTAAATCTTCAGTTATTATTAGTGACTATTTACATCGTCCAAACACAAAGTGCCTCTGTTAAATTAAATAAATAAATATATTATATTTTTTACATTAAGACCAAATAGCTTAGCCCAATGTAAGCACTGTAAAGTTTGTGTAATGGATACTAGAATAATATTAAATATTTATACATATATGATGTATAAATATTTAATATTTATAGAAATATACATAAATATCAATGCCTCCGGGACTCTAGCCCAGGTTCGTTGCTGCGAAAGGCAGGATTGCTTGCGTTCCGAACGGTCGCTTCAGAAGTTAAAGAGTTTTACATTTTTATAATGATATATTACTGATTAATTTCAATTTGTTAATTTTACGACCAATTTATATATATTCTTTATTAATGTAATAATCAGACCCCTATTTCCCACTGGGCACTCTGGGCAAATGCCCAGGGCCCCGTAATCGATATGGGCCCCCTAGTTCCTGCCAGATCACTAAAAGAATACCGACATTTATTACTGAAAAACTTATTTAATTAAAGTAAATCGACCCTAAATTACTATATTATATATAGTAATTGGACTATGTTATCGACTTGCTTTTGCATGCGCAAAGCTACTCTACTCTCGCCCAAAAAAGGCTATCCAATTTCAGCATACTTAGATAATTTTATTGTGAATGGCCCCATTTAAATTAAAGATTATCTATTCCACTATTGCTTACCAAAAAAAAAACTGAAACCTTGTTTATCTACTTTCTTTGTCTATTCTAGTTATAAAAAAGTACTCTGACAAAGACATAGGGGCCCCATTATTCTTATATGCCCAGGGCCTCCAATTGGTTAAAGACGGTCTTGGTGATAATAATAGACTGTTTAATTTTAGAATATTTAAATGTGATGTTAATACAGTCTTGTTTGCAATAAACATATTTAATCTAATATTTTTATGTTGTATTTTAAATTAAAATTATGCTTATTTTCCTGTGTTGTTATAATAATAAATTTAAGTTTTTGATGCTTACATAAAAGTTTCTTGGTTGCTATTCCTACATGTCGCACCAAGCGACAGCATCTTTTATAATGCGCCCAGCAAAGGAGTGGAACTCCCTCCCTGCGTCTGTATTTCCGAGTACTTGTAATCAGTTTGTTTTCAAAGCCAGAGTGAATAGGCACTTCCTAGCTTAGCTCGGTCCATCGTGAATTCTGTCTTGGCCCCCGGGTTTAATTGGGAACAAAAGCAAACCCATTATAAATAGATAAAAAAGATTGATTACTGCGCCTCTCACACCCCACAGTACAAAGTTTATTTTTCGCGTTTTTAGTTTTTTGTGTCAATTAGCGCATGCTTAAATAGTTTTTTTGATTGTTAATATTTTTACGGTTCGCTATTCATTGTAAATAAGTAATGTAAATATTGTATTTCTATAAAAACTATGAATCCGGAAGAATATTACTGATTGTAGTTACAGTAATTTTGCGCTTAAAATAAAACTTGTGAACATTGACAAACGACTCTCATTTTCGTTCACACTTTGTTATTGTTTGTTCCTAAACATATTTTTTTATATCATGATGTTGAGTTAATTTTATATTGCCTTTTATATAATATTTTTACCGTAGTTTCAATAAATTCATTTGTTTGTGTATACACAAGCTTTATAGTGCTTACTTTAGACTAGGCCGATTGGTGTTACGTTATGAAATATTATTATTATTTTATTCTTAATATAAAGGAAAAAAAATTGGTGCCTGTATTTGTGTTCGAGCGTTCGAGCTCGTAGTTCGAGCGAGAAGTTATACTTTGTTGGCGTAGTTATTAAAAATATCAAAAGTAGCCAAAATGATAAAATTATTTAAAAAAATTAAGGTTTGATTAAGGAAAATACATATATACTAAAATAAAATTATTTTAAAGAAAAATTAAATATAAAAATAACAACGTCTTGTTTAGTAAAATACTTTGTCTGGTATGTATTTGAGTTAACTTAGTAAAATAAATATACACTTTTAATTTTATATCATGGTCAACTTCACACTGTCGTATTGCCGTAGCGGTGTGAACGCAGTTTTAAATTTTCCTGCCTCCCTAAACGCAACAAACGAAGTATAACTTTAATTAATCATTTTACAGACTATAATTTAAACATTAAATAAATCATAATATAACTAGCTGACTCGGCCACGCGTTGCTGCGTTATAAATTAAAATGAAACCTATCTTATGTCCTAAGTCGGAACAAATTTAGCAAAGTTTCGGAGTTCATCGCGGTCAAATACTGTGACGGAATATAGATAGATTTTTTTTTATGTGAATGCAAAGAAACAAAAATAAAATACATTATAAATAAATCTTTAATGCATACTTAAATAATAAGTTTCAATTGCATTCACTTTTCGCAAAGAAAGCAGGTTACTGACCGAATATCTCATAGGCATTTTACTCATAAATCGATTATAATTTACAGTCAGAGCGTCTTCTGATTAAATCACTCACGAATCGATATCGATGTTATCGTATTAGATAAACTTCTTACGATTCGATTGCTCGGAGTCTATAATCAGTCAAGTTTAAAGGTCCATTCGTGTTAATTATTGTCTAGTAGCCTTCGAGGGCATGGATAAGAAGTCTGATATTATTTCTAAATGATTAATACCCGGCGTCGAATATTACTCAAATTATTGTTATATTCATCTTAAAGCAACAAATGCCTTTCTTTCTTCTCATTTGGAAACGTCTGATGATTTTTTTGAAAAAGAATTTTTAAAGTGAATTCTTGTTTAGCACCGTTGTGATTTGTAAGTCGATGAAACGAAAAAGCGACTGTAAAAAGAGACAGGCACATAAATTCATAAGATTTAACGTAGGAGAAAATGAGATAGGAAGCATTATGTACGCGTGTTAATACGTGTTTGTGTGAGCATGCGTAGTACAAAGCTTGTTTTTGAAGGTTTCACTTCTACCACGTGTTAATTGCACACGCTTTTTTTTCATTATTAATTAAAGAGTAGTATTTAAATCGATACCATTGCCCAAACTGTCGTCAAAATAATACATAGATGTAATATTCATATATATATATATGAATATTACTTGGGTGTTTATATATATATATATATATATATATATATAAACACCCAAGTGAGATGGCGGTACGAGCATATGCAGTTGCTGAGCACACTCCAAAATACATTCTGTGGAAGACCAATTAGACTTATTACAAACTCATCTGTATAGTGTAACAATGACAATTAATCCTGCACAGGCATGCTGGCCATGGCGATGACTGCGTTGGCTGCGCGCGAGGTGGCCGACATCACCGTGGTGCCGGTCAACATCAGCTACGACCGCCTCATGGAGCAGACCACCTTCGCCTACGAGCACCTGGGGGTGCCCAAGCCCAAGGAGTCGACCACGGTGAGCAATATTTATCCTATAAACATTAAACCGAAATAATAAAAATAAAAGTGCCGTCTAGGGACGCCCGAAAGAAGCGGAGCTTTATAGTATAACTAGCACTAACACTGACATGAGTGAAAGCGAGGCAGAAGGCCATGCACACTGAGGGGGGAGGCAGCTGGCTCCTATATATATTGTGTAACGGTACCAAATCCGACGCTCTCGTGTAACGGTCAAATCTGACGCTTCGCTCGGATAGAGAGGAAGCGCGGCAAGCGCCTATATGCGAGTGGCCCGACCGTCCGTATAGATAGTGATATACATGATTTTGTTTGATAAGCATAAATATACGTTCTTCTCATTTCTCAAGAAAAACAGATTGTAATAAAAATATCGTTAACAAATATTGCAAATTATAATAACAACCACAGAAATACGTGGCTGGGTCAGCTAGTATATAATACTAGAAAAAATCGACTCGGCTCACAAGTAAATTCTCTATTTTTCTTGTGTTTTTCTATCAAAAATAATTTATTATATAAGATAACATTCAAAATGCAAAAAAAAAATAAAATCATAAAAATATATTAATATTTTTAAATCGTTTGCTTAGTCACAAGCATATACATGCTGAGTCATAATAAGATTTTAAAGAATTCCAAAACAGATAGCGGTGACATGATTCTTTTTGGCTGATAACTATCGCAGGAATTAGAAAGAAACAAATCACGAAATACATAATCTACTTAATCTACAATGGCGTGATACACTTGATATCAAGGGCTTGATATTGTGTGTCATGCGCCACCAAACTATGGTTTTTACATTGGAAATTGGCGAATTTTTTCCTACTGCCCGACTGCTTATTTAATATAAATTCTATGTCCTAAGTTGGAACAAATCAAGCAGAATGAAAAAATAAACATCGAAATCGGTTAAGTAGTTTCGAAGTTCCTCGCGGTCAAACACTGTGATAGGGAATTTTTACATATATGCAGTTAAAAATATTTGAACTGTGAGATTATAATTTATTATTCATATGATATGTCATTCCTTACGTTGTAAAAAAAGCGATGAAATAATTGAGGTCTTTCACAAAACTAATAAAAAGCGTTGAATACTTTGAACTATTCCGACATAACATTATATTATCTAACGACCGTTTCGTGTAAAAGGTAGCGATCCTGCCTATCGTCGGTCCTGGGCTTGCGTTCTGGAAAGGACAGATATCTGTGTGATGTATACGAGCCATTTGCACCTAAGTTATGGGTATTGATATATATTTCTATCAATATCAGATAGTATATGTGTCATTTCTGTATGTCTATCTGTTACCCTAGTATCCATAACACAAGCCTTACAGTGCCTACTTCGGGCTAGGCTAATTGTTGTGTTTTTCTAAAACAAATAACTAAATTTTATGGAATAACAATATAAAAAAACACTACAGAAATGAAACTTCAGTTGACAACACATTTATAAAGGTCTTATTCAACAATTTGATAAACGGTTCTTCTACGTCCAGTTCATCTTAATTTAAAATATTCAATAACTTCAATGATGCTCATTCTAACGTGTTTCTATATCCTCCAAGTAATGACCAGCTTCTCACTCCTGTCGAATCTCTTAAAATACCCCTAGTATTTTGACAATATATGCCATTTTTAAACAGCGCGCTGCAATTTGACACCAATGCATTATTTAGAAAAACCGTTCGTTTACGGAGAGCACTTCTCCAAAAGAATTAAGTTTCATAAAATCAGTTTAAAAATATATACAAAGAGATGATTGATAACTATTGATCAATAGCTTTTTATTATAGATAAAATCTTTGAGAAACTACAATAAATTGATAAATGATAAAGTTATGCAAATAAAATAAAAAAATATCAATCTAAATTAGTGATTCCTTACCAGATGACTTATATACTAGTTTGAAAGCTGTATTTTTATTAACTATTATTTAAATAATTTTAGTACTGTTTCTGTTTTTTTTTTATCTAGTTTTCTGATTATGATTTTATTTTAAAAATGATGGTGCGAGTATAGTGACTGTATAGGAAATAAATGATTAGTGTACAAACAATTTACGCGTTTTGAGTGTGACATTTATTTTTAACTGTATTTTACATGGGAAGATGGACCATGGGAAGTAGATATTTTTGTGATTATTAAAAAAAAGAAAATTTGACAAGTGGTAAATTTTTTGAATTTATATATTAGTGTATTAATTTACAAGTATTTTATTAATCATCAACACGAGATCGAGACACAGCTAAGCTTAGCCGAGCTGCCTATACAAGACAAACATTCTGTTGACATTGACACACCCGTCATATTTGTTTAATGTTAAGCACTCGTGTGTGTTGCGCAACAAACATTATTGTTCAAATAACATTAATATCATCATCGACGACATCCGTGGTCGAATGGCTCGCGTACCGGTTTTTACAACGACACAGAGATTCCGGGTTCGTTCCCGGGCTGGGTCAAATTAGAAAACAAACTTTTCTATATTGAACGGGTGTTGTGATGCCGTCGTTGTTTCTGAATTCTACTTAAGAATGTATGTGACGTTGTCTAAAAATTAAATATTATCTTTTTTGGATGCAGGCATACACACAAAATCTGTTATTAAATGTTTGTTTTCATATAAGGCTTAGCAACTAAAACACATGTATAATTTTATGGTTTTTGTGTATATTTTTTGCATTTTTCATACTATTATATGATAAATTATTTTAATAGAAAAATCGATTCGGCACACAAGTAAATTTTCAGGCGGGAATCGAACCCACAACATTTAGATGCCCGTTCCAATACTCTTCCAATTGAGCTACTGAGCTTTGTGATCACCCGTCCAAATTTTTTAGCACAGTTCTAATTTTACGCTGTAGGTTAGCGTTGTCTCATCAATGAGAGGAATATCATAATTCATAATTATTCATTGCGCACGTAACACAGGTATATTTGAAATAAGTTAAATTGTATAACTAAATATAGTTTCACTGGATTCCACCTTTGCATGCGTTACGCAGGAAGAATCCTCTCGTATTATCCCGTATTCGAAAGAAACATTTTATAAACAATGTTACAATTATATATATGCGTTTAAAATAAAGGTAAGTATGCACAGCATTTCAGATTTGAAATCAAAAATTAAAAAAACAATATTAAAGATTCTTATAAACTAAAATATTTATTTAAATATTTAATGAACTATATATTTGAATAAATTTGTAATTGAAATTAATTGGTCCAGGGTTTGCTGAAATGGCTGTCGACTCTGAACGACGAGTTCGGCAACATGTACCTCAACTTCGGCGAACCGATTTCGGCTAAAGAATACCTGAAGGACATCCCGCAGTCCAACGAGTCGCTGAAGCCCTTAGGTCAGTACCAACAACGTGTTTAATGGTTTAATGTTAAACAGCACCGCTTTAATAATGCGATTCAAGTTTATTTTTTGTTTTCCAATTATTTCTTTAGTCAAAATACTTAAAAAATCTGCGCAGGCGAACTAAACATATTTTGTCTGGCGATTCCACAGCGACAGTATTGTGGCAAAGACTGTCTACATATTTTTTTTCCGCAAATGATTTCTTTGTATAGATTTTCACACAAATGATATATTTAATGACAACCAGACAATTTAACACTATACTCTGATTTTTAATTAGATGGACTAAAGTGACATTAGTAATGATACCACATAACGGAAAATAAAAAATATTGTTGTCCCCTTATCCAATTGAAATTCAATTATTTGTTCAATTTCGCACATTGTTAAATGCAAAACACTCGAACTGTGCTTTTATTTTCTTTATAAAAAACTACTTAATTAGAACACAAAATAAAACCCAGCTATCTTTCGACTATTCATTTTAGAAAAAACATTTACAAAAACTGATTTTTAATTAACTTAATATTGTTTTAATCGGTTTTGTCTGTTAAAATATGTATGTACCAAAATACTTGTAATTGAAAATTAATCGAATGATGCAGTGACCCCACCCCAGCTTAAATATTTTTTATGATAAAGTGGTTTTCCTGTAAACTCTTAAACCATCATGTGACTTAAAATATTTTTGGACTATAAGTTTTTGTTACATCTTTCTTTGTTACGTTGCTTTTAAGTGTTGTTGTTCCTGTTTGTTAATTTTTTTTATGTCATACGACGTTTTAAACCATATTTGCGAGAAAATAAATAAAAATTAATTAATGCATCACTACTTAACGACATTTTCAAATAAAAACAATATATCGAAAACCTACTAAATATGAAATAAAAATAAGAGCACAAGGAAAAATACAACAAAAACATTTTATTATACCTATTAACAATCATGTCGATGACACGATTATTCAATTCAATTGGTAAAATTACTCGCATTACAACATTATGCTCTTCAGTTGGCAACATTAAAAAAAATATAGTGCCCCGGCGGCTGTCACTTTAGTTCATCTAATTAAAAATCAGAGTATAGGTTTACGGGACCCGTCAATTTGACGGGATTCGAACTTTGAAATGAAACACGCAAAAAACCATAGCATTAATCTTAACTAATTTGCATCGTAAATTTATAATTTAATTAAAAGATGTTATATACACAATTATTATTTTCCTAAGCTTTCTTAATTTTGAAATTTTTATGTGGTATACCTATCTCTACGAAGCCCGTCAAATTGACGGGGTAGCTGATTACGTCAACAATGCTCATTTATTTGCTTAATTTGTAACATTATACCTCCAATAGTAAATATGAGAGTGAAAGGAAAGTCTGAGCTGCTTCGAATTCATTGTATCTCAGTAAAGTTTGGTGTCGACGTCGCAGACCAGATGGCACGCAATTATAGCGTGAAAGCGGGGTGTTTCCGATGGCCCCTTCAAGTTTTTTATATTATTTTAGATTTGGCAGCGATAAACGCATGGATTTTGTATAAAGAATGTACTGGATCGAACATATCCAGAAAGGAGTTCATATTTTGCTTAGCCGAGGAATTAGCTGGAGAAAAGAAGGAGAACCGTCGTCAAAGTTCAGACGTTTCAGTTCTGTCACCGTCAACATCAGGAGTCCGAAAAAGTTGCCAAGTGGGCTACTGTACGAAAATAAAAGCTGTAATTGCTGTATGTATTGAAAGAAAATCGCATGCGGAAAATGCACTAAATAAATTCAAATCATATGTAAAAAATATGCTCAATAAAAATGATTACCGTGTAGCGTTAATATTATTGTTATCACTTCCGTGATGTCTTAAAAAAAATGACTTATTTATATTTTATTTTTACGTGAAACCTTATATTGTTCAACTCAGACTTAGTTTGAATAAATTGATTTTAAAAGTAAATACTTTCATAATAATTTAAAAATAAATTCACTTACCCGTCATTTTGACGGGTGCTCGTAGAGATAGGTATATAAGAAACGCCCGTAAACCTAGTGTTAAGAATATCGAAGAAAATTTTCATTTCATCGCCAGATATTTTTGAAGTGAAAACTTCTTTAGCATCGTATTGATATGAAAGTCGATGAAAGGAAAAGGCAACAGTAAAAAGAGACAGACACATTAATTCATAAGATTTAACGTAGGAGAAAATGAGATATGAAACATTATACAATGTCTCTTTGAAACGAAAAAGGGACAGTAAAAAGAGACGGACACATAAATACATAAGATTTAACGTAGGAGAAAATGAGATAGAAAGCTAATGCTTTCTTTTTTTTGTGGGTACATGTGTTAATACGTGTTTGTGTGCGCATGCGTAGTAGTAGCTTGAGATAAGGCGTCACAACAACCGTGGTGTTTAGTGTACGTATTAATTTTGAAGGTTTCAC
Organism: Calamotropha paludella; assembly: GCA_927399485.1. Lineage (NCBI taxonomy): Eukaryota > Metazoa > Arthropoda > Insecta > Lepidoptera > Crambidae > Calamotropha > Calamotropha paludella. The sequence goes on from OV656820.1 coordinate 960,207, forward strand.
TTCTACTACGTATGAATTGCACACATGCTTTCTTTTTTTAAATCATGATTGTTTTTTTAGTTGCGTAAATCTGACACCCTTGAACGTGTTACATCTATACTGTGTTTGTACAACACAAGTTGTTTTCCACTTAGCTATTAAAAAATCATAAGGAAAGTAACAATTTGATCGAAAATTTGAGAATTACGCTAATAAAAATGACAATATTGCTTTTAATGTACTTTACGAACAAGAATGCTGTAATAATTATTTTGAAAAAAGATAATTCAATATGAGATGATCTTAAGGCTTACTGTTCCTATATACATGTTAACAAGCAACATAGCCCTTATCCTTCTCTTACAATTTATAAACAAACTTCAACATCAGTTGATGAGTATGTTTCACTTCAATTTCGACATCAGCTGCTGCAACTATTACTGTCCCCATAATTTTAACAGAACTAAATGTCAGCTCGTCTGCTAAAAAATTCTGTTGAAACCTTAGACGATGAGGCTTATAAAGAAATCTTGATTGTATCAAGCTCGCAGGGCCTGATAATTTGCATCCAATGTTGATCTTGACATCTGTTAGCAGTTTGATTTGCCCTACAAGTTATTAGGCGTTCAACTAAAGATATGTTATATAATGTCACTAAATGTAGATTTTTATTCAAGGCTCTGTGTCATAGTTTTTTGCCTTAGCAATATGGATTTGTAAAAGGAAGGTCAATAGTCAGGAATGAGTGGGACTAAGAGTGGACTCGGTCAGAGTTGCAGGAGTTGTCTCCGGAGCAGCGAGGTGCGGTGCGGGAGCTGGGGGACGCCGCCGTTGCGAGGCAGCAGGAGGCCGCCGTGGCCAGCGCCGCCGGGCTGCTGGCTCTGGCTCTTGGAAGCAGCCTAGTGGAAGGGGAGCTTTTGCCCCGGCAGAGGCTGCTTGAAGACGTGTGCTGGCTGCGACAGGTGAGCGATGACACTTTATCAAACTCAGCCAGATGATTTTTTGCTCCTATACACCACTTCAATTCAATTTATTGCATGAAATTCTGATGCTACAAATTCTTATGGTTCCATCACATTTAGTCAATATACTGACAAGCAATAGTCATTTAAAAATATAAATCAAAAATACCAATATTTAGACTTAAAATTACAATAAGCTGCTTAAAAATAATCAAAATATCAATTAAATAATTGTAATATATTTCAACATCCTTGAAATTGTTGAATATAAGTCACGGTTCAAGTTGCAGTATTCATTTTATACAATGTCAAGAAATTTTTTAATAGTTGGTCATACTGTGGAATTCTGCTAAGTGTGAGAATTGTTTTCGAAAAACCTTCATTCAATACGCATTGCATTAATATAACAAATACCCTATTTATTAGAACTTTCTATTTTTTTATTTTTAAATTGTTCGTTGATTGAATTCAATAAAAAAATTCCATTTTTTTATAAAATTCACCATCATAGTTTAAATGAATAAAAATCCTGCTAAAACGTTAAAATCTTTTTATGTAAGTTACTTGATTTCACGACGTCACTTGCTAGTTAGCAAACTTTTAGCTTTCAAATCGTAATTCAATTGAGAGGGTCGCGCGGGACGATACCGCGAACAGACGTGTTCTATTAGCTCCGTGCAAAATAATTTAGTTACAGTGTAAAACTTCAAAATCATTAGTGTAATAACCAATATCCAATTCCGTCTTGATGTAACGTTACGAGTGATATCTAGAATCAATAGTTGTTTGGTGAAAATTAATAACTACATATTTAATGTTAATGACGGTGGATCATTAAAGAAGATTTTTGTGTTACTCGCGTATTGTGTGCAAGTTAAGCCGTTTGCTGAGAAGTCGTCCTTGAATTCCGAATAGTAACATAGTTTGGTGTTATTACTACCGTTCTTTTGTCACACCGCTTCAAGCAATAGCGGTTCGGCTGAACGGCCTGATACTGAAAACAAACAAACCCGCAGGACATAGTTCAGAACCTAGAACGATTTTTTTTTATTTTCTTTTTTTCATAGTTTTTTTTTTCTTTTATTCATGATTTAAAGTTTAATGTTTTTTTTTGCTTTAGTTTGATTTTTTTTTTAATATACATTTACTTTTTATCTGAAATCATAATTTTTGAACATGCCTAATAATGTAAGCTGTGCTGGTTGCCTGCAACCAATAAACGATAGACGTTTCCTGAGCTGCAGTGTTTGTAAACAAAAATATGATTTGATATGTGCTAATGTATCGGAACAGCGATTTTATAACACGTTAACTGATGAACATAGAAAGCGTTGGAAGTGCCCTCTGTGTATGAATAAAGAGCCTAAGTGTGATAACAGTGACACACCAGTACGATCAGTTGTAGACGCGGTTACAATACGCCGCGGTGCCGCGATATTGTCAACCCCGCCAGATCAAATGGACATATCGGACGTTAATGTTGCGGATAACCTGAGTGACAGAACTCGCGATGTTTCTCCGGAACTCCCGTTTCCTAAAACTATTATTATGGAAATTCGTCAGTTTCAAAAGGAACTTACTATAACTAGAACTAGGATTGAAGAGTTTAATGAAACTATATCGCATGGTCGCATGCGAGGATCGTTTAAATAAACTTGATAAACGAATTGATGACTTGGAGCGCAATTATGACTGTCATGTTAGCAGGCTTGAAGAACGCTTTGAATCCTTAGAGCGTCGTTGTGATGCCGGGAGTGTAAATGGAGTTCTTGATAGCGCGATAATGTCTTCTGTGGAGCAGCTAAAATTGGAGATAAACGAACGCGATCAAGAGCTGCTACTCAATGATATAGAGCTGTCAGCTATACCAGAATCAAGGAGTGAAAATGTGTCGCACATTGTAATGACCCTTGCTCAAAAGCTGGGAGTTGACCTTGGAGCACAAGATATTGTGAGCGCTGCACGAGTGGGCCGGCCTGCCGGAATTTCGGAAGAGCTGTCAGAATTACGGAGACCGCGCCCCATCGTGGTGAAACTTACACGGCGTGTGGTTCGAGACCAGTTGCTGCGGGCGGCTCGTATTCGCCGAGGCGCCACCACTGAAGATATTGTCACGTCTGCGCCGCCACACCGGTTCTACGTGAACGAGCGTCTGACTCGTATCAACAGGCAGTTGTTTCGGCGGGCCCGCGAGATCGCAAAACGTCTCGATTGGCAGTATGTTTGGACGCGGGATGGCAGAGTATATGCGCGTCATCGGCAGGGTGATGGTTCTCCTCGCTACCGTTTGCGCTCTGAGGCTGATATCACTCGTGTTTTTGGCCCTAATGCTGTTAGTTCTTAGCTTAGCTCTGACAAATTATGTTAGCTTTGTTGTTTACGAATATTATAGGCATTTAACTCATTTATGCTTACGATTAAAACTTCTAATGCTATTTATGATGAGACGCTTGGTACAAGAGTATTTTGTAATGGTGTTACAATGTAAATTATTATATTTTGATTTGTTGAAACCTAATGTCTCGTTAATTTTGTTATGGAATTGTTTTTTGGATTGCTTAATTTATTTTATGTCAGTGCTGCTTTGCGTTATGAGTTACCATTTTAAAATTTGCTATCGCTTTATACCTTCACTTTACTGTAATAATTCAATTGCCCCAATATGTAAAATTATATTACAATTTGATTGCGTGTATTTTATATTGTGCTGGTGTTTGCTTATGTACTGTTCCATAGTGCTAATTCAAATTATTTGTTTTTTATATGCGTGTGGTTACAAAGCTTTACTGAAAACTTCTGTCTGCGAATCATATATGTTGTGCTGCAGTTACGTAATGCTAACGCTATTAGTAGTTCTCTGCTTAATGATAGTGCTTATGATCTTATTTTATTTTATACGTATATTCTGCATTGTACAAATAGTTGTCTGTATATGTTTATTTATGTATATCGAATATTACTACTTTATTTATCTCATCTTGTCTAATATAAATGGGTAATAATCAGAAATTCTTAAAGTTGGGTTTGTATAATGCAGGTTCACTAAATACTGGACATGATAATTTTCTCATTGCCATGGATCGCTTTAAAGCTGATATTGTCGCAATCAATGAGACTTGGTTGGGAGCAGGACAGGAAGGGTGTGCTCCTGCGCCACCGGGCTATAGGCTACGCTATGTTCCACGTCCGCTACATATTTGTGGAGGACGGGGAGGGGGTGTAGGATTTTACATGAGAAATGAACTCCGCGTGCGTTATCTAAAGGCTCCAGAGGACTGTATTGAACAGATTTGGTTAAGTACCAAAATTAATGGATTTAGTCTAGTCATTGGAACAGCCTACAGGCCCCCGAAGATGGATATAGACATATTCATAGACTCCTTGACTCAGTCTGTAATTAAGTTTTCCCATTATGATTATATGGTGCTAGCCGGAGATTTTAATGTGAATATGTCTGAGACATTAGACGGAAAAAAAGTGAAAATGGATCTGTTTCTGAGATGCATGGGCCTAAAACAAGTCGTAACGGAAAATACTCATTTTACATCCCAGTCAGCTACTTTGATTGATATAGTGTGTACTAACTGTTCTGTGCGTGAGGTTACGGTGTCTAATATCACGGGATCACTGGGGCATTCAATGGTCAATACTACGTTTGATCTTAAGAAAAATAAGGTGCCGCCCAAATATATTACATATAGACCTCTGAAGAGTATAGATCTTAACTTTTTTAATGTGGATTTAAATTCTATCGATTGGGAGTCTGTTAGCAGACAACCAACAGTTGACGCTATGGTTAGTGAGTTTAATTTACTTTTAATGGGTCTCTTTAATAGGCACGCACCTCTTAAAACAATATTTATGAAGAGTGGTCGATCTTTGCCATGGGTTACCGAGACACTGAAGGATATGATCCGTCTGCGAAACGAGGCGCATGAGAGACAACGACGAACAAACTTAGATATACACAAACAGTATTACAAGGACCTCAAAAAAGTAGTAGCAGATGGTCTTCGATCTGAAAAACGTGCGTTCTTTAATTACAGTATAAATTCAAACGTTAATGATAGTAAGAAATTTTGGAAGAACCTTAAAGAAAAAATATTAATTGATCCAAGTCAAAGTGACTATCTGCCTGATTGTTTTAGCGATCCTAATACAATAAATGATCTTTTTTCACATATTACCGAGACTGCTACAGTCTCAGTGCAAGACATAACAGCTTTCAAGTCAGAAAGGTTCGGTAGTGATACTTTTGAATTTCGGCCAATAGATGAAACGACTGTATTTAAATTCATCATGTCTATACAATCTGGCGCGACTGGTTACGATGATATAAGTAAAGACATGATTATGCTAACGCTACCCCAGACTTTACCAGTGATAACATGCATCATTAATATGTCTCTAAACTCTGGAGTTGTGCCTAGTGAATGGAAAAAGGCTGTAGTTTCCCCATTACCTAAAATTAATCAGCCTTCTAAGCTTCAAGATCTGAGACCAATTAGCATACTCCCATTTATGTCTAAATTATTAGAAAAAGCAGTATACAGCCAATTGATCGTATATATTGAAAAAAATAATATATTGCCCTCATTACAATCAGGTTTTCGTAAGGGTCGCAGCACTGTAACAGCATTGCTGGATGTTACTGATAATATTTTAGTAGAACAGGATTCTGGTTGTGGTACTATTATGGCTCTTTTAGATTTTTCCCGCGCTTTTGATTGCATTCATATTTCAATGCTGTTGTCAAAACTAGTCTATTACGGGTTGGACAATCAAGCTGTAAGCTGGTTCACTAGTTATCTGTGTGGTCGTTATCAGACTGTTAAACTCCGTAGACGTGATGGCTCTATTCTTTTATCTGAATATAAGCCGATTACTCGTGGTGTGCCACAGGGATCTATACTAGGTCCTCTATTATTTATTATTTACAGTGCCGACTTGACAAAAGTAATCAAACATAGCAGATATCACCTTTATGCGGATGACGTACAGTTATACATTTCAGACACACCCTATAATATGAAACATGCGCTGCGAAAACTGAACGAAGACTTAGGTGAAGTAGCGGATTGGTCAAGAAGGAATGGGCTTGTTCTTAATCATGATAAGTCTAAGTTCATGGTGCTGGGTTCAAAAGTACAGATTAATAAAATAACTGATATACAACCGATTGTACACATTCAGGGTAAAAAACTCAACCGTGTTCATGAGGCCAAAAATTTAGGTGTGGTGTTGGACAGTCACTTACGTTTTGAAAGTCATGTGGAAGCGCTTGTGAGAAATTGCTTTTACAGATTAAAAGTTCTGTACAAAATTCGGCACATGTTGTGTGAGAAAGCTAGAATCAATGTCTGCGAATCCTTGGTTTTAACTAGACTAAACTATGCCGATCTGGTGTATGGACCGCGGCTTTTATCGAAGACAAAAAGATTAATCCAACGAGTTCAGAATGCTTGTTGTAGATTTATTTACAATGTCCCTCCGCGTACCCATATAACACCTTATTTAAATAAGTCATCAACTTTGAACATGGAATCGCGAAGAAGACTTCATCTCGCTTCTCTGATGTTTGACATCGTCAAGTTTAAATGTCCTGAATATTTATATTCCAAATTAAAACATCTCATTGGTAGTAAGTATATTGGACGCGATACTAGGCTCTTGCGTCCCTTATTTGCGATTCAAAGGCACAGGACGGCAGCCTTTACTGGCAGCTTCCGGTACCATGCCACAAAGTGCTGGAACAATATACCACCGCCTCTTAGGCAGTTACAGTCTAAGTTTACTTTTAAAAGTAAATTGAAAAATTTACTTAGAAGTTAATTGAAAAATCAAAAATTTTGAAAGGGTACCAGTACTTTGGGCTTGATTTGTAGTGCCCTATGGTTTCAGTATGAGCATACAAATTTATTATATTATAATATTTTTCTAATGATATATATTTTATTGATATTTTTAATGTTAAAATTTAATGTTATATTGATCAATTTAATTTGGATAATTGAAGATAGCAACAATGCATAATATACAAATATAATTTATTCATTTATTGTTATTCATGATTTCATGATGCATATAATTTTATTATTTTAATGGCATGTTTGAGTTTTGATTTTATTTTTTTTCATTTTAATCTAATGAGATAACTAATTAATGTCACCGCGTGTCCCTCCCTTGTGGTCATGGCTGAAAAGCAGCGTTTTGTTCGGGGGTTCCCGAGCAAATATACCGCTGAGCTGTGACCTTTTTGCGCTGCTGCAGCACACATACATATTTTCTAGTTATAAGTTGTAAGAATTGTAAATTGTGATATTTTTCCTTTTATGTATGTGGCTGTAGTATCAAATAAATGCGTTATCTATCTAATACGTTAAACTAAGACTGACAATTACTGGATACAAGCAGGTGACGTCACTCCAGATTCAGTCAATTCCGTGCAAATTTTAATTATTTTATTTGTTTTTTTTTTAAATCATATAAATTTCAAAAGAATGAGTGCGCTAAATTTATTTAATTTAAATTATATTTTAATTTTACCAAATACTGTATTAGTGAGGACGGCTCCTTGTTGTCTAGTGTTGTAGTTACATGCGTCTCCTTGCAGGTACTGGTATCACTGGGCGCGACGATATTCGAAGAGGAGGTGGATGAGGCTATAAACCGCATCCTGCGCGTGCACGCGCGCTACTGGCAGCTGGACGGCAGCCACTGCCTGCGGCTGCGCCTCCACCGCCCCGACCCACGCTGCCACCAGCCACTAAACAGTAAGTCTGCAGGACCTCGTCATCCGATAAACGGTACGCCCCCTGCATCGCCCCACCCAATAAACGGTACGTCCCCTGCATTGCCCCACCCGATAAACGGTACGCCCCCCTGCATCTCCTTATACAATTATCGGTATGCCCCCTACATCTCTCTACCCGATTATCGGTACGCACACTGCATCTCTCTACCTGATTAAATAAACGGTACGTTCCCTGCATCTCTCAGCCTGACTAACGGTACCCGGCATCGCATCACCTGATAAACGGTAGGCCCCCCTGCATCGCCTCACCCGATAAACGGTACACCCCGTGCATCTCACAACCTGATTAACGGTATAGCCCCACTAAAGTAATCCCACGCATTGAGTCTCCGCTAAAGTGACGCTTCGCACTGCTGTCCAGTACCATAGTTAACCTTCCGCAGCAATGTAGATTAGAACTGTCTCTACGCTTCAGAATTCGAGTTGAATTGTGAAAATGTGAACAGAGGGCGTCCTGGACGCGGAGCTGGTGTGCACAGCGATCCCGGTGATCCAGCTGCAGCTGTACATCAATCCGCTGCTGCACTACCTCATGCCCCCGGCTCTGCTCACGCTCATCGCCGCCCACCTGCCTACCGAAGGTCAGTGTTCTTAATAATATGGAGAACGGTACATCTGTGCCGGTTACTTAAGCCAGATATTCTGATTTATATACCCTCAGTTAGCTTTTGCCCGTGAATTCCGATACGTGGTTTTAGAAGTTATAAATAATAATTAGTTCTTACACTTCCGCACATATTATGTACACATTTAAATAAACTAACTTATTTAGGGTTTTTTGCTCATCATTTAAATTTAATTGTGATATTTTAAAGGTATTAATGACTTGTAGGTATCACCAACATAAAACATGCGCTAGATATAAAGTGTAGTACCGGAAATCGACCCCGTGGCCTCATGGTGAGGAGTAGGGTACTAATTCCACCAGCATTTAAGCAGTCAATGTTTCATATAACCTGTATTAACTTAAGTATTTAATTTCTTGTTTCTTCATTTAAAAACTTTTTTATGAATTTTACCCACTTTTAACCCTTAATTAGAATTTTCTAAAACTCTGAAACATGTTTCACGCTTTTTATTTTAAATGTATATTTTATGCCTTGGAACATAGACGGAAGGTGGCTAGCCTATCCGTTTTTTATTAGAAACATTTCGGAGAGTGTGCAGCAGAATTGCACAGCCTTGTTCCCATTTTTCATCGGACAACCAGACTTAGAAATAGGCGCCACCGTTATATGGTTGATACACCAAAGAGCCGCACTAAGCGTTTTGGTTCCAATTTTGTGATCCGTACCGCTAAGAAAGTGAACTCTTTAACTGAGTCTGTTTCCTGATAAATACAATTTAGGGGTCATCAAGTCCAGAGTGAACAAGTGTATTCTAGGGAAGCGCATCCTAGATCGCATCGTCGCTTACCTTACTTGAGTTAGTTGTCAAGTGCTTGCCTATTTACTATGAAATAACAATTGCAAATTTTCAGTCCTTTCATCACCCTTTTAAGATTAGACCATTGATGCCCATGCACATTAAAATATGTGCATTAATAACTACGCTGAACCTATTTAGTGCATTTACATGCAAATCCGCATCAGCTGTGACTGTTACTTGTTTACGGTTGCAGATGAACTCCGCCGCCGCTACAGGATGCTGCGCAAGTTGCTATGGTTCGAGTTCTTCTATTTAGAGAAGGATGAAGAGCAGGTATTTTAATTTATTTTTTTGGTATGAATATGCATAAAAAAATTGTTTTTTATGATAATTTATTTACGCTTAAATATTTTTTGTGATAAAAGATAATTTTAGTCTTTTCGTATCGTTATCGTATTCCCTAGCATGGAATGTCCAATATTCTATGTCTTTGGTTATTTTTTCATAGATCAAAACGTTGAAGGATCGACAGTAAATGGATTATGTGTTTCTTTATATAAATATCATATTACTACTAAAAAAATAACGAGATTTATTCAGCGAAATAGCTATCACACATTTAAAGTTCTTCCAAACACAATTCCCAAATTAATCAAAAGTCACAGCAATAACTAACTAAGGTCGCTTCTGTAATCATTCTTAAATTTACTACAAATCGCATCGATAATTTCCGAAAAAAAACTATGTGTTTACCGTCCCGCCCCGTTTTAAATATGCACAGGAGCTAAAACCAGGCAGCCGTGTCGCTATCTCTTTTTTGCATGCGTTACTGCCATTATACAGTATCTACGTACGTTTCTCTAGAAAGTTCTCTAGTTCCTTATGTCCTTTTCTGTACCCCTGACAAAGCGATCAGTTGATAGTGTAGAAGCTATATTTATTTAACACAAACATGTACTTATATTATACATCGTGTTTATCGATCAATATTTAATATCTATAATATCCATATAGCCCTAATCTAACTTCTCATTTAGAAGTTTTCACGGTTTCGTATGAATAAACAGTTAAACCTGTCGCCTGCACAGACGTTCGAGAGTGCACTGGAGTACTGCGTAAGTGCAGGTGCAGTAGAACGACGTGGACCGAAGTGGGGCGAAGGCTCCGAGCTGCGCCGCCTCACTCTCCTGCGAAGGGCGGCCTGGCCATCGCTGGCCACGCTAGGCTTATGCGCCGACGTCGTCCACCAGGTGGGTGGGGGGAGTGGCCGTCATTTGGCCACGCCCCCGCAATCGTAGATAAACTCCTCCTCTTTCCCAAAGATAACTTTATTTTTATTTATTCGATAAGCAACACTAACGTAATCGCTTTCTTAAAATTTTCGCTTATTCCCTGTATATTATTGGCAATGTTGTATAAGGATACTTACTTAAAACAGATACTTGTTAACTTTGTTTTAATCAACGATGTTATGAAACCTTAACACTACTATTATTGTGATAATAGAATAATATCGAATTTGTGTGTTATGTTTGGTGACGACGTATAATATTGTAAATGTGATTACTTCTATTAAACCTGACGAGTTTATTGCAATCAGTCTTCTTGTCAGTTAAAAAACACCCTGAATGGGTGGTAAATAAAAATGTTGAACGATTCAAAACAACTGAATTTAAATGCATTTGAATAAAGTTATTTTCGTTTCATTTTATAACATTACATTAAAATAACATTTATAGAGAGTTTATGATAAATAATATTCTAAAAATTAAGAGATAAATTATAATCGTGATTTAAAAATTAACAAAATAATACCTACATATTCAAGATTACCTTGAGATTGACTTTTGGACTGTTTCCCAAGCATGGAGATGAGAGACATCTGACGCAGTTTTGATGTAAGAAACTCTTAGGAATATAGAGTAATCGAGGGCAAATATTTTAATTATTAAATGTTTTTTTAATTTGAAACAAAAGAATTGTAGAGGAAGAATTCTGTTGTAAAATTCCTTTCGTTTTAGGCGATCGTTTTGTAATCCGTTAAATACTAAATGTTTTCTATATGTAGATTCGTAGTATTACGTTTTGTTAGCGAAAATATTTGAATGTCAGATACAGTAAAAGTTCCTTTCGCGTTTTCATTATTCGCGGGTGAAAAAATTGCAACCCAGTTCCTGAATTCGCGGCTAAAAATTTCATTAGTCGCGGATGCAATTGGTAAATAGGATGAGATTCAGTCATTTATTAAAATAGCTGCATCATTTGAGTTCTGGTACATGCCGAGGCGGCTTTTATGAAAGATTTGACCAAGTGTCCTAATGTCAATTAAAACAAACCTTACTGTCACTTTATAAAAGCAAGTTAAAAAAAAAAGAATATTACCCCTGGTGGTAATAGAGTGGTTCTACGTTCGTAGTACATCAACGAGGATCGAATTAGGACCACTTGGTAAGGAGTACATTTAACTTAAAAAGTCTAAGTGTAGGGTTTATACGCAAATTAACTTTGTGATCATGAAAGCTGATCGATCTACGGAAAGGAGCCTTATTATTAAATGGCAAATTTTTAATGCTACATGCATGCATTATAATTTAAATTGATATGTGAGACACTTGACCACGAAGATCGTCAAAATATTATTATCTATAGTAATTTTGTTATAATCATAGATGATATTAACCAAAGCAATTGACAAAATTATTTTTTGCGTATTAAAAATAAATTTTACTATTATCATTTACATAAATTTTAGTGTTTTAAGAAATTAATTATTAGCGGCTTATCACACACGTGACATATTGGTACACCATTTTTATGGTAGAATGCAGCTTATAAAATAAACTAATATCACAATAATAGGTTTGTTCTAAAAAATAAATAAATTGATTTGGGGATTGCAGAGGGGCTCTTGCGAGAAGGAAGAGGCGCTGGCCCAGGTTCAGCAATTGGCAGTAAGGCAACGTGTCCACCCGTACTGCCTCAGCAGGTCCAGTGCTGCCCTCTGCCTGAGGGGGCTACAAGCCCAAGGGGCACTCACCCTCCAACAAAGGTACGTCCCCTCCCCCTTATAATATGTTGAGTATATTTAAACTCCCCTCCGATTCCTATCACACGGGTTACCCAAACTTTTTGATCTCGTAAACCCCTTGCCATGTTTTTCGGTTTTGGGTAGAGCCTTACTTACCCCCTACTTATCGGTACCCGTAGCTCCCGTATCGTAGCCCCTGCTTACCTGATAGGTATATTGTATTTTGTAATCTCATTAATTTCATATGTATTTATAGAATTTAATAGTCTTTATTTGCATAAAACATGGTAAATACAATCACATTTAGATGTTTTAGGGTAAAAAAGACGCGTAGCTCAGAAATAAAATGGTCGATGAATAAAAAAATAACAATTAGTAAAGGTTTGATTAACGACATACATACATATACTGTGGGAGATTTTGGGTTTAGTCTGTATATGAGTTAACTTACTACTACTACTTCATTTTGATTTGTTTATATGTAAAACATCAAATTAAACAATTTTATCAATAGTGTGAGTGACTGAAAAAATCACTTTCAGGTAAACACTTTAAAAAAACAGTTTACCTCACAAATTATTATTTTAAATATTTATTTTTATAGGAAATCGATCAAAAAAATTAAAATTTCATGTTCAACCACATGATTGAAACGCACGGAGTTGATTGAATCTGGAGTGACGTCACCTGCTTGTTTACGTAAATGTCTAAGTTTTGGTCGCTTTATCGATTACGATTTGACAGCTAAAAGCTCGATTACAGGCAAGTGACGTCATGACCTCACGTAACCTGCAAAAACGGTGTTATCAGCGTTTTGACGTATTTTTTATTCATATAAACTTTGGTTCGGTTTTGTATTTAAAATAATATGATTTTTTACTGTAATATGGATTTAAAGTTCTGAAATAAATGATTAATAATTAATAATAATTTGGTATCGATATTTTTAGAAAATAAATTAATTATTTTGTATAAATAATAAGTAATAAATTTTGATGATATTTTTGTGTACGGTCTCACCACCGCACATATTTTGCTGAATCAGCGGCTCAGTTTCAGCCGCGACTCACTTATGGTCGCTCAACATAGTTTGCTTATTTTATTATTGTATTTAATTAGAGTTAGTACGCAAAAACGACTTTTATAACTTTATTTTACTGCATTTTACGTTTTAACTTAAAATAAACAAGCTGTTTAACTTCGGCAATTTTTTTATCTACTTTCTTTAACGTTAACTACAACTGCCAACATCATATCAAATGTATGTGGTCAAACTGGCCCGTTCATTTCGTAAAACCTATTGTTAATGTCTTCCGTACGAATAAAATCGATCAATTTACATTACAGCAATCAATCTACAACGTACAACGTAGTACCGGAAGTGATGGCGCAGTGTAGAGAACTCATTAACTCGGTAGTGCCGCGTTTTGACGCCGACTTCAGCTGCAGAAATCCAGTGTTTATTGATGAAACCATCAAAAACAAACTTTAGAGACGAGCATATTGTTGCGTTAATTTAAACAGAAATAGGTTTTTCTTTAATTGTCTTTTTTAGTAAAAAATATCCCAACAGACAAGGCTTAATTTTTTAAAATATAAAATTAAGTACCTCACAAGACTCAAATTCTGGAAAAATGAAGATAGTAAATTATTAAGTTACCATAGCTGAATTCCAAAATACACATTTGTATACTGGTCAGGCGTAATGACGTCATGAATCCATCGCCATTTTGTCAAAGTCAAAGTGAAAAATAAAAATAACTCTATTCAAATGCACTTAAAATAAGTTGTTTTGAATCGTCCAACATTTTTACCTGCCACCCATTCCGGACGTCTTTTAACTGACAAGAAGAATGGACGCAAGAAACTCGTCAGCTTCAACAGAAGTAACGACAATATACGTCGTCACCATAAATAATCCACAAAAAACAAAATTATTCTGTTATCACAATAATAGTAGTGTAATGGTTTCATTAAATCGTTGATTACAACAAAGTCAACAAGTATCTGTTTTAAGTAAAGAGTGTGATGTATCTTGCCGGGCTTTTTCTCTCGCGCTTAAAATATTTTCTAATATAACGTCGATTTACAGATGTATATTTCGGAATACAACCCATACAATGTTAGAAACAGATTTTTTACTAATTAAAACAACTAAAGAAAAACTATCTATTCCATCCATCCCCCGGAAGGACGGCGTGCTTTCCAGGGTTTTAATATAGAATGCATCGAATACTTAAATTAGGAGAATTATAGCTGAATGGGTAAACTGCATTTCCAGTACGAAACGAAAAAGATTGTAAACGTATTAAGGATAAATTTTTCCAGAGATTTCAGCTGTGCTGAATCGCTATTATCTTGCATAACTTCCTAATTCCACTCCAGTGCTTAATGTAGAAAAACTTTATTATTTCAATAGATTTTGTTTATATTTATTTTACAGCCATAACAATGTTATAAGTACGTGCTTGTTTTAAGTAACGAATGTAATAATTGATTAACAAATTATAAGTGTTTAATATATATTTATTTTAATGGAATGTACATTTCTAGGAATTTAGCTTGTCATAAAAATATTACGTATTGTCACGTTTTGGCTTAAAGTAAACGTTTAATTATGAAATTAAATTTGATTTATGTTTTTAAAATTGAAAATAACTTCTGAATCCGGAGTGTATAAACCAAACTGTCTCATTGTAAATCCGAGGATATTTAAGTGAACATTCTGTCACTTTATTGGCTAGTGGATTCAATTATCTGGACATTATAACACCTTGGACATTCTGGCCTTTTTTCTAGCATCTGATCATAATAACACAATGGACAATCTGACAGTTTCGTATACAGACCCCGGAGAGATAATTTATTCAAAGATATTAATAAAAGAATAAATGAATTGTTTATTTACAAGTATTATGAAAATTTCAATAGTTTTTAATGTAATGTTAACCTTATATTTTTTTGTAACATGGAGGTCGTGACTAGCCCTTAAACAAGTAGGGGCTTACTTTTTTGTTACGGCAAGAGATATACAGTTCCTTATAGCTTACAATCATAAGTGATGAATTAATCTACAACGCTTGTTATAGTGTAAAGGTTCTAGTGTGTAATTTTATAAGATAATGAAAAGTGGAACGGTGGTGTATGTTTAGAGAAGAATTAATATGTAAAGATCAGGTGAAAATCTATTGAATAATCACGTCAAAGGTGCTTGTAAACAACATGGCGCGATTATACTAATTACAATACTAAATAATTAACACCTACCTTACCTTAGAATAAAAACCTTTAAATTATAAAACTGTACTTCGATATTTAATTCTAAAACTTTCGCGACTAACGAACTTTAAAATAAAACCTCTTTTATTTCAATGTCAATCTATGACCAGGGCTCCTGTGAAGGAGTCGAAACGACAGGATTAAATATAGACCATAAAAATAAATGCGTCCCCTAAAAGTAGTTTATTTAACTGTACTTGTGAAGCAAAATGAGTTGATTCGTCGTTATATTAACTTTAAAAAATATGGCAAAAGTAATTATATGGACTCAGTACTTGCCGACCATTGTACTTGTTACATGTAATGTGACGTCATCGACCTCTTGCATATAACTATATTCTGGGTATAAAGTATACTCATGAATAGTGTACATAAAACCAAATATTTGATGGGTAATGACAATTAGTCGTGCCCTTTAGGCCATCTTAAATGGCGATGGAGACACCTGTCAACAGATATGCATATTTATGCAGTAAAGAGTGAGAAGTGACCAAAGGAAAGATTTGAATCTTCGTTATTTATTTTGCTCCCTTTGAAATCGTAACTAAGGGTTTCCAATTAGGACCTTGTTTGATTTATTTCCAAAAATACTCTACAAATAATAAAACTGAACCAAAAAAGGTGGTTATTTATAATTAATTTGAGTATATCTCACAAACAGCAATGAACTGCTGTCAGAATAATCAATAATAATGTCATTTTAATTAAAATTACAAAATCATTCATGCATGCATGCATTTAAATCCAATTACTTAAATGAAATGGTCGAAATCAAATTGTAATACATAAATTATTAAAAACAAATGTAAATTATTAGAAACATACATTTTTTTTACGTTTACGTTTATTATTATTATTATTTATGTTTAACTACACAATTCAGATTTAACATCAGATTAGTTAAAAAACGTAAATCATATGTAGCATATATGCTGTCGTGTGACGTCATAGTCTATATGGCGGTAGGCTTATATTTATTTAGATCGTTCTAAAAAATATGGCGCTATCTTTAAACACATGTCTTTTTTACAATAACCAAGTCTATTAATGCAAATAGTTTTAATATAAAAATATATTATAATTTTTCATATGAGTCATAGTAATAAGTCATTGTTATAGTTACCTAAATCGAAACGGCCTTAATCTAGTGTTCAATCTAGTCGTGACTTAGTTCTTCCTTAAACCACAAGAATTTTCGTCGTTGCCATATTAATCATCCGCCTTGTTTTTAATTCTTGCATTATTAATATCTATTCGACTGTTGGGTTTGACATAAAATAACGTATACCTTCACGGCAAAAATGTTTTTTAAATAGAAAAAAAACGTTTCCTTTCTTCCAAACCTCCTTAATAAGGTCTCTGAACACAACTTATATATGTAAGTATGTATATATTGTTTTAATGTCATTTAGATTATTAATTTAAAACGATATTATTGCGGGATTTGTTCTCCCGTAATGATACATAAGAGCGCCGAAATATCGGAGCCTTAAAAATAATAATAATCCAGTTCTAATAAATACTACAATACTATGTGAATTATAATATTATTAGATTTAATTTATTTGTATCCAAGTGATATTAAAAAACCAAGTATTTATATTGTACCTCTATCATTATCTTACAGTATTAAAAAATAAGGTTTCCAACGAATTCAGTATTCAAATTAAATACAACCACATCGCCGAGTCCTTAGGCCGGATTTGAACTTACAACCTTTTGCTATCCGGGCTAATCGATTGCAAGATGATTGTAAAAATATTACTTTCGATATTGAAGGTAGTTAACAAGGTTGTTTAACATTGATGGAATAATACTAGCAATTAAAATGCGCTTGTTCAGCGCGTCTACCAGCGTCTCGTTAGCTCAGCTGTCAGAGCAGTCGCTCGGAAAGCTAATGATCGTGGGTTTGAATCCCACCTGGTGTTTTTTTATTATTATTAGCGCATTTAATATTATGATATATTGTTTTAAACTTTTATTATGATATTACATATGGTAATTCCAACAAGAATCTCTCTAATAGATATTGTTACATGAAAATTAACCATTTTTTTAATAACATATGTACTTGATAATCCATTGCCTCTTCGAATACAATATCAAATATACTTTTATTATGTATATAATAGTTTTTATATTTTTAATTTTAAGGTAATAAGAAAATAATTCTAGACACTTCTTTTTCACAGAAGTAGAAACTTGCGAGTATTGTTTCTTTTTTTATCAAAAACTGTGTTAGTTATAAGTAATTTGTATGTGTGTATATGTGATGGTTGAATTCAAAAATCTATTTAAGTGTTATGTTGCCAAATGAAAACTTATGCAAAATGAAAGGTACATAGTATTAAGTTAACTTTTGTTTAATTTTTTTACTCAACGGCCTTTTTTGTAACGAGTTCTTCGTCATTTGCAATAATCAGGGCTGGGCAAAATTAAATACTATGCTTTAATTAATATATAATATAATTTTTTATTTATTTTTTTAATATAAAATATAAATTACAGTATTTTAATATTTATAATATTAACTACTGATTTCAAGAATGTTTGAAGAGAATAATAAATCTTATAAGATTTTCAGATTCTATTAGAATAATATTATATAAAAAAAAAATTATGCGTGTTTTGTTTTAGCAAATTTACTAATTTCCCATTTCACGAAAAAAGGCTGATCATCTGACAATACATTTAAATTCTGTATCATCATAATTATATAATCATAAGTATCTGTATTCTCATGTACATCATATGTGATGATTTTGAAGTTTTTAAATGAACTGTCAGAAGTTTGTCTGTTGAAAAACCAGTCAACGATAAATTTTTAATCTCGTAACTAATGTTATATTGTATAAACACTGATCCATATAAGTCATTAAAATACTGCGCAGCCCTGACAAAAAATCAATATTATTATTATTTGTTGTCTCCTTTTAACTTCATTTTATAGTTGGTGTTATGTTATTACTGTATATAATTTTTATTATTAAAATCGAGTTTTATTTCTGAGAGAATAATGGATAAATAAAACACTGTAATATTGAATCACTCATTTATTTCCCTATATTTACAATACATAGGTATTTTACTAATCATTTACATTATACAAACTTATAAATAGTGTAAGTCTTGATGAAAGTACGGTGTGTATCTCGACTGAGGGGATTTTTCTCAAACTCTTGTGAAATTAAATTATTTTTTGTAAGTTCTCTTTCGTGTCACAAGGTTTTGAAAAAGTTGTCCCTTTGTCCAGCATCCCAAAACCAACCTAAACTAAAGATCAGCTAGTTCGACAGTCAACTTGGCTTGTGATTTACTTTGAGGTTTTTATGCTAAAATAACACTTTTGCCACTTACACTCAATACATTTATGCTTTTCGACAATAAAACAGTATTTGCTACATATGTATAGAGAATTTTACTAAGAACATTAATAGTTTGATATTTTCGATAATTTGTTATTATCTGGTAGCAATACAGTATCGATAGAATTGCACTCTTTCAATAGTATTGACACGTTTTGAGCTTTAACCTATAATTTTTCGATAAAAAAATGTCGTAAGAATATAATCAAGCCTGCCAACACTAGCAATAAGTAAGAAAAGTTTTTCTTTTGGGCACTAAACTGCGCAAAGGGGCAGAAAAAACCCTCAGTTCACACGAGAATAATTACACACTTGTTTTAATACTAGTAAATATAATTCATTAAATTAATTCTCTCTAATGCGCATTTAATATGAATATAATATGCTAATTATGTACAAATCAAAATATGTACATTTATACACGATGCTACAAAGCAAATTGATTTAGAATAATATTGGAAGCTTATCGCAACAACTTAGCTGTTATATGATTTTTGAGGCTGGCTGAGAAAAAAATGCTTTTTTTATTCTCTTAACATTATTGATCGTAAGTACGAATAGGGTTATAACTATTAGGGGTAGAATGGAACTGTAGATATTGGATACGCACGAAGCTGATAGAAGGTGTATAAGATATATCTAGAATAAGGAGCTAGATGACGCACTGGTCAGCTTATATGGTCTACTATTGCGAGAAGATAACCGAAGCAAGGGTTGCTTATTGGATAGGTGACTTAAAACTTATTTTGATAAATAATTTTAATAGAAAACATCACTCGGCTTATATTATTGTGAACGAGCCTTGTGAACATGTGTCGAAATGTTCTAGTACTTTTCTTCTTTAACTCTGTTAGGCCAGCATTGTCTCATCAACTACCCCACGGTCCAATTTGCGCATATTTACGCTATCGGTACGAACAGTACAAATACAAACTGTATAAATTGCGCTTACGTTCACACTCGTATACCACATGACGTCACGAATGACGTCATCCATCACGCACACAGTACACATTTCAAATAGGTAGTGCATCGTGTGCCCAAACGTCAAATTCAATTTTGGCAGCAACTGTCACGAATAATAAAAATAATATATTTGCTTGACGCTTGACTTGACGTAGTAAAACAGTTAAAAGCGTCGTCAGTTTCATCCAATACATGCTCCAGTAGAAAGAAATCCATTAATTCGTCTCTAATCAAAGAATAGCAAAAAAAGCAATGAAAATTTAAATTTAAGATGGGTTATGTAATTATGTTTATGACAGATGAACAAAAGCGTGCTCACAGCTCGGTCCAATTTGTTTGCACGCTTACAGCGCACACAGTGCTCATATCAAAATGGACCGTCCGTTTGCAGTGTTCGTAACGTGTGCACTGTGTGTATAAATTGGACCGCAACCCTAGATCAGTTGGGCAAGCACGATTATGAGTACGATTCCCGCCTCGAAATTTACTTGAGTCGATTCGATTTTTTTCTATTAAAATAATTTATCATATAAGCATTGAAAAATTCTTAAAATATTCAAACATCATAAAACTTATTTCGTACTTCAAAAGCCGTAAAGCAGTCAGCATGTAGGCTGGTGACACTGTTTTTGTAAGTATTGCATTAAGTATGTTATAATGTGGGTAAATGGAAAAAACGGAGTCATTCGCGTGTCCTTGAGTGGTTTCAGTAAGTGCCTACACCTTTACCAATATTTTTCATTCACAGATCATATATCAACTTTATATTTTTGCCACTGGCATGAATAACAACTATTGAAAAATTATTGCCATATATAAAAAAGTATATGAGAAACATTATCAAATTTGAGCATTTTCAATTTATCTACGAAAAATAATCCCATTGAGATGAGTTGTATTAACGATTATAGGAGTAATGCCAAATACAATTAAGGGTCTTAAGTCACGAGTGAATAGGTATCTTCTAGGCGCGTCATATCCTACATCAGGCGAGATAGCGGATAATCGCTTACCTATTTATATTAAAAAATTACGTTCTTAAACTTCATTAAATCAAAAGAATTCAAGAAATCAAATAAATAGGAACAATAAAAAATACAGATATGCATAATTTGAAATAAGTCTTAAATCTAAAAGAAATATGCTAGTGATGTCATTGTGTTAACACCACTAGGGAGGTGCATACATTTAAACTTCTTTGCACAAGAAAACCATATCGATGTGTTAGTTATTATAAATTACTCATAAATATTTGCCGACTTGTACGTTTCTATAATAGTGGAATCATTCTATGCAAAATCTCATAGAAATCAACGGTGAAATATGTTATAGTTGGTTTTCTTCGTATTTGCTTCATTCTCAATTTTCGCATCAGTGGTATTTAGTGTAAATTAATAAATGTGTTTTACGGAAATGGTAATAACACAATGTGACTTTTTATTTTAAGAAAATCTTTAGTTAAATCATCAGCTGTAAATGCATCAAATAAAAATTAAAAAAATATTGCCTAAACAAGCGATCATACCCGATTAATACACTCAATATTAATTCAATTACAAAATATAAATCAAATTATTATAACTAATTAAAATACTTATATATATATATATATATATATAAACAAACATCACAAGGTGGTATATTAAATTGACTCTGCCGCATTAATATAAAAATTATAATATTTTTCTGTTTGAATCACACTAAATTGATTACTGCATAGATATTAAATAAATTAGCGACCATTTTAGTATTTTTAATACATTCATCTACCAACCAAATGCTGGTACATACGTCCTAGTAGATTCAAAGATAAAAATATATTCATTACATTGTCAACACAGGTAAACATTTGACAAAAGTTAACCCTAATTCAATATTCATAAGATACATTTTTGATTGATTTATAAAAACAGAGTGAATCTTGAATGACATTTTTTATCAAATGGATATATATTATTGGTTTTGACTGTAATAGACATACAGTACATTCGTTGTCCTGTGAACTTCACGATAAATAAAAATAAATGCGTCTTCGGTATCCGAAAACGTGAAGAATATCAAACTCACTCTTGTATAAAATGTGGTGGCATTGCCGTTTTAAACTTAAGTGGTGGATATCTCTCATAATTTATTAAACTTTGTTATCTAATAGCTTTTGTTTCATTTATTTTGTCATTTATGCGTATTTAAAACATCGAAAATTGCTTGATACACAAATGTTTTCCCAACGTCACATCCTAGGTTTTAATAATCATATAATAAGTTAACAATTACTGATAAGCAAATATCCATGTTACAATGACAAAAAATAGAAATAAAAGTTATTTAATTGTAATATTTTAATTTCTATATTTCTTATATTTTTTGCAGTTTTCAATTTTATCTTATCGAACCCGCAACCATTGTATGTCCGGTCCAATGCTTCGGTTCCCGTTTGAGAATTTACTTAAGAGCCGAGACGATTTTTTCTAGTATTTTTCTATTAAAATAATTTATTTTGTCATTATAATTAGGACGTTTGCTTATCTGAAATAAATCTTATTATTATTACAAACAAATTAACACTTTACATATCTGTTAATAATAAGGCGCTCGTTTGTGATGAAACCTAGTTCACATTTTTTTGTATAGAAATGGTATCCTCATAATTTTATAAGTATACAATTTTATTTAGACAAAACAAAGTTAAAGATTACATCCATAAAGTTTCTCTGCAAGTAAAGAAATTTTTTGTTGTTAATATGCCAATTTTAACTGCGAAGCGGTGTCAAGGAACCGTCACATACTAAAAATTAAAATCTCGTCCTCGAAAGCACGAAATATCAGAGAGCAAACCGAACCCTTAGAACTATTATGCCCTAATTGAAAAAAAAAAAATATCTGAGCGTACATATAATATTCCATAAATGTACGCTGATAAGCAATATAATATAATAACACGAATTTCATTTTGAGGAAATGAGGTATGAATATGTCATATACCACTAACATTTTCAAACTGACGGTTCTTTGAATGCCGATAGTATTAAGGAGTTTGACGCTGTATTCACAAATAATATGAGGGCATAAGACATACAGAAATAAGGTTTAGAAATTACTGTTTTCAGATTCTTTGCTATTTAAAGCAGAAACTGATTAAAAAGTAACGCTGAGTGCAGGCCTCAGAACAATAACTAAAGCTATAGAAGGAGCGCTAAAATAAAAACTGTATAACAGCTCTCGTATTCACTTAAAGTAATCTAACATACATGGGTAAGAGCGAAATAGACAACAATTGTAAGGTTTTATTTTCACGTCATTGTCACAAACTCTCAAAGTACAAATGTCAAATGGTTGTAATTTGGTTGTAAATTATACTACTAAATTAAAAGTACGTCTTTGATGAACGTGGTTTCTGAAGTAAGACCAAATTCAATGCGGTCGTATTACAGTGGCCGAACAGCTTTGTGAGCGGCTAGCGTGAAATTATATTATTTTACAAGGAAGTTCGTGATAAAATAACAGGAAAGTGTGCATATAGATGCTTCAGACATCTTAGAGTCCGCGTCCAGGATGGCTTGTGTTGTTCCAGACTGCAAGTCTCATATATCACGAAAAGAAAATACGGATGAGGTGTTATCATTTCATCGGTGAGTTTGGTTTCTAAATTCTCATATTTTGACAATATAACAACGGTATATTCAGAAAATTGTAGTAAATTAATCTTACAAATAGATTTCTCCATGAGTTTTGGTTTAAATTGTCTTATTTTCATGCCTTCTGTTTTGTATATGATAGTATGATAGTGATGTGTTTTTTGTTATCGATGTCAACATTTTTGGTTTTTACTTTTTGCTTTAGTTTTCCCAAAGATGAACCTATTAGAACTGAATGGATACGCCGTATATCAAGGATCAATTGGACACCGAAAGCGCACAGTCACATTTGTTCGAAACATTTTAGACTACATTCATTTGAGCCACATGAAAACATTTGATTTCGGCGGCTGAAAGCAAATGCTATACCCATATTACATTTACAGAACATGCAATTGCTCCTTTTTTATTCCAAACATTATCTTAGTCTTGCTTTGTCATATAATTATTTCGATCCTACCAATAAATATTCAGATTTTCAATTAACATTTTGCCAGCGTGTATCCCAACTAATAATGATAGCTTATTTACAATTTAATTTTTGTGTTTCAGAAACCACTATCGCATTAAGAAGGAATTATGAACCACCAAGTAAACGCCCATAATCTATGTCCACAGTTGAAACAAATACTGATATCGATCTCTGAACTGATATCTAATTTACAGAAAATTATAGCAGATTATAAAAAAACAAATTGGAATATTAAAAAAAGAGTTAGAAAGGATTAAAAAGACCAGCAAGTGACGTCTTCGCAAAATAAACACTAACAAAGAGAACATTAAGGAGCAACGCGAAGAAATCTCAACTCTATAACATATTGATAGAAAAATTGAAACAAGAATATGTTCAAGCCGAATACCTAGCACTTTTAGAGTGTGTAAACAAAAATGACAAAAATTCGCGGCGAGAACTGAACTCAATTCCGGAAACAGCGTTGAAAAAATGTTTTGATGATTGGATTAAGTTAGCATAAGTGTATCGTTTCTGAAGGAGCATACTTTGAAGGTGATAAAATAAATTTGGATGAATAACAAACATTGTGTATATTATTGATCTTTTCCCGGTACTTTCTTGACAGAGTAGTATATAAAAATATAAAAATAATAAGTAAATATGTATAAAATAATAGTTAATATAATTTAAATAGTCGATTAATTTTCTTTTAAAATTTTTCCTCTTTTTTAATCTATACCTATTAAAAATTTAATGTTGAATGCAGTGTTCACTAATGTACTGCTAGACATTTACATGACATTAGTACCCGTCACTTTCTTCAGACTTTTTTGTGAAAAATTACCTTTTAAACTATTTTCAATTTCAACAGGTTGCAAGGAGTTAAAAAAAATATGTATTTAAAACAAAAAAAAATACTGTTAATTTCATACCATAACCAACTGTTTTTATTGTAAAAAAAGTAGGCAACCCAGAATATAATATTTTTGTGGGTTACATTATTGCTCACCAGCGTCCACTGTTAATAGTCAGGTAATAGTTCTGAGGATGGGCGTCCAAGTTCGGTTACCCTATGGTCTTCTCGGCTAGGAAGACGGACCGCACGTCCATGGGGCAGAGCGCCAAGGCCTCGGCCGAGAGAGGAGCCCCCACCATCGAGAAGGAGAGCGACGCGGATCGGACCCCGAACAGGCCCACTTCCAGCAGGTCCGGGATCGACACCTGGGTACAGTCACGCCAGGAAATAAATAAATACTACTAATAATAACACAAAAACAATAATCTTAAATAAATATTCTAAACAATGCTATTAGAATATATAGAAATACTAGCTGACCCGGCCACGCGTTCCTGTGATATAAATGAATCCTATCCTAAATCAGAACAAATCCAGCAAAATTAAAAAATAACATCAAAATCGGTTGAGTAGTTTCGGAGTTCATTGCAGTCAAAAACTTTGACAGGGAATTTTTATAGACTTTCGTATATTAATTTATTTAACAGTTTTAATAACATTATATTAAATAAAATGATATATTATAATATGGTGTAGACTTTAAGATTATTAGCTGTGTGCTACGCATTTAAAAATTGAAAAAGATATAAATGACTTTCAGGATTTATATTCACTTCCAAATCCTACATAATGTATGTTATTAAATTAAAGAAGTTATTAGATAGTTAGTATATATGAAGTGGCAATTATTTTGTTTGGTCGTTTATTGTGACGTTTTCTCGTCACAAAAATGCACCGATTTCATTGTTTGTGTCAAATTAAGTACTAGAAATCTATTTGTAAAAACATAAATATATAATAATCGTGAATGTTTTTAACCTAAATAAAAAATAAATAGAATAAGTAAGGTAGAGGGCGCCACGTTACCATTTCGGTGGGAGTGAAGGTGGAAGGTGCACCGTAGCAGGCGTCCAGCTGCGTTCGATGCAATGTGAGTCCGATGCCCTGCAGTTTTACGCCTTCCTTGTTCTGTCACAATATAATATGTAACAAATTCACTTGTTGCACATGTTATTGCATTAGCATCGTTTAAGTATTACAATGATTTATTTATTAAAAACTATAAAACTACAACGACATGTTACTTGACGACCTCAACGTTTTCAAGGTAATGCCACCAAAATTCAGGTTCAAAATAAAATGTAATAAGGGTTAACCCCTTGACGCCCAGCCTTGTGTTAAATGCGTCATTTCTGTCTCTATCGGGGAAAAATATCATTCAATCAAAAACAACCATTACCAAAGCAGTAATAAAGATTAAATCAGACTGCGCGCTATAGAGCATTATATAATGCTCGCGGATTTTAGGTATCGTTGTCGCGCGCATGATATAATGATCTCGGGTTTTTAGGGGTTAAGATAACACTAAAACAACGAATATAAGTAAAGTTGTAAAGAACAATAAATTAATATGAGATCTAATAAGAGTGGTGCTCCAGTAATTCATAACTCGCCTCATAGATGGCTTACGTTTATTTAATGATTCTTAATGCAAATACTGACCAGTGCGGTGGCGTGCGTACGCGCCACTGCCAAAGTGAGATCTGGTGCATTCACGTGGGCTCGGGCGTAGGCTCCTCCCCCTTGTCCCCCTCCCTCTCCCTCAGCGGACCCCTCTCCCCTCGAGCTGTAGTGCATCGGCAGTAGAGGCTGCAGCAGCGCCTGAAGGCGGGTGTGGCCACGCAGGGTCAGGAAACCCGCTGGATGCTCTGGTGGTGGCTTCTATGTACAACAAAGAGTTGTCATACGAATTATTGTTACGACGGCGAGCTGTGATGATCATTTGTTTATTAAAAAACTTCTAAAAAGAGAGGTAGGTATGGAAAGTAATAGACGAAAAAGATAGCGAGCACGCGCGTTGCCGTGAGTAAGCGAGACGGATCGCGAACGTTATTTGAAATTCGACTCAACGCGATAATTCTAGAACGTTCGCTACTGCGTCGTCTTAACTCCCGTTCATATTGGTCGGTCGTTTGGTATTTTCAACTGTTTTAGATACAAACAATTTATTTCGTACTTCAACTTTATTCACTGCACATTAATGTATAACACTGCTTAAAACTTCTATGTTACAAAATATGTATCGGTTAAGGGAAAACCCTTAAGTAAATTCTTACATTTGTGAGAGGCAGTACATCTCACATTTGTGCAACCAAACAAATATGATATGTAATTGGGCACTGCGCCATCTATCGTCACATAATAGAACCAAAATAACAGTGAGACATTGAATGACGCAGTCACCCAAGTAACACAAGAAGCACTTCAAGAAACGAATAGTTAACTTATGTAGAACTTAAGCTCCCTAAAAACTCTTATATAAGCTCACCGAGCATCTTGACGCTTTATATTGACATTTCAAAACCTTTATGATGCTTTACAGTGTATAATAGTTGGATAATAGCATATCTCAATGCATTTGCAAAGCCTGTAGTTTTTGATCAGCAAAACACAACGCAACTGTACAGCTTTCATAAGTGCATTTGGATCTATAATAGCATTTGAAAGTAGTAAATAACCACTTAATGCTGTTTAGTAGCCTAAACACGAACCGTTATAATGCCACGTAAATCCGTTAGACAGCTTTCAGCAGTTTTTAGTGCCGTTAGTTGTTCAATAGCACTTTTAACTGGTTACTAAATGCCTAGCACTGGTGGGTAGCATATACGTGAATCCATGTAGTGCTTGCATTTTTAAAGATTAACTGAGTGCTGTTGTACAGCTAACAGCTAGTTAATCAAATACACCTGAATTGTTGTAATGCGCAGGATCGGTTATGTAGATTATGCGTTCAGAAAGTCTTTTATCAACTATTGATAAACGGATTCAAATCGTACATATATTCGAAATAGGATTTATTGTATTGCTCAAGGAACCCCAAAAATTTTGTTCAACCAATGGCACTATCTAAGTCTATGGCAAGTCTACTGGTATACCGGTGAAGCCCTGTAGAACTACTTTATAGACAATGGTGCTACAGTGGTTCATTAAAAGCCTTCTCACTGGCCTCTGACACAATAATTGTTCATGTGTGAGTATTTCTAATGCTGGCAGCAATAATAAGCCTTTTTAAAGGCTCATCAGGCCGCTAAATACTGACACCATTTTGTAAATATTTTATAACCTAAAAATATTATAATTCGGAGCTGTTTATAAAAGCAAAAGACTTTTATAATAATTATATTATTTATTTTAATACTGTCTCACCAATACCATTATGTTAATTATGCAAAATTCGTTCTATACGAGAAGTACACAATTGGTTTTTGTAATTCATACATACCTACAAATAACATTTTATAAGAAAACCACATAATATCAGAGGCGCGTGAAAATTTTCAATGAAACTTATATAAACATTTACAGTAAACTACATTGCGCAGTAATATTTGAAGGCATGAAGTAACAGAAGAGTCAAAAACTTTTACACCGTCTTATTAGGAACGTGCACGACAGTAGCGCCATCTGCATACGCAACTTTAAGGGGCATATGTCAAAAAATAAATAACAACAGCATGTTTATTTTTATAGATTAGAGTGAATAAAATATACTTTAAAAGACAATAAATGGTATGTTGAAAGGAATTTGATAAAAATTGTTTATGGAGAAATGGACGTTATTTTAAAAACTGGTTTTGAGAGTGTAAAACACACAATAAGTTTCCAGCCTCAAACAATGCTAAAAGGAAATAAAGTGTTGTTAGCAGAACATGTGAGGAATGTAGAAGAACTGAGAACTAATGGCAATAGTTATTTAATACGAGCCACCATCATTCGTCAAACATCGGTGACCTCAACACCCTATAAAACAAGTTTAAACGTAAGTACTCTTCTAACCTAAAAACATGACTAAACAGTTAGATAAAACATAAAATTTGCACTGACTATTTCTGCTGTTATTTTTGCAGTCTACGATGCAACAACAATAATGACCCATTTTCAAAAATTTCAAAATAACATTGACAAGTTTGTTTGTTTCCCTTGCCCGATTTGTTGCACATTTGTGCCGCGACAAGCGCAGCGATCGTTTTCTTTACCCCTTCCACCCACTTCGCACAGCTTCAATAAATTGTAAACCAATATGGTGCACTCACTGTGAGTTCTGATACGTCTTAGTACATATTATTTTATATGGCGTGACAAACTTGTTAAATTACAACGTTATTGTATTAAAACATTGGTACCGTGGTATTAGAGAGGTTTTTGCAATGATGTAGGATTTATTTATGATCAAACTGTGAACACTTAAATAACCCTAATCATTCTTTTACTACGTACTAATGCTTTTGTAAAGCAAATAACATCTTCATTATTAAAAATATTGCTAGTATAATGCTACTGTACTGCGATTGGCCACTTCATAGGCCGTAAATGCTTCTTTAATGCGATTGAAAACTTTTTTGACCACAATAATGCTAATATTGCCCCTGTAATGCAGTTAAACAACAATTTGTGAACCTGTTTAGGATCTTAAGCCATATAATTTGTGCCCAAATAAGCATTACACTAGCCGTATATTCGTTTGTAATGGTACTATAGAGCTTACTCAAAATGCCAATACGACACAGAAATGCTCTAAGTCGGCCGTTATACTGCTTTGATGTGTTACTTGGGCAGTAAGTGTTAAATACTTCACTTATAATTAACAAATTCATTATCTCATCTGACTATCCGATACCCACACCAGCCGGCCTAGCAAGTAGCGCAACTTGAGATATCT
Source organism: Calamotropha paludella (assembly GCA_927399485.1). Classification (NCBI taxonomy): domain Eukaryota; kingdom Metazoa; phylum Arthropoda; class Insecta; order Lepidoptera; family Crambidae; genus Calamotropha; species Calamotropha paludella. Next base: position 989,792 of record OV656820.1, read on the forward strand.
GGCGCACGACTGAAGAGAAGTTTATCGATATCGACATATGTCTCGTTTACTCAAAAATGTAGAAGCCTATTTTTTGCCTATTGATATATGATTATTAACTACTTTATTATCTAACATAGCCACACCGATATCCTTTATTTAATTTGTGTAATTTACTTTTTGGAAATGTGGATTACATCAATTTTGACGTTGATTGACTACATGATCTGTGGTTGATCGTTTCTTGCTAAGTCAACGGTGTTTGTTTCTTTTTTGAAATCGAGGAAAGTTATTGCTCTCTATTCTTTTGATATAAGTTTATTCAGTGTTTTTTTAATAGAAATATAAGCTACTATGTCGCGGTTATACCTGACAGGGTGCGGCGTCCTCGAGCATGATGCGGAACGTGTGTCGCGTGCGAACATTATCGAGTACGCCCTGGTTCAGGCCGCGGTTGTCGTCCCGACTTAGTCGGCGGTCCAGCATCACCTTCAAATGACAATTCAATATTATTAACGAATTCATAAATAAACTAAAAATAAGAATAAATATTATGTTCATTTATTTTAAAAAAGATGTCTTGTCAGCAAAATGAATGTGAAAAACAAAATCGAAAACATATTTTGGGAATATTACGACCACGCACTATGGCGTTACAATAACGAACTAAACATGCGCCATGTTTACTTGATCTCGTGTTGTTTGTTTAAAAATGTCAAGGCAATTGAAGCTCAATGGCGTCAGTCGTGTGAAACTAGGACGAACAAAGCCGGGACGGATAATAATAACTGGGTAAATAAAGTAGAAGCAGTTAATTAAAGGGGAACAGGGTAGGAAAACTGGAGCGAATAATAACAGTGCTGGTAAAGTCGGGGCGGGTAAAAACTAGGCGACAAAAGACGGAACGGGTAATTACTGGACGGGTAAAGTCCGGAAGGGTGTAGCGGAAACGGTTAATTACTGGACAGGTAAAGACTGTGCCGGTTAACTCGAAGCAGGTAAAGTCGGAGCGGGTAAAGCAGAAACGGGTAAATACTGGGCGGGTAATTAGTGGGTGGGTAAAGTCAGAGGGGGTAATTAGTGGGCGGGTAACTGGTAAACGGGTGTCACCTGCAGCTGCCCGGGCTGGAGCGCCGCCACGCCCAGCGGCGTGCCGGTGAGCAGCGTGAGTCTTGCAGTGGGGTCCTGCAGGAAGGCCGCGCTGGGCAGCGGGTAGAAGTTGGCTTGCAGCGGCAGCTTATCGAAGTAGCGCCGCTTTATCATCTGCCGCAAAAAGACCCGCCACCAGTTACTATACAAGTGCAAAACGTATACGTGGCATGCGTATTATTCACGCGGAATCAAAATTCTTTTTCCAAAATGAAATGCAATATATTTTTTTGGTTTAAGTTCCGTATATACTTTCAAATTAGTGGGGAGCTAGTATTTTTACATTCAAACAGACATTTCGATTTCAGTTTTTTTGTATGGGTTTATTTCAGTATCAGGGTCTGGAAATGGTTTCGAAATACTGTTAAATCGCGCATAATATAATTAGTTGATATTACAAATACCGGTAACAAGTAACCTGTTAATAATAACAGTAACCGAAATGAAAACCATAATTCTTTTAAAGCAACCCAAACCAGTATTCGAGTCCTGATATTATCCAGTAGGCATTAAATATTTTTCAGAAAAAGTGGGCGAATTGATATTCTCAAAAAAGGTATAAAATGAGTGAGTACTTTAAAAGTTCAATACATTATGTAAATGAAAGTAAAAACACCATTAGGTTTATATAATTAATTATGTTATATAAATGATTTAAAATTGTTATAAGTTTGTTCTTATATTATAGCCATATTTCTATAATACTAAATGCGCCTATAGAAAATGACCATACCTTCGAGCCCCCAAACCTGCCTATCCGATTCTTATAGGATACATTTCGGAGAGTGTGCACCAGAATTGCTTAGTCCTATAGTTTGCTTGTCATTAGCACTAGGCGCCACATGATTGATGTACCAAAGAATTTTGGTTCCAATTTTGTGGTTCACGAGTCCCATTTGGTAGCCAATGGCCCACCTGGTAGTCGAGGATTCGAGTCCCAGTTCCCAATAAAAAACGATATATATATATAAATATTTTTTTATTTTTTATTTGATGTATGAAACGAAAGAGGTAAGGACAATGTGTGCTCGTCCCTCTCTCATTTGCCCCTACAGTAATATACGAATCGTAACTCTCTCTCTTGCTATCTTCACTAACTTATATCTACCTCGCTCGATCGCACTTTTACTAACGCTCTCTTCACGCATTCACCAGCTTACTCCCCAAGTCATACTTGCGTAAAAAAGTTTTACTTCAAATATATAATTATTGTGACTGTTTGTTACGTAATAAATAAATAACAGTATTAGCGACCTGCATGCCATTGATGTCTGTGTAGAATTCATCCCCGTTTTGCAGTGGCGAGGCCAGCCTCAGAGCCACCTCCAGGTCGTCAGCTCGAGGGTCCACCAGCACAGTGGTGCTCACCTCCACCTCGGCTGGCCCGCCCCCGGGACTGCTGTACAGGCTCATCTGTGATAAGTGTAAGCACGTACATAATCAAATTAGGGGCCGTCCATTAATCACGTGATGTTCTTTTTGGCATTTTTTAACCCCCCCTCCCCCTTGGTGATACATAGTGAGGTTTCAGACTACCCCCCCCCACACTATATCACGTGTATTTTTTAGTACCTACAAAGAATCTTATTTTTTTTTATATTTTTAAAATACAGGTATAAGTATCATCTTATTTCATTATAGAAAATTAAGACTACAATAATAACGTTTAGAGGTAGATAGAGAGGTTGCAGGTTTTGGGGTGGGTGGAATCTACCTCCTAGAGGTCGGCATCACGCACCAACTCGGCCCGTGGTGACGGCTGATGATCCCAGCAGCGGTGGTAGGTTCCGTAAGGGGCCGCCTGGCTTTCGACCACCATCCTGCCGAAATCCGTCGCCAAGCAGCTCTGCTGCGTTCCGTTGAAGGGCGGGAGTTTGGTAATAAGTCAGTTGCGCAACTTAAGACCGGTCTTGGTATCTTGGCAAAGCTGTACCAGCTAACTCATTCTGGAGGGTAGCGGGATCGGAATCACGGTTTAGCCATTGGCCGACCGCAGTTAGTGGGGGCCCAACTAGCGCTTAAGCCACGCGTGAAAGGCTGCCCCGCCAATTGCGAAAAATCCTGAAATGCTCCACCGTGCCAGTTGGCTACTGGATGGGAGGACCCGGTGGCCATTTCGGGTGGATTCGGGCGTCCCCGCAGTCTCCAGGTGAGTTCCATTCTGTGTAAAGAGTACTTTAATGGTCGACTGATTAGCGTCTCGACTGAAAATCCAACCCCCCAACATTAACCACTATGATCCAGAAGCACAAGAAGAAAGTTAAACAACGGCTGCACTTCCTCCCATAAAAAGTGCACTTTGCGAACATCAGAGGACTGCACTCAAATCTCGATCCGGTCCATCATCATCTGAAGACCGAATAGCCGCACCTACTCTTCTTAACGGACACTCAGATAGCAACCCCGTCGGATGAGGCGTACCTCAACTACCCTAGTTACACGCTTGAGCATAAGTTCAAGATGAGTGCAGGGGTCTGTGTGTTCGTACGTAATGACATTTGCTTTGGGCGTCTCCGATGCTTTAAAAAGTCCGAGTTTTCCGTTATTTGGCTTCTGGTGGACACAGGGGCTTAGAAGAAGCTCTACATCTGTGTTTACCGATCGCACAGCGGTGACCGGGAGACGACTCGGCTCAAAGATTACCTCACAGAGACGGCAGACTTGGTAACTGTGCGATATCCAGCGGCGGAGCTTGTTTTTCTGGGGGACTTCAACGCTCACCATAAAAAGTGGCTGTTCCCAAACCAGAAAACTGACCATGCTGGGAGAGAAGCGTGCCCTAGCGCTAAATCTTACTCAGCTGGCGGACCAAGCGACACGAATTCCAGATATTGCTGGCCACACACCCAATTGTCTTGACTTACTGCTGACAACTGATCCACACACATTCGGTACCAGTCTTAGCTCCACTAGGGTCGTCAGACCATTGTGGGGTGAAATTAGTATCGATCTGCTCTCCTCCGCATGATAGCCCCAGCGGCATGAGGCGGGTATGGCGTTACGAGTCAGCAAATTGGGACGAGATACGTATTTTATTTGCATCTTATCCCTGGCGGCAAACCTGCTTCTCTTAGAGCGACCCATCGTGCACCGCTGATGCGATTCCATTCTCCGACATCCCGCTCGGTTACAAGTCCCGGCCTTGGTATAATACGGCCTGTGCTTGTGCTGAGGCCCGAAAACAGTCTGCTTACCAGGCTTGGGTGCATATCCGCGATCGCAAGGTCCGCGCACGGAAAATCCGATCGAAGAAGAGAGCCTATAATTCGGCCGCCAAGTCATGCAAAAGGGTCATTCTAAAAGCAAGATTCGACCACATCAGCCGAATAGGGACGAAACTGTCATCCTACCCGAATGGAAGTAAACAATTCTGGTCCCTTTCGAAGTCAGTCGAAGTGAATTTCTGTCGTCCTATGTTACCACCTTTGCTGAAACCTGACGGGTCACTGGCTCATTATGCAACTGAAAAATCAAGTTTATTTGCCTCTCTGTTTGCAAGCAGTTCCCGTCTAGACACCGGCTCTCAATAACCACCAAACATACCTCGATGTGATTCTTCAATGTCGGAGATCACAATCCACAATAAGCAGGTCCGTAGAGTCTTACTTGGTCTGGACGTGAATAAGGCTAGTGGTCCTGATGGTATACCAGCAAGAGTACTGAGGTATTGTGCACCCGAGTTGTCTCCTGTGCTAACACGCTTGTATCGCCTCTCTCTCAAAATAAGAACCGCACCAAAATCCTGGAAGCTTGCCAATGTGCAGCCATTACCCAAAAAGGGTTTTCTTGCCGACCCATGCAATTACCGACCGATCGCCATCACTTCCATACTATGTAAAGTAATGGAAAAAGTGCTGAACAGTAAGTTGCTCTCGTACCTAGAAAACAATGATTTTCTCAGTGACGGTCAATATGGCTTTCGCCGTGGACGTTCAACTGGGGATCTTCTAGTTTATGTGACGCACTGCTGGGGGAGGCCCTCGAGATGCACGACGAAGCACTTGCCAAGTCACTTGACATCTCGAAGGCTTTTGACAGGTTTTGGTACGCTAGTCTGCTGCGCAAACTTTCTGCGTATGGTATCCCCGCTGACTTTTGTAATTGGATAGCCGATTTCCTGACAGAACGGTCGATCAGAGTAGCTATCGATGGCTGCTCCTCTGACTCAGTGGCTATTGATGCCGGAGTTCCTCAGTGGTCTGTTCTCTCTGCAACACTTCTCCTGCTGCACATCAATGATCCGTTGATATCTGGAATTGTTGGGTATGCAGACGACAGTACTGTCGTAGAGATATTGATGAGAGAGTCCATGGTTGAGCAAACGAATCAGAGGTTGAGCCACGATTCCCAGCGGGTGACAGTAACCTCGTCCAGTTCAACGCCTCCAAAACGCAAGCGTGTATTTTCACTACAAAAAGGAGTTCCTTCAACCTCACTCCTACTTTCCGAGGTACATCTGTACCTTTTACCGACAGCCTTGAGCTTTATGGCATAGAGTTGTCGTCAGATCTCAACTTCGGCGCCAACATCGAACTACAGAAGTAGTAAGCCGCTTTCGTTTTGTACGCGTTTGGCGAAAAAATAAATACACGTCACGCCGCTTTTCGGTTCAGTATCGCGCGTTTGCTGAAAAAATAAATACACGTGATATATTACTACACCACCCCTCCCCCCTTGTGATATTTCGTGATTTTTTTATGGACCCCTCCCCCCCCTTTCGAGCCTCACGTGATTAATGGACAGCCCCTTAGCAGAGTAACAGCGAGTTTATTTCTTGTCTCTCGTATTACAATTAAAATATAGATCAAATGTTGTTAACTTAAAAATAAATATTTTTAAACTAATTTAGCTCACACATTATTTTAAAATAATATGATTTTTAAAAGAATTTATTAATAAATAATTTTTGAAGTGTCCATAGAGGGGACATTTAAACAAACATAATATTTCAAACAAACAACATATAAATATAAAGTTAAAGTACCCTCGACATTAATAAGTATCTCGCCATCCCTTTCACTCATATTGAGCGAAAGCGACATCGAAAATATTTTAAAGCAAAATTTTATATATTTAACTAGCGACTCGGTTTCGCACGGATGCATTGCTCTACTATATTATGCATGTATTATACATATAAACCTTCCTCTTGAATTACTCTATCTATTAAAAAAACCGCATCAAAATACGTTGCGTAGTTTTAAAGATTTAAGCATACATAGGGATATAGGGACAGAGAAAGCGACTTTGTTTTATACTATGTAGTGATGATAATCAGAGGGTTTATTATGAGAAAAATCAAACTACCCCCGACATCAAAAACTATCACGCCATTCCTTTCACTTGTATCGACCAAAAGTGACATCGAAAACAATTTTAAGCAAAAGTATATATATTTAATGGTAACCAGCGGGTCTGATAAGAGATAACACAAACTACCCTCAATATTGAAAACTAATAGCCATTATCGAAACAGTTTGAGAATGACTGACCGCTAGAGTTATCTGGACGGCGTCGGGCCTCGTCAAAGCCACGTAGAGTGAGGCCTTGTGGATCCCCTCGACCAGCACCAGCTCGGGGAAGGGGGCTGGGGCCATCTCCTGGGCGGGACCACGAGGCATGAACAGATAAGCGCCGCTGTTGTTGTCCGGCGACTTCTGAGAGTCGTACCTGCATAGATACTGTAATTTAATGCACCTCGCCTCTTGTGTAGCGATTCTCAAAAACTATGTCACTACTGATATTTACTAGGTCGATGCAGTCGCTAAGCATAAAGCTGTGCTAGCACCTTATATTGGAGCGGAGCAGGTTGGTGGTTTCAAAAATATAAGCTCTAAAGAGTTCGGTGTATATGTCACCGGTTTTTCCGGTGACATATACACCGAACAAGAACCGCTAATTTATAAATTTCCTAGGAAAATTATAAACTTTCGTAGGATTCTAAACGAGAGATAAATTGTATTATTTTACGCCCTTATTTTCGCAAATTGATAAACTTACCGAACTCACGCGTAAAATAATAAGTAAGCATATTTAACAAAGAGCTACGAAAGTTTTATAGTGGCCATGACCAAAATACTAAGATGTCGGAATGGAAAGAGGAAACAATTAAAAATGTTTTTAAAATGATAGAAGATTTTAAGAAAAGTAAAGTTTTGGGACGTCGGCCCACAGACAAAGAATAATATCACGCCAAAAAGTATAATTAGTGACGAAAAAGTCTTGATAGTGAAAAGGAAATCTCAGCAAGATCCAGTGGTATAAATAGTTCCAAGCAGTCAATACCTATAACATAACCTAACCTTGTTTTGGTAGAAGGCCGGTTTTATGTTTTATGATTGTTTTTCTTTTTTAATAAACCTCTTTAATATCGTAGAACACGATTTCTGTTGTTTTATTTTGGTAGAGTGAAGTAGAGGTCATTAGCATATGATGTAAAAAAGTAATCCTGTATTATAGGTACCTAACTAGTTTTAGAGTAAAAATACAGTTAGGTAGGTAATCGAAACTGATAAATTTATAGTTTGGCAAGTTTGATTGTACCCAAGTCTATGGACACAAGCATTGCCACTGTCAACATCGACCAATCAGAGAGCAGTGTGTTATTTGCCGTATTTAAAAAAAAAGCGTAAAATTAAAAGCTCGTCTGTGATTGGTCGAACCGTTTAGAATCTTACAAGTGGATATCTGTTAGTTTATAAATTTACCACGAGACGTCGCAAATTGATAAATTTGCGAAAATATGGGCGTAAAATAATACACTTTATCTCTCGTTTAGAATCCTACGAAAGTTTATAATTTTCCTAGGAAATTTATAAACTTGCGGATCTTTTTATTTTCCGGTGACATATATATGCCGAAGCTTGAATTTTATTTTCGCACATCGCAATGTTTTTTGTCCATTAACGGCCATTGGCTCCCTCAGGATCTAGTCCTTAACCTGTTCGATTCATTACTTAAAAATACTAAAATCGGCTAAGAACTCATAGAGAAGTTGATCAATTTACATAAAATCAATATAAGATAAGTAGAGAGTCTAAACTAACCCCAAAAAGCAAGGTAATCTGTGAGCTAGATGGTTAGGGAAAGCATACGCAAGGGTTATCGAATGGTTGACCAAAAACTTAGTTATCTCGGTTTTGGCTGCCTTTGCAATCGTTAGCACCCACTGAAACGCGCTGCGTCTTATATAGTCCGTTTTCTTGTGGCGATTTATTCAAAGACAAACTCTATGGTCGAACTGGGCCGGTTCTAATAAGCATTAAAGACTAGGAGACAGTTGAATCAAATGAGGAGTACTGACTGAACGAAATCCATGTGCAGGGGCGTGGTCTTCCCGTCGGGGGCCACGAGCGCCTTGAGCAGGCCGTGCTTGGAGGCCACGAGGCGAGTTGTGTTGCGGCCTTTCCCCCCCTCTCCCTGGTTACGTAGCCTGAGTTCCACGTCGGAGTCCAAACGGGCGGCGCCCCTCTCCACCGGGAAAACGCTCGGCAACTCCACGGCCCAGTAGTCCGCGTTGTATACGCGCATGTGCGCGTACGATGTGTACCTACGCACGCACGTACATTACTCATACTTTCAAGTCCGAATACTTCAAAATAAGATGATTCTAATGTTTTTTTTACACTTAAGGTACTTCCTCTTTTGTTGGACCTCGCTTTAAGCTGTTTTCATGAAATTTTAAGTACTTAGAAACTATATACATGTTATTTATATTTATTATTTTAGCTTATAACAAATTAACTTCAATCATTAATATGTTTACTGCCTAATTTAATTTTTCTCGGCGTCGTTACAGTTAAATGACGTCACAACGAAATTGCTTTAATATTTAAGAGTGTAAAAGTTCGCGACATTTCATATAAATATTCAAGTCCAAATACTTCAAAATAATGTGACTAATTTTCATAAAATTTTGGACTCTTAAGGTGAAATTAAGATAGTTTAAATAAATGCAACTTTGAGATTTCCAAAGTAACCGAATTAACTTTATGGATACTATTTTTTTACACTTTTAAATAAAATGCATAATTTATATTTCATCCTGCCTCCTTTATAGGAGTCGTTATCACAAGATGAGTAATGTGCACTTTTTTGTTGTGTATTTATTTCTATCATAACTAGTTTCCTTATTTCGAAGTATTTAGACTTGAATGTTTCTATAAAATGGCGGGAGCGTTAACGCTTTTAAATATCAAAGCAATACGGTTGTGATACAGAAACCTGTAGTGACACCGAGAACAATCAAATTAGGCGGAGTAAAAATTAAATGATTGCCATAATTTCTCATATCACAAAATTATAACGACGACGAACGAAATTTTCCATACACTTAAAGAGGTCTGACAAAGCATGAAATACTGAAAGTATAAGAACTACAAATAGTTAAATAAAATTATTCCTTTTGACATTGACAAAAACGGGCTATCCCAAATAACACTAGTTACTTTATATGAAGATACAGAAAAAACAAGAAATATCTCATAAGTTATCGTGACAATCTCACTTGTTGATAGCCATGCTGTCCCTGAGGGAGACGGTATATGTGATGAGGGCCAGGGCTGGCACCTCCACAGGGAACGAAAGCTGGAACTTGTTGGCAGCCAAACCCAGCCTTGCCTCGCCACTCACCACCGGCGATACCTGCGCCATCACTGGATCGCCTGATGGGTCGAACACCTGGTAGCAATATATATAATTATTTTTAAAACGACTATAGACATTCCACTCCCAATACTCCAAACAGTTATTTTCATTAATACATACTAATTTCACACTCGCATGCTCAAAACAGTTACATCTTGACTTTGTTGTAATCAACGATGTAATGAAATCATAAAACTGATATTATTATGATAACAGATTTTTTTTATTATTATTTATGGTGACGACGTATAATATTGTAAATCCCCACGGTCCAATTTGCGCATATTTACGCTATCGGTACGAACAGTACAAATACAAACTGTATAAATTGCGCTTACGTTCACACTCGTATACCACATGACGTCACGAATGACGTCATCCATCACGCACACAGTACACATTCCAAATAGGTAGTGCATCGTGTGCCCAAACGTCAAATTCAATTTTGGCAGCAACTGTCACGAATAATAAAAATAATATATTTGCTTGACGCTTGACTTGACGTAGTAAAACAGTTAAAATCGTCGTCAGTTTCATCCAATACATTCTCCAGTAGAACGAAATCCATTAATTCGTCTCTAATCAAAGAATAGCAAAAAAAGCAATGAAAATTTAAATTTAAGATGGGTTATGTAATTATGTTTATGACAGATGAACAAAAGCGTGCTCACAGCTCGGTCCAATTTGTTTGCACGCTTACAGCGCACAGTGCTCATATCAAAATGGACCGTCCGTTTGCAGTGTTCGTAACGTGTGCACTGTGTGTATAAATTGGACCGCAACCAATGTCGTTACTTCTGTTAAAGCTGAAGAGTTTCTTGCGCCCTTTTTTGTCAGTTAAAAGACATCTTGAATGGATGGTAGGTAAAAATATTTGACGATTAAAGACAACTTACTTTAAGTGCATATGAATAAAGTTATTTTCAGTAAATTATACTTTAAAACTTGCCTCGACATGGGGAGTGGACACAAGAACCGTCATGATCTCGTGCCTGGTGAAAGTAAGCGCATTATATAGTACGATCCTCCTAGATGGGGAGACGATATCCAGGGCAATGGTGATTCGCGAAGGTATCTCGTCGTGACGCCTCCAAACGTCGTCCACTTCCATGTAGACGTCCTCCTGTGTTTGGTCCAGAAGAGGTGGTCGTTTCAGGAGGTGGTACGCCGATTGCTGTATAGCCGACTGGCAGTACTTTATGGCTGTCAACAGTCTGGATGAAGTAACACAGCTGTTAATAGACTAAAAAAACAGAAGAGGTTATGACACATGTCAAGTTGGTAGAGTACTCGTCCGAATAACGAGGGGAACGTAGGATCGAGTCCCGTCTGAATAAAAAGTATTTAGATTTCTTTTAATAATAAATTCTTTAGATATTTAGGTATTACACTTCCGCGCATATATTTGCGTATACTTCATATTTAATAAGGAATGACGTGATAAGAGAATGGTGTGGTGTGGAAGAAGATATAGTGACAAAGATAGAAAAATAGATTTTTAGATGGTTTGGCTTTGGACATACAGAAAGGAAGGACGAAAGAAGATTTAAAAGACAGATATATGAGGCAAATGTGAATGGGCAAGTCGTTAACGGCAGAAGAACTTTCAAGGACCAAATAGAGGATGTCTTAAAAAAAGGCCAGGTCTAAAGAACACTTAATCGATGAGCTTGAATGAAAAGGCTGATGGGAGTTGAAGAAACTAGAGATGTATGTCGGGATCATGGTAATTGGAATTTTTTTTTTCATCGTAATACAGTTTCTACAGACTGAATACAAACATGATAGGATGTTGCTAATTTATAAATATAACTTAAAGACTAACTATTAAAATTATAAAATACCAAAGGAGCATTCCGAGGATTTATGTAATCTGTAATCTAAGATCACAAATTTGTTATTTGTCTGTCCGCTCTTTTTCCATTGTATCAATTAACGTTACCATAGCAACGCGTTAACCGCAAGTAGTTCGTCTACCGGACGCTAGATTGCGCTAACGGAAAAATATTTAATAAAAGAAAAAAAAATAAGAATTTTGTCCACCCGTGCGAAGCCGCGACGGGCCGCTAGTCTATAATCTAAGACTACAAATTTGTTGTTTGTGTCTGTCTGTCCGCTCTTTTTCCATTGTATACGCGTTACCATAGCAACGCGTTGCCGGGTCAGCTAGTTAATATATAATATAATTATTTCGATTGTCTGAATTTATCACACATGTATTCTATCAAATCTGTGGTCTCTGCCTACGCTTGCGGAAAAAAGGCTATTTTTTATGTATGTATGTGAGTAAGTATGAAAGGTGCTCACTTCTTGGCGTAGTCTTCCCGCACCTCGTCCCTGGAGGTGCCGGTGATGGCGTCGTGATGCTGGAACAGCGCCAGCGCTCTACGAGCTGCATCAGCTCGGTCTCGAAGCTGCACTCCCACTACGGGTGTCACTGAGTGGGAGGACACCGCCTGGGCGATTATCACCTCCGCTGCCCTTAAAACACGAGTCGACAAATTTGTTTTTGAAGTTAAACTTCTTTTGGCGCCTTTGAAAAAATTATGAGAGTAAATTTTTACTGACACCTAAAAGTGACATGAACATAGCAACAGGATGAAGTTGGCCGCTAATTGTCTCAATATTTTGTAAAACGTTGTAATTGATTACATACTCTTTGGTTTTCGTTGGAACTGATGATTATATGCAAGGCAAAAGTTAAATATTTATGAATGTGTCTGTGTGTGTGATTTTAATTTTTAGAATGCTGTCGACACTTGTAATTGTTGTGTTTATAGGTACAGTACTTATTATAAACTCTGTATTAATGTTGAATTAACGCAATGTTAGTGTTGCTTATTAAATAAATAAATAAATAAATCATATATGGTGGATAACAATAATTTAAATATAATAACAATTTCATTATTATTTTATTATAATCGTGATTTTTTTGTTTTATTCTAATTTTATGTCGCTTTTAATTACTTAGTTACCTCATGTTGGGTGTATGTATACTTGGATGACAGTCTAGTGCTACTATATCTTACGACAACTTGATAATGCAATGAATTAAACTAAGCTAATAGTAGGTCATCAAAGACCTATGTCATATTGTAGTGCGTAACGCTAAGTTACGCTGCAAGTGTAAAGTACGATTATTCTTCACTGCTCTACTCCGCGATGTGATCTTTATCGTAACGACGTTGCCAGAATGATATTTTTGTAACATTTTACTTGATTTTAAACGTAACTTCAATATAAATAATAAGAATTAATAAGAAAAAGCAATCTTCGTTTCGAAAATTAATGTATAAAAATACATGATAAGTACCGGCTAGTCGTAGCATTAGGTTTTGTTTTGAGTTGTCTTCGCTATTAATTTTACAAGATTTAATGTCTATATGTAGGTGTCACTGACTACAAATGTAGCCGAGATCGATGGCTTAACATGCTTTTCGAATCACAAAGGAGCTCGAGAAAGAATTTATTTGGTCATCAGTCCGGTAACCAGTAACTGCGTGGGTTGTTTAACAATCGCAATCGTAGGCTGAAAATTGCTAATAATTGCGCCACCGAACTCTCACAAAAAATTACAACAGGGAGACTGAGATAAAGATTTAAAAGAGCCATAATAAGTACAAAATAAGTGCCAATTTTAAATGCAATGTAATAATATTCTGTGATACAAAACAAACTGGTATAAAACCATTTTATTAAATAAGTGGCATGGTTTCCCGTCAGAGAACTTGGATTTAAACTTGGACAAAGATGATATAATGTTTTTTTATAAAAAATTAGATAAGTAGCATACAATGATAAATCTGCCGTGATCTGTTTCACTCCTTCGACTACAACAAAGGAATAGAAACTGTATATATCGTCAGATCTGTTATATAAACAAAAAACATAAATATATAATAGAAGATGGATTATATCATCATTTAAAAAGTCCATTAAAATTTTCTGAAACTATTTTAAACCTTATCTTATCTAATGGAAATAAGGTGCAATACCTGACGTAAGCGCCGAGCACTCGGTCCATGGCCTTGTAGAAGGGGCGCGAGGTGTAGTACCCGCTCCAGTAGTGCTGGTTGCGGTCGGCGTACGTGAAGAAGTCCCCGGACAGGACCGGGAACTCGGACAACTTCGTCTCAGCGTGGACCGCCTTGAAGTAGTCTTGCAGAGTACCAAATTGAACCTATAAACGACATTTAAATCGTCTTATATTTAATAAAATCCAAATATTTCTTAAGCTGACACCAGCTATAGAGAGGGAATTTATATGGATTTGAGTCCCAGTTTTTTTTTGTAATATATATTTTATTGTAAACTTTAAATCTACTTTATTACGATTGTGTTTAAATTAATGTAATTCAACAATTAAGTAGTTGAAAAAATAAACACTCTATTTCGTTGAATATGTTTTGTTACGAGCTGCGGGTTTTGGATAGTCAAGTTTACACACAGTATAAAACCATCCAAATAAAGTTCCCAATCAAAAATTATCTCTTCAGTACCGTCGCAAAATATCCCAGCCGCGTACGTAAACCACGTTTACAATAAGCCAGTAACTCGCTGCATTGGCTTATTAATCAACTATTCAATTCGCTCCAAAGATTACTTTCTTGTCGCTTCAATCGTTTTCAAAATCACAACTGCCCATTACGCGGCCGCGCTCGGTTCTAAATATAGGACAACGCAGCCGCGATCGTTCTAGAATCACCACGTCGAGTCTACACAAAGCTCGTACACGTTCGCGAACCATCTCGCTCAGTCGCCAATGCGCGCACTTTCTATCTAGCTAGAACAGATAGTTAACCGCGACAATTTTTTCGTATGATTTTAATATACGTCTCAATTCTACGTAGTAACACTATAATTAGCTACTGCAGTTTCGTCCGCAGGTCTGAAGTTTAAGCCAGTTTACATTGTTACCGTCTTCACGGCTTCTAAGTCAACTAAGCCTATGACCCTTGACCTTAGCGTGGTACTGGACTATTCTGAACGTGGTTTACGCGAGCAAATAGGATATTCTGCGAGGAAACTAAACGCGATAGGAATATTAATCTACTCTACTAACTCGAACGCTATTAGGGATATTCTGTTATGAATAGTAGCTCAATTGGGATATTCTGTGACGAGATACAAAAAGAGTTTGGGTTGGGATATTCAGCAACGACTATTAAATTCGATGGGATTTTTGTGATGAAATGTATCACTATTGAGATTTATTAACCGATGAATTGTTACTCAAATGTGATACTCTATGACGAAGTTTATTGCGTTTGGGATATTATGCGACAAAACCATGAGGCAAGTGGATCAATAGCGCGTACCTCGGCGTTGTAGGACTCGTGCGCGTTGATGTGGTCGATGAGGGCCTCGTAGTTGACGAACTGGTTGTCCCACTCGTTGGAACGGTCGTAGCGGAAGTCGTCGCCTAGCGGGACCAGTACCACACTACTGCGGAACAGCTGCGCCTTCTTCCGCCACTGGTCGAGGATCAGGCTCGTCCTGCCACCAACATTTCACGAACATTTATTACTACAATCCTATTCCTGGCCTGGTTGAATTTCGAAAAATGACATTTTTTTAAAGTAAACTAGCTGACCCGGCCACGCGTTGCTGTTATAAATTAAAATCAAACTTATCCTATGTTCTAAGCCGGTAAGAATCCAGTAAAATGAAAAAAAAACAACAAAATCGGTTGAGTAGTTTCGGAGTTAATCGTGGTCAAACACTGGGTTAGGGAATTTATATACCACTATTTCGCCTGATGGTAAGCGACGATGCGATCTAGGATGTGACGCGCTTGCCTAAATGATACCTTTTCACTAAATTGTATTTGTAAAGAAACAGACTCAGGCAAAAACTTCCACTCTTTAGCGGTACGGATCACAATGTTGGAACTAAAACGCTTAGTACGACTCTTTGGCATATCAACCAATTAAAGGTGGCACTTACTTGTAAATCTGATTTCCGATGAAAAACACATCGCTTTATCAGCACTTTTTAATTGACCTCAACTCACATGTATTAGCAATTTATTGTACAAAAACACTCCGCATTCATCAACCATACCAAGCACGCGTACTCATATCATTAATTAATTATTAGCTTAATTTAGTTACTTTAATCAAATATATATCAGCTTAAACTATTATATTTATCATTTATTAGTTCCATCCCGAATATAGAGTGACAGTGAAGGGTGTAAGGTGTGTCACTGTCTTGGTGTCTGAGGTACCTGCATTTATTTGCGGATTTTGCATTTGATCTTAAATCTATGATTATACAATTATTTTTTAGTAATCCACGTATAATGCCTTTAAGGAAACTTATCTACTTCAATACCATTGACACAAATTGATAATATATTTATCCATTACCGGCATTACGTGATAAGATAAACTCAAATTAAAAGTTTAATTAACTATTATTGAAACTGACCGTTCCTCCACGTTTTTGTCGATAATCTTCCTCGGTGCAACTCCCCACGGGCATGTGACGCCATTGCCGGGCAATCTTTTGAAGTCAAATTGACAACATATCTGTAATGATAAATATATTTTATGAGTGGCTGTTGTGACATAGTCATTTGACACATCTTTTTGACCCAAAAGTTTGTGTCAAAATATATAATTACTACTTAAATAAAACAAACTCATAAGTTGTTATTATTTTTGGACTTTCCGCTGCGAAGCAACTTAATTCAATTTTTATTTGTGCCAGATTATTAACGTATAGTTAAGGTTACTCAACTTCTCTTTAACTACAGTGGATTTAGCTTATAACGACTATTAATGGACCATTTTAGCCTATTATAACTATATACTGTAGAAGCATTAAAATCGCGTGGTTGCTATGCGTCTTTCAAACTTGGTGTACCTATTAAGGGGGTTGAACTTGTTATGTCGCCGAGCAACTGGGCTGAAGACATATGTATTGGACCATGGCGCCAGAACTTTCGTTACAAACCAGAAACCAGTAGAGAACAAACGAAGAATTAAAAACATCCAATGTCTGTACCAGAATGTGCGTGGTTTACGGTCTAAGACATCTGTTTTCTATAATAATGTCCTACAATGTAAGTACGACGTAATAGCTTTGACTGAGACATTTCTGACAAGCTCTGTTTCCGATGGTGAACTCTTCCCCACCGGGTATGTTGTAATTCGCAAAGATCGCGTCGATAATAAGGGTTGGGGTGGAGTATTACTGGCTGTTCGTGAATGTTATTCTGTTCGTGTGGTTAATGATATCGATGGCCTTACGCCGGAAAAAGAGTTGTTATTCGCTGTAATAACGTGGAAAAATGTTAAGTTTTTATGTTGTGTAGCTTACTTTCCACCCAACTATAAAGATGAGCAATATATAAGTGTCCTAACGTGCATTGGAAATGCTATCTGCCTATACCCTGATTTAAATGTCTTAGTTTTAGGTGATTTTAATTTGAACTCATGTAGCAATAATGCTAAGCTTCAATTTGAATTATTCTGTAAATTTAGTATGCTTTGTAACTATAATACTATTTTAAATGACCATGGTGGTATGCTGGATCTCGTACTGAGTGACCTTGACGCTGATCAGATGACCTTAGACATTGCGGATCCGTTAGTGCCGATAGACAAGTACCACCCCGCTCTTGCGGTGGCTGTGAGCTTGCCGTGCTTCTCTTCTCCTCCCACTACCCTTCACCGTCCAGATACATGTTTAGGCTGGAACTGGAGAAAGGCCGACTATGCTTTACTATATGACGCTTTGAGTAACGTTGATTGGTCTGATTTATTTGCCACGACAGATGTTAATTTTGCGGTAGAGGTTTTTTATTCAAAATTATATGAGTGCTTTGATCTTTTTGTGCCAGTCAAAAGTAATTCTTCTCGTAACACTAGATACAATTATCCAAAATGGTATACAGCAGAGATTGTGTACAATATCAAACAGAAGTATTATCATCTGAAAAAGTATCGATCTGAGCGAAGAGAATATAATAGAGAACTTTTTAAATACTACAGGTGGCATGTTAAGAGATTAATTAATAATGCATATCAGCAGCACATACATTTGACTAAAAAAAATATTATTGATGAACCAGCAAAGTTCTGGGAATATATAAGAGATAAAAAAGGGACAGACGACCAGCGGGTCTGTATAAACATGAAAGTGTCGAAGTTTCAGGTCAGGCTGCTGCAGATGCATTCGCCCAATATTTTAGCTCTGTTTTTCTAAACAATGTACCTAAACTAGATCCTGCAGAGGCTTCGCGTGCGGCTCATTCTCTTGGCGACGCGAAATCAGTTACAATCGGGACAATTGATCGAGTGGATCCAAAGATAGCCGCTAGGCGCCTTAAACCTCGTTCATCAGTTGGACCTGACCATGTTCCTGTGTTTATAGGTAGAGATTGTATTCGTGTTCTTGAGGCTCCGCTGCTTTATCTGTACAATCTTAGTATTGGCAACTCAATATATCCGGATTCTTGGAAAGTGTCCAGAGTAACGCCAATTACTAAGGGAGAACCTGGAAACCTTGTTTCGTCTCACAGACCAATCGCAGTGCTTTCTGTATTCGCTAAATTATTTGAATCGATATTAAGTCGTATTATTAGTAGTCAGACTAACACCTTACTGCACGATAGTCAACACGGTTTCCGTAAAGCAAGATCGACAACCACCAATCTAGTTACCCTTGCAGATTACGTCTATGCTGAGTTAGATGCGGGAAGGCAAGTTGATGCCGCCTATTTTGATTTTAAGAAGGCCTTTGACCTTGTGGATAATGACATCCTTTTGGAAAAGTTAGCAATTGTTGGTTTCACTCCCTAACTGCTTAAATTTTTTGCAAGCTACCTTAGGGATCGTCATCAATTTGTGAAGGTGGATGGATACGAGTCGAACATGTACTATACTAGGTCTGGAGTGAGTCAAGGTAGTACTCTCGGCCCAACATTGTTTTTATTTATGATAAATGACTTGCCTGAGGCGGTTAAAACTGCTCAGTGCCTTTTATTCGCCGACGACCTTAAATTATATTTGGGAATATCTCACGAAAATGACACCCTAGCTCTTCAAACTGATATAGACGCCGTTGCACAGTGGAGCCAAGACAATTGTCTCTCGTTTAATACTTCAAAGTGCAAAACTATAACTTTTACAAGGAAACGGGACTCAATAGACACGAAGTATAAACTTAATGACGCACATATGGAAAGAGTTAATAATATACGTGACCTAGGACTGACTTTAGACAATAAATTTGACTTTCATGAGCATATGACAGAACTGTGTAAATCTGTAAGTAGAACTTTAGGTTTTATTATAAGGACAGCCTCACAATTCAGTAATATGAATGTAGCCGTTGTATTATTCAACGCTTATGTACGTAGTAAGCTTGAATATGCAGCTGAGATTTGGGCACCTTATGAAGATACATATGTTTTAATGTTAGAAAGAGTACAGCGTAAATTTTCTCGGTGGTTGTACAAAAGGATTTATGGCTTTTATCCTTTCCTTTACCCCTCTCTATTCGTTTATGGAATGGTAGGTTTTGAGACATTGCATTTCAGGAGGATAAAGCTCCTAATAATGCACTATATTCGGGTGTTGCACGGAAAGGTTGACAGTTCGGCAATAGTTGGTGGGTTCGGCCTTCTAGTTCCGACACGCGTGCCTCGAGATAGCCGGGGAATGATGGTGGAACCACGTCGTCGCCCTCGCTTGCTGAGGAGACCGGTCACGCGCACGCGATACGCCGCTCATGCGCCCACAGTGCGCGCCCTGACTCTGATCGGCGACATGCTCACTCGATGCGATGAAATTGACCTGTTCGCTGATACGTTACCACTTATTTGCACTAAGGCTTACCAGTTTCTTGCTGGTTTATTGTAACATTTAAGCCTTTTACATTTCGATTTATTATAAACTCATTTGCAAAAAAAACGGGCACCTGAGCAATGAACCATTTCAAATGTTAATATTGCTTTGTTTGATAATTATAGGTAGTTTTATCCTCACAATTTGGTAAATTAATAAGCAAATAATCGTTTTCATCAGTATTTCATAAAATTTTGATACAATTTATGGGAAATAATGCTAAACCTCACTAGTAGTGTATGTTCGCTAGTAGTGCATATGCTCATGAAGTAAAAATAAAAAAGTTTTTTCGTTTGTTTTTCTTTAATAAAGTAAAAGCAGATAAATGGTTAGTATCGAGTGTGACCCCCTCTAGCTAAAATCGCAGCTTGAATTCGTCTGGGCATGCTAGCGAGTATATCCCAGATACTTGTTTGCGGAATACGTTCCCACTCCGCAGTAATCACATTCTTCAACTCTTTGATGGTCTGCGGAGTCAGTTGTACTGATCTCACACGTCGTTTCAGAACGTCCCAGACATGCTCTATGGGATTGGGGTCGGGACTTCGAGCTGGCCAATCCAAACGACGAATGCCGACCTCTTGCACATACGCTTTAACATCGCGAGATCGGTGGGCGCGAGCATTGTCGTCCATAAAAATAGAAACTTCACCTATAGCGGCAAATGCAGGTTGTGCATGAGGAATTAGAACTTCCGTTATGTATCGATGCCCAGTCATTGAGCCGTTTTCAATGAAGACTAACTCTGTACGATCCATTGAATTTATTCCTGCCCAAAACATAACAGAGCCCCCAACATAAGGTGTGATTTCTTCGAAACATGCCTCTGCAAAGCGTTCTTCTTGTCTTCTTAGCACTCGCCGACGTCGATCTTCACCGAACAGAGATATCCTGGCTTCATCAGAGAACAAAACCCTATTCCAATCTTCTTGAGTCCATGATTCACAATTTCTAGCGAACCTAAGCCTGTGAACTCGGTGCTCACGGAGTAATTTGGGGCCGCGGGCCGGGCGGTGACTGCGTATATTGGCAGCGAGAAGCCTCCTCCTGACCGTCCATAGACTAATATGCACATTTCTTACTTCTTGGAGGTTGTTCTTAAGATCCACATACGAAAATTTGCGATTTCTCAATGCGCGACTCAAAAGAAAACGATCATCCCGTGGTTGGGTACATGGTTTTCTTCCAAAACCAGGCCTTCTCTCGACGGAACCAGTCTCCTGATATCGCTGCCAGGTCCTTTGGACCGTCGAGCGACTAACATTTAGCCTCCTAGCCTCTTCAAGCAGCGCGATAATTTTGGTAGCTTTTACCACTTTATTTTCCATTTTAGATACAGCCAAACAGCAATAAATAAAGCTTTGACAGTCAAGGATATGAAATTAATCGATGAAAATTGAATAAAAGTTATGAAAGTCGATGTTAACTTCTGGAACTACGCGCCAAAAATATAGGAAAAAAAGGGGTTTTCTGGAAAAATGAGCATCAAATGAAAATTTGAATTTAGAATGTACTTTTTTAAATACCACGGCATTTTTAAAACCGGCCAGTAACGTGTACAAACGATTGAAATCTTTTTTGTATTGTATCTTTTTAAAGATGAATGAAAATCAAAACCGCCCGTTTTTTTTGCAAATGAGTGTATTTTGACATGATTTTGATATTCTTTAGTTCATTTTTTATTTGTTATTTGTTAGTTATTTATTTCTAGTTCACATTTATTTATTTTTTTGTGACTAATGCTTTTCAACCCATTAATTGGCCATATTGTTACTGTTTATATTAATATTAATTAAGTCATTCCTTTGATTATTTTTTTTTTGTGACTTGCATGTGTGTTGGAGAGATCTGTCAACTTGCATTGTTTTTGATTAATAAATAATAATAAATAATAATAATATACGAAGGCTTATCCATATTGTTGATATTGTAGAATGTGTAACGTTGAAGACTTTACACATAGCAACATCGCTCACCATTTTTCAGTCACGAAATAATATCCACTTTTTCTTCAACAGTAAACACACATCTGATTACGGAGTAACAAAGAATGCTTAAATGTAACTTTATCTACCTGACTATTCATAAACTGCTGGTCTTATATATATATTTTTTTCCAAAAAAAGAAACACAAGAAGGTACTAATATTACGTTTAGATTTGAGTAAAAAAACTTTGTGGGAGGTCAAACATAGAAATGTGTGTATAACAGGCCAACAGGATCCCACCTCTCAGATAAGCAGAGTTAGTAGCAATATTCAGTGTTAACCGATTCGTTGCTGATGCAGCCACTGAAATCGTGTCATTTTTAAATCGATGATAACTCCTTCAAATCAAGTTTTAGGGAAATCAACCCAGAATTAAACTATCTTCATTTTTCACGTAAATTAAGCTCGTAACCTTCGTTTCTGTAGTTGTATGTAGCAACGAATCGGTTAAAAAAAAGAAACTAACATAGTTTATGCTCAGGTACTAGGTTGTGTCACATAAATTTTTCTTAATTCAAAGTGACTAATAGATAATATCATCTGCGCATGTAAACAAAAGATAAGGAAACTTGTTGATCGCCGCGGTCTTTGTGTATAGACTAGTCGCAACATCTACATCGGATTTCTAGGAACTTGTGCAAATTGTTCATTAAAACTAGTCGCTATACCGGAAATCAGCGTTATATCCAAAGCTATAGCCACATTTTTTCTTTTGAAAGTATACTTCTAAATTCAAGGTACATAAGTATAAAGTCGCTAAAACAACAGAGGACGTTATAAATGTAATCCACTGCAACATTATTTAAATAAACTAAGAATGTTGGACAAATTTGTAATTTTCAGATAAGTTGGATGTTTTTGAAGTAAAACTTCTTTACGCACGTTTCACTTGGGGAGTAAGCTAGTGAATGCGTGACGAGAGCGTTACGAAAAGTGTGATCGGGCTTAGCGGACGGCGGAAGCTGAGAGGGAGATATAAGTTAGTGAAGATAGAAAGATAGACTTACGTTGTATATTACTGTAGGGGCAAGAGAGACAGGTGCGAGCACATATTTTCTTTCTCTCTTTCTCTCATAGCATAATATATCTATATATATAGTGTTGCATTGTGAAATCTTATATAAGAAGACAAAGCAATACCTTCGGATCTGGTCCACAGGTGTGAGGCACGTCATACGAGTAGAATGGCATCATATGTGTAAATAGATCAGTTTTGCCCACGCCATCTGTAATTTTAAATCAATATTTAAATAAGCCATGTTATCGAATTTACTTATGACTATTTACTTATGAAAGTGTGTCAATTTTCGTTGTTTCTGAATTCCATGGCACAAATGGTTTAGGTACTTTAAATGGGTTGAATAAAAATGTATACCATGTTTTCTAATATTTTTATTATATTAGTTAACTTAAATGCTAAAGAATTCTGCCTTTTGTTTATTTAGTAAACAATTTTCACATGTGCAACATTGCAATGTTTCATCATGATTTTATACGTGTTCTAGTGTAAAGAATGCCATACACTTGTTTTTTTAAATAAATCTGAAAATTTTACACAATTTTATGTTATGTTCTGAAATGCCAGGATTTATTCAAACATAAGTTGTGTTAGAAATATAAAGTATTATGAACTTTAACTTTAAATGATGACCTTTAACAACGTTATTTTATAATGTACTAGCTGACCCGGCCACGCGTTTCTGTGGCTCATTTATTATATTTTGAATATTTTTTATTTATTACAAATTAAAATAAAAACGATACCATGTATTTGCTGTAGAAAAGTACCCCAGAAAAGACAACGCTGGCATACAGCGTAACAAGTACAAGAAAATTAAAATATTAAATACTACCATAGCTTTAAGTTCCTTTGTTAATAACCATAATGAGACATTGTTTTTTGATTAACTAAATATAAAAACACCCACATCCCTGAGTCCTTAGGTAGGATTATTTTACAGATGGTCTGTGAAAACGTCAAAAGATGTAACTCACCCCACAGCTGCCTCCATTTGAACTCCAGCTGCCTGTTAAGAGCCAACTCCTTCTTGATCCGGTAATGCACCCTCTGTATGACTGTGTTGTCTATCCCGGCCAGCTTCAGCAGGTAAGGCTGCACGCTGGAGTGGCCGAAGGGGTCGATGGCCCACCCACTCTTGGGCACGTAGCCCAGGTTCTCCAGCAGCCACTGGTGGCCGGTGGTCAACTGCTGGACGATCGATATCCAATGGGAGTTGGCCTCGTCGTTCATCACCCAACCCCCGGTCACAATTTCTATTTTACCTGAATGCAACAACCTGAAAATTTGGAATTTGGATTGTTAAAAGTCGTTTAAATCAAACAACAGGGTTTTTTGCACATAATTTATATTTAATCCTGACGTTTCGATTCATTCGTTCAGAGCCATCCTGTGACCAAGCTATAAAGGAGTCGAAACATCAGGATTAAATATTAATATATACTCTAAGAACACAAATTTGTTGTTTGTGTGTTTGTCTGTCCACTCTTTTTCCCGTTCTTTTTCCATACTATACGCGTTACCATAGCAACACGTTACCGAGTCAGCTAGTTATGTCCAATTCCGACCCGGTCGGATGTCGGTCAATGTGGAAAACGAACTTTTCTACATTGGCTCGAACTGGGTTTTGTGGTACCGTCGCTATCTCTGAAAGCCATAACAAAAGTGCTGTGGGGCTGTCCCCACTTTTGCTATGGCGGGGGGGAGGGGTCCATAAAAAAATCACGAAATATCACAAGGGGGGAGGGGGGGTGTAGTAATATATCACGTGTATTTATTTTTTCACCAAACGCGTACAAAAAGAAAGCGGCTTACTACTTCTGTACAAAGAAAAAGCTTAGGTACATGTGAAATCTTGTCACAAACAACTGAATCCGAGCGATAATAGTCTAGAGATGCACAATGTTAGTCCTTCCCGCATCCTAACGCGACGATCGAACGGTAGATCGAGAGAGATTCTGTGCGTAGTGCGCGAAAATGATGACGCCGAGTGGCTTGATGAAGCCTATGTTGATCTTCAACAAAGCACTGTGCCAACAACTGACTTGCAAGATGCTTATAAATACAGTTATTGGTGTTGAAGAAAGTCTTGCTAATCCGTGGTCCGAGGATACTGCACATTAAATTATGTTCATGTATTAGTACAAAAAAAGGTTTTCGCATTTCTTTCATTATTTTTATATCAGTCAAAAACAACCTGCAGCCTTTCTGTCTATTATTATTGTAGTCTTTAATTTTCTATAATAAAATTAAATGATACTTATACCTGTATTTTATAATATTTAAAAAAATTAAGATTCTTTGTAGATACTAAAAAATACACGTGATATAGGGGGAGGGGGGGGGGGGGTGAATTTTAAATCTCACCAAGTATCACCAAGGGGGAGGGGGGTTCAAAAATTTCAAAAAAAACATCACGTGATTAATGGACCGCCCCTTATGATAAAAGAAAAGCGACCAAGTGAATAAATCTAAGAACCGCCGCAAGGTATACACCTCCTTAAAAATAAAAAAAACATCCAAATTAGATCACCCGTTTAAGAGTTACGGTGCCACAAACAGACAACTCCTCTTTTGCGTCGAGGGTTAAAACAGCTCCGATCGCTCATCCATCCAAAGGAGGTAATACGTGAGAGCTATCAATGGGTTGGTTCAGCGTCTCATCTAATATAGGTACTATCCAAAAATATTTATGTTGTGTAGACTAACAGGTGGGACTTCTCATTAAGTACTTACTCTCGGAAAGCTTCCTTCTCCATATCAGTCGCGTCGGAGGTCCACCACAGGGCCAAGTAGCTGGTCTCAGCCCATATGAACTTCCTGCCAGCGGGTGACAGTTTGTCCACCATATTCGTAAAAATGGCCTTAGTCTGAGTTTTGTAATAATTCTCAAAAGTTTTCAGCCATCCTATATAAAAAAATAAGTTATGTATAGTTTTACACGTTTCATTCATTCACACGTAAGTATTAACTTTCTAGTCACTTAGTCTAGTCATTTGACGAAATCCGTGGTAGAGTGGCTCAAATACCGGTTTTCAGCGTATCGCCACTCAAAGGTCCCGGGTTCTATTTCCGACCGGTTCGATGTAGAAAACAAATTTTCCATTTTCCCTCGGGGACTGGGTTTTGTGATACCGTCTTTATCCTGAATTCCATAACACAAGTGCTTTAGGTACTTAACTTGGATTCAGAATAATTTATTCGGTGTTGTGTAATTACTCGTATTTACATACATACACGCACGCACGCACGAACACACGCACGCGCGCAAGCACGCACACACGCAAGCACGCACACACGCACGCACGCACGTACGCACGCGCGCACACACACACACACACACACACACACACACACACACGCACACGCATGGTGCGTACGTACGAAACACAAGCACTATTTTTGTTTTGCGTTTTTTTTCTGTTTCTTTTTATACATATTGTATGATATAGAAGAACGGGGTCCTATATCTAGCACAAGTATGTAAGCTTAAAAGAATCAAATAATCAAATCACGCTATAACTAAAATCAGTACCAATATTAAGCATTTGAGTTTTTTTAATGAAAAATTGCTGCTGTTGCTTATCTTTTTTGCTTACTATACATCTAAACCTTGCCTGGCATGCATACAACATCTTAGTTTTATCAAAACTTTCATCTGGATGCTAAAAATGATAAATTAATTTTTCAAATTTATTATAGTGTGTGTCAAGCACACACTGTGTTCGTATTTTATTATACTTTACTGATCAATTATTGCCAGTTACTAGGAATATGTCTAGGTTATTATCACGATTATATTGGCACAGTCAATACACACCAACTCCATTACATGTTACAATAGTTTAAATAAGAAAGTATTTATTAACAATACAACTATTATACTTCACTTAATTTTATTAATATATAATACGAGATTTGACTCATTTATGAGTAAAGGTGTAACGAGGCGCCATAGCTATATTGGCGACTCGTTGCTTTCATTGGGCTCTTCTCTGGCCATTTCTCATATTTTTCTCTTGGTTTCCTATTTTAAATTTACTGTCTGTCTCTTTTTATTTGTTTTGTTTAAAGTTCGAAGTTCATTCTTACCAGAGTCAGCGCGTAGAGCGGTTGACTCACCGATAACAATCATTTATACATATTTATAGTGCTGAGCAGTTATAATAAGCACATAAGTAGAAAAAGCTCATAATGATAATTCACAAGTTTTCCTGTATATGTATTCTGTACCACCAGTTCCTGTTTATAAGTCTATAAGTTTCTTTAAGGCACTATTGTAAGTAGCCCTACCTTCTATAAATGTTTTTAGTGATAAATGTGAAATTGTTTTTGTATTCAGTGTAATTTACCTTTTTTTATATAATTGTTTCAGTTGTGCCTTAATTACTTAAATATAAAACAAGTGACCTAAACGAGCTTTTATTTCTCCGGCTGCACCCGTCACACTGGCGCCTCAACGTGTATAGAACACCACCATCTAGTCAACCAGTACCGGCGAACCGAACTACTATATTTTGAAGATCGTTGTATGTTGTGTGTGATTTTCTTTTTATCTTTTTCCAAATTCTAAAAGGCTTAGTCGACCCCCACTATTTTATCGGCCATATTATTAACTTAATCATCTCATCTCATCTCATCCCAATCCTCATTTTATTTAATTTATAGTAGTTGACAATACAACTACATCACTACACAAAACACTTACAAGACACTTTACCCAACATTTACTACATTTTACAGACAAGAAACTATACGCGGTTTCGAAAGAAACCGGCACAAAATTGTTGCTGATTCTGAGCGTCAATATATCACTCAGATCAGTGCAATTAACACTTACGGGCAGTGCTGAGAGGGAGTACCTCCAGTGTATCCCACATACAAGTCTTAGATTTGGCTAGGCACTTTCCTGGAGGCAATCCGTGCCGACTATCCAGAGGTTCCTACCAGTCTAAACTTGAACACTACACCTACCTAACACTAATTTTATTAAATTTATCTTAGTCTTACTTAACCAGTCCTTGTATAATAGAATAGATAGAAAAAATTTAAACAACTTTAGTTTCACTCTCCTTTCAATTCATCACATATCATCCTATCACTTAGACTATTATAATTTATAGTAGTGACATAACAAACACGCAACTACACACTACACTTACAGTACACTTACCCCACATTTACTACACCCATCAGACAGTAAAACTATACGCGGTTTTGAAAGAAACCGACACAAAATTGTTGCTGATTCTGAGCGTCAATATATCACTCAGATCAGTGCAATTAATACTTACGGGCAGTGCTGAGAGGGAGTACCTCCAGTGTATCCCACATACAAGACTTAGATTTGGCTAGGCACTTTCCTGGGGGCAATCCGTGCCGACTATCCAGAGGTTCCTACCAGTCTAAGCTTGAACACAATACCTACCTAGCACTAGTATTATTAAATTTATTTTAAATCATAACTGTTTTTAAGTAGTTTTTAAATAGCTAGAAAAACACCTCGTTTGGAAACACAATCATTTATTTTTAATAACACTATGAATCCATCACTTATAAATAAACCTGAGCTTGCTTATGAACTTTGTCTCCGCTCAATTCAATTTCCATCTGTCGCAACCGCTGAGGAATTACAAGAATTACTAAATCCAATAATAGACTCAGATTGTTCTATTCTTTCCAGTCCTTACTCCATTGAACGTGATCTTGATAAAATCAAAACATTCTGCTTATGGTTTCTTCATGATTAATTTATCAATACGTTTAAATAGATTAGAGATTACTACATAACATAAATGACTTTTGCAAAACTTCAAGCAAATTTTTCATCCATGACAGCCTGTCAATCAAATTTTAAACCTCTTCTGTCCAACAATAACATAACTACGAACTCCTGGCACAAAATTTACTCAAAACTCTTTAGACCTAAAAAAATTCTTTTATTACTTACTTTTTCTTTATTACTTTATTATTACTTTTATTTACGTTTATACTATATATTACTTTCATTACGTTATTACTTTTTCTCCCAATTAGAATTCTCTATCGTTATTACTTTTCCAAAGTAATTATTTTTTTTTTTATATATTACTTTTATTCATACTACTATTTACAACTCATTCATTCCCTCATTCTATTACAACACATAATAATTACTATACATTAACTGTCTTCATAGAAGACATATTTAATTGTCTGCATAGACGACATCTTCAATTTTGGTCTTCATAGAAGACATACTTAATTATACAGTCTTAGTCTTCATAGAGGGCATTAATTTTTCAGTCTTCATAGAAGACATACTTAATTATACAGTCTTAGTCTTCATAGAGGGCATTAATTTTTCAGTCTTCATAGAAGGCATATTTAATTTCTCAACCGAGAATAGAACCTCTAAGTCTATTGGAATAGCCTCATCTTGAGGAAAATTTTTCTTCCAGCGGGTTGTGACTGGTTAAATAAGCCTACACTAATTTTTATTTTTCATCCAGCGGGTTGTGACTGGCTAAATAAGCCTACACTAATTTTTATTTTTCATCCAGCGGGTTGTGACTGGCTAAATAAGCCTACACTAATTTTTATTTTTCATCCAGCGGGTTGTGACTGGTTAAGCAAGCCTACACTGTTTTATTTTTTTTCACCCAGCGGGTTGTGACTGGTTAAATAAGCCTTCACTGATTTAGGGAGCCAGTTGAGTATTCAATAAATTTTGGATACTCTACCGCGTGGAGTCTGGTTGTCTTATTAAATCAACCATGACCGTTGACTGAAGTATGTTCTGGAAGTATGAAAGTGATGCATGTAAGGAAAGTGATGCATGTAAGGATGCTGGTCTCCTTATTTTCTCATTTCACAATTCTCATCTCATCCATTTTTGTTAAAGATATGTTTTTTTTTTATATAAAATGGTCACTTATTTTTACATAGTTTTATGAAAAAATCCTTTTTATACCCAGGATTTTTTCTTCCAGGGGGGAGCGGGTATTGTAACGAGGCGCCATAGCTATATTGGCGACTCGTTGCTTTCATTGGGCTCTTCTCTGGCCATTTCTCATATTTTTCTCTTGGTTTCCTATTTTAAATTTACTGTCTGTCTCTTTTTATTTGTTTTGTTTAAAGTTCGAAGTTCATTCTTACCAGAGTCAGCGCGTAGAGCGGTTGACTCACCGATAACAATCATTTATACATATTTATAGTGCTGAGCAGTTATAATAAGCACATAAGTAGAAAAAGCTCATAATGATAATTCACAAGTTTTCCTGTATATGTATTCTGTACCACCAGTTCCTGTTTATAAGTCTATAAGTTTCTTTAAGGCACTATTGTAAGTAGCCCTACCTTCTATAAATGTTTTTAGTGATAAATGTGAAATTGTTTTTGTATTCAGTGTAATTTACCTTTTTTTATATAATTGTTTCAGTTGTGCCTTAATTCCTTAAATATAAAAACAAGTGACCTTTTTGTGTGAGCTTTTATTTCTCCGGCTGCACCCCGTCACAAAGGACACTTAATAACTATTTTAGTAATAAAAGAAACCGATACATCTACACAAAAAAACCTTAAAAAAAAAAAATTAATAAAAAGAAATTGGTTATAAAATTTAATCTATAAATTATACCTACCAGTATTATTATAATGATTGTTAATTATTGAATGTTATTACAATCACCTGGGTCGTTATGTGAGTGTGGCACGATGAAAACTTTGAGTTTGTTCTTAGAGTTCCACTGGTCCTCATTGTACTGTATGTTCCAGCCTTGTTTCCAAACTCCACCATCTTTGTCTTCAAACGATATCCTCTCATACATAGAGAGCATCTGTAAAAATAAAACAATATGTTGTTATTATTATAAATATTATTAAATTTGGTTTCCACCATTTTTATTAATTTAATTGAAAATAATGTGACACAGTTTTTTTTATATATTTTAATTTTTTTTTAGATAACTGTTACATAAATTATTACAATAGAAAAATAATAGAAAAAAAAATCGACTTCGGCTCAAGTGAATTCTCAGGTGGGAATCGAACCCGCAACCTTTGGAAGTCTGGTCCAATGTTCTCCCAATTGAGTTACAGAGCCTTGTGGACAGCCGTCGAAATTTTCCAGAACCTTTCATATTTTACGTTGCAAGCCAGCGATGTCTCTTCAAGAGAAGAACATCCTCTCATATTCAAAAGAAACATTTTTAAAAAGGTTTAGGCAAACAAATGTGCTATCGAAGCCTCTGGCGCCTTATCAGTCCTAAGTCGTAAGTCGCTTGCACACTGCACGATGCCTCAGGCCACGCCCCACTTCATTCGGTCAACAATGGTGCGCGTGCGCAAACAAGCAAGTGAGAGCATTAAGAAGTTTAAGCTTAAGGAGATTGACAGTTGACAGTACTGACATCAAGGGCGATTTTAAAACTAGTTGTTTATGATTGGCCATAGTATAAATCGTAGTAAAATACGAAGCCAATTAGGGATAGGTATGGGTCATGTGGGCGTGTCCGATGCGATCAGTGGTAAGGCACGAGAGACCTCGATAGTACCCTTCTAACTTTACGCTGTAGACCAGCATCAATTAGGAGAGCATTGGACCGGACTTCCAAAGGTTGCGGGTTCGATTCCCGCCTGAGAATACACCTGGGTGCCGAGTTTTCTAGTATTTTTCTATTGTAATAATTTATCTTATAAGATAGCGATGAAAAATGCATAAAATATGTAAAAGTTATAAAACAATAACTGTTTTTTCATGTTCATGCTACTATATCCAATCAATGTATAAAAGTTCATTTTGTACATTGGCCCAGCCGAGAATCGAACTCGGGACCAGATAGTTGCGTCACCATGATAATCAGTATGCAAGCTAATATGGAGGTCTCCACATTAAATAACGCATTTATTCGGTAATAAATGCTTAAGAACAAAACCTTTTGCACAGAGGCTAGAATCGCTACTTAATAATTAGAAATTAATGTTAGTATTTCTGCAACTCCTGTTTTATCTTAATTACCAAAAATAATTAATCTATGGTAACTGACGAGCAGATCTCATTCGAGGAAGATAAGGGATTTGGTAGCAGATATAATTTGTTTTTTATCACTTTTGTTTTTATTTAAAACCCTTACAAAATGACAATTGTTTTTTTTTTGTAAGTGTTATAGGCAACAGGTGTAAGTGCAACTATTAAAATTTCATCACTATAATACGTAAATCTTTCATGTAATTAAAATCGAATCACTGATGTCCTGCCAAGTACGTAGGTAAACAAAAGTGTTACCAGTAAAGAAAAACATATGAATTGGTATATTATTTTTAATACTTGGCAACTGTATTGTATATGGTTAGTGTATGCTTTATTTCAGTGTCATTTCATGTATTTATTTTTTTTATTTATTTATTTTATATATGACCTTATCCATTTGTACTTATATTCTGTCTGAAGGAATAAAAAAAAAATAAAAGTTAACAAAATGTCAAAATGACATCTGTAATACCACTTTGATAGTGACATTTATTTGTTCAGCTTGTTTGCTCCAAGGTTAATGATTCGACTTTAGTCCATTTACATTTCACCAAAGTATTTACTTTGTAAACTGTTCTATATTATTGTGTTGTTGTTAGATAATTCGACTTTATAATTTACAATAGGCTAACCAAATAGCAATATCACTACACAAAGTTCTTAACAGAAAATGTACTTAATTATATGATACCTTAGTTATTTTTATTTTATTATAAATTTCAACGATTTGAGTAAGAACTCCATTTATTGCTACAACCCAATTGTCATACCAAATCCCTCAAATATATAAATGTCAACTTTTTTTATTAAGAACAATGTGATTATCACATTATTAATATTCCCTTTAACCCTTTGTTGTAAGCTAAATGCTTTTATTACAAGTTATTAATAATATAAGCAAAATACAATTTCTGAACTTTAATTGAATTAAGTTCACAAATGACAATTTGCTGTCTTTCCAATCCCCTGTTTAAAATAAAATCTTAGGATTTAATTTTTATAATTTTGTATGTTTGTAATACCTATAATATAAGATTACTATACTACATTTTTAATAAATATAAATAGTCATTAACAATACATTGTTTTGGTTCTACAGAATCAAAACTAAAAATTTATTTTATTAATTTATAAAGACCACAGTTCCAAATACTAAAAGACAACATTAAGTGGCACATACAGCTTAAGGTCTGTACATACATATAATATACTAGCTGACCCAGCCACGTGTTGCTGTGTTATAAATTAAAATTAAACCTATGTTATGTCCTAAGTTGGAACAAATTCAGCAAAATAAAAAAAATCTAGTATTTCAGAGTTCATTGTGCTCAAACACTGTGACAGGGAATTTTAAATATATATATATATATATATATATTAGATACATATTAAGGTCTTACGCCAAGTTATAGATCACCTGTTACTTACTTGTATATCAGTTTTTGGAGTTGACTGTAGCAGTATAGGGCATGTTGATGCATTAAACTTTAAATGCATTCTTGGTGGCTCATCCCCAACTGCTTTGTATTCCCTGATCTTGGGTCCTGGATCCTGGTGCTCCACCCATTTCTGTTCAACCTGCAGGTGTTCCTTGGGTCGGACTTGAGGTGGATGGTACTCGGACTGGACTATTTTCTCAACTGCTGATTTGATCTCACCAACAACAGCATGATGTTGGTTTAGTTCTTCCTCAAGGTGACGAAGCTTTGATTCAAAGTTGGACCATTTAATCTATGAAATATTTTTCAAGTCAAGGGATTTAATGAATGGTTTGAAATAAAAATCTAAATAATAAGTCAACAATCTACCTATCCAGAATGGAGATTCGGTATTGAAGTAAAATATTTTAAATAAGTAACTTTTTTGTAATTATTTTAGAATGTACAGAAATTAGATTATGATTGAATATACTTACTTCATCTAATTCTTGGGGGGCTGGTTTTATACTAGGTAGTTTGAAGCTTAAATCGGTGACTACATATAAAATAAAAAGAAATGCAAGGATGCATGTCATCCAAAACACAGCAGTGAGCCTCCTTATCCTCATTCTGATTGAAACAACTCTAAAAACGTGCAAATTCACAACTCTATTATTTTATTGATAAAGAACGTATTTGTTAATAGCTAATAAACCAATGAGAACGCTGAACTACCAAAGTATAAGTAATTGATTTTTACTTGAAGATAAATTTTAATTGAGTGTTCGGCTTGTAGTGAAGTTGTTGTTAAACTAAGACGATTAATTCTAGTGTAAATATTGAAAGAAAAGTTATTCACGGCAATACAACAACAGTGTAACGAATGCGACAACTAAGCATGATATATTTACCAACTTTTCCCTTATTTTATGAACACTGCCAAAAACAAAACTTATTTTACATTATAATTAAGAGAACAGAGTTGCACTAACTAATTAATATAAACTATTTTAATTAAACTTTGTGTTCCACGATCTATGTACAATTTCATAGTATTTCTTCGGAAAAGTGAATAAAGCCGAAATGTCAACGTTAATGACGTCTCGTTTTGTTTACAATTTTTAAAACTTCTGACGTGTCCACCGACAATAAACGAAACGCATATTTTGAATAAAGGATCATGTAATGCTTGATGTTTATTAAATAATGAAACCAATTCTTTCGTATGTAGATTATTTTACAGTCTTCGATAAAATAACAATACATAAAAGTTAATAAAAACTTCAACTAGTCTGTTTTGGCTATGTGCGTGCGTATCCAAACGCGTGTTTTGCGATTTGTTATCGATTTTCGTTAAATGTCAAATTGTTTGTGTGTGTGAAACATGGCGTCGAAGGAGTCTCTGGATGTAAGTTTTTCTTTTATTATCTCTAGAATAATTTTCTTGCATTTATTTATGAATTTTGAATGTATGCATCACATAGTTCTTTTATCTGTGTAATTTTATAGGGTGCCATAATTTTTTAATAGCTAAGACGACCACGCCCCTTGTTTCAAATTCTAATTTGACTTATTTTCGCTATAATTTTTCTATTTCGCGTCTTATAAGGACTGGATAATAATAGAAAGGAAGCTGCTATACTATAGGTTTGTTCAAATAGGTAGGAAGCCTCGTAATGATTAGTTTTAATTCATGAAAATTATTAAACTTTGCTTCTAATCATTTCTCTATGTAGTAAAAGCAACCGGCTTTTTATTGAATTATTCTTTTTTAATTTATTTAATTACGATTTTCTCAAAATTTTATATATTTAAATAAGGCTGACAAAAAATATATTTGTTTTTTTTATATGGCTAATCAGTTATTTCAAATTCTATCACCTGTAACTTTGAAACTGTAGAAAAATTATTGGTTATACTGTTATAATAGGTATATAAAGTAGGACTTCATAAAACTTGTATAAGAATAAAAGCTAAAATAATTTAAAAAAAACTAACTAATAGTCCGGAATGGCAATTGCAATTCCAGGTATATTCTGAATTTGGTTAAATCCTATTATTTTTCTTATATCTTTCTTGATATAGCATACATAATAAGCCTTATTTATTTCTATTCTGAATTTAAGCAAAAAAAAAATCAAAATGCTACTATTAGATTAAATTATTATTTTAGAATTACAAATCTTATAAACAAAAAAATTGCAGTGTTGCAAATATAAAATGCATTTATAGTAATATGCGTTATTATTATTTTAACATGCCGTGTACACTATTTCTGGATTATTGTCTAGCTTAACTCAATTTTTAAATTTATTGTTATATAAAGTTTTGATAATAATCTGTCATTGTACCAAAAAGATGAATCAATAAATATATAAAAAATGCAACACCTTTTTTAAGGGATAACAGAAATTTCAGTATATACTTAAGTAAAAAGAAATAGCGTGAAATATAAGCAAGCTTAATTGTCAAGTGTAATTTATCAATTAATTACAAGATAGTTCTTCATAAGAATTACAGTATTTATAATAATGTTTAACACAAAGTAACTAGACCCTCATATTAATAGTTGATAAAGTATGTTATAAAACAAAATGAGTAATTTATTTGAAGTCATGAAATTGTTAATCTCTTAATTTATATATAAATTAAGGTAAAATGTTGACACATCGCTTAATTCACCAGGTAGTGTTGACGAAGTGAATATTGATTTTAGGCATAAACCATTAGCATAATTAGATAATAGTTTAAGTAATATAAGTAACTATAAAACTTTATTATGCTTATAAAAAACAACCACATCTGCTACCTGAGGGCTCAGAGATGTGGTAGTTTTCTATAACCATATGTCAAATCCTATAGAAATATCGCATTGAACATGCAAAAAGTAAAAATAAGTGCCAGCCAATCAAGCAGTCTGTTTTTAGGGGGTTTAAGTGACCTTTTATACTGATTATTGATTTATTCACAATAGATAAATATTATAATATTCTTTAACATATCAATTTCATATTTGTTCCCACTTTGTACACATTTTTTAGTTTTGAAGCAATTATTAAACTTGTCTGTCAACTAAACATAGATTTTAGCTTCCTAATTTTAGAAGACACATTTCATATTATTTAAAGAACTACCTTTGACATTCACTATTGGGAACAAGGGTAAATCTGTATTTCAACCAGACTTAATTATTTACTTTTTCACATCTGGTGATTTAAATTGTAAATTAAATATTAGCGTATATCTATTGTGATACTAAGAAATATGGCTAATCTGAGCCTAGACTTTAAAAGAGCACTAGTGCTTATCCACATCACAGTTTTATTGGTATATATACATTAAAATCTGATATATTTAGTATTACATAAGAATTGAATTGCCATTGTTCAGTTTGTACAAGCATGCGAGACAAATAAATTAGGAAGCCTGGCTTGTATTTTCGGGATTGCAGAGGTAACTTTGTAATAGTTTATGTAAAATGTTAACAAAATAATAGCCTACTTACATTGAACGTAATACTATCATAATGTTAATTTGAACTTGTAATCAATGTTTCCTGCTAGCAAATTTATATAAACTCCTGATGATAGTATGCCGTAATCGTTTATAAAGGTGTTTGAACTAGTAGTCTCACTGGCGCCCAGAAACACGATTGAACGATGACGGTATAATTTAATCGATCGCGATCGGCGCCAAGTCTGGCCTGATGGTCGCAGCCATTTTTGTGCATACACGAGTTAAGATGCAACGGTGGGTCGCATTGACTTCTAGCTTTTTTATTATTTTTTTATAGTAAATAGATAGGCGCTTCACTACTATCTCGCCTGATGGTAAGAGACAATGCGATCTAGGATGTGAAGCGCCTGCCTAGAAGATACCTATTCACTCGTGACTTGAAGACCCCTAAATTGTATTTGTCAGAAAACACAGATTCAGGCAAAGAGCTCCACTCCTTAGCGCTTAGATTAGCTTTCGATCAGCTTTCGTAAAGTTGTAGGAGTGCTCCTGCACTAGCAAGGCTGTGTTGTTCGGGTTGTTTACCGCGGTTCGATAACGGCCGCCGCAGCAATTGAGAGCATCCGCATTTGTATCGAAAGGACGTGTAGCACGCGCTTCAAGACGCGTTCATCAAGGTTACCGACACATCCGTAGCCTGATGCTGTCCCAGCGTCGCTAATGTAGGTTGTGTTTTATAGCCGCTCTGATACTTCTAGACAGTGATAAAT
This sequence comes from Calamotropha paludella, assembly GCA_927399485.1. NCBI lineage: Eukaryota > Metazoa > Arthropoda > Insecta > Lepidoptera > Crambidae > Calamotropha > Calamotropha paludella. The sequence goes on from OV656820.1 coordinate 1,027,085, forward strand.
CACGCTCAGCATTAGTATCGCGTACCGCACTAATGACAGCGAATGCCTGTCACGTTCCTGATCTCTCCTTATAACGAGAGAATTATATTACGTGTAAGCGATTCTAACAAAGCCCTCTAGAATTTTCTATAGCAATTTCAAGCTAAGATGGAGTGCCTTTTCTTGTTTTATTTGCAAATGCCAAAAATTAAGGGTATTTTGTGGAAGAATGGGTGGCTAAATGCAAACGGCTCTGACTGGCAAAGGTTTAGGGGATACGTATCCAGCTGTGACTTATAACTTCTGAAAAATTATAAATTTCCAATAATACAACTGAATAGGGCAGTCGCCGTTAATTAAAATAAATGATCATATGATAACTTGCTTTTATTGATAGATACATACGAATGAATAGCGCCGACCTTCCCCGCCCATGGCAACGCTGTAGAAGCGCACATTATGTCATGAATGAATGTCTGAATAGGAGATGCGTCTCATTTTTCAGGGTCGTTAGCGGATATACTGCCTTTTCACAATTTTTTGTGTTGGATTTTTATATCACAGGGGAAATGAACTGTAGCTCAGCTAAAAGGCCGTGATGACTCGCCGAAATGTTGAAGACAAAAGGTTTTTCAAAGCAACGTTAAAATAATGACACTTTCGTATTTTCTTTTAATATTATAGTCTCTGCCTTTGTCGGATTACAAAATACTTTAATCACAGGATGAAAACATATAAATAAAGGCGTTTCGTAATACGATAAAAATTAAGAAGTTGACGTGTTAAAAAAACTAAATAAACTGATACTATTCTAAGCTAGACGTTTCTTCAGTGCAAAAGTTTTCCACGCGTCATCGGATCATTGTCGCGAGCGCTATGACGCACGGCCAACATCTCGAAGGCCCTAATCATTAGGACTGCAAAGGTAGAATCGATTAGCTCTCCCGAGTCCATATATCTCTGCGGGGGAATCGTCTGTCACATCGTCTGAAGCTAAGGTCCTGACGCAAGTGGCCGCGCATCCCGCAGGATGTCGGGAATGAGAGCGTGTCCTCATAACTCGGCTGTCGTGGGTGGCGATCGTCGAGACATTGTGTAACTCCTGTCCTAATGAGGATATTATTCAGCCGCGTCTATGCGCTCGCCTTTTGAAGCTCTTTAATTGCGTCCTCGGGAGCCGCCGCTTCGTTCAAACAATGACAAATTGTGGACTGTCGACCGCCCGCTGCCGTTATCAATTGTGCTCACCAAGATTTTTCCTGCGTTACACAAATGGTGTGAAATATGATAAAAACACATCGCTTTTCTTAACGAAAGTGGTTTTTCTCTCGCCTATCTCATTTATCAGAGCCACGTCTCGTTTAGATCTTATTTTTAATTACGTAAATATCCGAATATTCATTTTTTAAGGCTTGAAGCCGAATATAACGGAACGAACTGGACTTTTTTGCAACTGTGTTTTTGTACCATTACAAAAGGTATTTTGTAATGATTTAGTACACGAAAAGGCATTTACCGCTTAGGTCCTAACTTACGCGGAATGAAAAAGAAGAGAATATATTCATCACAACATTTGTCACTACCAGAATTCGAGCCTTTGATCTTTCGCCAAATGTAAATGTGAAGTGTAGTCTTTTTAAGACCGGTTGACGTTGCCTGCAAAAATCTTTTCCACATTTCGCATTATCAGCTAGAATTGTAAAAAGTAAAGCTTCTCCTAAGAGCTCAAATGTTCGATATAAATTTGGCTGCTGTATTTAAATCGAAAATGGCGAATACGTTGCGTGCGCTTTCCCGAAAACAACTCCCCAACGACAGGAATATTTCGCAAAGGTTACGTTAGAAAGCCGCAAAGAAAATTGGCCCATATCTTTTCGTAGAAAAGTGGGATCGCGATACGGATCTACAATCAGAGCTCGATACCAAGTAACGGGGAATTTAGGAATGGAATTTTCGTAAAACACGTTTCAGTACTTGTACTTAAGGTTAGGCAAATATGTTTGGAATACTAAGAGGCAAGGATAAGAATTTAAAGTCATTGTTAAAGATAAGATAAAGATAGAATGCTTTTCATAGCAAAGCCAGGCCGAGGTCCCGGATAAGATCTCAGGCCAGATCAATGTAGTAAACGAACTCTTATATTTGTTCTGGGGCTGGGTGTTGTGGTACCGTTGTTTCTGAGTTTCATAACACAAGTGCTTTAGCTTCTTAACTTGGAAGATAAATGATTTTAATAGAAAAATACTGGAAAAAAACGACTTGGCTCACAAGGGAATTCGCAGGCGGGAATCGAACCCGCAACCTTTAGAAGTCCGGTCCAATGCTCTCAATTGAGCAACCGAGCCTTGTAAACACTCGTCGAAATTTTCCAGTACCTTTCTAATTTTTACGCTGTAGGCCAGCGTTGTCTCATCAATGTGAGAAACATCCTCTCATATTCGAAAGAAACATTTTTACGAATGTTTGGACAATCGATGGAGATAAAACAGCCATTTAGGTTGAGAATTCCCTTGTGAGCCAAGTCGTTTTATTTTTCCAGTATTTTTCTTTTAAAATAATTTATCTTATAAGATAGCATTGAAAAAAAGAAATGAAAATACATACAAAAAGTTAAAAAATACTTAACTTGGGTTGGTAAAGAAACTTCTAACCCAAATAATAATGCATTAGAAAATTAACATTATTAAGCAGTATAGTTAAAAAGTAAATTCCATGAAATTGTGATAACTTTTAATATATAAAAGAGGAATAGTTCGACAAATACATCGCCCTCAAACTGTGGCTCTCATTTCTGTGTCAGTTACAGCGTCTGACAAGTTTGTCCGTAAGACATGGGATCGATTACCACGAGAGATATTTTTTTTCAAATACAATTATTTAAGATTAAACTTGCGTCGTTTATATTGCTAACTAGCTTCCAACTGCAATTTAACTCGCATGGTATTCGGTTTGTCACATAAAGTTTTTAACGTGCTTCCCCAGAGAACTACCAAAGTTTTAGCAAGTTTAAACTGTTACCGTCTCAACTCAACTGCGTCTCGTGGTGGTACTCCCAGCTTATGTTATTAATATGCAGGAGAGTTTAATAGGGATAAAAGGCAAGCTTTGCCCGCAACGACCATTTTTTATGATCTCATTGTGTGAAGGTTTGACTCATCCGAATCAGATAAAACATAGCTTAGATTTTAAATTGGACACCAAGCTGCTGTTTTGTGAAAACCGCATCAAAATTTGTTTTGCGGTTTTTGCGTGATGTGCGCACGAGAAACAGACAAATATTTTCTGGAATATGTTCAATGTACCGAAACGATTTTATTACAATTTTATAACAGTAAAGAAACGTATAAAAATAAATGGCAATAATATTTTCAAGATATCTTTACTAATTATTGAGAAAGAAAGCGGTTTGTTTGTATTTAATTCATTCACCATCTAAAGAGTACATTACCCCAAATGGACATTGGCTATGTATTATTTATGTAACCCAGTAATTTATATAAATTCAGATATTAATCATCTCACATAATTCGCTTTCGTCGAATTGATGTACACTCCACACTAAGCTGACTAGAAAAAAGTAAACTTTTCTCAGGAATCAGGTGGAACTTGAACCCATACCCTCTCGCTATCCGATCGAGTACCCTAAAAATTGAGCAACCGAGTACTACAAATAAATGTATTAATAAAATATTAAATGTGTTAAAATATTAAAATCGATGTGGTGGTAGTTATTTAAAACGTGAAAAGATATCGTTGGTATTCAGCTAAGAGACACCTGAAAAATTAAATAGGCCCCTTAAGATCTCCGTAACTCAGCTGAAAAATTCTCGCCCGGTTAGCGAGATAAATTCCTAAAGATATAAAAATCAAGCTATATGCTTTTATAGCAAAAAATGTAAAGAAAACTTGCTGCTCCGCTACGCGTTGCTGTGTTATAAATTAAAACAAAACCTATCCTATGTCCTAAGTCGGAACAAATCCAGCAAAATGAAAAAAAATCAAAATCTTGAGCATTTTCGGAGTCCGTCGTGGTCAAACAATGTGCCAGGGAATTTTTATATATATATATATAGATAGGTCATCATATCAATAAATCTTGTTTTAAACTGATAATATTTAAACAACCATGATTAAAAAACAGAAGCTGCTAACGAGTTTCAGTTTGATATGGCTATATTTGTGGCTGTCTGGTGAACTGAACAGATGAGACTTACCACACCTGCCCATTTTCATTATATCGATTTTCAATTAACGAGTCACTCGGCATTGTCACCCCTTTTTACCTCGAAAATTGATAACTGGAATATACGAATACAGAGCTCACTTTTTCGTGCGCTTCAAAAATCTGATAGGATTATCATATATTCCATGAATTTCTATTTAATCAAACATACGTTTTCAGTAAATTACTGAATCTATTTTAATAATTATTTCACCATATGTATATTTCTGATATTTATATCAATAAGCCTGTCTCTTATAAGCACTGTAAGGCTTGTGTTATAGATAATAAAACGAACTAAAAAGTTAAAAAGCGTAAACTCGATGGGGTTGTGTCGTTTCTATGGCCACTTCCTAACTACAGCATCAGATCAGCTCCATGTCATCATAATATTACATTGTCACGCGATATACATATGCATGCAAAATTTCAGCTCGATCTTGCAAGATATCATTACAGACACCGACAGGTGAAAGTAAATAAAAGCTTATAATAGTCATAGAAATATATAGACACCCACAACTCCGGACTGCCCTGCTAATTATCTGACAAACATCTGGCTCTTCCGCGATTCCAACCCGGAATCGCTAAAGGCAAGATCGCTACCGCTGCACAAAACGTTCGTCAAATTGGTTGAAAAAGGATATAGGTATACCATGTTTAACCGGAGTCTCGAGCGGACTGCTAGTCAGATATTTTTTTATTCTTATAAATGATTTCACGCCTTCCATACTAAGTGGAAGTGGCGACTGATTAAACTAATCGTTTATACTTTTGCATCTTGAGATGCTTTTTTAACCTGGTTTGCCGAAATATAGTCTCCAAACTACTTTGTTGATGACGGAATAGTATAGTTGGCTAATACCATAGGAGACCAGCGCACTTGATTTTAAAACAAAGAAAGAGAAGTGAGTGAAAGGAATACAATGACAGTATAACAACCCTGTCCAAATTAGGGTATTTTTACAAAACGTGCAACACACGCACGTTAAAAAATTAGTGAAGAAGGTGGTACTGATATTTGTATACAATGAAATTTTGAAATTAGAGATTCATTATTTTTATCGGTTCTAAGAACACGTGTAAAAATAATTTCTCGGTGATTTCATATTTTTGGTTAGTCGAGACTTGAACCGAAAAAAAGGTTATCTCTCTGTCTCTGTCCGAGAAATTGATCCTGCGATTAAGTTACGGAGACCTTGATGAACCCAGTAAATATGTCTTTGCTTTTAACCATTAATATTATATCGTATATTGCACCTAAAATGCTTTAAAAACACATCCTAATACTGCAATTACTGAATTAAAAAAATAAGTCTTATTTTTTACTATATTAAATTACTTTTGGAATTCTTTCTTCTCATATCTTAATATCGTAACGAACCTTACCAACCCGAGTGTAACACCCTATTGAAACCGTCACGTCATGATACTTACGTCAAGTGATACTAGACATTTTCGCTCTTGTTTCGCTGATATCTTCCATGGCACTTCCGACATAAAATCGATTGAGAATATTAATGTTCCGCATGTACGGACTAAGTGATTTTGATAGCGTTGTTTCCAAGTCGCTGTCATTCCCAGTAAAGAGTTTAAAAGTGTAGATCAATATCACTAAATCTGACAACACTTTGTTTGAACTCGCGGTACGTGACTCGCGACTGTCAGAGTTCCTAATGGTGTTAACGATAACGCCCAAGCAACCGATAATACTGAATTTGAAACTAATGATGTACAAAACGAGCTCATACTGCCTTTCTGGGTCATTAAGCGATCAGCCTGCGGTTGAGAGGTGTTTAATGCTACCATAAATATCGGAAGTCAGTTATCTAACCGATGTATGTACAATGGAAATTGATTTATCATCAATGAACATTGACGGGCGTGCGGCTCTCAATCAGTCCAATTAGTGGACCACAAATCGTTTGCAGCACATTAAATATTTTAATTTATACGATCATCAAAATCTGCGCAGTGATGTTTCGGTTTATCTCTGTTATGACCGGAGTTTGTCCGATTTATAATCCACTGTTATAGGAACCGCTCATGTTGACTTGCTGATAAATTAATCGACTGATAGGGTTACTATTTTGATACACTGCTTCTGGTCGATTGTTTCCCGCAGTTTCTTCTTTCTTCTGTCACCGTAGTGTCGCCGCCCTTTTAGCTTCTTCAAATTTGGCCAAAAATCTCTTTATCTTCGTTACATTATTAAGTATTAACATGATAGCTCCTGTTTTGTCAGTAAACCGTTTTCGTTTCATTGTAAATATACATTCTTATACAAGCCATAACTAAAGTGGGTTCGACAGAGGAGATGTACCATTTTTAAGATGAGCGATGGCAAAGTAACTTGACACACGACGCAGCGGCGCTTTCAGGCAGCCGATCGCTTGTTCCCTTCGATATCGAATATTTCCCCCTTTTTAGGGATCCGTAACCTTCGGAGCCATATTACTGTCACTTACGTAGCTGTCTGTCCGTCCTTTGCCACACAAGTTTTAAAGTCAAACGGTTCAAATTTTTAAAGTATAAGCATCTTGTTGATCCAAAGATTAAATATTATTTAGTCGAGCCCCTATACAGCAAAAGAGGGTACGAAAAAGGAATTGACCTAACTTGTTTAGAGCTCGGCGAGTAGATAAATACTATATTCTAGTTCTGAAAAATATTGCTGAACAAGGGATTGAGAAATCACCGAAGTCAGTTCATTTTTACTTTGAGGTTAAATTTTGTTCCGAAGAATTTTTTAACTTCACATTGCCCTATTTACTTGAAATTTGGTGATAATTTATATTATTACGTATAAGTCACATTTTATCCTACATTTAGTACGAAACCCTGAATGTGCGGAATCCGATACGCACTTGGCCGGTTTTTTAGATGACTTGCCTACCAGCCTCCCTCGCAATCTGCCTTTGTATCGAATTACTACGATAAAAGTGTTGCTGAGAAATATCTCGACAGATTTCCATTGCCTTTGTGCGAACTAATAGCTGACAAAATATCCTTTCGATTTATACTTGCAAGTACAATGGTTCGGCATTAACTAACGATGCCTTTTTACAAGAATAACACTTTTTAATAGTAAAAATATTCCGAAGTTTTTAAATATACTTTAGGAAGATGTAAATAAAGTTGATTTTGTTGGCTATACATTATGAGTATCCAACCATTTGTAACTGCGTCAGTAATTTCAGAACGAACCAAAGCGAATGATGAATTACATTAAAATGTTAAAAAATATTCATATTATTGGAGGTTCATCATATGATTTAAAATTTTCGTATAAGGCCGGTAACATTGCTTTATCCTTATGAAAACCTTTTTTTTTCGTGAGTCCTGTTTAGATTCTATTTTACAAAGCAAACAAAATTTTTCTCATGTTTTTCCTTGTTTGGTGACTGGAAAATCTATGATCGAGAATTTGCCTCCCATAAGATAAGAATGCTTATCTTTTTAGTTTGTGGTCGAAATAGTTACGTCAGCACACTTAGCACCGGTAGATTTCGCGTTCATTCCCAATTAGGCTTCCAATGAGAATTAATATTAATCTCGTCGTGGAAACTAACTGTAATATTATTTTTACCGTCGGTTGGGGCGCGGAAAATTTTTCCCGGGGCAGTCCAGTGCATTGCTCGCGAAGGGGGTCGATCGATCCACCGGGTCAGCGGCACACGCTCGCTACTCAGTTGCATTGACGCAGGACTGATAGCTTTACATAAGCAAGAGAATGAACCCAAAGCTGAGCAAAGCAAAAAAGATTGCAGGGGAATCAATTGTAATGACCAACTAGCTTTATCTTTCTACTTTCATATTGCTGATGAAAGCATGAAAAGTTGCAGATCAAGTCCTGAACTTAATAAAGCACGCCAAACCTTTTTTTTATAATTCTGTTTGGAAAAATCTAACATTTTTCTATGGAAATAACTTTTTTTATTGATAAAAAATTGGCAAGAGGTAGCAGTGGTTAACGTTTCTGCCTTGTGATCAAGGAGGTTAAGAAACTTAGATCAAAAGCACTTAAGACTTGAATTTATCTTGAGTTATGGATACTACGGTAACCGATAGACATGGATAACCCATTTCTCAGATGCAAATGCTGTTTTGATCGCACAAATGTCTGCCCCTTTCGGGATTCGAACCCAGGACCGTCAGCGCGAAAGGCCGGATTGCTACTGTTACACAAAAACGATCGTCAAATTCAAAAAATATTATTTCGAGCTCATTAATTGGGAAGACTTTTCAGATCCTGTCTGCATTTACATTCGTTAACACCAATCTGCATTGGGCTTCATGGTGGGTTATGGTCCATGGTATTTACATCCATGCGGCCTACCTGTGCCTGTGTTCCAGTGGATACATAAGCTGATCATTATGATTAAAGAGTTTGCATGCTCTTGTTTATAGATATAAATATTGTTCAAAAAATACAAGTATCCTCTGCCAAATATGGGCGCTTTCTTGTTATAACGCCAGCTAACAACTTCGGGAGCTCGTTGTATTTGAAACAGTTCCAAATTCCGTGATGGATGGCCATTAGCCTGCCGCCGCCGCTACGTCGAGATACTTCGTTAGCTAATAGTTTTTGTTACGATCACACCTACAAACAACTTGAGTGTTTTTACTGTATATTGTTTTACTTAGAAAATGTATAAATATTTCCTTTTCATCATGTTTTACTTCACATAATAACGTAATAATGGCTCAGGGATCACAGATTCCCATTTTCCACGATTCTGATACATATCTCTTACTTCTTCGGCTCTTATCAGACCTTCCATACGTATGGTTAATGATGTTTTTGATCTGGCCATTTTTGGACAATTTTAATTTAATCCCTGAAAGTTCGCCTTGCGCCTTTACCGACTTGCCCATGCATATTTGCCTCATAAACTTGTTTTATCAATCATAGTATTGAAAAGGAGATAAAAACAGATAGCTGAATAAGGGATCATCCTAATAATGTTTCCTTTACTGAGGCACGAATCTTCGTTATTCTTGAATATTCCGTGTTGAGAATGAGCCATACCCAAGGGCTCTGTGCGCATTGATGAGATGCAACCGGGATCAGTGTTTTATGGTGCATTTTAAAGCACCTGTGGTTTATATTTTTTTTTATATATTTTATGCATTTTCAATGCGATCTTATAAGATAAATTATTATAATAGAAAAATATTAGAAAAAATCGACTCGGGTCACAAGTGAATCTCAGGCGGGAATCGAACCCGCAACTTTTGGAAATCGGGTCCAATGCTCTCCCAATTGAGCTACCGAGCCTTGCGAACACTCGTCGAAATTTTCTAGTACATTCCTGATTTTACGCTGTAGGCCAGCGTTGTTTCATCAATGAGAGGGACATCCTCTCGTATTCGAAAGAAACATTTTTACAAATGTTTGGCAATCGATTAAGATGAAACAGCCATGTTAGATTTATATTTTTTTATATATTTTATGCATTTTCAATGCGATCTTATAAGATAAATTATTATAATAGAAAAATACTAGAAAAAATCGACTCGGGTCACAAGTGAATCTCAGGCGGGAATCGAACCCGCAACCTTTGGAAATCCGGTCCAATGCTCTCCCAATTGAGCTACCGAGCCTTGCGAACACTCGTCGAAATTTTCTAGTACATTCCTGATTTTACGCTGTAGGCCAGCGTTGTTTCATCAATGAGAGGAACATCCTCTCGTATTCGAAAGAAACATTTTTACAAATGTTTGGCAATCGATTAAGATGAAACAGCCATGTTAGATTTATAATTTTTTATATATTTTATGCATTTTCAATGCGATCTTATAAGATAAATTATTATAATAGAAAAATACTAGAAAAAATCGACTCGGGTCACAAGTGAATCTCAGGCGGGAATCGAACCCGCAACCTTTGGAAATCCGTTTTCTAGTATTTTTCTATTATAATAAAGCACCTGTGGTGTCAATTTTTTTTTGGTGCAACGGTAGCGATCCTGCCTTTCGCACCGACGGTCCTGGGTTGGAATTCCGGAAGGGGCTGATGTTTGTGTGATGAATACGAGCATTTAGACCTGAGTTATGGATATTTATATATATTTCTATAAATATTACAAATTTATTTATGTCTATACATTACCCTAGTATCCTTAACACAAGCCTTGTAGTGCTTGCTTTTGGGCTAGGCCAATTGGTGTGAATGTAAAAAATATTATGATAATAGGTGCCTGCCACACCATGTAACTGAACTGCTTTTAGAGAAATTTATAAAAGTTGTTAAAAAACCCTTATGAGCAAAGGCTATTACAATATTGATGTTTATTTGAAGGACAAAACGGCGGGGAGTTAATAGCTACGCTTACGCACTAAACTATATTATAATTATTATTTCGTGAAGTTGATTTTTCTAAAGCATTTTTACAAGTGCCATAAAAGTTTCCTTAATTTATTTTTACACATAAGAAGGAGAAAAGAATAATGCGTTGCCGCGCCGCGTTTCTTGCGGCTTCTTCTGGGTACAAGGTCTCCCGAAGTAGGACTTACTTTATGCTTTGCAATTCTCACATTGAATAAAAAGCATTTTATTTTTATAATTTTATTTTGGACACCCATCTGAGGACCGCTATGTGGCATTCCGCAGAGTAAAAGCACCAACCTCAAACTTAATGATGACGTAAAAAACGAAAAGCACTGTAGGTAATCACCGATCACCTCGTTTCTTACTGCAATCTCCTGGCAAAAACCCCCCATTTTTCTGGGTCTTCCGTCCTGATATGGACGACCTTCGGGCGAGATGATGATGATCTGGTAACCGACCATTATAGACGTTGCTTAACTTCTACAATCATACGTCGAATTCGCTAACCACTTGCACCATAGAGTTCGTTCATGAAATGTTATAAGTTAAAGAATTCGCAAAATACGGTATTCGAATACAACACAAAATTATCAATCATAGCTAAATACATATAAAACAAACAGCTATAAAGATAAGCCATATGAGATAAATAATATTTGTACCTTATAAAGTTCTGTTTTAGTTATGACATGAGAAATAAATTTTGGTTTCTTTTATATGATTATGTAATTTTTTTTCATCATCGGGTGGTGATGAAAAATAATGATGAATGATGATGAAAATGAATAGAAGGGTTTCTACAAGAGACCGTAGTCACATAATATATTGCCTTCTTTTCCTTTAATCTTAACCCAGTGCAAATGCTTATGCGTTCGACCCGCCCACCGAGGGTAGTCTGCGGGGAGATACCCTTATTTATGAAATAAAGAAATACTACTACCCTATGAATTTAAGAATGCGGTTAGCTTTTTGTGTCGCTATTGTCTGTGTATCGCTCTGTGTTTGTCTCAATATACATATATGAAACCAAATGCCGTAGTTTGTTTAGATTTGTCGATTTTAAATTATGACATGAGACTGAAGTTAAAGTATTCCCCATTTGGATGTACCCGTACATTAAGATTAGACATTGGTCTATGAGAACATTTTCTTATTTAGGTGGTTTAAATAATAATTTTCATCAAAAATAATATTTTCTAAGTATTTTTTAACTCTATTAAAAGCCTATTAAATGAACGTAAGTTAATTATGAAGTTCTAACTCATAATTGCTTTGATTTTTTCATTTAATATGATAGAATTGAAAAATGTCATCATTTCGTAAAGTCATTAATTTTAAAATTAGATGTACTTTTTACCTAAAATGACAAAGTTAATGTACATATTGTTCATACTATTAAATATAAAATATCATTATATTAAGAATAAATATTAACGCAGAATTCATAAAAGAAATAAAAATGTCACTAATACAAGACAAATGTCAATAATAAGTGTCAAATTAGATAAAAGTGTCACGAAAAGCCAACTCTCCAAAACTTATCCAACAAAATATGCCATGAGAGATACTTTGAAAGGTGGTAGATCATTACAACGCCCTCGGGTTATTACGAAAACTTTTAGGAGTAATCATGAGAGGGTGATACGAACCAAACTTGTGCGTAATAAGTTTGTAATAAAAATTGGATTTGTATAGGAAACAAACTGAACATATAAATATAATTACTCTATATTAGTATTTAATTTGGTAACAGTTCAAACCAGTATGTGACTACAGATTTTTGTCTGTCCATATAGTAACAATATCTACAAAACGGAAAAAAGTAACACCGCTTATACCAAGCAATAATTTTTCAGTATAAGTTTCTAATAATTTTATACAACTCTAACCGAATGAAACCCTAGAAAAATTTTGTACCAAGCTATCGGTATTCTCTTACATGGACGAAAAGGGCCAAGGTCATGGCATTTCCCAAAATGGTTCCTTTCAAGCACATTCACTTCCAAAATGTTTACCTTCCTCGTATAAGGAGTATAGATAATCATAGTTTATATAAAGATTATTATCTCATTCTAGCTCTACCAATTAAGGCCTGAAGGTCAAATTACTTTCTAGATTAATTTCGCTGAGGGTGTGCCCGTACCGTAATAATGCTTCCTATCAGGTTGTTTGTACCAGACTCGGTGGGCTGTGTACCCTTGAGGGGTATAATGTTGATGGACTTTTCAAGTATCCCTTATTTCATATCTACTCGCTATTTCTATAGATATCTCATTTCAGTAACCAGTTTCCATTTCGTTGAATCAGACTTCACCTTATTATTCGGTGGAAAACTATCTAACTTACTCTTGGAAGTTTGTTACGTGACGATATGGTTGTTATAGGAAACTGTGTATAAGCCCCATTTAAGATAACGAAAAAACAAGCTAATGTTGTTTACACGGGCTAGATTCTGTTGCTCAAAAACGGGTTTCCACCTCTTACGATTTCACATCCTGCAAACTTTTGTGATTGGATTACAAAGTTTCGATTCCCTCCTTACTTGGTAAAGAGCTATCTGGACCTACTTAGTTATAGTTTCTCTTACAACCAACCGTGAAGCCAATCGGCCATCTTTTATAGATGGGATGTCAATTTATATGCAAATGAGGTTGTCATTACAAACTCCTTGTTATAACTTCATTGGAATCGTGGGGTATTTTCAAGCAGGAAGAAAATTTTGCTTCTTAAGTATTGTTTTCTATCCAAATATTAATTGTGTTTCTTGATGCAGTCTTATTTGTCTTCATATTTATGGGTTCATATTCCATGCTTAGTAAGCCCTTGTTGATTTGTGAGGTGTACAGGCTACAGGGCCTTTTATTGGACTGTTGAAACTATTTTCGGAGTCGTAACAATATTTTTTATATAAAAATAAACTGCCCTATCAATTCCCCATCGTCTATTTGATGGCCGTTGTTTATAGCTTGCTAATAAGCGGAGAAGGTCGCCGGTGTGAGGACGGTTGCGTGATGGTATTCGAGTCACAGAATTAGGGTGGATGTAGCAAAAAAAAAGGTCCTTGAAATATATGCAGCCCCTTCGGTATCGATGTTGCGTGCTATTTCACCATTGGATTCTGAAAAGTAGTACATTTGGAAATGTTTAGTTACCAAATAAAATAGATACGAGAATTAACCTTGACCTATATAGCCTATAGTTTCATTTTAGGAATATTACCTAATGGTATTGAATATAAGGTGGAAGTGGATGGGGAAAAGAGGATACACAGTGCTCTAATTAATTGATTCCATGATGGAAATGGAAGCGTGAGGACGCCTGTTACTTGATGATAAATCTATAAAAAGAATTGGAAATTTTTATATTTTTAGAGCCGAGTTATCCAATTTTTAAAATATCTAAAAGAGCTAGAGTCAAACTACAATTGCACCTCGTTTTGCTTGTGCAATATATCATCAATATAAATTCCTCAGAATCTTGCAGTTTTCTTATTTTGTGTGGAACTTTAAGTTACATGGCAACGACTTACTGATGAGCTAACTTGCTTAATCCTTAAATAATTGCTCATCAGGGAATCCGTGTAGAGTACCAACTCCGAAAACATTGACGGTAAACAGAGCTCTTAGAAAAATGTGATATAAAATTGAACCTAGATTTAAAAGCTGACTGACACACTTTAATCCTCTACGTTGAAGCCATACCACTATTGTTATATAATTCGTTATTTTGTCCACATTTAAGAAATGCTGTCGGTTTGGAATGGCTCAGAACGGATAATATTCCCGATACCGCGGGCTGTTGGCGGCGAGAGTACTCCCTAATTTCACATAGAAATCCGAAAAGAGTGCTCTTCTCGTATTGTGCTAGCTTACCTCGGGTTTTCTCAAACATTTACAGAGGTTTTTTGGGCTATTACATAATTCAGGAGCTTCGTTTCTCTCCGATGAAATGGCTCTGTTGTCAATGCGTATTTTATATTTATTAAGGAATCACAATGAAACAGTCGTTTTGGAATAGTATTATTTTGATTATTGCATTATTTGTGCGATTATTTCAATTGATTGGGAAAATCAATCGGCGGAAAGGTAAAAGTTTTCCAATCCCATTACATAAGTAGGTCAACGTTATTGTTTCCCGTTAAACCGACTGTTTATTCTCTGTCTGTGTACCATCAAGATACTTGTAATCTGGTAGATTCGTGTTGGTTCGTGTCAGCTAAATGGCAGTTGATTTTTATTTGAGCATGAACCTGTCATGGATCTCGTTTATTTGATTTTAGTAGTACTACGGGGTCGGGAGCCGTTTCCACGAGAAGTACAGTGGGCAGCATATCAAGCTGTCCACAAATATCTATGGTCTTATTCGATTTTCAGAAAATCCTGCTTATAGAAATCAAAATCAATTAAAAAAGTAGGTTTTTTGCGGTAAGACTAAAATTTTTCATTTTTATTTCCAGTTTAATATCATAGGTGATATTGTAATACTAAAATGAATTTGATCTTCTAATGTCCAAAGCATATAATAAGATGACTAGATCCTTCAAGTTTTAAAGTTCCCTCGCTCTCCTGTAAATCAATTCAGATAAATTTAAACTAGGCTTATCTGTGCCAAGATGGCGGCCAAGATCTGAACAGCTAAGCACTCATGGCTTAACTTTTTCCTCGTACATTGGCCCTGTTATAGCACGAAATGCCGGCGTCGTATTGATTAGACAGGACTGCTGAACGTTACATAACCGCGAAGCGTCGCCTCCGCAGAATTGTACACTGCAGACCTGCCTCTAACTTATGGACTAATCCTCAATTCGAGGCGTCACTTCTACTTCAAGATACTTCTTTATTACACCATTATCCGTGAAGTCTCTTAGATCAAAACGCAAGATTCTTAAACACATATCAATTACAAAGAAAACCGTGATCTCAATAAAAATACTTAGCGTGCCAGTTTTAAGATGTGCAAGTTGCAATATGTAGCAGTAGTTTCGCTTTAAATCAATTTTTGTAGAATCAACCGGCATGTTTTAAGGAAGTTGTTAAAGCCGAAGTCTCAAATTCTCGGGAACTAACGAATACTCCGTGAGGAGCAGGCTATCCTCCTGATTCATCACCCTAATTGCATTCGAGAGACTCAGCCGTTCATTATGAATTGGAATGAGATAAGGTGATTACAATTGACGCTACATTACAATTTCTATAATTATGAAATATTTATGAATGATATATGTATGTCTATCCGTTACCCTAGTATCCATAACTCAACTCCTTAGAGTGCTTACTTTGGGCTAGGCTAATTGTTGTGAAGGTAAGAAATATTTATTCATTTTTTATATAAATGTTGAGAGGAATCAATAAGGTCAATACGCCTGTTAATAGAAGGTGGAATACAGGTACAAGTAACTGGGTGAAGTGGGATTAATTTAATCCTCGCTTCATCGATTTACTTCACACTCTTTGGGGAGAGAATACATGGCAATTCATGCCTTCAAGGTATATAGAACTTGGATATTGATTTAGTGTATTGTTGAGTACGTAACTGACAGTTTACGCCAGAGATAAGGCGAAGAAATATAATTCTATATATTGACAAATTACTTTGGAAAATGCTTCTACACTTTCAAAGAAACGTCTTCTTTTATTATATTCATCAGTTCTCGTTTTTAATAGATTAGGATTTATTGCATATATATAAGATCCAGAAATACACAAGTACTACAAAGAAATGTACCTATACAAATAAACAGCAATCTGTTCCAAGCAACCTTGTGTGAAAAGAACAAATAAAGAGAAAAGGATAATAGGGGAGTGGGTGCGCATATTAAAAGGACTAGTGTAAATATATAATTCAATATAGCTAGATAAGAGAGAAATAAAGATGTATTTACAGTTGATAGGGATTGGAGAAAAGGAAAAAAACTTCTAATTCTATTGCGAGTTTATGGAAGAGTTTGAGCCTTTCTGATATCCCCTGGAAGTGAGTTCTATTAACAAACAGCGTGAACAATAAAGAAATAGGAAAAATGTACGTAGAGTGCCATGGAACTTAAGTTTACGATTAAAGTCTCAAAATATTGCAATCACGTACGAAAATCACGGTCACAGTAGTCCAATAACTCATTGAAGTTTAAGAAGCTACTTAATTCGCTGCGAAGATTACCTCAAAATCGCTTTGATCGCTGTTCATATTTAGAATTAACCGTTTACGCGTTCGTGCTTCGCTTTGTTTATGCGCGGGAGCCAAATCGTCTGTGGGATGACTGCGTCAAAATTTTCAGATTCACCTCTACCAATACGTATTACGTCATAGGATTAAATTTCATTTGAAATATATTTCGTCTTCAATGTAACACATAATTTCACCAACACTGTACATTCTTCCTTTACAATGTCTGTATTAATGTCACTGAAATAGATATTGTACAGCTCTTGAGATACCGACACAATGTATTTCAAATATAAAATTCGCGGATATGGCCACCTGAGCAAATAACTTGAGGGTTATACTGTTACCACGCCATCTCAGTAATCCGTCGCCAGCGTCAACAGAACGTGATTATGTTTGCACTGGTTGACATCGCCTCATAAATGCAAGCTCGCTTTACTATGTAACTGTATTATGGGCGGATTAACCCAAAACTCGAACAGAACTCGTTGACAGTAAGAGCCTTCAGAAAAATAATTTCAGATTCCAGCTTGAGATTAAAGAAAAACTTAAACGGGCCATTAATTTCTCTATTCTTATTCTAAAGTTTTTATTGCATTAATGTCGTATACATAGATGAAATTGCAAAAAAAAAACTCTGTTAGGGTATCGCAAGACCAATAAATTAAATAGAATTATAAAAATAGGAGTTCAAGTAACATAAAATTATAATTAAATAACATTTCACTTGGGTATTCACTGTGCTAGTAAATAAGAATAAAAAGAAAAGTTATCTGCACTTAGTTTTCTATGTATGACCAAGTCCTATGTTCTAACAGTGAAAACAAAGAACAACACCAAATAATGACTCGTTGCGACATACAATTACCAGAAACGAAGGCGTAGCCTAGCTAGTAGCTTGATTTAGACCAGGCTGTATCTTAAGAATCCCGATAGCTAGACAGTTGAAATTTTCACAAATATTGTATATCTGTTGCTGCTATAACAACAAATTGTAAAAACAAAATAAAAAGATATTTAAGGGGGCTCTCATACAACAAACGCTTTTTTGCTCGATATCAATAATGGCAACAGGTAGGTATTTGAAATATTTACTTTAATAATAAATAATATGAAATTTGTGTACCTACTGTTGTTTACCTAGTCAATGGTACGGAACCCTTCGTGCGCGAGTCCGACTCGCACTTAGCCGGTTTTTTTTTATAATTATTATCGTATAATATAAATGTACGACTTGTTTAAACATGCTGTTCGCACATATGTTGTATGCAACCTACCATGTTGTTTTCTTCTTGTAATGTGTATAAATGTTATTGCTGTAAATCTGTTTTGTGTGACAAATAAAATAAATAAACAATTTTAACAAGAAATCTTCGTAGTGATAAATTTTGCGAGAAATGAGAACGAATAAAAGTGCCCTCATAAAATCTCTTCCGTTCATAACGTGCAGGGTTTTAATGAATGCTGTATGATGTTCAAAGTCTGTGAAGTTGGTCGGCGCAAAATGGCCGTAGTCAGCAACTTTGATATTAATGCAACGGTTGTTGGCCACCCCGCGATGTTTCTGTAACTCATTAGCTTTTTAATGAGCTTTGAATTTTTATTACGCACCAATAAAAGTTGTATATAACTTATTTTGCGAGAATCTTGGCTCCTATTCGAATGAAAAATTAGAACTGAAATTTTGAAATCTCAGCTTTAACCCAAACGGACCTAGTTCGATCCTCGCCGATGTACTAGACGTTGACCCCCCAAGTGAGGGATTAAGGGGCTATGTGAGAGAGAGAGAGGGGAGATTTTCTGGATTTTTCTTAAAAGAAAGTACCCGATAGAATAGCTTTTTTTTGAATAATATAATAATACTTATACTAATTACTTGTGGAAAGTTGGTATTGGTTTGTAAAGAATTATACAAGTATCAAATTCTAGTCGCAATTTTATTCCTTCAAACATAAAATACATTAAAATTATATTCGTCTTTTACGCTACCTCTTAATAAGTGCTTATTGACCGTTTCCTTTTGTGTGGAGATTCGAATTGGATTCACTTAGTTTTGTCTAGTTTCATTTTGGTATGAATCATTTACTCAATGAATTTTGAGTCTCTTTTCATTTGGGCTGCAGACATTTTGCAATCTGAGGTCTGTGTGTTTCCAAATAAGCACATTACTATCGCTTTAGAGTTGAGAAGTTAAATTAAGACTTTATTTCATAGCATTACGGTCTATTATACCCTTTGCACATTTAAGAAATGCCTGTGACGCGTGCCTGAACGATCTTGGGTTCCAAGTCCTAGAAGACGCAGTTTGTGTAATAAATTAGCATTTATACCTGAGTCATAGGTTTCTAATATTTTGTGAATATTACATATTTATGTCTATCCGTTACCTTAGTATTAGTAACACAAGCCTTACAGTGATTTTTACCATACGTAGATTCCATGATCTACGTATGGTAAAAAGCAGTTCATTATTCAGTCATCACCAACGTTAATTTAATAGTTAGATAAGCCACAATAAATTAATTAAAACACCTATGTAATCCTTGAATAAATTCAATAAATCCTCGGATTAATCCTGGGATTTACGTTAAAAAAATAAAGTACGAGTATAAAAAGATTTTTAAAATCCGTGTTTTTAAAAGCGGACTAAAAAGAAGAAAATGTTTTTTTTCCCAGAATTTTTAATATTATTGCCGCTTGCACGACCGTTTAAATCTTCAAAAATTTGTAATATAATTTATTTTATTATGAATTATGTATTAAAGACTTACAAGCAATTATTTTTTCATAAATATTCGTGGATTAGGAATCGCTTCTTCCATTAGTACAGACAATTAAATTTCATACTACTAATTATATAGTTCTGATTGCACAAATACTTTTATTTTATGGAAAGCTAAAATAACATACTTTTCTATTGTTAGATAAGTTTGTGTCACTGTATTATAATATATGAATTAATTAAGGCGGCCTTATCCGGTTGCAATGTTATCTTTAACCAGAACGGACCGTGTTTGATTCTCTCCGATGTACTACAGATATGGACCCAATCGTAACACAAGCAATTAGTTTACTACAAGAGGTTAACCCGAATATTAGTTATGCGTTAAGCGCATATTGATATTTTAAATAGAAAAAATATATAGATTTTGGTACATACATACATATAATCACACATTTTTGAGATCTGAGATCAAAAATTTCTACTTCCCACAATGCTGACATACATCTTTTTCAACTTTCATCAGACCTTTCGTACAAATTCGTCGGTTAAGGGTACTTTTGACGTGGCCTTTTTTCAGGACGTCTTCTATTTGATCCATGAAAGTTCGCCTCCTTCTGCCATTACCGACATTTACCTCATAAACTTGTTTTGCCAATCTCCTTTCACCCCTCCTCTCTACATATTCAAACCATAGATTTGAGATAATGGTCGTGTATAGTTGTTTGGTAATAAAGGTCATGTTGAAAATACAGTGTTATTTATCACTTTATATAATTAAATTAGTACCTAACAGCATTATTGCTGTTTGAACCATTATTAGCAAGTACACGCCAAGTGCAAAATGATTTGAGCGCGTCATAGTCTTTGCAGAAAACAGAAGTAGAATTTATAGCAAGTTTTTTAACACATTTGCCTGAACCTCCTGAGTACCTAATGTCTAGGTTTTTTTATTGGGTTTGCTCTTGATCTCTATCAAGCCCGGAGCAAGACAGG
This sequence comes from Calamotropha paludella, assembly GCA_927399485.1. NCBI lineage: Eukaryota > Metazoa > Arthropoda > Insecta > Lepidoptera > Crambidae > Calamotropha > Calamotropha paludella. The sequence goes on from OV656820.1 coordinate 1,047,497, forward strand.
ACCTACAATGAAACGAGTTATCCCAGAAGATAGCTACTCACTCTGGCTTTGGAAACCGCCGGAGTTATAATCAGGGAGGGAGTTCCACTCCTTTGCTGTGCGTATATGTTGGGAAGCGCTTGGTGCGACAGGTAGGAATAGCAACCGAGAAAGGATGGTTGTTTCTTGGATATTGTAATGACTGATTAACTCGTTGTTTATGAGCGTCCAAGCCATTATAAATGTATTGTAATAGAAAACAAGGTCCTAGAATACTGAAATACATAATATTGTGGATATATTTTGAAATCCCACTTTTGCTTTAACAAAATTACGTTACGCCCGCGGAGCATTCTCAACTATTTTCCCATTTAAGTGCAGCGTGGAAGTCAGCAAAGCTCTTGAGAAAAATTTAATCTGCAATTCCGCGAGACGGTAACCAGCTTCATATAATCTCATTTGATTCGCCACCACTTTTGAATCTCATTACTACAAACTAGGTGGCACAAGTGTCATTGTAATGCGAGTTTATTGTTGGCCAGTGCTCTGCGAATTTCATTCATGCGGCACACCCACACTCAATTTGTCCATCATTCTCGGATTACTTCGTAATGAGGAAAGAGTATGTCCTGAAATTGTCCCGTGTATAGCTCGCTAGTTTTTTTATTTAACTAAATCCAAATTATATTAAAGGTACAACATTTGGGGGAAATGTAACATACCTATATGCAGTTAACTTAACCGCACGACATTGTTATACGTAGAGGACGTTTCATTTCCGCATATAATCGTTAAAACAAGTATTTTTTAATAGAAAAATACTTTAAAAAAAATTTAAGACAATTAATTTTCGTTAAAAAAATATTTTCTTGGATCAGTGCATTGATCTTAATTAAAAAGACGCTATTTTCACGCTCTTTGAATGACGTCACATGACATGACTCGCCACGTCACTATGGGTGAATCTACATACATTGTAATGACATATCTTGTCGGCAAATGCATGGCTTCATGTCATGTGACGTCACAACCAATAGGAAGGCGCTTAGATTGTTTTGAAATTTATTTTCGTTTATGCATCATTTTTAACCGAAAAAAAATATTTTTTCTTAAAAAATAATAGAAATTATCGATTTTGAAGAATGTCGTCAGTTTAATACATATTTGAAGAATATTTAAAAAAATATTAGTTTTTTTTTTAAATTTCATGGTAGAAACCTATCAATTACGACTACAACAGATAGAAACTCAAGACGAAAACTAAAAATTGTGCATACAACAGCCCAAAATTGATTTTTAAAGGAAGCTTTTGATTCATAAAAAATATTGAAATAATTATTGTGAAATAACAAATTTCCTTTTTAAGTTTTGGCTAACAAATGTTACCCGTGAAATGTAGGCCGATTTTCTTAATACAGTTAATGTTATAGGAAAGTCGGGATTTGTTTCTTTAAAAATATATTATTTATTTATTTAAAGAAACCAACAGCGTTACAATGAATATTTTGTCTTTACATACATAATGAAAGTAAGGCTAATGACAGGTCTCTCTGAATTTACAAATAATAAAACCTCACAGTGACGGTAATTATCCACTGAGTAAGTTTTACAATAATTACTTCGATCGTCGTAGGCAATTAATAATGTTTTACAAAATCGTAACTTATGGTTACTTAAGAAGATTATAATTTTTAAAATTCGCAGAAACTCATTTATGACCTTTAGTAACAATTTTTATAAAACCAATTTAAATCAAAATTAAAATACAAAAATTCAAAGTACAAAAATTTACAAAGAGTTGAGAGCTTTAAAAATAAAATATTTAATTCTATGCGTTGCTTCAAATTAGACTTTTCTGTCTTTTATAATATACATATATGTTTTTATAACAGTGCATTGAACTCGAAATGGAATGTGCCTCGGAGATTGGTCAGAAACACCGGTGTTAGTGGAGCCAACCGCCTCGTACCGGTAGCAAGCAGTCTGTAAGGATCATAACAAGATAGAGACACAATATTCTGAATCCGAAAGGCGAAAAAGAACGCGAGAAAAATAATAATTGGAATAAACGTAACCAACGACAACCATTATTATTTATTTCCATATATTTCTATATAAAAACAGTACATTATTCCAGATAAACCTAGCCCAAAGTAAGTACTGCGATGCTTATATTATGGATACTAGGGGAAAGGATAGATTCACATATATGATTAATACATATTATTAATAGATATACTAGCTATCTCAGCCACGCGTTGCGGTGTTATAAATGAAACCTATCATATGCCCTAAGTCGGAACCAATTCAGCAAATTTAAAAAAGATCACCAAAATCGGTTGAGTAGTTTCGGAGTTCATCGCGGTCAAACACTGTGACACGGAATTTTTATATATATGTAAATAACCATGCTCGTAATCATCACACAAACATTACCCCTTCTGGGACTCGAACACGGGGCCGATGGTGCGAAAGGCAGGATCGTAACCGTTGCACCAAACGGTCGCCAAAAGCTTGGATTTAATACTTGATAAACAAAGGAATTCAGACATTAACTCGTCCATTTCTATTCCCCTCAATATGTGAAGGGTTTGCCCCATTTTTGCAAATAAGCACCGGGGTCGGAGCTCAGATAGCGCGAGCGGCGAGAGTCGCCGAGCTCATAATTAAATTATGTGGAGCACGGCAATTCTCGCGTGCACTTAACGCTGGTTGATTCACGGATTTACGTAACGCGAATTACCCCTGGAGCCTGTTTAGCGATACCCGACCCTGTCCCCGTTGCTGATCTGAACGATGCTCCTTGATATACATGTGTTACCCATCTCTTGGGAAGACAGCAATTCAGCGTTGAAATTCAATTTTATCTATGCAATCAGAGTAACCTTATTGATTTGTACGCCCAAAGTATATTATAGATCTAAGATATGATATGATACAGGTGTCCCAAAAGATAGGGTCGAGCGGAAGTCCAGAGGTAGAAGATGTCTCTAGATTATGAATTTAAATTTACAAAGGGAGTTTATATTAAAAAAGTCACAACAATTTTTACAGTCACCTCCCCTCTCTATTTTAGATTAATTATTTTAGGTCTAATTAATTGGTAATCTTTAAATCAAGATAGCTCTATAAAGCACAAAGAGCTGATTAAATTATTGAATTTGTTTTGAAAGAAATTTTTGTTACTTTTTTATCGCTTTTCTTTATAAATAAAATCAATGTTTGTTCCATATGCGTTCTAAAACTATTGATCAAATTGTGATGAGACTTTGTTAAGTTTTTGTATGCATGCCAGGTAAGGTTTATATGTATAGCCAGCAAAAAAGAGCATTGCAAAGCACGCCGGGTGCAGCTAGTATTGAATAAAGAGCATTTTATCTTTATCTTATCGTCGTTGAAACTGCAATACTGCGTAACCAACAGTTGCTAATAACGCGGAACTACAAAAAAAATATATAGTTTTATAAAACAAAGACGTTGTAAAGAGTTTTGGCACTCGAGTTTCTTACCCGATTCTTCTCATGTTAGCTACGTCCCTACGTTCGGAATCGGGTCGCTCGTGGCGATTACATGCGCGGCATCAACTCCGCGGATGTACGTGCCGCTAGCGCACGGGCTATCTTGATTTTAGTAGAATATTTCATTAATTTTGTAAAATTTACGAATTTAAGTGCCCGCAAGGGCCTATGAAATAAAGTCATTTTGATATTGTAATAAAAAATGTAACAGGCTTTTTCGCTCTCTTGTAAAATTGGTTACTACCAAGTTACGCAATATTAACCAATGTTGGTTACGCGATATTGCAGTATCAAAGACATCTTAAAGATTACCAAATGCTGTCTCAGCCAGTCGGGTCTGGCGTTTTTATAACGTGCACTAATCAATTGGCGAAAGGAGCATTCAACTCCAACCCGGTTTAAATTCGAGTACATCGCGTCTGCGCCGTTTGTCACATTACATAAGTCTCGCCCCTACTAAGTAGCCAGCTTTTAAGTGCGCGGATCCTTTATATTCATGAGAGAGCTATGTGTCTAGTAATTAATTGGATCAGTCTGCTCCTTTATAATTCATATGATAATAGTTCATTTCTTAATTAAATTTCATCACAGTAGAGGTTTTATTATTCTCATTTTACCGCTCAATTTCCTTCGTCTTCGTCTCGACATAGAAGGATTTACGTAAATACTCGTGTTTCTTTGTTGGCAGTATTATTTGTTGCGGTGGATATTATATTGGATTACAGCAACCCTACAGTTGTACTCCTCAAATAACGTTAACCACAACATTCGATGACTTTAGTTAATAAACAACGCGAAAGAAACATTTTTTCAGACGTCAATTTATTTCATTGTCACTTAATTTTTTGAGGATTTCATATTTGAGCTACAAAAAAATTAAAATAATATCACTTCAAGTCACAAGTGAATAGGTATCTTCAAGGCAAGCGCGTCATATCCTAGATCGCATCGTCGCTTACCATCAGGCGAGATAGTGGTCAAGCGCCAATCTATTTAGTATAAAAAAACTTAGCTAAGTATAAAGTCATCTTATATGTCAATGTAACTGACACTACAAGGAATGTTCGGCGTACCAAATCGCTGAGATTAACATTTAGCTTTAAAGATATTATAGTTATGGTGTATCTGTACATTGTACAATTTTCACAACGCTTCATAGAAACCATAAATCTCATGTACTCTTACATCAATAAAACTTCTTTTACGCACGGATATGCGCGTGAGTGCTGAATCACCGACGCTACATTTGTTTCGACATTGATTCTTTGACTGAAATGTTTATAAAAAGATCAGCGACTGTCTAATAATGTCCGACAATTTGTTATTATTTCACGAACAGTTTTATACTAATATTATCCTTTTATTTAGTTATAATTCAAAATATTACTATTTCGTAAGCACAATAAATGCATAATTAATTTTCGTTTATAAGTTTGGTCTGGATAATAAAAATTAATGTAATTCTGTTTACACACATGAAACAACAATTTAAAAGGTTACTCGTTAACTTATCATTGATTTTGTTATTGTTCGCCTCAATTGCGTTTAAAATGCAAATTAACTGCAATTTGGCAGTCGGAGTGCAGCAATGCATATTGGTGTATTCCCAATGAATAAAGATCCGAAAAAATTGGTAAATCGTTTGGCAGTTTTCACATTGGCATCTTCAAAAATGTCGTAGTCTCATATAAACCTTTTGTCGATTTACGATTTCCGTCTTAAATGTCAGTCATTCGATCGCCATGTCACCCGTTGAAGCGGTTAAGGGTTTTCCATTCGTCCTTCAGCCTCATTTATTATTTGCTCCAATTCCCGATCTAGGGCGACTGGGGCGCCTGTTGGGAATCAATCAGAGTTTATCGCTATTTAATTGGTTACTTTTCAGAAGAGACAGTCATATTTAAATATGAATATGATTTATGAAGAGTATCTTACCGCTTGTATCAGGAGATTGTGCTACAACGATGCAGTTGTATAGGCAGATGCTATACTGACCATATTCATAAAATCACAACTATATTTATCTATTTGCCTTAATGTGCGTACACTAATACTGCCGTCCTTTAACCAAAAGGTCTCCCAAGTCTCATTATGAGTTTTAAATGCCATATGTCAAAAAAAATCCTTTCGATTTATCTAGAAATAATATCTCTATTACTTGAAGTAATAGAAAAAAAACATTGATGTCAACTGTTTTCCACGTTTTATTTGTTGCTTAGCGACACTTTAGCTAACAAACGACGGTATAGTAAATAATTCTATCACAATAAAACTGACGTGTCCGTCAGTAATTGTCTACACCTTAGGGGCCATACATAAAGTATGTCACACGAATTGTAGGACTTGTCCTTGTCACAGGTTGTCACATTTTTAAAACCCCTTTTCCCCGGATGTGACATATTTGAAAATAATGAAAAGAAAACTTTTTCTCAATTCGTTTTTTTTCCAAATTTTATTCAATAATCTTTTATCAAATCAACATAGTCAAATATTTTAGATGACAGACAGTGAGAGTGATAGACATGTGACGTCACAAAGCTTTTGACCCCCATGCCCCTTGTCACATAATGTCACATTCCGTTGACATTTTCCAACCCCTTTAACGAGTGACATAATTTATGGATGACAGACAATATCGAATCTCTCTTAATTGAATTTAACACCCACAAAACTTAAGTTGTGAGAATATCACTCCACTACACATGAATATCCTCTCGAACGATATTCATCTTTCTAAAACAACTCTGTCCGCAAAGTCAGCGGGTCTTTAGCAGGTCGTCTCTCTTTCGCTTGCTCGCAAATTTAATATCGGAAATTGACTAGCTGAGTAAGTTTATTCGCTTTGACTCGCCTAGACTCTTACGAAACGAGGTAAACCTGTTACTTTGAGCTTTATTTTCCTAGAATCTGAATCACGTTCACGTATGCGGTGAAAGCAAAAGATGTAGCCGTCTACTTTTCTAGCTGTACCAGTATACTTTATCATTAGCTCGTTAATGTCCTGTCTATTGGGGCACAATTCTAACCTTTGGATTAAAATAATTTAGGGATAACCAGCTCGGGCACAGTATGCATTTGTGAGTGCTAAAGCTGAAGCCTGGACTATCGGAAGCACTGTGGAAGCTTGAGATATTTTCTATTGTTCAGGTCACCCATCTTAAGAACGAATGTTGCGATTGCAACTTGCTGCCCTTCGCCATTTAGCTTCACGTGCATTATTTAGTTACACTATTTATTACCAGCTTTTGCCCGCGACTACGTTTGCGTGATGTTAGATATCTAGTATTCATATTGATAACTCGATATGTAGACTGTGTTTTAACATGAAAAATTGAAAGCACAGAAAACCTTATAACACTGCCTAACTCTGTAATCAAACCCGTGACCGACGTCAATCACTTCAAAAACGGATATTTTTCATAATATATTGCAATCTCCTTTTAAGCCTCAAAAGATTTTTAATTTTGTATAAAGCTGAAACACGTATCCATTGTTAAATACTCAGGAGCTAATGTATCGAACTTTATATTTCAAACATAAAAATACAGACTATGTAAAAATATATTCTTCCATCGCTTAGTAATTATTTCCAGAAACGACGAAATATTTGTACGTTACTTATTATACTAATAAAACACTTGTTTACGGATTTTGCGCATAATTTATTTTATATTTATTCCTGTCGTTGCGACTCCTTTACAGGAGCCATGATCACAGGATTACTTAAGATAATGGTCGTCATATATTTTCTAATACCTTCATAATATTTTAATCGAGCACGTTCCTAATTCAGAGTTCAGAAATTGGGAGGAACTGGTAGTAGACTCAGTAGTTTACAATGTAATCGTAGTGAGAATTTAACAATTAGGAACGTGCTCGATTCAAATATTGTGAAGGTAGTTGAAAATATATGACGACCATTATTTTAGTCAGTATTTTATCATAGGGATCCCGGCTCTTCTAAAGGAGTCGAAACGTCAGGAATAAATAGAAAATAAATTATGCGCAAAATCCGTACACAAGAGTTTTATTGAAATGTGTAATGTGCGCGAAAGTGTAAGACCTAAATATACATCGCCGTAAACTCCCAAAATTAAAAAAAATTGTAACACAAATTACAAAAAATAACGGGACATGGGGTATTTCCAAGTACCCAATATGTCTAAATTTAAAAAAAAAAAGAAATTGTGTATTTTGGACCGCCCTATATATGTTTTTGCCTGGCAATAAAAGGCTATTCAAATAATCATTAGTTATAAATATTTGTCATTTATCAAATATACGGCAAATATTTTTCAATGAAAGACCCTTGATACTCTTGGGTATGGTAAAGTGATTGCGTCTGATTTATTATTCCGTGCACACGCATTCGCGGCTTTTAGGAAATCCAATATGAAAATAAAAGAGGTGGTGTGAATATGACGTATCTGTTCCACATTCATCTTTCGCGAGACGGATGGAAGTGGTGTCTGATCAGCTTGCCCATGGTGTAAAGGCGACACTTGGGAGTATACGAAAAACTATTTTCATTTGTTTTACATTTTATTGTATTTTACTACAACAACAAATAGTTATGTTTGAAAGCGCATTATTACCTTCTCTCTCTTTTTTTGATTTATTGTACAGTTTTTAACACATTAAACACGCATAAGTTTTGCTTTTCTTTAATAACGGTAAAATTGTCTATCCATTCTGTTATGGGACTCACATTCAAAAAACACTTGGAAGCTATTTATTTTGCAAATTGATATTGTAAAGTTCTTTAATAAATCGATTATATACTCTATATCGATATAGAAAATACGTGGGACACTCAGAAATTTTGAGAAACCGATAAACCAACTTACATGAACAAATATTTTTATTAAATTCTTTTAAAGAACTCTTCACAGACTCTTTACAAAGATAAATACGTCTTAACCAATTTCTGAAATACTTTTTCCAGTCTGCTGCAGGCAGAAGTGTCCAGAACCCAGTGTTCGGTCGCTTGTTGCTCATTACCGTGAACATTTCTGGCAGGCATTTCGTAGCATACGTTGTTGTACGACGTTGATGCTGCTTTGATTTCTGAATTTGAGATTTGAATCTACACCAGATACCCCGTTAGAGTGAATAACCCATCATAGTGAAAAAACTATTGATAAAAATTTATCTGCGTTTTCGACCGCTACACTTTGGCGTTGGTTCGTTTTTAGCCAAACTGTCGACTGACGCTTCTGGACCGAATTGATAAATCCAAGATTTGTCACATTTGTCTGTAACTTTAAAAAATGTGGAGGTAAATTCTTAATTCGAAGGATGGTACTTTTACTTGTACCATCTTTTTTCACATAGTCTCTTAGAGGTTTGATAAAATTTTAATTGACTACTAATTCGTTCATTTACTTTAGTAGATAGTTACTCTATCGAATGAAGTAGCCATTTTTCTAACTAAACGGCGACCTATCTATAAATAGCTGAATTCATAGAATCGCACATTTATAAAACGTTATACCGATTTGAGTTACCAACTATTCCCAAGAAGGCGTCCGGTGCCGATGATTGATTTCACAAGATACCGGGTAATCTATCAAATATTTTGGAATATTTTATCGCTGAAAATAAACATAAACCCATAATGATATCACAAAAGCTGTTAACTGTGATTTATTAAGGTTGAATATCATTTGGCAATCGCCTGTTAACTTTTTTATTAAAATGCGAATATAGGGTATAAAGTAAGGATAAAAACTGCTTTATTATCACGCCAGATGTTATCACTTTCAAGTCGCATTCAATGAAGGCATTAAAATTTCCGCATATGATTTTTAGTCTGAAAACGTCGGACACCATTGCCAAAATATCTGCCTTATCTATTTCCGAAAAATTCCAAAAGAAAATAAAACCTTTTTTTCTGGTTTTGTTAGTCTATAGCAATTTTTTTTAATATATCCTGGATTCCTTAGTATTAATCCCGTTATTGTACACTAAAAATGTAATTATCAGACCGCCCTTCCGTTGCATGTTCATTTTGTCAAATATCTATCAACGCTGTTGTAATTATAACCAACGATAAATTTAATTAGATATAGTATAAGATCCAACGCTTAAGCCCGTCATCGCATAATTCTGTTTTGATGATAATGTAATATCGTTGTTCAAAGAGATTCCACTTGACTACCGGCTGGTATTTGAATTAAATTGTCTAGTTTAAAGTGTTATCTCAGTTAATACTTTAATACAATATCAATTGTTATGAATAAGATACTTGGTAATGAATGAGATTGTACGCACAATTTATTTACAAGGTTTCCTCTACAAGATTTAAGTATTTTCTTTATTTCTAAAATCTATCTGTGGCGCTTTTTCTAAAGATTATCGATAAAAAATTCATAAGGAAACTGGAAAAGATATAACATTTTTCACCGTTTGAAACTATTATTATTTACGCGTTTACAATTTCAAAAGCAACTTTTATAGCTTACTTTATTCAACAATCATAGTTGATGTCTAAATAAATAATCTAAATTTAATTTCTATGTACTGAACAAATAATTTTATTCGTATCAAATTGACTTAACAGTTTTCTGATGCTCTCTCATGTATAGTGCTAGCTAGCCTTTATTCAGTCTTAAGGGGGTGTTAAATCGAATATGTCTGGTTATTTAGAAATTATTGTATGATAATTTTTAAGTAATATTTACCTACATATAATTTTCATTAATTATAAAATTTAAACAGCACGAATACTCTCTCAGTCTCTCTCTCTGCGCAATTGACCTTCTACCGCGTCTGGGGGAGTGTTAGACCCTTCGGATAGGTTTGGCCTTTTAAATAATGACTTAGAATGGTCATTTGAACACTCAGTGTAAATTTCAGCATTTATAATTTAACGTGAGAGAGCTCAGGTACTGCGCCCCTTGATTACCTAATACCTACCGAGGACACCGTTACTCAAGGTTTGTAACCCCCAAGCATTGTTCCCTACACCAGTGCGAACACGCAAAAAATTGTTCAGCTTTTATACTTTAACGTATGTCTGGCAGGCACTGGCTCTCACTCTATTGTTTTTTCCTTCTATTCTTTTTTTCTCTCTGTGTGTGCCAATTAATATTTTTTCTTTATGGCTATTTCTTTCAATAGTATTATTAAGAGCCTTAATCTATTTAGCCATTTTACATAGCACCCCAATATAAAAGGATGCTTAGATGATGAAATATTAAGAATTGATCATCGTTGTATTGATTAAAGTAATTTATATAAAACTTAATATAAATAAGTAAACAATAAAAGAAAAAAGACGAACAACAAAAGAACTTTGCGTCGACTATAATCAACAACTGTTTTAGTAAAACATTTTCCATTATAAAGTTTAAGAATTCATCTATCGGATAAAAAGCCTTTTCCAATAACCTTTTCCTTAACAAGAATTTGTAACGATTCATCGGAAGTTGTTTAAAATTGTTGGGAATTTTATTGTACACTTAGCACGAGAATTTTTTTGATCATTTTGTTTTCGCGACGATTACCGATACTAGTCTTGTCTTTGCGTTGCTACGTGATCCGTTATGGGCACGTTTTGGCATGCGTTGTTGCCTACTATTTCCATGAAACACCTCGGCTATTTCTGAAGCATTCCCATTGCGATCTAGGTGCTTTACCCAACAATAAATGTTTTCCAAGTCCATGTGCAATCTCAATTTCACTAGCTAAAACGTTTTGAAAGCTTGCATTAAAGCGATGGATAGAAAGCACTCGGAGGTTAGTCTAAGAGTTAGCACTCCTGGCATTGTTGGAAAACTTGGTTTGTGCGCAAGGGAAAAGCAACAATAAAACTTGATTTCAAAAATATTTTATGATTTTGCTTATTTTCAATGACTTTTGTTATATATTCGTAGATGAAACTATAGTGTATGAATGAAGTGAATAGACATATATCTACTGACAATTTATTTATTGTTTATTTAGGAAAAACAGTTTTTTATATAAAACATTAAAACTTAATTAAGTAAAAAGTTTGGCACATTAGCTTAATAGTTTCCACCTCTATTTAGTACAGATAAAGTTACAAGAGTACCAATAAAGTATAAATTACTTTGTGAAGACGATTCACTACATTTGATACCTAGTAAACGCGTCAAATATATATTTATATAAATGAAATGTACAAAAATGTTCGATATGTTTTTCTATATTGGTGGTAAAGCTTCGTATTCTTAGCTGAAAACTTAAAAAAAGTCATCTATAAGAATAATGCACTTCTATTTTTAAGTATGTTTATATATGATCTCCAGAGCCGCCGAATCTTTATGGAAAATTCTTTCACAATTTGAAAAGTAGATTAGCCTTTTGATTCCTCTCTCCTGTGGACATCACGCTACGAACAATGGGCTATAGATATGGCGGATGGGTGGATTTTAACGACTGCAAATGCAGACGTGACCAACGTAACTTTTGAATAACGAGGTAATTTTGATCACCAATCCATTAACAGACCTTTGCGAGAGTTAGTCAAGCGTCACAGTCGTAGGAATCGTCAACCACTGTATTCTCGAGGCCCTGAATAACAATAATTAATATGGTTCTAGATTAGTTTGCCGTTAGCTGTTCTGTCTCAGATTAATTTGAAGCTTAGCCAAAATAAACATCTAAATATAAAACCTTATTATAAATTCATTGAAACTGGAGAGGGAGGAATAATGAATTGCTTTTCAAGAAGTGTAGCGGTACGATGTTGGTTAATGTAAAAAGTTTGCCAAATGGATCCAGTTAAAATTCTAATGACCGGGATATGACTCCCTGTTACTAGTAGCGAACAATGGCAGTCTATACATTTTGACGTCTTGATGTGGTTGCACTCATAATTATTTATTATTATTAGCTACTTTTCACCAAATTCAGAAATTTAAATTATCAGCTTACCTTTTTTTTAATTAAAGTGTTTTCTTTAGTTTAAGGCTAATTGGTTTAAATGTAAAAAAAATATATTATTATAAATAATAAAATTGGAAATTATTCATTAAATATGTATCGGTACTGTCTCGGTGGCGTTTTAGTCTACGCTGCGGAACGGTAACGGAAGGTGTGAATTTCATTGCCGTTTGGCAGTACTTTTTACCACGTTTTTCTTATCTCACTTTTCTTATTTGTTTGTTTGTCAGTCCGGGCAAAATCTTGCAACTTAAATTTGAGGCACTTTCCGATAAGCTAGAAAGCTGAAACTTTCAGGATAGTTCAGAACCCGATGACAATGCACTCTAAAGCAACTTTCAACTTTCCAGATGCACTTTCAGGTCCACTTTCGGCAACTTTCACTTTTGTATGGGGCTTATCCGATTGTTGCGTAACACATGGTTACTTCGTTGAGTTAATAATTAAAAAGAATAAAATAATTATACTAGATTTAAAAAATCTAAAAATCCCACGTTTTTCAATGTCCTAAAAAGAATAAAATAACCCTGCGGGGCAAAGCGAGGGGCCACTCAAAACGTGGGGGCGCATCTTTACAATAATCGGCATCAATGCATGTCATTCATCTCTTTAAAATCTCCTCTTAGTAATATGCGCCCCCACGTTTTGAGTGGCCCCTCGCTTTGCCCCGCAGGGTTATTTTATTCTTTTTAGGACATTGAAAAACGTGGGATTTTTAGATTTTTTAAATCTTTTAATAATATACACCCTCAAATATTTTAATGTATTTTGCCTGTTTTAGTTAAAAATTTCAAAAAATATATAATCCGTTATTTTTGTTGAAAAAGTACTTAAATGCTCCACAAAGATCTGGCATTATGCACTGAAGTACCCCATTATAGTTCTAGCCAGCGATGAATGAATGACGTTAATATTATAATTTATAATATAAATAAGAATTGCAAACGTGTAATGGTTTCATCACATTCCTTAGGCCTTCCAGATGAAGCCGTATAATCAGTTTAGAACAAACACTTTAACAAATGTATGTGAAATTTGTAACAATTGAAAAATGCTACCAAAATAAAAAAGTTAAGAAGCGCTAGTTGGCGCTTATTGCCACACCTCCTCCTTCAGGAGCGCTCATTATTCTACCGCTATTCTTCACTTAGGAAACTTTATTCAAGGAAATGAAATAGTTAAGGAAGACTTTGTACGATTGTTTATATGGGTGATGAACACAGCCTATGATGATGTATTTATATTTTATTTATTAATTTGGTATAAGCGTTTTTCTATGCAAAATCATAATAAGACGCTAATTGCTATACCCTTATGGGTCCATAATGTTTTTATAAAATTGCCACTTACATATTCATTTAATGTTATGTAATAAACATTGAATTGAATTAAATAATGTTTTATGTAATAAAAGAAAATGAAACCTATCCTATGTCCTAAGTAAGAATAAATTCAGCAAAATGAAAAAAAAAAAACATCAAAATAGGTTGAGTAGTTTCGGAGTTAATCGTGGTCAAACACTGTGACAGAGTTTTTATATATATGATGAAACTGTATTTTATGTCCGCATATTTTTGACTGGTTTAAGTATTTTTAGCCTTTAGGATTTAATGGATAACATCCACGTATGTCTGTCGTTCCATATTATGTAACTTCACGAGGATCTTACTTCACTAAGAGCTAAACGTAACGCAGCTTAGATCCGGCTAAGCGGCTGTCTATTGCGCTCCGTACGCGAGTAAGACGTTTAAGAATTGGCTGTTAGTTCATAGTTTAGACTAAGTAGCTTGTATGAGTGATTTGGGAAAATAATTAATGTTGGTAGGTTAGTGCACGAGACGCGTTAGGTAACCGGCGGCGGTCAGAGCGAGAGGGCAGACGGCGCGCGCCGGCACCGCTATCGATCGAGGGGAATGACGCCCGGGGTGACCCAAATAGAGCCTTCTCCCCTCCCCAACCCACCACAAACCTGCCCCCCACTCCCCCAACCGCTCCACGACGAATTTTCATATCAGCCGGTTGTTCACCAAGGAACGGCCCGATGGGGCTCTGCCACTAAAGCCTTACATAATACATCAAGAACGCCCTGTTGAATTATCTCCGCTTAAAATCTCTTTGTCCTTTTGACATTTTAACATCCGCTGTGTAAGCTTATTTAACTGCGTTACTAAGTTTATGCGCAACATGACCTTTGTCTAAAACCTTAGCAAAAAATATTTTTTTTAAAACACACAGCTTTGAAATTCAAATCTAATAATACTAACATTCATTTTAAAAAGCTAACTGTACCGTCAATAATAAATGCAGTAGGGAAAATCTTTGTTCTACTGTAAACTTTTTCAGGAAGTAAAAACGTGTTATTGAGATATAAAAACTATGAAAGTACTATTTTTATGGATTTTCTAGATGAACCAATAAAAATAGGTGGTTGAAACTCTGTATTCTTAAGCTTATTGGACAGAACTTTGTATTGAAGTATGACTGACAACCTCTAGACGGCGAAAGAATTTTTCTAATAATTTTAATGGTTCCGGATACTATACAATATTAAACTTAAAACATCTGAGTTACTGATAATAACAAAATCGGTTTAAATGCTTTATTTATAGCTAAGCTCGTGCGTAACAACGGTAGTTGTGCATAAAAAAAAATGGCGTGCAATTTCACTGTCGTGATTATCATCGCTTATCCGTGACACGCATAGAGGGCGCACAGTTACTGACCTATGCCTGGGGGTGTATCCCGAGCCGCATCGGTGCAGGCGTACTTCCGGAGCATGGCCCCTGATATATTGCAGTCACGTATCGATGCAATGTCATACAAATATATACTCTAAACACAGGGTCATATATATAATTTTAATCTACTTTTATATTATAAAGAGCTAATTTTATGTGTCTGTTTGTAGGAAGTTAGCTCTGGAACTACTGAACCGTTTTTGAAAATTCTTTTGGAAATAGAAAGCTTCATTATTTCTGAGTGTCACAGGCATATTTGATTGAGATTAAAAATGTTTAATGAATTTCTAAAAATGATTAAGATAATAACCTAATTTTATAGATCCGATTAAAACTCAAATTTAAAAAATTCTCATAATATTCATTCATTATTTTAAGTATTTGCAGACCATTCCATGAGATATCAGTTTCAGTTGAAACACCTATGTCTTTATGCAAATACGGTTCATTGAATATTTGGAAAAGTTTTGTAAATATATAACGTTGACCACAGTATTTTTTATAAATGCTTTTTAAATATTTTAAATACATCAGGTATCCTAATTAATATCCGTAACGATATTTACTTTTTACTTGTAAGCTTGACTGACTTGGGTGTGTATCATAATACAAACATTTTTTCAGTTTTAGATAAACCTTTGTGTCTTACAAAAGTAGGTAGGTAGCTATAAAGAAACACGTTACCAATATAGTTTCACAAGACTCATTTGCTAATATGGTAGTGGGGTAATTACTATTCTTAATGGTTCATTAGTCTCGCTGCCGAATCCCTAATTACGTGAAGTAAACCTCCAGGCTAACTGTAAATAAAAAAATTCTCGAACAATGAAAAGAAAATCTTTGTGTTTTTTATGCTGCAGTCCAGAGCCGGTTAAAATGAAAAAATACATCCAGAGCACGAGCAAATGGAAAAAGTGCAACTTTGCGTTTTATTGCGCCGAGAGGCCTTCGCGACGATTGTACACGTAAAGTCGCTGCAATATCACTTGCATTTGCAATTTACTTACAAAGATTTTTGCCTGTCTGATAGTTATGGTTGCTTACATTTGATTTTATCTTTTGATTTATGGGGTTTTATGTGATCATTAGTTTTTAATATTTAAAGACGATAAAAATAAGCGCCTGTTTGCTGAACCTTACCCCCTTTTAATTCGTGCCATAATACTGACTCTCAACTTACTGAATAATTTATAATCGGGATATTGTGAACTTTAATCCAATCGATAGGACATGATTAAATTTTAAGGAAATCCATAAATATAAACATGCTGTCACAGTGTCATACTTTGTTCTCCTCTATTTTTTTAAGGCTTCAGCAACACTAATATTAGGCACTAGCGGCCCGTCCCGGCTTCGCACGGGTGGACAAAATTCTTTAAATTTTTTCTTGCATTCAATATAGCCTATGACACTCAGCAATAATGTGCCTTTCTATTGGTGAAAGAATTTTTAAAATCGGTTCAGTAGATCCCGAGATTACCCCTCACAATTTAACAAATATACAAACACACAAACTTTACTTCTTTATAATATTAGTATAGATATACCTAGTATTTTTACACGGTGATTTTCTTTCTGTCATATTTCAGTTAAAGTTCAATCGTGTTCTATTTCCTTCTTAACGTTAATTACTTTAACTTTCCTAATGATCTTTGCAATAAGGTTTTCCGCAGTTATAATGACGATCACATCCATTAAAATTCCTCAATTCCCATAAGAAGTAGGAGAAATATCATTTTGACGTCCCAAGATTTGCTTGCTTGTAATTGCGTTGGGCAGTCGGGCGCCGGAAATTAACAGCTGGCAGGTGGTGCTCCTGCTGCACCGGAAACGGAGCCCGAGTCCCTTGCGACCTCGCCTAGGGCTATCAAAACCTCGCTCCTACTAAAGACGTGTGATGATTGGTAGTTTTGTGAGATTGGATCATGTTGGCTGTCTAGTCGGTCTTTTGCTTTACTCGAAACTTACATTGATACTAGTTGATCCGGCCACGCGTTGCTGTGCCGACTGCAGCGTCATCTGCCGGACTGATTTGTGAATCTAAACCATTCTCAGATCCCCTTGAACACACACAAAAAAATTCATTCAAATCGGTCCAGCCGTTTAGGAGGAGTTCAGTGACATACACACTCACAGAAGAATTATATATATAAAGATTTTCATTTATTTAAAGAAACGGTGCAACGGTAGCGACTCCGCATTTCGCTGGTCCTGGGTTCGAAACCCGGGGTAGTTTTGTGTGATGAATACGACTATTTGTACCTGAGTCATGGGTATTTATATATATTTCTATGAATATTATATATGTATGACTATCCGTTGCCCTACTATCCACAACACAAGCCTTACAGTGCTTACTTTGGGCTAGGCTAATAGGTGTGAATGTAAGAAATATTATTATTATTACATTTGTAGACTATTTTATATTTTATTAATTTTTGATCGGATAGAAAATGATAATTCGCTTTTAATCTTGTTACCTTTAATTGTAATTTATTATTTGAAAAAAAAAGGAACATACTATGTGATAATGATAAAGCTGTCGGTCTTCCAAAAGACGGGAAACAGAATCATTAACACGATAATATATTACTTTATTCGGGATACTGTTACTCACTACATGATACGATTACTACAGGATAAGAGAAAGGCGATATGAAAGAATACAAAATGGCCACCTAGCAAGCATGTAAAAGACATCAAAATTTGCTCGCATAGTTTCGTGTTATGATAAGTTTATTTTCTTTTAGAGTTGCTTATAGGTTTCTATATCCTAGCAACCCTTTAAAAGTCTGTGGATACCTTATACGCATACTAGGATAATAATAAAAATGCAGAAAGAACTATTAACCTAAGAACTTCAAATTAACTTATTATAGCTCGTCACATCATTCGGATCAATTGTGCCGTTGATTTCTTTCGATATTGTCCAATTACCACCGTCTTTTTGAGATGTAAGATCTTTAAATGAAGTGCACCAAGTTTGAACCTCGTTGTTTGGTTAGGTGGGTCAAGTTAGTACAGCAAACTTGGGCCCACTCGTAACAAAAACCGTAACTTACCTCTAAGGGTTCACGTGAATATTAATGCGTTTGGCCCAAAATCTGTAGTACAACCCCTCGTCGTAAAAGGTAAACTAAAGTAATACCTACTTTAAATTTACTTTAAATCAATATCGTGAAATTGAAAATCACTATTCAAATGCACTTAAAATAAGTTGTTTTGATTCGTCCCAACAATTTTATTTACCATCTATTCAGGACGTCTTTTAATTGACATGAAGAATGGGCGCAGGAAAGTCGTCATCTTCAAAAGAATTACAATATTATAAGTCGTCACCATACATTATCCACAAAAAAAATCTGTCTTTTTATTTGCAAATAAAAAGCATAGTATCAGTTTTGGACGTGATTTTACGTTGCATTTCTATAATATATTGGTTGACAGACTCCTCAGATTTAAAAAATATTATACCCCTTAGGGGCGAAATAAGGGATAAACTGTTATTTTCAAATAAAGAGACATGAAATCAAATACAGAAAGTACTAGTAAAAAATAAATGTACCTAAATAGGAATCAAAAGTTAAAAAAAGTTAACCCTCTAGAGGGTGAAAAACCATTTTGATTTACAAGCCTGAAACTTAGTATTGAGGCTTATTTAAAAACAAGTAACGGACGTGTTTTTCGTCGTTTCTGAAAATTTTATTGGTTAAATATGAGTAGACATTTTTTTGACTTTATTCCTTTTAAAAAGTAAAAACATGAAATTCTATACACAGTTTCCTGGTACGAAATAATTAGACACTTCCTTCAGCGTTTCAGCAAATTGAATCCTTAAGCCCCAAGCATTAAGTTCAACTGACTACTGAATAGATAAATGAATTCGCATTTCAGCGTTTTAGAAAATTTTATTCATAAAGGGGTCGAAAGTTTTGAAATATTAAATGTTATAAAATGTAAAACATGAAGT
This sequence comes from Calamotropha paludella, assembly GCA_927399485.1. NCBI lineage: Eukaryota > Metazoa > Arthropoda > Insecta > Lepidoptera > Crambidae > Calamotropha > Calamotropha paludella. The sequence goes on from OV656820.1 coordinate 1,066,612, forward strand.
CCGACACGTGTTAGAATGATTAAAAATAACTCCGACTACCTTGGATTTGATTCCCGTGTAATAAATTAGGTTTTTCTGTCCTTTAAATCTGGCAAATGTTTCATCTTGATACGCCCACCTACAAGCCGAGTGGTTAATAATTATACTTCCTATTTCTAAGATCCACGCGTGCAAAGTCACTGATAAAAGTTAGTAATAATAATATTTATTACGTTCACACCAATTAGCCTAGCCCAAAGTAAGCACTGTAAGGCTTGTGTTATGGATACTAGGGTAACGGATAGACATACATATACTAGGTGATGCAGTCGCTAAGCATAGAGCTACGCTAGCACTAGTGTTGCCCAAATGCAAGAACAAGACGAGACTTAGCCAGTCTTGGTCTTGGTCTTGCGCCAATACACCTGGTCTTGGTCTTGGTCTTGGTCTTGCGCTTGCAGTCTTGGTCTTGGTCTTGGTCTTGCAGCAAGAGTCTTGCAAGTCTTGCAATTACCTATTAGTCTATTGCTATTTATTAAAGTTTACTTTAAATCTTAGAAAAACGTATTAGAATTGGAACATTGTGAGCTTGAATTAACATAGCCATAGTAAAGATCAATCAGATTAATAAATAACTGAAGATTTGATAAGAAAGTCGAAAAATCAACTGACCTATATGTCGTTTTCCATGGAAGTAACTGTTTCTTAATAAACATTTATGATTTATAAGCTTACATTTGCTAAAACATGTAAAAAAACAAATTAATTACAATAACTTGACTGTATTTTAAATAACAATGTCTGTCTAGAAAGAGATTGAACCCTCAACTTGCATGAAATTTAATAAAAGAGTTTTATGATTTATCATTTATTTCAATCAAAAATAAAATACAACACAAATCAAACATAACAGTACACAACAGCTTTATCATTAGGTTATGTTACTTTATATCAATTCTTTTGACCAAGAATTAATACAAAGTAACCATCTGGCTGACTCATCACTTAACCTATTTCTATGTTTTCTAATTACTAATGATGCTTTAGAAAATAATCTCTCAGCAGGTACTGAAGTTGCAGGTATTGAGAGAAAATCACGGGCCATCTTCGATAAAGTCGGATACTCTGTCTCATGCGTCCTCCACCAATCTAAAATGTCTTCCGAGCTGGCAGTTCTTGGTTTTCTCAGGTACTCCTCCAACTCGTCTATCACTAAGCCTTGAAGACAAGATCCAGATGACGTCGAGGGACATTCATAGAGTTTATCAAAGTCTATAATGTCTTCATCTTCATCACATACTTTATTTTCTTTTCTTGGCAATTCCAGAGATTTGTTCAGTGAGTGTAGACTTTTATATTCTTCATAAAGTTCATTGAACTTGCGCAGACTTTCTGTTTTAAGTTGCTTCCCCCACATTGTCAGGTCAAAAGTCTGAGCCTTATGCCTTGGGTCTAAAATTAAAGAAGTACAATAAATCCAGTTGCTCTTCTTATAATGTTTAAGCATTTTGTCTCGAGCTGCTTGGAAAGCTAGAATGAGCCTTTCATCCACTTCAGATCGATTAGGTTTCTCATCTAACTGTTTTACCATGGATTCAATTTTATCTAGCAAGAGATTGAATGATACAATGACTAGCGGTAATGTAACATATTTGTCTCCACCAAGTTTTGTACTTAAAAGTTTAAAGTTTATTAGAAATTTATGTAATTTTTCGAGTACCTGCCATTCACTAGCTGTGATTTGAAAATCATTCAATTCGGTGACAGAACTGCACAATATGTTAATGCCCGCTCTCACTTTTAAACCAAATCCAATCATATCATGTGTGGAATTCCATCTTGTTGGACAGTCAAGAATGGCATTTAGATTTGATGGCACGCCAGCTGCTTCACAAGCAGACTGAAACTTCTTCTTCACTATCTCACTTCTTTTTATTTTACTGGAAATACTGCGTAACTTTGTTACAGATGTACGCGAGTCAGCAATATTTGGTGCATATTCTTCATCTTCCTCAGTTTCGTCTGCATAGTCTTCATACTGCTGATCTTGCGCGTTAGTGTCAGACTCACAGTGTAATGCTAAGGTCTCTAATAAATCTTGTACACCAAGGTTTAAAATGTGAGCAAAGCACCGGAAATGTTGATTGTCTGAATCAAAGTGTGGCAACTGTTTGCCCAGTTCATACATAAATTTGGTATTTGCAGTTGCGTTGTCGACCGTGATACCTTGTATTTTATCAATTATGCCATATTCCAATAAACATTCATGGAAAATCGTTGCAATATCTTCCCCAGTATGTCGACCGCGTGATGGTATAAAATCAAGAACTACAGATCGATACTTCCATTCGTTGTCTATATAATGCATAGTAACCCCGTAGTAACTCCTACCAGCAATTGACGTCCACCCATCAATGGTAAATGACATTTTAGATGATAATTGTTGAAGTCGTTCCTTGAGATTAAATTGGAGCTCTTCAAATCGCTCTTTGACTTTCCTTCTAAGTGTAGACCTTTTAGGAAACTCCATATTAGGGCAAATACGTCGAAAATATACTTGTGTAGCTTCGTCATCGAAAAATGAGAAGGGAAGATATTTTTTCACTACCCAATCAACTGTAGCTGTCGTGATGTTGTCACTGCTGTTTTCCGACTGAAATAAAACAATAAATCTTGTGTTATTATTTAAAACATACTAGGTTTGAGCGTTTAGGAGGAGGAGGTTTGTTGTTGTTAAATCGAGAAAATCGTTAAATTGACATTTGTTATATTAAGGTTGCACTGTACTGTAATTTACCAAAATAAAGTACTTAGTTGTTACTGGCCGATTATGAAAACAAATGAAAATATAGGTGTTTATAAAAATATTTAAGACGATAATTACATACTTAATATGTCGCACCCCTAGATGAAAACACCACTAACTCAAAAATACTTACGTAAGTTAATGGCGTTTTTGAAAGTATCGCATGAACAGCTACGCGGAGTTAAAATTCCCGTAGCGACAATTTCGACCATTGTTAAAAATGACGCGAAATATGTACCTATGTATTACTATTTTATCAATATCTATAAAATATTCCGAAGTCAGTTTAAAGTCATTTGTTCAAAAAAGACTTTTTTGAGTTCCTGGAGTTTTCATATAAAAAAAATATATTCTTACCTGTCCACTTCTTCCAGCGGTTACTAAAAAGCTTGTGATATCTCCACTTAATTTTGGTTTAACAGGAAGAAATATTTGTGATTCCTTTTTGTGGAAAGATATTAGATGTTTCCTTAAGCCTGAAGTGTTTCTGTTTTTCATTTTTATTTCAGTCTTTTTATGTTGGCACAATTTACACAAGGCAGTTTGGGATGCATGAATTATTTCGAAAAACTCCTCAAATTTGCTTTTGGGTCTTTTAGATCTGTGACTCAAACTCTCGTTACTCGGACTAGAATAATTTGAATCTTCGTCACTCATATTAAATTGTACACGTGATACGTTTTTAGAAAACAACAAGAATTAGTAAAAACAATTATTAAGTTAGACTCGAAGCACAGCTCAATTGGAAATGACTGGAATTAAAATAATTCCTTTGTTTATAGTACGTTTCCTTGCTTTCTACCGCGCCGCCTCGCCACGTGCCGGCTCTATTAAAAGGATGCCGCCGCAAATCAAACGATGCCGCGTGCGGCGTACAAACACAGATTATTACCTACTTGTACAGACGCGACGCGTGAATAAAATATATGTAAAGAATTAGTGCCAATCACTATTCTTTACATATAAGTGAATGTTTTGGCGTACATCTATACTAATCTATACTAATATTATAAAGCTGAAGAGTTTGTTTGTATGTTTGATGACAGAAGTTTTAAAATAAATAAATAAATCCTGAACGTCACTATACCTCCAAAGTTACTATTCTTCGTGGGCGAAGTCGCGGGCACTGCTTGTAAATACTTTTTTTTTTTTTTTATTTATTTTTTTTTATTTATTTATTTCATATACAAGAAAAAAAAATACAAAGATACAATTTAGTCCCACAAAACCGACTTGTCGGTTTGACTGAGGGATCTTTAGTCTCTTAGCTTATAATTATAATTATGTAGGTATATAATACAACTATAACTGTATCAGGTAAAGTTAAGTGCACAATAATTGGATTTAGACTGAATTACAACAAACTGAAGGAAAATTTAGCGGTGATAATAATAAGATACAATTGTTGTAAGATATAAAATACGTGTGTAAAAAACAACCACGCCTCCGAGCCCTCAGATGGGCTCGGAGGCGTGGTTGTTTTTTACACACGTATTTTATATCTTATAGAAATATTGCATTGTGAATGCAAAAAAATAAATAAAAACATACAATTGTTGTGTTAAATAGTAGTCATCAGATAATCTTTTAATATTTTTTTAAATTTATTTTTATCCGTTTCACATCTAATAGTTTCGGGCAACGAATTAAGAAGATATGGTATACGCTTCTGTAAAGTTCTGTCACCAAAATAATTTTGAACCCTAGGAATTACAAATTTCTTTTTTGAAGTGGCTCTAGTGATCTGGTTATGATTTATGTATTCAAAAGTGGAGACACACTCTCGGCTGCCGTGATTATTTACTAATAATAAATCGCAGGCTTTTTATTTTATTAGTAGGTAAGTACCTACGCTTTTTATATTATTTTATTAATTATGTAGAATTTTTTTACACGTTTCAAGTATATTTAAAAGTGGCTACAATATTTATCAAACGGGTGATATTTGAACACTTTTTTGCTATTTTTTCTTGTAAAAACTTAAGAAATATAATGACTAAATGTACAATAATAGTACCTAAGTAATTAGTTTAAAACCATATAATCAATATTATAATATATACTTACTAGAATAAATTATTATGACATCTACTACCTATCCTTACCATTTTATTCTAATCATAATACTACTTGCGTGATCAGTATAATGTATTCATTTTCATTATAAGCACTCTGAAACTTATTTATTCTTTGGAACACCTGTAGGTACTCTTAAAATTCGAAATTATTTTGCATGAGTATACCTACGCCTACGCCCTGTGGCGGCAATCAAATAGTGTCAAATGTTGTGATTTCGGCGCGGCGGCAACGATTGTTGTATATGATTTCAAAAGAAGCCGCCGGCGCGTGTATTATAACATAACCATGTGCTTCCGAAAAGCAGCAAATTTCTTTGAGAAGTAAGTACAAAACCTTTGATGCCGCATTATCAAAGTGCCGATGGTTAAAACATAACTATGCATGCACTCAGTTTGATTTTAATGGATATTTTTTTATTCGCTATGTAGGTATGTTTATGGTATTAGTCGTAATGCGCATAGATCCAGTTTTTCATATTCTTTGATACAGTTTTTTGCGTCTCATAGAATTCCTAAGCGTACCTATACACCGAACTGTTACACCTAACTACTCCGTGAAATAGCGCTAAGTCCTAGCTGCAAGACGCAAGAGTCTTGCAGGCTTAGTCTTGTTCTTGCTCAAGTCTTGCACGGTCAGTCTTGGTCTTGGTCTTGCTAAAAATACGCGGTCTTGTTCTTGGTCTTGGTCTTGCAAAAACGCAAGAACAAGACCAAGACTGCAAGACCAAGACTGAATTTGGGCAACACTAGCTAGCACCATATATTGGAGCGGAGCGTAATACCTAAAAAGAAAAAAAAATTGTTTTGGGAATTTTTGCGAATTTCAAAATTCCATCACAATCTGGTCCTAAACCTGTTGATTCGATTCCACACAAAAAATATTAAAATCGGTTAAGAACTCGCGTAGTCAGTCGCGTAGTAGCTGATCCAGGGGAGCTTCGCTCGCTCCGCTCCAATGATACATAGATATGTAAATCGTTATAATCATATCGTACCGTATTCATCACACAAACATCTGCCCCTTCCGGGATTCAAACCCAGGACTGTCGGTGCAAAAGGCAGAAATGTGCGACAGAATTTCCTAATGGCATTTCTTCGGAACAGTAATTATTTCTCGTCTTATTTGTTACTGCCCCGTTAAATCTGTTCGTTCCGACCTCATCTCGGCTTGAATAGACACTGAAAACAGTTTAAAAAGTTTAGGAAAGTAAACTTACTGCAAGCGGCCAAGAGACCGTTTTCTAAGCAGCTTTGTGACTCGTATTCTTTATTTTTCTTTAATCTTACAATTCTTTCAGTTAGCAAGTATATTAGCTTAAGGACATCATTGTAAGAAAATCATATTTATTTTACAGATAAAATGTACGAGTATTTCTCTAACGGTTAAATCGTTAGATAAATTATGGATTATATAAATTACAGCAAATCGGAAATTTAGTTACATCGTATATGAAGAAAAACAAGAATTATAAAGGGTGAAATTAATTTACCATACTCGGTGGAATAGCTGAAGATAGTAAAGATTTATTTAATACAAACATTATTTAACTTATAAAAAGAAGCTAGTGCAAAATAATCCATTTTTTATTTTGCTTTATCAATTAGTCATAAAACAGTCATAGATACAAATGAAAAAAGGAAACTTAGGACATAGATGTGTTTTCATACCTTATTATAATTCTATTTGAAGAATGTAAACAAAATATTAATATTAACTCTATTCTCCGTATTTAAAATTAAAGTTTTCTTTGAATCAACTTCTCCTTCAGTTACAGTTAAAAAGTAGATCCAGACCCTTACCAGAGTGGTAAAATCGGCATTTTATCCAAACACATTTGTTTTTTTTTTCACAGAATTTTACACATGTTTTAAAGAAAACATTAATAATCTATCATTTAACCGAAAACCCATTTGAGCATTGCGTGATAGATGTCGCTTGTCAATCATTACATCGTTTATCCGTCCTATTTTCTTTGTTTATGTAAGGTAGGAAGTAACATTTGTCACTGGTTGATATTCTGGGCTTTTATTTGTAAAATTATTTGTTGATAGACGTATAATAATATAAATAACGAAAATAATGGTATTTAAGTTGTTTTAAGTCTCAAATAAAAACAAAAAGGTTACAAATCATCTTCTGAAAAGGGAAGCCTTCCCTATGGACGAAAAGGATGGGGGTATATTTCATCCTAATAAATCGCTACAAAATCAAAAATAATTGCTTATCTTAGAACTGTGAGAAGTTAATTGGTGGGTTTTTTGGCCGATGTATCCCTGTGCCAATGTTCAGACATTAAAGCATTTCTGATTACGTACTGTGAATTGAAGATACTAAGACAGAAATGAAAATAACTATTTAAATGCACTCAAAATAAGTTGTTTTAAATTATTTTACCTACCACCCATTCAGGATGTCTTTTAACTAACAAGAAGAATAGGCGCAAGAAACTCGTCAGCTTTAACAGATTTGTTATATTATACGTCACCACGTTATCCAAAAAAAAAAACAATGTTATTCTGTTATCACAGAAATAGTAGTGTTATGGTTTCATTACATCGTTGATTACAACAAAGCCAACAAATATCTGTTTTAAGTTAGTATTGTTAAACATTGCAATAATATACAGATAATTTAAGAAAGCAGTACTTGATTTGGACGACTCGACATGTCTTTCAAAGTACGAAGATACTCGACGTAACATGTTTTTTGCCCACCCGTCCTATTCCCGACTCAAATGTTAAATTCTTTGATGTTGTTAGCAACTCGAGTACGGCAGGTTCCATGATGGATGAGCTTTGCGTGCAAAATTGGTGAAATATGATCTCCTTTACCCTCCTAATTGGTCCTGAAAAACTCGAGTGAGTTTTTAACACGTGAGTTGTGCAGTTATTATTAATATAGATAATCTGATTTTGTTATCTGTTGTATCTGATGTGCCCCCATGGCCTACTCGCAACGACCAATGTGCAGCTTACTGTTCTAGGGCAATTTATTTTATTGATTTTCTAAATATAGCATCGCACATGCACAAGACAGACCTCGATGCTTTAAATTTTTAATGTTTCTTTTCATATCCTTTGTTAATTTCAATTCGTATAATTTGGCAGATATCGAAATATTTACGAAAGTTAATAAAAGATCCGGAAATATGTTGGGAGGGTGCCGTAGAAACAGGCGCTTTCAAGGCCGAATCGGGATCGGCTGGTTTTCAAGGAAGGTGTTTTATTTCGGACAATAGATTTAATGTGTGCCAGCATTATGTGTGCGAAACCTTTTCGGATGTAATGCGGGTTTCTATTTCCCGATGTTGGAGAGATACATTTGCACGTGTGTGGGACGAGATACTTGCGGATCTAGTCTCTTACGTACCGATAATGAAACCATCTACTCGTGTTAACAGACGTTATTACATTACCATAACGCAAACCGTAAAATGAGTTTAAATGTAACCCAATAAAATCGCTCATATGCACTCAGAAGGCCGATTCGAACGATTTAAATCAGAATTGATGTTTTCGCCCTAATAAAGATTAAAAACCTTTAAACGAAATAGTATTACAATCTATCGATCGTTTTAACGATATAATCTCGCTCGCACAACCGTAATTAAATTCTTATCTGGCTTCGTCTTAATAGACAGGTAAAATTGCGTTCGCGTCTTAAGTTCGTCCTTCAGATGAAGCCGTCTGTCAATACTTAATATTACATTACGGTGGCGCGACCTTCCGGTGCCTCCGCCGCCCCCTTAGCACGTCGCTCGTAAAAATTTATTAACCCCGACCGATGAGGGCCTGTGCGAGCTTAAAATTTATTCTTATATATATGTGGGCAAATGTGTTGTGGATGAGTTGGAGGCGCGAGGAACTGGCTTTGAGGAAGGAAGGCTGCCAGCGCGCCGGTTGTGGAAGGTTGCGAGGGGCGGGGCGGCGGCTGCGCGGCGGGCGGGCGCCTCGCGCGGCGCTGGCGTCGTGACGCAGTGTGACGTCAGCGGAGCGCCGGCTCGATACGCGCCCGACCCGTCGTCAGTCGCCGCCCGCTCCAGGCCGCCGAGCGTCGCGCCCTCGCGACACCCACCCGCGCTCGTTCTCTCACACCGGCTTTTAGTTTCGTACCACGATGACATAGCCCTAGTGCCGTGCGACGAGACTACGTGAAAGCGCGCACACATTTTTAAGTTTTTTCGCTGGAACGAGGAAACCGTAAAGGTCCCCGTTGTTGCAGAACTAGCGACGACCCACCCCATTCCGTTGAGGGACAGAGGCGAGACCGAGAGGCGGCTCACACCTTTTTATCCGCCTTTTTATAAAGACTAGCGCAATGGGCGAGGTGAGTGCGGTGCTTGCAGTAGTGCTTGCCCTTAGAGCTTGCAGTAGCGAGCGCCCCGTGCGCGGGCCGAGTGCTTTCGTGAGGTGCAAGTGCATGACAAGGATGTGAAAGTGGACCGCCGCAGCAGCGCCAGTCGGGACGCGCCGGCGCCTGTTCCCGACTCGTACCGTGGACCCACGGGCCCAGGACGCAGGACTCCATTTGCACATTCCACTGCCTTTGTTCCGCCACCGCAATCGATGTGCAGTATTAGTTGGCGCACCTGTCATTCAAAACGTGCTCAAAGATATCATCCCATTGTCTGCAACATCGTTTTTTCGCAATATTTCTTTCGTTTAGTGCACTATTTCTGATATATCCAAAATGTATAGTAGTTCGTAGTGATATCAATAGTCATGTAATTAGCCAATTAATCTCAACAAAAGGTGTAAGAAATGGGATTGTCGTGATGTAGAAGAGACGGCGCCGGCCGGGTTGCGTAACTTGTCGGTATCGATCTGTGCGAGACCAACACTCGACTTCAGAACCTTCAACTGTACACCATTTTAACTGGATTCGTGTAAACAGCTTCACTTTTATTGAATTAAACATTGTAACTCCCATTTATATCTCTAATGTCATCTACGGAAGAATCCATCAAAGTTCTTTGTTTTCCATCTAATGAGGAAATCGATATTACCATACATATTCCTCGCTGCTTACGTGGTATAAAAGCAGCATGTTACCCATCCCAAAAATGATGCAAATACTTACTGATGTATTTCTAAGTAAATCTGCCGCATTAGAACCTTCTACCACTTTCACAGCCATTTCCGATGTTATGGAGTTTTCCACAAATGCTTGATATAATTGACAAATGGCAGACGGATGTTTAATCATCCTGCAGAAATTATGATGTCATTTTTTTATTATGTGATATAATTAAATAGTTTAAAAAGATAATCCTAAAAGTTTTAGTTTAACTCTTAATGCCCCAATGTTCTCTATTAAAATCATATTTAGTATCATAGTAAAAATAGCCAGTCAGCTAAGATCTGAGAATTTGGGTCAAACCTGTTAGTTCAAATATATAGGACGCTAGTGCCAACCATTCTTTTTTTTTAAAGTATTTAATATATTTAAAAAATGAGTCACGTACATCATTTAGTTTTCTCTAGTCTACATTAATATGATAACGAAATGGTGTAAAAACTATTAGCTCCATGCCCAAATTAAAAGACGGCTAGCAATGAAACGTCCCAAATTTTCAACTCTTTTCTGGAACCAAATATAGTAGTTTCTGCTCTTTATACCGTTTTGTCTACATCAATATAACAAATGGTGTAAAAACCACAAGTTCCATGGTAAAATCAAAAGATGGCGTGCAATCTAATGTCCCGAATATTCAACAATTTTCTGGAAGCAAGTTTAGAATGGACTTGCCGTTTCCAACCATTAGTATGAGAGCCAGGTCGGAGCTCGTTAAGAAGATTCGCTAGGTGCTCCGAAGGAAGTGGCTAACAGGTTGCGGGAGCCGTGCTTCGGCCCGAGAACTATAAACCCGAAGGTTTATTAGAAAATTGCCTCGTCATTATGTCATTTAAATCGCATAGAGTACCGTCGCTCTATTGGAGTATTTCCTCTATCCTTTGTGACGGCAGCGTGCATCAATTAGGATGCTAGAGACACGGTCACCACCTAGTTTCCTGAAGTATGAATTGCCTTTTTAATTTTTCACCACGTACGCTAAAAGGGTCGTAGAAATATAACGCCCTCTAAATAATGCTTTGTATATATTACCCTCGCTTTTAAAAGCTTGACAAGCGTTTTAAGAAATTAGTAGACTTTTTATTTAATTATCAAAGATAATTCTTTTGGCTGCAACAATAAAAACGTAAATTTGATGAAACGGCATCTTTGATGGTGAAAAGAGTCCGTGGTTAAATTAAAAAGATCATACCAAAAATATAAGTATTCCAACGAACTCCCTTAATCGTTTTAATTATAATCTTCATTAAAATAATAAATTCTGTGAACGAAACGTTAGCCAACCAATTTCCAGGTTAGCGTTAATGAATTAAGCCAACAAATTTTATGAATTATTACCCTTACTGTACCTTTGTTACTGCTCATTTTTACCAAAATTAAGGTCCCATTTCGACCCCTGCATCGGGCAGCTTTGTGGAACCTTTTCGCTTATTGCTCTACCTTCATATTTATCGGTATTTGAATTAAAATGTAATTATTACGAACGTTATTATTAAACAATGCTTAATATTTTACATTACAATTGTAACATTATTATAATCAATTGACAACAGTTATTTAGAAAAAGCTTAGTTCATTTAGCCAGTGTTGCAGTTTACAGTATAGTGGAGGCTATTTTCATATATTGACAGTCATTAAAAAATGAACTAATTAAATTAGTGATAGTCTGTAACACCTGTCAATGTCAAACGGTGGAAGGAGATAACCATTCGGCCACAGAAGGAAAAAAAAACATTTAATTCTAAATTAAACACTGATTCACAAGTATTTTTATTTATGTAATTACACTTTTTATTGAATCCTTAAAAATACATGTTTAAAAAAAAAATTTCGATTGCCAATAGCATTAAATGAAACAGACATGAAATGTCCTTGAGTTTGATTGTCACTTTATATGATGCAACAGACTGCACTTTCAGTCAATCACATGTTATTGGATTCGATCGTCTTTGATCTTGTCACTAAAATTGTTTTTTTAGTATTTTGCCTTCATATCTGTTAGAGATAATAATAGTTTTATTTAAAACGACTTTATTCTGTTTATCGTAATTAACTACTTGTCCCTTAAAAGGTTATCTTAATGATGCTTCTGTTATTGCATTTTAATGAATGTTATTTTTAATTATTGCGACACTTTATATCAGTAAAAATTTGTTTCTCATTGTAAACAATATTTAAAACGATTGATAAGAAATTGCTCAGTTTTCTATAACAGTAGCTTAATTATAGAAATAGATCGAGATCCGAAAAAATCGTAGTAAAATCATGTTTTTAAAAAACAATATTAAAAAAAAAATCTTTTTCTTAACCATATAATCCAAATAGTAGTACTGATATAATGGAAAAAGTGAGAGAGATTACTCACTTATTTTTTTTTATTTTAGAATTCAGGTTGATTATTTTATTGCAAACACTTTATTACTGGTTTAATTCATTCGAATAATCTCTAAAAAACTGCAGTTCAATGTTCAGTAACTTAACGTCACAGCTTCTAAATCTCTATAGGAAAGTAGATAACAGAAAATATTAGATCTATATCAAAGAAATGTCTTAAATGCGCTTAAAATAAGCCAAACACCCACCATCAATTTGTAATACTTAATGGGCAAGGAGAACCAGCATAATATACCAGTCAGTCAGAAAAAAAGACCACATTTTAGACGAGTCAACCCCCTTGACATTTTACAAATGTGGTACGGCCGTTAACTTGCATCGTAGCATATATAGCATAGTTGCGTTTATAATTATTGTATAACGCATGTGCGTAGACTCCGCCGTCTGTTTTGGCAGCGTTCACATCACCGCATGTCGTCACGGGCTGGCCAGCTATCACATGCGACTCATTAATGTTAAAAATAATTATCTCATTCACACGTCATGCCACCACTACGATAGTAACCACTTTTTTTCGGCACGAAGTAGTTTTGCGACCATGGCAATGAATCTTTCGGGATTTCATTGACATATTCTAGTTAGCGTTGTGGAACATTCAATAACTTCGAGCCAATGGTCAGCTCTACTCGGTGCTAGATTTCGTAACAATTGATTTGACTGCGAGTGCTATCGCTTGCAAGTCTAAAACCAGATCTATGAATAAGTTACTTAGTTGAGGCTCATCTCAAAACTTGCTGTACTCCATAAACTACTCGGTTCTGCGGTTGAGCGATTCTTCCCCTTTGTCTGAGTGCCCTTGTTAGCGTCCATTTTTCCTACAGCACATTGTGACACAGTTCTCTCGTCCCTTTTAAGACACTTAATGACTCGTCAGCCCTTCGTAACGTGTTAACGTTTCATTGTGGTGAAATACCAGTTTCGATTTTCCATTAGATATTCCTGTTTAACCTTTATAGAGATTATAAATGCGGTCGCCGGGGTTGGGGGGTGGCAACCTTGTCTTTCAGCTATTTATGTGGAGGGTAGAGGGGGGTAGGGAGGCGCGCGCACGCCCGCCCTCTTATGTAACGCGCCGGACACGCCGCGCGTCTGCCACTCCTCATAACCTCATCCTTGGCTCCTCTATGAATATTCCATTACACCCTCGCACGTTTACAACGTTATGCCTCTAATTAAGCGCTGCCAGCAAACGCTGCATTATTCACCGGCCGCCCTTAGCGACCGTCTTCCGCTCTTGAGTGATTACAGCGCCCCACCGCAATCTCTTAACGGTTCCCGCAACTCGCTCCAGTTATTCTGATCGCGACCTTCGGTGGAATTCAGGGCGCGGCCTAATGAGGCTGCATGTATACGATGATCAGTTATCGGCGAGTGCGGGCTTGTTTACGGCAGCGCGGACGCATTTAGAAGCGGCGACATTACCGCCCCTATGCGATGCACTTGCGTAACAGCAAGCGAACGGCCGTGCACATAACGCGCTCATTTGGTGCGGCCGCAAATTAACGTTAACATAATTACTTATTATCCCGCGCGTGACAGTCGCTTCATAAATACATTTATTGTCGGTAGCGTAGAACTTTTCAAAGTCATGATAATTACGGTCGTAATTGGTTTTGTAAAATACCTGAGTCCTATAGTCCTGACTTTGAGGCTCGAGTGTTTCATAACTCCCGACTGCTAGTTGCATTACGAGTTTTAAGTTCTTTGGGGTTCTTCAAGCCTTTAGACTCAAATTAAGATACTAGTCCTAATTTTAAGTCTCCAGTCCCCAATTCTTTGATGTCAAATTTCTGAGCTTTAAAGAAAAAGACTGCCGTTGATTCAAAAGAAAAGTCATTGGTGTGAGCTGTGGCCTATAGTAATACCAATAATTTTGTTCCTTTTTTCAAATTTGTATATATGCCTGAACGAATATTGCCACTTTTAGTTTTGTAAATTTCACAATTTTCAGTACTCTTCAAAAGACTGAACTGTTTTTAAAGAACTTAATCATTAACATTTTTACCAGTATTGATTGTTGAGACTCTAAGTAAAGAACACTCAAGTCTCATTTTTAGAGTGCTTAGGACTTAAGACTTTTACAACATTAGCTATAATTAAGCATGTGTGAACATAAGAATGGTGTCAGTTTGACATGAGCAACTAGAAAATAGGCCTATCGATATTGCACTTCTTCATACTATTGAACGATCGATAGTCCTGCTGTCTATCCCCTATAGATAGACTATCGATTAATTATCGAGTTCTCGATATCGATTACTAATTGTCAACATATTGGCTGACATTACCACTGCTCCTGCAAGGCGGTGCGTTGCACAAGGTTACATCGCATTGTATGTTGGCATTGCCCTTCGTACGCTTTACAATTTACCTACTTATGTATAGGTGGCTTAGAACCTACTTTGCCTTTTCAATAGATGCATTTACTCCTTTTTATTCATTGTTATGTGGGTAAAGGATTGGATTTGCAATTTATGTCACAAGTCCAGTGTTTTACGTTTCATTATTATGTTTTGAGTATCGTTTTGCGTGGCTCGTTAATTCGGAATCCTTGTATGAAATAAAGATAGATGGATCTCCTCCAGACAACCCTTGCTGTATAGGAAAACTATTCAGAAAAGAAGACATAGTATGCCAGTAGAATAAAATAAAGAAACAGGATCTTAACAATACTATGAATAAATACATAATTATGACAAAACAATATGACAATTTTACTATGATACACAAGCTGTCAGGTCTCCGTTTTCCAACCCGTTAAGGCAGAGCAATATCCAAAATCCACAATACTACGGCATTTTGCCCCTACTGTATTGAAATGGCTACCTTTTTTATTATTTTTGGTACTGAGTTCGTTTATTTAGCCATATCTGCCGGTGTAGAGGTCCTACAGGCATAACATTTATTTCCCTCGACAATTACAAAAGTAGGCAATAAATTGACAGTAAAAGGTTATTAAAAATTCCCAATAAAACTTAAAAAAATACTTGAAACCTAAAAAAGTGTTCAAAGATTTGCTTGTTTTATCTACTTTGAAATGTCAAAAACTAAATTGTTAATAAACCTCTTTTGTTGCTTTTTAGATGCACTAAGATATTGCCTAAAAACTTATGTCAAAACCTAAGCTCTATGTCAAATAGTTTAGTGGTACTATTTCAGAAGCGAATTTATCCCGATAATAGGACCACTCATTAGTTTTTAAAAAAATAAAGCTTTGTTGGACTTGTTACAAAGCGTCTTATTTTTGTCGATAATACTGTTCATATTGCTTTGCTTTAACCGGTCAAACACCAGTGACCAGAAAGACTGTATAAATACTTAAATGTAAAACGGCTGTTTGGTGCAACGATAGCGATCCTGCTTTTAGCACCGACGGTCCTGTGTTCGAATCCCGGAAGGAGCAGATGTTTATGTGATGAATACGTACATTTATCCGTTACCATAGTATCTATAACAGAAGCCTTACGGTGCTTACTTTGGACTAGGTTAATTGATTTGAATGTGTAAAAAAATAAAAATAAAGTTATGTGAAGCCACGCAATGCGTCACTCACCCCTGGGTTTCACCCTCGCTGCATGGCCCCTAGGCCGCCTAGTAGAATGTGTCTAGTCTAGCCCCTAGTTGTGTTTCCAGCATGGCAGATCTGACTCGTACCGTGTCGCCACCATCGGCCCCATTAAGGACGATAATAGGACCGCTGACGGACAATTCAAGGTTTTTATTTACATCATCTTTCATTTGGTCTCTCACCAGTGACGATGGAACGCCATCTTGTTTCTGATTTCCATCCTCATTGAAATTTTTGCATGCATTCTTTTTTAATTCATTTTTATTGCATTTTGATTCATTGATCCATAGTGCTAACTTAAGAATAAGATAGAGGATTATTGAATTCGTTTGAATTGAATTTGTTAATTGTATTGCAAAATAAAGATTTGTGTTATTGTTTGACTGATTGCAGACACGCCGGAAACCACCTGCAAAAAAACGGAAAGCAGGAGATTTAGATGACCTTAAACAGGAATTGGACATTGACTACCACAAAGTAACACCGGAGGAACTCTACCAAAGATTTCAGACACATCCAGAAAATGTAAGAACATATTTGTTTCATAAATATAAAGAAAGCATAGACTATGTACTTTCTATTGTTTACACTAAATCGATTTGCTGCAGCAAGAAGTGTTGAAATCTAAATAACCGTAAAATTAGTTTTAGATGTATCAAAGATACATATTTTTCTCGCACACATTTCTGCAGTGTGACATAATTGGATTTCGAGCCTAATTCTTTAAAGCAGTGAGTTTTATAATTTTCAAACAGAAATTATTTTTCGTGAATTTTCATGAAAGTAATAAATTATTTATCAGTAGCAGCGTTTATCTTGGATAGATATAAAAAAACATTGTTAGACATTATTCAAGCGAAACATAAGAAAATTGCTAAATAATTATTCAAAAATAACATGTGAAATATTTCTTTATTAATAACATTTTGTAAGAACGACAACAATAAATCCAAAATTGCTTTAATAGCCAAAATATTTAAAAGGTAGATTAAGCATCTGTAAATGTTTAATTATTAATATCTTATTTTCTTATAGAAAAATCTTCAATAGCTAAAATAATATTAAATTTAGCCGGAATGTAGTAATACAGAAACAAATTAATTTTATAGAAGCGAGACAAATCAATTCCACATTTTATGAATAAATGGTACTGTACCATACTCAATTTTAAATACTCGTGTGAACTTAATAATTTGAAACATTATTTTGTTTTGAATTATTAATCTTTATTTCTCGCTCTCTTTGTGAAAAAAAACCTCACAAATTATTATATTTATTCCATTTAAAATTTGCTGCGGTGTCTTTTACAAATAAACGTTTAATTATGTTATACCATGCACTATTTTAATCGTCATTTTAATATCATATCTAAGTATCGCCATATTTTTGTTTGCCCCTAGTTGCCTCTACATGATATAAGAGTTGCTTGACCATTTTGTTGTGGTTTCCAGGGCCTTAGTCACGCAAAAGCGAAAGAAAACCTGGAGAGGGACGGCCCGAACGCGCTCACGCCGCCCAAACAGACGCCCGAGTGGGTGAAGTTTTGTAAAAACCTCTTTGGCGGCTTCGCGTTACTACTCTGGATTGGTGCTATACTATGCTTTATCGCTTACGGAATTCAGGTCAGTGTTACATCAACGCCAATCGACAACATCCATTAGGGACGGTAACTAGCGCTTCATTAATTTATGACATTTCGCTAGCAATTTATACACAGTGAAAACTGTTTAAAGTCGTTTAATGGTGAAGGTATATTTCGCACATAGTTTCTATAAATACGAACAAAGCTTCAGCTGAAACAACATACAGTAAGACATAATATCTATGATTCTATCTTGGAAATTGCTATTATTTACGATGGCTTCTCCTACTATTTATGTCCACTTTGTAGTCGGTTTGTCCTTTGTCACGTTTCTTGGAAATATATAATATTATCTCAAGATGACGTGTAAACACGCTTGTATTGGTGATTTGTGAATACGTTCGTGTATATCATGTTTTTGCCCTATCATCTAAGATCAATCACAGAACATTGCTTAAGGGTTTAAGCAGACGACAGCCATTTCGTACGATCCAGTAGTCGGCAAAGTGATCTTTGTCGTTATGATAATAACGTCGAAATTCTTTCCGATTTCAATAACAAGCAAGTTGCATGTCGCAGACTTTATAGATTTGCGCATTTAATGGTCAAAATATTGACGTGTGTCTAATAGAGTAAACTATCTCCAACCCTCACTCTTCGGGGTTTCGTCAAAGGCGACTAATGACGAATGTTTTTTCAATTTACGATCGCCGCTTCGCCTGTCAAGCGGGGAGCTTATGACTAATCCCCTATTTAGGAGTGACGACTTCCCGTCAGCTGTAGACTTTCGGCTGAAATGATCAGACAACCGTAAAAAAAAACTGATACCGGATAGCGGTAGTTGGGTTCGATTTCCGTTTACGACAGACGATTTGTTTCAACTAATTCGATTACCTAAAGTAATGATTTAAAAAAAAACTTGATCTTTTTTAAGAATTTCCTCTATGAATTATCGCCTAACTTTTTTGAAAATAATTTAGTAAATCGAATAGTAAATTCCGGATAACTCAAACCAATTATTAAGTTCCAACCAAGAAGAGATAGCATTATCGATACAAAATTATGATTCATAAATTAAAATGAAACCTATAACTATGTCCTTAGTGTGAAGAAATCCAGCAAAAATTTAAAAAACATTACATCGGTTGAGTGGGTTCTGAGTTTATTGCGGTCAAATTGATAGGGAATTTTTATATATATCGATAATCAATCACATATAACCATGACTATGAAACAAGTGCTAATACTCGTCGAATCTGTTACCTATTAGCGTATAGTTAACTGACCTTAATCGAATCACAGTGTTCTGAGTAACATGACGATGTCACATGCTATCGATTTCAAACGCTCGGCTGTTTTTCTATAGCGGGTCTCTTGTTCCAGCTGCTAGGTTTAACTGTATTGGCTCTTCGGTTACAAATGCTCGCTGATGCATAGTGACTGTTGTGCTTACCAGTGTAGAAATATTTTGATATACAAAGGGAAGCTAAGCCAATACAGAACCGAGGAAAATAATAATACAAATAACAAGATTTCATTTAAAAAAAAACTTTTTAAAATAAGCTTTTTTTATTACTTGTTAATAAATTTAAATAACAAGTAAAAAAACTAATCAAATGAGCCCAAACTCGATGGGGTGGTGTCGTTTTATTGGGGAGTTCCTATGGCCACCTTCCAGCTCCAGTATCAGATCAGCTCCATGACAAATTGCATTGTCACGCGATATAAATATGCATGCAAAATGTCAGCTCAATCGGAAACTGCGAAGTGGGTGAAATTTAAGTCGCAAGATTTCATTACAGACACCGGAACAGGTGAAAGTAAATAAAAGCTCGTAATAAACATTTTAGATAAACTATCAACCTTTTTAAACTCAAATTTTATCATTTTTGATAAGACGACCATATAAATTTTAGCTATTTTTAATTCGCCATTTCAACCTTAAGGATGTTAAAAATTCTCTTTTTAATTAGTACTCATTGATATAAATTATTGCAGGTTTCTTATTTATATTTTCAATTAGCATAACTCATACATTGCTAAATAAAACGCTTTGTACATAGTGAGTTTACAGTGTGTCAAATATGCATAGTCAATCTGCCGCCGTAGTGGGGTGTTGATTCGGATTCCTCCGTAAATAGCGTTAGCGACGTAACGTGAAACCGAGACTGAGTACATACGCCATGCCATATACCAACTAGCTAGGTATAACTATAGTAATAGGAATTTTTGTCTTCGTTCCTTGCTCGTCTTTAAATAATCTCTAATTTCTATAAGATATAAAAAAAAATCAATGTAAAAAATAACTTTTAAAAAAAGCTTTTATTTCAATGCGCTAAAAAGAATAAAATAAACTTTTAATCTGGAACCTTTATTCACAATTTATACAAGCCATAAGATACCTACATAAAATATTAACTTTTTACTCTAAGCAACTGATGTGACATAAAAGCTTGTCGCGAGATCTATCTAGTAAGCATTCTAGCTATCGTAATTCGCGACAAGCTTTTATGTCACATCAGTTGCTTAGAGTAAAAAGTTAATATTTTATGTAGGTATCTTATGGCTTGTATAAATTGTGAATAAAGGTTCCAGATTAAAAGTTTATTTTATTCTTTTTAGCGCATTGAAATAAAAGCTTTTTTTAAAAGTTTTTTTTTACATTGATTTTTTTCGAGTTCTACTCAGCGTGCCCTTTCATTTGATACCCATATTGTAGGGATCCATTATAAATTATTGGTCCGCCATTTTGCGAACGCCGCCATGTTGGATTTAGAACGACGTCACACAGTGAATCATGCATTGTCATCCGAACTGCACGTGTACACGAAATTTCAGCTCAATCGGTTGAAAATATCTGCTTCAAAATTAAGTTGCAAGATTCCACCCGAACAAACATACAGAGCAAGTTAAATAAAAGCTTTTAAAATACGCATGTAAAAGCAACTGTGCCTTCGAGCCCTAAGGTGGGATAGGCACCACGACTTTTTGCTATCCGGGCGAGTGCTCTGACCGCTCAACTACCGAGACGCTGGTAGACGCGCCGAAATTTGTATGTCGTAGTTTTTTTACAGGCGTTTTTTATATCTTACTAGCTGACCTGGCCACGCGTTGCTGTGACATAAATTTAAATGAAACCTATCCTATGTCTTAAGTCGGAGTAAATCCAGCAAAATGAAAAAAAATATATTAAAATCGGTTGTGTAGAATCGGAGTTCATCCTGGTCAAACATTGTGACAGTGAATATTTATATATATAGAGGTAGAAATATTGCATTATGAATGCAAACAATAAAATAAAATACATAACCTCTAATTTACTAGAGATTCAATATAAATTGATTTGTTTTTTTTATTTACCGTCCTTATTCTTAACTTATATAATTAAAGAGATGCTTATTTTAGTGATGATCGTCATAATTTAACCCAATCTTTTACATAAACGCTCTTTGTATTGTTTACCAACTTCCGTTAATCGATCGACGAACAAATGGTGCAACGGTGGTAAAATCACTAAAGGATCAGTATGTAATCTATTTTATGGATCCTATGATCACGGCTCCAATAAGTGCTCGAAAGTTATGAATTAATTATAAAATGAAAATAAGCTCTTTGCTTATCCGGGTAAATGTGGTTTTATTTAAATGTGCGGAAGTTACAATAAAGTAGTGCGCATTTCCAGATACTCCAAAAAAAACAATCTTAGGCTCTTAGTTTTAGAAGACCTTAAGCATCCTTTTGATGAAACACAATTACCTAAACTAACACTAAAATTTAAAGGACCTATGAGATATAATTGTGTGTTCATATAGCAGACACACATGAAGACTATTAAAAGAATAGCAATCCTGAAAATTTTATTGAAATTTGTCTAATCCCACGGTGATATTTCAGGCGAGTACCGTAGAGGAACCAGCAGACGACAACCTGTACCTGGGCATCGTGTTAGCGGCGGTGGTGATCGTGACCGGCATATTCTCGTATTACCAGGAAAGCAAGTCTTCGAAGATTATGGAATCGTTCAAGAACATGGTACCCCAATTCGCCACCGTTATCCGCGAAGGGGAGAAGCTGACGTTGCGCGCTGAGGACCTGGTGCTTGGAGACATCGTAGAGGTCAGTGGTGGAGGAAGCTGGTGGTAGCTGTTACGTATATTTCACCGACACTCCACTGGAGTAAATAACTCAAATTTAAACTGTACTTTTATCAGCTATTGGTATAAGCAAGTGATGAAATTTATTTAGAACCCTTCACTTTTTGGTAACCTGGTTAACTGGTTACACCTTTTTTCCTGTAGGGGTAGGCAGAGATCACAGATTTCCACTTTCCAAGATCCTGATATACATGACTCGCTTCTTTAACTCTCATCAGACCTTTCATACAAGATGTTAAGGTTAAGGGTGCTTTTGACCTGGCCTTTTTTCAGGACATCTCCTAGCTGCTCCCTTTGTTTGTCTTTAGCGAGTTGCCTCCAAAACTTGTTTTGTCCGTCTTCTCTACATGTCCAAACCATATAAGCACTCTTTATTCTAACTTTGTCACTAATTTTAGCTCATGCACATTTGCCTCTTCTTTCGTCCATCCTCTCAAAATGTTCAAACCATCTAAGCATTCCTTCTTCTTCTAACTTTATCACTAGATCTATCTCATGCACATTTGGCTCATTTACTTGTCAATCTTCTTTCATCCAAACCATCATTAAAAACTCCTTCTTCTAACTTTATCACTAGCTCTATCTCATGCACATTTGGCTCATTTACTTGTCTTGTCAATCTTCTTTCATCCAAACCATATAAAACTCTTCTTCTATCTTTGATTACACCGCTCTCCTAAATCATTCCTTATCTTATGTATCAAAGTCACTCCTCTTGCAATCAGAAATCTGAATGTGTGGTTTCTCCTGTAGGTGAAGTTCGGCGACCGTATCCCAGCAGATATCCGCGTAATCGAGGCACGTGGATTCAAAGTGGACAACTCGAGTCTGACGGGAGAGTCGGAGCCGCAATCGCGCGGAGCCGAGTTCACCAACGAGAATCCACTCGAGACCAAGAACCTGGCCTTCTTCTCCACCAACGCCGTCGAGGGCACCGCCAAGGGCATCGTCATCTGCTGCGGAGATAACACGGTCGGTGCCCATCTCTTCTAGATATACATGTAGCAAAGTCTCTTATGCCTTCAAATGGTTCGGGAAAAGGCTACATACAAAACTTTGTTCCTCGTTCTTTGGTCCTTAATAAAAGAAATGCCAATGTGGTAGATAAATGAAATTTCTTTGGTGATTTAAAATGTGTTATGGAAAAAATGTAGCCAATTACGAGTCGGAATTGCACAACGAGGGTTCCTTATATACTTATTGGTATGTAAGGTTTTATTTTGTGGTGTAACTACAAATATATGCTTTTTAGATTTTCCTTTCACTTGTACTATCTTGATAATTATTATTCTAGGTCAACGGGATTAAGGTTGGTTACCCGGTAAGTTTGGAATTACTTGCAAGTGTCAAATTATGCGACATTACAGGTTGTATGTTTTGATTGTGTGGACTTAAAAAATATAATTTTTCACTGCTCCCAAGTATTGCATACCTGAATAATTGATGTTTATTTTCTTGTTGATACCTACACGCGTAAAATAAAGCAAGCGTCCTGACGAACAGACGGACAAAGAAGTGATCCGATAAGAGTTCCGTTTTTCTTTTTGAGTTACGAAATCCTACAAGTAAAATTCATTATGTGTCGAAATAATAATATGACTATCTGCAAAAGGAAAATTATTTTGAAAGTATCTCAATAATATTTCTCAGTAAATCTATTTTTGCACAAACTTATTAAACTACTTACTCAAATTTTTAAGTGAACAGAGTTTTCATAAAATCTCTGATAAATGATAATATTTATCCAAACTATGAAATACATAAATGTCATATTTATATTTATTGCTGGTATTTTTATATTCAATACACACTTATTGAAAACAAAATATCCACAGATATCAAAAAACAAATGGCAACTTGTAATCCTTGCGGCATTTGACCTTCCTACTAGCCTAATTACTAGATAAAAGTACAAATTGTGTATTTGGCCAATTTAATCCCGTTAGGTGAGTATGAATGACTATCGAGTTACGCCAACCGGAGTGAGCTGTGAGGCCTTGACCAATTACGGTTTCTCGTTCATGCGTTTCCGGCATTAGCAACGGAAATGATGTCACACGCGACCTGAAACATACTTTAACGGTGGCAACATAACATATACTTTATCTGTTATAGCTGTGGCGTGTTTTAATTAATCCAATTTCACTTAATAGGTTAATGAGATCTTTTGAAGAGTTTATCCAAACTATTGTTCTATAAAAAGTAAGATGAGAGTTTCGTTTTTAAATTTGATAATGGCAATCTGACTGAAATGAAATGATCTTCGTTTCTTTTTAAGAATAAAGTATAAATGTCACTTATATTTAATTTTTTTACTGTATTGAAGGAATTTCTATTTCACAACAATATATAACATGGCAAAGAGATTGACCTACATATACATCAACAGCTCATCAAATTTGTCCAATCGAAATAAAACTCCAAATGTATGACTTAAAAATATAAATCTCCTGATGAATTTGATAATTTCTTATATGTGTATCCTGCCTTTGTCTTTTTTTTTACTAGGTCTGCCAACATCTTTACATCACAACTTACACATTACAAAAGTGCTTACAATCAATAGAACAGTAAAAAATAATTATGGGCAAACACAATTTCAAAATTCGGTACACGGTATTAAAACAAATCAATATGCACTCCAAAGCAATGATACAGAAAAAGGAAAGTTATCTACTAATCTCATATATTTTTTTATAAGATGGTTATAAAAGTTTTAATGGATCGATAGAGCGACAAAAATTGTTCTACTTATAACACAATTTATTAATAATACTTTGCCTGCCCAAATTGGATCTATTAAGCTACAGAGAGAAAAGTTTGAAACTTGATCTAGGTCTTTCAAACCTTAGTTAATGGAGCAAATGAGGACAGTGAACTCCTAAAATCTTATACAACAAGATCTAATCTGCTACCCAACGACGATTCTCCAGGGTCGCAAATCCACGTAGTAAAGCCAAGGAGTTAGAAAGATTTTGTTATGACATTAACTAAAAGCAAATGTAAGTGTACCATCTAAGATAATTCTCAGATCGAGTATATTGGTAACTTGTTTAAGTTTTGTATGATGTAAAACCTCTGCCTCGTTATTAATTAATTACAAAAAGAAAATGGGCTCCAAATGAGAGCCCAGAGAGACGCCAGACGGTACAACAAAAGGCTCGATTCATATCCGTAAGCCATCATCATCTTTGACATCTTTGAGAAAGATGGACGGTACCAGTTGAAGAGGGGACCGTGCACACTATCCAACTGCAACTTATAAAGCAACAATGAGTGATTCACCTTGTCGAATGCCTTACTAATGTCAGTATACATTGCGTCCACTTACCATCTCTGGTCGTCTTCAAAAGAAATGAAGATAATTGAAAAGACATATTATTAATTTAAGAACTTTTCAAGAGGATAAATATGATACGAAACCGACGTTTACACATTAATTAACTAGTGCTTATGATGTGAATTCTGTTTGCTAGGTGATGGGCCGCATCGCCGGTCTTGCTTCTGGCCTGGACACCGGAGAGACACCAATTGCTAAGGAGATTCATCACTTCATCCACCTGATCACGGGCGTGGCCGTCTTCCTTGGAGTCACTTTCTTCGTCATCGCCTTCATCCTAGGCTACCACTGGCTGGACGCTGTTATCTTCCTGATTGGTAAGCGACATCTGTTTCAATTACATGTTAACTTGCATTTATGTTGCTTTTGTTAGTAAATGGAGATGGTATATCTTTAACTACTAGTTTTATAATGGTCAAAAGATGCTAATGAGTGTTGGATTTTAAAATCCGACAATCATATAAACTGCAAGGTCATAATAATTTTATCCCAACAGGTATCATCGTAGCGAACGTGCCAGAAGGTCTTTTGGCGACTGTGACCGTATGTCTGACCCTGACTGCTAAACGTATGGCCTCCAAGAACTGCTTGGTAAAGAACTTGGAAGCCGTGGAGACGCTCGGATCCACCTCCACCATCTGCTCGGATAAAACTGGCACCCTCACCCAAAACCGAATGACTGTCGCGCACATGTGGTTCGACAATCAGATCATCGAAGCTGACACCACCGAAGACCAATCTGGAGTACAGTACGGTGAGCGCTTATTACCTACTTCTCTATATGTTCTTAATATGTTAGAGAATAGAATTTAAATTAACAAGTAAATATTTTGAATTCTAAGAAATTTCGAGAGTATAATCGTTTTTCAGGTAATTTTAATCTTTTAAATTGGTTTAATAGACCTGTTTATCAATTTAATTTCAATTAATATCATATATTAAAATCAACTCTATTTTTTTAATAACATTTATGTTAATGTTATTAAAAAAAATATGCATGAATTTTGAATACTTATAATCTTGCTGTGTGTGTACCAGAGAAAATCGCGGAGCATACACTAAGAATTTTATAATCCAAATATGTTTGGCTTTAAGAAGTTAAAATTTTTCATCACTTTCAATTCGCAAGAATTTAATTTAACTGTAACGCACCACATTTTTTGTCTATAAACAGTCTAAACAAGCCCCGCCTTGGTCATCCTGTGATCGAAACGTTCGTAAATAAGTTGTTTCAATGAAATGTGTAATGTGCGCAGAAGTGTAAGAACTAAATATATGTGTCCGGGTGCAGACCGTACCAGCCCCGGATTCAAGGCGCTGGCGAAGATCGCGACGCTGTGCAACCGCGCGGAGTTTAAGGGCGGGCAGGAGGGCGTGCCCATCCTGAAGAAGGAGGTCGCGGGCGACGCGTCTGAGGCGGCGCTACTTAAGTGCATGGAACTGGCGCTGGGCGACGTGCTCTCCATCCGCAAGCGCAACAAGAAGGTCTGCGAGATCCCCTTCAATTCCACCAACAAGTACCAGGTACGCGTTCTCTTATATAATTCATTACGTTTCATACTAGAAAAAATCGACTCGGTGCATAAATAAAAGTCCAGTGCTCTCCCAATTGAGCTCGTGAAAACCCGTCAACATTTTCTTGTACTTTTTACGCTGTATGCCAGTGTTGTCTTTTCTGGGTTACTTTTCTACAGCAAATGGTCGCCGCCAGAGTAGCACACTGAGCTAGGGCTTAGGCTAGGTATATGTGTGTCACGGAATGAGGCCATATTATGAAGTCCAATATAAGAACTCTTAAAACCACCCAATAGAGTTCATTTTGTTAAAACTCCCCCGTTCGTGTACTCTGTACACAGAGCCTTTCAAGTGAATTATTAAAGTCACCCGTTTGTGGACACAGTACACACAGCTGTTCTAGTGGGTTCCGATCGATAAACCCGCAATAGCGCACCGTTAAGTGTTAGGTAACTAAGTGATTTTAAGATGTTTACGTAGGGACCTATCCAGCAATTCCAATTTTGACAGCTGTTATTTTATTGAGAACTATCTGGTACCCGGCGAGTTGCTGCCTAAGAAGAAATCATTTTAGAGATTATTTAATTATAAATGATATTTATTTTGTTTTCTACATTGATTGAAATTTAATAGTATTTAAAGTAGAAGTATGTGTAAATAAAACTCTTTCTTTTTTTGCTTCATATTGAAATGCTTAAGGGAGGATGATATATTATTTTATTTAGGTGCCACTTGAAGTTCATTATTTGTCTTTTGTCGATCGTAAATTAATAATGATGACTGTCAAGTAAAGTTGAATCATACAGCTTATAAAACAATATATTTTTATAGTCTCACAGCATGTTCTCTCATTCTGACTTATGACTTGCAGACCCCTAAATTGTATTTATCAAGAAAACAGACTCGGGCAAAGAGTTCACTCTTTAGCGGTACGGATCACAAAGTTAAGACCCAAACGCTTAGTGCAACTCTTTTGGTATTATCAACTATATAACAGCGACGCCTATTTGTAAGTCTGGTTGTCCGATGAAAAAATGAGGATGACGGCACTACTCTGCAATTCTGCTGCGCACTCTACGAAATGTATCCTATATAAGCTGATAAGCTGGCTACCTTCCGTGTGTGCACCAGGCTTCTGAGCTTATTTTTCTTTCTTTCGAACAGGTGTCCGTCCACGAGAGCGACGATCCGTCGGACCCTCGCCACCTGCTGGTGATGAAGGGTGCGCCCGAGCGCATCCTGGAGCGATGCAGCACCATCTTCATCGGGGGCAAGGAGAAGGTCAGTGGTTCTATACACAATGGAAGCGTCTAATAAATTGTAATAGGGTATTTGACCACAGTGAAAATATAGATGAAACTGTTATTAGCTTAAAAGTAGACGTTTTGTTAAAGTAATTTATCACATACATTATTTTAAAATATGTGTGATTTTAATAATAAATCATTAATTAAATAATAATAAAATTTAATGTTCAACCACGTGATCGATAATGCTGAATCTAGAGTGACATCATCTGCTCATTTACAATAAACGTCAATCTAAGTTTTACGTACGAGTATTTCGATTTGACAGTTAAAAGTTTGCTTACAAGCGGGTGTTCAAGTAACCAGCATAAAGGTGCGTTTAGCGTTTTGGTGGGTTTAATCGTGATTTGGGGTCATCCGTAAATTATGTCACACGTTAAAAGGTATCACTGGAATGTGACAAGGGCCAGGGGCGGGTCAAAAGCTTTGTAACGTCACATGGTGAAATTTAAAATACTAATAGTAATAGACGAAATTTAAATGTGAATAAATACTTAAAAAATTACGCTCTCTATTTACATTTGTTAATACTTAGCACTTCAAAAGTGTTTTTTTTTAAATATGTGACGTCACATCAGGGGGAGGGGTTATAAAAATGTGACAAGGACGGGGGGGGGGAGGGCTTAAAAAGTCCTAAAATGCGTGTGACGCAATTTATGGATGGAAGCAAAATTAGAAAAGATGAATAATGAAGTATATGGGTGGTGGGTCAGGTGCTGGACGAGGAGATGAAGGAGGCGTTCAACAACGCATACCTGGAACTGGGCGGGCTGGGCGAGCGCGTGTTGGGCTTCTGCGACCTGCAGCTGCCGTCGGACAAGTACCCTTTGGGCTACAAATTCAGCACGGACGACCCCAACTTCCCACTGGACAACCTGCGCTTCGTCGGGCTCATGTCCATGATCGACCCGCCCAGGGCCGCCGTGCCCGACGCCGTGGCTAAGTGCCGGTCGGCGGGCATCAAGGTGAGCGATTCTTCCAGGCAACAGAATAGGAATTTAACACTATGGACAATATATTATGTATACGTCACACTACATGTTTAACACATATGCTTTCACATGTGTATTTTTTTTTTTTTAATAAATACTTGTGATGTTAGAGGGGGAGGAGGGATTAGCTTGGAACCTTGCGTATTTTGCTGGGTTCGGGTCTGAAAGAGAGTCCCACATAACTACTTTCTTCTGCCAGTATGCGTAACAAAATACTTGTTTTATTAGAAATTAGAGAGGGGGAAAGCTTAGAACCTTAACACGTATCACCATGTGAACGGGGAGCGAGTGTTTTTGTAAGGGTAAACCTCTGCCTACGCTCCGTGCTTTATGACAGAGGGAGTCCCAAGATAAAGATTTTCCTTGGGTCAAAAAAGGGGGAGGGGGGTGTTGTTAAAAAGTTGTCTCCTCTAACCTAACCCATTGTGCACTTGTTAATATATTTACCCGTGTATACAGGTGATAATGGTGACAGGCGACCACCCGATCACGGCAAAGGCGATCGCCAAGTCTGTGGGCATAATCTCGGAGGGCAACGAGACGGTGGAGGACATCGCGGCCCGTTTGAACATTCCCGTGGCGGAAGTGAACCCTCGCGAGGCCAAGGCTGCCGTCGTCCATGGCACAGAACTGCGAGAGCTCAACTCCGACCAGCTCGACGAGATTCTCAAGTGAGATCCTGTGTATAGTAGAAACTACATTCTTGGTATTCGTATCAAAAATAAAAGTATCCAATGAGTAAAAGTATCGAAACTAAAGTATCAATTTGTAGAGATACGATATCGAAACCAAAAGTATCGATACCTTCTTGGTATCGGTATCAAAAAAGAAGTATCAAATGAGTAGAAGTATCGAAACTGAAGTATCAATATGTACTGACACATATAGGGTCATTTTGCCGTCGGTAGTCTGTCTCTTCTTTGACCCGTCATCTTGGGAACGCGCGGTGGTTCGGTCGAGTTGAAATTAAAAGCATATACTCAGGTCTACAATCCCTTAAAATATAAAAATTAAAACTTTCAAGTTAAGCTAAAAAAAGATACAACCCTATTTTTTGACATTCTCAAGGTAATCGAAATTTATAGGGTACTTTCCGTTTAACTATTGACTTTGGCAAGTTATATCTTCTCATACTTTAAGTACAGGGAAAAATCTGACAATTATACATACCTACAAATTGGTACGGCATTCCCCGTGGGCGAGTCCACTCGCACTTGTCCAGCTTCTTTTATAATAAACTAGATGGCCACCTCCTAATTTTATTTTTTCTAGTGGGTTATATAAACACTTGATTTATCCAGGTCGATAAGAAAAATACGCCTATTCCTCGAAACAGGGGTTATAAAAATACGTGGTTAGCGGCGGTTTTATTTGGATAGATTTTTCGCAAACACGTTTGAGATTTCCATTACTATTTCAACCTTTACGAGATTAATCAAATTGCCGTAAAGACAGACCAAAGAGAAAGAAAGGTAAATAGATGCTGCCAATGTTAGTATGATCTTTCGCGTTTAAAGAGTTTATGAAAACTTAATTCTGTCGTGTCACTTAAAAATGTTATAAACGTTTTCACTAAAACATCGCAGTAAATACTCCTTCGATAAATTCAATTGAAATATGTTTGGAATCAGTTATTCCGCTTCTCGTGAGCTTAGATAGACCACGCTTACTTTGCGTGCATGCAGGTACCACACCGAGATCGTGTTCGCACGTACCTCGCCCCAGCAAAAGCTGATCATCGTGGAGGGCTGCCAGCGCCTGGGCGCCATCGTGGCCGTGACGGGCGACGGCGTGAACGACTCGCCCGCGCTCAAGAAGGCCGACATCGGGGTCGCCATGGGCATCGCCGGATCCGACGTCTCCAAACAGGTACGTCTCTCTTCCGTGCCGTTCCCTGTTCGACCGTCTTCAGAGCCAGGGTGAATAGCCACCTTGATCTTAGGGGCGCTGAACACTTTTAATCACTTCAATGTCACTAAAGGGAAATTGTAAATAAAGCTTGTGTGAAAAGGCTGATGAAAGTTGAAGAAGCTAGAGATGTATGACAGGATCGTAGTAAGTGGAAATCTATGATCTCTGCCCACCCCTGCGGGAAAAAGGCGTGATTTTATGTAAAAAAATGGACTCTCCATACAAAACGACCGATGAGCTGATTGAGTGAGAATGGAAGGTGGCTTTGTTTACAATTCCCATTTTTTGACATTGATATACCTAACAACTATTATTAGCTTGTTTGGATTGATGTATAATTCTATATGAAGTCATTAAGCACACAATGGTATCAAAAATGCTGTAATCGATTTTCAATTTAATCTTCATACAATAGAGTTTATTATCCACCGAGGAGTTTTGACAGTTTGTGTTGATGTGCTGTTATTCGTACCCATTCCATTTTACCACGCGCTTACAAGATGGCTTTGGATGATTACACACTGAGCTCAACATGAGCTAGAGACGCTTCTGATAACACGGTCCCTCCATTACCTGGTTAGATCTGACGGAAATGGTGGTGATGCGCCCCTTTCCCTTGGCTCAAAAATAAGGTCTTGCCTTGTCCCCCGGGCTTGAATGAGATCAAGAGCGAACCCATTAAAAAAAACATATATAACGGCGATTGATAGTTTATTCATATTTATTCTCGGCCATAGTTGTTAAGTAATGAGACTATTGACATTTGTAATGTGTTTGAAAAAGAAAAATACTGTGGGTAATTTCATTTTATAAATATTCTTTAGTTAATCTGTAAACTAATTTTATTTCTTATGGGACAGAAATTAATACTTAATTGTAATACAAGCACATACATAAAACGTCTATACATATAAATTCCTTGCCACAGTGTTTGATAGCGTTGAACTTCTAAACTCTTAATCAATCTTTATGATTTTTATTCATTTTTATGGATTGGTTCCGCTTTAGGGCATAGGGTAGATTTAATTATAATTTATAACACAACAACGCGTGGTATAAAAATATAAATGCCATCTGCAGTAAACTCAACAAAAGGAAGCGTTACAACATCATTTTTCATAAGTTACTTTATAAGGAATCGTCCACGTGGTAGTTCCATGTATTAAACAGGCTCGTCCCCCACAGGCTGCCGACATGATCCTTCTGGACGACAACTTTGCATCGATCGTAACTGGCGTGGAGGAAGGTCGCCTCATCTTCGACAACCTGAAGAAGTCCATCGCGTACACCCTCACCTCCAACATCCCCGAGATATCCCCCTTCCTCGCCTTCATCCTGTGTGACATCCCCCTGCCCCTCGGCACCGTTACCATCCTTTGCATCGATCTGGGAACTGACATGGTAAGCCCCGTCTTGTTACCTACGCGATTAGATCTATTTTTCTTTGAAAAGGTGTTGCATAGAAAGTGTCACTTGTTTTGGATCAATTGTAGAAAAAATAGGTATTCAAATTTTCATGATTTTAATATAAATAAATGATGTATGATTCATAGCAAACACTTTCTTTGTAACATTAAAAGACATGAAAATGTAATTATTTTCAAGTTATTTAAATTAATTGTCACATAGTTCCGTAATTACATTCGTGGTAATTAAATGAAAAAAATTACATTAAAATATTGCCGTGAGGTGTGGTTTACATATTTTTAATAGGTATTCGCAACTGTTGCTCGAATAAAAATAGAACAACAATGGTTGTGCAATACTAAATGTCTTCCTTAGTATTCTAGCTCAATGGGAGCTGGGTGTAAACGTACCATTTTTAATGAGTGATTGACGCTAGGTGCCAGCGATCGCCCTAGCGTACGAAACGGCCGAGTCGGACATTATGAAACGGCCGCCTAGGAACCCGTTTTGTGACAAGCTTGTCAATGAGAGGTCTCTATGCGTGTTGCGTATTGTGTGGACGTTACTACTAACTGGGTGCAGCTAACGCCTGTGTCTCGATATCGTGACGGTGTTACTTTAACATAGACACTGTTGCACATTATCACAATCTTAATCGCATAGGTAGTATATATCAATTAAATAATATGTACACATTATAATTTTGAACAATCGAGTGCTTGTGATAGTATGCCACAGTACCAATAGCATCTAATGTTTTACCTTTGAGATATGATATTGTGGAATCGTGCAGGCAACTTAACAATCATACGCTAATTACTCTTAGCCTAGCTCGAATGGACTCCGCCTAGAACTAAACAAGAATGTATGAACCGGCTGTAAATAAGGGGTTAAATCACATTGTGTAAATTACTCACCCGCGCTCTGGGGAGGGTAGCGGGGGGTTCCGTAGCCGACAGACACAACACACCGACGTCACATGCCATCCCATCATCACCCGTTGAGTTCCAGAACCGACATAAAACGGCCATCCTCATCCACGAATCATTCGTTCGACTTTTCACGGAGTCCCATACACCAGATGTCATGCCATGGTCTACATTTGTTTTATGTGTTTACGATTATGTTGTGTGATAGTTTTTAAGTCGGAGCGGTCGCAGGCAGGCGCGCGTTTAAATCGCAGCCCGCCTAGCTGCGGCCGCTCGCTAAATGTTCGGTGTTGTACACATGTTCTAATGATGCACACGCTTCGGTCGAGCGAGCCCCACCCGCGATCGCCGCCCACTTCATACGTACGCGTCCGTTGCGTGTACGTGCGTGCTTATACATGCACGCACTTGTCAAAATAAAAATTAATATTAAAAAGTGGTCGCCGATCGCCAGGGGCGGGGCGGGAGGGGAGGGGCAGCGCTCCCCCTTACTGTGGCGCTCACATGGCTAGTGTTTGTGTAGGTGCCCGCGATTTCCCTGGCCTACGAGGAGGCCGAATCTGACATAATGAAGCGCCAGCCGCGTAATCCTTTCACTGATAAACTCGTTAACGAGAGGTAACTCACCTTGGGTGTCGTCCGCACCCGTTCAAAGATATTATTCTATCCGCTACTCGCTTGCTACCACGTGTAAGCTAGTCTTCGATAAGAGGTTTGGTTGTTGCCTGCGTGTGGACGGTGTCCTGTCACGATAGCTGTGTGGATATGGAAGGCGACCATCGCACCGCTCCTACTTAATGCCTTGCGATGTATTTTCTACATTTTAACTATACTAACAGATCTTATTCTTACCAAGTAGCTTGATGTCGCAATGAAACGGCGCGTTTTGCCGCGGCCCGGTTCGAACGCGTCGTTTTATCTGTGTTGTTTTTTTAACTATTATATATTTTTTTATTCTATTGTAATTGTGAGTGGTTGTGCTTCCAAGGTAAGTTTATTCGGTGTTCTCTGTCGTTTGTCTAAAGTGCATGCTCTGTCCAACTTAACCGTTTCGAACCTTACTAATAGAAAAATGTCTTTTCAGACCACTTTGTTTATTTTTTATTATTAGTTGGTATTGTATATTTTTCATTAGTAAGGACCTTATCGTTTAACATGGTTTCTCTTACTTTTTATTTCATTTCTACCTCATGATCTCCATGCACACCACACAGTATTGCATCACAGACTCGTTATCATGCGAACTACTCACACACGCCACAGCTCCACCCACACGTCCATGCGCCACGTACTATCTCCATCTATATACCTTAGGTCAGCCACACCAACCGTATTATATGATATGGTACATATGTAACAGTATTATATTCTGACGCTGCTAGGGCTTGTTCGTAACTTATATCACTAGTGTAGCATTTCAGACTCTAAAGGAAGGTAATAATACTCATTTATTTTTTTATTCTAATCACGCTAATTTTCTTATCTAGTTTGTTAAGTAACGTCGATTAGTCGATTTGGAACGGTGTCGCTAGCGATAGACCCGAGAGGTGGTACAGTAGAGGGGTGTGCGTAATCGTAATGTCCACCGGTGGTGTCGTATGTGCTGATTGGTTGATG
Source organism: Calamotropha paludella (assembly GCA_927399485.1). NCBI lineage: Eukaryota > Metazoa > Arthropoda > Insecta > Lepidoptera > Crambidae > Calamotropha > Calamotropha paludella. Next base: position 1,101,265 of record OV656820.1, read on the forward strand.
TTACCGAAGGTGCCTGCTATATCATTGGCGTACGAGGCGCCCGAGTCCGATATCATGAAGCGGCAGCCAAGGGACCCTTACCGCGACAACCTGGTCAACAGAAGGTCCGACACACACGCACGAGCCCGCTTGTAGACCGACCGGTGCCCGCCCTCATCTCTCACCACTCCCACTCGTGGCTCGGACACAGTTGAAAATTTATACTCCAGTTGATACACCTTGTCAGATCAACCGTTATGATGAAGTGTAAAAACTGTTCAGAACTATTCCGAAGACAAGTGTCAACTGATCCGAATACACGAGTGTAATACCATGACTTTTTAGGCGGTACATAACGCCTATGCACGCACACACGTTGGAAACGCGTCGTTTATCGTTTCGCAATTTTTTTGCATGTTTATCGCATTTGTATCGATACAAATGCGCCTTAACATCGCGTCTGTATCGATTCAAGCGCGAGAGGAAATTTTTGAAGGTATTTAAAGGTAGATCTTTAAACATCTACATAAATGAATACAGTAACTGCGTTTGACTCGCGTGAGTATCGCGTTTGCATCGACAAAAGCGCGCGTCAACGACGCGTTTAAAAAACGTGGTGTGCACAAGCTGTAAGATTACATGTAAGTTGAATTGTTCCGTGATGAGGGCGTGGTGACCACTTGTGACTGAACTGACTACAACCATGACACTGGATGTGGAAGAGTGATATGCAAGCACTGAGCGATCCCCCCCCCCCGAACTTCGTAACTAAAGTCCCAGTATATTGACCCCAGTTGTTTGATACCGTGGTATTTTTACCCAGTAATACCCCACCAGCTCTTGACGCAGAGCCGTTTTGGACGGCCGGGGCCGTATCGCCTCCCAAGTATGAATCCGTATCGCTTACCTGTTAATATGTTGTTTTACACGACAAAGCGAGAGAGTATTAGCGGCTACACTACTCACTTTCCTTCAGGTCTTGAGTACAGTTTCCTTTCTTTAGTTTTAAATAATATTTTTGGAAAGATCTATCGCATAGATATAGAGGAGTTAGTCCTTTATCTCTATCTCTTCAATCTTCACTCTTCCATATTTAAAGAGAGCGCACGTTAGCGGCATTCTTAGAGGGCGTAGTCCTCCTTTAGATCACGATAGTGGACTTATTTGTGTGAGTTTTCGTGTTAGAGTAGTGCAGATATAGCGTTAGTGCAGTAAAATGCGTTTTTAACATTTATTTATTTTGTTCAAAGGAATGTAACTAGGTGACATGGAGCATCAATATATTTATGATACAATATTTTATTTATGTAAAGCAATATTATTATATATATGTATATACTATTAGAATAGTTATAGCATGTAGCTACGACATCAAAATCACTCCGCTACCAAGCGTTTTGGCCGCACGAACACACAACATAAAGCCTAGTTCACATTGAAAGCGCAGTACTAAATTACTAAAACGTTAACTTGTATGTGAAACTGAATGAATTCTAGTTACTTATGAGTGACTAATAAGTCACTTAGTTATACTTTCGCTTTAGTGTTTTTATTTTTTACATCACATTATAAGAAAAGCTAATTAGTGCCGTGCTTTCAGTGTGAATGAATGATTTGGTTCACCTGTAGCTTTCTTTATAATCCCTAGTTTTTTCTTTTGTGAGCTATATACCCTAAACCTCTTAGGTGAGCACCGTATACATTGCTAGTACCGCATTCTACCGCCAACAAATACAATGCATACAAGTTGAAATCAGTAATACAAATAAGATTGCCTGAAGTGCTTTTCTTCCGCTGTTAATATTTCCGACGAATTACGTCAATATTTGTAGCAACCTGTAATTATTGGAGTAAAATCTGAGAATACTTTATATTTAAAAAAGGGGGAAAAAATTTAAAGTCAAGTCTTGCTAGCTTATTGTTTAAAATTAGACTCTAAATGTATATAGGTCCTAATGTTGATGTAAGTCGTACATGGATTAAATGATATTAATGCATGTTAAATATAGTGTTAGCCAATTTGATGGTAAGTATCTATTAAGTAATCTGATTAGTAATGTTTTAACGAAAATAAAAAATATTATGACGTCACAGATTTGTATATGACATTCAATATTAAACTAAGCTAGAGTAAAGCTTGGATTATTGATAAAGAACGTATTTCTTTATATTTCGTATTAGTTACCGATGAATTTAAAGGTAATTTTTCATTAAAATAAACTTGATGGTCGAATTCGAACACATTCTTATAAAGCGACTGCTGTTGTCTTTTTTATTTTCGTTAGAATAAAGTGTGAGAAACTAGGATATTTGACTATTTGAACAGTCAGTTTGGTGTATAATTTAATAACCTTGAGTCTTTTTCTTGGGTGTTTTATTCAATTGAATATCAAATTTTCACTACAAATAAAAATTAATTCACAATGAGAAGTGTTTGCTTACATAGTTTTACCTTAACAAAATCCAAATAACATTAAATATTTCTCAATACTCACTTTTAATTTGCAAATGCAATTGTGGCTTCCGAAATATAAGCATAAAGTATGGTGTGTAACCTTGTGTGCGGGTGTGTAGGCTGATCTCGATGGCGTACGGGCAGATCGGCATGATCCAAGCGGCAGCCGGCTTCTTCGTTTACTTCGTGATTATGGCTGAGAACGGTTTCCTTCCACTGAAGCTGTTCGGCATCAGGAAGCAATGGGACTCGAAGGCCATCAACGACTTGACTGACTCCTACGGACAGGAATGGGTGTGTATCCGTTTTTTATTTTTTATATACATTCATTAATATCCCAAAATAAATAAAAATCAAAATAAGGGTTAAGTAATCAGGGTCACCACCTTATCTTTATATTAAAATGTATGGCAATTCCCCAATATGAAAAGGAAGTTCTTAAAATCAATCATTTAAAAATTCAACCTAGTAAATATTTATATAAAAAGTACTTATTTTTATTGCAGGAATATTTTTTATAACATTGCGTTTTAACAAGATGTACAAATATATAGGTAAACTTCAAAACCAAAACATTATCTAGATTAAAAATTTCATCCTAATAGAGCTATTTGCGAGATACACAAAATAAATTTATATCTACGAATTGGCCTTTAAAAATGATTAGATTTATTAAATGTGTAATTATTTGGCAATCATTATACAATTTAAAAAGGAGTCCAATGGCCTAAAAGCCTAACGTAACACACGTATTTGAGGTTAGAATTCGTTTCACTCGCACAATTAATAGAATAACTTTCATTTACACATTAAGTCGCGCTCAGACGAAGGAATTGATACGATGAAACAAAGTTATCGAATAATATGAACAGGTGCACACGATTAACAACATCTGGTGGTCAAGTCGTGCCACAACAAAATTATCTGTGGTGACTACGTTATGAAAAACCGTACCTATGTGTTTCTTGAGTCCGTACACACGACTCGATATGTCACTTTTATTAACTCTACTTACTACTGAAATGAAAGATGGTATACTTCTCAGGCTTTCTTTCTCTTTTACTTCCTTGGCGTACATTTAAGAGGAAAACTAATAGTATAACCGGAAGCGTACATTCACCTGAACACTATCACTGCCTGGCCACGAGTGCGCTTCTTCTCTCAAGCCGATGTTACATAATTTTTTAAACATTCTTCATCCATTTATTCTTATTAGAATTTGTAATATATGATTATACATATTCCGTGTCATAGTGTTTGACCGTGATGAACTCCGAAACTACTTAAACGATTTTAGTGATATTTTTTCATTTTGCTTGGTTTGTTCTGACTTAAGACATTTTAATTTACAATACAGCTGCGCCTGGCCGTTCAGCTAGTTATTATTGAAACAATAAAAATCGCAAAATAATTAACACTTGTTTATCTTATGCGCTATGGCAGGGTACCGGTCAGGACAAAACGTCCGTCATATGCACACAGCTTCATTGATCTGAAGAGTGTGATGCATTATTGAACGTTACGAAAAGTGTGATCGGGCGAGGCTAACGGAAGTTGAGAGGGAGATATAAGTTAGTGAAAATAGAAAGATATTCCTGTTTCGTATATTACTGTAGGGGCAAGAGAGAGAGAGAGGTGCGTGCACACATTTTCTATCTCTCATAGTCCGTTTCGTATATCAAATATATATCGATCTGTATATATGATGGAGCTAAAGAAGTTTTACATCAGTCGTGTGGTCTAAAGCACACTCACTTTTTTTGTGCAGACGTACCGCGACCGCAAGGCGCTCGAGTTCACGTGCCACACGGCGTTCTTCGTCTCGATCGTGGTGGTGCAGTGGGCTGACCTGATCATCTGCAAGACGCGGCGCAACTCAATCGTGCACCAGGGCATGCGCAACTGGGCGCTCAACTTCGGCCTCATCTTCGAGACCGCGCTCGCCGCCTTCCTCTCCTACACGCCCGGCATGGACAAGGGCCTCAGGATGTACCCCCTCAAGTGAGTGCTCACAGATCTTCTTCATCTTAAACGCTACAATTTCAATAACATCAAAATTTAGAAGAACATACGTTCGAACAACATTTTAATCAGAATAGGTACCCATAAATGTTTTATAAAGGAAGTTGTCCAAAATTGGCTTGGCGTGGACAAGGTGCTCAGCAAAGAACAATTTAACGATAAATTCTTATTTATTTTTAGAATTTTGGTGACCTTATAGTTGTATCGATTTCCCTTATCATAATACAAGTCTTTAGGGAAATAATATGCCTACTTCCTGCAGTCACTGGTCTCCATTACAATTCTGATGTTGCCATTATATATTTGTACAATTATGAATGTACAAGTACAAACAAATATGAATGTGCACAAAAACATTAAAACAATTTATTATAATCGATGTTTTATCGATTCTTGACAAAAAGCTCACTCTAAATGGCGCTGTCACTTTATGTCGTTCTGCGTGTAGATGCGACGTGGTAGCTGCCAGTAGCATTTTAAATAATCTTTTAGACTTCTTAGACATTTGTTTTTAGGTTGAGCGAGGCACCAAGATAATTTGACTCCACCTGCCCAGTTTTTAGATAAGAATTTTTAATTACGACTGGGATTTATTAGGAAAATTGTCGTTTTATTGTCTGCAAACAAATTGAAAAGAATAGTGTAAATATTGCGGAATAATTACACAAAACAAATACGATAAGTAGTTTCTTGGTGGTGTTAACTTACAAACTAATATAGTTATACTGTTTAAAATACATGTCCATGTTAAGCCAAACCGTTTATATTAAGTAGACGATGTCCTTTAGTCAATGAATATTTTACCTTTGGCTCATGTCTCGGTTTTCATTTAAAACGCTAGAAAGTGAACATTTAAATAGGCTAGTGAAATACCTTAGTAGCGAAAATGTCATAATCACTTGATGTCACAGCACCCATGAGGAATGCATAAATTTAGTCAATGAATATTCTATCTCAAAACGAGTCATAACGGTGCGTTATCGTTTGCTCACAGGTTCGTGTGGTGGCTGCCGGCCATTCCGTTTATGTTGTCAATCTTCATCTACGACGAGATCAGGCGCTTCTACCTGCGCCGCAACCCGGGCGGATGGCTGGAACAAGAGACTTACTACTAGACGCCCCGCCCCCCTCCCCTGCCCGTCCCTTTCGCCCCTTCACCCCCACCCCGCCCTCCCTCCGCGGCCGCCGCCGAGCCCGTTCGCCCCCTTACCCGCTCGCCCCCGCTTGTCCCGCACGCCCCGCGACCCGTTCACCCCCGTTTCGCCCCCGCGCACACTCACCGTTATCGTTCGACGAACTATGTATGTATATATGCACAGTGGAGTATGAAGTTTGATATTTGTGATGATAAAAAAATATTATACGCGTCCTATTGTTTCGGAATGATGATCATGTTATTTTTGTATCGAGATGGTTTTATGTAATTCGCGTACCTCGGATGTGCCGCGATGGGTCGTCCCCGCCTCGGCGAGTTCGTCCCGCGCGTTCGTTGTAAAATTAACGTCTAAGAAGCCATTATTATTATTATTATTATTATTAATTTAAGTGAATTAGATTAAGTTGGATTTTTCGAGTGAATAATGTTTAGTTGGATATTCGGTCGGGTGCATGGTGTATGAGAGTGGATATGTGAGTGCCTGGTTAGCGTACCGTACTACCGCTTACTGTTAGGTAGGTAGTTGGAATTTCGACGCCGCATTCGGATTGTGTAGACACGAGCCGCCGCTTGCCGGCGCCGGCGCTTTACTTTTACGACAGATCATCTGATCATTAGCGAATTTCGTCAAGTTTAATAAAATAGGCTGCTCATGGTAATTACGTAAGATTTTATTTCTTAATTAAAGGATAATAACAACGTAGGAATGCGTAATTAGACGTTTTTAAAATTATACAGTTACGATAGCGACGCTGCGTCGCCCATCCCCCCCCCCCGCCCCCGCGGCGGCGAGGGGGCGCGGGGGGTCCATTCGATTTTTCGTAACGGATACATATAACATTATAATAATGGTTACAAAAGTAAAATATAACATTATAGCGACTAATAAATCTAAATTATATGAAATGTTTATAGATTTAAATGAAGTTCGTTTCTTTAGGGTGACCTTCTGTGCTTGTTGAGGAGAACGATGTACATCGCTGACAATAGTGGTTGATGATATTATTGTGACGATCCGATCTTGTGAGCGGTTTGTTTAACGTACACTGTAGAACTAACATTGTTTTGCGTTCGACAGTTCTTTACACCGATTCATTTTATAGTATTACTCTGTTGGCTAGGAGCGCTGTAAAAATGTAAGTGTTAATAAAAAAAACATTTTCAAAATATTACTTCGGTGTTTTATTCATGGTCAGTTTTGAGTTTTGCACCTTTGACGAATGTTGTGTGTCTCAGTAAGGTGTCTCTGCGAAATAGGAATGCCTGTTCGGTCGGTGAGTAGGGTCAACAAAGTAATGCTATTTAATAAACATTATTAATAAGGATATTATTTTATTTAAACTATCACTTCCCTTAGAAATAAGATTATATATCTTTGTCTTCTAGTACAACAGTTGAAAGACGTCCAACCTCTTTGTCATCAGCATAGCGTAAATATTAGAATAATAAAAGCATACTACATAATAAAGGAGCAATTGTGACCGAGCCCTTATATAACGTGTAAGACTGTTGTTAGCTGAAAAGCAAACATTTTTTCAATCTCTTTAGTACACATATTATTTAAAAACATATATGAATTCTATGAATATATCTATCCTAGTATCCATAACACAAGCCTTATATTGGTGTATTTTGGATAGCTTATGTGATTTAACAACACAACGACACGACACAGTCACAAGTCAGATGTTTTGAATCTGACAATAGTTTTTTTAGGAGTTCCATATCTAGTAAACTAGACTAGACCACAAATAAATTCTTTAATATATAGTGCATCCGGTTTAGTGTTATTCTGGACGTAATCCATATGCTTATACTTAATAAAGAGAAAATTACTTGAATCTATCGCAATATATAAAATTTTGCCAATTGAAATTACGCTCTATATGTTGGACTATAAGTTGAAAATCGAATGACCATTTGGGTAGATTAATGTACTGAACTCGAATAGCTGATATCCTTTTTATCACAAGCTTTTAGCTTGCAGTGTAACTTAGACCAAGTTGGTTTAGATCAAATCTTGCAATTAAATTTTGAACCAGTACTAATAGCTTGAAGACTGAAATTTGATTATCATACAAAGTGTTTATGAATATCTTTTAACATTCACAATGCCATATTACTATAAGATTAAATACGCTCATAAAAAACAACCATTTCTCTGAGCCATAGGCATTACTTAGTTTGACGGGGCTATATCCGCACTTAGCCTCGTGATTGGGCCATTGTGCGTGAGTTGGGTTCTTCTTCAGCTAACCTAATACATCCCAGAATGCTATCAGCATTTTCGGGCTATTGCAAGCTTCAGGAAGAGATACCGGAGATTGGAGTAGTTTTGCCCGTTGTTCTATCACACTTGTTCATTCTATGAGTGTATGATAGGCGTATTTAAACTTATAGAATCATACATATACCTAATGACAATGCAAAATTGTTATGACAATTAGCTGATCTGATGATGGAGCCGGCAGGTTACCATAAGAACTCTGTAATAAAACAACGCAACCACATTGAGTTTGGGCTTGTTATATTCGTCTTGACAAGTACTCTGGTCTTAGATGACATCCAGGGTCTGATGATGGAACTGGAAGGTGGCCATAGGAACTCTGTGATAAAAGGACGCAACCCTATTGAGTTTATTTTCCGATATAAATTAGACAGGATGGGTTACCTAAGAGGCTAAAAAAATCCTTGGGATCTAAAGTCATGTTACAATGTAGATGTGTCCAAAGATTTGGTAAATGGTGCCATTGGATATATTACAGATATTGTATGGCCTTTCTTCCGGAGAGCACAAATCTATACAACTTATATATAGGTAGATGGTATTCAACAAAATCTGCAATTTAAGGCAAAAAAGTCTCGGTACTCCTGAAAGAAGGATTGTGCCAATCATATTATACCAGGTTTACTGAGCAGTTCTATATTGAGGATCAAAGCTCTTCGCTGCCAGCCAAGTATACGTAGCCTTGAGTAGAGTCAAATCAAAAACATGTCCAATGATAAATAAGTAAAGAAATTATAAAAAGAAGAAAGTAAACTTTAAATCAAATCCATTTATTTATTAAATTATACAATTTAGGTGTATGATATAAAAGCTTTTTGCGAGATTTTCGTCTGCAGTATAAATAAATATTCTTTAAAAAAAAAATAACCTAGTGGTTTGACTCTAAGCCAATGGTCGACAGTATTAGACTGAATTTTAAATACTGTAGTTGGCTATGCTAAATTGGTATTTTTGTGTTTGGAGATGGACTTCCGCCAAGTGACGCCTGATTCTATGAAATACTTTGATGAATCTGACGGAACGCAAAGAAACTCAAGTGGCGATTACGTACCAAAAATTTCGGTGCTTCCCATTGTCTTGATTGACATGATCCATAGAGATTATAATGTTTTTATGGTTCCAGTACCATTACCATTATGTTTAACCAGACACGTATAATAACTATTACGAGATTCCCTTTTAAAATAGCATTCCAAGAAGAAATATATTTCACAGATAAAGAAATACGGAAACTGGTAAGTACGTCGAATGTGGCTGATCTTAAGACTATTGTTTAGAGAAATCGTTTGATTTTATCAATTTTTATTTTCAAAAGTGCACCAGAAAATAATATCGATATCTTCGGTATTAAGCTTAATTTAAAAAAAATATGAAGCTATATTTCATAATGTAACATAGTAATTTTGCAAAATGACTAATGGGGATAAATGACGAAATTTCACATTCCTAATAAATGATAATTAATTATGGGGATAATCGAATGTACAGAAACATTCAGATGTTGATTGGGACCTGATAATAAGAATAGGCGCAAAATTAAACGTGATGCATTTCATCATCATCATCATCATCATCATATCAGCCGTACGACGCCCACTGCATGCATTTAATTAACACTTATTTGTGTAAGTATTTAAAAGAAGCTGTTTTTCGTTTTTTTAACGTCGAGAAAGTGCTTATCATACGACCACCACTGGGAACGCGGACGGAAGTTACCCCTGCACATCTACCTGACGATAAAAGCTCGTCAAGTTGGTGTGCAGGGGTCTACCCACTAAAAACTCCACGACATCCCCACAATCACCTTGGTCATCGGCCATCGGTTCGTCAAACCACCCATCATCGTCGGACAATGAGTCGTTGGACGGGGCAATAGCACCGGGCGAGGTCATGGGAACTCTTGCTCCAATGATATGGTGATTAAAAATGTTTTAAATAAAAATAATTTTGTGGGTAAATGTACCCTTTACATCAAACATTCGGAATTAATGAATTCCGAATGTTTGATGTAAAGAATTTCAAATACTGAATCTCCTAATTCCAAATACTTAGTTTTCCTTAAACTATTTGTAATTAAGAGATTCCTTTCTTAGTTTCTCGCAAAGTAAATATGTTGCATAATAAACAATATCGAGGCAAGGCAAAAATCACATAGTGTCTCTTTCGGTAAGTAAAACTGTTACGACGATACAAGGAGTAATACCTATAACTAAAAGTCAAACTTTTGTTAATCCACACTATAATATGCACAGAAATAGTTTTGATTTCAATAAATATCTTACTAATCCGGCTCTAGCTCCCCTCATTTTTTTGGTATAAGTAACTCATCTCACACCTTCACAATTTGTGGAATCAAGGATGAAATAATAAAAAAACAATGTCTCTTATTTTTTCAAAATTAATATGCAAATATTTCTCTACATTTTCTTTAGGAGCTGACAGTAAATTAAAAAAAAAATCTTTGCAATTAATAGAGAAAATGTAATTCATATTAAAATCATGGGCCACATATGCCAGCACTAAACTATGGTGTATTAAATTCCATGTCATGTGTGTGTCCATCATTGAATAACTACAGTGGTTACGCCACTTTTATGTTAAGATGGTGGGACTACATATTTTAGCGAATCTTTTTTTGAAAGTTACAAGTCTCAAGAGCATGAAGTGGCACAATCAGCACTGTACAATGAGCACAAGGTACTCGATACACAATCCTGGATACCGCTATCTTGACGTTCATCTTTTCATTTTTGAAAATTCAAGCTATTAAATTTGACACAAATATTTATTTGAAAGTTAGTACGTATAAATATCAAGAAATTACTCTTCGCTCATATCCTTTGATTGTGTTAAGGTCGGTTAGATATCTTTGTAATTCAAAAACATATTACCCACAGCAAAGGAGTGGAACTCCCTGCATCTACATTTTCGAGTACTTCTAACCTTTTAGATTAGCTAATTCCATCGTAGATTCTATCGTAGCTCCCGGGCTTGATTAGGATCAAAAGCGAACCCAATCAAAATAAAAATAAAAAACTTCCATTCAAAATAAAAAATATTAAAATACCAGTCCCTGAATCCTGTTATGAATGGAAAAATTTACGATTTATCCTTAAAAAATGTTCTAATTAATTTGACCTTCTTACCATTGTATTCTCATGAAGGTCAACATCAAATATCACTTGTGAATGGAAATTCGAGACTAATGAGCACTTAACATTTTGTTAAGAATAGGTACTTACCCAAGTCAAGTTTAAATATACCTACTAAACATAAAACACTTTAGAGGTTTTCTTTTTGATCACAAAGAAATTACCCATTCGTGTTTTTTTCTAGAACTATAAATCATTTTCTATCTGCATTTATAATGTCTCGACAATGGAAATCGAAATGTCGTTTCATCCATCAATAAATAAATAATAGACGTATATCTTCTATTAACGAATTTCCTACCAAATCTATGATTGAGATCATAAGTAGTGAATGTCTGTTTGGTATACGTTGAAAAAACTTTATTCCTTTTTCAATAATAGCCACAAAGGGAAACATATTTGCTCAGTAAGTGATATTTAATTCAATGGGTCGCATTAACCAACCTGAATGGTTACACGGGCCGGATCCCGAGGGTGTAGGGCGGTGGGTGACCTCGGCCTTGGCAACTGTATCCTGCCGCTTATACGAAGCTACATTGTGATATATAATTCGACTAGCTTTACGGCACGGGCCTTCACACGCCCCGCCGAGCCTCCTCGTCTACGCGCAGGCGCCAATCTGTCACAGAACGTGCCAACACAGTGGAACGTCGCAAAACCATGGAATAAATGTGAAACGCAATGTTCACCAGCTGAACGATGGTGGCCAACATTGGCGTTATAAACCCAGCAAATGGTAATGAGTGAAGTGTGCTAATTATTAAAATTCCTTTTATCGTTGTTGTGATTCCCGTTTTGTAGTGTAACATAGAAGTTACTCGAAAGCATCCTGTGAAAATTAGTCGCTATAGGGACCTGCGGATCTTTTCGTCTGATCCAGGATGTTCCTAATCCTCGGCTAGCATTACCAGCAAGTGAAACGTGATTCGTAGCTTATTGCTAAATGGTAAAAAGCTGTGTCGAAAATGTGTACATTTTACATACGGTAACAAAGAATATTGTTGAGGTACTATAATACAACAATGTGTGCCAGTAGCGTCAAGTATTGGAGATGACAAAGAGGTCGTTCATAAAAGTTCCTAAATCTATTTAAAAACATCTGAAGTGATAAAAAATATTGTGCAACAACCAACGAAATTAAAACTAATGAACTAGTTAAAAATTAAATGATATATATTATGCCTTTGGTTGTATCCATTTGCAAATCTTGTTACTTAAATCGACGCCGACTTTTTAAGTTCGTTACTTATATTTGCGTATAAATTTCTTAGACAGGTATATCTGCATTTTAAAGTATGTAACTGAGACGAGCCTCAACCCTCTCGGGGAATGCGTGCATTATTGGTGAGACTCTTAACAGTGATAATCGTACAGTGGAGGCGACGGCGTACATAAGCGTGGTGGCGGCGTTCGCCACGGCGCTGCTGGTGGTGCTGCTACTCCTGGGAAGGCGCTGGTGCCGCTCTGCCTCACGACCTCGCGCTACCCTCGCGACCGCTCCACCCCGTCTCGCAGTCGACGATGCTCCCTTCGGTCAGGAACAGCCTTGTTATCTGAGATCATTTACTAGAGACCTTAATGCTTCAACATTGCTAGGATTATATTTTAGTGTAGATGTTTACGACGTGTACTTCATTAAAAGTTGCTCAACTCATAGATTAAGTACTTGGTAATAATGAACCCGCGATATCATTTTATAGTGAATCAAATGTAATGTTTGCGTACTTATTGTCAACGCGACGAAGCCCTTTGCTAAGGTGGCGGCCACTGTAGGTGTACATGCAAGCATTAATAATCGAGTGGCGACAGAACGTAAGCGGCATCAAGGTCGCGACCGGTAGCTTTCTTTGTCCTTTATTCATATTTCAATAGCATAGGTCTACACTCAATAGTTTCACAATTAAAGTAATAGTCATGAATATTTTAGTTCTTAGCTAGTAGACATAGTTTTTATGATAACGATCTAATCGTAGGGTAATGCGTATTTCTATTGAAGTCTTTATCACAGTTGGCCACGCGCTACTCTTAATATCAAAAACTTGTATATTACTTTTATATACATATAACTTTTAAAGTAAAATTGCTTTTAGCATTTGCATATTTATTAAGATGAATGAGTTTAGTGTACGGCCAACTGTATATCTGTGTTGTTATAGATGCTTTGTCGAAACCGATCCATTATCCTGAACGAATATTCACGTTCGAAGCCTCGGATTCCGACGAAGAGCTGCGCTTGCGCATACAACAGGTAAAACTGCTAGATTATTAATCACGAGGCACTTTAGTATAGTATTTACACGTAGAATTATAGCGTTTCACTGCAATGCAATCATTTTACCCTTTCGGCAGGTCAACTTTTTTTCAATTTTTAGTTGAACTCTGTCTTTTAGAATGGATTGAGGAAATTCATGCATTTTGGGAAGTTTATGCGTGTCTTTCTACACGCCTTCCTTAAGGCGTTTAGAGATTAGGTACCAATGCAGTTTACGCCCAATTAGAAAATAGGAGAGTTAACTATATAAATTGTCTTAACTTATATTTTCTCTAAAGCAAAAGTAGTAAACTCTTTTGAATGTTAAATGGTGCAGTTATTCAGAAACTGCCGAGCTACGATTTGCTAATTAACTTCACGTCAAATTTTTAATATTTAAAGCTATTTGAATATAGCTTTATTATAGGTAAATTCTTACAAGCCACCTTCCCATTAAACTATTCCAATTTCTTATGTCGTATGAAAACATGTCTGTTATTCGGTTACATCTTTTGTACAACTTTATAACCAAGAAGTTTTCGGAAATAGATGAAATTTTTTTAGTATTTAGGTAGTATAAAGATTATTTTAGCACTTAGTTGCATTTATGGATATTCTTGGCATCACGATTCTACTAGTACGAAAGGGTGTGGATAACATCTACATTTTTCCAATACTTAAGAATTAACTTTCTCAATATAATAATGCATAGATTTATTATCTGAATCTCATATTTTAGTATATCAGATTTCTTCCTTTATGATTTTATGCTTATGAGAACTTGAGAAGTAGCGCGAGATACTTTGTCACTTTTCCACTTTTGATGTTGTTATTATAACTATTAAAATAATCAAACTCTTAAGTGGTGTTGTTAAGCGTGACACCCAATCCTCAAGTGTGGTGATAACAATACTGGAATCAATTTCTACTGCTTATCTTTTTGTCTACTAAAGTGCAATGGTCTTAGTAATTTAAACACCATAATTTTCCCACGACTAATCTTCGTCCACGTGAGTTCAGCACAAAAGTTAACACTACACGCGCGTCTATTAGGATAAAGAGGAGGTGGAATGCCACTACGAGGAGAAGAATGAGAACCAACCAGCCAAGCTGGAGGTGGAGCTGGTGGAGACGGCTCTTCGGGAGACGAGGATCGATGATGTTACACCGCACGCGCCATACTTGCACGCGCTCGAGCCGCAGAGCAGCGTGGACAGTGACGTCATCGCACATAATGTGAGTACCTTCACATGGGAATATTTTTCAAGTCCGGAGATAGAATATACATATGTATTTCACTTTCTCTCATTCACCTACCGCTCACTTGTCGTCTTTTATTCTCACTCATGCCCTTGTATCCATCCTTGATATATAAAATATTCTATACTCCGTCTTCCCGGGGTATGGAAGCTTCGATGAGCATATTATCTTTGAATCCAAAACGTGCTATCAAATTTTCGATGGTAAAAACAGCAGCAGTTTTGAAAATTGATCTAACTAGATAACATTAGGGAAACGTTTTTTACATGTCTTTATGTGTTTGTCTTACGTCAAATATCTTGTAGAGATTCTGCAGAGCCGCAAGGAGCAATTTCAAATTCTTCATGTGGTCAAGTTCCTAATAAATACTATAAATGACTGCCACTAAGACCCCTAGATTGAAATAAGTAGGTATTTAAGGCACTAGGAACTGCTATCGTTATTCTGAATGCTATTTATGTTAAAAAAAAGAAATATTAACAATATGATTAACTCATCCCTACTAATATTATAAATGTGAATGTAAGTTTGTTTGTAATGCTTTCACGCAAAAACTACTATACCGATCATCATGAAACTTTGTACATATATTCTTGGAGGTATTAGAAGTAACATAGGATACTTTTCATAAAAAAAAATAAAAAATGTGGGCGAAGCCGCGGGAAAAAGCTAGTAATGAATAAATATAAATATTAAAAATAATGTCACATACATTGATCTGAACCCAAGTTGAGTAGTTAAAGTTATGGAATTCAGAAACAACGACGGTAGGTTCCACAACACCCAGACTCAAACTAATATTGAAAAGTTCGAACATTGACCCGGCCATGGATCGAACCCGGAACCTCCAAACGGCCTTACCATGAAAACCAGTAGGCGAGCCACTCGACTATACGAAAATCGTTCGGTTACGGTTACACCGGCGAGGATAGAAATCGTTCTGCTTAGGGAAAGCTGACATCTCTAATCTGAGGCCTACATCCGCTTGGAATCAATCAAAAGAGCGCTAATTTATCAAGGTTTTTGGTTTACAGGACACGTCGCTGCTTTGTGGGGAATCTGGTAATGGTGGAGGCGGCGAGCGTGGCTGTGTGGAACTGACGCTGCTGTACGATGCACCCGTGCGCTGCATGACCGTGCACCTGCTGCAGGCGCGCGCATTGCCTGCACCTCCAACCCCGACCCCGCTGCAAACGCAGGTGCCCACCTCCACACTTAACTGAGTGTCCACATTCTTTTCCCTGTTGTAGACACAGATGCCCACCACCCAGTTTAGATTTAGTTGCCTATGAGGTCTATACCCTACTGAGCGGCGCTGCCATCTATCTTGCTATTGATTGGAGTGCCCAAAAGACCAGCACCCTCGTCACCATGCTGTAAATGCCTGCTCACTCAATTATCACTTTTTACAAATTCTCCATAGCTCTGAAATGACATACTGTAACTCATTGTGCTTTAACAAGCCACCAAGAGAAACCTGCATTGTTAATATTTGTGTTCAGGTTCGCATTGTGCTGCTTCCACTGAAGAAGCAAAAATTCAAATCGAAAATACGCAATGGAGAGAATCCTCAATACATGGAGAGTTTCGTGCTACACAAAATTAATCCTGGTGAGTTTTATTTGAAAAACCTTTTGGAAAATTGAGGAATAGCTAAGTGTGATATGCTTTTATTACATGAAGAATTGTAAAATTATTGCTTATTTTTATCTGGAACTTGAAACTACTTTTTTACGATCTTTTAATTTTGCGCTGAATAGTTTTTCCATGTTTATTAATTTTAATAGAGTTAGTAAATGGATTTTAGTTCATGTTTTTAAATAATTAAGCCCATTCAATTAATTTAATAAGATTAAACAATTAAAAAATAAGGTACCTCCTCTCTCCTTATTTGTTGTGGTCCATTTAAAACAAACATTGTTTTACCACAATTAATATTGAGTATTGAGATTCTGATATTTAAAATCATAATAAGGAGGCAAGGTAACTAGAGCCGTCAGTAGCAGTTTACACCTGAAGATGGTGTCGTTAGTTTAAGTTTGCAATAAAATAAAATAAAAATCTTTTTTATGTTGTGGAAATCTATATTTAGACATAGTACTCAGTAGTAGTGGTATTTTTTACTATCAAATTAAAAAATATATAACCGGCACTTTTACCATTAAAAAGTAATTGGAACTGATTTTCAATATAATGAAATATTTTTTTTATCATACACATTTTGATGTTAACGTTGACAGCTATACTAGTATTAACTGGAAACTCGCTTTAGGTTCTAAATTATCTATAAATACTTTATTTCAAAAAGTAAGACAAAACATGTTTAAATAATGAGTAAACAAATAACAAAACTCCAGAGGACGTACACGGGTTGGGGCTTCGCATCCGCGTGTACGGATGCGAGCGTATGCGGCGCCACAGGCTGGTGGGCGAAACGGCAGTCAGCTTCGCCAGCCTCAACTTGGAGCTAGAGAACTGCCTCTGGCTGCAACTGGGGCCCAGGCACCATGCCAACATGCACCTGCAGGTTGGTCTGATAATGCAAAACGAGCATTTTGTTGACTAAATTAAAAATGCTGATACGGCTTAACGCCTTGCAATGTATAGTCTATTGTTCAATAATGCTCTTTCTCTCAACTGTAAAACTGTATCCCGCATTAAGAGGTGTAATTAGGTAACCAAAGTCCTTGGTGCAAAAAAACTTGGACCCTAATTAAACTGTTTAGGTTTTATCAAGTCAAAATATTAATTAAAGATACATAGTTACGAATTGATCATCAGTTTTCATCACATCAAAACTATTTACTCCATGTATGTATGTAAGGGTCTTGTGTGAGCTTTAGTGACCGCCTAATTACTACATGTGAACAGTTTAAGAACGTATACTTTGTATTAGTATCAGTAATAAAACAAATCATAAGGTTCAAGAATCTATTAATATGTTCAATTTTAGATGATTTTTACGGTAACTTTGTAAAGTTTTCACCTATTTCACCTAGTTAGCGTCCGAGGCCCCCCTGAGGTAGGAGATAATAATAGGTAGAAGATTTACCATGAACAGCTGCCGGGTTTGGAGGCGGGCCCGAGCGCGCTGGCCAGTCCGTCGTCGGTGGTGACTGCGCCCCCCATGGGTGAGGCCAGTAGCCTGGCGCGCTCCGAATCGGCCTCCTCCTGCTGCAGCGCGCGCGCCGCTCCAGAGCTGCTGCTGGGCCTGCAGTACAGCCCCACCACGGGACACCTCTCCGTCGAGGTAGCCAATACCAAAACTAGCATACTTTCAACTCTTCTCTTATGCCAGTAAGGCACGCAATTATCTACTGAATAAAAACCAAGATTAGGGTCATACAGCCGAATTATTACTCGATTGGAGACAGAGTCTGTATTCCCTGATAAATACAATTTAGGGGTCTTCAAGTCACGAGTGAATAGGTATCTTCTAGGCAGGCGCGTCACATTCTGGATGGCATCGTCGCTTACTATCAGGCGAGATAGCGGTCAAGCGCTTACCTATTCACGATTAAAAAAAAGATAAGGCTGTGGCTGCACAGCGTTCTTTTGAAACTAGGATTGCTTGTTTTGTACTACAAAACCTGTAGATGTATTGTGAAACGGTTATTTTTAGAACTAAAAAAATAATCCTTGTTACACGTGTACTAATCAGAACCAAGCTAAACAATTCCTAGTTACACAGGAACACTGCAGCCACGAGGCTAATATAGATCGATAAGCACATTGTATTGAATATATTAGCACATAGTTTTAGTAAATAACTTTCATTCCTTATCATCTACTTAAGAATCCCTCCGGTCCCATGGTAAAAAATATTTTTGCCTGATCAAATCGGTTGGTGGATTTCTTTAACGGAAGACAATTGGTCTCATAGATATTTATTTTTTTATACCAGAAACTAACAATCGATATATATAATGTGATCTAGAATATTACGTGTTTAGAATATCACCTTTAGTTGCTTTGACAAATATTATGGTTATAAAAAAAATAGAATATTTTATTAGAAAGGTATTTATGACAACAAAGAATAGAGCTCCATTTTCAATTTTGCAATGAATCAAAAATCAATATCCAAATCTATACCTAAATGTGCCGGTGAAACTCTCACACGAACTCTTAAGTAATTCTTTAATCGGAAAGAGTTTTTCTTAACCCTACTCCTTGAAATAAAATAATGTTTCAATGCCTTAGATCACGGCTGACATTACGTTGTAATAAAAACCGGGATAAAATGCAAAAAATATATAAAAACAAGAAACAATGAAAAAAGTTCCCATAGTTCGTACAATAAAAATGTTTCGGAGTGATCCCTTGATCTCACGAAAACGTTTTATACAGTATCTCTCCTCATATCCGTGAACCAACTAGATGAGGATTGAGATGAAGGGGACTTGTTTTGCTTTATTCCAAAGTTATCTGATTGATAGGAAGTAAATGATTTAAATAATGCAATCCTTCAATGAATAAAGATATTCTTTTTTTATTAATATTAGAAAGGATATTTTTGTATAACAAAATTTTTTCAAATCAGGTGATCAAGGGAACGCACTTCCGTAAGCTGTCCCCCAACAAGGCACCGGACACGTACGTGAAGCTGTGCCTGGTGAGCTCGCTGGGGCTGGAGATGGGCCGCTGCAAGTCCACCACGCGCCGGGCTCAATCCAACCCGCTCTACAAGGAGCTCTTCATATTCCAGGTATTGGCCGTGGCTAATGAACGGCCTTTTATAGTTGTGACCAGTGGTTTTGTCGATCTAATTAAAAATAAGTAGCTTATATTTTTGGCTTACGGTAACATATGAACTTGCCGATTGGTATGGATAGTTTCTAAATAATATCGATTTTCTTATAAAACTTTTAGTACTATTAAATACAAATTTCGTTTGTTTTATTGGTGTATCAATTTTAGAAAAAGAAAAAGTAGTGTATTTTTGGTTAACAATCCTTTAAATCACTCAATTTTACTTTAAGAAATACTTTAAAAATATGGTTAGTTTAGCATATGAATTACATAAACTAAACTTACTATTGCTTCTCAAAAGCTTATCGATAATAGTTTTGCTTTAGTTTTTATACGAATGACCTATTTTTATTATTTATTTAAAAAAACAAGAAAAAGTTTCAATGTCCATGATAGGTTTATACAGCTATTATAGAGTCTACGCGGTTTAACCATGTTACATGGTTAGCACAGTCAAGCCTTCTCGCCTGCAATTTATAATCAGACCGACTTCTATGACATTGAATTATATTTCGTCAATCACTGTTCGATTCACTGAATCGTTTACTTGTGCATTTTGACACTGACCGTGGAACAGACTAGCATCCTCCTATTAACATAATATTTACTGCATTTAATCTTATTACATTTAACAAATACAACGTTTTACGGGAATCAGTGTTTCTAAAACTATAAACAATGTGTGCCACAGCTATAGCTTATGTCTATTGTATGGTGAATGACGTACATTAAGCCCCATCAGCATTTCCTCGACCAAATGTATTTTATTTTATAATATTATTAATTTCGTTTGTACGCAATATTAGTTGATTATATAAATTAGTTCACAATAAGCAATCATCGCGTGTTCTCGTTATTATATAATTATTTATCAATAAACTATGAAATCAAATCCTTAGCATATTATAGAATTGTGTCGAACACCTATACATCTACTCGAAGAACTAACTACTCTTATGTACGGGCATACTTAAACCTGTAGTCACACCACGGCGATAAAAGTCTTTTTCTTTCATTTTTTTATTTTATTTTACCAGTGTCAAGTAAGTTCTTGAGTTATTTCTTTTCTGAATTTGATGATGATGAATGAACAATAAAATATACTTTTCCCTAGGTTTCAGTAAATGTGTGGCGTTTTACTGAAACCTCCCCGTGGTCTTCTTGAGAAAGCAGTAAGACAACTTCCGCTGCTTTGTAACACTTGCCAACATTTTTGTATGTTTACAAACTTAGTGCTTCCCGCTCACGCCAAAATAGTCGTGATAGAAGTCGGTCCGATTGTCGGTCGTGTGAAGTGAGTATCCGTGGTCGGCAGGTGGCGCTGTTCCAGCTGAGCGAAGTGACGCTAATGGTGTCAGTGTGGTGGCGTCGCAGCGTGAAACGCAACGAGATGGTGGGCTGGTGCTCCCTCGGCCACTCCTCCTCCACGCGCGACGCCCAGCGCCACTGGGACGAGCTCTGCCAGCGCCAGGGGGAACAGGTTAGCCCATGCGCCTACTCTTCACCCTTTGGTGCAACGGGAGCTATCCTGCCTTTCGCACTGATGATAGACGGTCCTGGGTCCCGTGAGAGGCAGATGTTTTTGTCATGTCACGACCATTTGTAGCTGAGTCATGGATATTTATATACATGAATTTTCTATGAATATTACTTATCCATAACACAAGCCTTACAGTGCATGACTTAAGGTTACTCCTTAAGAACTTTTGTCTTTGAACAGGCACAAAAAGAAATAACAAAAAACAAATTAAAAGTGAATGGTGTGCACGATAGGTTGCTCACAAAAAACATAACGCTGTCGTTAGATCACTTAATTTGACTCTTCCCTTTTTTTCATACTTTCATTCAATATATTCTTTATTTGAAAAATATTCGAAAAATCGACTTGACTCACAAGTGAATTCTCAGGCGGGAATTGAACCTACCTGCTTACGAAAAACTATTATTTTGCATTTTTTTACAATGCAATCATATAAAATAAATTATTTTAATAGAATAATACTAAAAAAAAATTATAATAATTATAATACTAAATGGCTGTATCATCTTAATCGATTGTCCAAACATTTGTAAAAATGTTTCTTTCGAATTATGAGTCGAGTAAATTTTTTCTAATATTTTTCTTTTACAATAATTTATCTTATAATTAGCAATAATGTCAAGTAATTCACATACCTGTCTTCAGGTGCAGCGCTGGCACGTACTGGTGGACTCCTGACGGGGGGGCACTTAATCGGGGAATGGCCTGCCGTGAACAGAACTAGGGCCCCGCCCTTTTCAAGATGGCGACACGTGGCTTGCATCGCAGTCACTCGGATACATTTTATGTATTTCCGTCGTTGTTGGAAGGAGATTCCTTCGGTCGATGGGTTTTTCTCTATCACCCCTGAAGGTTTCTCGTGTCGTATTGCGGAATGCACTTTGAAAGCGCGCACATTCTTGACCTGACTGATTGTGAATTTCGATATTGTAAAGATATAAAAAAAACAAGTGTGTTTTGATCACACGACTGAAGTAAAACTTCTTTAGCTCCATTAAGATATATATTAGATATACGAAACGTAACTCGCTATAAGAGAGAGAGAGAGAGAGAAAGAAAATTTTGGCTCGCGCCTCTCTCTTGCCCCTACAGTAATATACGAAACGTAACTCTCTCTCTTTCTATCTTCACTAACTTATATCTCCCTCAACTTCCGTTCGCCTCACCCGATCACACTTTTCGTAACGCTCTCATCATACATTTACAAGCTTACTCCTCAAGTTAACCGTGCGTAAAGAAGTTTTACTTCAATAAAATTTTACGATGTGTTTAAAAAACACAATTGTATCACCCTTTTGACATTGAATAGGAATTGTACTGTAGATGGCGCTGATATTTATTTAAAGGGATTTTTCCTTAGTATGTACCGTGTAAATTGTTAGAAAAGATGTTTAATTTGAAAAAAAAAATGTTTGGATGTAACCGTTTTGTAGAATATTTATATATGAAGATGAATATGAGCGCACAATACTTGTGAGATAGTATATTGTCTAAACGGATATTTTAACAAACGTATTTCTACAATGGCCCAAAATCGTTCTTATATTCCGATAGTGGTTTCTCGTACTGTTGCCAGTATTATTAACAAATGCGTTACATTTTTAGTCGCAACGGTTTAGCTGAGTACGTACCGTGTATTACCGCTTGGTGAGTCGTTGACTTTACATGTTTACCGATATTATGTATATTTATAAAAAAAAAATTTAAAAAAAACAAAAATATTTACTCATAAAACATTTAATTAAGTAAAAAAAATATTCTAACGTAAGTTTTCTAACGTTGTAATATTCTCCCCCTTTCTTAAAATTAATATTTACTCATTCCGTAAAATAAATGCATAATTAACAAATAGTTATTATACAGGCATTCATTTGTTTTTAAATTTCTCGAATTCTCCTCTATTTCATAGAATTATAGAACCTCAACTTTATGAAAAAGAATCTATTAATTTGTAAATAAGTACAGATTATATAATAATTATAAATGTTAATGTTTCAATGTGTAACCTATCCCCGAATGTAAACCCCAGTGTTAATTGTATGACTGGTACGTTAGAAACGTTTGTCTGGGTGTTTTTATCTATGAATTAATATATTTATTAAACTTTTTTACCATAAGGGTAAGTTATATGTTTCAACCCTCTATATTAGTGCATAAGTGCATTTCTCTTAATTTTTACACTCATAAAATATAAATAAATTCTTATACAAATGTATGAGCTAGATAATAAGTAGTCTTCTATTGTTGTAAAATCGGTTTAATTCTTTTTATTAATTATATTGCGTGATAAGTTTGCAGCAGTAAGCTTGCATTCCAAAATATATATATATATTATTCAAAATAATACAATTCATAGCTAAAATAATTGTAACTGACCAACTGTAGGTGTAAGGATTTTTAATACTGCTTTTCTAATCCTCCAAATATTAATTAAATAGATGGTAAATATATACCTACGATAGCAAAATATTCGAATACATTATCTAATTTTAAGAAAAAGATTTTCTCTAAAATTTGTCTTAATTGTTCAAAACAAAAACAGAATATTTATATATATATTTAAATTATATAACAACAAAAATATAGTTGCAAAAAATTATAACAATAATACACTTATTTCTATCATTTCAATACTTATTTTTATTTAACGTAACGCCATTATAATCTTATAAGTTAAATTGATAAATAGAATCTCCCTTTAAAAAAATAAGTTTTAAACTAGAGTTTATACAAAAAATGATTTCTTATGTAAAACAAATTAGGTTACTACGACTCCTTAGAATATTATTCGTACGTCTGTTTATCATAAATACTAATTAAATGACCTTTCCGGTCATTCTTGTTTCAGTATAAATATTTGACGATGTGTTTCTATATCGGTTATATTTAACTCAGTGTATTATCGTGATAATTGCATAAAAATGAATCGAGCTACAGCCTCGCTTTTAGCCGCTCACATAGTTGTATTAAATTGGACTTAAAAATACTTAAAACTGCTTAAACTTAGAATTTTAGCAATTTGATTTCATCATTTCATTATAATAGAAACGAAATTATTCTACAATAAAATAAAATGCGTTTTTATTTAAGTATTATAAATATTATAATTTTTGTTTTATGCATAGTACATTTTTTTAGTCGATTAAAAGTAAATAGTAATTAATAATCAGTTAATTGAATACAATTTTACTATTCACTCATACGTCAATATAATAGCTTCCGTTACAATCTATGCCTTTTCAAAATATTGCAAAATAATCTATATTGCTATATGATTATGATTACCCCAACTCAATTATAGCTCAATTTGTATATTTACTTAAATTTTTAAATTGTTTGTTTATATTAATCTAAAATTGTAGTTATTAAGTGTAAACCCCTAGATCTGCTGTTACATCTTAAGATCTTCTTTGGATCATTATTATATGCATTGTTCTGTATGTGTGTAGGTGCTAAGTTTAATGGAATTGTTTGAAACTTCAAATTTTGACTCTGACATGTTACTGAATGTGAGAATTCTCAATAAATCACTTTATACAATTTTCCTAAGGTGTTGTTTTTTATTTTATTGTACCAACCGCTTTAATAGAGAAATGTAAATAGTTTTAGTTGGTTTCAAACTTGCATTGTATTTTTGCATGTCATATTAGGTTTTAAAAGTTGGTAAATAAAAATAATACCATTGTCACGCCCTGCAAAGGCATGGTAATCTATACTAATATTATAAAGAAGTAAAGTTTGTGTGTTTGTATATTTGTTAAATTGTAAGGGGTAATCTCAGGATCTACTGAACCGATTTTTAAAATTATTTCACCAATAGAAAGGCAAATTATTGCTGAGTGTCATGGGCTATATTGAATGCTAGAAAAAATTTAAAGAATTTTGTCCACCCGTGCGAAGCCGGGACGGGCCGCTAGTATTAAAATAAAACATTAAATACATATTATTTTTAGAGAACAATAATAATTGAATTGTATATAAAATTAAATTAAAAGTTAGTATTACACGTGACATAGTATATCGATTTTTTCTACTTTAAACAAGAATGATTAAAAAAGAACTACTTTTTTTATAAACAGATGTACACTAAATGTGTATTTGGTAAACTTAAAGAACCCAGGGGAAATCCCCTAGTGAATTAATACTTTATGCGGACTGACTTCGAGTCTCGCCGATGTATGCATGCTTTTGCCTACATATGTAATAAATACTAATATTTAAATAATTAATGCGTATATTGTTTATATCATTCTTTCATTTTTATGACAACGTCCTTCAAATCGTTAGATTAATAAACAATGTAGAGTGAAAACCTATCAAGAAGTTTATGTATATATATCAGGTCTCCCCCGCAAATCTTCACGTAAGACCGACTGGTACATTTGGGGCTGGTAGCATCTGATCTACGTGGCGTCGGCAAATTTCACCTTCTTCCGTTCGAACCTCATAATGTAGAGTTCCGTAGCGTTGTGTCACAGTCGCAAACTTCCATCGCTCTCCCCTCCCCGAGTAGGAGCGAATCTGAACACTGTCTCCAATGTTGAAAAATTTCTTAGGTAAATTTCTGGTACTATTATAAATTTGGTTCGAGGTCTCATTTCTAAATTGTACGTGCAAGTCTGTCTTGATTGTTCGTCCAAACATTAATTCATAAGCCGTTTGTTTTGTAGCATTAGGTGTATGGCGTAGAAGTGTTTTGACTAAAATCAGTTTCTCGTAAATATTTCCTGGATCGTGTCCCATGCCTTTTAGAGATCTTTTAATGGTCTGAACGAATCTTTCAGCTTGTCCATTAGTTGACGGATGATATGGTGCTGAGGTTCTATGAATAACTCCTTTTTGTTTCAAGAAATCGGTAAATTCGTGAGATACAAATTGACGTCCATTGTCCGAGACAAGAACATCAGGTATGCCAAAATTACAAAATAATTCTTTTAATTTTAAAATGCACCATGTACTAGTGGTCGATTTTGTAGGAAATACTTCTACCCATTTTGTATATGAGTCAACTATGATGAAAAGTTGATGTCCCATAACAGGTCCAGCAAAATCAATATGTATTCGCTGCCACGGTTTCACAGGATCTTCCCAATGATGAGTCGGTACTTTTGTTGGGTTTTCAAGGTTTTCAATGTCTTTGTCAATGTTTTTCCAATAAACAAAACTACGGGCTAATAATTTCATTTTTAAAATTCCTAAATGTCCCATATGTAGTTCCTTTAGTACCTTATCTTGTAATATTTGTGGGATCATGACACGAGTTCCTTTTAGAATGCAATTTCCCTGTAGAGTCAGTTCATTATTTTGGTACCCAAGAGTTTCCAAAGATTTACCGGTACGTAATACGTCAATCAATGATTTCAGTTCGTTATCTCGCAGTGTTTCTGTTTCTATAAGTTCAGGTGTAATTGCTAAGTGCTTTATGTGCTCTATTTGAAAAATCGAATGTTGATCTGTTTTATTTTCATGGTTCTTCCCTACAGGGAAACGAGATAGGAAATCTGCGTTTGAATGAAAAGTTGATCTTCTGTATGTTATTTCATAGTTAAATCCAGATAGAAAATGAGCGTAATGGAAAAGTCTCATTGTACTCATGGTGGGTAGTGTTTTGTTTGGATGAAAAATTGTAGTCAGTGGCTTATGGTCGGTGATTAAAGTAAATTTTCGTCCGTAGCAGTAGTAAAAAAAATTTTTTTAATCCCCAGTATATAGCTGTAGCTTCCTTATCAATTTGACTATATTTTTTTCACTATTGGTTAAACTTCTCGAAGCAAATGCTATGGGTCTTTCAGACCCGTCACTAAATTTATGTGATAGAACAGCGCCAAGGCCGAATGGCGATGCGTCTGTAGCTAAAGTAATAGGTTTTGAAGGATCAAAATGAACCAATATTGTATCACTTGCAATTTCATTCTTTATACTGTCAAAGCTTTTTTGGCAATCATCCGTCCATTTGAAATGTTTATTCTTTTTAAGTAGCTCATTTAATGGGTTGGTAATCGTAGCTAAGTTAGGAATGAATTTGTTGTAATAATTGGTCATGCCAAGAAATGATCGTAACTCGTTTAAGTTTTTAGGTCGTTCTGTTTTCAAAATTGCTTCTATCTTATTCTTGTTTTTATGTAGACCGTCTTTATCAATTATATGCCCAAGGTACTTAATGTTCTTTTGAAAAAAAATACACTTATCTTTGTTTAAACGAAGATTATTTTCTTTTAGTTTTTCTAAAACTTGTTGTAATCGTGTCATTAACTGAGCCTCAGATGAGCCTTGTACTAAAATATCATCGAAAAAACATTGAACGCCGTCAAGTCCTTGAAGTATTCTATCCATAAATTTTTGCCAAAGATTGGGCGCTACTTTGACCCCGAACATTAGTCTATTCACCTTATAAGTACCCTTATGTGTACTAATAGTTTGTAAGTGGGCACTTTCATCGTCCATTTCCATATGTAAATAGGCTTGACTAATGTCTAAAGTGCAGAATAACTTACCACCATTCATTTCTGAAAATATATCTTCGATAACAGGTATTGGGTATTGTTCATCTTTTATTACTTTATTTAGGGTTACTTTATAATCAGCGCAAAGTCGAATACTTCCATTAGGCTTAACTATTGGAACTATAGGTGTGCCCCATTCTGCGTGTTCTACTTTCGTAATAACTCCAAGTTTACAAAGTCTCTTAATTTCGTCGTCAACTTTTTGTTTCAAAGCATACGGAATTCTTCGAGGTTTAATAAATATGGGTTGTGTATTCTCTTCTAAATTTAAATGTCCTTTGAAATTTGGAATTTTACCGAGATCAGATTCAAAAACTGTTGATGAATATTTTTTAAGTAGTTCATGTAATTTTGGGAAAATTTCGGTGTTGATTAGTTTTATATCTGCCAAGTTTAAATTTACTTCTTTAATCCAACTTCTTCCAAAAATAGCTTCAACATCCTGTTTTATGATGTAAAGTTTTCCGAGAAACATTTCTTTTTGGTATTTACAATTACAGTAAACAACTCCAACTGGTTGGATAACTTCGCCAGTATATGTTTTCATTTTTAATTTGGTTTTATAATTTTTTTATTGATGTTTAACATTTTGAATTGTTTCAAAGATATTGATGATAATGCTGCTCCAGTGTCAACTTCCATCGAAACTTTTGACTGTTCTATATCAACTGTGATGATGTATTTATCAGGTATTTCTGAAGAAAGATTATTAATGTCACAAACATTATCATCATCTTCACTAGAAGAATTATTTAAATTGAGTAAATTAGTATTGTTCTTACTATTCTTAATTCTTTGAAGACAAACTCTGCCTAAATGACCTTTTCTTTTGCAATTGTAGCAAATTTCGTTGATGCAACCACAATCAGTAGCTTTATGATCATCCTTGCCGCATCTATAACATTTTCCTCTTAAATCTTTAATCGAAATTGATTCCGGGTGTAGTTCTGTTCTCGACGTCTTGTTCCTCGAATAATTTTTCTTTGTAGATAGTTTGTGAATTGATTCATGATGATGTGTAGTGTTTTCCATATCCCTATTTTCAATTTTTCCCATTTCCATCGCTAAGGCTAAATCAGTAAGTTCAGAAAATTTATATATCTTCCTATCTTGTAAAATTCTAGTCCTTATTTCATTGTCAAACAAGCCACGAAGGAATTGAAGCGATAAAAAATTTTCAGCGATAGATCTCTTACAGTGATGGCATTCGAATTCACAGTTTGAGGTCAATTTCTTTAATTCTGTTGCAAAATCAGTAACGCTTTCAGTTTCCTTTTGTATTCTACTTATAAATTTGTGTTGTAAGGTCCAGATACTTGGTTTTGGGTCAAAATATTCTGTAATTAAATGACTAAGCATATCGAAGGGAATATTCTTTGGGTCTTCTGGTGAGCATATATTGTATGTCCGTTCATGAAGATTCGGACTGAGGGATGAAAGTAAAATGTATGTTTTAATTTTAGGATCTTCGATATTGTTGAGTCTAAAATATAATTCAATTCTATTTATGAAATTTTTAAAACTTTCATTTTCTTGTAATGGTTGAAAAGGTATTTTTGGGATACTGGCCCTTGGACTATGATTCCCCGGTATGCGCTCGATATTTCTGCTCGATGTAGATGGATTATTGCTTTGTAAAATGTAAAGTTTTGTTTTCAGTAATATTGCCAATTCTTCATATTCATTTCTGTATGTTATTTCATCATCTACACATTCATCTGGAACATATTTTTCGATTTCATCTTGGTATGTACGTAATTTTTCTAAATTTTCTTGTAAGGTTTGTAATCGACAAGATATTTCCTCATTTGAAATTGTGGGTTTTGTACTTACGTAATTGTACGAACGTGTAAGGGCACCATACTTAATAATAAATACTTACTAATAAATAGTTAATACTTCCTCCATCGTCGCCAATAATAAATACTAATATTTAAATAATTAATGCGTATATTGTTTATATCATTCTTTCATTTTTATGACAACGTCCTTCAAATCGTTAGATTAATAAACAATGTAGAGTGAAAACCTATCAAGAAGTTTATGTATATATATCAATATGCATGCTCAATGCATGCTTTTGCCTACATACGTATGCTCATGTTATGTTTTATGTATGCTTCTGTTACAAAAATGTCTACGTCGTTACGTAACACCTAATCGTAACCCAAGCACTTACCTTGATATGTTGTTAGGTGTTAAGGTACCTGGTCTTAGGTACATTAACACCAATAATAATTTTATTTAATCTACATTGCACAATTAAAAATCTACTATTAACCGGTTTAGGATCTCCCATACGGAAGTCCCATGAGGTAAATGCCGTGTCGTACCCGAGACGTACTCGATAGGACTAGACAGTACATCCCAGTGGTTTTCAGTTCTACTGCCTACGTTGAGTGGCCAATGGCAGAGGGAGGCCTACATATCCCCGTTGCCGACCAACGACGTGTTGAATCCATAAAAGATTTTCCACTGGGTGAAAAAAGGCGGAAAATACGAGGCGAAGGTTTGAAGGGAATCTTAATAATGTGTTTTCAACGCATTCCGGTGCAAATACTGAGTGATAATGGGTGAGTATTAATGTTCAAGTCTCGGGATCTACTCGAAGATTCTCTTTCTGCCATCGATGGACCCGGCACCCGCACGGTCATCATCATCATCATCATCATCATAGCAGCCGTACGACGCCCACTGCTGGACATAGGCCTCCCCCAAGGATCTCCACAACGATCGGTCCTGTGCTGCCCGCATCCAGCGTTTTCCCGTGACCTTAACCAGATCGTCGGTCCACCTCGTAGCGGGCCTACCCACTGAGCGTCGTCCGGCACGCGGTCGCCATTCGAGAACCTTTCCGCCCCAACGGCCATCGGTTCTCCTTGCTATGTGTCCTGCCCATTGCCATTTCAGCTTCGCAATTCTTTGAGCTATGTCGGCGGTTTTTGTTCTCCTACGGATCTCCTCATTTCTGATTCGATCGCGTAGGGAAACACCAAGCATAGCTCTTTCCATTGCCCGCTGGGCGACCTTGAGCCTTCTTACAAGGCCCATAGTGAAGGACTACGTTTCACTGCCATAAGTCATCACTGGCAACACACACTGGTTAAAGACTTTCGTCTTAAGGCACTGAGGTATTTTTGACGCGAAAATGTATCGCAGCTTCCCGAACGCTGCCCACCCGAGTTGGATTCGACGAGAGATCTCTTTCTCGAAGTTGGACTTACTTAACTGTATTGTATGTCCTAGGTAAACATAATGGTCAACAACTTCGAGTGTAACGTTCCCAGCATTTACAGGAGCGTGTGTAACGACATAATTTTCGTCTTGTCCATGTTCATCTTAAGACCCACTCGTTGGGATGCGTTACTGAGATCTTCGAGCATGGTGCTCAGGTATTCCAAGGTCGCAGCCATTAGGACCACATCATCGGCAAACCGAAGATGCGTCAGGTACTCGCCGCTGATGTTGATGCCAAGTCCATTCCAGTCCAGAAGCTTTAAAATATCCTCCAACGCAGCAGTGAACAGTTTCGGTGAGATAACGTCTCCCTGTCTCAATCCTCGCTGTAGTTGGATAGGATTAGAGCTCTGGCTCTGTACTCGGACCGACATAGTGGCGTTTTGGTACAGGAACCTTAACACTTCGATATACCTGTAGTCCACTTGGCACTTCTGGAGAGACTGCTGCACCGCCCAAGTCTCGATCGAATCAAAGGCTTTCTCATAGTCCACAAACGCCAAGCATAGTGGCCGATTATACTCTTCGGTCTTCTGTATAACCTGCCGCAGCGTATGAATGTGGTCTATGGTGCTAAAGCCTTTTCGGAAACCGGCTTGTTCGGGAGGTTGGAAGTCGTCAAACCTGCGAGCAAGACGATTCGTGATGACCCTCGAAAACAGCTTGTAGACATGGCTCAGAAGCGAGATGGGTCTGTAGTTCTTCAGTAGGGTTTTATCGCCCTTTTTGAAGAACAAAATCACCTCGCTTCTGCACCATGCCTTCGGCGTTTTGCCCTGGACGATGACAGAATTGAAGAGCTTCTGGAGGACTTTAAGTACCGGCGTGCCGCCCGCTCTCAGAAGCTCTGTAGTAATTCCGTCATCTCCCGCCGCCTTGTTGTTCTTTAGCTGTTTGAGGGCCATTCTAATCTCGTACAGGCTGACGTCCGGGATATCTTCGGTATAGTGTCGGGTAAGCTTGGCTCTAGGATCTCGACCTCTGCTTTGGCCTGGTGTGATACTGGAATACAGCTGCCTATAGAAACTCTCAATTTCTCTCAGGATTTCAGGAGTCGATGAAATGATACTGCCGTCTTCAGTTTTCAGCCTCGTCAGTTGACTTTGCCCAATAGACAGATCTCTAGCGAACACTTTGGAGCCTTTGTTCCGCTCTATGGCCTCTTTGATACGCTCGGTATTAAATTGGCGAAGGTCGCTCGTCAGCGTCTTCGAAATCTGTCTATTAAGCTGTCTATAACGTAGGGCATCCGCTGAGTCTTGCAGTCTCATTTCATGTCTCTTATCCATGAGTTCGAGTGTATGTGCGGAGAGTTTCTTCAATTGGGGACGGTGGGTTTAAAAGTATTTTCACCCTACCGTACGGACAGCATCCACCACCAGGTCGTTCAGATCGTCCACATCTATGCTGTTATCAAGGGTCTCAATGCGGTTCTGGAGTTCGAGCTGAAAGTGCTCGGGGTTTTGAATCTGGGTCGGCACTGGTCGGAGCGTAGATTTTATCAGTCGCGATCTTTCAAGCTTGTGCCTCTTACCAGTCGGTGATCGCTCCCTGTCTTAACAGCGTTGATCACAGAGTCGTCATTGAATATTTGCTTCCTCGTTGACATGATAAAATAGATCTCATTTTTGCCTTGCCGTCGGGACTTATCCAGGTCCATTTGCGAGTTACGGGCTTTCTGAAGAAGGAGTTCTCCCTCTCCATAAAGTCCGCCAGCATCTGGCCTCTGTCGTTCCGTTCCCCAAATCCAAATTGCCCCACTCTCAACTCGTCACCGCAGCGCTTCCCCAACTTTGCATTGAAGTCCCCCATCACAACCGTGTAGTGGGATTTGTAACTATGTATGGCCCTAGAAATCTCCTCATACATAGCCTCCACTTCGTCATCGTCGTGTTACGAGGTTGGAGCGTATACCTGGATGACCGTCAACGAATACCGTGATGATATTCTGAGTACCAAGTATGCCACTCAACTGGAAACACGATAAACCCGACACCACCCACGGACAGTTGGTCGCCCTCCCGGTAGTACAGCAAGTTACCGGAGTCCAAAATTATCGTGTCCTCTCCCTCTCTTCGGTCTTCAGACAACCCCGATAACACCCGATGGCACCCGCACAGTGAATCCATGAAATGCAAAGAAGTTTGTCTCATAAAACCATTGACTTAATAAAACAAGATCAAACAAAGACTCATATAATATTATTCTCATTAATTATTCACACCAAACGGCAGCTGTGTTTAATACAAGGCCACGCTATCAGCACCCTACGGCTGGCCTGATACACATCGACAAGGATTTTTTAATTACACTTAATTGACCCTACATGTCATTTTATTTGAATAATTATTCTGCTTTAATGTCATATAAATATGACATATCAGTTCTTTTGGAAGTGGATTCATGTCTTCATCGTAAAATAATGAAAGGAAACTTTAAAACCTTGCTAAAAAGATATTGTTTAGAGAGTAGCGTGCTTGGTTTAAAGTATTTTTATCTGTATCCTGACTGGCTTTCGAGGTATGTATATGCTACAATATCAATCAAAACTACGTCTATATTGCGTTGCGGATAATAAGGCCAGCGTATAAGGCGGATTCAGCAAATGTAGACCTCTCTTTCTTTTCCAATTGAGCAAAAGAGAGGTCTGTAATACGTATAATAAGGTAACAATGACTATGCTTGTTACTATTAGAAAAAAAGAAAGAGAAGAGGTGAACTATGCAAAATGAATATTATACTTTTACTTCAGAACCAACAGTTCGACGTCTTTGATTCTTTCATAATTAACAGAACTTATTATTTATCCCAGTTAAAAACTGTTTTTATAATAAAGTCACAGAACAATGTATTATCATTGTCACATAACTATATATAATATAACTAAGTGTTACTAACAAACCTATCCTATGTCACAACGAATCCAGCAAAATGAAAAAAAAATCATCTAAATCGGTTGAGTAGTTTCGGAGTTCATCGCGGTCAAACACTGTGACAGGGATTTTTTATATATAGATTAAATAATCATCCATTCTCAGGAAATTTCAAAGCTGCACACATATCTTATAGGTACTCATATCAAAAACAGAGACAGAGAGAGAAAGAGCGCGGATTTTGTTGATATTAAAATATCACTAGTCAACAACTATGTCAGATGAAAGAATGGATATAAAAAATACATCACTGTCCTGCTAGGGGGCGCTATAGAATTTATAATACTTACGCGGTAGCTAATATGAATAAAACCGTAAATAGATTAATTAATATAGACATCCTCAACACCAGATGTTTCTGGTTGGTGAATATGGTGATGCTGGTCTTCTTGGCGTGCCTGATGGCGCTGTTCCTGTACCAGCGGTTCGACAAGATGCCCACACGCATCACGATCGAGAACCAGTACGAGCCGGTGGCACAACTGCCGTACCCTGCCATCACCATATGTTCGCCCAACCAGATCACCATCAGTTCCGTCAGGCACTTCAATAAGACCCTCGTGTGAGTTGAATTCTGGGTATAAAAGACTCAACAAATTCTCGCAATTTTAGAGAAGCGTGTCGCTCTTTAAAGATCCGACATAGTGTGTTCCGAAACACAAATGTGATCCGAATGATTCGGAAGAGTTGCCCGGTGTTAAATGTATCATTCAAAACTCGATTAATTTAAGAGACGTGTCTGATATAGTTTTTTTTTAACATGTAAAAGATGAGTGTTCTTGTCAAGTAAATAATGTGACAATTATCCCTACTTAATATTATAAATGTAAGTTTGTTTGTTATGTTTCACGCAAAAACTACTAAACCGATCATCATGAAACTTCGTACATATATTCTTGGAGGTATTAGATGTAACATAGGATACTCTTTTTTAAAAAAATTGCGGGCGAAGCCGCGTGTAAAAGCTAGTAGTATATAAAATTGATTTTCTAATACGCCAGCTGCATATTTGCTAATAATAATACTAGGTGTCACTCCTCAGCTAAAGGAAAAACGATTTTACCTTTTCTCATGTCTATTTATTGCAAATTATAGTTTTGTAACGATGTTGATATATAAAGAAATCTAACACAAACGTCAAGTTTGGTACAAATTTCGGCGTGAAAAAAAACCCTATGAAAGGTTCTTCCATTTTTATGAAACGATGTTTAAAAAAAAAAACATATCACTGATCCGGAACTTTGTACTGTTCCAGATGCAAATGTCCCAATTTGTTTACTGATACATTTTTGCCACGGCTATTTTAGAAGCATATTATAGTTGTATTATACTCAGACCCCTCTTTCCCACTGGGCACTCCGGGCAAATGCCCGGGGCCACGTGTTCGATGGGGGCCCCCTAGTTCATGCCAGATCACTAAATGAATACCGATATTTATTATTGAAAAACTTATTTAATTAGAGTAAATCGAACCTCAATTAGGGACTTTATTATCGACTTGCTTATTAGCTTTTGCACGCGCGAAGCTACTCTTCTGTCACCCAAAAAAGGCTCTCCAATTTCAGCATGCTTAGATAATTTTAAATATGTGTGAATCGCCCCATTTAAATTAGAAATTATCTATTATACTGTCAATAAAAAATCTGAAACCTTGTGTATCTTCTTTCTTTGTCTATTCTAGTTATAAAAAAGTGTTTTGAGAAAGTCATAGGGGCCTCATTATTCTTATATGCCTAGGGCCTCCAATAGATTAAAGACGGTCCTGATTATACTGCTTATGCCCGCAACTTAATCCGCGTTCACTTCAGAACATATCAAGCGTACACTTTTTTCATAGTCCGAGAAGAGTTTTTTCAGTAAAAAAAATCGTAATAATGTGAAACTAACAAAAATTATGAATAGAAAACGTGTCATTTTATTGGCATTAAAAACAGTAGGTGATGTTAATAAATAGTAAATAAACCTCTCGTTGTAACAATCACGAAGGCTTAACTTTGGTATGTATAAGTTCTTTGATGATCATGATTGCAATATTTTCAGTAATGGAGAGCAGAAGAAACGCGTAAGCGAGCTGATACCTCAATTACTGGGCTTCTTCCAGCCTACCATCGACTATAACAAGGATGACCTGGAGCTTCTGCAAACACTGATCGATAAAAACAGATACACAGTAAGTACGTCACTAAAAACTAAAAAAATTGGCCATAGGCTAAGTTGACCTGACGTGTTTTTCATTGTCGCCCTAATACCCTAATTTGATTTTTCTTACAAGGCTTGTGAGATGGAGAGGACCAACTTCCCGATGGACTTCGAGGATAACGACATAACATTTATTAACACACACCAACACACACCCACACACACACGCGCGCTCACACACACACACACACGTGACCTAATCAATGTAAAAAACTTAAAAACTACTGTGTGGCTGGCTAATAAATTCCCTATTTTAGCATTTTGCCTCCGTCTCATTCACAGCTGGGCAAAATAGACGCATAGGCGATTTTGAATAAATGACACATTTCACTACTCGATTCTATACAATTGTTGCCGTTCAATATCTCAGTCGAAAATATTGAGGGGCTTTGCCCCAGTATCAGCAGTATCAACGTTAGACTCGCGGGTTGGAAATCGCATTAAAACCCCATAAATAATTCGAAGAACATTTTATGGTCAACGAGACTAATTGTAGAATGATTATCTCCAGTATCATTACTGACGACACCCTGAAAGATTGGTGCAATAATAAGCTGCCGTATATCACACGGCATTATGTCTTACCCACAATTAAATCTTCAGATTCCCGAGGTCATCACTCTGCTCCCTCAGAGCTGCGATGAGTTCCTTCGGCTATGCTACTTCCAAAGGGTCGCATACAATCGCTGCCGCGGGCTGTTCCACCCCGTCCTTACCACACACGGCCTCTGCTGCGTCTTCAACAGTATCTACTACCTCAAAGACGGACAAAGGTAAATCTTAATGGGATATTTAATAACCGGATTATGAATTGACAATGCCTGTGGTCGAATGGATCGCATACCGAATTTCACGGTAACGCCGTTCCAAAGTCTCGGGTGAGATCCCTATCCGGGTCAATATGGAAAAATGACTTTTCTGGATGTTGTGGTATGTACGTCGTTGTTTCTGAAGTCCATAACGCAAGGAATTTAGCTACTTAATTTGGATTCAAAACAATGTATGTGATGGTGTCTAATATTTATTACCGACAGTACTCTTCCGATTAATTAATTTTAATGGCCACGTAATGCGTCTGAAGTCTAATTCCACCTGAAGTGATATTTTCCACTTTTTTATATATGAAAAAAATTGCTAAACATAAAGACTACAGATTATTTCAACATGAATGTCTTACTGTCACCATTAGAAAACTATCCACCGATTTTTTTTGATTTGGTAGACTAATCGCCATCATCGACCACCTGCGCACCATAACTTTGCCCGTAACATAACCATAGATACATTATAATTTATCTATGATAAAACTTAGTGTTCGGAGATGAGCGAGTGCGTGCTTAAAGGAGATGTTGATGTAAAAATTTATTAAAAATATCACTTTAATATTGTGTAAGTTCTTCTAACAATGTTCTGTTATAATAAACGTCACTAAAACTATTATATAAAATGTTAACCGTCCGATTAAACGATACGTAAAGCACTGAAAATTGTAGTTTAATTCTAACTACGAATATAATGACCTGTGGCAACCTCGATTCAGTCGCCGCGCCACATTATGTAAATTTAAAACTACTTTTAACACCTAGAATGAATCAGTGATGAATGAAATCTCTATTGAACAACCCATAAGCAACAGTTCAAAATAGACAAAAAAATGCAATCAAAATTTCACAAAATAATGTTTCACGACTGCGGCAAACAATTAACCAATAAGAAAGTACGAGTAGATTAGTATAACAAACACTCTCCCTCCATCTAAAATAATATACGGCGGCCATCTGGTGCCCTTTTGGGAACATAAATAAAACTAATACAACAAATATTAACGTTTTATTTGCAACCAACATACCTTAAACTTTTTTGATCTCTACGTTGTCACCTTCTAAATAAATAAAGCTGTGTTTTCTATTCCAGCTTGATTTTCTTGCGCCGCTATAAGTAGTAACACTCTTACAGTTTTTCATCTGTTTCAAATTTCATTCATGCCAAAAACTATTTTAATTTTGGTAACAGACGGAGCAAAATCTGAACTATAGGGTGGATGATTGAAAGTTCAGTTGAAATGGTTGAAATTTAATCGCAGAACTAGACGACTGGCGACATTCTCTATCATCTTGAACATTATTAACACTTACATTGACAACACAGTCAATACCAGCAAGACGAAATGTTGCACACAGAAAGCTATCAAATAATTTAACGTGTTGGAACTTGTCCGGCGTTGTTTGTCCACGCTATTCGCCAGCACTTTGTATGCCGCTACTTTTTGAAGGACCCTCGTATTTTTTACATGTTGGGAGAATTTGTTCTTGCTCTCTTAACATTAGTTATATGAAATATAGAAGAAGAAAGACTGTTTGATGCAATGGTAGCGACCCTGCAGCTGTGTTCGAATCCCGGAAGGGGCAGATTTTTGTCTGATGAATACGAGCATTTGTACCAAAGTCATGGTTTCTATAAATATTAAATATCTATGTATCATATATGTATGTCTATCCGTTACTCTAGTATCCACAACACAAACCTTTTAGGGTTTTTACTTAGGGCTAGGCTAATAGGTGTGAATGTAATAAATATTATTATTATTATTTGCACTCAAACACACAACAACTAAATATATATAAATAAAATGAATTACAATTATGAAAGAAATAAACAATATTTTTTTTATTATAATTAGCATAAAAAAGTTAAAAATATAACAAAAACTACGGTGCCTCTGAAACGAAAAAGACCCTGTCTCAGTATTAAAACCTTTACGTCTTTCGGAGATGAAAAAAAATGTAGATCGTTCATTTAAAACATATTTTGAAATATATCTTTGGTTGTCATATTTCTTTAATTTCAGTAACGAACAGACGAGCCACCACAAAGCTCACCTGGTGAGACGAGGGGGACTTACAGACGCGCTCACGGTGGTGGCGGACTACGACCCCGCAGACGCCCTGGACGGCACCGTTTCCAATGGGGGCGCTATACGGGTACCATTACCATTAAAGAAGAATAAGTAGAATAAGCCGGGAATAGTGAGAAGCCAAGACCTCCTTCTAGCTCCAGCATCAGATCAGCTCCATATCATCCAAATATTGCATTGTCACGCGACATTCACAGCTCAATCGGAAATCGAGAAGTGGGTCAAATTTAGTTGCAAGTTTTCTTTACAGACACCGGGACAGGTGAAAGTTATTAAAAGTTTGTGATATAAAATGTTTTCTTTAGGAGAGATTAGCACAAAGTCGATCGAAAAAAAATATTTAGAGCAAATTCAAAATTTGTTTTTTTTTATGTTTTATCACATAATCAATATTTTTTATTCGATCACTTTTGAAAGTTATGACCTATAATCACATATGCTGATGATAAAAAAACTACAATCTTTTTCCTCACTGTTAAATAGCACTGCTACTAAAAGTTTGTATGTTATGCAGGTAATGTTTACGGATTGTCTGGAGTTCCCGGCGGACGACATGTCCACGTTGGTGCTGACAAATTCGGAGACGTTCCATGAGCTTCACGCCACTTACACCTACTGCTCCGAAGAAGTCGCGCAGCTCCCCGTGGCTAGGTATACCTCTCATTAGCGTGAGCGTAGAGAGATCGGTCTTATCCAGATGGTCCAGAGTTCAATACCTGCGTTAAATTTTTTGACGTGGTGATTCCGAATCAGACCTACGAAACTGGAGGATAACACGAAGGTACAACGGGGGATTTTAGCGGGTATGCCCTTCAACATTTACTGAGGGGCGAGTTCCACTTAACCCTATCGTCGACCCAACGGTGGGGTATACGTAAAGTATTTCCCTTCATCAAAAAAAGTATACCACGCTCAGAAACTGATTGAATGTCTCATGATGAAGATACAATGAAACCTTAAGTGGAGTCAAAAGGTGCACGTACTAGTAGTACATTTGACGTATTGACAGCGAAATAATTAAATATAATAAAATATAAAAAGATGGAAGAGTAATGAGGCATTTCAACTTGCTCCATAACTTACCTTTTTTATAGATGTACCTATAGATGATGTGGAGTGTTGCTGGCTTTTTTGAGAGCGCTAACCACATTAAAAATATTCTCATTATTCCCCTGTGGTAAGTTAAACGCTTGTGTTACGAATCGGTTCACGTGTGTAGTACTTCGGCTGGGTTTGAACTCGGCTCTCTTGGGTTTTTCAAGAAGACATTTCAAGCGATAGGCTACGGCCGCTTAAATAATGCCAATGACAGAGAAATAAAGTGGGCTGAGCACAGCTGCTGTTTCTTTGTAAAAAACATAATTATTACTGACATAGTAGGAATCAGACACTACGCGTACACGATAGAGTCAACATCCCACAGTCGGAAATGCTACCTGGCGAACGAGAAGTCGCTGCCATTCTTCCGGCAGTACCGCAACAGCGACTGCGACCACCTGTGTTTGGCGCGCGGCGTGGAGGCAGCGTGCGGCTGCCTACCAGCCTTCCTCCCGAGGCTACGACCTGAGCGCGCCTGCAACCTCACTGCACTGCCCTGCATCGTTAATGTCAAATGTGAGTCCAGGTGCAGCGCTTCCAGCCCATTGAATATAAAGATAAATGGTGCAATGGAAGCGATCCTACTTTTCGCGCCGACGGTTCTGGGTTCGAATCCCAGAAGGGGCAGATGTTTGTGTGGTAAATACGAGCATTTGCACCTGAGTCACTGAGTCATGGATGGATATATCGCTCATTTAAAGAGAGAACGTGATATCTCGATATTTTTCTGTTTAGAGAAATCGACTTTTAATGTTTGTAAATACGATAACTTTCTCTTTTTCTGTCTGTCAAGATGTCACGTTGTTATTTTAAATGAGCGATATAAATCTATGAATATTACATATCTATGTATAATTTAAGTATGTCTATCCGTTACCCTAGTATCCCTAACACAAGACTTAAGGTGCTTACTTTGGTACTTACATAATTGGTGTGTTTGTGGGAAATATTATTATATTATTTTGATCGCCGCTTCGCGCAACGTTAGCGTTCCTACGTTATGCGCCAAATGCCCGGGGTTTGAATATTGGTAGAGGTATGTATTTGTATGATGGGCACAGTCATTTGATCCCAGGTTGTTCTTATACTTATTTATATATTTTATACGTTATTTTAATGCCCATAGCACAAGCTGCTTGGTTTGGAACTAAAGTGATTGTTGTGGTTTTTCTGAATTTTATTTATTTCTTTATTCATATTGAGCATTTCCTATGCGCATTGAACTATGAAACCCTCGGGAAAGAAATCCATGAAACTCTTTAATTTTTTTCTTTTAATTGCGTGTTACCGGTTCTTAATTTTATCATCATCAGAATATATACGAAAATACCGTAGGAAGAACGAAGGGGTGATAGGCGTGTGTGGGTGTAGTTTGGTGGGTCCTAACGACCCCACGAGATGTTTTTTTTCAATCACCCATCTGATGGTCGGTTCCTGCAAAATTACTTAATAACTCCAATGAACTCCTCATTTGTCAATTAATTTTATAATTTAAAAAAATCTTTAATATGCTACTATAGAGAAAAGTGGAACTTGATATTTTTTGTTATTTAAGATGTCCTTGCTGAGACGAACAGCTTGACACCCGAGGCAAATTGATTTTTCCAAATAACACCTCATTTTCTTTAGATTTAATTGACTTAATTAATTTTTTTGTCTATTTTAAGTTGTTTTTCTATACAGAAAATATAATTTATACAGTTAAATATTGACGTTGCTACGACAACGACAATAAACCTCTGCCTTCCTTGTTTTAACGGTGTAAGATTTAGAATAATTCACGCGTGTTGGTTGTTCATCAGCACACATGGACAGCTGGATGTCCAACGACGAGTGCTGGTGCCCTCGAGATTGCGAGTCGCGTCACTACTCCGTGGACATGTCTCGGGGCAACCTCGAAGCGCTACCCTACGTCACCTCCGCCTTATAGTGAGATATTTATTACACATACATACACATTCATCCAGAGTAACACAAATACAGGCACACATAAGCATCCTCTAACTAAGCTATCTATTTATGATATAGAAATGCATGTAATCTGTTCCACGATATAATTTTAATTCGTTATACCATCTGACTTTGAACTTTTTATTCTATTCATTATACACTCACATATTAGCATAACTTGTGCTAGGGTATTATTTGCCCTATTTCCGGCATCAGTCTCACACAAACTTGGTTAAGATTAGTACCTGTAAGGCATGACCTCCGGACAAGTTATTTTTAACCTCTTATGGTGTATAAATTTATTAAATAGATGGAATAAAAAATATTTTTCTGTATACGATTTTATTACGACTTTAGGTTGACATAATAAAAATTAGAAAAGTAAACTTACATACTGTATTAGAAGTTATTATACGACGCCATATATGGCTTAGCATGCAATCTGCACATGTAGTCTGAATCCAGGTTAGAAGAAATCTAAATTATATTTCGTGGAATTATTTATAAAAAAATATATGTTTTTCGCTATAACATTTTTCAT
This sequence comes from Calamotropha paludella, assembly GCA_927399485.1. NCBI lineage: Eukaryota > Metazoa > Arthropoda > Insecta > Lepidoptera > Crambidae > Calamotropha > Calamotropha paludella. Next base: position 1,143,494 of record OV656820.1, read on the forward strand.
ATGTAAGTTCTTAAATCTTTAGCTTCTAGTTTTGTTTTGTCACAAATAATTTGTAATATTAATTAACTTACAGCTCAACATATCCTTTAAACAAGAGCTCCGCAGTGATGCATTTCTTCTTTCCGGCGTCGGTGTACGTGAAACAGAAGCAGGAAACTGTGATGTCGCTCATCAGCTTGGCTTGCAAGTTATCTGTTTAATACTTTAACTTCTGCTTTGTGTGGAAACGATTTTTTGAATTATGTCTCTATAAATTGGCGTTCCTTCTACAGTAACAATTTCTACAATCCACGAAGGTAATAGTAGGTCTGCATAGCTATATTTAGACGAATATGTTTTATTTATTTTGGTAATAAATAACCTTATGAGCAGGAGATCTCTTGGTATATTAGATACGCAATTCCTCCGCTAATTTATGTAATTTACTTTAATCCATAGCCTAGCCGATTCTTAGCTCGAAACTTTTATTATAAGAATAAAACAACTGGTGCTTTATATTTACACGTACAGTCAGTGTCAGAACATTAAGTAAATCTCTATCTAATTCAATTTAAAAACCTAACCGCTTTGTTTGGATAGTCAAATGAAATAATTTATTCCGAGATTTCATCATCAAATAACTTTCAGACAGTATAAATACTCCCAAGGTTCCCAATCAAGTCCTTTAATTAGTCCTAAAATAAATAAATAAATAAACTCCAATAAACATGAAGAAGTTTTATAATTTTTATATATTTTATGCATTTTCAATTGGGAGAGCATTGAACCGGATTTCCAAAGGTTGCGGGTTCGATTTCCGCCTGAGAATTCACTTGTGAACTGAGTCGATTTTTTCTGGAATTTTGCTATTATAATAATTTATCTCATGAAGAAGTTGTCAGATTCAGTCGCAAAATAACCCAATCGCGTAAACCACTGTCTCAGTAGTCAAAAAACTTACTTATTAAATCACTCGCTCCGAAGATTACCTCCACATTGCTTTGTGCTTTTCCAAAACCAGAGCTGGGTACCTACTCATTATGATTTACACAGCTGCATTCCGGATTGAATACGCGCGAGAATTAAGACGACACTGTCGCGAACGTACCAGAATTATCACGTCTAGTGGCCATAAATCTCGAACAACTATCAAGAGCCGTCACGCTCATTCCCTGCGTGGAGACAAAGCGAGTTTTCCCAGAACAGTCCATTCACGATGACTAGTCAAGATTTCAATTAATGAAATGAATGAATTTTTTTTACATTCACACCAATTAACCGAACCCAAAGTAAACACTGTGAGGCTTGTGTTATGGATATTAGGGTAACGGATAGACATACATATATGAAACATAGATATGTAATATTCATAGAAATATATATAAACACCAATGACTCAAGTACAAATGCTTGTATTCATCATACAAACATCTGCCCATTCCGGGATTGGAACCCAGGACCGTCGGTGCGAAAGGGTCGCTACCGTTGCATCAAATGGTCGTCAAGAAAGTCCACGATACGTCACTGGCGTTATTATAGTTTAAGAGTTATAACAACAGCTGTGAGGTATCGCGCGGCTAGCAGGAATTGATATTGTAGAATGCGCTTTGCACTTGCAGCAAACCTGGGCGGCGTGTTCGGGCTATGCATCGGCTGCAGCGCCATCAGCGTGGTGGAGCTGCTGTGCTACGTGTACAGCGCCCTGCGCACGCGCTGCCGCACTCGCTGCCGCACTCGCACCATTCGCCACACTGGCGGACAGCCTACATAACAAGACCTCGCTTTGCTGTTCTACCCTCAGAAGTTTGAAACAACACAACTCATGTTTCCACAATAACACATCGCATTTTTTAATTTTTTTATGGCTGTTCTGTAATTTTTATAGATGTTTCGAACAATATCAATGCTTCAGTCATAATACTTGATGCTGATTGTACTTTTCTGCTTTGAATATTTCAGTATTATCATATAGGATGAATTATTCTGCACCGCTCCCAGACTATGCAAGAGTTGAGAAGGACTACGCATTGCGAATACTGATTCGCACTTGCATTATTTCGGTCAACTTGGCTTAACCTTATTGTTTGGTATTTTGTACATACTCTTCTGACTGATAATCTTAAAATTATTGCCACGAAGAATTTTCAATAAAAAAATCTCTCTTAGAGATAAGCCCACCATTATTAAATTATCGACAGCTTATGTAATGTAGAATAATACTAGTGTTAATTTTGAATTTGTATTCGGTAGAAGTAAACAGCTTGCCCTACTCTTGAATATGCATTTATTTCACATGAATATTGTTCATGGTCGTGTATCTAGTGGAAACCATCAGTTAATTCAAAATAAATATTATGTAAGCCATTTTTGTCATGCATTTCTAAGTGTAATAAACAAAAATATTCAGCTCTGTTTTTTATTTCATATTATTTTATAAACCAGTTTAGCATTAATGTATATATCGCTGGTTTGCGAGAATAGGAAATAAAAACTAAATACTAATGATTTTATAGAATAAGGTTTTCAAATTTCTTTTTAAATCTTTTCGCATATCAAAAATATAATTGTATCTCTTTTCAGCGAACGGTGGCACGATATCTGCGTTGCATCTCTGTTCACGATAAAATATCAAAGATTTGGCATATTTAGTTCAATTTGACAGATTTTTGAGTTGCGTCGATATTCGTTCATAGCAGCGATATGTATATTATCTTTCTGTTAAATAAATAATAGAAATTTGACATCATATTCATTTGTTTAAAATATTGAAAAGATGCTATTGCTAATACCATTATAACAGGCTGATTTTATGCGGACCTTATTAGAACAGCTGGGATTAATATTATTTTTTTTGAGTGTGTATACTTACACGACAGTGAGTAATATATGTTTTGATGTATATCTATTGGAATAATTAAAACAAAACATGTTTTAATTATTCCAACAAACAAACACAAACAACGTGTGCGTTGCCAGACCGGTATGGCAGGGCAGGTGTAAGTAACGATACAAAGAAAACCTTTCCCCTCTATACAAGCGCGGGAAATGGTTTCCGTCCCACTTCAATACCTGTGAATAGATAAATGTGTAGAACCGCGTTCCTATGTTTCGGTATTTTTGTGGTAATGATTCGAAAAAACGAGTGAGAAACACAATTGCTTTTCGACGTGAAGTTGGTGCGCGCCATTTTGTTTATGATGGCGTTTTGGCGGGTCATTTTAACAACGCATTTATAGTTATGCAATAAAATAAACAATGTTTTTAAGCATTTGCTAGGTTTTAAACGCTCAAAATTCGGGCAGGAAGTAACATTTCAAATGTAAAGTTCTTTATAAGTCGCCGTCGATGGTAAAAAGAGTAAGAAATTCCAAAATAACGTTAACATTTTTTCTGTGTTGGTACTACTAAAAAAATATTTTATTGCCTTGAAACTAAACTTGTTCATATTTTAGATATTAGTTTTTATTGAGGAATTAGAGTTTAAAGTTATCTGGGATCGTGAGAACGCCTGCGTTCTATTGAGCCTAAAATACCGGACTGGCGGACTTATGGTTTGGAGCCGGTTAAGCTAATTTAGAATGATTTTCAGAAAATAGGATTATCTATAAAATCTTGGGCAGTTTGAGTTCAAAATCGATAGGCCACGCCACGACATATCAAGGAGGAAATAGGAAAACCAAAATAAAAAACCCAAATAGAGGTGTATGTAACAAATTTATATTTTCTGATTTACATATATATATATATATTCCACTATATCTGCCATAACTCCTCCAATAATTTTATCAAATATATTGCTTCACTATTTACCTCTCATGGAAAAATACAAAAGTATTCTATATGATTGCGTTACGAAAAAACATTCTAGAAAAAATTACATCTCTCTTATTTACACCTATATGTTCATATTATGCGTTGAATATTTCGTATGCGTTACACTCAAAGGGTTGTCGTCTTCATAAATACGCGTTGACACGTACCGCGCACAAAAATATATCATTGTTATACTAAATAAATACTCATTGATTTTGTCGCTTCAATCAATAATACTTCGAAGTAAAAGGACATATCTACGACTAACCTATAACGACATAAAATCAATATTTGGCTTAGATTTTAATTAAATCTACAATAAAGCACGTAAATTAATAATTTGGTCTAAGTTATGAATATTATATTTAATCGTTAAGTGCCTCTTAAACTAATTATTGCCTTAAAACTAGTATAATAATTTTATTCCAGTGGTCTTTATCAGTATCAAGACGGCGCGACTCATGCCGAAATTCGTATATATAATAAAATTTAAACTATCAATCTCACATTGATGGCATCGGAGTGTCCACTCGTGTATAATGACGTCATAGTACATGGATGCCACCAACACGCGACATGAACTTTCACTGGACGTATCACAAGATCGCTTACATCTACACTACCAGTATCTAAACCAATGGAACGGTACCACGTTACATAAACATTGAGCTAACTTAATTCCAATATATTAATCTTTAAGTAATATTGCTGTTACATTACGGCTAACCACATTCAACCGTTGCGGAAACGAGATGGCACTAGGTTTATTATGAGAGCGTCGGCCGTCGTCCAGCCTAGCCAGATCGACCGCCGACCCGAGTTATATTCCTGAAATGCTACCAAATAAAACTCTGTTTTATTTTTTTACATCACAATTATTATTTTATGCGGCGTTTACATATATTCTTCTATAATTGAAAAAATATTCTCGATTTAATAACTAGGACAGCTCGCGAATTGACTTCGATGACCGTTCGGCCGATACGACAATATTATAATAATATATATATATATATACAAAGCGCGTATAGTGAGCAACTAGTTCGGAAATAAATATGTGGCGGCCAAACATCGCCACCGGAAGGTAACAGGTGAGAAACAAGAGTACATCGAATAAATAAGGGTTCCGGCGATACCGGAATGGACGTGAACTAGGTTCCGGTTCCGGACGCGTCAAACGCGCCGGACCAAGGCACGGTGTACGGCACCACGTAATAACCAGTGACCGATGAGCCTTATTTAAAAAACATATTTAGATACGCTTCTAAAACTTGTGTAAAAAACAGAAAATTGTTTCTGTATTAATAAAAAATAAATTTCCAGGCCGCCATCGCTCAATTATCATATTACTCGAATACAAATTAAAAATGTTAGTTTGATACAATTAAAATTAACTCGAACTCAGCCGAACACCGCGATCGCCGACTATAGAAACGGACGGATCGAAGCTCCGATACAAAAAAAAAATTAAAACTCGAGTAAAGCCCCGGTTTGTAATTATCGCCCCGTTTCTATATTCAGGCAGTTCCATAGAATTTCCATTTTATAAAAAAAATTGAGCGTCGCCAACGACATACATCTAAGACAAAGGGAACACAGACAAAAAATCCCTTATTACGTTTCCCTAACCGTGCCAATATAAAAAAATCCATCTACTACTTAGTGAACAATTTCCAATTAAATTATCCAAACCCGCAAAAAACATTTTTTTGTTAAAATAGAGCAGGACTTCCCAACCAGGGCGTAAAGAAATGTCAGGGGGGGCGTAATAGGTAGGTTTGCATTTCCGAATAAAAATCTATTTAACGCGTAAGTCAATAACTTGGTTAATATAAAAAAGTGTTTCTTACTTCTTTTGAATTAAGGGGCAATAATTACTTAATTAAGGGGCACTAAAATTTTTTTTTTTTTGTTCGGGGAGGCTCGGCGAAATAAAGGTTGGGAAACCCTGAAAGAGACACTACAAAACTGTTCACTAAATTGGTAGGAAGAAGGTACATTTTTCCTCATCGAATATAGAAGTCGGGGAGCGTCGGAGCTCGTCGGAGAGCGTCAGGACTCGTCGGAACGCGTCGGGTCGCGTCGGCTAAAGGCTGACGAGCGTATCGGGAGCGGATGGCGCCAACGCACGCGCATTGTGAACGGGGTGGGGATGAGGGTGGGGGTGAACCGGTGTGAGGCCAGTTCCACCTTCCATTAGGCTGTCGAAGTTGAACGGGATGCCACTACTGGGCGTGCTGATCTCCACGCCAGCCACTGACGAGCCCCCGTTCGCAGCGCCACCTAGTTTCAGCTTGTGCGTCTGAAAATAAGAAATACTCGTTAACATCTCGGACAGACAATACAAAACTTAAACGCACAAAGTATAAGGGCGTATTTAGTTCTTACACTTCCACGCACATTACACATTTAAATAAAAGGGTTTTTTTGCGCACAATTTATATTTAATCCTGATATTTCGACTCCTTTACAGAAACCGAGATGACAGGATAAAGCAATGGTCGTCATACTCGTATATTTTCTACTTATAATCGTATATTTTAATCGGGCACGTTAAAATATTGCACGCTTCCTGTGATCAATAGGTGAATAGCAACCAAGAAAGGGTGGTAGCCCGCAGTGCGGCCAGATTTCAAATAGAAAAAGGGAGGTGGCGGTATGAGCACATGCATCTCCTGAGCACACTCTCCGTACATACTGCAGAAGATTAACAGATAGGCAACTTTGCGGCGGTTAGCTAAGATGTGAAGCATGCTCTTCACCAATTTGCTGTCACTATTGAGATTACATTATATTACAAAAATAATATAAAACAAGTAGTATTGCTCACCTGTGCGGGATTAGCGTGTAACGGCACTTGCAGGGAGGTGGGCCTGGCTAAACGCACAGGGGGCGTGTCCAGCGTTGGTCCCCCCATGCCCGCCCCCGCAGTCCCCACCGACACCATCATCCTGCCGAACGAGTCACATGTTAATATATATTCCACCTCACCTTCAAATGAAGTTCACCATCACCTCTTAACGCGATTCAAGTTCAGCTGTTGAAGAAAGACGCCACTATAGACCGCGTATAGCGGTATCTCACTTTGACAATCGAACTTGATTTTAAACTAGTAGAGCCGGAGCAAAAGCTTGAAGTGTCCTCGGAAAAGCGAAGGGGGTTCAACGAATTGACGAAATGACTCAGCCGAGTCATTGTAGAAAACGAATCTTTCTTTATTGGCTTGACTTCGTCGGGTAACGCCGTTGTCTCTGAATTTCATAACACAAACGCTATAACTACTAAGATTGGGTTCAGAACAATACGATAACACGTAATATTGTCTAATATTTACCTCATTTATTTAAATTAAATTTTCTGGTCACCCATCCCACGACCACGACCAGCTCTTGCGAAAATAGCTTAACTTCCGCAATCGTAGACAAAAGTTACTCTTTTTATATGTAAACATTATACTAATTATACACTTATCAAACTAAAGCACGTAGACTTTCTGTCATCTACGTTTAAACAAAGAAAATTTTAGTCTTGTTTTTAAACAAACATCTGTCATTATATATTTAATTATCCACTGAGCCTATGGTGCTTCTGCTTGGAAGGTCTCTGGGTACATTTAAAAAACAATAATGGCGATATATGACCTTCAAATATATGATGGAGGTTCAAATAGCAGATAAATTAACACATTACACAACTAAATTTTTTTACAATAAACAATAGGTCTCAGTTACAAGCCGATGGTCTCGGTTGCCAGACAAATGGCTATATAAAAGATTATGCACAGACAATAACTCACTTTTTCTCTGACATCGGCGTGGTGAATATATCGCTGTCGAGGCCCAGCTCTATGGGGTCGACCGTCGGCTCGACGGCTTCCACCTTCACCCGGACTCCATCGTCCGGCAACTCAGGATAGTCGTAGGCGAACGGCTTAACGTCAGGTGGGCTGGGAGGTCGCCGAGCGAGTCGGCATGAACCCAGGTGGTGTTGCAAAACCGACTGCAAGTGATCACGATCAGAACTGAGACGGCGGAGTTCCTCTTCTAGGGAGCGTTTCTTCTCTTCCAGCTTGTCCGTTTCCTCTTGGAGCTCGTTGGTGTGGTCGAGACGTCGCTTCCGGCAGCGGGCAGCGGCCATCTTGTTGCGCTCGCGTCGTATCTTTCTCCTTTCCTCCTCTTCAGGGGAGAGATCTTGTGGTGCTTTGGTTGGGCGTCGGCCCCCCATGTTTCGGCGCTTAGGCGCTGGTAGACCTGGACTGCTGCTGCTATCGCCGCTGGCGGAGAGTGGGCCCGGCGACACATGCAGCGTCGTCGTCGGGCCCGATTCGCAGTACCCCACCGGATTCAGGATGCCTGCAATCGTCAACAAGAAGATATTTAATTATTACGATATTTACTCATAATTTATTTTATCAATAGTCAATAAGAAGAGTTTAACAAAAAAATATTAGAAGTCTCTTGTTATGAGACAGACAGGAATTTGAAAAGGTATTTATCCCGTTAAATAAGAGACGAAAGAGGAAGAACTGATTCAGAATGGAAGGGATATAATAAGTTATATGCACCGTCAGAGTAGTGCTAAGCGTCCCATGACTTAGTATTTTCGCGTTAATTATTGCTGTATTTATGCGAATAGTTCGAGAGAAACTTAACTCTACCCTTGCTTGTGATTTCAATAAGTCTTACCCACGCAAAAGCGGCTATAATTCCGTTAAGTAGATATAAAGTGAGCGAAACGCTTGCTGCCGACGACGCGAGTTCAATACAATATGCAAAAATTTATAGGAAATTACATTATTATGGTTTTCAATTAACAGAGTTATGTCATTTCATCATAGATTATGAACACAATTGGAACAAGTTACGGTGTACCGGTTTGAAGCGTAATTAATTTAATACTTAATTAGTTGATATTGTTAATAGTCACGTGGTAGCCAACACATTATACATAATTATAATAAATATGCACGAACCACAGTCCATATCAAATCTGGGGGCTATGCCAATATCTAAGATAAGGCAGTCAATTTAGAAATCAATACCACGCTACATAGCGTAAAGTTCTCCAATGATTAAGTGCGCAAAACAAGCAAGCTGGATCCATGAACTTCGGACAGTACAACAATAATAGTGGAAAACTATTAAGAAGAAATTGTAAAGAGCAAACTAACAATAGCCAATGTTTATGGCTGTCGGAAAGTTTTGTATGAAATGTTCAACAAACTTAAGCTTCACTATATTCATTGAGTATATGATGTTCACACATATGTAAGTATCAAAATGCCGTGGTAAAAATCTCGTGGTATCATCAAGATTTATATTTACCGATTTCGGCTAGTTTAAGGGCTCGTCTATTCAGACCATTCAACGGATAGATAGATCACAAGAAAAACGCATAACAAGTAACTGACTGGACGTCAACAACGCAAAAGTACTTGATGACGATTACGTTTTGGTCTTGTTACTATATCTTGTAAGCATCTCAATAACTACCTAATTCTATAGTATTTCAAAGGTAGGATTTTAGTTCCTCAATGATCGTCGGTTCCTGTATGTTCCTCCTACCATGTGTTTACGCAAACAATCTTTACTATATCAAATACTACTCAGTCTTTTTTTATAGTAAATAGGCAGGCGCTTGACCACTATCTTGCCTGATGTGAAGCGACGGTGCGATCTAGGATGTGATGCGCTTACCTAGAAGATACCTATTCACTCGTGACTTGAAGTCAGGAAACACAGACTGAGTCCAAACCAAAACGCTTAGTGCGACTTTTTGGTATATCTACCATATAACGGTGGCGCCTATTTGTAAGTCTGGTTGTCCGATGAAAAAATGGGGACGGCGGAAAACGGTTGTGCAATTCTGCTGCACACTTCGAAAAGTCAATGCGAGTGATGAAACGGTAGTCTTCAAACCAGGTAATAGTTTCAAAATTATTTTTAAACCCATACTGATCCGCTGGATCAATTTCTAACAGTTAAGGATGAAGATCACAGGTTTCCCCGTGGTAGGTTAAAGGGCTTACCGTAGTTGTTGGCGTGCGTGACGGAGGGGGGCACGAAACCTACGTGCGTTGGCTCAGTGCGGCAGTTGCTCAGCTCGATGTAGGTCTGCTCGAAGTTGCGCAGCTGCGTTGGCGTGATGGTCGCCGTCGTGCGAGTTGGGACCCCCGATTGGAGGCCCTCGAGATTTGCCAGCTGAGGAAACAGAGAAAACAGAAATTAAAGACTTATTCGTATCAATAAAAATCTGTTACTTAGTTTTTATTGGTAATGATCTTTAAAGGTTATTATGTGAACTGTTTTTTTAGAGTTATGGTATTTGTATTCACCAAAAAAATACATTTCTTTCATTGGATCCAAACCATCGTTGAAATACATTATCAGGGCCAGACTTAGACTTGAATTGTTTAAATAACTCCTTTTACTCAGCTTAAATAACAAAAAAAAAATCATAATTATATATCTGTTCCTTCTTGATCGATTATTCGTTATAGTATAAAATTCGATGTTATAGGTAGTAGTACCCAGATCATGAAGAGACAACGCTAGCTTAAGAAATTCTTATACCATTAGACGAGCGTCCCTGCTTGCTCAAAAGATTGTTCAGTGTTTAAAACACTTAAGTTGTTTATTTATAAGAAGTAACGTGTAAATACAATAATATAGTAACCACTGAAACCCGCAATCCTTGCTAGGCAGTAACCATATTGATAAAATAAAGTTCAAGAGGAAGTTTCTCGTATTCTTTCAATGATGGACTAAAGTTTTCTCCGAACAGAATCTTTAGTTGTTATATAAATTCACAGCAACAATCTTATTACCCAGACACTAGTGAGTCACATTTTTTTCAGAGAATCGCTCAGGGCAGACAATATTATTATGGCATGAATGAAATAATCACCAATTTGTGGTACCTCATCGTGTAATCGTTCAACAATATATTTATCCATCTGCATTTTAGAACTATTTTTATCACAATCAAAATAATTAATCAACTAAGTACATCTATTATCAAAAGGTCAGAAAATTATCAGACAAGGTTATTTGAATTAGATTTGTTTATGCCTTTTACAACATTGTTTGGCCAAGCCATGTGTGATTGATTTCTTACATATTTCTATCATATCAAATGATTTTGTATTCCTAATTTGTTTAAAATCTTACTTAACAAATTGCCACAATCTAAAATTAAGTGTAACTCTGTGACATATTAAATTGAAATAAAATTTAATTCGTTATGACAATAAAAATATTATTATTATAAACTTGTTTGTTTTTCGTTCTCCAGCGATTGCTTCCACATTCCGATTTATTTAAATGCACAATATTTGCATAACGCGAGTGTAACAATGATAACAAAAACATAACGATGAAAAACGAAGACACGGTGAATACAAATTTGATAGTTATAGCACAAAATATGGTTAATTTGTACAACTATAATGGCTCAGTAATGGAAGCAGAAGTTACGGGTTGAATATTGGACCTAACTAACAACGTTTTCCCAACTAACTCTGGAGCAGTTGAAAGCGCACCCATAAATCAATCGTACGAAGGCGATCGCAATAATAAACAAAACAACATTTCGTTACTCATGGTGCCTAATTAGTTTCGAGATGGATAAATTTAGAAACATACTCATTTAATCATAAATAAAGACAAGTGCAAATTGCTAATGGGTCATTTGGAAAATAAATGTGGACAGTATGAATGCAAGTTTGGAACACGCTTTGATTTTAATTAAAATTATCAAGACTATACTGCTAAAGGATGCAATTCGTTTTCTGCTACTGTAGAGTTTAGATAACTTTCGATATTACTAATGATAGACAGGATGATGTAGGAAGAGTGACTGCCGAGCGGTCAGTTGGCGTGTGTACCTGGTGGCACCAAAGCTCCGTGGCCAGGATGTTGGCGATCTCCAGCGGGTCGATGTTCTGCATCTCGATGGTGCCGATTCCACCACGTTTATAATTAGACGCTACTCTATTGTGTTGCGCTTTTTGCGAGGCGACACCTTCGTGCGATTCGAGTTAGGTTAGTCGATTTGTTCGTTGAAACCGCCCTCGCTGTCAGCGTTTGCTGTCGATCCGTCGGATAACCTTGTGGGGTGTTACGTTAGGTTGTTTTCAGGTCTGATCGGTCGTTCTTGAGGTCTTTTTGAGTTGATTTGACGGGTCGTGTGCGCGGGAGTGCGGGTCGTTCGTTCGTTGCGCGCGTACGGCGGCCGGCCGCGGCGGATAGCGCGCTACTGCGCCGCGCACCGCACCAAATCTTCGCCCACGACCGAATCATTTATTAATAGAACACTCCTCGAACTCCGGAAATATTTCGCGTCATTTCGCATCGCACACTGCGCTCGACAGTTATCTGAGGTAATGGGTGACAGCGTCCATCTCAAAAGCCTCGCGCCGCAGTCTATCTGCTTCACAGCCGTCGACGCTTGCATTGACGCTTTCTAAAAGGCTGATAGATTTCGAATTGGAAACAAATAACTTCTCAAATGGACGCGTTAATCCTGTCCCGATAATTAGACACTTAACTTTAGTAGCAGCACTTAAGGCGTCGTCGTTAATGATGGCTTAAAGGAAACGCTGCGGTGGGCGGGAGGCTTGTCGGACCTTGCGGCAAGGTCGCCTCAACACGTGGGCGACGCCCGTCTGTATACAACCTTATTTGGCATTGTTTAATAAGAATAACATATAATTCATACGCATAACATTAATACCAAAACCGGTGTTGTAGAAAGTGGGATGAGAATTGTTAACAAACAACACATCGCCTAAGTACTTCGCGACTTAAAAGGATGTCACAGTCGCGACTGGTTATTAAATGATTACCTGCTTATTGAGAAGCGATTTATAACATCGATTCATACTGGGTTGGGAGTTCGGAGGAGGAAATGAAGTAACTTGGCATATAATTTTGGTGCAAGTAAAAATGTTTAAAGTCGACGTCTCGTGTCCCGGCGGGCGAGGGGACAAAGGCTCCGGAAGGCGGCCAATTACCACAATTGCTCAAATGAAATTCGTCTCGATGCGCGCGCGCCGTTAATTGGTCACGGTGCTTACCTAGCAATTATCCGATGCTTTACGTATTTATCGTGAGCTCTGTTTTATCGGCGATAGTAAATTTTCGGTAGAACGTCTTCAGATTTAGGTCAGACAATTACAAAAACATTTTCTTAAGGATCAGTATGGAAAATTATCGCGACATGTTTTTTAGACGCATTAAGTAAGAACAGTGTTTCCGAAAGTAGATTGGACTATGTAAAAAAATCATATACTCACACTAGAGACACTGGAGATATAAAAATAAACACATTGTTTTAGTAGTGTCAAGTGTTCACTGATTATACTGTTTTTGTTTACGAAATTTAACACCACCATAGGCTCTGAACATCGTTTGCATTTGTTAATATGATGCATTTTCATATTTCTTTCGAATGGTACGAAATTAGCGAATAAAATAACTTTTTTCGGCAAAATCTCAAAGAAACCCCTAACTCATACTCATATATCTATGTAAATAAGTAATATTCATAGAAATATATATAACTCTACTATACCCATGACTCAGGTACAAATTCATGACACAAAAATCTGCCCTTTCTGGGACTCGAACCCACGACAGTCGGTGCGAAAGGCAGGATCGCTACCGTGTAAGATCTACCGACATAACATATGCTTAGTACTTTTCCACAAGCATATGTTACAAACGTTAATATGCAACGCTGATCTACAGTAACACATAAATAATATAATATACTTTTCGATACTTATAATAAATTAAATACGTATGTAGATATATTAAGAAATTAATCTTAATTTGTGTTAGTTCTTTCATTTTGTTTAGGTAAAGTTCATGACTTTGATTATAATGGCGTATTAGAGTTTATAACGCTTCAAACTACAAAATAGAAGATGTACAACATATGTTAATGGACAGTCCATTATTCAAGAATAGGGCCGAGAGGAAGTCACTGTTTGAGGAGTTTCATTTTAAAATTCGAAATGTAGGTTTGGTACAAAATATCTTGGCAGAACCGAAATCTGATGTAGCTAAAAAAATATGCGCTCTAGTGAAACTGACCGAACAGTGATTCCTTTTCGTCTATATAATACTTTTGTATCCGAATTCTAAGACATCTGACATTTAATTGAGAAGATTCGATGGGGCTGACGTATCCGTGTTGATAAAAGCCCCAAATTAATAAAGAGAAAAAAAAAACGCTTCAGTGTTTTCAAGAATTGCTGTTCAAGTAAATCTTAATATAAATAAATTACGTGTCACATTGTTTGTCCGCGATGGACTCCTAAACTACTTAACCGATTTTGATCAAACTTCGTAAATATCTGTTATTTGATCTAACTTAAGAGATAGGATAGGTTTTATTTTAATTTATAACACAGCAACGCGTGGCAGGGTCAGCTAGTACTTTATAAATTGCTTTTTAAATGATTGAATTGAATGGGTTTCTATTCTTCTTCGTTGCTAGATGATGTCAAGCATAGTTTTCTGATATCTTCTTTGACAAGGTGACTGGTACCTATGGCACCAGCTACGGTAGAGCGGTGTGGACGTTATCTGCCGTTCCGCGAGGGACGCTATGATATCACCACTATTCTAGTTTGTGACGTAAGTACACAACACTCGAGCGACTTCAGATAGATCAGCTTTTTGCTGACATGTACTGTGAATTTTTCGATGGTACTATATGCAACTTCGATATTGAATCGGCCTTCTGTTTAAATAGAGCAATGGTATTTAGTTAGCACCCTAATTGATTAAAATTTTAAGTATATTCTTAAAGGAACAAGTCGGAACTCGTTAGCGCGATCCTACGCGATGCGCCAAAGTTCCCGGGTTGGAATCCCGGTATGAGCTTATGATAGTCGTCTACATCCTTATTTATGTATCCTATACGTTATTTAGTGTCCAAAGTACCAGCTCTGCTTTGTTTGGCACTAAATTTGTGAGTTGTCCGTTTGGTGCAACGGTAGCAAACCTGCCTTTCGCACCGACGGTCCTGGGTTCGAGTCCCGGAAGGTACAATGTTAGTGTTAAATACGAGCATTTGAACCTCAGTCATGGGCTTTTATATATATAAGTATTACATATCTATGTAATACTTATAGAATTTTTCAATTCCATCACACAAGTGCTTTAGCTACTAACTTGGGGTTCAGAACAATGTTATGTATTTTTTTTTATATTTTATATTTATTTCGCATAGAACTGACCCTTATTGATCGGATGAGCGGCCAAATTAACAATATCCAACTCCACAATGCTTGGAAGACACGTTGATCTATTGATTTTGGCTGCATCTACAGTCCTTACTGGTCCCCGCGTGATTGATCAGTGCCTATACTCCCTACGGCGTTTCTTCATAGGGAAGCTCGTGTCTCAACTGTAGTAACTTCTTTTATGGCTGAACTCAAGTATCTGAATCCTTTTTGTTATGGAGTTCAGAGGCAATAACAGTACTCCAACACCCAGACCCGAGACAATAAAGTTCTTTTTCTTCAGTGACCAGGCAGGGAATCGAACCCGGTACCTCAATTGAGGGAGTGGAATTACCACTGGTATGCGAGTCACTCGACCATTTAGGTCATCACATTAATATGTCAACAATGATGAAGTAAAAAATGAGTTGAAAATACTGATGTAATACCGTTATATCTCAACACGCATCCCACATGATACTCCTTTGTGTGGAAATGAACAACAAAATGTTAAAACTTACTCAATCTTTAATAAACTCTATGTGTATGGTATTAAGTTTAAAATCGATGAACATTCGCCAATTTTGGAAAAGTTTTTTTCGTGTCGATTGTACTTCATTAAAATGCGAATAATCTATTCAATTGTTAGAAGTTGTGTTGTAATAACTAAATTATTAATTTGTTAATTACATTCGAAAATTACAATGTACTTAATAATGATATTTGGATAGATATATTGGAAAATAACGAAAAGCAGTTATCATTAATTATTATTTAATATTTTATTCTATTAACTTTATTTACAGTATAAGGAAAAATGTGGACATATGCCTAATAAAATAAATTTCTATCAATGTTGTATTTCCAGATTAGTTGTTAAGTAACTAGATTTTCTAAAGTAAAATAGTGTATTGAATTTATTTTTGGGATTTTAATAAAGTGTTTTTTAAATGATAAAATGCGTGTATTGACCGTCAACATGCACTCATTTCGCCAAAGCAATGGAAGAGCTATTCAAAAAGGCAACAATAATATAATTTTCCTCATAATTTTAACCACTGAAAACACACATGTTATTTTTGTTTATAATTTCCTGAAACTTTGTGTGTCGCCGTTTCGAAAACACCCATACCGTAGGTATTGGCGTGGCGTTCGTTTATGTGATCGCCAAAACTTCAGAAGTCCAAACCGCTTCTCGGAATCGATTCCCGATATTAAAGTTATCAAAACAAAATTTTATTTGCATTTACTTCAATAAGCTGATACCTGAAAAACTCCTTGTTTCTGTGCCTATCAAGGTACATGCGACTGTTTAAAGCCTAGAAATGTATTAAGACTGCTATCTATAGCGCTTATAATGTATTCATAAATAAATTAATAAAATAAAACGTATTTCCCCCTCAAAACTAACAAACTAAGTTGATATTTTTGGGTGCTTCGAAGTAAGGAAACATACTGCCACATTTTGAACACCATCGACTTGAATACAAGATTATTAAGATGTTGAAACTGATGTATCAGTCGAATATTCTAGCAAAATAAGGCGTAGCACACACTCGATGTATTTGCGGGCACGTGGTTCGTACGTGATATGACATCACGACACATTCGGCACCGACGCCAGCCAACAGGTGAGTATAAGACGCCCACCCGCGTTGCACATTTGCCGATTGAAAATGGCAGAGCCGGGTCAACGGCCTATAATCTACGCGACAATACTTCGCAGTTGAAAACGGATAAATACATTTGTGGCAATATCACCTCATCGCTGATGGTAGAATCAATAAATTAGGTATTTTAATAAAAAGTTAATTCTCAGGCGGGAAGCCACCAACCTTTGGAAGTCCGATCCAATGCTCTCCCAATTGAGCTACCGAACCTTGTGAACACGTTGAAATTTTCTAGTACCTTTGAACCTGCCTTCCAAAGGTTACGGGTTCGATTCCCGTCTAAGAATTCACTTGTGAGCCAAGTAGATTTTTTCTAGCATTTCCCTAATAAAATAATTTATTTTATAAGATAGCATTGAAAAATGCAAACAAAATATATTATAGTCGAATCAGTAGTTATACATACATATAAAATTGCTGTTGTAAGTTAAAAGATTTTGCTGATATACAAAACAAAGACGAAAATGCTTGCCTCGATATATGAGAAGCCATGTGCTACACCAGCTACTATTACAGAGGCATACCTACTGCAGTTGACACTCATAATATAATGCATCATTCAGCAGCTATGATAGAGATGAATATGATCTTAAAAGCTTTAGAGAAAAGGACCGTTATCATAATAACACTGCTCTACTGATGCAGGGCATAGCGTAAAATTCTTCCGATCCATTACCTACCCAGCTGTTACACGAAAACTGACCTCAATTTCTTGTAAATACGAAACTTATTCACGCTGTTAAGCATGCACGCCGTAAAACACCACCAGGCTATAACCCTGGCGAGTTGAGGAGTAGCAATCCGTGAAGGTATCACGTATTGCGCGCCTCACGCCGTAACTTAGCAGCTGTGTGGGAGCTCATTAACGCAGCGCTAATTGCTCGCACTAATAGCGCTCGGGTTGTCGAGTTAGAAAATTCCTTGAACAGATTCTAAATGGAATAAAGACTTGTTTGTGTTGTAACGTTCAAGTATGTACTCCTCGTATCGTTTCAACGAAAAGTTGCTACAACGTACTAAGTAAATCACGCGTCTGTAGAGTTCAGAAGCATGATGCCAAGGTTTACTTCGTTAGCCGTGAGAACTTCAAGGGTATCCAAATACTACTGATTTATTAGGAAAGACATTGCATGTACAATATTCTACATGGCAAGTATTGTAGGATCGGTAGGATCATTTCCGACCAGGTTACTCGTCAGTGTTATTTATAGGATAACAGTAATGCTGGAAGTCCGCAGTTACATCTTTGTAAAGTTTAGAGCGTAGAAGTAGGTACGCAGCAACATATGCCATCGTTGTACGGCGCCGACTGACTGTCGCGACATTGACCGCAACTCGGCGAATAATAAAATAAATCGACGCTGGCACCGAGCCAGGCGCCCTTCACTCGCCTTTATTCCACGAACGAGGAGTGCTAATCCGCAACCATTGCCGCACTAAACGCGACGCGCGAAAGTGAAACCCGACCCACGCAGCGATGAATAAAACCTTTTTTAATCTTTAGGAAAACGCTGCAATCCGATCGGTGCACTGTCGCTTTCATGTTGCACCCTAGACTCACCCCCTAGGAGGTCATGGACCTTGTACGACTACGCCTAACGTGTATTATAAGAAAATTTCCATCGCATTAGCGAAAAAACAACAGGAAGCATAACGGAGACTGGTAGTTAGCGAGGCAGATCGAGCAAAATCAACCTTCGGTTTCGTGAAAACTGTATCATTACAAGTTTCTCGGAAAACCCGCGTGAGTCACGCAGCACACTCTCTATCGTAGGTCACTACGATCGCGTATTTACATTTGTCGTCGGCTCGATTCAAAAACTCGATTACGTTGAATGATTCATAGCTACTATGAATCAGCACGCGACACTCTAAAGTTTCACTCATGTCATCATGAATATATCTCGCATCTCCAAAGATACAGGTGAATTTATTATAATAAAATAATACATAATAAAGGAACCTATTACAACAGAAACGTATATGCAACCATTGGAGGCCAGCAACGAGGAAGCATTAAGAAAACAGGAAAAACAAGTACATAAAAAATGTGGAAAACTCGAGATTTCAAATTGCCCTAACTATACAAATTCTCGAATGGCCAAATAATGGGATAAAATGTAAGTTAACAGCGCGAACAATGAATGAGACGCGAAAAGCGACGCATGGCGCCCAGCCTAAGAGGGCCGGAAATCGTCCGGAAATGGCGAGCATTCCGCGCGCTCGGCGCCCGCGCCGCCACACCGCAGACTACGCCGAAAAAAACGAACGTTAAACTTTTTGTAAATGGAACAAACCATAGACTCGATATGAATATAAATGAAGCGAGCAAGTATAATTCGGACGTGATTTGATCACCTTGCGGTTATCTAGCCTTGGGGGCGTTTTTCCCCAAGACTAACAAAACTAATAAAATTGAACCGGACCAATAAACGCGATTACATAAAGTTAATTTTAACTTAGTAAATTAATATGGTTAAATTGACTAAGAAGTTTTGAAAACTGTGTTATTGGTTTGATGCGATAAGAAAGTGCGCAGCTGCACTATCGAGTTAGAACAAAGAGTATATAAATGAACTTTAAAACGTACAGCTAATTAAATTATCCGTCCATTACGCTGTATTGATTTTAAAAGGTTATTACGAAACAATGAAAGATTTCAAAACAACAATAGTATTGATATCAATATCTCGTTGAAACAATATATTTATAGGTTTTTTTTGTATGTAGAAAGTTCACGTAATTTTTATTAGTCATCCGACCGCAATTAGACTCGTACGAGTTATAGTTTAATAAGAGATTACTCACGTATGTACAGCAAATAATTAGCTTATCTAGTATACATAAAAAATATACGACTGATAATGGTCAAAAGAATTGTCTTCGATGTCATCTTATACAATGTGTCCCGTCACCAGTGTCGGAGCCTTTAATGGTGTGAAATATAGCATTTTTTATCGACAAATTGCCCTTCAAATTTTATTTTTCATAAACGGCCGCCATTCTGTTTTCTTGGTAACCAAGACCTGGGCTCTCATACTAATTCGACCACCACTACTCATGTAAATGTCCTATCAACATAAAAAAGGTGTCATTTGATAGCTAAACATGTAGACAACAGTTACACAGCCATGATGTTTCAATTTCATGGAATAAAAACCAAGTTTGAGGGGCAATTTGTCGATAAAAAATGCCATATTTCACACCATTAAAGACTCCGACACTGGTGACGGGACACATTGTATATGAAGATGGCTTTTTCTACAGACCTTGACAATATAAGCTTAAGTCGTAATTTTGTGAAATGGAAATACAATCTAGTATAATATTATGCCAGTGTTGTTATATGTTGCTTATTTATCACGAAATTTTGAAATCTACATCAAAAACGTTTAAACGTAATATGAATTTGGAAAAAAGCATCGGAAATGTTAAAACGTTATACCAATAATTGCCTATGAGAGTCGATATAGACAGATATCATAATTTGATACAATTTTAAGGTTATTATAGACATTGCTTTGATATAAGACAGATAAAATTAGACATTCAAGTTATAGAGCCGATAGGCACAAGACGAGTATTTAATACCTGACTGCAATCTTAACGATTCATCCTTATTGGTTTTATTAGTACCTAATTGCTAGTATTGCTACCCACGTCGACAACCGACCAACGATAAACCAGGTACATTTTACACAGCAAACAAACAAAGCAAAGAGAAGAGAAACAGAAATTATGATAGAAAACAAATGAATTTAGCTTTAAGAAAGTTGATACAAATCAAAGATCTCTTGTTTCATTGATCAATAAACTTTACATTTCGTGCAACGGTAGCGATCCTGCCTTTCGCACCGAGAGTTCTAGGTTCGAGTCCCGGAAGGGGCAATGTGAATACGAGCATTTGTACCTGAGTCATGGGTATTTATGTGTATTTCTTTAAATATTAAATATCTATGTATCGTATATCCGTTACCTTAGAATCCATATCACAAGCCTTACAGTGCTTACTTTGGGCTAGACTAATTGATGTGAATGTAAGTAAAATATTTTTTTATTATTATTATTCTAGAATGTGTACCTACTGTGAAAGGAGTTCACGAAACAAAACAACTTAGAAGAAGCAAAGACTATATTAGATAATGGTGCAAATAAATTATAGAGCACTTTACAGCAATACCAAAAAAAAAACATTTTCTTCGTTTGTCGGAACGTATTACGCCGCGAATAAGCAAACGGACAGACAGACAGACAAAGGCATTGTTTGTCCGCACAGCAGCGGCACTTATGCTAATTTCTTTTGAACAACACCACGCAAGCTATTACCTGCTATATTTCACTGAACACAAACATGGAGCCAATGAACCAACCAACGCCATGTTAATAATGAGATTTATACATAATGCCGGCGTTTGAGTGGAAGGAGCACGTCACTCAGCTATGTTTATTTGTTTGCTATTTTTATCCAACGCGAGTCTCTGGTTAATATCTTTTACTTAATAAGCAACAGAAATGCAGCAATTGAAGTACACCAACGTGTATAACAAACCAGGGGAAATTCACCAAAATCGTTTGACAAAATTTCTTTAACAAAGAAATTCCACTATGATTATTTATTGGTTCCTAAACATGGGTTTTCCTCTCTCTCTTTAGAGTTATATGAACATGCATTATCTAATGTTATTTTAGAGTTATTTGAAAATGTTCAAAGACTGTTTTTTTTGGAGCGGAGCGAGCGAAGCTCCCATGGATCAGCTTCAATGGCGCAATGTCTGTTACGCCATAACTTCTTAACTCTTAGAGTTAAAGAGTTCTTAACCGATTTTAATATTTTTTTGTGTGGAATCGAATCAACAGGTTTAGGACCAGATTGGGAAGGAGCCCGAATTTTGAAATTCTCAAAAATTCCCATGTAACCAAAAATTTTTTTTTCTTTTTTTAGGTATTACGCTCCGCTCCAATATATGGTGCTAGCGAAGCTTTTTGCTTAGCGACTGCATCACTTAGTTATTACAACGGGCAATACAATTTCAATTAACACAATGTCAATTATAAAAGCAACAGTGTAGTATTTGATAAGTCTGTCTGCCGTCAATGACAAAGAGTATTGTCTTCGTGCAATTTTGTAGTTCTCGGATATTTCACCTTGTTTCGGTGGACATCAATGTCAGCGTGATGAAGTTCAACACATTATTCATATAACTTGAGTTTATTTTATCTTTGACAAATCGACCTAAAGCTTTGAACAATAACGACATGATTTTTTCCCAGAAAAGTGTATGAAAATAGTCGTTGAAGACGAACATTGTCTGTAATATGAAAAACGTAGTTTTAAATTTTCTAAGGAAAACAAGTGCTTATAAAAATAAAACACCATAAATTGGCTAGATATAATGTAAAAGCAAATATAGATGCAAGTACTTTGATGAAGTGTTCGTCTTTCGTTATTAAAAAATTCTCGGATTTTTTATTTAAACTGGACTAGTGATTTTTTTGTAGTGAATATTGCTCAACGGAGCAACAGTAAAACCGAACCGGGCACGGTTCTGCCATAAATTCTCGTTGAGGGTCGTTAATCTGCGCGGGCGCAGTGTGTTGCTTTATCAACTGGGTGCGGAAGGCCAGTCCGACCCTGGCACCGCCAGATAAACCCAACGTACTACCTACTTACAGACCCAACAAAGTACTGAAGGTTAAAAACTTTTAACAAAAAATAGAGCAAATTCTTGAGCATTAGCAAAAATTATAGTTAACACAACTCTCATTTAAAATTTTTCTCTTAATGAGAATGTTTCTCGTAGAATTAAAATAACTGTATCAAATCAACAACGTGTTATATCTTATTAATAAAAATCATTTAATTCAAGCGATTACCCATACACGTACAAATAATTCAAAATTCATAAGAAGTAAGAAAAATAAAATTACATATATTAAATCAAATTTCAACTAAAACAAAAAATAATTAAATGAAAACTAAATGAACACATATAATAATGTTAAAAACACAAGATAAATATCCCGATATTGTTACAATAACTAAAACGGATATGCAACAACCGAAGTAAAACTACATATTAAACACAGATTGGCATTTCAGCGGCTTGCAACATGATTTATAATGTCCGTGACACTATGATATATTGGATCTATTTATTTCACAACAAATACATTTATTAAGACTAAAAACTACTGGGATAATTGCACAACAATACGCAATATTGCAAATATGACGACCTGTGGATTTGGCTTGAAAATTTTGACGCCAATATTCCTTCGGCAATCTTGGTGTTTTAGCTGTCATGGTGATTCTATCTAGAACATGGCGCCGATGATAACAGGGTACTGTTCTTACGCCATAAACAATTGTTGACAGCTTCACGCCCCCCGCTCTATTAAATATTCAAACATGCGTAATTATTAACGCAATGATCCACGTTGGTAGAAATAAACTAATCCAGACAGTGTAGGTACTCTTTTAAATGAAATTTATAGTTGAAATCCAGACCTATGTACTTTTTAAGTGTCTATCACGAGAACATCAAACATGTACTACAAGTATACTGGCAGTTGGCCACTTTTTTAAGTATATTCTCGGTTTTATTAAACTAATAAATAAGTTGTAATACTCTTTCCTGGGGAGAGATTTTGTTATACTCGTATAAACAATACCCGAGCTTAATTTATCAGAAGTTTAAATTCAGTTTATGTTAAATAGGCAAAATTTCATACTTGATGAAACTTCATGAAAACAGCTTATGAAGTTGTTTAACGAGAGGGTACAAAATAACGGAAATAGTCTAACTTTGCGAAATGCAAAAAAAAACTATAGCAAATAACACTATTTGACTTTTTAAATTACCATTATTTATTTACTTTAATTAATTCTATTATGCTCATATGAACATGAAAAACAAAACATTTTTATAAACGAATAACACTGTATTTAAAAAATATAAGATATATATTACTGAAACATTCGTTACTCTTAAATCTAACTGACCTTTATAAAATAAAAAATAAATACGATAACCGTATAACGACTTTGATTTTACTACTTACAAGTTACTATAATGAACAGATAATTACCAAATGTTCGAGTATTAAAGAATAATTGAAATATGGCAAGACACCCGGCTTGAGCTTATCAGCGATAGATAGCGGCCATCCGAATTGTCTGCCTACACCGGCACCAGCGTTATCTCATTACCGAGAATTCGTACACAAACACTTGCAGTTATCGCGAATACCTATTTCACAATCGCCGTTGTAAAGAATTTCCAACATGCCTGGAATATACTGGCCATTATCCAGATAATGCTTTACAAATATGGTAAAGATATGCTTCACTTCTGGTTGACCACGTATCTCGATGTAACTAAGTGTTTATCGTAAATAGGAACGTCAAAATGAAATGAGGAACATTCCCTCTTACAGAAAAGTAAGTTGTCTGTCTGTCGGTTTTCTACAGAATGTACTTTGAAGAGTGTACTCAGGAGCTGCATGTACTCATACCACCATCTCCTTTTTCCATCGGAATTCCAGACGCACTACGGGCTACCACCCTTTCTTAGTTGCTATTCCTACCTGTCTCACCAGACTCTTCTAACATCTTTCATAATGCGCACAGCAAAAGAGTGGAACTCCCTCCCTGCATCTGTATTTCCGAGTATTTATAACCCGTCCGTTTTCAAAGCCAGGATGAATAGGCAACTTCTGGGTTAGCTCGTTCCATCGTGGATTCTGTCTTGGCCCCAGGGCTTGATTGGGATCAAGAGCGAACCGATTCAAAATAAAAAAATAAATAAAGAAAGCCAGTTAGTTAACACCTAGCAAACATTCTGGCTTGAATCCAATCAACTAGGAGTACACATCGGAAGTGTAATCAATTTCCATTGCACGTCTCATAGTGTATTGATTATCACTAATTATCACAGTTAAGAGTAACATAATGCAACAATTTCTCCTTTCAATATTTACCGTTATTGCCCCTTGTATTTTCAGCCTTCGTTTCGCAGAAGAGATAATACGAACTTTATGTGAATAATTTCCAAGTAATAAAGAAGTTTTTATAATGCACATGTATATATGTCTCCATAGAAGCAGAGATAACCCTCTTTTACGATTCTCATCAAGCAACGAGGCGCATTTTAACGACATCCAAGGAATAATAAGCCCGCATTTAATACAATTATTCGTTTTATACATAAAAGTAAAGAGAGGATAATGCCTCAGCGTATGTGCGTTAAATTTTCAACAGATAATGTCGTTAACTGCGAACACAAATATTTGAGCACTGCCTATCCTTTACCAAGTTTAGTATGTAATATAGTTAATAAGACTTTTAGGTTTGTTTAATGTGGACCAAGAAATACCCTTGCGGCACTCCTACATTCTCATTTACTAACTTGAACGGTGCTTCAGAAGAAAAAATAGCATACTATTCTTTATAATAAAACGATGTCTACAATGCTGCTTAACTTAATAATAATATTTAGGTCTGATTTATGTTTATATTTATGTCGATAACTTTATAGAACGCCTTTTTAAAATTACGTTAAATAATTTCTAATTATGTTAAAAAAAGTAACTTTAAAATTATAATTTACAAAATATGATTAACGATACAATTGTTGTGATCGCTTTGACTCAATCGTCTCATAAGTAGCAACAAGTGTATTTGTATTGTGATATCCGGAATTTAAAGTCCTTCTA
Source organism: Calamotropha paludella (assembly GCA_927399485.1). Taxonomy (NCBI): domain Eukaryota; kingdom Metazoa; phylum Arthropoda; class Insecta; order Lepidoptera; family Crambidae; genus Calamotropha; species Calamotropha paludella. The sequence continues at coordinate 1,168,904 of OV656820.1, forward strand.
GTTATCTATCATATGTACCTTACACGTTTGCGTACTTTGTGTGTAAGAAATATCTATCCTACTTCATGTCCATTGTTTACGGAGCTGTTTGAGCCGGCTACGTCTATCTTATCATCAAGGACATCAATCTTTTAATATTATACTATCGTTTAAGAATATTTATTGTATTATGCACAGTTAGAAATAGCCAACTTTAATTTAATAACTAAAATATCCAATAAATCACACTAACAAACTTCATTGTTCAAATTAGTAGAAACAATAACTGTTGCCATTATCAACCAGCTTTGTTGTACAATTAGATAAAAATTTACGATAAAACTACACAATCGTTTTCGGTACTTGAAGTCCCTGAAATGTTTGAACCTACAAACATCAGGTGTTTATGTTTACGAGCGGTATATATGTGAGCTGTAAATTTAAATTAGAATTGATGGACTGATCCGTGTAGCGAGACAACTACTTAGGTGTTTGTTAAAGTTCATACCGGGTACAATGGTGATGCAAATTATCTCGATTATGGCAAGGTTGACGTCGGGCGACGGAGGGTTCGTTCAACTGACCGCGAACGATGACACGGGGCGAGCGTCGCGGCGCGCGCCGCCTACCCACGGCCCCATGCGCGTGCGCACCTACCACCCGATCGTCTCCGACAACATAACGACATCCGACACCGATTAACGAGACGATAAACAGACAACTTAGCGCGGCAAAAACGCGGAGACTGCATCACAATAAGTGGTGTGCATCTAACTTCAAAATTTCTCTAATGATTTTTACAATTACGTTTTATTGGTTGGTTAAATTAGAGCTAGTTAATCGCATTACTATGATTCGTTAATCAATTGGAAAAACAAATAGTTAATAAAAAGAAACTTTATCGCCACACTTACCAAATCCTGCTAACGCAAGTAGAGAGCAGTGGCAATCCAAATATCACAAAACACTTCACAATACAACAGAAATTGTAAAATGCAAAAAACAACTTGTCTAAACTTGATAAAACAAGTTCAAAACACGCGTGCGGTCAGCAACAACAATCGGAGCACAGATGTCCGTCGGCGTCGGAAAACCCCTCGGCAACTACGCAACGTAGAGGACGCGTCGTGTAAATATTATTGCATCGGGCTGGACAAAGGTTTTTGTTATCTAAACCGGTGTCAGCGAGCGTGCACCATACGAGCGCACGGCCAGCGGTAGAGCGTGGAGTGAGGCTCGCGCGCCGGCCCCGCCACCGTCTGATAAGCCTGGCGCGACGCCCCCCGGCGACGCCTACGCCCCACTCGGCTCCGGTGCATCGCGGACACCACCGGCCGCCCCTCAACACCCGGACGCCAGACGCCAGACGGGCCCCCGCGCATTATGCACCGCACCCACACGAAATTTCACAATTGCAAGGCACCACCGCGTGTCGCACAAAATCAACAACTTTCGACTCCTTAAAAGACGAGGAAACCACTTGCGAAACTATAGCGGCTGCCAGCCCAGATACTGAGAACAATGAGCGGCAAACAAACGCAGAACCTTTTTAGTGTCCTCCTAATTGGGCTAGAAGTGCGATTGTCAACAAGAAATTCAATATGCAACGCGATCCGCTCGATACATAAACGGAATAATTGAATTAGTGCGAGCAGGTTGAGCACGAGTAGTCGACAGCATCGGCCACCTATGGAGCGATTTCAAAATTACCCCAACCACCGACTGCTTTCTTGTCTCTGAAGTTGAAGCCACAAACCACAAGTGGTTGAAGTAAAACTTCTTAAAAGCAGTAGATCAGTGTTATAGCCTATAAACTCTGCAATTTCACTGCCCAGTATACCGTAACCGCAAACAAAACCAAACAAATATTTTATTTATAAAGTGCACCCCTTCAAATTACTACTATGGTTTAGATACTCGAACGATAAATTCAGCTATATCTTTGTATAGTGCAATCGCTTTTAATGAACCGCAAATGGGGAAGAAAAGACAAAGATGGATTGAGGAAAAACACATACTATTGTAGGTTTGCTAGTGCGTGAAGAAAATACACAAACATGTTTACAAGACAAAAATTGTTAAATTATTCTTTAACTATCAACAGTGGTGGAAATGACAAAGTGTTTCACAAAGTTTGATCACCTGTAGTCTCCAGTGACAGAGTTCAACGTTCGACACATAGCTACGTAACATAGTACCATATTACTTATGAAATAATGATGCAAATGGCGCAAGAAAGGAAAGATAAAAGTTGCAGTCCTTAATAAAGCCTTCGACACTAATGAATCCGGCAAATGTAAAGAACGTCACTTGTGACCTTTTGTAAATGTTCCAGTACACATTACCAACTGCGTAGGTGTAGCTAAATACAAAATTGTTTTCGAAGAATTGCGGTCGGCAAGCAGTCGTTCGAAGCCCATTAATTCATTTGTATTAATGTTGATAATGATAATCGCTGGAGGAACAGCGAACGGGACATGAAAAACATTTCTGGGCCCTATTAAAAAATAAACACGTTGCTTAAAAACTGAACAAAACCATTATTTTTGTAATGCAATAAAGAACGAAGTATGTTTACAATAAATAATTTAGCATCCTACCTGAGGAGTCGGATATGTGGTTGTTTTTACAGGCGTATTTTTAAACATATAGCAATTTGGCATTGTAAACAAAAAATCGTTAAGAATAGATCATTAAAAAAAATAAACAAGTAGAGTCTTAATTAAATCCAAATTAGCTAACGCCCGTTTTGAAATAATTCAACAATTTCCTCACAATAAAATACACATATTCAATGCTAAAAACAAACTTATTAAAATATGACAAGAATGTTCAATACCAAATAACATTCAAGAATAAATTAGCTTCGTGTGAGCAATAAGAGATGCATGTAAATTGAACAAAATGTCGTAAAGAAAAATTATTGCGCGTCAATATAAATTCCTTATCCTAAAGCTGAGCGAGGTATCAAAAAATGATTTAAATAACATTGACGACGGACTTCGCCAGAGCTGTAAACATTTACGAGTGCATTACACTCGGCGGGTCGCTTGCATACCCGAGCAAATTATCCCCTCATGCAATTTACACCATCAGAATTATTTGTGACTAATGACAATCCACGGAACAATGTATTCCAAAAAACCGTGAAGTCGTCGACGGTACACCGAACGAGAATACCAATCAAAATATTTCTACACGATGGATGATATAAAAAGTTTAGATGGTTAGGAGTTCAGAAAAAATGATCTCCCATTCCTTTTGTTGAATGAAATCAATGTCATATAACTCATACTGTCAGCCGAGAAATCTGGTGAGGCTTGTAAAGCCCAAATAAATTACGAGATTAATCTTTTCAAATAATTTGACCTTTCCATCTGACGAGGGTTCATTAAATAATGGCGTCGGTATTGGAAGTGCAGTTATTGTGCCGTCTATCAAGTATTCCGTTGTAGGCGCGCGTCATTATTTCGAACAGGAATACCCAAATAGATGGTAGCAAAGATAAGCTCGAAACGAAATCGTGTGACGGTCAAGTTACATAAACGACAATTGTTAAAAGGATAAATAAATACTGTAATGAATATCAAAGTACACAATTTATACTTTTCACGGCCATAATAACGTCTTTGTGTTGTAATTCGATGTATCGATTATGATGTCCATAATTAATATTTGTAACAAAACAACCGGCCGAAGGAGTCAATTACCAACCTTAAGACCTGACCGTGCAATATTATGTAAATCAAGCGTAAATGTAGGTCTCAACTCAATACTTTACACTAACAATGATACAATACAATGCACGTGCGTTTATAGTGCAACTGTAAGCATGACATCTTTTAATAAGGCACTAGAGGCGGAAACGTAGCAAAATGTTAGTAATGTACGGGGCTGTAAGCACGATTCTTGCCCATAATCGGAACAAGGACTCCGCAGCTGCGGTAAATATCAGAGCTCCGCGCTTATTATTGTGACGTAATTATTATCGCGCTGTGGAACAAAGAAAATTAAGTTCGCCAATGGACACGATGGAGCCTTTGTTTGAACAGCTTTATGCACAATGATGCAACTGCATTTATGCAAAATAGGATTAGATACCTTTGAGCACCTTATCGATCCTATAATCAAGTGACCCGACCAAACAAACAATTCGCCCCTTCGGATGCCGTGCGAGCCAATCTTATGAGTCACCCTGAACCCGAGACCTAGCCTGGAATTTCAATTTCTCTTCAATAACGGAGTTCCCGGACCTTGGCAAGCGAAAGCAATGGTCGACCGCAGTAAGTGTCCACACCGTAGATCGTAAAAGTTTTTATTTGCGGCATCTTTGGTCAAAACTGTTGTTCTTTATTATGACGAAGTCTTCACTTTTGTTAGCGTTCAAAACAGTACTTCAAATAGATGTTTCGTGGAAGAAACAGTTACTGTCAACAAAAGCTCAACTGTTGCAAAAAATGTGTTTTTATGCAAGTTTTTCTAAACGGATTCTCCAAACAGTAATCAAGGCTCTTTGTTTTGTATTCCTTTTGAAATATGGGAGCCGTTATAAGTGCTCCTAGCTTCTAGTTTCATTAATCAAAACAAATTTTGACCCCAATTCTAAATGGATTTTCTCTGATACATTATTCATTTAATCTTTTAAAAAGTATGGTAAGTACCGACTTAAGTGAACTGTTTAAAAAAAGCTGTATATCCGAAAGCGGTATACTTCCAATACGATATTGACACTTACCTGTACGTTGACTCGCTTAAAATAATTAATGACAATCTTCAAGTCAAATCAATAGACATGTGAAATCAACCCTTTAATTACGTCTATTGTATATAATTTATATTTACACAAAAATATTAAAAAACCGATATTATGATAGATATATCAAATATTTATAGACGAGCAACTTTATAGCTATCGGTACATAATCAAAGTATGCCTGACATTAAAAACACACGTTTTAAAAACGAAGAACGAACCAAGAAAGTAATTGCAACATGCCACAAAAAAGTTAAGGATTTTAAAATGCATTCAAACTTAATCTCTTAAGTAGTCATTCCTACTTTTCACTGGTCTTTTGTTATCAACTTTGAGAAACAATAAAGACTTCAAAACGAAACGAGAAAGACAATACCAAACGTTTCGTGTAATGGGTCAAAATGGATAACCAACCAGTTATCTCGGAGACAGGTAATAAAGAAGTCACTGTTGCTCTTTATAGGGTTTTATTGTTACTGCTTGTGCAACTACATAAAAGCTCTGAGGTTTATGATCCCGCTGTGGTGGCAACCACTTTTGCCCAAAGAGAAAATCTATTGTTATCCGAATAGAATTGCAACAAATTGTAACTTTATCTATTCGTAAACTCCTGCCCACTGATGACTATTATTTTTTTATTTACATCATTCTACATTATCTTACGGTACGCAGATAAAGTCCATAAGCAGAGCGCACGTATTAATTAACTACTAGACAATGTGTTTACTAGTAAAGTGTCACAGACCACCAAGATTTGTAACTTTAACGGCGCAGTAGATGCTCTCACGAATGCCTCGTGTCTGACGTCAGTGCCAGCCGCAGGTGAGCACATTTTTTTACCTACATCGCGTTCTTGGAAAACTCGAAATATAAAAACGAGGAAATACAAAGAAACGTGTAAATTGAAGTGTTTCCCATATACGAAATGTTTGACCACTTGCTTGTTTTAGAAAAGAGATCGGTGATTAAATTACTACAATGAGGTGAATCCGTTGCTTATACCGCGAAGTTATCAATGGTTCGAGCATATGGCATCCGCATGGCAGTTCATTACAGACAATAATGTCGCAAATAAGTACAAATGGTTTACTTCCGATGATCGACGATGATTCACAGTGTTCTAAGAATTTTGCATCAAGATTACCTAATCCCCGTGTAGTGTGCCGTGGCAGCCTCAAACAGGTTTTAAGACGGCTCTATGAGAAATAGATTATAAATATTGTCCCACAGTCGTATTCAGGTCAAGATAGCAAAGTCACGGTGCCTCCGCGTACAATATCGCCTAACTAATCGATTCTACGTCAACTATTAGGCTAAATTGTCAACATCCGGCGCACACTTACGTTAGTTACATACAGCTAATAGGTGTCGTTCTATCAAACACATCTGTTGGGGTCTTCGAGGTCAATTATTACTTAACAGCTTAACGTTTCAACTGGGCGACTGCAATTGTTTTTAACAAGTTCATATAGCTTAAAGATCACGTAATGCCGAAGCGAAAACTTGTTTTAGAGGAATGTTGTAAAAAGGATCTATAACATTTTTTTTAACGTGAATAAAAAAGCGATTGACCGCTATCTCGCTAGGATGTGACGCGCCTGCTTAGAAGATATTCACTCGTGACTTAAAGAGCCCTAAATTGTATTGATCAGAAAACACAGACAGAGTTCCACTCTTTAGCGGTACGGATTACAAAATTGGAACCAAAACGCTAAGTGCGACTCTTTTTTATATCAACCATATATCGATGGCGCCTATTTGTAAGTCTGGTTGCCCGCGCGTATGAAGTTTCGAAACAGGTAAAGAAGGTTGCATCGCGGGTGGCGTGAGGGGAATCCCCGACGGAGGTGCGTTCTCGGAATCCGAGGAGAAATTTCATAAGCGTGCAATGTAGGTCGAACCAGCCGGAATTGCGGTTGCGTCGGAAAGGTTGGCTTGCCTTGCCCGCCAGCCGGCAGCCGCGCCACCGAGTCCGGTTGCGCTTGCGCAATTGATAGCCTCGTTTATCAGATCCTAAAAGATCAGTTGTTTCTAGAACAGTTGAAGCAGAATTTTGCAATTCCTTCGAGCAGGATACTTATGGCTTGCAATTGATAATTGGCCCTGCTCTTAGTAATCTGCCGCTACAGTGATTTAGTATGTAAATGATACTTTTATATTCAAAGAAATATTATAATAAAAAACAAACTACTGGTCTGTCAAGGTCTCGGTAGCTTAATTGGAAGAGTACCGACCCAGATAGCGAGGGGTTATGGGTTCAAGTCCCGGCTAACACCTGAAGACATCAGACTTATTTTGTTGTAAAAATAATCTTTACATATAACAATATTGTACACTTGATGATTAATTATTATACTAATTGACGAACGTGTTCATTACGTCTTAGAAATTACTACATTTCGTTTAGTATGGCGGTTAAATCCATTAGGAAAACCCAAGGATTCCATTCATGCATATAACTTGTAGCAATTTTCGAAAGTCAACAACTCTGTGGTTTTGTGACGTTCCTCGTGTTTTTCTGTTAGTTACGTTTATAACTACTTTATTGCTATTAATTACGTAATGTTTATTTGTGTTTGACATCATTTTATATAGGTCTGCTTTAAACAAAAAAAAATACTAAATAGTTACTTTTACTAATCTATTATATAGTCATTGAGCTGTCAATGTCAAAATCGTAATATTAGGGGTTAAAGTATGAAATTGCCGATTTGTACTGAAAATCTATATTGTTTATTTTTTAAATTTTTAACAAATTTATTTAATCAAAATAGTTGCCATTATTATCTATACATTGCTGCCATCTAATGGGAAGGTCATTAATGCCTTTGCGATAGAATTCCGACGATCTAGACTGCACAAACTGTGTGAAAGCATTTTGTACTGCCTCCTGGGAAGAAAACTTCTTGTCACGTAGATAATTGTCCAAATCACGAAAAAAATGGTAGTCCGTTGGAGCAAGGTCTGGTGAATACGGAGGATGACGAATGGTTTCTAACTGCAGTTCCTGAAGGGTCAAAATGGTTTCTCGTGCTGTGTGAGGTCTCGCGTTGTCGTGGAGCAATAATGGTGAAGATCGATTCATGAGTCGGGGCTGTTTTACTGCTAGTTTTGTCAACATGGTTCGGAGTTCGGCACAATAGACATCTGCCGTTATTGCTTGACCAGATCGGAGAAAACTATAGTGAATAACACCATGCTGAGACCACCAAACAGTTACCATTACCTTTTTATTGGTAAGTTTTGCTTTAGGACACTGTTGTGGCATTTGACCTGGGGTCAGCCATTGCATTTTTCTTTTCCGGTTATCATAAAGAATCCACTTTTCATCACATGTTACAATTCGATCCAATATTCCTTCATTTCTGTACCGGTTCAACAAGGCAACACAAGTTTCAACACGCGTTTCTTTCTGCAGATCAGTCAAATCATGAGGCACCCATTTTTCGTATTTTTTTATTTTATTGATTTGACGCAAGTGAGTCAATATTGTGGGTAAGGTAACGTTAAACCATGCCGCTAATTCCTGGGTACTTTGACTAGGATCGGCTTCCACTATCTCTCTTAATTCATCGTTATTTACCTGTGTGGGCGGTCTTCCTCGTGGCTCGTTCTTTAAGTCGAAATTTCCATCACGAAAGCGTTTAAACCAAAATCGCACGGTGCGTTCATTAGTAGACCCCTCTCCAAACGCAGCATTGATATTGCGGGCTGTTTCTGCCGCGTTAGTTCCGCGTCGGAACTCGTATTCAAAAATAACTCGAATTTTCGCAGTATCCATCTTTCTTGTCTAAATTGAATAACAAAAACAATTGAAAGTCGATATTCAAATGTTTTACATTTTTTAAAAAAAGAACATCATAGAAACCATTTAAAAAAAGTTTCATTCGAAAACCTCAAACCATGAAGATTCTATGTCAATTCAAAGAACCTATTGCAATAAAACGGCAATTTCATACTTTAACCCCTATTATAATAATATTTCTTACAATCACACCTATTAGCCTAGCCCAAAGAGTACTGTTATTGTTGTGTTTTAGATACTAGGTAACGGATAGACATACACATATGATATATAGATATGTAATACTTTTATAAAAACACACATGACTCAGGTACAAATGCTCTCATTCATTATTCAAACATCTGCCCCTTCCGAGATTCGAACCCAGGACCGTCGGTGGGAAAGGCAGGATCGCTACCGTGTGCACCAAACGGTCGTCGAACATTATCAAATAATGCTACATAAAAATATTTATATTTAAATAAAAAAATATTAAAAGAGGGCCTTTTTTTTTTTTTTTTTTAAATCAGGTAGTTAGAAAAAGGAAATGTCGATACGCCGCTTACGTAAAAAAACAAGCAAGTTTTTTTCCATTATAACGTTGGTTACGTGACTTAAGTCACAAACTACTTATTTATACAAACATAGAAGTTTTAAAACTTAGAAAGTGACCCGTGTGTTATTTTATTTGAAGTTTATTAAATTGCAAAATAGTACCTACATGAAATTGTCGAATTTACAATATAATTGGCAGAATCTTATGGTCGCAGCTGGTAGCGAGTTCGTGGAACTCGGTCGCGCGGTTCGTTGGAGTGGGGGGGAATGACGTCACCCGATGACGTCACCACTCAGGCTATCTATGACGTCACGGTTATCACTGCCAATGCTGACACTCCCATGCGTGAAAAATACGCTACAGGAATCTATCAAACGTACTAGCCAGATATATAATTATGATATAATTTATCGTCTTGCTGTTTATAAACTTACTACATAGTACATAGTAATTACCTACAGAGTGGTGGTACTTTATTATCTAAAAGATATTTTTGCTTTTAAAATTATCGCTCAGTCGTCCCGTTATCTTATAAGCAGTTAAAGTAACGCCATCTATGTTGGATGGAAGAAAGTTTTAACTTATTTGACAATAAGTGCTTTGAGTAAGCACCAATCATCTAATTTATTAAACCATGTGCATATTCAATACGTCAACAGATAAATCGATACACAAATAAAATTTGGTGCAAGACAGTCAATAAAAAAGATAACAATGAAATTAAAATGCGCAGTTTTTTTAACTGCGTACCTACATAGTTCGGTGGGTTTTTTTAGTAGCCATTTTAGAATTTAGCATAGAACGACTATAAAAGTATATTAAAACATTAGTTACAGTTAAAAAACCTAAATTGTTACGCAAATTTTATTATACACTAGTTATACAATCGAGCGAAAAGCGCAAGTTTCACATCCTTGTAGCATAAACGTCTGACAGAGATTTGAAAGTCGCTAAAGTAGTATGCAATGCAAGGATATTGGGGAATTCCGAATGCCAATCAACTGCTAAACAAAACCTAAGGTTGAATTAGGCAAAACCTTATTAGAATTAATCATAAATTTACAGAAATTAAGCTGTTAACAATGACAGGAAAATATTTAAATATGATTATTTTCTGAATTCATACAGATGATATAATTTTAGTATAACTAAGTGTAAATGCATAGTTGTAACAGCATCAGTTACCACTAACAATATAGTAACAAACAAATGTATGGAACTTTGCCAATTTAGTGGTTCATTATACGAACTAACAAGAATTATTAGAGCTTCATTCGCTGAATTGTCGATTGAGACATTGTAATAATCAGTAAGCAAAGTTAAAAAAATCATAAAAAAATGTGTGAGGTTATTAATTTTCATATGAGAAATCTTAACAAACATTGTGTAATTTTGAGAAATCCAGACGGGCGTAGAGAAATCGAGAAAAACAAAGTTCAAGAAAAATTCGTAGTACGTATTACAGTGGTGACTTTGTACACTTACCAAAGGCTTATTGTAATCATCGTTCTGGTAGTCGAACATCGTAGCGAACATCAGACTGTCGTCCTGCTCGCTATTGGTGAGGTAGTACGGCACCAGCTGAGACATGAAGGCTGGTTTCCACAACAAATAGTCCAAACAAAATATTCACTCTCAAAAAGTTTATTGAAAACAACACAACGCAAAAAAGTTCGTGAAACTCGCCGTATCAAATCACTTATTGATAAGACGATGAGTCATCTAAAAACTTCATGGACTAGGAACGCGCGTTCGGCTAGAATGGTTAATGATATCAGACTGAGTCAGTTAGCTCGGCCGCGGCCGGTTTTGTACGGCTGCAAACAACACCGCGCACGCGCAAAACGCGAACACAATACCGAAAGGTAATATAACCAAGTATTCCAACAATCCGCCTATTGAGCCAAATTTTTTAGGTTCCTCGATGGAAGTTAACTTTCGATGATTCAGGGAATAGTTTTTTCATGACACCGGAATTTCCGACTATCACTTCAGAACGCTGCCAAATAACATAAGAGAAAGATTGATTTTACGATGTATTTTCAAATGAGGACATAATTTCTATGTAACTGCTATTATACGCACATGGAACAAATGTTGACTCAATCAATTGAAAACAATTTAAGTAGGTCATTTTCTTTAGCTATAACAAAGCTCATCGAGTTGATAAACAAAAGTTGGATTGTGGATCACAATTGAAAGCCACATTTCCCTTGGTGGTTAGATAGAACAGATAGGTTAAAGAAGTACATACAACGATGATTCATTTGAGATTCAGGACAATGAAGAAGCAAACATGGACAATGCAAAGAATCTACCAACATTTTCAATTATATTAGCACTTGCGGTTACAGGGCGGGGCGATATATGCCCACGCGACTCTACGCCGATGAAAGTTCAATGGCACACAATAAACAATGAATATTAATATAAAAAAAACGTTAAATTTATTCAGTAATTTGACACTATGACACGTCCCTGTAAAGTAAACGCACAAGAATTGCTCAATCAATATAGAAAGATAATGACATTATAAAAGTTCCTCTAAATATGGAGAAATAATTGACACGGTTGCAACGCTTTGTAATATATTGCTCAATTGCCGACGGTCCAGGATTCGAATCCCGGATTGGGCAGACGTTTGTGTAATGAATATGAGCATTCGTACCTGAGTTATGGGTATTTATATATATATATATATATATATATATATATATATATATATATATATACTTCTATAAATATTACACATCTATGTATGTCTATCCGTTACCCTAGTATCCATGACGCAAGCCTTATAGTGCTTACTTTGGGCTAGGCTAATTGGTCTGATTATAACAAATAATTTTATAGATTATTATTAAATTAATAAATAAAGTAGATGGAATAGTCAAAATCTGTTTGAAAAATTATACTACAAGTTTTTGTAAAAACAGGATTACAACCAATTTTTATTTGAGACTTCGATATTTCGACGCAGTTGTATGCGCTATCGACACGGTAAATGACAATAATCTTGCAAGTGCAACTGCGCCAAAAAAATTAAGACCTCGATTTTAAAAATGATAATTATACTATTTTAAATAATTAATATTAATGTGAGTGACCATAAAATAATAAGTTTCTAAAGTTGCTAGTTATTTTTTACAGTGAATAGGTAAGCGCTTGACCGCTATCTCGCCCGATAGTAAGCGACAATGCGATCTAGGATATGACGCGCATGCCTAGAGAGAAGATACCTATTCATTCGTGACTCTGAATTGTATTTGTCAGGAAACACAGACTTAGGCTAAGAATTTCATATTTAAGCGGTACGGATCACAAAATTGGATTCAAAACGCTCAGTGCGACTCTTTCGTATATCAACATAACTCCTTAAACGCACTATTGCATATATTCTGTGAAAATAGCTAGTTGCATACTTATAAGCGTTATTTGCTGACACAGGTTTGAAGGCATACACGTCAAATTGTATATCGATGTTACCCATATCAACGATGATGAAGTTTATTTAGTTCTTACACCCACATTACACATTTAAATAAAACAACTTTTTTTTTACGGATTTTACGCATAATTTATTTTATATTTAATCCTGACGATTCCTTTACACGAGCCGAGACTTGTGCTACTAAATAAAAATGCAAAAATAAAACAATTTGATTTATATAAAAAAATTAACAATTAGGAACGTGCCCGATTAAAATATTGTGAAGGTAGTAGAAAATATATGACTACCATTGCAGTGATCACGGCTCCTGTAAAGGAGTCGAAACGTCAAGATTAAAAATAAAATAAATTATGCGCAAAATTCGTAAACATTATGTTTTATTTAGATGATGAAGTTTATTCAAATTCAGTAGATAAATTAAAATTTCAGCAGCAACAGCTAAAGAAATAAAACCCAAGGAATAGCAGAAACTTGATAAAAAGTGGGCTAAGAGGTGACACACAGACGGACAACGTGCTTGACCTAAATATAAGGGTATGGATGGCCGTGAAGACAAATATGGAGAACTAACAATAATAAATTCCATTTAACACTGAATCAACTTATGGTATGTTTTAATACTAAGACACGATGTAGTCAATTGAAATTAGGTCAAAAATATATGAGTTATTATGTTACTTAGCATATATTTAAACTACTTTGTGGATAAACAGAGCAATTAAACCAACACCGCAAAAGGAAAATAACACATAATGGTTTTTACACTTTAGTGGCAGTTTAGTGGTTTACATATAGTATATATAATAACTAGTTGACCCGGCCAAGCTTTATATATAATTTTATATAATTATAATATTTTATGTTATAAATTAAGATGAAACCTTTCCTAACCTAAGTGGAAACAAATTTAGCAAAATTTAAAACTAACAATAAAATCAGTTGAGTAGTTAGGGAATTCTTCGCGATCAAACACTGTGACAGGGATTTTTTTATATATAAATTTAATCGTAAAAATTAGAGAGTGGACTTTGGCATCCTATAAAGTGTTCGATTTTAAAGAATTATTGTTAGAAATATATTGTACAATACAGTAATTTAATAGTAAAATACTACAAAAATCCACTTGGCTCACAAGCTATTCTCAGGCGAGATTCGAACCCGCAAACTTCGAATGTCCAGTCCAATGCTGTCCCAGTTGAAATTGTAATCGAAGTCGCGTCGTCGAAAACATGTGATCCGAAACGATTGTTGTAGTATTTTTCCATTAAAATATTTTATCATATAAGATAAACAGATTGTATCTTTTGATGGTATCCCGACTTTTAGTTATTATAATTATTACAACGCTTTTTAATGATGAACGAATAATTGAATATAACATATTATAATATTGAATATATTCAAATACACTTAAAATAAACTCTAAAAGAAGTTGTTAGATAAAAGTCGATTAAGTCATAATTTAAGTTTATAAGTCTGTAGCCTTACATAGGTGACGTAAATGTTATGTTGATTTTTTTTATATTTATCGATAAATTATTACTGATGTACCAATGTAAAGGCTCAAAGCATACAAGATTTAATTTTAACAATTTCATAGTGTGTTTATAGTTAAAAATGCGAATAAAAAGATTAGGTAAATTAAAGTTATATATTTCATGCATAGGTACCTATGTACCTACTATATTTAGTTATTTACTAACACATTTTGGACGACCATTACCTTATTCTTCTTATGTTCAAGGAATGGAAACGGCTAAAATCCTGCTTTTCGCAACGACGATCCTGGATACGAGTCCACTACGAGAAAATATTTGTGTGATCAATACGAGCATTTGTACCTGAGTCATGGGTTTATATATATTCCTACCAATATTAAATATATATGTATCATCTAAATGTCTATCTGTTACTCTAGTATCCACAATACAAGTCTTATAGTGCTTTATTGGGCTAGGCTAATTGGTGTCAATGTAAATAGGTCGATGCAGACGCTAAGCATAAAGCTTCCCTAGCACCATTTATTGGAGCGGAGGGTAATACTAAAAAAAAATCAATAATGTTTAGTAAATTTTAAATTACATAAGAATGAAATCTTTCAAAAAGCGCCGTTTTTTGTGTCAATGGGAAATCCTATAAAGCCAACGTTTTTTGGTTATAACTTTTTTATTTTTGCGAATTTCAAAACTCCGTCACGATCTAGTCCTAAATGTGTTGATCCAATTCCAATTCAAAATATATTAAAACCGGTTAAGAACTTGGGAAGTTATGGCGTAACAGACATTGCGTCATTGAAGCTGATCCATGGGATATCCGCTCCAAAAAAAAAATTTCCTTTTGTCCAGCCAAAGGCGATGCCACGCTGTCTGATGTCTCATCAACCCCTTACTACGAATTTAATCATAAGTGCGTTATCTTTAACGTCAACAACAATCGTAGTAACGCATGGATCTGTTTGTTGACTTTACAGGAAATTCTATATCAATAACTCCGCGAAACGACGAGTACTGTAATCCGTTTTCCTTCTGTTATCAGTTGTAGCTACAAATAAACTAGTACACATCATTATACATTATAGCAATTGGGCGTGGCATCGAATCCGGATCTCAACAAACACATAGCAAGCATAGACAAAAGGTAGCTAGCCTATCCCCTAGTTATAGGATACATTTCGGAGAGTGTGCAAAAGAATTGCACAACCTTCTTCCACCGTTTACATTTTTTCATGTGGCAAGCAGACTTCCAAATAGGCCCCACCATTATATGGTTGATATACCAAAGGGTAGCACTAAGGGTTTGCTTTCCAATTTTGCGATCCGTACCGCTAATGAATGGAACTCTTTGCCTAAGTCTGTGTTTCAAGTCACGAATAAATAGGTATCTTTTTGGCAAGCGCGTCATATCCTAGATCGCATCGTTGCTTACCATCAGGCAAGATAGTGGTCAAGCGCCTGCCTGTTTAATATAAAAAAAACATACATTGTGCTATGGCGTTAAGAAACATCGACATCGACGACCACAACACTCAGACTTATAGCCAAAAGCCAATATAGAAAAGATCGTTTACTATATTTATTCGGCTGGGGATCGAACGCGGGACCTCGGAGTGACTTTACCATGAAAAACGGTACTGTAAACACTCGATCACGGAGGTCACAAAAAAATACATGTTTTTCCTGAGTTTGAAAGGCCACATAGCCTGGTTGTCAGTAATTTCTTAACTCGAAAAAACTATACGATCTTGGATGTGACGCGCCTGCCTAAAAGATACTTATTTACTCGTCACTTGAGGACCCCTAAATTCTATTTATCCGGAAACATTAGATCTCGGTAATGGAAGCCCATAATACCTACATAATACGTATCAGAAAACCTAGTTAATACGTATCAGAAGAACAAAAAATACTGAGGTAATAAAAAAAGAGTTAAAACTTTTCCAACTACCGTTACGGCAATTCAAAAGCGATCGATCGCTCGTAAAATTAATGGATAACCAACAGCGATCTAATCGCGACAGTTCCCGGTACCGTTGTAGTGGAATTCTATTGAATCACACGGTCGAGGGCGGCGGTTCAAGGGCGGGCGGGGGCACGCGACGTTCCGCTAGTTCAGGGGCTGATTCTCGGAATCAGCTGACGGCGTCACTACTAGAAATAGCAATGGTATCACTCTCGCCCGTGTTAATCCAACGCTCGTGGATTATTAATGGTCGCGCTATTGAAATTTGATATAAACTACGCAAAACCTATGGTCCAGAAAATGAAAAACTTGGATGTAAATGTTAATATTCCATACTCCATACCTTAAACGTTAACGTTCCATCCATCGGACAACCAGACTTGGAAATAGGCGTCACCATTATATTGTAGACTAGCGGCCAGTCCCGGCTTCGCACGGGTGGACAAAATTCTTTAAATTTTTCTAGCATTAAATATAGCCTATGTTACTCAGTGTGAATGTAGCTTTCCAATGGTAAAAGAATTTTTGAATTCGACTAAGTAGATTTTGAGTTTATTCATTGCAAACATACAAAAATACAAAAAAAAACAAATCTTAACTTTTTAAAATATTAGTGTAGATATACCAACGAGTCGCACTAAGCGTTTTGGTTCCAATTTGCGATACGTACAGCTAAGGAACTCTTTGCCCGAGTCTGTGTTTCCTGACAAATACAATTTGAGGTCTACAAGTCACATAGGCAAGCGCGTCACATCCTAGATCGCATCGTCGCTTACCATCAGGAGAGTTAGTGGTCAAGCGCCTGCCTATCTTTATAAAAAAAAAATTACGTGTCACAGTGTTTGACCGCAACGTATACAGAAATTGCACGACCGATTTTTTTTTTCATTTTACTGGATTTGTTCCAATTTAGGGCATAGGATAGGTTTCATTTCATTCACAACCAAAAAAAACAAAATGCTAATTGTAATAACTGAGCTACAGCGTCGCGTGGCCGGGTCAGCTAGTTTAATATAAAAATATAAAAAAAATAACGTTTACTTGGTTAGTATATGAAATGAAAATAACTTTATTCAAATGCACTTAAAATAAGTTGTTTGGAATCGTCCAACATTAAGAACGTCTTTTAAGACAAGAATTGGCGCAAGAGACTCGTCAGCTTCCCACCAACGACATTTACAATATTATACGTCGTCACCATACATAATGCACTCTAAAATCTAATATAAGAAAGCATAACTACAAAGAAACTCTTAAAACAACTGACAGACATGATTTGAAAAAAAAAAAAATATCGAAAACTATTTGAAAACTAGCCAACACGTCTATAAAAATATCAAATCTTTACTTAAGTATTTTTAAGTGTTATTTTAATATTTTCAATATTAAAATATTACACAGTAAAGAATAATGGCGTGTATTTTAACAAATTGCCAATTAAAAAACTAATGCTGAGCTGAGATGGTCTGTGTTGTCAATGTCAAATAGCGAAGGGTAATTTCCATTCTGCCTAGAAATGGTCAGATAATTAAATGTTAAAAATTGAAATGAATATTTACTTTTAAATTGTTAGAATTTTATGTTACAACCAAATATTAACGAAAGATGGTACAATGATAAATCGTAAAATAAGTTTCAATTTAATATAAAATAAAATAAAAGGGAAAATAAAGTCGCTTTTTTATTATTATATTTTTGTTTCAACCAATAAAAACAGGAGGTTACATAAATGAAGTTGCCGTATTTCGCATACAAAAACGAATTATATATTCGTTGATAGCAACATCTTTTTTTTTTAATTTTACGGCTTTGGCGGTATTCATTTTGTCCTATCATTATAGTCTTCACTTATTTTATATTAAAGTGTGCATGTCAAAATGTTAAGAGGTACGTTTTTGACGGCTTTTTTTTTCAAGTGACTCGCATACCGGTTAGTAGCAACGCAACTCCGAAGTCCCGGGTTCGATTCCCCGCCGATCAATCAATGTAAAAAACTTTTATATATCGGCTCCGATCTACACATTTTGTTTGCGGGAAACTACCCCGGAAACGTATTCATTCATAATTATCAAGTTCCGAACACTCTTCTATACTTACAAATATTATCTTTGGCCTTTACAATTTTAGTGGGCAAACAATGTGTGATCTCACTAGTTTTCTGAACGCTTCGCCGGTGAAAATAGTACTTACATCATCATCTAACTGTGTCTGAGTCGGTAAAATCATAATATCTTCTGTCTCATGTTTCTTTTTTAATAAAATGTTGAATATATTTAATTTTATTTATTATTACAATGCCATATTTTTCATAAAATAGAATATAGAATATATAATATATGTTTATTTTAAAAAACAATGTCATGAGCATGTTGTACAACATTTTGATTCTGGTTATGGATATTATGGTTATGGAAGGTTATGTCATACTTGACAATATAACGGTTGAGGTAATCGTAAATCTGTCGTAAGATAAAAAATTAGATACGTAAAGTTATAAAGAAATAATAACAAGAAAAAAAAATACTTTTCTTAGGAATCAGGCGATAATCACCCGAATAGTGTTTTCTTCAGATCAGATCACTATCTGGGCAATTACTCTACCTTTTTAACGTTCTACGAACGCTATGGACATGATAATGTAGTCAATGGACGGCGACGTCATTAAAAAATATATTATTATTACATTTATTTATTATTTTTATTTACCCAATTTATTATTGTATTGAACTATGTATGGGGCGTTCTACTTTTTTACCGACAATGGTCTGTCCTTCGTCTCATTATGGCATCTCGTTGGAGTATTGATATTCAGGATTTTTTTATTTCGGTTCGAATAAACGTCCATATTTTTCTTATCTATTAATATATTATGTAATTTTTCGTTTGTTTTCCGTAGAATGACGTGATAGTGATGGTAAACCGAAATGTGGTCTTCACAGAAAAAGGCCACTCTGTCACATATTTTTTTTAAAACCAACATTAAAAAAGAATTAATATTTGCCGCAAAGGAAACTTTAATTAGTCTTAATGGCAACACTGATGCAATTTCTTGTAAATTCCACACAGAAACCACAATTATGTATAGTTCAAAAAAACCATTTTTTTTTTTTTTTTTTTTTTGCCTGTAAAGTCGGTTTTACGGGCGAAGATTTTACGTGACAACGTCTTTTTCTCGGTAGAATATTTATTGATATGAATATAATTAAATTGCACAATGCGCGCGGCAGACCGATCATAGTTGAGTGGGAGAGAGACGCAAGGCATTCGGCGGGCCTCTCTCTCGTTCGGTGACTCATCGTAACGTTACCGAGCGTTACACTTTTTCATAAGTGACTCCCAGCCGCAACCTAATTTAAGACGTTGTCACGTCAAAACCAAAAAAACAGAAAGACGTCGTTTCACTGTCGGTAAAAAAGAAAAACGACTCGTATGTTTTTTTTTTGTGATATTGTTATAATATCTTGGTAAATCTAGCAATTAACATTTTACCGCCAAAACGATCTTGTTGATTTATTTATTTTAGTCGGAACACCAACAGCGTTTCTTATACAACTAATGGAATGAAAACTATGTATGGGCAAAGCTATTAACAGGTATTCGCATAAAATATATAAATATACTAGTTGACCCAGCAACGCGTTGCTGCGGCTCAGTTATTTATAACAAATTGAACATTTTTTGTTATATATTAAAATGTAACCTATGTCCTAAGTTGATACAAATCCTGCAAAATGAAAAAAAAAGTCATCAAAATTGGTTGAGTGGTTTCAGTTCTTTGCGATCAAACAATTTACAGTTTTATAAATAGACTGCTGACCCGGCCACGCGTTGCTGTCTTATGATTAAAAATGAAACCTACCCTATGTCCTAAGTAGGAACAAATCCAGCAAAATGAAACAAAAATCGCCAAAATCGGTTGAGTAGTTTCGGAGTTCACAGCGATCAAACAATTTTTATATATACAGATTTATAGATAGAGCTATAGATTTCATACATTTATAGCTGGGCGCTGGGCGATGCATCGCGTTTTGTATAGATTGACGCGAAAAGATACACTAGAAATTGAGTTCAAATATACCCCTGCTCCATATTTCTCACTGGTAGAAATATTGACATTCTTTTCCCCTTCCCAAATTTATCCCCTTGAGAAACTCTTGGGGAACAATTCGCCTAGTGTTGCAGTATTTTAATATTTTCAGATAACATGGTTTTCGAATGAAGAAATGTTTATTCATTTCCTGGTATTAATTTGTTTAGTTCAGAGCAGTCCTACCGATCATACTAGGTATATTACTAGACAAAATGCAGCAAAGGCCCTACTTAACATAAATTACATGAAATTTGTATTTTTAACGTAGGCGCAAACAGTGCTTGCCCAAGCCCTTATCGACTTGCTAATTAGGTACCCTGAAGAAGCCGTGGGTTGGCTGGCGCTGAGACGTTTAACCTACGCCCTTGTTTTATGCAACTGACACTTAGTATAGCTGGAAATCAAAGTGTAATTCAATATTGTGACCAATATTCAAATCACTTAGAGTTTTTGAGGTCTAATAAAGTTGGATTAATGGGGGTTTTACTATCATTTTGTGATGCTAAAAAGTTATTTACTAAGGAGCAGATTTATCCAAGATTTTCTAATTATATGTCATATTATTTTTCTTAAGTATTTGTAAAGTTTAAATTCAATATTTTTTGTAAAAAAAGGAAGTTTTACATTTTATTTTGAAATACTGACAAAAAAAATTGTTAGAATTACAAACGCGAAAAGTCTTAAAGTAAAAAAAAATATACTGATTGTTGATTAAAATAGTATATCAAGTTGCTTAGCATGAGATATGACAAGACGGAGGGGGTTGAAGAAAATGTTAGGTTCGCAGTTTTTTTTTTTATTATTTCTTCACTTGACAGGTCTTAAAACGTTATCCTTTGCTTCATTACTTTTAACGTATATATTCATTGTATTTTTAAAATCAAAAATATTTCAAACTGTAAAAATAATTTTAATCACGATATCATTTATGGGGGGCCGTCACTTAGCGTGACAAAGGGGGAGGAAGGGGTTCAAAATGGTTAAATTCCACGCGATGTATTTCATGGACTTAATTTTTTTTGGAAAAATTCTGATAAAAGCAGTCAGTTAGCATCTTAAAAGATTTTTAGTAAAGTTTGCTCTTTAACAAAAAAAAAAGTATATTTCCAATAAAATATCTATATCTGAAAATGAAAAAGCTAGTTAGAATATCATTAATAAAGAAACTGGAAAATAAATAGATTGATTATATGTATAATACCATTAGAAGTTAATTATTATGTCAAATGCTAATACATTAGATAATTTATTTTCTAGGACACCTAAGTTACAAAAAACCCTAAACTCATAAACCATGCTGTTGTCCTCCAACAATAGTGTGTTCAAAAGAAAATTGGCACATATACCTAAGTTACGTAATTCCTTACGTCACTTTCTTGTATCTCACCAACAGATGGCGCTGTAGAGTTGTTTGTATATCGTCAACCGAACGCAATTTAAATTGATATGGCAAATAATAGAAGCGAAAATAACTTGTCACATATACGATGATATTTCCTAAACAACTGATGACAGTTCTATGATGACAGAAAAATTTAAATTTTGCTTAAGATAAACAGCATTTTGGTGTTTTTATTGGATAATAAAAGAGATAAATGCCTACCAAATCATAATTTTACGAGCATTATGTTTCGTTGAATTGTTGACTTTGTAATTAACGAGGTAAAGAAACCATAACACTACTTTTGTTGAGATAATTTTTTTTTTTTGTGGATTATGTATGGTGTCGATGTATAATATTGTAAATGCTACTTCAGTTAAAGCTGACGAGTTTCTCACGCCTCTTCGTTTTTCAGTTAAAAGACATCCTAAACGGGTAGAAGTTGCAACGTCCAAATGCTGGACGATTAAAACAACTTATTTAAAGTGCATTTCAATAAAGTTGATTAATTGTTAATTTAGACGGTGGAAATTTGGTTTAAGTATTTTGAATTTTTACTCAAATTGATATTAAAGGAGTTTTACTTGGTTCACTACGATAAAAACATACAAATAAATAAAAACAAAATCTAACATATATATAGCATGATTAAAATTAATAAATATTAAAATTTATGTTAAGCTGAATTCATAAAATAATTCTACTTAAGTAAGTAAAAAATATTTATTATAAAATAAATCCCATCCTCCTCTAAATTGCTACGACCAACAGGGTCCCAAATTGCATCTATTATATTTATAATACTACCAGTTTCATAACATTTTCAAATGCAAATAATTTGAAATTGGAACCTGGACTACTGAAATAGTGGAAGCCTAGGTCCATTTCAACTATTTTTTTTTTAAATCAAGTTTGGAAAAGACTCCGCATTAGCAAAGGTTGTGGGACTATACATCCTCGGTATTAAATAGCTGCCTACCTAGTGACGTGTATCGTTCCGACAAAATTAAAAAAAACTGTCACTACCCATAATTGGTACGCTGGATATATTCTCAATTATCATTTAGACTGTGTCGATGGTGTATTAACTTCAAGGACTCTCTTCGACGTCATTTGTCTAACGTGCTAACCGTCCAATGGTTATTTGGTAACGAATTACGACAATTCGCGAACAATCAAGCAGAATTAGGCAAATAAATTATTGTGGTCAATCGCTGAACATTTCTAACATGTTTTCTCTTGAGAAGTAGCGTTTATTTTTAACAAGCTTTTATTGTACTTTCACCTGTCCCGGTGTCTGTAATAATGTAATCTTGCAAATTAAATTTGACCCACTTCCCGGTTTCCGATTGCGCTGAAATTTTGCATGCATTTGTATATCGCGAGACAATGCAATATTATGATGGCGTGGAGTCAAACTGATGCTGGAGCTGGAAGATTGCCATAGCAACTCCGCAATAAAACGACACAATTCCATTTTAACTTTTAGTTCGTTTTATTAACTAGGTAGTAATAATAAAGCTTGTATTTAAAAAGTATTTTTTAAATACTTATTTTATTGACAAATCTAGAGCGATTAATAAAACGTATAAAATCAGTTGTTTATAAAGTCGTTTGAAATTACTTTTCCCGGTAAGAAAATCACAAATGCATAAAGAAATAATAAAGATTCTATGTCTTAAGGCGGTCTTAGCTCATCGGTTGAAATGTCAGCTTTAACATTTAAGTTGCCACGAGGAGTTAACGGGAATATAAATGTGTTGTTTATTTTAACAATAAAATTAAACATTAAACATTTGCGTTGAATATGTCACCGTTAAATTGTAATTACTTTTAAATTATAATCTATCTCGCGAGATTGTAAACAGTCAAAAGATTGTGAACCGTAACATAGTGCTTACAATTTAACGCATCATTTTTCGGTAGATTATAATCTGTCTTTATGAATTAAATTATTATCACTGAATTATCATGATTTTGTATAATACAAAGAAAGAGTCAATTGAAAATTACATTTTTTTCGACAAATTAACATTTACTTGAATTCCTTAATATAATTACATTAATTTTTAATCTCACATTAATAGCCAATAAAAGCAGTTGACTTCTTATACGATCATTTATATGTCATAATATTTTTTCAGTCAAAATTGTAACATATAGTCCCCAATGGGGACTTATATGGGGACTCCCCATATAAGTTGAACCTGGTTTTGAAATCACGTGACATGCGCAGTAGCAAATTTAGGCACATTATTCACTACTGCGCATGTCACGTGATTTCAAAACCAGGTTCAACTCATATGCCGGGAGGGAACTATACCTTTTTTGCCGCAATTGCTGTTGTAATAAACAATCGAAACCTCATTAACGTTTCACTTCAAACACTCTATCGCTTGTTCCGCGCTCTCGCTTGCACGCTCGACTCAGGCGGAACGTGACAATGACTCATGATTTTCCGTGCGTGCAGCCGGCGTTCATAAATTTATAAGACGTTATTACGTCAATAAATAAAAGAAATGGAGTTTACTCAAATAACGATTGTCTTTGAACAGGCGCAGAAAATAATAAAACAAAACTTCATAATAAAAATGAATGGTGTGCACAAAAACCGTAACGCTGTCATTCGATGACAAAATTTTACTCTTTAATTTTTTTTTATACCGAACACCTTATATGAGGATAAGTAAATAAATTTTAAAACAATATATATTTAGACTAGAACATCTTAAGACCGTTTGGTACAACGGTATCGATCCTGCCTTTCGCACCGACGTTCCTGGGTTCGTATCCCGCAAGGGGTAGATAATTGTGTGATAAATACGACATTTGTACCTGAGTCATATGGATATTTATATATATTTCTATGAATATCACATATCTATGTGTCATACATGTATTTTTATTCGTTACCCTAGTATCCATAACACAAGCCTTACAGTGCTTAATTTGGGCTAGGCTAATTGGTTGAATATAAGAAATATTATTTTATTATTATTGAGGAAAGCATAGAATGTAGCTCAACTTTTGTGAAAACTGCCATACAGACCGTTAAACAACAACTTTCTATGAATTCAATGGTAAATAACCATAATATATATTTAATAGCAAAATTTTCTTTATTCCAAGAAGAGAGGAAAACAGTTAAATTACGTGACAATATATTTTATAAGGATTAATGCGTGCGTGTTGGCGAGACGGTGTGCGTGGGCCCAGGGCTTTTCCTCGAAACGATGACGTCATCGCTCGTCGGTCTGCTGTTTTCCTGCTAAAGACCAGAACGGGCTTTGGCCACGATCACTCGATATCAAACGGCTTAGTTAGACAATTTACTTCGAAAGATTTACACAGAAATCGATTGCACAGAAATTTTGGGTTTTTTTGTGGCGGGAAAAAGGTGGATATCTGATGACATCAATGGAGGAATACGGTAAATGATATAAATAAGTAGCTGCACTCAGAATGCGCTGTTTTGCTGACTATAGTATAGCGAATATATATAAACTTTAACTGGTATGGATAAAACGAAAAAGTTTCATCGCAATCCCGAGACAGCAAAAAGATAGGTAAAGATGGTCATTTGCGAGATTACAGAAAAAAGTGTTACGGCGCCTTACATAAGGGGGAGGACGGTTCAAAAATCTTAAAAAATTGCGTTACGTAATACTTGAACGCTTCCTAACCAAAAATGTGTTATACATCCACACATGTGTCGAATACTGGGAAATAAACATTATAATTAATTTCAATACTGTGTAGTACTGGTGTTACGTAAATGAAAGGAACTGATCGGAAATAATTTCCATATTGAAATTTACTTCTATTAAAATGGATCATAGAACCAGGAACCAGGTACTTCGGTTTACTTAACGCAGTGTTTATATGCTAACGTTACTTTCGCATTTGAGTTAAGATTTCAAATTAAGATCTTATTCATTTAGTGTTAAGGTCTATTATATAAATACTAGCGGCCCGTCCCGGCTTCGCACCGGTGGACAAAATTCTTTAATTTTTTTCTAGCATTCAATATAGCCTATGACACTCAGAAATAATGTGCCTTTCTATTGGTGAAAGAATTTTTAAAATCGGTTCAGTAGATTACCCCTTACAATTTAACAAATATACAAACACACAAACTTTACTTCTTTATAATATTAGTATAGATAGTATAGATTAACTGAAACGCGTTAGTAAAGTTTGCCCACTTCAAAACTTACACTATGGCTTTAGTATGCATCCACACGCAAGTATGACGAACTTGAGTTTTCAAATTAACTTAATGTACTATAGGTATTTTGTATAAAATGTTCCTATCAATTCGAAAGTGATAAATAATAATTATACATTTTTTTAACATCAGTTCGCCCAACCTTAAATAAGCAATTTGTTACGAACATACTTATACGATACATATGATGCTGTTATTCATCAAACAAACATCTGTCCCCTCCAGGACTCGAACCCAGGACCGTTACTGCAATAACCAGGATCACATAAATTGCACCAAACGGTCAACAATGCGTGTTAATCTCACAGAATAATTGCGCTAGTCTCATTCTTGTCTCACATTAAAATGTGAAATATAATTTACCATTTCACATCAGGATTCACCGAACACAAGCCTATTGTAGATATTTGTTTTATAAACGTTGGCAAAGCATCCCTTGTTATGCAATCGCCTGTTACTAGTAGAACAGTAGTTAGGAAATCCCACAATTGAAAGCTACAACTTAAAACATAAATTATTATAACAGGCACACATGTTTCCTTAAACAAAACCACGATAACACGCGAGTATTACATCCATTATAGCAAAACATACCGAAATGTACTTGAGAATAGCACGTTAGAAGCTGTTATATATTTATATTAATTATTACATCAGATCAAAACTTGCCACTTTAAAATATACAAGCTATTATAATAACAAAAGCTATTGTTAAAACCTTATCTTCTGAAAGTGATAATGTGGCGAAAACAATTAAAAAGTAAATTAAATTATTTGTTACATTAACATCCAATAGCCTAGCCCAAAGTAAGTATTGTAAGGCTTGTATTATGGATAGGGTTGCCAAATATACTGTTAAGAATACTATTATACTTTTCTTCACTCCATCATACTTTTTACTGTCGAATAAAATAAAGTATAGTGAATGCTGTTTACAGCTTCCTTTGAAAAGCAGGAAACGATGAAAAAGTTTCTCTGAGTGCAGGCAAACTGGCAACTGGCGATGTCAAAAAAGTCTTGAAAACTACTGCAAAAGAATTTAAAAAAATATTTGTAATTGTCTCAAAGATACTTTTAGTTATTATCACCTCAGCTTTTACAGAAAGAGAGTTTTCCGTAATGAATGTGAAGTGACTCAACTATGAAAATGAGATTTAACCGTATTTTGAATTAAAACTGTGCTGAGAGTACCTACGCCTGAAGCTTTTGCAAATGACAACAGGTCGACTGAGTTACGCAAGGAGTACAAAAATATGTATTTAAAACACTTAAAAATACAATACTGTTATTTTTTCCAGAATACTGTTATTATCTGTCTCCCATCGAATCATACTGTTTTTATTGTAAAAATAAGTTGGGAAACCTTGTTATGGATACTAGAATAACATGCCTATAACATCCTTACTTCCTTACTAATATTATAAATGGGAAAGTGAGTTTGTTTGTTTGTTTGTTTGTTTGTTTGTTCCGCTTTCACGCCGTAACTACTGAACCGATTGCTTTGAAATTTTGCAGACGTAAAGATAAAAGTCCGGATTAAATAATAGGGTACTTTTTATCCTGGAAAAAATGATATTCCCGAGGGAAAACAAAAATATTGTTTGCTTGATGGATGGATTGTAGATGGCGCTGTGTGTCGTTTAAAACAAGGTAAAATATTGCAAACGATACGATAATGAATCCCCGTAAATGAGGAATTCCCGAGGGATGACGTACAATTTGTTTTATCGTCTAAACGGTTTTTTTTACATCTACTTATATGTTGCAAACGAATATGAACATGTAAATTTTGAAGCTAAATGATACGAAAATGAATCCTCGAAAATGAGGAATTCTCGAGGGCTGACGTACAATTTTTTTTATCGTCTAAATTGTTTTTTTTACATCTACTTATCCTGAAATCACTAAAGTCAACGAATTACTAATTGGTATAAGTATTAGTTACGTTATTTAGTTCTTGAGGTATGCGATAGATGGCGCTGGGTGTTTTTTAAAGTATGGTAACGATGTGTTTTTTAAAATACATAAGAAGTGGAATGATAGCTTACGCTATTTAGTTCTTGAGGTAAGCGATAGATGGCGCTGGGTGTCCAAAATCTGCATGTTTTTGCTCCACAAGGGAAAACATATAATATAGTGTACCATTCAGTTTTGGTTTAACAACTAATTGTATCCAGCGTTACATCGCGCTTCTTAGATTTTTCCGTGGGAATGAGAAGTTTTCTTATAGTTGTGCTTTATACCGCAATATAACCGAATTCCACGCGGGCGAAGCCGCGGGCGGAAAGCTAGTACACAAATAAGTAATATCAATACAAATACTTATGACTCAGGTACAAATGCTAGCATTTATCACTCAAACATCTGCCTCTTCCGGGATTCGAACCGAGGACCGTCGGTCGGTGCGAAAGGCAGATCGCTACTGTTGTACTAAACGGTCGTAAAAAATGGTTAATACAACATATTATGTATAATATGTACAATGGTTAATAAAAAGGCGTGATTTTATGTATGAAAGAACAAAAGAAAGAATATATTACGTAATAAAAACTACAAAATATGAAGATAGAAGTATCTACGTATTATTATTATTAAGCAGACCAATGCGAACTTTCAGAGTCCTAATAGAAGATATCCTGTAAAAAGGCCAGGTTAAAAGTACCCTTACCTTACGAGCTTGTAAAAATTCTGATGAGAGTTTAAGATGCGAGAGATGTATGTTGAAAGTAGAAATCTGTGATCACTGCTCATCCCTACGGGATAAAGACGTGGTCGTATGTATTAGGAAAGAAGGAGCTTCTTAACACAAGCAAATCTCCTGGTTAAAAGGTAACTCTGGCCACAATTTTACTACCAAACTTAAACAAAACTGATCTTAAGGCTCTCTTCGAGTTTTAAAAATTGGTCTACATACTCGACATGCAGAAGACTTACATTCAGACATGACATACCATTTAGACATGATATAACACTCCTGCGAAGCGACTCGCAGTAGGGAGTCAATTCGAAAGAGAAATTCATTACGTAAAGAAAATAAGTCTTGAAATGGAATGTCCTTTGCTCGAAGATCAAATGCTTGAAAACTATTCCTCGAAACATTATATAATCGACAAACCATAAGCACGAGAGTTTAGTAGATTGATGTATCAAAATCTCGAATGACGTAACCTCGACAGATCAAAAGCGTGAAGCTTTCAATAATAAAAGTTAAATGGACAGGAGGACCTGTCTGATTTCCTTTCGACAGTTCTTCTAGAAACGGCCTCCCAATTTCTGAACTGGTGGCAGAGTCTATAGTGTACAGTAATCGTAAATATAATAAAAAATTTAATTAAAATGAAAACTAAAACAATTTCATTTGCATAAATTTAACAGTTAGGAATGTGCTCAATTAAAATATCGGAAGGTATTAGCACCATTACCTTAGCCATTCTGTCATCACGGCTCCAGTTAAGGAGTCAAAACGTTAAAATTTAATATAAAAAACAAAATTAAATGTGCAACTAATCTGGTTATTATATTTAAATATTCTTTTTCAACAAAGGAAATGGCTAGCAGATGCAGCATGTTATTAGTGCTGTTCTGTATATAAGAATCAGATGAGAGAAGACAAAATAACAAGAAATATTTGCATCGAAACATTGTATCATCTTGGTAACTAATAAAGTGACCATAGTACTTATTTTTATGAGAAACTTATATTTAATAGATGTTATTTAATTAAAATATAATTTCAGTGTATTTATATAAATTCAAGTTTAATAATAGAAGAAAGCAGTGATGTTTTTATTTTTAATGGGTTCACTCTTGATCCCAAACAAGCCCGGGGGCCAAGATAGGATCCACGATGGAATGAGCCAGAAGGTGCCTGTTCACCCTGGCTTTAAAAATGGACTGTTTTTGTTGAAGTACTTGGAAATACAGACGCAGGGAGGGAGTTCCACCCCTTAGCTGTGTGTATTATAAAAGATGTTATAAATTATGGTTCTATGTTATCTGAGGTTATGGACAAAGAAATTAATTCAACAAACCTCTTGTTCAACAAACTGTTATTTTTGTATAAAAAAACATCCACTGAAAATCTTAAATGACCTAATGAAAATTATGATATCAAGCATGGATGATGTAAGACGTAAATTGTATAAATGACTTCATCGTTATTACAGGAATCTTATCATAAGTATTATCAGTTAAAAGAAACTTATCAAGCGTTATTTATCATATGTATAAGCAAACATGTGCATTAAAGGCAAAGAATCACTTAAGCTGTGTCAAATATTTCATGTCGATTTTATTTATTGAAATTCTATTTATATAAATACATTCATAAGTGTTAATTAAAGACTTTATGAATAATATAGTTTTCTTCTATGAATGTGTCAAAGCTCATAATTTTACGAGTTAACAAGAATCAGATATTGTTATAGTATGTAACCATAGTTGAGATACTGTCAGGTAGTAATTTTTGGATGTAAAACTTTATGAATTGGATTACTGTACACTAAGAGAGAGTTGCAGATTTTTTAGGTTTAGAAAATGATGAATAGATAATTCATAACGTGAGCATATCCTTAAAACATTATGCCATAGAATGCCAAATATTATTACAGTGTGAACAATGAGGCAGATAATTTTAATTTAAAAATTAAAAAATAAGTACTTATAATTTGTGCAGTCAACAACACATCCATCTATCAAGTGACAATAAATTTCCTTAATTGCTTGTAAGCTTAAATAACACAAAGTTAAAAGTATTGTTAACATTATTAGGTTAAAAATATTGACTTGTATAAAAGAGACAACTGTGAGATGAAAACCTGCATTAAATAAATCCTAAATATGTTCAAATTATTTTTATTATTGTAATAAAACCATATTTATTCAGTCAATTTACTTAATGGCACAATGACCTCATTTAGCTTACAGAATACAGAATATTACCTTACAGAATATTGCAAATTAATGCTATTATATATAATTACTTTATTTTAATGTATTATTGACCATTAATATAAAATTGTTACAACAGACGGCCTTAATGCTAGTAGCATTCTCTACCAGCCAATTTGGAATAAACAAAACATAAAAATGGTTAATTATGGATACATATTTATAATAGTTTCGACAGCTGATAAAAAATAGAATTCCATTAGAAAATGTTATTTTGCAATAGGTTTATATGCTACTGTCTGTACAAAGAACAGGAAAGATGTAATATTGACATGTTTTGAGCATTTATGTGTATACAGGATATTGTTATAGCTATCATAGTTCACCGACCTTGAGCAAGCAAGTCTATTGAGTGATAATCAAGTTTTGAGTTAGAGGTAATCAAGTGTAATTGTAATAAGGTTCAAAACGAAAACTAAACCAACAGCTGTTTTTACTTGAACAATAAAAAAACAGATGGAAAAACTAGACTTTCAACAACAATGGTTCGCTTCCCTTGGTTTGTATTAAGTTTAGATTAAGAGCTGATGAATTTAATTATTATAACATTCTCACCGTGAGCAAAGGCCTGGAAGTAGGTACAGAAGATACGAATTCATTTGTGGACGATCCCTGAGAGGACTGGCTGTCGCAGGAAAAGTCCGAGTGGTTTGAATGGTTATCACTTACATCCAGCTTCATCGTCATTAGTTCAAACTTCACAAAACCAACAAAACAAACTGGGATCACGCACAAAAAGTTTCAAATATGATCGCGAAGTTCAAGGAATTTAGCCCGAGATAAATAACGCTCTGACAGTTCATAGATGACAGTGAAATCAAAATATCAAAACGTTATCCACAAAAGAGAACGAACACAACAATGATGAGTCACCACTTGAAATTGCACGAGCGATGACGTAGTCGTCGCTTTGGGGATGCCCTTTTCATAAGAAATTCTTGAGTGCCAAGACAAAAAAGGCTTAACTACCAGTAGTTGTCGCTTATGTTACGACGTCCTAATTCGGCCTCTAAAAATTTTGAGGGTGATATCATCGAATAAAATTAGAATGTGGCGTGATATCCGACCAATAGTACAACGCTATTACTATGACGTCATAGTGTTGTTAGCAACAGATAAAAATCAACGGGAGGTTTACATTATGGAGTTAGTTTGAGTACATTGCGCATTTTGTTTAGAATTCGGTACTTCAACTTGAAAATTGAAATAACATGGATTTAATCCACGCGATATTGTAGTACTACTTCAAACTACAGGAAATCTTTTTTATCTTATCTCAATTATTAGAAACAACAAAAAAGTATAAAATCACGACTCCGCCAAACATTAACTTTTTTTATGAATAGGTGAATGCAGTCGCTAAACATAAAGCTTCGTTAGCACCATATATTGAAGCGGAGCGTAATACTAGAATAACAATAATAATAAATTCATTAATGTTCAGTAAATATTAAATTCCATGAGAATGAAAACTTTCAAAGGACATGGACTAAAAGTGGTACTATGTCTTAGTCAGTGACGAGAGTCGTATCATTGGAAAGCTTATGTTAAGGGCTATCAGATCCAATGTATTTTAATTTTTAAATATTTCCCTTTTTTAAATTAATATTGACACAATATAAAAGAAAATATCATTAGTTCTATTAAATTATTCAAAGGTACACTTGTAAAATGTTTATTTATATAATGTTAATTTAATTTAGCTACAGAATTAAATAATAATATGTAATCAATTAAAAAACAATAAATTCAACTTAATTTTTGATAATTAAAGACTTAATTGCTTCCCTGAATTATTATATTTAGTCTGTGACACTAACATGACATTAGGGATGATGATCTGATATCGAAGAATCGATATTTCAGTACAAAGAAATCGATTTTTAAATTAATATGTAATAATCAATGTTTCTGTTCGGTTAAAATCCATAAAATTATTAACACGCCCGGGAGGGATAGGACACAAGACTTGGGTTGACAAATTCTATGTACTTGAATTCACTCGAGTGACATTTAATTTTTAACTGCTGGTTGTGCGGTGACGGATTATATACTTCTTCCGTTGTGTCCGTTTATTTACCACCAATTTCAATTTACCTGAGATGGAAAACAAAATATAAAAAAGAATTTTAGTATAATGTTTAAGGAAAAACGTATTTCTGTAACATAATGTTCATACTCGTGTTTGAGGGAATTGATTTAACTTGGGATGTGACTTCCGTAAAAAATCTATTTATTTATAAATAATAAATTATTTCTACTTAGAAAAAATCTATTAAGGAAAATATGTTTTTTTATGAATTAATCAACTTTCCACAAGAAAATATTTTTTTTGCACCTAAGTAATTTAACGAAAAATCACATTTAAAATCTACTGTAAAAGTAGAAAACTTCAGTCATGCGATGAAGGTACAAAAACGTACAAAAAATTCAACGAGAGAATTAACAAAAACTCAAAAAGTAAGAAGAAGTATTTATTAGGTAAAGTAAGTAGAATGCTGAGTGGTTTATTTCGATTCGGTGGTAACTTATTAGCAGAATTGGATCTTTGTTGCCTACACCACGAAATGAAACACTATTTAACATAACTTATGCTGCAAAATAAAAAAAAACTATTTGGAATCATTTAAAGTTAATTGAAATTGTGTTTTTAAATATAATCGATTATTACAATAATCGATAACTTTTTCACATACCTTGAGTGGCAGCCGATAGGGGTGGGACAAGTGTTAAATAGTGTTAATTCAATTCGTCTATGTTGCCAGAATTAAATAATTTCTATTAATTATTACAACAAAACGGGAGATATTTAAAATGTAATTTTTTACCAGATGATCTACAGTATTTTAACCTATGCGCTGCCAAAATTTCGAAGCTGATTAATTCTCCGTACCACCTCCCATACAATTTTAGACCGTGTCCTTTGAAATTAAAAACAACACAGGTATAAAGCGACCTACACAATTCATGCTTCTGTTCTGTTTATAATGACAAGAGATCTCAGTTTGTATGATTCTTCAAACAGATAACAGTGAATGTTTCTAGACCAATACATTGTTAAATTGGCGTTATTATGAAATTAAATGTTGTTATTTTTACAAATACGCATGCTCAAGGATACTGGGTGCATACTTTAGAAAAACGAATGAACTGCTAGGATTAAAAAAATCTAGTCTGATAAAATGTAGATATAACCCTCCACAAAATTTCTCAATTTTGCTTGTTTTTTCTTTGATAAGTTGAGATTATGCTAAAATTTTAATGAAAATATACGGTAGACGACAGTATATCAACTTACCACAAACCACATTTTTTTTTTACTGATATTGATTTCCATATGATAGACTTTAAGCTAAAAACAATTTGTAAATTTTTTTAAGAGATTCGATTTATGTGGGTTGAGGAGTTGTTGACTATAAATACTTTTCACGTATATAATGATAGAAGATAAACCTCAAATTTTGAAAGGAAAGGCTGGATAAACGTTGTGTACTTGGCTTTTCTCTTATGAAAAAAACAGCTGCAATCAGGACAGCAGATTAACTAGTAAAACTAGCGATATAATTTATCAATAAGACTCTTTGACGAACGCAAAAAGCGTAACTGAAGTAGCTTCTGTTTTCTTGAGGCAATTTGTAATATGATGGATTTGATCACTTGTCAACATGCATGAGTGTTGACAAGTGAAACAACTCAAAGAAAAAGGTTTCAGTAAATACCCTTATCTAACTTAAGGAAAAAGATTGTTTAAATATTTATTCAAAAACAATTATTCATCCATCATTCACTGAGCTCTCATAATAATTTATCAACATCTTACTAATTCATAAAAATAATACTGCAGACGAGGCTGTATATGCTTCATATCCTCTGTCATCCCTTAAAGAAAACTACAAAAATATTTTTTACGTCACTGTCACTGTCAGTAAAAGCAAACAAGCAGGCTTCTGTCATGGCAAAATTCATATTTTGGAAGTTTATGTGCTACATGTGATACTTTCTTCATAACAACTCAATATTTTCAATAAAAATATACATGTTAGTATATGTATGAAAAAGAAAATTCTATTCTCCGACGACTAAAAATCACTTGCTTCATACAATCATAAAATTCTCTTATGAAAATTACGATTTATATCGCATATTTCAGCATCATGTCTGGGAAGAAATGTAAGCATTGTGGTTCCTCGGAGATTGAAGTGGATCCGGCTAGGGGTGATGCAGTGTGCACTAACTGCGGCACGGTGCTGGAGGATAACATCATCGTTGCTGAGGTGGAATTCCAAGAGACTGCTCACGGTGGTGCCTCAGCGATAGGCCAGTTTGTTTCAGCTGAATCCAAGGGTGGAGCTACCGGTTTCGGTCGAGGTATATGAGAATATTTTATTCAATTTATTAACTTCATCATTCCATTGTTCATAAGTCTATTATTTACATTGCAAGAAATTTTTCATTAATTGTAATGTCACACAGCTGAATAAATAAGCCTCATTTAATGCTTAATTAACATTCTGTATTTACAATGCATTGTTTTTCTATAGCATTTAATGCTGGAATCGGACAAGAATCAAGAGAAATTACTCTGCGGAAGGCTAGAGACGGTATCACTGCTCTTTGCCAGCAACTGCGATTAAACCAACAATGCATCGACATTGCATGCAATTTCTTCAAGATGGCATTAACTCGACATTTGACTATAGGTCGACCTGCAAGTCACACACAAGCTGCTTGTGTTTATATAACATGCAGAACAGAGGGCACTTCTCGTATCCTTTTTATATTTTTTACTTAGACAAAACTAAATTAAGCTTTACATGGTCTTGAAAATATAAAAAGCTTCTTTTTCTTAACATTTTGATTTGACATAATCAGCCTATTAATTTCCCCAATTAAGAGGCATAAGCTATCGTGGTATACTTAAAATTGGCCATATTCTGGTATGCAAACCCGCTGTACCTAGGTGGGTGCTAATGACTGAAGATGCAGCAATGACTAAACTAGCTTGAGATAATAGCTTTGGTCACCTATTTGATAATTAATCCTTGTTTAAGTTGCTTATGAACAGCAATTGGTGGCCAATTGCACTTAACGCTGCGCTTTGGAACTTGTCACTTGTCTTGAGATAATCAATTTAGTGTGTGTATTATTCACGACAATAATTTTCTTTACAAGAAAAATCCAATCACTTAACCTTAATTATTTTATTTGCCTTTAAATTTGTGTAAAGATATTAAAATGCATCTCATGTAATTTATATAAACAGTCTTTTAGTCACCATAGAAGAAATTGATGTTTTTTTGTTTTTCTAATTTCCTTCACTGTTTGCATCAGACCTTTTGATAGATATAAGTGATGCGCTTCAAATCTGCTGTTATCAATTGGGTCGTGCATACTTCAAGCTGTCACGAGCGCTCTGTATAAACATACCTCCAACTGGTGAGTACATTAGCTGCTTAACTTTACTGTTGGAAATAATTGCATTTATATTTGCATAATGTTATTTTTAATTACCATGGTAATTTACCACTAGTTATGCAAAAGGGAATATGTAACATATTTTTAACTATTGTTGAGGCTCAGCTCCAATGGAAGGATGCAAGATCTTAATTGGTAAAAATCTTGTTTTAAAAAAAAAACTAATTTCAATTTAATGCAAACAATTTATTATCTATATATATAAAAATGAATTGCTGTCCGTTAGTCTTGCTAAAACTCGAGAACGACTGGACCGATTTGGCTAATTTTAGTCTTGAATTATTTGTGGACAACCAGAGAAGGTTTAAAAGGTGAATAAATATGAAAATGTCTTTTATTTATCGATTGAGGCAGTATGAAGTCTGTTGGGTCAGCTAGTCTGTTATAAATATCATGATATTGATGATAAACAGGTTAATATTTTATAGGTTTTTAATAGAATTTGAATTATGCATATTATTTTGCTGATTAATGTGATCTGTATTATCTGGAGAGTAAATCTTTTATTATATAGTTCAAAAGGCATCCTTGAGCTGTACAGGATTTGTACCTGCAACCACTAATGAGATTTTTATAATGGGTAGAATCAAACCTGTGACTGTGTACCACCATTTATGGGAATGTTAAGTTATTAAAAAAAGACATTTAGGTAAGATAATTAGGTTTTATTGCAATTAATTTCTATTATGCATTCTGGCTACACCAAAAATTTCTTAGAGAGCTTTACAACACTCATATCACATTCTTAAGGTACTTTTCTTAGTTTCTAGACAAGTTCAACAATATACACAAGAACTTTAATTTCAACAAAACATACTTCTCGATAAAATGGGAATGGTAGTTATATTATATTGGAATCTCCAAATTATATTTACTTGTGGCTTATGTTCAAACAGAGTAATAATTGAGAGCCCGAGTTCTGCTCAATTGTCAGTCCTCATTGGTGTTTGAGTTGCCCATTGTTGTATTCACAGTGGGGCCATAGTATATGAGTTCTGGTATTTGACCTCCTTGCACTCCAGTTCCATTGGTACTCTCCGATGAACAATGAAATTGAAAAGTAACTGTTCCCATGTATACTTCACTCAAACCTTCTTGTCCAAAATAACTTAATTCACTACCATCCAATATAGCAGACGCTGTATAAAAGCATTCTGGCTCAATTTGGATTGGATTCTCAAAGTACACATGGAATGTGTTGCTTGAACCATCAGAAAAGAATTTGGTATTGTTTTCTGCGAGAACTCTTCCTAACCGTTTTAACTCTATCTTAACATTATAATCTGCAGCTCCATTTGAAGAGCCATATAATCCAAATCCAACAACAAATATTCTTTTGTCTACACAAAATTGTATTGAATCACATCTCCCTCGGTATCTCCACTGATTGCTTCTGTAAGCACATGACTGGAACCTGTGGCAGATCTGAAACAGTAAATGGTTCCAATAAAAATTGTGTCACTATAATCTCCCCAAGAGCTGCGAGGTCATTTCCCATAAATGGTATTTGAAATCAATTTAGTGTATGTCATATATAACGAATAAAAATTAACACATTAATCACCTTGTCAGTCATGGGTGACTGACACTGGAATACTCCACTGACTGACAAGGCGGTCAATGTGTTAATAAATAAAATTTTATTGTTAGTTACCTGCGCTTTCAATCCAGCTCTTGCTTTAACAGGATAAGCCAGCTGGGGCTTAGCAGATGCAGTAAAATGTAGGAATATATCAATTGTCTCTTTAGGTGTTAAAATGCCAAGTTGTGCTGCGCTATTAGCAAATTCTTCTAAAGTCATTGTTGGGAATCTGATTAAGTATATGGCACTCCCGAGCATTGCTCTTTTGTTAGTTGGAGACGGTTCTATTTCACGTCTCACGCATTCTGCATGCGCCCACGCTAGAGCAGCTTCAAAGAGATTTATTTCCTTGCAATTTAGAGTCTCTCTTGCTAATACTGACTCGAGAGTTGAAACATCAATGTCAACAAACCCCTCAGAAGTGAGGGCCATCTCTGCCTAAAACGAAATAGAATAAATTAAAGGGTAAATTAAAACTGCAATACAATTTGTTAAGCTAGTTTATTCAGATCTATATACAAAAGATGGAAGGTGTTACATATAATGTCTAGGTTAGATTTACAGACATCAATGATAAAGGCTCAACACAAGCATGCACTTTCTAAACTGTATTGCAGTAAATCTAGGTTTTTCAGTGTTCCATGTGACTAGTATAATAACTGTATTATATTTTTATTTTTCCACACATATATTTTAACATTTAAATTACTCATTATATAACTATATGTGGAAATTCACAATAAAGAATTGCAAACAACGTTGTTAAATGACTAACAACTTTATAAAAAAAATATATAAAATTTTGGAATGTTACTGGATTGAATATTTGTACAACCTTAATATGTTATAAACATCTATTTAGGACTTAATTAAAATCACAACCAAAACAATTTTAATAATTCACATATTTCTGGCACAATAACTTATTGATATGACGAAAGTTACTCAACTATACTTAAGTTATTCCCAAATTGTTTGTCTAGTTAAACAAAGCCTCATATAAGTTTATTTATTTGCTAGCACTGAAAAGGCTCTCTGTACTATCTTTACTTTCTGGACTGGATAAGTTTTGACTTGAATTTCCTGATAGTTCCATAATTAGGCTATTGTATGAAGAGGATGGTTCTAAGCAGAGTGTGGATAAGTTTTCTGTCGACTGACATACCTGTGCATCTATCACTTCCCAGCATCTCTGCATCAGTTCGGGCTCTTCAAACAGCCGTGATTGGCTTAGGAGGAGACAGGCATTTTTGGCTGTGAGACTAGTTTCGAGATAACTGACACAAGCTCTCGCTAAATATGGTACTATATACTTCTTTGCAACATACAATGTTGATAGTACAGTATCGGCTTCTAATTGAATTTCATCACAATATAAGTATCTGAAAAACAAATCAAGTAGATATGAATACACTGCTGTTTTGCAAAATAAAAAGTAATAGGATTATATATTAAAAGAAAATATTACTTTAATAAGGTGAGGAATGCTTGTGGTTCCACATCTGGAACTTCTATCTCTTGTTTACACTCTGCTAAGCCTCCATAAAACATTGCATAAAAAACAGAACTGGCAGTAGCCAATACATATTTGTGCGCTGGTATTACTTGTGTGTGATCTGAAAAATAAAGAATGATTTTTTTAAATCTTTGTTTAACAATTTACTGTTTTTATATTTTAAATGCCATTTTATATAAGAGGTAGATTTGAATATTGTCTAAGACTTCGCCTATCTTCTCAGACGAGTAGATTTTTTATTCATAGTTTTTATTGAAGTTTATCTAAAACTCTAGATAGTTGAATATAAGATATTATATTTTTATATGCATCATATCATATCATATCAACAATTTGCTCTTTGAAAACTGGACAATCATTTACTCTTAACAGTTCAGATTGCACTGATGAAGGGACATCCATAGAACAAGATAAATTACTTTTAGTTAAGAATTCAACAAATTACTTTTAGGTATGTAAATTACAAATTACTTATATATGGATATGTATAAATAAAATTATTGACAATCCTATGCAACTGTCAAGGAGTTAATTTCTCAATACGATTTTGAGTATTCACTACTACTTGCTATGAAATGTTATTACAACAAAATAGAGCTTATTTCAAGCAACTAAATCTAATGTCACTCTTTAAATGTTTTGTTGATTCAAACAGGGCAGGTATTGCAACAAATATGAATAGATAAAAAAAATTGCAGAGTACTTACTGGGTCCACCAACTATAAATGTCACATCTGACATCAGTTGATTGTTGAACATAGCTGCATTACGTTCCCGCACAGTAGGTTTTGTGGCCTGCCAGTTAGGGTCAAGGGTTGCCGCTCCAGGTGGCGGCACTGGGGATGCCGTGGGCGAGGGCGCCGAGTTTGTTGACCCACACGGAGACGGTGGTCCACTGTAGCACTGCGACACTTGAGTCCCCGTCTCTCGTTGGGATATTGTGTGAGGCGGAGACAGAGATAATCCCCCGCCATTATTAATGTTTTCCGCTGTAAACAACGACACATACTTAAATCACATAAATGTTTATGTATATACGCACATAGTCAATCTGCAAATCACTTTTTAGGTCACGCAATCTAAATATAACGGGGAACCATGACACAAAAGTCCACACAGTTATACACCCAAACCCTTTCGCGTTCTCAAATTCCCGTATGCGTCGCAAAATAACTGGTTTGTAACTAATCAATATTTGCAAAATGCTCACCATTCATCCATGTATTAGTTTGTGCAACAGACATACTGTCTCTATTATCTGGTAGTCTTTTCGGCGGCTTATACACTATCCTTGAACACAGATTCGACATAATGGTCTCTAGACTTCAAGAAATCCAAAATTTCGCTATAAACATTTAGGCTGTGGACGTCTACACGAAACGGACACAACTTCTATTGACGTCAGTCGGCCATCTTGAAATTATTTGATACGTCAAGCTGAGGCGAGATTATGGCCGGCGGCGGGAGGGAGCGAACTGTTATTGGACGCACGTTCCAATACATGCAAAGATGTTTTCCAACCTAATTATTACATGCTAAATAAACTAATTCAGATTCCTTATAAATATAAAACTGCTTATTTTTTAACTTATTACGACTTACGACGAGTGAGCGAGTGAACTTAACTCGTGGAAATATTTGACTACGTATCATTGTACCTTTTGTGACGAATTAACATAAGTAGGTATCTAAACAAGTTACATATTATAATTGTGATATATTTTAATAACGATTATTTTAATGGCGATTAGTATTCAGAACGTAAAGTTTCATGGAGTTATAAAATATTCCTTTTCGACTGTTTTTTTCAGTCTCTTTATAATTCATGTATGTTATTTCTTTTATTATTATAAAATAGATGGAATCAACTTTTTTTTTAATAGAAATAATTTTATTTTTTGCCTTTGTCTATTTTTTTTAAATATGTTTTTACCTTGGTTTAACGGCCTCGTATGCCTGTGCCGCCTCTCTGGTTCTTGGCAATTGAGCTCCGCGAAACGGCCGTCCTCGTCGATCAGGCTCTCGAAAAAGTCCACGCCGCTATTCATCGATGACCGGATTTGCAAGTGACACGCATACCAGAGAAAACTGCAAAAAAATATATTTTAAGCTAAAACGGGTTTAAGGTATTCATTACTTTTTTATTCCAATGCCTTAAACTTGACCTGAGTCATGGGTATTTATATATATTTCTATAAATATTAAATATCTATGTATCATATATGTATGTCTATCCGTTACCCTAGTATTCATAACACAAACCTCACAGTACTTACTTTTGACTAGGCTAATTCGTGTGAATGTTAAAACATTATTATCATTATTATTAATATTTGTTTAAAATTTTACACTAGTACCTGTTTCTTGCCTTTATGTTTTGTCCTCTTAGTTTCGAGGTAACTATATCCAAATTGCCAGATTAATGATTTCGCAAACATGTTGTGTGTGTTTTTTTTGTTTATACAAACTATGATACCCACTGTTATCGATATTCTGCTAGCAACGTTTTTAAGTTAAAGATTGTTATGGCGAATTGGACATAAAGTAGTTACGACGAGATTTTTATTGTTAAGGAATTTTAAGCGTTACAATCGCCTCTTACGCGATGCAAAGGCAATTTAGGTAAGTTGATTTTATAGATTAGTGCTGGCCGGCGTGGTCTAGTCAACCTTGAAACTGATTTCAGCGAGGCTGCTAACAATGTATTTGACATATTGTTAACAGAAATAAAGATAAATATTCGCACTTTATTCAAATGCACTTGAAAATAAGTTGTTTTGAATCGTCCAACATTTTTACCTATCACCCATTCAGCAAGTCAAACTGACAAGAAGGATAGGCGCAAGAAACTAGTTAGCTTTGACAGAAGTTACGACATTTACAATATTATAGATTGAAGTTTTGACCGGTATTAGTTATAAGTAAAATGGATTTCATCGATGCGTAACTGAGTAACATCCCATGGTTACTTGTTTTACATCGCGCTATGAGAACATTTATGTCGACAACAATAAGAGAGGAAGATAAAGAAGGCACTATCCCTTGACCGCCACGTGGAGATGCTGGAGGCTGCCGGGGTCGTCCCTGGGCTTTGCAGTTCCTTACGAAGACACCGTGACATTAAACTATAGCTTGTTTTAGGGGTTTGCGGATAGACCACAAGTTCAATTTAATATTGAGCGCGCGTACACCGACTCCAATAGATGGCGCGGTTGTCTCGCTCTTCCATATGCGAGACAAGGTATGTGCGAAAGGGAAATTTAGTAAATGGAGATGAGGCTGGGAGTGTCGACCAAACTAATAAAAATTACAAAAACATACAAATAAGTGACGCGGCAGATTTGGATTCAATACTGGCGCAAACACTTACTAATAAATAAGGTTTTCTGTAACTATTTGTATTTCCAAATAGAACGCTTGTAACGCGTTTAGGTTTTGTGTGTTTGCCCATTCATAACTATGTTTGCTTGGAAGACGTATATCAACATTATATTCGACAAATTTATTGAAATAGAAAAATACTTAATCGACTTGGCTCAAAAGTTGTTCTCAAGTGGGACTCGAATCCGCAGCCGTTTAATTTTTGTTCCACTGCTCTCCCAATTGAGCTACCGAGCCTTGTGAGCACTTGTCGAAATTATCTATTACGTTTTATTTACTTTTTACGCCTGATATTTTTCCATTTAAATGATTTATCATATAAATATATAAAAATCATAAACATTATACTAGCGGCTCGTCCCGTCTTTATTTTTTTTTATTATTAAATATTTTTCCTTTAGCGCCATCTAGCTTCCGGTAGACGAACTACTTGCGGTTGACGCGTTGCTGCTGACCTAGCTACGCGTTGTTGTGTCTGAATTATAGATGTCGCTGTACCGAAATGAATCGCGCTAACGTTTTGCTTCTACGACTACACATATAGCTAACCGTTCTTAGCCTTCTTGAAAAGTCGTGTCGTTCGTGCCTTCGTCGCAGCCGGTCGCGTGTGC
This sequence comes from Calamotropha paludella, assembly GCA_927399485.1. Taxonomy (NCBI): domain Eukaryota; kingdom Metazoa; phylum Arthropoda; class Insecta; order Lepidoptera; family Crambidae; genus Calamotropha; species Calamotropha paludella. The sequence goes on from OV656820.1 coordinate 1,212,100, forward strand.
TCCGTTCGCGTTGAGCCCCCACCCGTTCCGTTGTTTAGGTCGTCGCTGCCGCCAGTTGCTTCGCCGCACCCCGCGCGCGAGCAGCTCCCCCCGCTTCCGTGCGCATAGACACATTGTTCCGCGATTTAGACGCTTCATTGATTTGTGTAGTCAGTGTGTGTGCCTTCGGAGGCTCGAACAGTGTTCCCTATTTTTTTGTAAATAGGGACGTCGTACGCCGCGAGTCCGCCTACTCCAACCGTTCCAGCCAGTAAGACTGCACTACAGACACGCTCGGCCGACGCCATGAGCAGTCGCCGAGCGCCACCGGATCGTGGGCGCACGCTCAATGCATCGGCTCCAGCTAGGGTATTAGGGGATGTTGACCATCCCCAAACCCCTAGCCCACTGCCGCTGCACTCGCGTGACCCCCGTCGACGCCCGAGAACCGTCGACTGCGACTCGAAAGCGCCCGTGTCTCCTCCCATCTCCACCTGCCATTCCGTCCGGGCACGGAAATCGATGAGTTGCTCGATATGCCAGGCGTCGTCATCGAGGCATGGCGCCCCCATAAAGGGCCGGCGCAGTGCCACCGATGCCAGGCGTTTGTGCACTCATCGCTCCTGTGCTACCGGCCGCAGAAGTGCGTGCGTTGCGCAGGCGACCATGCGGTCGCTGAGTGCACGCGCGATCGCGCCGAACCGCCCACGTGCGCCAACTGCGCACAGGCCCACACCGCGAACGACAGGCGGTGTAAGGTTTTGCTCCGCGAGGCGAGACGGAGGGGTATCTCCGTCCCCCCGCCCTATCCAGCAAGCATTCCCACTACCCAAGAACTGGCCCGTCAACCGAGCCGCCGTCCGCCACCCAGCGCCGACATGCGGGACTCGCGGCCCGGGCCCACATTGGCCCCGCCAGCGAACCAGCCAACGACCCGCGGCGAACCGGCGCCTAAGCGTAGGCGCCGGCGGCGCCGCGGCAAGCGCCGGTCCCAGACTGCGCCCGCGCCCGCTTCCGCGCCCACGGCCGCGTCGAGCCCGACGCTGCCGACGCAACCACCTGTTGACGGGCCGACATTATCGCCCGTCAAGCCACCCCCCCCCCCGCCTCCGCTAATTCTGCTCTTTCGCCGACGCCGCAACTCGTCCCTCTGGAGGAAGTACTGAGTATGGTGCAGACCGCCGTCGAGCGCATCAGCAACGGTGAGGACCCATACTCGGCAATCATGGCCGTCCTGACGCAGTTGCTGACGTCTGTAAGAAAGCCAACCACCCCCGGGCCAGCCGAAACGAAGCAGTCGAGACGTCACTAGCGCCACCTGGTCACTCGTTCCCCCACCCACCTACCGCTTCCTTCACTCCTACCCTCGCCTAAATTAATCCTATCCCCACCCACTCGTATGTGTAAGCCGTAGCCCGCTCGCTGGCGCTCGCTGGTCCTCACCCCGTGTGCGGACCGCGCCGAGGGCCGCGCTGCATTTACTCCCACGAGTGAGCACTCCACATCGTCGCTACGACGGCCGCTGTCCAGCGGCACCAAAGAACCGTGGGGGCGCACCCCCACGAGAAGAGGCTCGGGAAAGAGCAATAGCTCAAAGCCCGTAGTTCCCACGCCACCATAGTGGAGTGGATGAAACCCCCAGTGCCTTCTTGAATGTTATTCTTAGGTACTATGATAACGCGTATACAATGGAAAAAGATCGGGAAAAAGAGCGGTCAGACAAACACACAAACCACTGTGATCTTAGATTATAGATTAATTAACTAGCCCTATATTATAAAAACGTTTGGTCTAATCTTAGAAAATGTATCAAATCACGGTGAAGCTTTTGCAACTTTATAAATACCATTATTATCGGTGCTCGGAGTGTTAAGAAACGTTTGTTTTTTGTTGATTATTTATAAGCCTTCATTAGCATGGGTACAATAACTTACCAAAGTTTGATCGCTTTCCATCCATTACTTTTCGAGTTAGTGAACGAAACGAAACTAGTGAATGCCAAATACTTTTTACATAAGAACTCTTGTAACTTTTAAGACGTCTGAATTTATCAAAAATAGTCTTATAGCGCTATGCCTACTTACAATTTTTTGGCATTAAACGCGATAAGATTGGAATATGGTAACCACACGATTTGAAGAAAATTTGGAATGCTTAATAATTCTATAATCTTTAAGTATTAGCATTATGTTTACAATGGCATAAGTAATAACAATTTCGCAAAAGTAAATGTTAACTCTATTTACGATGTGTTAAGTTACATAGTATAATTTATGAAAAATATGACTATTTATTGTGTTCTTGCGGCTTCTTTAACGATTTGAGCAATATTGTATCATAATTGGTGTTATATTAATGACCTGTCGTGCATGACCTCCAAACATTGATCAACAAAACGCCATAGTTCTGTGAAATATCTCGGCAGCCAAACAAACATTGTTCCACGTTTAAAGATACATATTGATAATCAACTTTATTTTGATAATGAAACGGTACATAATTGAGTAACGCTTAACCCGAACACTTCACATCACATTTGCAACAGAACTGAATTGTTTGAACGTATTTTCACAACGAAAAAGCTACGATTTTGAAACCCATTGTAAACTAATTTGTATAGATTTTCATTGTAGGACATTGTTTATTGGTATTTGAAATTTCAAATGTGTGATTTATTCGACCCAATTACTTATTAAATTCAATTGAGAACGTAAACAGTATCGCGTAAAATAGGGACGCCACATGTTTCCATTTCTGTGGGACTGTGTTTATCCCAAACTATAGATATTGACCGTGTGATACGCTTATATGTTTGTTCTGGATCTATTGTATGAAATAATAATGAGTTGTTATTTTGAGATCTTAAACGGCTCTTCTTATTGTTTTTTGAAGTAAAAAAAAAAAATGGAAACCGATTCTTATAACATTTTCCTTATAAGGACTTTGTCTGTCTACTTAATCGATCGGACGACGTGAACTTTTTTTACTTTTGGTTCGGCTATTTTTAGTCTGATATTTTGGTTAGCCAAACTTCAAAAACAAAAATAATACTACTTTAGTACCAATGTAGAACGCGGCCATATATAATTTGGACACGTTTGAATCTATAGATTTTTTAATTTTCATCATCTTTTTATATTTTTTAATATTGACGCAGGTGACTTCTAGATATTTTTATCATAAGGAATTATTGCTAAACAATATTTTACTTGGCTTAGGTGTCGGGATTAGAACCAAGATCCCCTCGCTATCCAAGCGATCTTCCATTTAAGCTAACGAGATCCAAATAGTCACATCAATTTAAAAAAAAAATTGGAGAATAAGAAATACTTGGATAATTTGTATGAAAAGTTGGGGCCGTTAACTCTCTTAACATTTTGCACAAAATGATCAAAGGCTATTCGCAAAAATCTATTTCCTAGCAAATAAAACATTACTTATACACCATTAAACTACTACTAATTACACTACAATTGTAGCGATTTTATTTAGTTAACTATATCCAAATAATGACTTTCAAGTTGGTGTTCACTTCTTTTAGTTTTTGAAGACACCATAAAATAATAAGCCATATTGATATTCTTTCCAAATAATTAATTTAAAACTTACAAATATAAATATTAGTGTTAATAAAAAAATAATTAATATCGTGTTAATAACATATATTGTTTATTTTTAATAAAATTTAATGGTTTCCAAATACCTTTCTTCAATTGATGTCTATTTGATTAATATAAATAATAAAATCGTCATCAAATATCTATAAAGAATTCCCATCTATCGAATTAATCTCTGTCTTGTAGCATATTCACAATTCACTATATCCTTACTAATATTATAAATCGGAAAGTGAGTTTGTTTGTTCCGCTTTCACGCCGTAACTACTGAACCGATTGCTTTGAAATTTTGCAGACGTAAAGATAAAAGTCCGGATTAAATAATAGGGTATTTTTTATCCGGGAAAAATTGATATTCCCGAGAAAAAACAAAAATATTGTTTGCTTGATGGATGGATTGTAGATGGCGCTGTGTGTCGTTTAAAACAAGGTAAAATATTGCAAACTAATATAAACATGTAAATTTAGAAGCTAAATGATACGATAATGAATCCTCGAAAATGAGGATTCTCGAGGGATGACGTTCAATTTGTTTTATCGTCTAAATTGTTTTTTTTACATCTACTTATCCTGAAATCACTAAAGTCAACGAATTACTAATTGGTATAAGTATTAGTTACGTTATTTAGTTCTTGAGGTATGCAATAGATGGCGATGGGTGTTTTTTAAAACATGGTAACGATGTGTTTTTTAAAATACATAAGAAGTGGAATGATAGCTTACGCTATTTAGTTCTTGAGGTATGCGATAGATGGCTCTGGGTGTTTTTTAAAACATGGTAACGATGTGTTTTTTTAAATACGTAAGAAGTGGAATGATAGCTTACGCTATTTAGTTCTAGAGGTATGCGAAAGATGGCGCTGGGTATTTTTTAAAACGTGGTAACGAAGTGTTTTTTAAGATACGTAAGAAGTGGAATGATATCTCGCTCTTTAACCTGTAGCTTATACACTTATTCGGTGCACTTTTCGACTCATTTAATACTTGCTGTTTTATCTTTATTCACTGTTTTGCGCTTTTTTTGGTTCCTACCATTTTACATTTTAATTGTGTATTTTATAGATTTTAGGTTTTAGGCAGTAGCTGTATAATAGTTAGGTTAGGTTAGTTTAGTGCTTTTTTCTAGGTAGATATCTAAGGTAGTTATTGTTTTTTCGATAGGTAATTACGTCACTTTGTTCGTCGTTTAGATTGTTATAGTTTAGTTTGGGATTTTAGTTTAGGTTTATAGTTTACTCATATGTTCACAATGCCTCGCAAACGTAAATCTAATTTGTCGAACACCTCATCTAAACGAAACCGAATTCCACGCGGGCGAAGCCGCAGGCGGAAAGCTAGTATTAAATAAATACTGAATAAATATTTTTTGCTCCAAAACTTCAAATATAACAAACTTATGTATCTAAATTATTATTAAAAAGGAGACAAAAAGGTTCTGTGACTCAGCATTTGACATTTGATATTAAGATTGGTGTGCATAGTAAACTACAAAAGAAAAATAAGATAGACAGGATAAATATTATTTGAAATATGGAAATAAATATTTTACAGCTGGTAACAATACTCTTTAACAGTTCATATAAAGTGTTATATTTTAAAAGTTACTTTTTATTTATATCGTATAAGTTTTGTAAAGAGAAGTTTTAACGACTGCTAGGTGCAACGGTAGTGATCCTGCCTTTCTCGCCAACGGTCCTAGGTTAGAGTCCCGGAAAGGGCAGATGTTTGTGTGACGAATACGAGCAAATTTGTACCTGAGTTATGGGTGGTAGATTACTTATTTATGTATATATTGCCATATATCTATCCGTTAACCTAGTATCCATAACACAAGACTCACAGTGCTTACTTTGGGCTAGGCTAATTGGTGTTCTTGTGGAATATGTTATTATTATTTTTATAAGATTTAATATGCGCTTCTAAGCAAGTCATCAACGTTTCATTTTTTGTACAAGTCAGAATAAAAATATTCATCAATAAAATTATATACATTTTGTAAAAGTCATTAAAACGTCCCACTTAACTCCTATCGTGTGTCAACCCTACTGAAAAGCAATGTTTATGTTATACCCATTGTGCTGGAAGATACCCTATTGTGTATGAACTCTCGATCTCTTTAAGCGTTTAACGACACGTTTATGGTATATCTTACAAAAGTCAGCCGAAGGGAAAGTTTAACCTTTTGTCAAACTCGTGGGTACTGCCGTCCTTTTAACCAGGGCCGGCTTTTTCTACGTAGGGGCCCTGCGCCTGTACTTACACGACAAACAGTTTTACACGAAAAAAATATAACATCCGCAGCTCTCGTGTTCGCATTTTTTTATTTTAAGGATTTTTTAATTTTGTGAGATGTATATGTGTTCTGTATCAAATAAACTTATTTATTATTATTAAAGATCGCACTTTTTCCGGTCCTTAATGGCTTGTAACATAAGTAATTTGAATTAAGTTTAATATATTGTTACTTACACTTTTGTGTAAATGTAATTTCTAAGTTAGTGACTCACAATCTATCTGTTTTTAGGGTTCCGTACACCAAAAGGAAAAAATGGAACCCTTATAGGATCACTTTGTCGTTCGTCCGTCCGTCTGTTAAGACCCATTATCTCGGGAACGCGTGGAGGTATCGAGTTGAAATTAAAACCATGTACACATGTCTACAGTCCCACAAAGTTAACGTAAAAGAAAGGTAAGATCGTTTATGCCGCAAAAAGGTGTATTTCAACATTTTTATTAATGAACTTTAGTTATGTTTGATTTTCGTATGATATATGGGGTCCTTTCACTTTAACAGATTAAAAGTGTTGAAAATTTTTATAAAATATCAGTAATTTTAAAATCAGAAGCATATTTATTTAGGATCATTATAGCCTACTTAGGATTTGGAGTATTAGAATACCAGTGTAACGAATTAGCAGTTAATGTCTTTTCGGTAGGTTTTTTGTGCTGAGTTGGAGTCAGAAATTTATAACGAGTAACGACATATTATGATATACAAATATGATTTTTGCTTCATGAGTTTTACATGGTGGTACATATTAAAAGAAGTATCATCCTAAACCCCGTTAGGGCCCTACAATATTTAAAGTAAAAATACAGTATATATTATATTCATTTACGTCACTCGAAAAACTCCTGTATAATGTCAAAACAGTTTTCCAAAAAAACTTTTAAATAATTTTTTATTACTTTGAATAAATTTTGAAAGTTTATTATATTTTTTATGGCGTTTACGTGTGTTCGAACTTTTGAGTTTTAAATGTGATTGCGTTAAGGCTCAGCGGTTTTTATGTCTTAGATTCATTGTTACGGTGTAGCTGTCTTTTACTTGTGAGTGAATGTTATTTCTGTTAATTATATAATATTCTTTGTGACTGTATGATTTGTTTTTTTTTCTATTCATTTTATACACTGTTGAAGATAATAGTTAGACCTGGTTTAAATTGATGATATCTCTGTCTTCGGTTCAGCAAACATAAGGGGCAGAAATAGTTTTAGACTTTGTTATATGTTTCAGGGCTATATTTGTTTCGGGCCCCCTCGAATGATGACGGCCCTGCTCATACTTAATACAGGTCGATACCTTTTAAGTGAGCGAGCAAAGGAAACGATTCTTCTTCAGTCTAAAGATTAAGTGTTGTCGTCGTTGAATGGAGTCTAGTGTTTATGCTTTCTATATGGAATCTATAGTGACTTTCTAATAGAAATATGATTGGTCCCTTTCTAACCCTTTTACCTTGAATGTTACAATAATGGATAGTATTACTATTATAATAAGGTTCAATAAAGGGTGCCCTTCGATTCGCTTAAAATTATTGGTCCTAATTTCATTTGGCACAGTAATCACTTGGCATAATTTGATATATTTATTTATTTAACTAACATTATCAAACGGGGTTAACTCAATTCTGCCAAAGGTTCGGTGGTTTTGGTGCGATAACCACCACTTCGGACAGAGATACCTCACAAATGGGGGATGCTCAGGTACTTTTGAGCATTTTTCCCAGATTGGCGAGGCTGTGCAATAACAGTGGTCGGACTGCCAATCCTCAGTCGGTTGCCTGGCTAGGACACTTTTATACTCCTGACTAGAGTTACATCGATGAAGTACCTTAGAATGTGGCCAGACCTTAGTTTCTCTGTTCAGGATACGAACAATGATCCTATCTCTATCACACAGCTCTTATTCCTAATTAAACCCGGGGGCCAAGATAGAATCTACGATGGAACGAGCTAACCCAGAAGGTGCCTATTCACCCTGGCTTTAAAAATTGACGGCTTATAAGTACTCGGAAATAAAGACGCAGGGAGGGCTTTCCACTCCTTTGCTATGCGCATTATGAAAGATGTTGAGAAGCGCTTAGTGCGACAGGTAGGAATAGCAACCTAGAAAGGGTGGTAGCCTGCCCCATGTCACAGTGTTTGACTGCGATGAACTCCGAAACTACTCAACCGATTTTGATTTTTTTTTTTACATTTTGCTCGATTTGTTCGCACTTAGGATTTATGATAGGTTTTTATTTTAATTCATGTTTAAAATAAATGCCAATTATAATAACTGAGCAACAGCAACGCGTGGCTGACGTGGCTGGGTCAGCTAGTAACTTATATGTATATTTTGTTTCATTAGTTGTGTATTCGTTATAATCTGCAGATATGCTCGCTGGCGTGTAAATAAATTAAATAAAAAAGCATAATGCTAGAACGAAAGATCAAAAGTGCTAAATCATGAAATTGTCGTAAACAGTGGCGTAGCATGGGGGGGGCGGAGGGTGCGGTCCGCACCGGGCGGCACTTTGCCGGGGGCGGCGCTGCGGAGGTGGCAGATAGAGAAAAAAAAATTAAAATATAAAAAAAGTTAATTTCTTTCAGTTTTTATTTCGTCATTTTTTTGTTGTTGTTACCAAATACCCAGGTACCTTTGCAGGTTCTATGCATGGGTGATGCAAGCGCAAGGTTTCTCAATAACTATTATTTAGGAAACTTATTTCGTTTCAAGTTTCAATGTTATTTTAAATAAATATGTCTCCTTACGCATTCTTTGTACTTCACCGTAGCTAAAAGCTACTGGTAGAAAAACAGCAAAGATACGCGTTACGCGTACATTGTTGCAACACGAATTACACCTTGGAGGCAATCGACAGCATTTTTTGCTTACAGAAAATAATGATTTAACGATTACCGATGACCGTTTCATCGGATATATTCACAAAGTTAGCGAGTAAAAAGATTTACATTTTTTTTAAAAACTCTGTGATATTGTGATAGTCTACCTTCTACTCTATGTCAAAAAATGTTAATTTCACTTTTCAGGTTAGTGTTATTCAATAAAAGTACTCTTTTTACCATGCCTCAATTTTTTTATAATGGATTGCAAAAATAAGAGGGCGGCAAATTTGGAATCCGCACCGGGTGCTAGTGACCTATGCTACGCCACTGCGTAAAGTCGAAAAAAAAGGCGGCGGCTATTAGATCCGGCGAAACCGCTTCGCTTATATAACGTCACCCGTTCACAGCTAGATTCAATGTTTACATATTTTAGTTATCGCGAGTATTCCACGTATTTTTTTAGCAATCCGTTAAGCATATTGTTTTAACTATCCGTTAAAATATTATAGTCCCGTTATCCTAGGTATCGGCGTGGTTTGAGCTCGATCTCGGTCTAAGTTGACATCTTAGTCGATGTGCTACGGTCGTTTTTACTGACTTTACCCAAATATATCAGAAAAATGATTTTATATTTATGTTTTGTTATTGAAGTACATATTTAATTGGTAGGTAAATAAATCTATAATCTAAGATCACAGTGGTTTGTGTTTGTCCGCTCTTTATCCATTGTATCAATAATGTTACCATAGCAACGCGTTAACCGCAAGTAGTTCGTCTACCGGACGCTAGATGGCGCTAACGGAAAAATATTTGATAATAGAAAAAAATTAAAGAATTTTGTCCACCCGTGCGAAGCCGGGACGGGCCGCTAGTCTATAATCTAAAAACACAAATTTGTAGTTTGTGTGTTTGTCTGTCCGCTCTTATTCCATTCTATTCGCGTTACCATAGCAACGCGTTACCGGGTCAGCTGGTTACACCAAAAAATATTAACCTAGGTCAGGTGTCAGACGGGATTCAAACCTACATACCCTTGCTATCGGGGCGAATACTCTTCCAATTGAGCTACCGAGACCTTGAAAGCCCTGTCAAACCTTTCCAATATTTCTTAATATATAAAAAATTTGCAGTTAAATGCTTAAAAAACATTATTGATACTTGAGTGATCCATGACTTAATATGGCTTAAAGCTACGAAGATGGCGATTTCCGATTATTTATTCTTAATATATTTAAAAACTAAATTGCAACCATTTAAGGGGATAACCTGCATATTAGATTAAGATCCCAGAGCGATCAGACATAACTTATTTACAAATAGAAGAAAACTTAGGTTTTCAGTAGTGTCTCATGAATTTTGAATACCTGTGTGTTTATGGAGCTTACCTTGGGGCACCTGGGCTTAAATTTTTTTTATACCTAAATTTTAATGCCTGATTTTTATATAACGTTTGTAGAATATTATTTTAAGGTGGTATCATAAGTGTCAGATACTTTCCATGGACTAAAGCTTTTGTATGTTTTTGAGTTAAGTAACATTTATTTTTAGTTGCCTTTCACACCTGGTACTGCCCAGGTGCCCTAAGGTAAGCTCCATAAACACACAGGTATTCAAAGCTCATGAGACACTACTGAGAACCTAAGGTTTCATCTATTTAAAAATAAGTTAAGTGTATCTGATTGCTCTTCGATCTTGGACTATATAGGTTGCAATTTATTTATTAATTGAATATTATTAATAAATTTTCGAAATAGAGTATACCTCCATTAATTTCTCCAAAGGAAAAAGCCTCTTAATGGAACCCAAAGTCAATTTTATTTTTAGCGAATAATCACGCCTGATAAAGGCTGATAAAATCTCTGAATACCTTAGGGGTATTTCCACTTACCACGATCCTGAGATACATCTCTCGCTATTTCAACTCTCATTGGACCTTTCATACAAGCTCGTCGGTTTAAGGTACTTTTCTGGCCTTTTTTCAGGACACATCTATTTGGTCCCTGAAATTTCGTCTTGGTCTTCCTTTACCGACGAGCCCATACATTTTAAGTGTATGATTAAAACAAACAACATGTTTTAATTTCAAAGTAAAGTATATGAGTAAAACCGGTTCATAACAGCGAACTATAAATAGTCCGACCATAATAACTATATCTAGAGTAATGCAATAATAAAAATTACGTGGCTAACAGACGTTGAGATAATTACTCTGTTACTTAATTTGTAGATCAGCTGTTTTGTTTGCCATAGCATAATTGTGCGATGGGTGTATCGCGACCTAACTGGGAATTCAACACTTTCCATTTTTTTAATGTGTCTTATGAACCATTTTAAGTACCTTAGAGCTTGCGTATGCGTCAATTTGCACACACTTGAATGTCAATTTGAATGTATTTAAAAAAATACAAGACACCGGATGGATTTAAGCGATAAAAACCTATATATGTATATATTTTATTGTTATTTAAGCAAATCTTGGAAGGGGCAGATATTTGTGTGATGAATACAAGCATTTGTACCTGAATCATGGATATTTATATATGTATATTTCTATAAATATCATACATGTATGTCTATCCGTTACCCTAGTATCCATAAAACAAGCCTTACGTGCTTACTTTGGGTTAATTCGTGTAATTGTGAGAAATATAACATATTTGTTATCATATGGAATAATCCTATTTTATTGTCACATAATTTTTGATATATTAATTATAAATTTCGATATTTATCTTCCCAAATTACAATGACTTATTCATATTACTTTTTCCCGTTAGTCTAAACCGTTTAAATGTAGTTATATTCGATGCTATTAAAAAAATTAAATAATTTTCTATTTTGTATTTTATTACTTAGGTATAGGTTTCAAAATCAATTAACATAAATCGAATTTTATCATTCTACAACAAACTACATTAAAGAAATTCATTAATTTACAGTTAGCGCCATGCTTTGAAAACTTCTAGATTGAATGTGTGTATAATGACGTCACACGACAGTAAATAATGAACATGATGTATGTACTGTCGTGTTACTTATAATTTTGTCATTTAAACGATTTAGTTTTTTCGTTATTTTTGATATCAATAGACAAAGTACACATGCACACACATACTTTATCATAGCACACTAATACACACTCTTTTATACACACACTAGCTCTCGAATACACACACACACACATTAACAAAACCTTGCATGCGTACTGGTTCTCATTTTTTATTTATTATTATGCTATTATAATTATTGACTAGTTTTTTTTTTTAACTTAGTGAGGAAGTTGTACAATTAGTTTGTTTTGTTAGTCTGCTCAGGCGCAAATTTATTTGTATCTTACTTTGGGGAGCAACTGTCTCCTGACATACAGGCTGTGCCTAGTTCAGGAGACAGGGCACGCACTGAAATGTACCATCTATGACTAATAAAGATATATTAAAAAAAAAAAGTTAATTTGAATGCGGTCTATGACAAATATAACATATGAATATACAAATAGCTAATCTCCAGCTTTTTTGGAATTGATACTTCTTTCTTTTTGGAGTTAACTCTTTATGAATTGATTTTCATACAAGGTGCCCCCGCTATGAAAAAAAATATGAAAAGTAAAATTTAGTGATCAAATGACAGCGTTACTTTTTTTGTGCGCGACCTATAGTGCGCGCCTTTTACTTTTATTTTTAAGTTTTTTTTTTTATTATTTTTTGTGCCTGTTCTTAAGGAGTAAACCATAGTCGTGCATTATAGCTGACACACACACTTATTTGTTTTTATGTTTTCTTCATTATTGGCGTTGTATAATGTTTTGTAAAATTTATGTTTTTTTTTACTTTTTCATAAGTTACTGTAAAACACTTTTCTCAAACGTGGTACAATGTTTACATTGCTCTCAGATAAAAAATAACGTAAAACAAATATACCAAAATACCTAAGTTATTTCAATAGAAAAATACTAGAAAAAGAAGACTAGGCTCATAAGTGAATTCTCAGGCGGGAATCGAACCCGCAACCTTTGGAAGTCCGATCCAATGCTCTCCCAATTGAGCTACCGAACCTTGTGATGTGAACACCCGTCGAAATATGTTAATAGTAGCAGATTACGATTTTTATTTGTGTAGTTGCATTTACGACGTGACCTTCGAATTTTGTTATATATTTAGCTCTTGAATAAACTTTGTGACTTTTTATCAGTAGTATTCAATATTTGTAATTTCCCAGTTTGTTTTGATTAAATTAACAATACAGATAACGATAATTGAAAACCTGTATAATTCATTTTAATTTTATCAAAATCTAATGTTTAAACATGTTTAAACTGCGTAGAATTTCAAGGAAAGAAACATTATATCTAAAATTAATTATAACAAGAAAAAAATTCAAATATTCATAGATTGGAGAAACTTGACTGGTTTGTCAAGATCTCGGTAGTTTAATTGAAAGAGCACTGGCCTTTATACCGAGTGGTTGTGGGTTCCAGTCCCGACACTTCAAACAAGTTGAATTATATCTTGTAATCATTTTCCATAGATGTAGGTATAAATTTAATTTAAGGACTACCAACTAAACACTACACCAATAAAAAATGCTTGTTAATTTTTAAGCTAATTGCCGTCTTAAAGGCATTCACGATATGTGCAAACGAAAATTCACAAAAACTTCAAGAAAAAGTTGTTATCCGCGATTACATATAAAGCAGACAAAAAAGCAAATCAAAATTTAAAACTAACCAAATCAATTTAAATAACTACATGCATTTATATATTATTTTTTACACGTGGATTTTATATCTTTTAGAAATATTGCATTGTGAATGCAAAAAATTAAATAAAAACATAATTATAGCTGGTTCCATCTTAATCTAATGTTTTATATTTGAAAAATATTACTTTCGATGTTGAAGGTAGTTAGCGTTTAACATTGGTGGAACGATACTAGATCATAATAAAAGTTGTAATATGTTTGTATATTTCGATACGTTTGCCAGCGTCTCGGTAGCTCAGCGGTCAGAGCACTCGCCCAGATAGCGAAAGGTCGTGGGTTCGAATCCCACCTGAGGACTCGGAGGCGTAGTGGTTTTTTATACGCGTATTTTATATCTTATAGAAATATTGCATTGTGAATGCAAATAATTAAATAAAAATATAAACATATACGTATTTAATATAGTAGCGGCCCGTCCCGGCTTCGCACGGGTGGACAAAATTCTTTAAATTTTTTATATTATTAAATATTTTTCCGTCATCTAGCGTCCGGTAGACGAACTACTTGCGGTTAACGCGTTGCTATGGTAACGCATATACAATGTAAAAAGAGCGGACAGACAAACAACAAATTAAACGAAACGACGACGAACGACGAGAGAACTAAACCACAGTAAATACAGAACAGTAGTTTATCTAAGGCCGCCCGCCGAGTTATTAGCCTACTCTTGCGTTGATCCCCAGGGTTGTGACTTTTACTTTTAGTTAATATTTTCGAACAAGCAGCACTTGATCTAAATTTATGTAATAAAAAGCATATTATGATTGAATATTTGTTTGCGAAATCGTTATTGAGGCAACCGAAAACACTACAATATTATTTTCCCCTTTTTGAAGTCATGATACTCGTAATAATTAATATTATGGTAAGTGGCCGGCGAGAGTTGACGATCACGAGCGGTCATGTGACGTACGCGCATGCTCACAGTCGCGCGGCACAGCCCGTACTGCCGCCACCTTATTCCCCCATATATTATGCTAGCGTGTGCGTGAAATCGCGTGCCGACACGGCGCGCGGCGCGCACGCACACATTCAAACCGAGAGCGGCACGTTTGTATGAAGATATTTTACTGTTCTTTACTGTGACTAAACTGAGCGGTAAAATTGGCTCCCGTGATTTTATTCATAAAATAAAATAATAAAATTTGAAAGGTCGATATTATTTATTAATTGCAATCAATATAATGTGATTAAGTCGTGTTATCGTTATCCTGATTAAAGAAGAACTATTTTCGACATATTTATCTGCAACAATAAGTGTTTCAAGTGTGTGTAAAAAGTGCAAATTTATTGGATAAGGGGAAAAAACCAACGATCACCAATGTTTGTGTGCAGTTTTTTACGAACTACTGTTTTTAATGTCACGACTAGATTTTGCAAAAAAAATAGTTTTTTTAGTGCAAGTGAATAGTTGTTTGGAGAACGTAGGGTTGCTGCATAATTTTTTTTGGTACTCACCAGCAATTACTTTACTACAAATTAACATCCTACTCGGAATTGCATTCACAATTTGAGCGCAAATAACAGAGGCCGGCCAGCGGAATTAGTCACAAAGCTAAACCAACTACGGAAGACCGAGTTCGATCCTACAAGATTTCAGACCATTTTTTTTTTTATTTTGTTTTTTGTTTTTTTCTTTTGGATTTTTTTTAGTTTTTTGTGTTTTTTATATTTATGGTATAATAATTGCTTTTAGTACTTTTGGAGATAAAATCAACGTTTTTAATTTGTATCACTAAAAGAAATATCTCTTTTATTAATGTATGTTATATTCAAGTTACAGCACCTATTCAAAATGTGATGACTATAATAGATACCTCAATTTTTTTTTAAAGTATTATTTATTTCCTACTATTTATGGATAAATTTTAAATTATTTTGAAAGCAAATTAATTTGTGGATAGAATAATCAATGCAATAGGTTTTACGAGTCTCATTTCCATGTTAAACGAATTTTTGTTGTCTTATAAGTCTCTTAAATTTTCCCCCCAAATTTCAATGACGAATAATGCAAGTTGTAAATAAGACCTTCGAATTATTATTCACTTTTTGTATTTTAAAAATTAACTTAAATGGAATTTGACATTATAATTTGACTATATGGGAATCTAGCTTCCTTCTCGTATATTTTTTTGTATTTAATGTTATACCACAGGCTTTGTTGTATATAATGTATTCAACGATGTTTTTTGTTATTGTTGTTTCTTTTTTCATATGTCAATATTTTTAAAGTGCTTTTGAGCAATTTAATCATGTCTAATTGATTATATAAATGGTTAATTATTTGATGATTGGAAAAGACATTTAAAACTGTTGTTACTTTAAGGCTTATTATTCACAATTAATGATGTTCCTATTTTTTTTTTAATTTATTAATATTCTTTATGTAGGTACTTACCTAAAGTATTTCCTGTGGTATTATTTCTAAAGATACTAATTTTATGCATAGGGGAGGGGGTATGTCTCAAACATTTCATTCGTTACCATCTTTCGAGATATGCAGTCAATGTTCTCAGCCTCGTTATTTCAAAGGAAAGAAAGGGTTAAAGATCCACACAAGAAAAGTTCATAAAAATACTGAGAATAATGGATCCTTTGCTTCGACCGCAATCGCAGGTGCCCACCCAAATGCTGAACTGTCTGAGGAACCGCTATGGAGATTGCTGGGTAGGTGTAGGTCGAGGCTGCCTTTGGTTGAAAGGATTCCGCGTGGCGCCAGAATAACCGTTGCTAAGAGATTAAAAAAATGTTAAAGACAGAGTTATAACTAATAATGATAAGGCAAGTTGGGAGGACCTTCTTTGTTTTTCCTATAGAACACTTCACGCACCTAAGGACAGTGATGTATCAGTTTCGTTAACGCAGAAGATTAAAAATAATTGCCTTAGTAATAATCGTAACTTTGCTGATACCATTGGTGGGAAGAGGCCCTATTCTATAATTCGAAACATCGAAAGAAAGGTTAATGACGGAGATTTAAGAGGAGCAGCACGTTTATGTTTTTCTAACGAAACTGTAGCTTCCAACGATTTGAATACATATCACACTTTGGCCTCCAAACATCCAACTCCAAATACGAACTTCGAGCTATCTTGGGAGCCTGAAGAATCAGACAGTGCCATACAGGTATCTCCGGACGAGGTGCTGGCTGCTATTCATTATTTCAGGAGTGGTTCAGCGGGCGGTCTTGACGGTCTTACACCGCAGCATAATAAAGATCTAGTCAGTGGCACTACGGGTGACGCTGGCAGAGCGCTAATATCTAGTTTGGTAGCACTAGTTAATTTAATGCTTTCTGGCAAGGTTTCTCCGGAAATTACAGAAAATTTATACGGGGCAAGTATGTGTGCTCTATTGAAAAAATATGGGGGTATACGGCCAATTGCGATGGGAAACACGCTCCGACGAGTAGCATCGAAAGTGTGCTGCCAAAAAGTAATGCCTGACTTGGGGAAATTATTCCAGCCAACCCAGTTGGGCTTCGGTACCAAGGGTGGTTGCGAGGTAGCGGTACATGCTGCCAGAACATTTTTGTCGGCCGGTGCAGATGAGGTTCTTCTTAAGGTCGATATTCAAAACGCCTTTAATTCAATTGAAAGGAAAGTTCTATTAGAAGAAGTGAAAAGACATGTGCCGTCCATTTATCCTTACGTTTGGCAGTGTTACGGAACGCCTTCAAATTTAGTTTACGAGGAAAAATTACTCTGTTCATCAGTTGGTTGTCAACAAGGCGATCCACTTGGTCCTGCAATTTTTAGTTTAGCAATACAGGATATTATTAAAAAAATTAAATCTAAACTTAATATTTGGTATCTGGATGATGGCACTTTAGGCGGCAGTTCTGAGACAGTTTTTGAAGATTTTAAGATCTTAATTGATGCATTCTCAACGATTGGTTTAAAATTGAATTTTGAAAAGTGTGAGTTATACATACAAAGATTTGTCTCTGCGAATGAAAGATTAAACATTATTTCAACATTTAAAAAATTGGCACCTGGCATAAAGGTTCTTGATGAGATTACTCTTCGTTTGCTAGGAGCTCCTGTTCTTGACGAAGCGATACCACTTTTTATAGAGGAGCAAATAGCTAGATTTCGAGAGATGTCTTGTAGGCTGTTTAAGTTAAAAGCTCACATCGCTCTCTTTATTATTCGGTTTTGTTTGTTCGTCCCTAAGTTCACATACTGCCTCCGTGTTTCTCAGTTTTGGCGTTGTCCTGATCAAATGTCAAATTTGGATGACCTAATCAGGGAGACGCTTTTAAATTGTGCATTGAGTGACAGTGCCTGGCAACAGGCGACCTTGCCTACGCGTCATGGAGGTATCGGTATAAGAAAAGTTTCGGACATAGCTTTGCCAGCCTTTTTGTCTTCCGTGCATGCCTCGGGATCATTATGCGGTAGTATTCTCAACCCATCTGTGGGTTCCGTTGAGATCCAAGGGCTTTCGGAGGCGAAGAATAAGTGGCTATCGCTGTGTTCGGAGGATGCCCCAACATCACTTTATTCACAGAGAAAATGGGACGAGCCTCTTTGCAAGCGTGCCTTTCAGGTATTGATGGCGGGCTGTGACAACTCAGTGGATCGCGCCCGCCTGTTGGCTGTATCTGAAACGGAGTCAGGTCTATGGTTGCATGCTTACCCTTCCACCAATATCGGTACGTTATTAGATAACTGTACCCTGTACTGTGTAACGAACCACACCGGTGTCGCTGCGGAGAATGGGTAAAACGAGCTGGGCCATCATGGCCTCTCGTGCCAGCGGAGTGGAGGGCGATTGAGCAGGCACGCTTCGATTAACGACACCATTCTCAGAGCTTTAGCGACTGCTGGTGTGTCTGCTATATTAGAGCCGAGCGGGGTGTCGCGGTCGGATGGTAGGAGGCCTGACGGAATGTCGCTTGTACCTTGGTACAGGGGGAGGACCCTAGTATGGGACGCGACATGTGTGGACACTTTAGCCCCATTCCATATTGATGCGACAGCAGCTCGGCCAGGCGCGGCTGCGGTCACGGCCGAATTAAATAAAGCTCGCAAATACAGGGATTTGGGTGACACATACTTTTTCCTCCCTTTTGCAGTAGAGACGATGGGCCCTTGGGGCACTAATGCTAAGTTATTTCTTAAGGACTTGACTGCTCGCCTGTTTGAGGCAACGGGTGACCGGAGAAGTGGCAATTACTTCGCTCAGCGCATAAGTTTGGCCATTCAAAGGGGCAATGCTGCCAGTCTTTTGGGTACTTTGCCTCGAACAGGAGAGTTAGTTGAAATATTTTATTTGTGAAATGTAAAATTGTTAATTAATATTTTATATCTTAAATGTAATAAAGTATATTTAACAACAAATTTGTGATCTTAGATTATAGATTAGGTTTTAACAAAACAAATATTATTATTTTATTAGAATACATTCATATTGTTTTAGGAGTCACGCAGGACTCGAATACATAGCCCTTTGCTAACCGGGCGAGCGCTCCTCCAATTGAATGACTTAGATGGAAGGACCCGTTGAATTTTCAAGTGATTCTTAAGCGGAAGAGCACTCATCCGAATAACGTAAGGCGTGGGTTCGAAATCCGCTTGACGCCTAAAAGTTAAGATTTTACTATTAAAAAAATATTGAGATATAGAAATCTAATAATAAAATGCTAAAATTATTGAATATATGTATATTTCATAATAATAATTATCAGATAACTTAAAATAATTAACGCGTAAATCTAGTTATTAAACCATCTGTTCTTAGGCTCGAGAATTAGTTGCTTCATAAATCAAGTGGAACTAACGAATTAAATATATTATTTTTAATTTTTGTTTAAAACAATAGACTTTGTGATAATGTTATTTCATAAATAGAAATATATGTTGAAAATTCTTCATAGCCGGGATAGTAAACGCGCTGCGTTTTTTGCTAATGACAATTTGGATACCGTAATGCTAGGATACCTAGGTCCTTTTGGATATTTGACACCTAATATAATAATAATATCTCCTACGTTGACACGAATTAGCCTAGCCCAAAGAAAGCTTTGTAAAGCTTGTGTTATGAATACTAGGGTATGCTCGCATTCATCACACAATCATCTGCCCCTTCTGGGACTCAAACCCGGACCGTCATTGCGAAAGGCAGGATTGCTACTGTTGCACCAAAAGACAGGATTGCTACCGTTGTTGCACTAAATATTTTTTTGGATTTCAATAGTGGCGTAGTGGTTAAAGCTTGCGATTATGGATACGCATCTTTAAATATTTTGACAATAGGATGATTAGAATAAATATTATAAATTATTTTGTTAAAAATATTAGAAAATACCGACTCGGCTCACGAGAGAATTTCCCGGCTGTGAATTTATTTACGTCGAATTTAGTCGAAACGTCAGGATTAAATATAAATTAAATTATGCGCAAAATTCGTAAAAAGTTGTTTTATTTAAATAGTACTAGCGGCCCTTCCCGGCTTCGCACGGGTGGACAAAATTCTTTAATTTTTTCTATTATTAAATATTTTTCCGTTAGCGCCATCTAGCGTCCGGTAGACGAACTACTTGCGGTTAACGCGTTGCTATGGTAACGCATATACAATGGAAAAAGAGCGGACAGACAAACACACAAACCACTGTGATCTTAGATCATACATTTTTCTATAAAAATAATTTATCATATAAGATAACATTGAAAAATACAAAACATATATAAAAATCTCAAAACTAATTTTTAAAATTCACATGCATTTTGATCTGAACCCAAGTAGCTAAAGCATTTGTGTTAAGGAATTCAGAAACAAAGACAGTACCACACCACCCAGACAGGAAGCAATATAGTAAAGTTCTTTTGATACGCTGAAACGCCCGGGGATTGAATCCGGGACCTCGGTTTTACCATAAAAGTCGATATGCAAGCCACGCGACATAGGTCGTTAAAAAAAGTTGTATGATGGGTATGAAAAAAGAAATATTATTTGAGTCTTTAACGTTGAATCATTGGTCTTGTCTATTTCATTTCAAGGTCTGTCTTGGCTAGTTTTTATAAACCTACCAACGAATTATTATGTTCGATCGCTAGTTTCTACCAACAATCCAAATTTTCGGAATTATAAAATAAGAACCGACAAATACTTGTAGGTTTAGAACTTGCGAAGGCTATAATTCATATATAAAAACTAGCCAAGACAGACCTTAGGCTACAATACATTATCTTATGTTATAAGAAGATATGATATGTTATACTGTTACTTTCAGGACTGACCATTGAACTTGGCACCCATTAAGATCTCACTTCTTTTGTCGTTGAAGTCAACAACCAAGGCATTTATCATAATATTGAACTTGGCTCTCATTTCACATTTATGTTTTTGATTGGGATAACTATATCCACATAGAACAGGGTCGATAATTTTGAAAATGGTAAAAAGTGAAAAATAATTATAGTAGGATGAAACCCATTGGAAAAGGTAGAGAATATAAGAAAAATAATTAACGGACGATCTGAGGTCGGGAAGGGGAAGGGGTTAGTTTTTAAGGGTAAAAAACGGTTTACCTCGATTTCTGGCAAAAGTCAACTGAAAAAAAGTTAAATGGAAAAATTGTAGGTGATAAAAAGATTTTGTTTTTCCAATAGGTTTCATCCTACTTAATATTTTTTGGTCTCAAAAATTATCGAGCCTGGTCTAACAACATATTAACCTAACCAAAGAAGCAAAATACGTATACCTATTATCAGCTTGAATTGGAAGATTTTGGTAATTTTGTAGTTTGTTATTTTCCTACATTTTCATAAATAAACCCACGATAAAAAAATATGAAAAGATCTTATATCAGTATCTTGTTAACACGACATAGATAGTATTATTATCTTTATCAACACCATTTGTCTACAAATGTAAAGAAAAGTGGCATTATATTCGTCACGTTAAAGAACAGAACTGATTGAAGTCAACTAGAGACTAATAATTAGTATTAAGTATAATTATCATTGTTTTCCTGTTAAATTGTGAGTTAATTATCTTGAAAAACGACATTTGCCAATATTTTTAATAATTATATTCTTGTGATCACTTATGAGAGGAGTAACAGAATTACTTATTCAAAAATTTATAGTAAATCTGTATATACAAAAAACCCTGTCACAGTGTTTGACCGCGATGAACTCCAAACGACTCAATCAATTTTGATGTTTTTTTTTCATTTAGCTGGTTTTGTTCAGACTTTGGACATAGAATATATTTCACATTAATTAATAATAAAAAAAATGTCGCTACGCAACGCGTGGTCAGTTCAGCTAGTAAATAAATAAATAAGAATAATAACCCACCGATAAGCAAAGAAAACGAGATCAGCTTTTGTAAATATCCAACGGAGTAATATTTTCCCAAGGAGCACAGGAAATTGGCTGGGTGCTCGAGCAAGCCTCCCCTTCATCTCATCCCATCGAAACGGAACACCATAAACATAATCGTGTACGTTTCAATTCACCGAAAACACTGAACTGTTACAAAAATCCACCTCGTTCGACACGAATTGTATGCGCACGCGCAACAGCGGCCGCATGACTGCCTCGATTTCGAACAGCGGCGATAGAGCGGCGCTTGTGCAAGGTCGCACTTGCCTGCTGCGAAAGTGTGACGTCACTGATATAGATCATGCGCAACACGCCTTAATCAGTTTCAGGCAACCCTTTTATGACGTCACTGTTCGAGTTATTGTGTGATCTGTGTAGGTACATAGAATTCCTAAATATGAGATTAATATTTAATTGTGAATATGTAGATATTGTAGTGATATTTATATAGGAATTTTATTATGACATTGATTATTCATTATAATATTACTAGTTTTAACTGTATGCTGAATGTAGGGCCTCGTCAATCCGGAGAGGCAAAAACCAGACCCTTTCCGAATTATCGAGGCGTCCGGATTATAGTATGCCATATTTAATGGTAATAAAACATGTTTAACCTTAGTTTCTTTAATCAATTTTTAAATTAAAGCATAAAGACAAAAATGTACATGTTCAAAATTACAACCATGTAAGAAAAACATTTAGTTAAAAAAAACATTAGTTAATTCTTCATTACATTGGCTCATGGCAGCCCGCATCTATACCCGCCCGGCTCACCCGCGAGGCCCATTGCCCCGGCCGGATTACAGCGATCACCGAACAAGCGTGAGTCCGGATTACCGAGGCCCTACTATATTTGACATTATATAGCTTCTTTTACATTTTAACGTTTGCGTGCCACTATCTGGTGTAACACGTGAACATAATGCAATTTTATACATGCTTTGTACCATGTTTGCTTGCAAATAAATGAATAAAAATCAATAAACTGATATAGATCATGTGGAACTTGCCTTAATCAGTTTTAGGCAACCCTTTATGATGTCTCTGATATAGATTTTTTTAAAAGTAATAATATATAATCTTAATAAGTTGTAACATATATTAATTGTCTATTGCAAACCCAAAGTCGATGATAACAAATTATTATTGTTATATTATGCTAGGGAGCTCATCATCATCATTGAGTATATAGCAAATACATTAAATTAGGTAACTATGTTAAAATACAGTTAGATCATGTACAACTTAATTATATTTATAATTTTTATATTTTTTTGCATCAATGCTATCTTATCTGGCGGGTTCGATTCTCGCTTGAGAATTCACTTGTGAGCTGAGTCGATTTTTCTTGTGTTTCTCTATTAAAATAATTTGCCTCAATCAGTTTTAGGCAACCGTTGATGACGTCACTGATATAGATCATGTGCAACTCGCCTTAATCAGTTTTAGGCAATCCTTTATCACCTTATCATATTTATTTATTGCACTTAACATCGTTGACAAACACTAGAATTTGACTATCGAAACACGTCCAATTCCTTATATAGATAAATAGTTGATAACAAGTGTCCTTTGTTTCAATAACGCGCCTTTTAGTTGCGATAAAGAACCGGTTGAGCCATTTCGTGAGTTACCAATTCTGGTTCATACATCTCGAGGTTATTTGAATTCCACCATACATTAGTACCAATTTTTTTAAATAACATTTTGCACGGTTTTCTATTTATAAACATTAGCGGAACTTATTTTATAAGTTATTTAAATGTTTCTGCTAAAAAACCTTAAAAGCGATACAGTGAAGGTAAAAGATTATCCGATTAGGAAATTCGAAAAGTACTAGTTCTTTTTTATAAAATTTGCATATGTTTTTCTATTTATCAATTGTTTTTATATTTATTTATGGAACTTATTGGTTAAATTATTTTAATAGAGGAATGCTACAAAAATAAAGTCTAGTCACAAGTGAATACTTTCTTAATCGATTGCCAAAACATTTGTGAAAATGTCTCTTTCGAATACGAGAGGATGTTCCACTCATTGATGAGACAATGTTGGCCTACAACGTAAAATTAGAAAGGTACTAGAAAATTTTGACGGGTGTTCACAAGGCTCGGTAGCTGAATTGGGAGAGCATTGGACCGGACTTCAAGAAGTTTTGGGTTCGATTCCCACCTGAAATTTCACTTATGACTGGAGTCGATTTTTTTCTAGTATTTTTCTATTTAAATTATTTATCTTATAAGATAGCATTTAAAAATAGTATTAAATTACACTGTGTGACACGATTTTTCTAACATAAATAAGATTACGTGTTTTGAATTCCTTATTCCATTGTTGAAAACATTGTCAATTGATATGGTTGTCTAACACGTCACGTTTCTAAGTTATAGTGTCAATACTATTTACTACCCTCGTAAAAAACAAAAGATCAAACGTTGTTAATTGCAGATTTCTTTTAATAATGAACTCTGTACGACTATAAATTAAAAGTTTAAGTGGTCTTAAGATAATTCTAACAGTTTATTTGGGTAATCATAACATTTTTTTCGAAAGTCATGAAGAAAAGTAACCACTGCAAGTGTTTAAATCATCCGGAGAAGTTTTGTTTGTTTCTTTTGGAATATTTGGCTCATTTTTTATATTGACCACTTTAACCTCAGCTATTTTGATTCGTTGTCACTTGTAAATATATATAACATTTTTTTTGTGTAAAATTAATAATTTAAATAAAAAATATGATATACTATTTTGATACTGTCTTTATTTATTTATAGTATATTAATTTATCATAACTTTAAAATGATACGTGTTACAAAAAATCTATTTAAGTTTTTGTGTTCAGCAGGTTTATTTTGATAAAAAATAGCCGTTTCATTAAATGTTAGAGCACAAAAAAAAAAATTGTCACACAGTGTTATTATACTAGTTACTTAAAATCTTCTGGTAAAACAACGTTAAACGTTCCAGTGAAGGGTAAGAGATTATTCCGATTAGGAAGTTCGAAAATCGAGATTCTGGCCGCATCGGTCTGTTGCTGTGGCTATTACACGGCATTAGCATTCATTGCACGCGTCCTTCCTTACCATAAACAGTCCATAGCTATGCACGCACAGATCGACCATCGCAACGGTATTCCAGCTAGAGCACTGTGTCGAAATAATATTACCTGTGGTATTATCAGATTGGGAGTAAAAGACACCATAGTTTGGCGTTTGCATGATCAATTACATTTAGTAAGGATACTTTTATGGGTGTGAATGCTGGTATTGGTTCATTTTCGCTATTTATTACTGGATGGATAAATAAAAGTGAAAAAAACAAAAACTATAACCTTTAATCACCATCAATGAACAAAAATCATACACACACGCGCACACACTTCTTTTGACTATTTGTAATTTAAGTAATTTAGAATTGTAGTAACATTACGGAAGAGCAATGCCTCCCAACACAGGCTTAAAGAGACATATATAACAAAATCCATTTACCTTTACCTTATCTACTACATATTTTTAATTAAAATAATCTTATTCATTATATTTTCATATGACGATATTACTCAGCTTTATTTGAAAATCTATCTCCTTTCCGTGCACAGTGTTTCGTTGTGTCTGTGCAACAGGATAATGGTCTATAAAACGAATTCTCATTGCCAGTGGATCACGAAGCGAAGAGGTCGAATACAAGATGAATAAGCAATCGTATACCCATCTCTTTAATGTGTCCGAATTGCTTTGTGAAGGTGTGGCCTACTTTTTGTATTACCTGATACGGTTTCGAGATCTTTTGTCTTTTGGTTAATGGATTTTATTATATAAAGAAGCTTTTGTGGGGACTGGTGTTTGAAAGTAGGTTTTAGTTAGAATCATAAGTGTCAAGGTTATAAATAGTATCGAGATGGAAAACTGAAAGGACAGAACTGACTCGTATCCAGGGACCGGTTAGTCCACTAGGTCACCGAGGCGGTATGGGTTTTTTTAACCATCTTGATACGTATTGGATTTTATAGGCACCTTCTGGGTTAGCTCGGTCCATCGTGGATTCTGTCTTGGACCCCGGACTGTCCAAAAAAATGTTCATCGTTAATTTTATTTTTCATAAAAACTTTTAATTCCTTTTTACTCCCTTCTTCATCAGCATCATGCTATTAGTTTTATTATATATAACCCAAGGCAAAGGCCTCCTGGAAAGGTCTCCACAAAGATAGGTTCTGCGTTGCCCGCATCGAACAGCTTCCTGCGGCCTTGTCCAGTTCATCCACCTATACACAAAACGATATCTACTTCCCGGGCGTCATTCGAAAATCCCTTTGATAATTTTAGAAAATGACAAAATTCATGTCCTGACATTTTTACCAGGAGCCTGAGTGTAGAATTTTATGCTTCCTACTGAAAATAACAGCCTCACTGAAAAAAAATGTCCTTTTATCACTATCTTGATACGTAAGGACAAAATGCACGCACATTTATTTCTTTATTATAAACTTTAATAGGCAATACTTATTGTCATTGTTTTGGCTTAAAAAATGGTGGATATTTCTTACACTGTTTGAAACCTTTTTTCCATTTTATATTTATTTGTATGAGTGGATAATTTCTGAAATTGTTTGTTCATTAATAATAATAATAATAATAATAATAAATATTTTTACATTCACACCAATTAGCCTAGCCCAAAGTAAGCACTGTAAGGCTTGTGTTATGGATACTAGGGTAACGGATAAACATACATATATAATACATAGATATGTAATATTCATATAAATATATATAAATATCCATGACTCAGGTACAAATGCTCGTATTCATCATAAAAACATCTGCCCCTACCGGGATTCGAACCCGGACCGTCGGTGCGAAAGGCAGGATCGCTACCGTTGCACCAAACGGTCGTCAAAAAAAAAAAAAAAAAACAAAAGAAATAAAACAAAAATAAGTAGATAATTCCGAAAAATACAAGCAATTTTGCTTGCATCTCCCACCCGCCCGACACACTTTTAGTAACCCGTTTCGCCCTTACAGGCAGTATCATCAGGAGCTGTTAGCCAGGACTTCCCAACCAGGGGGGCGTAGAGAAATGACTGGGGGGGTGTAATGTGGACGTTTCAATTTCCGGAAAAAAAAGAAAAGTATTTAACGCGTAGGTTAATCAATTAGTTAATATAAAATAGTGTTACTTATGTTATAATTATGGGGGCATTTCTTTTCAAACCTCTTTAGACCGTACAATATCCAGAATAGCTCGCTTGTGAACCGAGACGATGTTTTCTAGTATGTTTCCTATAAATTAATTTATCTTATAAGATAGCATTGAAAAAATGCAAAAATATTTAAAAATTAAAAAGGTAATGAAAGTCCTAAATTATCCTTAGAACTCCAGTGTAGATTACATTGCAAATAATCTACACTATACGCAGAATAAAAATAGTTAAATGCATTCAAATTCAACAATTCGTCTAACCATTAATGTAACAAGACTGTTTGTAAAACGACTAGATGCTTTCTATTGCAGCGAATTCTTTAATTCGACTACGACATATAATATTACCGACGACTGGACCTGGCAACATATAACA
The DNA here is from genome assembly GCA_927399485.1 of Calamotropha paludella. NCBI lineage: Eukaryota > Metazoa > Arthropoda > Insecta > Lepidoptera > Crambidae > Calamotropha > Calamotropha paludella. Next base: position 1,239,477 of record OV656820.1, read on the forward strand.
CGCGCACATTGAGGACCGACGCGAAAATTACAGAGTTGGAAGAAGTTATCGGCAAGTTACACTGGGACGTCATCGGGTTGTCTGAAGTCCGACGAGAGGGAGAGGACACGATAATTCTGGACTCCGGTAACTTGCTGTACTTCCGGGAGGGCGACCAACTGTCCATGGGTGGTGTCGGGTTTATCGTCCACAAGTCCCTCGTCAACAACGTGCTATCCATCGGTAGTGTTTCCAGCAGAGTGGCATACTTGGTACTCAGAATATCATCTCGATATTCGTTGACGGTCATCCAAGTATACGCCCCAACCTCGAAACACGACGATGACGAAGTGGAGGCTATGTATGAGGAGATTTCTAGGGCCATACATAGTCACAAATCCCACTACACGGTTGTGATGGGGGATTTCAATGCAAAGTTGGGGAAGCGCTGCGGTGACGAGTTGAGAGTGGGGCAATTTGGATTTGGAGAACGGAACGACAGAGGCCAGATGCTGGCGGACTTTATGGAGAGGGAATACCTCTATATGATGAACTCCTTCTTCAGAAAGCCCGTAACTCGCAAAGGACCTGGATAAGTCCCGACGGCAAGGTCAAAAATGAGATCGATTTTATCATGTCAACGAGGAAGCAAATATTCAATGACGTCTCTGTGATCAACGCTGTTAAGACAGGGAGCGATCACCGACTGGTAAGAGGCACATTGAATATCAACGTGAAGCTTGAAAGATCGCGACTGATAAAATCTACGCTCCGACCAGTGCCGACCCAGATTCAAAACCCCGAACGCTTTCAGCTCGAGCTCCAGAACCGCTTTGAGACCCTTGAAAACAGCATAGATGTGGACGATCTGAACGACCTGGTGGTGGATGCTGTCCGTATGGTAGGGTCAAAATACTTCAAAACACACCGTCCCAAATTGAAGAAACTCTCCACACATACACTCGAACTCATGGATAAGAGACATGAAATGAGACTGCAAGACTCAGCGGATGCCCTACGTTATAGACAGCTTAATAGACAGATCTCGAAGTCGCTGACGAGTGACCTTCGCCAATTTAATACCGAGCGTATTAAAGAGGCCATAGAGCGGAACCAAGGCTCCAGAGAGTTCGCTAGAGATCTGTCTATTGGGCAAAGTCAACTGACGAGGCTGAAAACTGAGGACGGCAGTATCATTTCATCGACTCCTGAAATCCTGAGAGAGATTGAGAGTTTCTATAGGCAGCTGTATTCCAGTATCACACCAGGCCAAAGCAGAGCTCGAGATCCTAGAGCCAAGCTTACCCGACACTATACCGAAGATATCCCGGACGTCAGCCTGTACGAGATTAGAATAGCCCTCAAACAGCTAAAGAACAACAAGGCGGCGGGAGATGACGGAATTACAACAGAGCTTCTGAGAGCGGGCGGCACGCCGGTACTTAAAGTCCTCCAGAAGCTCTTCAATTCTGTCATCGTCCAGGGCAAAACGCCGAAGGCATGGAGCGGAAGCGAGGTGATTTTGTTCTTCAAAAAGGGCGACAAAACCCTACTGAAGAACTACAGACCCATCTCGCTTCTGAGCCATGTCTACAAGCTGTTTTCGAGGGTCATTACGAATCGTCTTGCTCGCAGGTTTGACGACTTCCAACCTCCCGAACAAGCCGGTTTCCGAAAAGGCTTTAGCACCATAGACCACATTCATACGCTGCGGCAGGTTATACAGAAGACCGAAGAGTATAATCGGCCACTTTGCTTGGCGTTTGTGGACTATGAGAAGGCCTTTGATTCGATCGAGACTTGGGCGGTGTTGCAGTCTCTCCAGAGGTGCCAAGTGGACTACAGGTATATCGAAGTGTTAAGGTGCCTGTACCAAAACGCCACTATGTCGGTCCGAGTACAGAGCCAGAGCTCTAATCCTATCCAACTACAGCGAGGAGTGAGACAGGGAGACGTTATCTCTCCGAAACTGTTCACTGCTGCGTTGGAGGATATTTTTAAGCTTCTGGACTGGAATGGACTTGGCATCAACATCAACGGCGAGTACCTGACGCATCTTCGGTTTGCCGATGATGTGGTCCTAATGGCTGAGACCTTGGAAGACCTGAGCACCATGCTCGAAGATCTCAGTAACGCATCCCAACGAGTGGGTCTTAAGATGAACATGGACAAGACGAAAATTATGTCCAACGCCCATGTTACACCCGCTCCAGTAAATGTTGGGAACGTTACACTCGAAGTTGTTGACCACTATGTTTACCTAGGACATATAATACAGTTAGGTAAGTCCAACTTCGAGAAAAAGATCTCTCGTCGAATCCAACTCGGGTGGGCAGCGTTCGGGAAGCTGCGATACATTTTCGCGTCCAAATTACCTCAGTGCCTTAAGACGAAAGTCTTTAACCAGTGTGTGTTGCCAGTGATGACTTATGGCAGTGAAACGTGGTCGTTCACTATGGGTCTTGTAAGAAGGCTCAAGGTCGCCCAGCGGGCAATGGAGAGAGCTATGCTTGGTGTTTCCCTACGCGATCGAATCAGAAATGAGGAGATCCGTAGGAGAACTAAAACCGCCGACATAGCTCAAAGAATTGCGAAGCTGAAGTGGCAATGGGCAGGACACATAGCAAGGAGAACCGATGGCCGTTGGGGCGGAAAGGTTCTCGAATGGCGACCGTGTGCCGGACGACGCTCAGTGGGTGGGCCCGCTACGAGGTGGACCGACGATCTGGTCAAGGTCGCGGGAAAACGCTGGATGCGGGCAGCACAGGACCGATCGTTGTGGAGATCCTTGGGGGAGGCCTATGTCCAGCAGTGGGCGTCGTACGGCTGATATGATGATGATGATGATATAATATTTTACCGAAAAATATCATATCCAGTTTTTTTAAATTTATCGTTGATGCGTGTTTTAAGCATTTGTGCTGTTATCCTAGTTTCCTCAATTTAAGTTTAGTAAATATTATTGATTTATGTGAGAATTCTTTTAGAGTATGATTCACGTAAAAGCAAACATCTTTGGCATTTGATTTGTATTCAGAGCTGCGATCGAAGCCGTGACTGATGGAAAATAAGGAAAAATGTAATATAATCACGACACGATTTTGAGTTGAATATATTTTTTATTCGACTTTACTAAAATAGATACTAGTTGACTTTGTTGTGACCAACTATGTAATGAAATCATAACACTACTATTAATTTGATAACAGATTTTTTTTTGTGGATTATATATGGTGATGACATATAATATTGTAAATGTTACTTCTGTTAAAGCTGACGAAATTGTTGTGTCCGTCTTCGTGGGTGGTAGGTAAAAATATTGGACGATTCAAAACAACTTATTTTAATTGCATTTGAATAAAGTTATTTTTTCATTTTTTAATTAGTACAAATAGATTGTTGATTCCGAAAATGTGAACGGTCATGTATTACAGAAACTGTCGTTATATGACTATTTTTTTTTATTAATCTACCAATTGACATGTAAAATCTAAAAAAAAGAAAATTTAAATGGATACTTAAGATATGGCTTAACCAGCAGTATTTTTATACTGTAAACGAATATTTAGAAAAAAATATATTGACATTGATTTGACATTTTTGACGTTGTCTTTGAATATTAAAATAATAATAAATTTATTTTCTCACTGAAATCTTGACATGTATAAATAAAATGACTTGGTAATATGCTTAAAACTAACTAGACAACAGATGATATTTACCTTTACAATTAAAATAAAATTTAATAAATTTGACTATACATATATATATATATATATTCTGATGTTATAAAAAATGAAACCATAAAATTAGACATACATTTACTCTTGTCCGTTATTTGGATGAATGTGTCCTGTTCAAACCTATTTAAGACCGTGCCTGTATATACCACATTTTAGAATAATAAATAATTCTATTCTATTCTATTCAAAATTAAGAACATTTGGTGGTTTATAGATGAAAACTCCACCTTTTTTGTAATTATAAATTTCATTTTAGGCAATGTGCACTGTTAACTTAGGATATAGAATAGATTTCATTTTAATTTATAATAGTTTTTTTTTATTGCAAACTAATATAACTGAGTCACAGCAACGCGTGGCCGGGTCAGGTCGTAATTAAATAAAAAAAAGTGAAAAACCAACCTCACCTCTGCTGTTGAAAAAGGTGCCTAAAAGGCTGACACCGTTTCCTTGTTGGATAGCCATACTGACGAGTTGGCCAAAAAAGCTGCCAGATCTTTTGTCCCCAGTGGCGGACATTTTTTCAAAAATAGGCCCTATTAACCCATAATCTCCACACCGAAGGGAACGAAGATGTTACTACTTGCAAGTGCTACATACTCTCGAACTTTGCGACTTTCTGCAGCTTCCTTCGATGTAGCGGCTCCATGTGATGGTGCCTGTGGACACAGGTCGCATCCGAAATCAAAGATAGACAGTTAGTTTCGCTGGTGCAAAGGTAGCGATCATACCTTCTGCGCCAAAGGTCTCGGCTTCGAATCCCGGTAGGGGCATATGTTTTAGTGACGAATATAAGTATTTGCTCCCGAGTAATGGTAATATAAGGTCAGCTTAGTTTAGGATTAAATAATTGTTGTGAGTTGCTAGGAATTTATTTTTTTATTTAATTATATTATTTACTAAGGTAGAATAATGAATTAATGACGAATAAAATCGTCTCGTTCAAGTGTTAAGTTGTCACTGATTTATTGCATTATATTATTATACTAGCGGCCGCCCGCGACTTCGTCCGCGTGGAATATTGCAACATTATTTTTCCGAAATAAAAGTAGCCTAAGTTACTCCTTATTACATTAGCTACCTGCCAAAAAAAGTCCCATCAAAATGCGTCACGCTATTTCAGAGATTAGCCGGAACAAACAGACAGACAGACAGACAGAAAATTGTAAAAAATGATATTTTGGTGTATGTACCGTATATATATTCATATGCATGTAGTAAAAAACAGTTATTTCAATATTACAAACAGACACTCCAATTTTATTTATATGTATAGATTTCAAGCTAGCGGCCCGTCCCGACTTCGCACGGGTGGACAAAATTCTTTAAATTTTTTTCTAGCATTAAATATAGCTTATGTTACTCAGCGTGAATGTAGCTTTCCAATGGTGAAATGGTGAAATCGCCTTAGTAGTTTTTGAGTTTATTCATTGCAAACATACAAGCATACAAAAATACAAATCTTTCCTCTTAATAATATTAGTATAGATTGTACGCGCTTGCGAAACGCTGTGAAAACAACGCGACCTTAAAATAATGTTAACATAGCCATATTTATGTATATAAGATCGAAAACTCATTCAAAGAGCCTTTATAAAAGTGGTAGAAGTTAATCATGTGATAATGGTATCAAATTTTGAACTCTAGTAAATCCAATGGACGTATTCTATATAACGTTTCGTTTACAGTTTTGGAGCACTAAACTCAATGTAGCGTGTACGAACGTAATCAATTTCGCCGATACTTATTCTTCCGCCAGACAATTTGCTACGATTCGAAATTACTCTTACGTAAACTTATCATACGCTCACAGGAAGAAGTTAAAATAAAACAGAACAAAACTTTGTTGATATTATGAAATTTTTTCTAAACGTTCATGGTCACTTCAATTTATAATCTAAGATCACAGTGGTTTGTGTGTTTGTCTGTCCGCTCTTTTCCCCGCTCTTTTTACATTGTATCAATATTACCATAGAAACGCGTTAACCGCAAGTAGTTTGTCTACCGGTACTGTACCTCAAAAGTCAAAAGGAAAAAACGGAAGCCTTATAAAATCACTTTGTTGTCCGTCCGTCTGTTAAGATCCTTTATCTCGGAAACGCGTGGAGGTACCGAACTGAAATTAAAAACCATATACTATGAGTATACCTACGGTCCCTTGAAGCTGTAAACATCAAACTTATAACTTAAAGTTAAAAAAGATACGGCCTTTTGTGCCGCAAAAAACGTATAATTCGATACTCTCAAGGAATCAAAATTTATAGGGTATTTTCCGTTGACCTAGAACTAACATGAAAGGCATGAAGCAAAGCTGTTCCGGAATTTCGTTATAATTTAGTTTATCATAGCACAAACAATACTACATCCAATCTTTCCTTTTTTTTTCTCTACAATATCAGAGGCACAATCCCTTTGGCTCAAAGCCGTAACAAAGCCAGCCATCAGTGCTGCCATCTTGAACATTCTCACTTGAACTATACACTCCGCTCGAACCGTTCCGCTCGAAGCGCCGCGGCGCCCAATAAATTATATTTCTCATAAAACTAAATCTACAGTGCAATCAGTGCAAAAATCGTGAATTAGGCCAGGAGACCATCGTAGAACAATAAAGCTGGATCAAGGATACGGAGGTACCTCCAAGAAGACGACCGGCAGATTCCAAGGTGAGTGCCTCTGAGTTCAAATCCAAAATTAAGTAAGAAACGGGTAAAGATAAATCATAAACTAAATTCTCATACAAAAGCCTTATATCACAAGTAAAGAAAAAATCGAAAAACCGTTAATTGTCATAATTTTTTGTTATAATAATTAGTATTTATTATTGCGACATACAATTACCAGAAACGAAGGCTTTGAGCTTGATTCACATGAAAAATTAAGATAGTTTCATTCTGGTATACTTCCCTAAAACTTAATTTAAAGGAATTATAATCGATTTAAAAAATGACACGGCTCCCGTGCCTAATGCCACACGCAAAAAAGTAATGGCACGACAGACGTGCCATCCGCAACGAATCGATTAAGCGCTTTAGTTATTGTTCTGAGGGTTAAGCATTCAGTTGTCAAACTTTCATATCTAAAATAAATAACAGCAATATTCAATTTATCTCAATCATCAGACGTCCCGCCTTTAAAATAAGTTGATTTTTTTTTCGAAATATTTCTTTACGTTGTTGATATATTGAGAAATAAAAAAGTAGGTGCCTAATTGTAAAACGATCACTCGATCACGCATCAGCTCTCCAAAAGGAGGTTGGAAGGTCAGCTTACAAAATGCCAACGCGATTTTGGTGGTCACAGGACGGTGGGTCCTTGCGTAACATGGTAGGCAATTTGTGCCTTAACTGTTAATTATCCTAGTCATAAAGACTTTTCTGTTTGAAAGAATGTTTTTTTATGAAACATAAGAAAAAACAATATCCTAGCCTATTTTACTAGGATACACTAGCTGATCCGGCCACGCGTTGCTCTGTTATAAATTAAAATCAAACCTAGCCTATATCCTAAGTTAAAATAAATACAGCAAAATTAAAGAAAAATCCCTGAAATCGGTTGAGTAGTTTCGGAGTTCATCGCGGTCAAACACTGTGACCGGGATTTTTTATGTATATAGATTTCGGAGAGTGTGCTGCATGTATGCGCCATGAGTATTATGGTAAATATACCAAAGAGCTTGGTATTGCACGTTCTGACATCTGATGATGCTCCGTGAAGGCAAAACATGTGTAGAGTAGTTGATGATGTGTTGAGTAGAATAGTTGAAGGCAAAACATGTGTAGAGATGTTGGTGCAAGGTGTCTGCGGTTTCTGCATTTGTTTTTCTTTTACTAATGGATATAGACTTCCGCCAAGTAACGCCTGATTCTATCAAGTTAAAGAGTCGCACTAAGCGTTTTGGTTCCAATATTGTGATACGTACCGCTTAAGAGTGGAACTTCTTGCCTAAGTCTGCGTTTCCCGACACATACAATTTAGGGGTCTTCAAGTCACGAGTGAATAGGTATCTTCTAAGCAAGCGCATTACATCCTAGATCGCATCATCGCTTACCATAAGGCGAGATAGCGGTCAAGCGCTTACTTATTTAATATAAAAAAAAATCCGGACAACTGACAACAATTATTCAGGGTTAACTAAGCAGGGCTTACTATGGGTACTAAATTATGTATTAAATACATAAATAAGTTTACAAACGACCAAGATTCGGGAACAAATGCTTATGTTCATCACACAAACATATGCCCCTACCGGGATTTGAACACGGGACCTTTGGCGCAGAAGGTAGCCTCGCTACCGTTGCACCAAGCGGCACAAATCAAAGAAAAAAAAATAATGTTAACATTTATTAGTAAGTCTTATACCTAAGATCAATCAGGACCCTGCCCAGCATAGGTCGCTAAGAGAGGGATCTGCCGGAGCAGCACTGATTTTCTGGCAGGGTCTGAATGCGTTACGGCTTACTTATAATAATATTTCTTACATTTATTTTCCAAAAAATCAGAAATTATAATCAAATTTGCAATTAGCTTTAACTTTGATGAATTTGTAAATATTTTGTATTAACGTTTGCTATTTCTTATTGACAGCGCAAAATTTAATTAAGTAAAAATCAATTTAACCTTTAGTTTTTATTCTGAAGAAGAAGTTTAATTATTGTGGATTATGGGAACAATAAAAAAATGTTGTACTTTTTTTTCATTTTATTTTACATTACTGCACTTCGCCTATAGTTTGAAAACGGTGAGTTTTATGAAAAAAAGTTTTAAACAAAAGTTGTAGCTAATTTTGTGACAAACAACTTTCTCATTAACATTATTGCAAAAAAAAAAAATGTTATTTCTTAATGAAAATAGCAAAAAACCACTTTTTTGAAACTTTAGCGCCACCTAGCTTTTGCATTTCAAGTCGGATGACGTCACTTCAATGAAAGAAAATGTAGTCCTCAAGGTCCTCTTTAATTAAAAAAAAGGGTCGCTAGCACTTATACTTGCTGAGATAAATGCATTTCAATTTTTTTTTCTCAAAAACAGCAGGAGCGAGGACTTCGGAAATCTGACATTAAGTTTATTACTTGCCCCCCTAACGAGTCGCGTCGTCTAATCCCGGTTTGTCATTTTTCGGAGAGTTCGATTTTTTTTCTTACATATTGACTGTACTTTAACGAGAAACAAAATTTATACGTTAAAAAGAATATATAGGTGGATTTTTAAATCAGTATCCTTAAAAATGTGTAATTTTAAGTTAGAATACTATAAAAAAAACTCACGTAATATTTGAATTTCAATCTAGGAGCCTCTGCAATTATATTAGGCAATATTTTACCAATAAAAAAAAATTAATAAAATACTTTTAGATATATACTATTAAATAAGATACTATTGAATATTTATCTGTTTTGTTATAAAATGAGGTAATATTTTGATAATGATATTATTATATTCTTAAAATTGTTCATTTATATAATAATATAATTATCAGAATATTACCTCATTTCATAACAAAACAGATAAATATATAACAAATATTATTATTTTATGGTGTGTATTCCAATACTGGTGGTTACAGTCCTCTTTCTTTACTGTACCGATTAGTATAAGACATAAAGTTAAATAAATGCATTTGTTTATAATATCTTCCGACGGAAGTTAATTCGATTTGGCAAATAAAGCAGTAGGTGTATGTGTCCACTAACCAGTGCACCTTGAATATGATACAAAACCATTTAAATTTGTATTTTACAATGTCAAATTATTCCTTTCATAAATCGTCTGTTTACATCTATATTTATAAGCGGTTTTATGAAGTTCGAAGTGTAAGAAAAACTAAGTATCTTTTAATTTAATTTAAACTAAAAATAATTTTTTTATAAATATTTAAAACTGAAAAAGGCAGATAAAAGTAAAAAGAAACAAAATATGATAATTAAAAATTAGCTTAACATTCACTTAACTACTTACAGCTAACAACTTACTTATGTTACTCATGTATTATCCACGTCTGTACTTACCAAATGGGTGACCAATGCAGCGTGACATCTTAGTGGCTGACGCTAATAAATTATGTTGCTTTGATAACTATGACCATCCAATAAATAGTTTAATAATAAAAAAACGGGCCAAGTGCGAGTCGGACTCGCGCACCGAGGGTTCCGTAAAATATATTTATTATATGATGTAACTAAAAATTTACGATTTTCGCAAATTTTCCTTTATCGGTGCTATAAGACATTGTTTCGTACCCAACTTCAAGATTCTGAGTTCACGGGAAGTACCCCTGTAGGTTTTGATTCCCTTGCGAGTGTCGGAAATTTGCGAAATTTTGCGGCATAAACGGCTTTATCTTTTGATTGCGTTGGCTTAGAAGCCTGATTTGTTCACAGCTCCAAGGGACATTAGACCTGAGTATTAGTTATAAATTTCAGCTTGATACGTCCACGCGTTCCTGAGAAAAAGAGTCTTGACAGACAGACAGACGGACGGACGACAAAGTGATCCTATGAGGGTTCCGCTTTTTCCTTTCGAGGAACGGAACCCTAAAAATCACGGCTCCTGTAAAGGAGTCGAAACGTATAAAATAAATTATGCACAAAATCCGTAAATAACTCGTTTTATTCAAATGTAATGTGCGCGGAAGTGTAAAAACTAAATATAAATACGAGTCTCCTATCTTTATTAAAAACATGTGTTTACAAGAATACAAAGTTAACCGTATTGCAAAACCGACCGACAAATAGGATTGACCTTGGAAGAGTTGCTACCGCCAGTTTATAAGCATTTTCAATATATTCTGCATTTCCTATGCGTTATACGGAAACAAAATTAGCATGCCTAGGGTTGTCAGACTGGGCATAGATTTTTTTTTCTTAGTTGTTATATATTGGCTCAGTATGTAATTCGTTTTTTACTCTTCAGTGGGTTAATAGTTTGCAACATACATTTTTTCGTAAATGTGTAAATGATTGTCAATTAAATTTTTATCAAATATGTTTTTTAAAATCCGGTGCTTCACAAATAGTCACAAGCCAATATTTCAATATGTAAATCATGTTTTTTCAATAATGTAAACTTACAGTTTTTATGAAAAATAAATTGTTTGAAATAAATTAAATATAATATACAAAGTAGTAGAAGAGTTAAAAATAGGATTTTAGGTCTGAACATTCATTAATTATGTATAGTGTTTAGTGCATGTTATAACATTTTATTACACCCAAGATACTAAAACTTGAGCAGTATTATTGCTTGTTATAAATAAATAAATAAAAAAAAAAAAAAGCCTTTTATTTCCAGTATTTACATTTCTTAAAATCTATGTATGTGTTAGTTTTGTTTAGTTTATTCTATGTTATTTATTTGTCTCTTACTTAATTTGTATTGTAATTTGTATCCTATGTATTATATCATAGTATTAATAGTTACTTTTCTTTTCTTTTTATTTTTTATTATTTATTATTTAATCTACCGGAACCCCAGAATGGGTGAAGGCCTCCTCCAGTGATGCCCATTTTACTCTGTCTTTAGCTACTTCTTTCCAGTTTGGACCAGCTATTGCTTTTATATCATCTTCCCATCTTGTAAAAGGTCTACCTCTTGTTCTTTTGCCTAGTGGGCCGTTCCAGAATGTTACTTTTTGGGTCCATCTTTGATCTGTTAACCGCGCAACATGTCCTGCCCACTTCCATTTCAATTTTTGTGCGTAACTCAGAGCGTTTGTTGCTTTACTTATTTTTCTTATTTTAGTGTGTCGTATTCTATCCAGTTTCCTTATCTTTAGCATACTTCGTTCGAGTCCTCTCTGGCAGACGCTTATCTTTTTTCTTGTTTCAGCAGTGAATTTCCACGTTTGGCAACCATATGTCAAACATGGCAAGAGGCTCGAGTTCATGACTTTTGTTTTAATTGCTTGTGGTTTACCAACAAGCTTGGGGTCTCAAGGACATTTTTAAAAGTAATTTATTACTTTTAAAAATGTCCTTGAGACCCCAGTATTTGTTCCATGTACTTTTTATTCTTTTCTCTATTTCCATGTTCTTATTTTTCCTGTCAAAGCTTATAGTTTTTCCCAGATATACATAAGTTTCAACGTATTCCAATGGTTTGCTATTGACTATTATTGGTCTTTCCAAGCTATTTGTCAATGTCTTTGTCTTCGTAATATTCATTTCTAGTCCCACCTTTACACTAGCTAGGTGTAGGGTTTCTACCATGTTCTGTAGTTGGGAGGATGACTCGGATAGCAGTGCTAGGTCGTCCGCGAATCTCAGGTGGCTTAAGTAGGTGTCATTTATGTATATTCCTCGTTTGCTCCAGTCTAGCTTGCTTATGATCGCCTCAAGGACAGCTATAAATATTATTGGAGACAGCGGATCGCCTTGTCTGACTCCCCTTTCTATTGGGAAGCTAGGGCCTAAGGTTTCGAGCTTAATTCTACCCTTATTATTGTTATATATGGATTTGATGATTTTTACGTATATTTCCTCCACTCCTTGTTCCTTCAGGCTTTCCCAGATACTTGTGTGTCTTACCGTATCAAAGGCTTTCTGGTAGTCGATGAACGTTATATAAAGTGTTCTTTGGTTTTCCTGATACTTTTCCATTATCATTTCAAGGGTATGGATGTGGTCAACCGTTGAAAATCCCTTTCTGAAGCCTGCTTGCTCCACCGGTTGCTTTTTTTCCAATGTGTCACGAATCCTAGTATTGATGATTACGGAGAATAATTTGTATAGACTCGGAAGCAAGCTAATTGGTCGGTAATTTCCGATTTCCTTCGGGTCACCTTTTTTATATATTAATATGATGTTGGATTCCGACCATTGGGACGGTGTTTCAGAGTTTTGCAGAATCATGTTAAATACACTCAGAGGCACAATTAACCGCCCACCCGGCTAAAGTGGAATAACTTTGTTTACAATATCGAAAAGCTTATGACGTTGAATGACAATTTGTTAAGTGGGCAGTTTATGATTAATAGAGAGAATTATTACCCTTTTTTTTAAAGAAACCCTCAAGTCTGGGTCACTTTTATTGAGTTCAGTGGAATATTGATTTTCGAACTGATTCTTTTGCACGTACATAAAGTGTTGCTTGTGAAGTTTTTAAACAAATTTCTTTGTTCTTAAGTTGTGGCAGAGTTTATCATTTGCTTCTTACTCAGTAAAATGCCATTGGGTGCAGTTGATGCAGCTAGAGCGGTGGCGCTTTTCGATGCTGGGTATAGCCAGCGTCATATAGGCCGTATGCTGGGATTTCCTCGAACCACGATACGAGATGCCATCCGACGATACCGAGAAACTGGATCTTACATCAGAAGACCCGGACAAGGTCGAACAAGGTGCACTTCTGAGAGAGATGACCGCTTCATTGTATCCAATGTTTTAAGAAATCGCTTCACTACGGCTCCGGAGGCTCGTAATCGCCTATTTGAGGTACGAAATGTAAGTGTTAGCGTTAGAACAATAAGAAGAAGGCTCGCAGAGCGTAATTTGACTGGTTTCTGGCCGGCTCGAGTACCCGCGTTGACCACAGAGTACCGGAGAGCTAGACTTCGATTTGCTCAACAATACCGAAATTGGACAATGGAGCAATGGAAGAAAGTTCTCTTCTTTGATGAGTCAAGAGTAGCTTTAAGAGGTCCTGATGGACGCCAGCAAGTGTATCGACGGCCGGGTGAGCGGTTTGCACAGTGTGCTGTAGTCGAAACAGTGGGCTATCAAGGTGACTCAGTAATGGTATGGGGTAGAATTTCTTATGAGGCTCGTACAGAGTTGGTTTTGTTTGAAAAAGGCAGTGTAAATGCTCAGAGGTATGTGGAAGAGGCCTTAGAACCGCATGTTATCCCTTTTGCCACATTTATTGGAGAAGATTCATTTTTAATGCACGACAACGCCCGTGCTCACATCGCTAGAGCGGTTACGAAGTACCTTGATGCTGTAGGTATACCACGGCTACCATGGCCAGCTCGGAGCCCAGACCTTAACCCTACCGAACACGTTTGGGACAATCTCAAAAGGCGGGTACGAAGTCGGATTTCCGCTCCTACCTCCATTAATGAGTTGAAGATTGCCTTGATGGAGGAGTGGAAGAATAAACCGCATTCAGATATTCAAGACATTATGGATGGTCTTCCAAACCGACTGGAAGAGGTCATAAGAGCCAGAGGAGGCAATACTCATTATTAAAAGTTAGGTTAGGTTTTTTTATGTAAACATGAAGTTTTAGCTTGTTTGTCATCTCCTTTAATTTTGTTTCTTAAACGGTAATTTCAAACTTTTCCAAAATAAAAAAAAAATAAAGCAAAAGCAACTGAATTTTTTCACTTATTACATTTTAAATTATCCAATTTATTAGATTGTTAAGAAAAAAGTCATTCTAAAATTATTTTTTGAAATTACACTGAAAAATGTAAGTGGGCGGTTAATTGTGCCCCTGAGTGTAGTTCAGCTAATGGTACAGCCAAAATTATGTTTCCTTTTTTCAGTGCTTCGTTCGAAATATTATCTGAACCAGGGCTCTTGTCTAGCTTCAGTTTCTTTATTGCGTCAATTATTTCTGCTGCGTCTATTGGTTAAATGTTTCTTTCTTGTGTGTTATACGTTTCTGTGTTGGAATTTATAGTTTTTGTGCCTTTGTTGCTGTATAGATTTCTGTAAAAGTCTGTTGCGGTAGCAATGATATCGCCTCTAGTGTACAGTTCTGTATCTTTTTTTCTCAGTCCTTGTATCCATGTTGTGTTAGTCCTGAGTTTCTTAAAAGCCTTCTTTGTACTTCCAGTGCTTTGTAGATGTTCTTTTATTGTGTCTTGTCTATATTTTGCATAATCTAATTTTATGTATTTATTGACTACTTTATATAGTGCGGTCAGCTCATTTTTTTCACTTCGTGATTTGTTTTTAGTTCTCTGTAATTCCTTTCTTCTCTTTAATAGCCTTACTGTACTTGCCGATAGTATTTTGTGTTGTTTATTTTCTTCTCTCTTCAGGCGGGCTTGTTTTAAACTAAAAGTGATAGCCTTTTCTATCCTGTCGTAGTAAAACTGTACCGAGGTGTTTTCGCAGATAGTTGGAGCTGCAGATAACTGTGTTATTAGGCTCTCGTTGTACTTGATTATTTCGTCTTCGCTCTTAAGTTGACTGATTTGGCCATTTGTAAATTTGGCTCTAGATATTTTTCGCTTCGTTAGTGTTATTGTTGATCTTACTATTCTATGGTCCGAATTGTAGTTCAAGTTCAAAGTCTCGATATTTTGGAATATTCCTGGTTGGTTTGACAAGATAAAATCGATTTCATTTTTGTATTTTCCGTCAGGGGATCGCCAGGTCCATCTTCGACTTGGTTTTTTTTTAAAGCATGTGTTTATTATCATTAGTTTATGTAGGAGCGCGAAGTTTACCAGTCTCTGTCCTCTTTCATTTCTCTCGCCGTATCCGTGCTTCTTAGTAACCAAATATTCATCAGCTTTGGGATTTCCAACCTTGGCGTTAAAGTCTCCCATTAGTATTGTGGTTTTGTGTGCTGTGTCCAACGCTTTCTCGATTGAAATATAGAATTCTTCAATATCATATTCGCTTGCCGCTTCTGTTGGTGCATAAGCTTGTATGATGGATATCTTATGACCTTTTATATTTATATTTAGTGATGCGACTCGCTCTGTTATTCCATTGAAGCTTATTATCTGGTCTTTGATGGACTTATTTATTATAAAACCGACCCCATATTTGCCAGGAGTTTGTCCTATGTAGCACATTATAAAACTTTCATATTCTTCTATTTGATTCCCATATCTTCTCATTTCCGATATTCCAATGATATCGTATTTTATATTTCTTATAGCTTCTTCAAATTTAAGCAAGCGATCATACGATGAAAGAGTCCGGACGTTGTATGTTGCAATCTTTAGATTATATTTATTTACGGTACTTTTTTCTTCCGTTGGTGTATTCATTGGAGGGTTTTGGTCGTATTCTTCCACGGTGACCAGCCGGGTTGGAAGATTTTTTCTATTATGTTTTTGTTTGTTCTTTTGTTCAATTGTGGCATCTGTGTGGTAGGAGGGGCGTAGTTGCTATATATTCTCGCTGTTACTTTCTTGGTTGATGTTAGTTTTGGTTGCGTTTTTGTTGACCAAGAAGTTGAGCATGCTAGGTTTTATGACTCCTTCTGAAATGCTGTTTGACCTAGTGACTGTCTTTCCAAACTGTTGTGTCTTGTTTTTCTTACTAGCCTGAGATTGCTTGTCAATTTTTGTTTGTGTGGTGTTTTCTGGTGATGACCGGAATTTTCTTTTACTTTGGAATTTTGATAGTATCAGTTTATCATATTTGAGTATAGCTTTATTTCCCTTTTCTCTCTCTAATTTCAGTTGCTCCTGCAGCTCCTTTCTTTTTTCAAGTACATATTTAGGGAAGTCTTCTTTCATATAGTACTGTTTATCTTTCAGCGCTCCTTTTTGTTTAAATATTTCGATTTTTATTCCTAGTGTAGTGAAAGTTACAACAGTTGGACGAGGTCTCTCTCCTTTCTTTCCAATTCTTTTTATCATCTGAATGTCACTGTAGGTCAGTTTAATAGAGAAATATTGCTCAATCCATTTAATTATATTTTTTTCAAAACTCTTATATGATGTTTCATTTTCTTCGATACCGAAAAATACTAAATTTCTTACTCTTGCTTGTTTTTCCAGATAATAAATTCTTTTTTCTTGATTTTCCACTTTTTCTTTCATTACTCAAAGTTTTTCTTCCCAGGCTAAAAATTTCTCTTCGAATATACTGGTAATATTTTGTGTAACTTGTTCCGTAACATTTTTTCCGGTTTCCCTAATTTCAATTCTTTGTTCGTCGAGTTCCATTTTTATTGCTTTAAGCGTTTTTAAAACTTCTTCCATCATAAAGGTTTGTTATGATACAAGTGATGTCCCCTAGCGGTGCGTGCGTGTATTAGTTAACACTTTGGCGTGAAGTACTATGGATCGCCCCTAGATCGATGTTTCAGTCACAATGAGTGTGACGTGGTAATTTGCTCCTGTTCTAATAGATGGCGCTATGTGTGCGACGGTACTATTGGAAGATGATTTGCAAATCAACAATCTTTTAGGTTATGATAGTTTGCACTTGTTTTATTCAACACTTTGATCTGTTATTTTCACTATTACGCACACAAAAGTATTCTGGCTTGAGATGTTGGGTCTTAGAAAAGACGCAAAATGCTTTCAGAAGGCCTTGGAGTTCAAGAATATGCAGGTGGTTTGCATAACGTTTGGTTCAAGTATTTACGAGTGTAATACTTATATTTCCACTGTTTTTTATATTCACCAGCTCACTAAGCACTAGATCTCTGTACACATTTATATAGTATCACTCAAAAGTCACTTTTTAGATTATTATTATTTTTTTTTTTTTTTATCGGAGTCGATGTTTATCTTGCCGCAGTGGCGCCCTCCACTGTTACATTGCTTGTTATATTGTATGTTATTTAATTGCTAAGTCTCAGTAGATTTTCTTTATATCGTAATAATTTCTATAAATATCATTGCTTTTTAAGCTGTATCTTGAGTTTTTCAAATTATACCTTCCTTTTGTAAAATTAATAAATCATCTTTTAAGTTAATGTAATAGTTGTGAAATTAAACTTTTATAATTTTGACAACCCTATTTTAGTCGTTACCACGACTTTCAGCCTTCACCTTACCAGGTGAAGGCTGAAATGCCTCTTGATATGTAACAGCGTTCTTCAAAGAGGTTTGAGGAAACCTTTCCTGAGTTGAGCATAAAATTCAATGTCAAGTGCGTTTGTGCCACTGTTGAGGTGTACATGAGTTGATACCTAATAGTTGTACAGAACGGATTTTGAAATGAAGTTGCCTTAAAACCGAAAAATCGGCAAGACCAGCCAGTATATCCGGACATTTGGGTATAATGACCGGACACCCTTAATTTTTTATTCTTATGACAATTTTTCTTTGAATAAAACAAGGTTTTTTTTATTATTTACCATAAATCTATAATGGGGTGGAGATTAAAGGTCACAGCACACATATCAAATCGGAAAGGGATCGTCACCGTATAGCCTTTCGCCTCGCCGTCAACCAGGCGTCAACCTAATGTATGCATGTAACCTAAGCGTAGCAGCGGCTCCTGTACGTCAACTCGGCTACGGCTAGGCGACACCGCGCTTACGGCTCGCCGACCGCTGGCTGACCTGGTTGGCACCAATCAGCAAGTCGCGGGAAGGGACAGGGGCAAAGGTGGACGAAGAGCCGTGAGCTCGCGTACGGAGAGACGTAAGCGCGGGAACGACGAGCCGTAAGCGCGGGAACTGCAAGTTGACCACGCACCGCATCGCGGTTCGGAGCCTGTTCTGAGGCGAGGCGATTACGTTACGATTCCAATTAGTGTGCGTTGCAGTAGGGAGTTTCATACAAACAATACTGATCGGCTCGAGGCGATACGGTGGCGATCCCTTTCCGATTTGATATGTGTGCTGTGACCTTTAGTGTAGCGGGACAGCTTGTCCTCTCGCCTGCGGTGATGGAGGCGGAGCGGAAAACAAATTATGACTAATGAAAAAAGCGGTCGAATTACAAAAGCCTAACAAAAGTCGGTCAGGCCGGACGCAAACAAAAAGCCTGGCTGTGTCCGGCTTTATCCGGACGCCTGGCAACCCTAAGCCTAGTTATACTTTAATTAAATTGTACTTACAGTAAAATCTCATAGAAGACTCCTTAGGTTTTCGAGGTTTTTATTTTACTTTATATTCGTTGAAAGACTATCGTATCTATTGGCTGCTGGCTGGTGCAACGGTAGCGATTCATCTCGTTAGTCACAGGTCGTGGGTTCAAATCCGATTAAGTATTTTATCCATTATTTGAATTCATTTTTCAAATTGCTTCAATTGGAATTAATTAGTGCAGGCTTAACCAGTTTTTATTATTTCATTATTAATCTAAATACATACATACTTATTATACATTCAACAAATGTTGGAAGTCGGAAAATTCACATTACATCAAATTATAAAAATCGTGGTAAAAAGAATTAAGATTGATTTTTGAATTGTTTTAAAACAAATGCTCAAAAATATTATCTGAGAACCTTTTGTTGAACCACAAAATATTTGCATGAAACCTTCGTAGAACATGTCCCGAGCAGGATGTTGAACTCTTCCGCAGACGACCTTGGTGCTTTGAGCGATCAACCACCTTTCATTTTATTGCAAACACTAAAATCTATATATATAAATTCCCTGTCACAGTGTTTGACCGCGATGAACTCCGAAACTACTCAACCGATTTTGATAATTTTTTTTTCAGTTTGCTAGATTTGTTCCGATTTAGGACAGAATTTTCATTTTCACTTATAACACAGCAACGCGTAGACTGGTCAGCTAGTATAACTATAATAAATAGCAATATGTACACAATTATGATATTTTAATTTTAGAAAAGCTTGATTTGTTTAAATTGATATTCGATAGATTTCTTGCATGTAATTAAAAAATCTGTTTTTTTCTTTTAATATTCTTCAAATATGTAATAAGCTGACTGCATTCGTTAAAATCTATTTTCTTCTTCTTCTTGTTCTTTGCTCTTTCCCACGTTAGGTGAGGTCGGCTCTCCTTATCCTGCGGCGCCAGAATAATCTATCCTGAGTTGTCGGGTCGGGTAATTGGGTTTTCTTTATAAGATTGGCCATACTTGTCCACCAGGTCAAGGGCGGCCGTCCTCATTTCTTTTTGCCTTACGGGATTGACAGTGCTTTGTGAACGACATGCTCGCTGTTTCTACTCATGACGTGGCCGTACCACCGTAGGCGGGTTTCGGTGAGTTTTTCAGAGATTGGGGTGACTTTGAAACTACCTCGGACATATTCATTTCGAATTTTGTCTAGTCTCGTCACTCCGCCCGACCATCTGAGCATTTTCATTTCGGCCACATGCATCTTCTGAACATGTGTTTCCTTCACTGTCCAGCATTCAGCCCCATATAACACTTTTGGCTTTACTGCTGCCTTGTACACTTTCCCTTTAATGCGAATAGGCATGCGCGGATCGCAGAGAACCCCAGTGAGTGTGTGCCATTTTTGCCAGGCGACCCTTATTCTGTGGGATACATCTGCTTCTGAATTTCCGACAATGTGCTCGAACGTACCAAAAGCAGAATCAGATGCAGTGATAGTTTTAAGGGCAGTTTCGAAAAAAAATCTAAATCTTGATTCTGATTCTAATCTGATTTCATACAGGCATTCCGACGAATAGTGTAAAGAAACATTTATGCCACAGGAGTTCCTGCACGATCACTGTTTATTGACGTACACCCGTCATCCTGATGTTCACTAAACGTCGCTCACGTAACATTTCATTCCGTATATGTAGTTCAAAATAAGGCTGATATTTATCAAATTGTATACACTAAATGAGAGTATGAAAAAAAATAATACAGTTAAGTAACAACTGCAAACATTCTTAATAAGTCAATGTTTACACAAGTGCTAAATATTCTTATGTTTTTTTCTTTTAAGATTAATTTAATGTTTCTGTCCAAGCGGCTCGTTGGTCTAGGGGTATGATTCTCGCTTTGGGTGCGAGAGGTCCCGGGTTCAAATCCCGGACGGGCCCTTCTTTTATTGGATTTAGATTTTTTAATTACTTCAGATTTTACCGACTTCAAAAAAGGAGATTATCTTCGACCCATATGTACATAATATTGTTGTCAGAATTACTCAGTTTTTGTAGATGTCATAAGTTGTAATAAATTTATTTTTACTGAAAATTGTCTCCAAATTGCTCAATGTGCGGAAAGATAGCTGATTTACATCATTTGTTGATGGAATGTGAGTGGAATCGTCACTTGAGAGTTGAGATTTGTTTTTTATCGAATGTGAATCCGTACAACGTTCGTTTCTTAACAAACTTCTTAGCTGAGCTCTACTAAGAGGCAACTAAAACTATAGTCGTAGTTTGCCATTAATAGCCTCAAGTTTATTTAGTTGATAAGATTAGGGTAAGATGGAGCTAACATGTTCGATCAAAAAGAAAGAGAAACAATTATCTCAATGTCGTTAAACTACCAGAATAAGGCGTCCTTATGTGGCGGAGTGAGGCCAGGCAATAATGAAAGGCGCTGGGTCGTCACTTATGTATTTATATAAAAGGTAGGGCTACTTACAATAGTGCCTTAAAGAAACTTATAGACTTTGTTATATATCAGGAACTGGTGATACAGAATCTAGCGGGTTGTAACTTTTAGTATAAGCTTATTATAATTGATCAGCACTTTATAAATATATTAAAATAATTGTTAGCGGTGAGTCAACCGCTCTACGCGCTAACTCTGGTAAGAATCAACTTCGAGAAAAAAACAAATAAACAGAGACAGACAGTAAATTTAAAAACGGAAACCAAGAGAAAAAAGAAAATATAAAAATGGCCAGAGAAGAGCGCAATGACAGCAACGAGTCGCTAATATAGCTATGGCGCCACATCATCATCATCATCATATCAGCCGTACGACGCCCTCTGCTGGACATAGGCCTCCCCCAAGGATCTCCACAACGATCGGTCCTGTGCTGCCCGCATCCAGCGTTTTCCCGCGACCTTTATCAGATCGTTAATGGCGCCACGTTACCCTTAAATAAATAATTAATGTTTAAATGATATTTACAATTGTAACTGCGAATATTACAAGCAATTAAATACTTTAACGTTTATTTTATTATTAATTATAAGCCAAAGATGGTGCGTAATTTAGATCAACAGCGTTATTGATATTATATTAATATTTTCATTATCTTTCCTAAATCCCTTCCTAATTAAACCAATGCAATAGTAATGCTGTGGATGGCATTGAATACTTTTTCAAGTATAATGCGCACCACGTTTTAATTTTTTGGAATATTTTCAAATTCTGCGTATGAATGCTCAGAACAATACATAATATTCAATAAATTTTAGAATATTTGTATCGTAAATTTTCATTATTACCAAAAATTTATTTTTATCTTTTTAGTCCATTTGTAAAAATTTATTTTCTCCTTTTTAGTACATCTATAACCCGTAGTAAAACGTGGTTTTTTAAAAGTTTTTTTTTTATTAAGTATTTATTTAACTCTTTTTAGTTTTAAATTATCTGAATTGTGCCTACTTAGTTCTTCAATATATACATGTAATATATATCAAATATCCAGACACACCACGTGGAGGTTAATTTAATTAAAGTCTAATTAAGTGGTTTTAGGATGTAAAACTGTAAAATATGAAATTGTTAGGTGAAACAAGCCTGTATACAAAATTTCAGCCAAATCGGATAAGAGGAAGAGGTCGAAATAAGGATCTCAAATTTTGACGACAAACCAACAGACCAACAGACAGACAAGTGAAGTTAAGTAAAACGTGGTAAAAAAGAAAGAATGTTTACCGTTTGAGAATTTATGATCGAAATGGCAAGTCCATTGAAGGAATTTGATATTTTTGGTGCGTTGATTATCTGTTATCAAGTACCTAGGTGTACCTTATTTTCACGGGAATAATGGTTAATTCCGTGGCGAGCGGAATAAGTTCCAATTTCCAATTTTGTGATACGTACAGCTATGAAGTGGAACTCTTTGCCGGAGTCTGCTTTCCTGACAAATATAATTTAGGTGTCTTCAAGCCACGAGTGAATAGGTATCTTCTAGGCAAACGCGTTACATCCTAGATCGCATCGTCGCTTACCATCAGGCGAGATAGTGGTCAAGCGCATGCCTATTCTCTATAAAAAAAGTAAAATAGAAACAGATTCTGTATTGCAGTGGATGTAGGTGGGTGTGAATTTCATTGACGAATTTTTTAAATACATATTTTGTTAATAAGAGTTTTCGCATTTGCTAGACACAAAATAAACATCTATTAATATATACAAAGAAAGTAGGTATATTAACTAGGTTTGCTTGAATAGGTATTCAAAATCCGTTCTGTACACCTATTATGATTAGGTATCGGCTTGGACAATTAAGAGTACGTGACATTGCTTATGCTCTGTGTGTGATGATATTTATATATATTTAGCTAGCTAGCTAATCCGGCCACGGCGTTGCTGAGGCTCAATTATTATATTTTATTGTAATTAATAAAATGGAACCAATCCTATGTCCTAAGTAGGAACAAATCCAGCAAAATGAAAATAATTGTTTAAACAATTCACGATAAATATTAATCTATGTCAAATAAATGTAATAAAAAGAAACATAATAATGAAAAAGTATAATAATTAAAACCCAGTTGTCAATATCGACCCTTAGCTAACAACACAACATAAGTCATTTTTACCAACTTTACAGGAGACGAAATATTTTAACTAAAGTATATATAACATACCTACTTATTATAATATACTTACTATAATATACTTATAATAATATACTTAAGTTAAAATTCCACCGATTTTTTTAAATAGTCAGTTTTTTTCGTCTCGTGTAAAGTTGGTAAAAATGACTTATGCGGTGTTGTTAGCTAAGGGACGATATCTAAATATGTACTTCAGATTCCTTTTTCCTACAGCTATTACTACTACACATTATTACTACAGCCTCGTTCATAAATTCATTGATGTTTGGTGATTTTTTGACATAATATCAATATAAATAATTTAATACTGCTCATTTTTAGAGGGATTTTTAATGTCTTGTAATTTATCTAATAGCAGTGTAGAAACTCTTTTATTCTTTTATTAACTCGATTTATATTTTGGTTTTTGACATAATTATCCTTCTAATGAGTACAAAATAAACACAAAAATAATTGAGTAAACATGATTTTCTTGAGAATCTTTGTATTTATTCCTATTTTGACGTTATAACGTCTTATAAATCAATGAACGCCGACTGCAGCACGAAAATGTGTAACGTTCCGCCTGAGCCGAGCGTGCAAGCGAGAGAGCGGAACAAGCTACGATCGGTCTAACAGGGATTCAAAAACACCTTAATAAGGATACACTTACATAAGAGTTACACATTGAATCTGTTACAGAATTATTCCTGTATCACTAATTTGGGTGTTTTGAACCTGTTTTGCGTCGAACATTTATAAAATTGTAACAGATATAATGTTTTCTGTTACTAATCTGTTAGAAACTGTTTTACGTTTAACTATCTATGTGTGTACACAGTACACCACATAGGCATTTCAAAGTACCCAAATCATTAGTAAGCTGTCGCATAGTTATGACAATGTAACCTTATTGACTGTAACAGACATTAACACTTATGAACCGGTATTTTCTAAAACAGATTCAAAGTGTTACAGTTTCTTTCTGTTTAACTTTTAAAACAGAAATGAAAAACAGTGTTCAGAGCACTATTCGGATACCGCTAAAATCCCTGGGCCTAAGCGTTCGACTTGTGGCGCATCTATCTCTCTTCCACTTCATGAAGTGAAAAGTTAATGTGGTTTCCATTGTTTATTACAACAACTTATTGTTAATTTATCGAAAAAAATAATAATTTTCAATTAACTCCTTTGTATTAAACAAAATAATGATAATTCAGTGATAATAATTCAATTGAATTCATAAAAGTATGCAATTTTTCAGCAATGTTTTCTTATGTGTCGCTATCACGTAAAATTATCGTCCGTAAACTGACTTTACAGACAACCAATTTTTTTTTTTAAGATTTATAAAGACCTGGCCCAAATTGAAACATCTCGTTTCTCAAAGCAATTAATGTTTTAAGCAATTTTAAATAGTTGTATTTATGTATTTATAAATCGCCTGGTCATTTGATATTCCAGATCCGTGCCTCTACATCCTGCGATTCGCGTCACAGCTGCAGTTCGAGGAGAAGCAGCATGAGGTGAGCATGACGGCGCTGCGGCTGGTGCAGCGTATGAAGCGAGACTCCATCCACTCCGGGCGGAGACCCTCGGGCATTTGCGGCGCCGGTGAGTAATAATACTTACATTCACACCAATTAACCTAGCCCAGCCATGTAAGGCTTGTGTTATGGATACTAGGGTAACGGATAGACATACATATACGTTTAATATGAGATATCGTCGCTCATAACTATGGTATTGACCTACTTATTTGCCGATTATCCTAGTGTAATAATTAGTAAAGCAGTTATTTATTACAAAAATATTTGGTCTGTGCATTTTATTTGATTTATATACATATTATGTATGACAACAGACATTGGTTATTTAATTTTAATTTATTATTTTAAATGACATTTTGAAATGTATAATGGTCTAATTGATATAAATCTACTTTTATTTTTATATGTAAAATAGATCAGTAATTTGTTACTTTTAAGTTTGACTTTTTTAATAACTCTAATCTAAGTCATAAGCATTTTGGATGGTGACATCTGTTAGCGTGTAATGAGAATTGCAATAAATAAATATGATACATAAATAATTAATATTCATATAAATATATAAACACCCATGACTCAAGTACAAATGCTCGTGTTGAAGGTAAACTTTTAGCATAGATGGAAAGATACTAGCTTATAGTAGAAATTGAAATGCGTTTGTAAATGTCGACACATCTGCCAGCGTCTCGGTAGCGGTCAGAGCTCGCTGGATAGCGAAGAATCCCACCTGAGGGCTCGGAGGCGTAGTTGTATTCTACAGGCGTATTTTATATATTGTGTTTTCATTTTTATTAATTCTTATTAGTTATATAAAAGTAACATGTAGAGTCTTGTAACATGGAGGTTACATGAGAATTTCAAAAGTATATTTTAATAGTAATAATTCTTACGTACACACCACATAATATTGCCCAAAGTAAGCACTGTAAGTCTCTTGTTATGGATACTAGGGTAACGGATATACGATACTTAGCTGTTTAATCACACAAACATCTTACCTTCCCGGGATTCGAACCCAGGACGTTCGATGCGAAAGGCAGGATCGCTACCGTTGCACAAAACGGTATTCGATGATGTTGCCTAATATTTATTTATTAAGCCTTAAGCCTTAAAATTATGATGACTGAAACTGATTTTTTTTATGTAATTTTCCAGCGTTGCTAATAGCTGGTCGGCTTCACAACTTCTCTCGTACTCCTGGAGACGTGGTCCGCATCGTGAAGGTGCACGAATCGACCATCCGGAAACGTTTGCTCGAGTTTGGCGAGACCCCTTCGAGCGCCTTAACTCTTGACGAGTTCATGACTGTAGACTTGGAGGAGGAGCAGGATCCTCCAGCGTTTAGAGCCGCTAGGAAGAGAGACAAGGAGAGGTTGCAGAAGGTTAGTGGCCACGTGGAATAGTCCTTAAAGTTACTGTCATCCTCTGTATGAGTTTATGCCAGTGGATAAGAAGCAGAAACTTCTGATTTTGTATTGAAATAACAAAATAACTTTATTCAAATGCACTTAAAATAAGTTGTTTTGAATCGCCCAATAGTTTTACCTACCACCCATTCAGGATGTCTTTTAACTGACAAGAATGGGCGCAAGAAACTCGTCAGCTTTAACAGAAGTAACGACATTTACAATATAATACGTCGTCACCATACATAATCCACAAAAAAAAAACAAAATTATTTTGTTATGACAATACTAATAGTGTTATGATATTACTACATTGTTGATAACAACAAAGTCAACAAGTATTCGTGTTAAGTAAGTATCTCTAAACATTGCAATAATATACAGCGAATAAACGACAAATTTAAGAAAGCAACAAAGATGTTAATTAGAAAGAGAGGAACTATAGTTAGAGAAGGTTAAGTTCAATGTGGTAGTGAAATTCTAAATATTTTTCTACCACCTTTACCACCCTTTCTTGGTTGCCATTTCCACCTGTCGCACCAAGCGCTTCTCAACATTCTTTATAATACGCATAGCAAAGGAGTGGAACTCCCTCCCTGCGTCTGTATTTCCGAGTACTTATAACCCGTCCGTTTTCAAAGCCCGGGTTAATAGGTACCTTCTGGGTTAGCTCGTTCCATCGTGGATGTCTTGGCTCCCAGGTTTGATTGGTTTCAAGAGCACTCATATTGAAAATTGTGATTACTTGTGTTAAAATTGAATTAAAGCTTAGTCTTAGAATGGAATCTTACTGGTTCGTATTCTGTTGAAATTACCACTTTATTTCTGTTTTGAATATACTTTATACATTTATGTGTCTAGCCAAGGCCAGATTTGGAGGTGTGGTGACCCTGGGGCAACAGAGACCCGTAATTATAAAAAATATATTGAAAATTTAAATTCAACATCGTTTAATACTAATTATAACAATATTAAAAATTCTACCATTAATTGTAATTTCAAAAAATCTGTTTTGAAAAATATTATTTACTGTTGCACCGAACGGTCGTCGTCCAATGACCCAATATTCTTACTTATTTTCTGCAATGTATTCGATGCTACTGCTATCATTCCAGCTAATGGATGAAGAAGACGGCGAAAAGGAATTGACGGATTTGCAAAAAGAGATAGACGTACAGTTGGAAAAGGACAACACTAGGCGGAGGAAGACCGCCAGTACGGTCATTACCAAAGTTTTTCCCGGACAGTCTAACACAGGTAATAGGAACACTTTTTTTCTGTAGATCTTTTTAGGGCACCTTAAAAGAAAAATAACTCAAATAATATTTCTATATTATTTGATATTCTTTCACCATCGGAAAGCTACATTCTCGCTGAGTAACATATTCGTTTGCCCGGAAGAATACAGTATTAAGTCAAAATTTGGCACTAACGGACTTAATAATACAGTTCGAATAAAAAAAGTACGTTCTGCCTTTTAATTAAGATCGATTATGCCCCCCTCATTCGTTTGCCCCCTGAATAAGCCAAATAAGAACGTTACCTTATTCAAAAGGTAGAACGTACTCTTTTTATTCGAACTGTATCATTAAGTCAGTTAGTGCCCAATGTTGACTTAATACTGTATTCTTCCGGGCAAGCGATATGCCATATTTAATGGTAGAAATTATTTTAAGAATTTTGTCCACCCGTGCGAAGCCGGGACGGACCGCTATTAAATATAAAATTATAAATTAATATAAGTTTGTCTTATATACTGGTTTTCGGTGTACTTGTAAAGATTTTCGTATCAGCCGTATATATGGTTATTGTACAGAACAAAGAAAGTAGATAATTTTGATGCAATTTAACAAATCGGTAAGCGTATTAGTATTCTCGCTATTGGTCCGGTTAGCCAAAAAGAAGTAGGTTCAAATCTCATGTGAGGCGAATTTATTGAATAGTATTATTCAATACTAACAGTTCTTCGTATTTTTACTGCTGAAAATCGTTTAATAAATATTAGTTTATCTAAAAGAATTTCATTGATTTTTGAAAAGTACCACAATAATCGTATTACAATTTCTTCTTCTTATAGAAATTTAGAATAATAATTAATCGAGCCAAAGTGAAAATCTATAATCTTAGATCACAAATTTGTTGTTTTTCTATTGTACTTCCGCTCTTTTTCTATTGTATCAATAACGTTACCATAGCAACGCGTTATCCGCAAGTAGTTCGTCTACCGGACGCTAGAAAATTAAAGAATTTTGTCCACCCGTGCGAAGCCGGGACGGGCCGCTAGTTAAATATAATTTTAAAACTTGATAAAAATTCTAGTTCTTACGGCTACGCCGGAGGCGCCACGCCTATTTTAATATTATTTGTTAGTTTAACGCGTTGCTATTATATTAAACCAGGCGTAACTTTTAAGCTATACATTTATTTTATTTTTTTATATATTTAATGCATTTTCAATGCGATCTTATAAGATATATTATTATAATAGAAAAATACTAGAAAAAATCGACTCGGGGTCACAAGTGAATCTCAGGCGGGAAACGAAACCGCAACCTGATCCCGCCTGAGATTCACTTGTGACCCCGAGTCGATTTTTTCTAGTATTTTTCTATTATAATAATTTATCCTATACATTTATGTCGCGTCACCTTCACTTGCCTATCAACGTTCAACGTCCATACAAATAAAACAAATTTTTAGAAGAAATTTACGGGCTTTTAATGTGCACCATTTATGTTCCAAAACACTAGTCAAACCTTACTTATTGGAGGAGAGCTCCCATGGATCATCTTCAATAACGCAATGTCTGTTACGCCATGACTTTCCGAGTTATAAAACGATTTTAATAATTATTGTGTGGAATCGAATTAACACATTTAGGATCAGATGGTGACGGATTTTGAAATTCACAGAAATAAAAAAGTTATGACCAACAAACGGATTTCACATTGAAATAAAAAGCGCGTGCTTTTTGAAAGTTTTTATAGTTATGGAATTTTAGAATTTACTACACATTATTATTTTTTTTTTTTAGTATTACGCTCCGCTCAGTGCTAGAGAAACTTTATGCTAAGCGACTGCATCGCCTAGTATTTAAAGAATATTTATGTCGCCATGTGTAAAAATATCTAACGAAACACTTTCAATTTAATTGGTTTAAAATATGAAATAGGAAAACAAGAAATAATCAATTTGACTTGATGAGCTCACTGCTTGATTGTCCATACCTGGTGTTCCTTGTAGAAAGTCTGGACCTGGTCGGGCAGGTGGAGGAGGCCGAGGCCTCTCGATTTGCTGCAGAGGGCACGCTCACTCTGTTGGGGGAGATCGCCAGCGAAACCACTGCCTCCCAACAAGTCATCGACAAGACCAAGATCGAGAAGGGGCTGGGTAAGAACTCATACTTGACCATAGATAATAAAAAACGGTGAACCTTTTTACTACCGTCACACATTATACTAAACTCGTTGATACTTCCTTGCTATTATAGTGATACTTGCACAACCTTGTCCCCATTTTTCATCGAACAACCAGACTTACAAATAGGCGCCACCATTATATGGTTGCTATACATACCAAAGATTTGCACTAAGCGTTTTGGTTCCAATTTTGTGATACGTACCGCCAGAGGGGAACTCCTTGCCTAAGTCTGTGTTTCCTGACGAGTACAATTTAGGGGCCTTCAAGTCACGAGTGAATAGCTATCTTTTAAAGCGCGTCACATCCTAGATAGCATCGACGCTTACCATCAGGCGAGATAGTGGTCAAATGCCTGCCTATTTACTATTAAAAATAAAAATAAATTTTATTATATAATTATAATTTTATTATAAATAAATTTTAAAGGCGGTAAGGTTATCATTCTCAATTACTCAAGATCACTATATGCCTTAATAAACAATGAGATTAATTACATTCACAACCCTTATCCGGACTAGAGACTAAATTCTACAGGTTTCTTTATTTTACTCTCAAATCCAAAGCTAACATTTAAATGTCTTTTAATCATAATTCGATGCAAAAATCATGATCAAATGTTTTAGCTCAATGTTTTAAGACAACCAAGAACCGTTAATGTTACAACAGTTGTACTAATCACTCCAGTAACAAAAAAAACTGCTTGTTAAACATCATATAAGTTCGCCGACTATCTGTCAAAGATAGTCGATCCATAACTGACAGGGATGTATTAGTTTTTATCAAGGTAAAGAATACGGGGCCTAGATAATGAGCCTTGTGGCAAACCAGAATTTATGAAGGTTAGTGCAAAAGCACATTAGAATGAAATGGAAATTAATATTAATTGAAAAGCACTGAGAGATTCAACCTAACTCTATGATGACCGTGACTTCCTGTAGATTTCAGCTGCTCACTTAGCCCTCTGTGATTAACCTTGTCGAATGCTGTCGAAAATTCTATGTACATTGAGTCTACAAGTATATTTTGATCAAAGGTAGGATAAATAAATTTTTACACCCTAAGAGTTTTCAAACTGTTGACCTTAAATAAAAAAAAAGACTCAACGTAGATTTTTCGAAATCATGTTCGACAAGGTTAATAACAGAATGCTAAGTGTTGATTTTAGAATTTAGACATAATAATATTGATGTCATATATCAAAAATTCGAGCAGTTTCACAAGGCAGCAAAGAATGTTGATGGGTCTATAATATTCGCAATTAACTTTACATACCGGAATACATATGTATACTGTTTTTGAATATGATGAATAACAAATGTAAAATTCTATAGTTGTTTGAACTATGTCTTATTTTATTTCTGAGAAGGAAACGTCAGGATTAAATATAAAGTAAGCTAAAATATGCTTTAAAAATAAATAGTGAATAGGCACCTTCTGGGATAGCTTATTCCATCGTGAATTCTGTCTTGGCACACAAATTCATTTTGTTTTCACAATATATCCTCATTTTAAAGTTGTTTTATAAGCAACTTTCGCAAAGGGTGGCCGACCAAGTGCTGTGGAAGGCACGTTACAACCTTCGTCGTTAGCACCCATCAAAAACGTTTATATCCATAAATTAGTCAGTCATAATTATAGTCAGAAGTAATGGCCCCTGACTTCCACGGTTAACCCTCTGCGACTGACGTGACTGTCGGATTTGTGTTAAGTCAATAAACAAAATAAAAACTGCATTTTTTATTAAAAGCATATCTCATATTTAAAAAAAGGCTGAAGATCTTATAATTGTAAACAAAATAGCTGCTTAATTTAATTCTATAAAAATATTTGAAACGGTGTCTCGTGGGCTACCACGTCAGAACGATTGTAAACATTTAACCACATCATTCGCAGATGGTTTAAATGATGCTGTGTCTGACGGTATATATCAAAGAGTTTTATAGATAGGTCTATCAAGCAATGTAAAGCGCGAAACTTCACCTGTCCTTCTCACACTTATATTGCTCTCTCACTTTTTACTTTCATGGAGTTGGAAAGTGAAATAGGAGCGCTTTTTAAAGTTTTAATTATGACAATGGAATATAAAAAAGCATGTGTGCAATTCACATGTGGTAAAAGTAAACCCTTCAAAAATAACACGTTCAAGTATACAAAATACCACGGTTGTTGTGATGCTTTCTCTCTTTGTACTAAGCATTCGCACATAAACACGTATTAACACACGTACATAATGCTTCCTATCTCATTTTCTCTTACGTCAAATCTTATGAATTTATGTGTCCGTCTCTTTTTACTGTCGCTTTTTCGTTTCATCGACTTTTAAATCACAATGATGTTAAAGAAGTTTTCACTTCAAAAAATATTTACAAGCAAGAAGATTCATTGAAAATCGATATTTTATTAAAATTAATTAACAATTTATATAACTTCTTTACATTTATTGACCCGCGAACATGATCATAATAGTATACAATTGCCTTTTTTGTTTTTTTACCAATATTATTTTCATTAATTCTTTTCGTATTACATTAAAGTCGGAGCTAGTGCTAGCCAGAGAACACGCTATTGTGCGAGAAGGACAGGTGATCCACCAATCGCGCAGGAAGCTGAGTAGTCTACTTTATATATAGAACTCTTTGATATAAGCTATATTCCCTCATCCAGGTCCAGAACTAGCAGTAATAGGGCTAGGGCAACCCGATGAAAGGGCTGACAAGTTCGTCCGTCCCACGTCGAAGCCGTACGCGAGAGACCTGGCCAACCACGAGCTGGCTCTCTCGCCACATGAGGAGGAATACATATCCTCACTCATCATGTCCGAGGAAGAGGCTAAGCACAAGACTCTTTTGTGGAACAAGATTAACGCTGAGTACCTTAAGGAACAGAAGAGTAAGTTATTTATTTAACTATTGTTTTTTCTACCTAGAAATAGTGATTACATCTATTACCGTGATATTAATGCTAACATTTGGTTTGAAATGTTTAAAATAATGAGAACTGTTTTTAAAATTATATATTATTTTTGCAGACACCATTGTGAGTTTATTTAATATTATACAAGGCTGCTATAACAATTAGAGGACAACGTATGTCAAATATAAATAATACATCATCATTATGTACAAAAGGTGATAGAGAATGATTTTGGCATTTTAAATTATTCCTCATAGCATAAAGTTTCATAGAATTATTAGCTAAGTGTTTACTTGTTTAGTAATACATTAAACTAAATCTTAATTATATGCGCATAGCGTTGTTTTATGAATACACAGATTAAGTAATAATTATTAGACTTGTCTGTTGAAAAAATTCAAAATTCAGACCGTTTTTGTAAGTGTCCGAGTAAGGTGTATTTGTATACCTACTGGTGTATTTATTCTTGCTGTTTTTTACTGTTCAGCTACACCCGAAAACTCTTGTGGAAAAGCAGACTAAATATTAACTGAAGTTGTCTGAACTTTGATGGTTATTACTTTATTTCTCTAATTTCTTATAATTTTAATAAAAAATATTAGATCTATACACCGGCCAATACATAAATTGAGACAATTATAAGACGTTATCATGTCAAAATAAAACACAACAATGCAGCATTCATTTCTTACAAATAAACCATAGGACAATTATTTATTAAATATTTAATCAATAAACTAATATTATAAACAATACTCTGACATTAATTAACAATGATAATAAGTGATCAATAGTTTTAAGAAAAGCAAAATATCTAATCCTTGATAGCATTTATCATAAGAACTACAAGCTCTTAGAAAGATATTTTGGCAGAATCAGTGCGACATACCCAATTTAACAATTTGTATTTCGTTTCCCCAGTAAAAGAGGAGTTGCGCGAGAAAGAGAAGCTCGAAGGCAAGAAGAAGAAGGTGCGCGGCGCGTACAAGAAGAAAGTAGCTCTAAGCGCATCCACCGCGGGCGAGGCCATCGGCAAGATGCTGCAGGAGAAGAAGATCAGCTCCAAGATCAACTACGACATTCTGAGGAGTCTGGACCAGCCCCACTCAGTCGCCCCCCTCACTCCAGCCACGCCCACTGTGCCAAACACGCCCACCGCTCTAATGGACAACAAGTCAGTACATGCGTGATTTATATATACATTTAAAGGAGCTTTTGTACTATTGTACATGACAGCCGCATCGTAACTATACACATGTTATTATATTAGGGGTCATCCATAAATTTGGATGTTATGTTAAAGGAGGAGTCAAAAGCTTTGAGACGACACGTGTTTAAATTTTAATACTAAAATGCAAAATTTATATGTAAATAAAAAGTTAATACAAACTCGATCTACATTTGTTAATACTTTAGCACAAAAAAAAAAACAAAAATGTGTGACGTCACATCAGGTGGGTGCTAAAACTGTGACAAGGACGGGGGAGGCGTTAAAAAGTCCTTAAATGCGTGTAACTAAATTAATGTATGGCCCCTTACTTATATCTAACCTTCATTTAATACTTTGAGCTGCAAACCTCTAATCTTCAGCCCAGAGGGTTGGAAAGAATACTTTGAAACCCTCCAATATCAAGCTTGTTGACTTCTAGATTCTCATCCAACTTATCTAGCAGTGTTCAATTTATATACAATGTGTCCCGTCACCAGTGTCGGAGCCTTTATTGGTGTGAAATATGGCATTTTTTATCGACAAATTGCCCCTCAAATTTTGTTTTTCTTTTACGGTTATAAAATGGCCGCCATTTTGTTTTCTTGGTAACCAAGACCTGAGCTCTCATACTAATTCGACCATCACTACTCATGTAAATGTCCTATCAACATAAAAAGGTGTCATTTGATATCTAAACATGTAGACAATAGTTACACAGCCATCATGTTTCGATTGTAATGGAATAAAAAAAAGACAAAAATAATTTAAGAAAAAAATAGATTCTTTATTGTGTATTTTTTAATTATTGGCTTTCAGAGAAAAACCAAATTTATGGGCAATTTGTCGATAAAAATGCACTATTTCACACCATTAAAGGCTCCGACACTGGTGACGGGACACATTATATTTATATTATTAACATAACTGTGTGCAAGAACTTTTGAGCGAGACAACCTTAACACGAGTATTTTATTATTACTTATTGGGACTATTTCAATACCAATTCTGTATGATGCTTTTAACACATTGAATTCTTACACCTTTACATGTTTAAATAAAACAACTTAAAGGTAGTCCATTAATCACTTGAGGTTTTTAGATCACTTTTTACACTCCCCCTTCTCTCTGGTGATACGTGGTGAGCTTCTAATTTATCCCCTTCCTCCTTTCTTACATCACGTATATTTATTTCATTAAAAAAGATATTTTCATTTTTTTAAATATAAACAAATTAAAGAACAATACCTTATATACATTATAAATATTTATAAAAAAAAACATATTGATCTGAAAAGCGTCGGACAACTGATTTGCTTGGTCGTGTTCAACAGTAATTTTATCAGAAATAATAGCACAATATTATAGATATGATATTTAACTGCAATCCTCCCTCCCCATTGTGATTTATAGTGATGTTTTTCGAAACCCCCCCTCCCCTATTTAAATCACACGTGATTAATGGATGTCCCCTTGTATACGCTTTTTTGCGTATAATTTAAATTTAATCCTGATATTTCGAATTCTTTTCAAGAGCCGCGATCACAGGATAAATAAAAAAAATTGTGCGCAAAATCCTTGAAAAAGTAATTTTATTCAAACGTGTAATGCGTGTGGAAGTGTAAAAACTAAATGGAAATATTATTATTATTTCCAATCCGTATTTTATGAATATATTTATGACTATGAAAATATCTTGAAAAAATTAAATTTTGATTAATTATTGCTTG
Organism: Calamotropha paludella; assembly: GCA_927399485.1. NCBI lineage: Eukaryota > Metazoa > Arthropoda > Insecta > Lepidoptera > Crambidae > Calamotropha > Calamotropha paludella. The sequence goes on from OV656820.1 coordinate 1,274,721, forward strand.
TTTTGTGACCAAAAACAGGACCAAGGAGGATAAGTCGTCAATGGTCCAGGCGTCCCCGCTATCCCGGAAGCGCAGGAAGAAGGACGTCCCCCCCCTCCCCCTCCCCCCGGGCCCCTCGCCCCACCCCCGCTACTCCTTCCACGCCGGCTCCCCCCACCCAAGCACTTACAGGTAATCAAATACATACCTTACCACTTACATTTTTAAGTGAACTATTATACTCATTTTTTGTTTTCGGATATAAGTCTGTTATTCTAAACTACTACGTGTTGTTGTGTTATAATTTAAAATGAAACCTATCCTATGTATGTAATAAGTTGGAAGAAATCCAGCTAAATGATAAATATATCATTGCGGTCAAACACTGTGACGCGTTGCTGTGGCACTAATATAATGAAGTTATAAATAAGTAATAAAGTAATTTTAAAGATTTTTTTTAAAATAAAGTACCCTAAATTACTCCTTATTACATCAGTTACCTGCGAATAAAAGTCCCGTCAAAATCGGTCCAGCCATTTCAGAGATTAGCCGGAACAAACAGACAGACAGACAGACAAAAATTGTAAAAAAAGTTATTTTAGTGTATGTACCGTATATATATTTATATGCATATAGTAAAAAACGGTTATTTCAATATTACCAACAGACACTCCAATTTTATTTATATGTATAGATAAAGTTATTGCAGATTATTTTGATTGATAATGAAATGACTTGATTCAAATGCACTTAAAATAAGGTGTTTTGAATCGTCCAACATTTTTACCCACCACCCATTCAGGACGTCTTTAAACTGACGTGAAGAATGGGCGCAAGAAATTCGTCAGCTTTAACAGAAATAACTACATTTACAATATCATACGTCGTCACCATACAAAATCCAGAAAAAAGGATTGATAATAAATCATTGATAAATAATCTTAACATAAATATGGACAAAACTCATCAGATGTTGTTCCGAAACGAAAAAAAAAATTAATTAGTTAATTGGGTTCTAGCTGACAGGAATGAACATGTTAGAACATGTCAACTTCTTCGAAACATATACCCATAGTCAATTGAAATGGAAGCAGGAAAAAACCTGGATAGTAAACTGAGATCAGCATGTTTATGTGACGAGATTGAATTCTACCATCTAAAACAGATATATTACGACTTTAGATTGCTATAGATAGCATTATTTGATGGAGCTAATCCTCCAAATTCGGCTATTTGATTGTTGATTTCTCTATTTTCCGTAATAATTACCCAAAAACAACTTTTCAACGGATATATTTGAAATTAAGATAGAGGTCGGGCCCCCTGTTCGAGTTTCTTTCACCAGTTCATGTCGGAAGTCGCTCCCATTTCCGAACTGGTAGTAGTCTCAGTAGTTTATAATAATCGTATATAAGTACAATAAATTAATTATATTATTATAATAGAAAAATACTAGAAAAAATCGACTCGGATCACAAGTGAATTCTCAGGCGGGAATCGAACCCGCAACCTTTGGAAATCCGGTCCAATGCTCTCCCAATTGAGCTACCGAGCCTTGTGAACACTCATAGAAATTTTCTAGTACCTACCTACCTTTCCTTTTTTTCTATTATAATAATTTATCTTATAAGATCGCATTGAAAATGCATAAAATATTTAAAAAGCAAAAAAAATATTTTGATTTGTATAAAATTTTAAAAGGAACGTGCCCAATTAAAATATTGTGAAGGTATAACGACCATTACCTTACTCATCCGGTGATCATTGTAAAGGAGTCGAAACGTCAGGATTAAATATAAATTAAATATCCATTAGGAAGTATATAGTGAATAGGTTATTTTCTGGGTTAGCTTGTTCCATCGTGGATCCTCTTGCCCCCGGGCTTGATTGGGATTAAGAATGAACCCATTAAAAATAAAATTATTTGAATTATTTTAAGTGCATTTTAATAAAGTTATTTTTATTTTATTTCCTATACAGATGCAGGCGAGGATTACGAGGAGGAAATGGAGCCAGAAGTACCAGAGCAAGGAGACGAGCTTTCCTTAGCCGCGATGCTGCAAAATGGCCAGGAAGATTACTATGAAGACTATGACGAGTATTAATCCACCCACTGGTGGTCTACCACACCAGTTAGCAATACACTTAGCCCTTCACGGATTTTAGGGCTAAAACTAAAAAGATCTGGTCGGTCAGGTACCGAAGAATTATATTTTGTTTTTGAGACATTCCGATTGTATGGAGATTGAGTACTATTAAATTATGTAGCAAAAAAACTTCATAATCAAGATAATAGTGTAATTAAGTGAACTAAAAAGTTTTTAAGTTGATGGCAACATTCTAGCAATTTTTTTAAGGAAAAATTCATACTTATTTACCTAGCTCATATAAGCTAGTAGTAGTAGCTATAAATATGTAATATATATATATATTCATCATGCAAACTTGAATCCAGGACTGTAGGTGAAAATACAGGATAACTACCGTTGCATCAAATATACTATACAGTGTTGTCATAAATTTAAATTTGGTTAAAAGCTTAAAACGTTACAAAGTATTGATCACTTTGTATGTTACTATCTACATGTGTAAACGTTTTGACTGTCATCGAATATGTGACGGTGATTGTACTTAGTGTTTTGGTGTAGAAACATCGTTCCTAGTAAAGAATAGTATGGCTGAAGAGTAGCAATAGAGATAAGAACAGTTGGGTATGGCTATCTTTACATAATATCTATGTTATTTTAATATACTGCTGTAAATTAACTAAATTGCTGACTTTAGATTCATTTTGAGTTTTA